>OY728162.1:899185739-901764520 GCA_963277665.1 Viscum album | reverse complement strand
CATATAATTGGGGCCTACACATATGTTCTAGCTCTCAAGAAGGATAACACCAATAGTGGTAGAATCAATCTGAACAAAGGGAGATGAAAAGTGTTAATCATATGAGAACCCTATAAACATAATGAGGGTGGAATGACGAATGTAGGTAACTTCTATCCATATTAACAACATAGCATCCACATCCTGTTAGCCTGAGGTGAAAGCAAAAAAATGATGGGCAACCCCTGACTGTATTCAAAAAACGATGCCAAACTCGAAGTGTCGTCAAAATTATTCCTAGTCATTGTCCCAGAATAATACGTTAGCCAACGTTTCATGAGTCTAGGATGTTAGGGGGTCTCTTTAGATGTGGAAAATGATAATGATCCCAATTAAGGGAATGCGAACTATGAGTTGGTGTGAAGGAATGTCTTAATGGATTCCTACACTCTTTATATTATGACACTTTAACCATGTCGTGAGGCATATTATGTTTTTCACATTAGTTATCTCTTATTTGGAACAGAGGAATATTATTATTAGATAATAGGGAATGCTATTTTTTAAAGTCATATAGTGAGGTTTATTGAAATATTATTCTTTGAAAAATAATACCCCACTTTTTTGGAGCAAGAGGCATCCTTTGTTTGTTATATTCGGTGTACTATAGTTTATAGTCATGTAGAGAGGACTGTAAGGCATATGGTTCCTAGAAATGGATAGTGTTGGACATACAAAAGTGTGTCCATTTCTTGTTCATCTTGACATATGATACACATTTTGAGGATAGGTTGAGTTTCTTGAGGAATGAGTCAACATGAGGTACACGGGGAATTAGTGATGAGAATCACAACTCATGACATGAGAAAGGGATCTGGTGTGATATGTCGACCTAAGGTGTTTTATGGAGTGTATAGGAGTTTGTCGAATCATGGTATTCCATATGAAGAAGGTCGGGTGGTCATAATAGTGCTAGGAAAAATGACTCTTAGTCGTCCTTGATGGCCGATACCATAACCTGAAAATGATCCCATGTGGGGTACACCTCCCCACGTAATGGGTTTTTGGACGAGATGGTCTGATATTCATGAGGGAAAGGGATTTTTGAAGGAAAGAGGTTCATGGTGCCTAGTGGGTCACGAAGGATGGGGATTTGTGGAGATCAAGGTCTCACAAAGGAGGGGTTCCTATAAATGGAAGGACATCAGTGGAGTAGAGATTCGACTTAGATAAGAGAACTATATTTGGATACTGCTGCGTGGAAGCATAATTCATTTTGGAGATAGAAGAAACCTAAAAGGTGATCCCTACATTGCGAATGGAAGATGCCTTCATGATGGGTAGTAGCTCATGGTGCTCGGGAGCACCATTAAATGGTATATTTTCCAATGAAAGGTTGGAATCACGATGCTTACGAAGTAGGGAGAACTGGATATTTTTAGGAAATCATGGACATTGGGGCTCATCACGAAGCAAAAGTGACATCACTAAAAGGATGTTGAATTGTTATTGGTGGTTGTTCTGTTAGACTCACAAAGGACATCATCATTACTCAGTGTAGGTATCACAAATGTATACATTAGATAACAGAGGCATACATCATGGTTCTCTATGGCGGTCGTGAATGAATCTATCAGATCGTATTTTCCTCCATAATTAATTCATGGTGTTCGCGATGGGAGCTCTACAAATGTGTTCTGCGAACCAGTTTTCATAATAACATTGAACTCTCATAACTTATAATATGTAACTCTATTTATTCTGTACAACTAATCAAATAAAATCATGTAAAATGAGTTATGCAATGAGATCATTTATGGGAGAATTCAGTGATTCTTGTGGACACATTTTCTAGTGCCAACAATACTAATCAAAATTAACATTCTACTAGTAATATATTATGATTTTTTAATATGGTTAATGAATTTCAAATCTGAATGACTATATTTTATATTAGAACAAAATAAAAAATGCACAAAATTTTATTTATATAACAACATTACATTATAAGGAATTTAATTCTTAAAATTATATTTCATTTATAAAAGATTGTTTCAATACATTTTTCCAATTTCATGAGTTTTATCTTCCAATGTTAATGGTTTTAGAACTAGACATTCTAGCTATGAGCAAGGTGCTTGGCCAGTAAACCTCATTGCGGGACTCGAGTTAGCAGGATAAGTGGAGGTTTTTTTGAGTCTTTGGTCCTTGTTGATAATCTTTTTTAGGTGAAATGAAAATGGAGCAGGGTCATTGATCCCAGTGAGTGAGTAGGGTATGGAAATCCATATGGATCTAGGGATGTTGTCCTATAATATTCTACATATAAGTGGCATGATTGGCATATGGCCACAAAACATTTGTCACTGTCACCCACCGACACTAGTCTCCTCTTGCACTGTTTCTCATCTCTTTATTTTGGAATGGTGGAAATATGGGTTTCAAGTAAAAAATGAATTTGTCTTGGAAAATGTTTTGAAATGAAGTATGATAAAAATAAAATGCTATGTTAGGTTTAAAAAGTGTGGGTTATATGTTTTGGTTATGAAAAAAATGGAAAGGTATGATTTTGATCCTTTTTGATCTCACGGGAAACCAAATTCATGGGTATATATAGAAATTTAAATGGTTAATGTCAAGAGCTAGTGAGTGCCTAGATTTACATGAGGTGGGTGCCAGTGTGGCATGTGAACATGAATGTGTTTGGACAATGGGACACCATTGGTGTTTGTGTAACCCACCAACTTTTTTTATTTTTTAAAATTTCTATTAAATGAATTTTTTTTAAATAACCTGTGATTGTGTGGTATGTCCATGTGTTTTGGAAATGTTGGATGTGAAGGCATGTGGTTAGTGGATTCTTTTAAAATGTTCTTTGGGAATCCCATAAAGTGGTTCCCCCCTGCACGGTTAGTGTTCAAATACAGTATGTCTTGACCATTGGACCAGATTGATTGGGTCCATGGTTTTCTATCCGGACTAGTTCACATCCCTAAAATGAATTAACATGCAATTTAAGTGTGGACATGGGAAATTCTCTATTGTCCAACACTCCATTTGAGTAAATGGTAGAATATCCCTTTTTTGTGATATTGATACGTCTGTACCTCCTACTCTTCGGTTAAGTGCATCCTCTTGCAGTAGGATGATAGATATGAGGGGATTTGATTGGAGTTTTGGTCTCTTGGAGTTGTTTGGGCCATCGGGTATGAAGTTCTTCATCATTGTGTTTGACGGTGTCCCATAGAAATGGTAAAAGGAATTCCCATGGGGAAGGGTGAAGGAAGTTCAGAGTCATTTTTGTTGACCGATGACTTGAATATCTTTTAGTGCATTCATTAGCCGCAAGGGTCAAGTTTGGGGACATCTTACTACATGTGTTCTCCTTGAATAGAAATGGAGGATTTCATTTAATTATTAGATAATACATGTTTTTTTAGGAGTGTGTCATATGGAGGAGTTCCAATTTTTCTGATTGAAGTAGAGTGTTTTTCGTGCGCCTTTCCTTATTATGTTTATTAGATAATGTGAGGAGGTGATGGATGTGCATCATCTAAAACCCTATTTTGGTGGTGTTACATGAGGGAGTGGGTGTATGTCTATTGTGCCATGTCTGATGGTGTTGTCTCAGTTCCACTATTGTTTAGTGTGACACCAAATTGAAAAGCTCCATTCGAGTGTATTCAATACCTAATAGCGAGGTAGGAGATGCTTCAAACATCACGGTTGTAGCCATAGGACACAAAGTGATGCTAGCATGTAGTCAGGAACCCCTTGAGTTTGTGGGACCCTAACCTAATTTCTATCATCGGTTTTTGGGTGAAAGCTATTTAAATAGATTCCTATAGTTGTTCTACTCTGAATGACACATTTGGGTGTGTGAGGTTTCTCATGAATATTAGTAGTCGTAGTTGTCTCGTTGCCCTATTGTCTCGGGGGTTGTGTCCCACCAGATATAATCTATCTTAATGGCCCTTCTAGGTTCTATTGGGTAAATAGGATTCAAATTTTAACAGTGATCATCCAGGTATGTGAAGATGTTGGTTTGTATTGGGATGAGGTTTTAACGCCTCAGTAGTTGGGCCCCTCTCTCCCCGCCCCTTGTGGTAGGGTGTTTTATCACTGTTGGGAATTTATGAATTTTTTGTACATTCTCGCAGTTGTAATGGTGGAGAGACCCATGGTGAGATTCTCTCAAATGTCTTTAGAATTAATTGTTGTAGGAATTTTTCATAATAGTGGGTAGTCCATCTGGGCTTCCCCGTGTAAATTTTCCAGTCTTTCCTAGGGTGTTAGTAAGATTCTAATGATGGGGAGCCATTTTGGCCTTTCCCATGTAGTCCTTTTGATTCTATTCCTAGAGAAGACATAGTGGTAGGTAATCAGAGTATTCCTTGGATGTGCATGGTCTTGTTTGTTCATTATAGTCAAACAGTGTGGTATTCATTCATTGGCACTTGAAGGGTTTTAGTTTGGGAAGTTGGTTTTCGTGGCAGTGAGGGTTCTTTCTTTGATTAATAAACTGGAGTTTTTTTAGCCCATTGGGGTGGGAGAAACTTTTTAGAAAGTACTTTTACCACTTTATGAGGTTTTCATTTAAGTCACTTTCTCTGATAATGATTTTTTTACCTCTTTTCAATAACTTTTTGTAGGGAACCTTTTTGAAACTCATGGGGGAATCTCTTACTTCTTTGGGTTTCAGTCTTAGTTGTGGATTTATAAGGACGTAAAGTGCTATACCGGGAAGATTTGTCACATCTTCCTTTTTTAAATATTTTATTTTATTAATTTTCTGGGCATTAGGTTGTTCAAAATGATTCCTAACATTATAAAAAATTGAGTTTTTAATGCACATTTTGGCCTCGACAGCATTCAGCACCCTACGGTCGAAGCCACTCGTCCTCATTTGGGTCACTGTTTGGCCTCACTTGCCTCACCACATGGTCTGCCCAATGTTTAAGGGAGATGAATAATAAGAAATGAATAATAATATGATAATAAAATAATAATAATAAGTGTAATAGAATACAAGGGACCATTTTAATGACAATAATAATAATAATATCGCATGAAAATGTTATTATTATTTTTGACAAAGTTAATAATAGAAATTTTAATAATTTTTTTATTAATATTATAATAAATAATATTATTATAAATATTATATTAATTTCATTTCATTTATTATTTTATTAGGATTTAAACATATTTGTACAATGTGTGGGATGAGTGTTGGATGAACTTCGAGTTTTTGTCGATAAATGGGTTTTTGGGGTTTGACAGCATCCGACACTCAGGCAAGCCATGATTTGGAAACCACACAACCTCGCCTAGACCATCGGTGGACATTCTGATGTTCAATTAAGTAAATAAAATAAAATAATAAAGAAGTAAAATAAAATTAATATGTTTAATAAAAATTAATGAATTGTTTTGGGGGAAATAATAATAAAATTACTATTTGAGGATATTACTTTTATTATTATTATTATTATTATTATTATTATTATTATTATGTTATCATTTTTTAGTGTTATATTACATTCTTTTATGTTATTTTACATTCCGTTTTTCTCTTATATGTTTTCTCTTTTGTTTCATTCTTTTTTTATCTTCCCTCTTATTTCCTTCCCGCTCTTCTCTTAGGATTCCTCCTTTGGCCTGCGTGCTAAACCCTAGTGCACCTGCTACAAGTGCCACTCCAATTAGGCCATTTCTCCCCTGGAACCCAATCACATCATTACCATTTCATCCCTGGACCTGCACTCTCCACCTGAGTGGATAGCCACCCCCCTTTCTTCCTTGGTCGACCTTCCGTCCGACAACACCAACTCATGCCGCAACCCCTTGACATCCAGTTTCCTTCCGTCTGACCACCCCCTCCCCATCTGTCTAACTTTTATTCCTTACATATTTTGAGCCTCACACCGCCACCCAAACATCCCATCCAGCCTGCCACATAGCCACCTTCTAGCTCGCTGACGCCCTGTTCCCCTCCAGCTCCACTGTCCGACCTTCGACCCACCCACAGCCGACGTCAAACCCTCTAGAACAACCCATTTTTGGCTATTGAAAAGCCCTCTATGTGTGCCCCACCATCCATGGTCAGCCTACTTCAGAAACATGATCTTCCAACCCTTCACCAGATCAATGAACTACAGACCCTCCTTCAACCCCTCGCACAACCCCTCCTATTGAGTATTCTCCTTCTTATTTTTTGATCATTCATGAGATTTTGTTTCTTTCTTTCAGTACATATGAAACTCTCCTTCAGGTTCTATATTGAATCCTTTTTCTTTCAGTTTCTTGTTTTAGGGTCTGTTTTGTTTTTGTTGTGGTGCGTTTGGCGAGCAATTGGAGTTCTGCACCGAACATTTGGAGGTTTCTTCACATAAAGAAGGTGTTTCTTGGTATAATTGTTATTTGATTAATTAAATTTCATGTTTAATTTTTTATCATATTATCTAATTAATTTTTGAAGTATGAAGTTTGATTTTTTTGAATTTTTATTTTCATTTGAATTTTTTAGTATCATGTTTATATTATGTGTCTTCTTTCTACTAATAACTCATATCTCATTAGTTGTTAGTGATTTTTTAATAGTGTAGTTATCTTATTAATCATTGAAAGTTGTGAGTATTATATTTTTGACATTGTGTTATGTGTGTTTGGTTGTAAAAGAATTTTTTCTGTGGGTGTAGTGCGTAACACCATATGATTTCATTTAAATGGTTTTATCAGCTTTAATTTTTGGCATGTTAAATTATGTTGTTTTTATGAAGGTGTTTTACATGTGGTGTATGGTATTCCATTAAACTATTTGTGTGATTCATGTCACACTTTAAAATTTTATTTGAGTGTGTGTGATGAGGGAATGTGTTTTGAATGTATAAATGGTTACATTATTGTGTGTAAATCCACATGACACTCTTTTGGTATTGTTTAATAAAATTTTATTTTATGTATTATCAAATTTTGTCAACGGTGTGAAACGTGTTTGAATAATATTTTAATGTGTGTATTATTTCAAAATGGTATTTGTGTGTGTGTGAATGTTGTGGTTTTTGTAATTTTAAGTGTCTTTTTAAACTATACAGATACTTTAATTGAGTATATAACCTATAAAGATTATGTTTTGAAAATATTTTTTGTCTGGGTATGATATTAAATGAGGGTTTGAGTGTCCAAATGGTTAATCTTTTTGTGTAAGTAAACTATTTTATTTTTTTCATATGTGTGACATGTTAAATGAACATGAAACTTGGTTGACCACAAAGCGAGAAGCCTGTGTGGCTAGAAGGGTGGACTAGACTAGTGGGCTAGTGATTCAGGGGTGGCTTTCACACTATTTCAGATATAAGTATGGAGGAATAAAACACTAATTAAACATATTAATGACTGAGGGTCATGGTTTTTAAGACGTATTTGTTGAGGGTTTTTGTTTATAAGTCATGTTGACTGGGGTTCATGGTTTCAATGCCATGTTTTCTAAGGCTTATGGGTTCTAAGCCACACGTCAATGCGACACGATGATCTAAAGATTGAAGCATGATGACACCCAAGAAGGATATCCCGTATTTGTTTCTCCATGATTGCTTTACACTCATTAGTGGTACACATTGGTTGATTTAAAAGGTAAGTGTGTGTGTGTTTTAAATAAATTTGTTCCATTTGAATCTATTTTCTTTAATCCTATATTATTTTAAATGTTCAAGCATTTACTTATTTTATTAAATTAAAATTGAAAATGTATTGGTCATTTAATAATTATACGTGGAAACTTTTTATTGGGTGGTATCCTACTGGGATCTTGTGTCACACCATACATACACCTTTGGGTGTATGTATTCCTTGTTTCTTGTGTATCACAGGTTGATGCATCGTGCTCAGTGATGGTGGTATATGTTGTTGATCGTCTTCTTATGAAGATTGCTCTTTGTAGACTGTGTATGTTTCACCTAATTTATTGCATAGAGGATTGGGTTAGATATTTGTTTCTTTTTTGTCATTTCTTTTTGTAAATTGGATAATGTTGTAATCCTTTAAATTTGATTTTAGTTTAAGGTCCAGTTTGGTTGTACGTTTTAAATTTTAGTTTGTCTATCTTGATGTTTGTTTTTGTTTACTATTTTCGGTATAACTTTCCCTCAAAAAATGTTTGATAACTAGGAACTTGGGCCAGCACATGGGGATCTGGAGCACTCCTCAGGCCATGTTGCAGACCGGGTTGGGCATCGGGTCGGATGGAGACCTGGACTGGTTCATGACATGAATGTTGCGTAACTCTGATTCTATAGAGACAAATATCCTATATTATTATATATAATGAACCAAATTTAAGTGACAGTTTATTAATGATTTTTTGAATGATCATAGAATTGATATATGATCATATGATAATTCGTGATATGATATATGACTTCTATATCCAAAACATTGATATGATATTTATGTTGTGAGATTCAATCCAATCCAAAGATCCCATAAATTTAATATAAATTAAGAATATAAAAATACTCTTACTTTATATTCCCAGAATCCGAAATAATTGAAATTTTTAATAAATGGTATGAAATAAAATTAACACATTGTGTTTCCAATAATACCCCTATATCATATCAATGATTTTAATGACATACCGTCATATATGTATTATTATTTTTGAAATAATTAAGGAATTATCTTGATACAAGAAGCTATCCATTGTGGTATAAGAAATATAAAAATTAAAATTTGTCTTTAAATAAAGAATAAAATCATTTCATTGTTTAAGATAATGTTGGTAAGGAATATATCCTTTTATAGGTGTGAATGTTTGTTATTTTTTAAAATATATATTCAATAATGTGTGTATGATGAAATTCTATAAGGAATGTGGATCAAAATATGAAAAACAAGAGATACGAGATTAGTGGAGGTTCATAATAACCTCATCCACATATTTTCATATATTGTTTATGATATTTTGTAAAATTGACTCAATTTTATGAAATTTTATCATTCTTTATCATTTATTGTACTAACTAACTTTTACCTAGCTATTCATTTGTAAAAAAATTTATCTATTTGTGTTACATGATTTTGAAATGAATATTTTAAGTATAAGAATAATTCTATTGACTTCAATTTCTAAATGTGAGAGGAAATTATTTATAAATATAAATCTAAATGGAATATAAAATTGTTTTATAAATATTTTTTATACAAAATAATTTGATTTATTGGTATTTCATACCATGTAATGTGAAATAGTTCAATGGTACTTTTACTGATTTGATAATTAAAAAATAAATTTTATATGAATCCTTCACCAATAGAAACATGTTTAAATTATTTTATTAAAATAATCAAAATAATGAAAATAAATTCATTAAAAATATAATATTTTTATATTACATTATATTATACTAATTTATAAACAAATAATCAAAATTTATTAATAATTATTTATTTATATAAATTTAAATAAAAAAATTTTATTTAATTTCATCATCCTAAAATTATATTTTTATGTATTAATAATAAAATACATAATAAAAGTTATTTATTAAAATAAAATATATTTACACCTTCCGTGATACAATACATTGTAATTAATTATAATTAATTTTTTTTGAAGGTATTATTTGTATATATTTGGAACCACTGATTGTATTTCAATAATAAATCTTATCATTAAAAATAATTAATTAATCAAAATGGTACTTTTCAAATAAAAAATTAAATTAGAATATAAGTTATATAAACAAATCAAACAATATAAATTTATTCTAATTAAAATTATTTATTATATTTGATATAAATTTTTTTTTATAATTATTTAATATTAACTACAAAATTAATCTTATCTACATCAAATAGATTAAAAAATTGATACGGTAATATGAATAATAGTATTTTACCTTGCGACTATGTACGCAATGATAACACAAAATAATGGCTATATTTACACCATTGTATTATATAAATATATTACATTATAAATTAAAAAATAAAAAATATCGTTCATATACATTTAATATGGTATTTTACATTGTGATTTCATTAATTATTTTCGTTCTTTATTATAGGTTTAGATTGATGAATTGTTATTCACCAAGGTGGATATGATCTATAGAAATGTTGAGGTTTGAGAATTTTTACATTTCAATTTAATTTCAAATTTTATTTTATACATATTAAATTAATTTAAATAACCATGATAAGAATAAATACATGGTATTTAGAATTTTTTATCACAAAATGTAGTTATAACATATAGTAATAAAATAATAATGTATTCTTAATTTAATTAATATATTTATTAAATTTTATTTCTAACCCATGATTTGATTAATTGTACATAATAAAACATTTTTACATTAGGAAGTAAAAATGAATAATTCTGTCATGTATATTACATTCTCACCTATATAATAATTTTCTCCTCATAATTTTAATTTTCACTCACTTATAAAAATGTCTAAATATATCAATAATACAATAAATAGTAAATACGTAATATCTATTGAGATATCACCCTCATTATCTTAGGTAAGTCAAGGAAAATCATATTTTCAAATATAGTATATATATGTGTAGATTTTCAATTATCTCATTTTTTATGCCAAATATATTTCCTTAAATGGTAATAATACTTTAGAGTTTCTGTATACAAACATTTCACCACCTCATTTATATGATCGTATTTCCCAAAAAAATACTAAAACAAAATAATTTCCCTTATATCTAATAATATAAGTGAATATAAAAATATGAATATGATAAACCGATAATAATATCACTTACCCTATGAAACATAAATTCCACCATCTACATATAATTTAGTTCATATCAGTTTTTATGAAGTTATACTCTCGTATATTTTTAATCAAATTCTTAAAAATTACTCTAGCCTACTTTGATAACAACTGAAAAACCCGAAGACTATCACTCATAATCATTCTGGTAAATATAAAAATCAGAATTATATTAATATATAACTTTATGTGAGCTTAAAATAGAAATATCATTTCATATGTCATCGGAATTTTAAATCACCAACCCAATACCCACAATTGTATAATCTTTCATGATTCACTATATTAATGGAATCAGGAACATAATTATGGAAACATATCATTTAAACATATGCAGAGAAGGCCTCCAATTAATAATAACACTATATAAAATTTCAAAATAAAAATGGAAATATAAATAGTAAACTCACATTATTAATAGTTGAAGCATATATCAAAGATTTGAAAATTTTAAATCATTATCATGTGAAAGAAAATTAACATCACTGATGATCGTCATTAAAAAAATATTAGATCATAAGAGTAGATCATAGTGAATGATAAAAGAATAGAATATTGATTATATACATACAACCATAAATGTATTATCATGATTATATACGAATACCATTAAATATTAATGTGAAAATGTTGGAGAATAATAACAATGCATGGAGAATAACATATTTATGTGGTAAAATAATTGAAAATGAAATCATAAATTTGGAATGTAAATAAATATAATCGTGTTTAGGTATAATTTTTAAAGAATATATATCCCCATTGATTCTCATGAATAACATTAAGAACATAAAAAACAACAATCATATCTACCAATTATGTTGTAATCAAACCAAACCAAATATTTTCCACTTATTAAATTATTCTCACAAAATATATATACTTTTACCCAAGGAATTATATAGATATGCAAGAACCAAATATAATATAATGATAAATACAAATATATGAACCATATAAATAAATAAACAATCATAACATGATTAACCAATAAAAACAATGTGGGTTTCATATAATCATTCATTAGGTAAAACACATCCCAGAAGTGATAAAGGAAAAATATTTTAATACCAAACATTTTAAATATTTAAATATATGGTATTTAAACCAAATAGAGTAAAGGTTATATGTAAATGAAAATTTACTTCAATAGTTAGTTGAAATGTATGAGTTTATTTGTGAATATAACTCAATTAAAAATGAAAAGAATAGGTTACTCATAATGGGAATGCATAGGTATACTTTTTTTAATGATGTATAATGTGAAATAAAAATAATTAGGAATCAATTTTATAATAGATATTTAATTTTTTTATCACCAATGATATTTGGATAGAAATGTTAATGAATTAATTAGGAATAAAAGACACTCAAGGAAAATGTATTACAATAGTATGTTTACCTGAAGAAAAAATTTAAATATTGGATAAAAACATATATGAAGTTTCCTTTAATATAAGAGATGAAATTGTAGAAGGATTGGAAAATAAATTCATTGTCATGTAAGAAATATTGGAAGAATCACATTTACAGAAATAAATAGCATAATTGTTTTTATCTAGAAGCGAAATACAGATAACATTATTTTAATAAAATATTTAATGTAATTACGAACATATGAAAATCTATTTCAAAACAACCCTTAATTATAATGATATGAAAATTAATGTTAATTCATAAAAACTGTTTTTTATTGAATTTTTATAAAAATAATACATGACATTTTCAAAATAATTTCCAAAGGGTGAGAAGAAACACTTTTTGTAAGAATTTTAAAGGATACACCGTCAAATAAAACAATTAACAGGGAAAAATTATAATATAGATGAAATGTGTTGTGAATGATATAAAAATAGAAATTATTTGAAACAAATGACTTTTTACGCTTTTATGAAGACTTACAAAAATGATAAATGATAAATGAAATCGAAAATAGATTTTTTGAAAAATAATTGCAAAGGATTAAGGAATAGAAAATAATGAAATTATATCATTATATTTATTAAAATAAAAAAAATTCAGTATTGAAAAAAATATGTATAGAAATAAATTTCATTAAGTAAAACTAGGAATTTTTTTATTTTTACAAAATATATTTATGAAAAATAGAAACCTGTATATAGAATTAAGTTAATAAAATATATTATCTAGATAAATAATGATAAAATTCCATGTCTGATAAAAAAAGTTTATATATATAGTATTATTATAAGAATAAAGAAAATAATAATTATTGTGACCCAATGAATCATGATTGATTCAATATTACACCTTATAGCCACAATAACATATGAATCAAATGAAAATGAATGGGATAAAATTTAAATGATTTTTTAAAAAGAATTTAAAATTTGTATTTCTGGATAAAATATTTCAATGGGGGTAATAGATAAACCATAAAATGTAAAATTGTGATAAATAAGATCCATATATAAATTGATTAAAAATAATGACGATAAACCATTGAAGAAATAATAATTTTTGATTTAAAAATAATTTGAATTTTTATTAAGAAACGTAGGTGATTCAATATAAGATATATAAATTATAAAATTGTAATAAAATAATATGATATGTTAAAATAATATTATAAAACATATAATAATATGAAGGATATCTCTATGAATGTAAATTCAATAAACTAAATCCAGTATTGAGTCATATTTTATGATTTAAGAATCAATAAATAATAGGATATCAAGAAATAAATTAAGATCCATTTAAACATATGATAAATATGAATATAATTAAAAAACAAGGTATAATTCCCCAATAGTAGATGAATTATGTTTATGAAAAAAATATTATAACTCAATGAAATTAAATTTAGTAGAAACCCAATATTGAATTCCCACATTACTGACCATACTCTAAATAAATATATAATAAAATAAGACACACTACTTTCTTAATTAATAACCATATTAATATTATTTATGCATTTTAACTGAATTAAAATAATAAATTTTCCCGTTATTATATATTCTAATATTATATTGACTGATGGTTGTTAGTAGCATCAATTTCACCATGTATGTTTTTACACAGCAATCGATACAATCATTCTATATACAAATGTTCAATATCTCCAAAATGATAACAATACAGGAGTATTAGGTAAATAATTAGTTATGATATTTAATTTCCATTATATTAGTGTTTTGGGAATGATTATTCATTATGAAATCCATAATGAGATTGGGTTAACAATTTCTAGAAAACAAAAAATATTTTTTAAAAAATGAGTTAAATAATATTATTAGAATTTAGTAGCCATAAATAATAAATATTCCTTATAAATATACTATATTATCAATAATTATGTATTTATATAGATCTAGTTTAACAAATATTATTATCTTCTATGTGGACTATTAAAATAACTAAAAATACATTTTATAATCAATAGATTTGTACGATTTTTTAAAGGTTTTCTATAATGTAGTTTTTAATTTTTTTTTGAAATATAATTTATATCCTATTTAATTGATACATAATACATATAAAATGGTATATAGATTATATAATTGTTAAATAAATAATATTTTAATAAAATAAAAATAAGTAATCACAGCTTATCATAAACATATTATTTGGTTCTGACATTATTATGATATTCTCTTGACACAAGGGGATGACACATATGGGAGCAGAATATTAGGGAAATAATTCCTATTATTAATGATGAAATAGATTAGATATTGTGGGAAGACGATTGTATTAGAGGGGTCCATTTATATGTTATAGGTTGTTTCGTATTTGGAAATACTTATTTCATAATGTATAAGGAAACTAATTTCTCATTGAATTTGGACACAAATAATTCACATATTAGAATTGTGATAAATTGAGGTAGTTAATTCCCTAATAAATTTATTTAGAGATATTGATTTTTAGGTATATTTCCATAACCATAATTTTCATTTTTTTACCATAATTTATATTTTACCATGGTAAAACACATTTAACTGAGTAACTTATTTTTTAGGTTAAAAATTTGAATTGATCATAATTCATAATTTCTAAATGATAATTGAATAAATGAAACCCATATTACATACTAAAATTTCAGAATATGGTATAATGGTCATGACCCATCCTCGGGACCCGTGCCGTGACTACCCCAAGCCCGCCTCCCATAGGCCAGGGGCTGGAGACTAGCACCAAAGGAATAAAAACCGATAAAAAGGGAAGGCATTGCATTTAAGTAAGAAAAAAAACACCACAGGGTACACAAGCTGAAGTAAACACTAAGCAAACAATGTACAAATACAAGTGCTGGAAAAGTAAATGGGCCAGAATACAAACCCAACTGAAGTAAAGTACAACTGAAAAGAAAGTACAGCAGTAGAAAAGTAAAGCAGCAACTCCGAGCCATCCTCTAGTAATCCCACCTGAAGGGTGGGTACAGATAGTCCCCTCTGCTCCTCGGCTCCAGCTGTCTCCTCCGAGTACGTCCCGTATAGTGGTCCACCTCCTTGTACCATCTAGCTCAATGAGCTCCCACCTCGATTAGTACCGTCCGTCGTCTGTATCCAACACAACGAAGTGTGGGCATAGCCCATGTAGGGGTGAGTATACAATACTCAGTAGGGACCCCAAGACCCCCGTAGGTCTCCCAGAATCCACAAAGGATAAATCACAGAGGAAAGTTACAATCACGAAGTAACAACCAACTCTACATAGGTATATGCCCATACATATACCCAAGTCATCAATTCTAGTTTGGCTCCAACATCCGTGCCCAAGTTCGATATAGTCCACACAGAATAGCACAATCCAATCCACACAGGGTAACACAACCCAATCCACACAGGATAGGAAAACAATCATATCGAAGATATTGATTGAAAGTTAAGACTCAGCTCACACATGATATACTCTTCGTAAGGTGATTGAGATAATCAGATGTAGCCACTTATTCATCTAATCTGTCAAACCAACATAGGATACAAGACTAGCTATGTTGTTGGACCCACAAAGGATACAAGACCAGCCACTATGCCAGACCCAAGTAGGATACAAGTATAGAGTCAAATACTGCCCGACACACGTATGATACAAGAACAGTAGTCATGTACTACAGGACCCACATAGGATACAAGAACAGTAGTCATCGCCGTCGAACCGATGGAGGATTTCAGTAGGGTCATCATCGCTACCAAACCCATGGAGTATTTCAGTACGGTCGTCATCGCTGCCGAACCCACGGAGGATCCCAGTACAGTCGTCATCGTCGTCGCAGTCGCAGCCAGCTCTAGGGTTCCGGCACAAAAAATGCTCGATTCCGGGATGGTCCACTCCACGATCCATGAGGGTCGATACATCAACTGACACGAATTCCGGAGTTGATGTATCCCAATGTTCCTTCTCGTCAATAGGAACTCAATGCAATTGACGGTGCGTCAATCAGATGCCTGATCTGAGAGTTTTTTTCTTTTTCGTCATAGGGGTCTGGTTGGTTTTTAAGCCAAACCCAACCCGAACATACTCCAACTACATCCAATCCTCGAGTGGAGTAAGCCAAAATAACTATCCCACTAAGAATAATCCAACAAAGATGACGACATGTCAATCAGACGTCCGGAGCTCAAGATATAAGTGTTTCTGCTCCGAAGGCCCGGTTGGTTTTGTGCTCGAACCATCCCGGCCGTACCCAATGTTCCCCAAAACCTTGATTGTAATATACTGAAACGACCGTCTCGATCCATGTATCGGATCACAACTGACAGTGTGTCGATCAGAGGTCAGTTGCCCATGTTACGAGCATTTGAACGAATCTCTCTGATTTTAGGGGGTTTGGTCCCGGACCGACCCAGACCAAAACCCCTGGGTTGGGCCGAACCGGGTCGACCAGATCCGGGTCCAGGTCCGGCCCATTAGGGCGCAGCCTGGCCCGGCTGGCACACCCCGGCCCAGCCAGTGCGGCCCGACCCAGCTCGGGGGTCCGGCCCAACGCGGGCGATCCGGCCCGGCACAACCGCGACCTGCGTGGCCGGAAGCTCGGCCGTTTCAGCCGAGCGGAAAATAGGGGGGGTGCTGCCCCTTGTCTCAAAACGGATTCCCCCACATGGAGGGGGCCCACCAGTCTACCGATAGGGGTTATGACCCCCGGCCCCCTCCTAACGGCCGACCTGGTTGACCGACCAGTGCTGCCACCGCGGGACCCCGCGATCCCGCCCTTCCGAAGTGTCAAAGGGTGGTGATTTCCGTCCGCCCTCCCCTGCACAGCCGCGACTTAGGCCGCGACCCTTGTCCATCTGGCGTGGTGCGACGGCGCCGAGCCCCTCTGCCGCAACACGACCTTCGCCATAGGTTCTTCAGCTTCGGCGCGGCATGACAGCACTATGCTTCATCACCGCGGCCCGCTCTGGCCACGGTTCCCTCGTTCCCGCGTGGTGGGACGGCACCACGCCACCTCTGTTCCAAACCATAGCGAAAAAAATAACAACCATGGGGAGGAGGTTCGGTCGTGTTCGTGCGGTCCGACCTCCTACCATTATCTTGATAACAGGAATCTTAATAAACGTCAACAAAGATCATAAATTAATCTTGAATGTAAATCAATTCCCTACCTCGATAACGAGTTGACGATCGATGAGCGTCGCGGAAAACAACGTCGTGGGGTGAGGCTCCATACAAGTTGACAGAGATCGTCCGAGGAGGAACGGTGTGTTCCTTCATTTTACATGAGAAGAGAATGAAGGAAGGTGTATCGTCATTCTCTGGGGAAGGCATCAGACACTGGCTATAGAGAGGAGATGAGACGACACGTCGATCTCTCTTTGTGGCGATGACGTTCTTCGTCGAAGTCTTGGTGTTCCTCGTGTCCTCCTACGACGAAGATGAAGATCCCGAAGGCTTTGTGTATTTTCTCCCAATATCCTCACACAACTAAATCCCCCAAATAAAATAAGGAAAGCATATTTTATTAACAAATGCCATGAATTCCAAATATTCAAAATTCAAACACTTAATTAATTTAATTGAATAGCTTTAATCAATCTAATTAATGTGAGAGTTGACTTTCAATTTAAGTGGGGGAGTGGGTGAGTGAAAAAACTTAAATTGGAAGAGGGAGGTTTAATGGAATTGAAGGGGTGGGGCTCGTGTGGGCCCCACCTCACTAATATCCTACCAAGTGGAGTTATTATTTAGTGGGTCCCATTCCAACTTACATGCATAGGTTATAACTACTTAGAATAGAAATAAAAATTGTAGTACAAATTTTTATTTCACTCTTCAGTTAACCCATTTATTTAACCACAACACCCGGGAAAACACAACTCCAAAAAAGATCTTCCTAAGAAATTACTAGCACTACGGTTTCATCGGTGCCCTCAGATTTTGATTCCGAGAACCAGTTCAACAGTTAGAAAAACCCGCTCGTTCTTTCACTGAATGTACCCGAGCTAAACTTCGGAAACAGATTCCCGGCACACCGGGCTTCAGAATCAGGTGCTGTCAGAAACTGCGTACTTGTAAAATCACAAATAAAATTTAAAAAAAATCCTTGAAATTTACAGGTCATTACATTACTCCGACTTTAGGGCTTTACATCCCCATAAAGATACATCACAATTTTGGGAAACAAATGAGGGTATTGAGCACACATCTAAGCCTCCGGCTCCCAAGTTCTCTCCTGGAGGTTCCCGTGTTGCCACCTGATGCACACTAGATAAATCGACCACCCACATAGGACCCTCTTCTTTTGATCCTCAATCTCCACCGGGACCTCCACAAAATTCGCTCTGTCATCAATGTCCAGCTCCCCATGGTCGATGATATGTGTCGGGTGGTGCACATATCTCCTCATCTGAGATACGTGGAAGACGTCGTGCACCCGGTGCAACTGAGATGGTAGAGCCAGGCGATAAGCTACCTCACCTATCCTGTAGAGAACCTGGAATAGTTCTATGAAGCGCGTAGATAACTTTATTCCCCGACCAAATATCCAAAATCCACGTCGAGGTGAGACCCACAAAAAACGTGTTCTACATCCTTGAACTCTAGTGTTCTCCACCTCCTGTCAGCATAAGACTTTTGTTGGCTCTGGGCTGTCCTCATCCGCTCCTGGATGACCTGGACCTACTCTGTCATGGCCTGGACCATATCTGGTCCTACAAGTGCTGATTCCCCAGGGTCTTTCAAGCATAGAGGTGACCTACAAGGTCGGCCGTACAATGCCTCGTATGGTGCCATCCTGATGGTGGAGTGGTAGCTGTTGTTGTACGCAAACTCCACCAATGGTAGGTGGTCCTCCCAGCTACGACCAAAGTTGAGGACACATGCACGAAGCTTATCCTCAAGAGTCTGAATGGTCATCATCATCTGACCATCTGTCTGAGGGTGAAAGGCGCTGCTCAGACGTAGCTGCGTCCCGAATTCCACCTCCAACCCCTTCCAAATCCTGGAAGTAAAGTAGGCATCTCTATCGGAGATGATAGATGATGGAACACCATGAAGCAATACAATCTCCTGAACGTAGAGACGTACCAAGCTCTCCACTGAGCCCTGCTCTCTGATGGGTAAAAAGTGGGCCGGCTTGGTGAGATGGTCGACAATCACCCAAATGGAGTCGTGACCTCTAGAAGTATGTGGACGTCCAGTCACAAAATCCATAGATATCCCATCCCACTTCGAATCCAGGACCTCCAAGGTCTGTACCAAGCCTGATGGTACTTGGTGCTCCACCTTCACCTACTGGCAGGTGAGGCATCGAGAAACGAACTCTGCTACAAGTTTCTTCATACCTGGCCACCAGTGCTGTCGTATGAGATCTTGGTACATCTTCGCTACCCTTGGATGTACCGCTAAAGTAGAAGTGTGAGACTCTCTCAGCACCTCATCCTATAAAGAAGCTGGTACCATGGTACGTCCTCTGAAAAGGATGTAATTCCCTCATCCTATAGAGAAACCATCAGGTGTCTTTCTTGAGGATATTTGTGCTCGTCGCGTCTCACAATCAATGTCCCGACGCTGTGCCTCTCTGACCCACTGAAGAGGTGAAGGTTTGATTGTGAGCGACTGAAGGACCGCTGCCCCATCTCTATCCACGAAGGATATATGCAAAGTGGCTAGCTATTCTGTCGCCTCTCCAAGTAGCTGAATGCCCGTCCTCCTACTGAGAGCATCAGCTACTACATTCCCATTTCCAAGAGTATAGACTATCTCAAAGTCATAGTACTGGAGGAACTCGAGCCATCATCGATGTCTCAGGTTCATGTCCTTCTGCGAGAAGATGTACCTGAGACTCTGGTGGTCAAAATAGACTGTAAAGCACTCACCCATTAGATAATGCCACCGAATCTTCAGAGCGAAGACCACTACTGCTAACTCTAGGTCATGGGTAGCGTAGTTATGATCATGTTTCCTCAACTGTCGAGATCCATAGGCGATCACTTCTTGCTCCTGCATCAGGACACACCTGAGTCCGGTCCCTAATGCATCGCAGTAGACTAAGTACCCTACTACCTCCTCTAGTAGCCTCAAGATAGGTGCGCTAGTCAATCTCTGTCTCAGCTCCTGAAAGCTCTACTGACATTTATCTGACCAAACGAAGGGTTTCCCCTTCTTCATCAAAGCTAAAAGTGGAGCCGCAATTCTGGAGAATTCTAGAACAAAACACCAGTAATACCCAGCTAGACCTAAGAAACTCCGTACCTCTGTCACGCTCTTGGGTGGCTCCCAAGCTAGCACTCCCTCGATCTTCGCAGGATCCACTGCAACACCTGCCTCAGAGATGAAATTTGCCAAGAAGTGGAACTCACATATCCAGAACTGACACTTCGAGTGCTTACCATAAAGCTGGTGCTCTCGGAGTGTGTCCAGTACAACCCACAAGTTGTAGGTGTGCTCCTCCTCAGTGGTCAAGTATATCAATATGTCTTTGATGAAGACTACGACAAATCGATCGAGGTAAGGCTAAAATAACATGTTCATGAGACTCATGAACACTAATAGAGCATTGGTTATGCCAAAATGAATAACCAAGAACACATAGTGTCCATACCGACATCTGAAGGCCGTCTTCTACACATCCTCGTCTCGAACTCTAAGATGATGATAGCCTGACCTGAGGTCTATCTTCGAGAACCATGTGCTCCCTTGAGCTGATCGAAGAAGTCTTCAATCCTCAGTAGTGGATACTTGTTCTTCACGGTCTCCTGGTTCAGGCGACGGTAATCGACACACAGTCACAAGATCTTATCTGCCTTCTTGGCGAACAAAATCGGGGAAGCCCAGGGTGAAACATTGGGCCAAATGAATCCCCTGCCTTGCAAGTACTCCAACTGTATCCATAGATCTCGAAGCTCGGCGGGAGCCATCCAATATGCTGGAGTAGATATCGAGGCTGTCCAGGGGTACAATTCAATATATAAGTCTACCTCTCTGCGTGGAGGTAGTCCTGAAATGTCGTCAGAAAAAACATATGCATACTGATCCACCACTACAGAAAAAGTCAGACTCCACATGTCAACTTCTCTTAAGTTGAGGCTAGCCAACTGATGAGTGATCAGCTGTCCTCTCCACTGCGTGACTCCATTCTGCGCTGCAAGGGCTCCCTTCTCACCGGTGAAGGTGAACCTACTCCCATTGGTGCGGACACACCGCACCATGCGCCTAATAAAGTCTATTTGAGCATGAACTGTAGATATCCAATCCATTCCCATGATGACATCGTAAGGCCTCGATGCTACTACAAGAAGATGCCAGCCGAAGCTCTCACCTCCTAGAGAAAGCTCACACTGCCAGTAGGAGTGCGTAATCATCGAGTCTAATCCCATAGGAGTGATCCAACGGCTCCGTCGGAATCTCCGAGCTCCGAAGAAGGGCAGCGACAATGAAAGAATGACACGCTCTTGTGTCTATAAGAACTACAGCAAGGGTGGAGTAGATAAAGATAGTACCTCGAATCATATCTGGTGCGTTGTGGTCATAGGCCTCCGCTGCCTGAAGCTGAGCCTACCTCTGTCCGCCAGCTCCCTGTGGTCAGGGTGGACCTCTTGATGGTGGTGGTGGTAGAGCCTCAAAGCGTCGGCCACCACCTGCTGCTCGGCCAGCTCCTCTGCCTCATCCTCCTGCTCCCTGCGGCCCACCACGGTCGAACCTCTGCCTTTGAATGGGTGGTCCCTCAACCATATGATGCTTCTCTGCATGGCAGGTCAGGCAGTCACGAGCCATGTGGCCCTCCCCGCTACATGCATAGTAATGTCTACTCCTTCTAAGACTGGCTCTGCGTCATGTGCCCCACACCTCTGAGCCAGAATCTTGAGGTCGTTTTCCTGAAGGTCTGATCCGCTTGGACCATTGTGATGTACGTCGAATGATAGCTGCAGAAGACTCTACTACATGCCGCCCTGTGGTAGGTATCACTGCTGGTGTAGGCTCAGTAAGAAATCTCTATACAAGAAGGGCTCTCTCCAGTACTCCTGCCTGCATTGGAATGCTGAGGGATATCATAAATGCCCTTATCCCATGCCTCAATCCCTGCTCGAAGGTCCGAGCCAAGAAGAATGGGTCTCTAACCATGTCTTTGGAATAGCACGAGAGATCAGTACATCTCACAGAGTACTGGGCTACCATCATGCTGCCCTGCCACAGCTGTAGTAGCTCTTGAATGTGCACCGCACAGAGGGTGGCTAGTACAAACCTTGAGAAAAAGAGGCTCTCGAAGTCCGACCAAAGGAGAGATGCCTCATCGTGCACCTGGAGCATCAGGCTCCACCATCTACCTACTGCCGCGTGTAGGAGAATCGCTACAAGGATAACCATGAGGTCAGCTCATGTCCCCACTAACCTGAAAACTCGTACAACAGCCTACAGCTAATCCTCGGCTTCCTGAGGTTCCATATCCCCGCAGAACCTGGGCGGTCTCTGACTCTAAAACTCATGCAGTGCACTAAAGCGACGTACACTCTCAGCAGCTGGGGCTAGTTTCATCGGTGGCTCGGAGGGTAGAGGTATCGTCGGTGCCTCCGCTGTAATAGGGCCCTGCACCGAGGCATTGTCGCTCGGTGGGCTGTCGTCTCACACAATGTTCGGAACCCTAGTTGGCTGTCATCGTGGGGCCATCCTGAAAAGAGATAGGTGTGCCACGGTCAATACTGTATACCTGGTTTGCTGACACAAATCAATCACAATGAAAACCTTGAAACACACATGCAATCAATGTTTTCATGTACAGAGTCAGAAATCAGAATTCAGGGTCCTAGTGTATGGATACATCGGCCGCCGCACCAACACTGGACTCCCTGGACTGATAACCACATTCAATACCCTTAACACTATTGCATCACATAGAAGAAAGATCAGAGTCCTGAGTTCTCTGGTAGAACCGAACTCCTCTGATACCAATTTGTCAGGACCCGTCCTCGGGACCCATGTCGTGACTACCGCAAGCCCGCCTCCCATAGGCTAGGGGCTAGCGACTAGCACTAAAGGCGTAAAACCCAATAAAAAGGGAATAAATTGCCTTTAAGTAAGAAAAAACACCACAGATTATGCAAACTGAATTAAACAATAAGAAAACGGTGTACAAATACAAGTGATGGAAAAGTAAATGGGCCAGAATACAAACCCAATTGAAGTAAAGTACAACTGAAAAGAATGTACAGTAGTAGAAAAGTAAAGCATCAACTCCGAGCCATCCTCTGGTAATCCCACCTGAAGGGTGGGTACAGATAGTCCACTCTACTCCTCAGCTACAACCGTCCGTTCTGAGTACGCCCCGTCCAGTGATCCACCTCCAGGTACCGTCTAGCTCAACGAGCTCCCACCTCGATCAGTGTTGTCCATCATCTGCATCAAACACAATGAAGTGCAGTCATAGCCAATGCAGGGGTGAGTATAAACTACTCAGTAGGGACCTCGAGACCCTTGTAGGTCTCCCATAATCCACAAAGTATAAACCACAAAGGAATGTTACAATCATGAAGTAACAACCAACTCTACTTAGGTATATGCCCATAAATATACCCAAGTCATCAATTCCAGTGCGGCTCCAACATCTGAGCCCAAGTTCGATCTAGTCCACACAGGATAGCACAATCCAATCCACACAGGATAACACATCCCAATCCACACAATATTGAAAAAAAATCATATCAAAGATATTGATTGAAAGTCAAGACTTAGCTCACATAGGATATACTCTTCGTAAAGATATTGAGATGATCAGATGTAGCCAGTGATTCATCTAAGCTGTCGGACCCACATAGGATACAAGACCATCTAAGCTATCAGACCCAGAAAGGATACAAGACCAGCCACTCTGCCGGACCCATGTAGGATACAAGTACAGTGTCAAATACTGTCAGACCCACTCAGGATACAAGAACAGTAGTCACGTACTACCGAACCCACATAGGATACAAGAACATTAGTCATCACCGTCGAACCCACGAAGGATTTCAGTAGGGTCATCATCGTTGCCGAACCCACGGAGGATATCAGTACGGTCGTCATCGCTGCCGAACCCACGAAGGATCACAGTAAAGTCGTCATCGTCGTCGTAGTCGTAGCCAGATCTAGGGTTCCCGCCCACAGCATGCTTGATTCCAGGAGGGTCCGCTCCACGAGCCAAGGGGGCTGATACATCAACGGAAACGAAGTCTGGAGTTGATGTATCCGAATGTTCCATCTCTTCAATAGGAACTCAACATGACTGACGGCGCGTCAATCAGACTCCCGGTCTGAGAGTTTTTGGCCTTTTCGTCCCAGGGGCCCAGTTGGGTTTTAAGTCAAAACCAACACGACCGTACTCCAACTGCATCCAAACCTCGATCAGAGTAAACCAAAAGAACAGTCTCTCTATGTAGAATCCAACAAAGTCAATGTCACGTCAATCGGACGTCCGGAGCTCAAGATATAAGTGTTTCCGCTCCGAAAGCCCGGTTGGTTTTGTGTTCGAACCAACCCGGCCATACCAGGAGTTCTCTGAAACCTTGAGTGTAATATACCGAAATGATGGTCTCAATCCATGGATCGCATCACAACTGACGGTGTATCGATCAGAGATATGTAGACCATGTTATTTGAAAGAATCTGTCCGATTTTAGGGGCGTTTGGGCCCGGACCGACCCGACCCAAAACCCACTGGGTCGGCCCAAACTGGGTCGACCCAAACTGGGTCTTGGTCTGGCCCATTAGAGCATAGCCCGACCCGACGTGGGGGTCTGGCCCGGTGCGGGCGGTCCGGCCCGGTGCGGGAGGTCCGGCCCGGTGCGGCCAGTCCGACCCGGTGCGGGAGGTCCGGGTCGGCGCGGACACTGCCCGCTTGGCCAGCAACTCGGCCGTTTCGGCCGAGCAGAAAACGGGGGGGGGGGGGGGGGGTGCTGCCCCCCTTGTCTCAAAATGGCCGCCCTTCCATGCATAGTCGCGGCTTAGTCCGCGACCCTTGTTCGTCCAACGCAGCGCGACGACGTCGCGCCCCTCCGCCGCGGCCTGACGTTGGGCGTGGGTTCTTCAGCTTCGGCGCGGCGTGACGACGCCACACTTCTTCACCACGGCCCGCTCCGGCTGCAGTTCCCTCGTTCCCGCACGGTGGGACGGCACTGCGCCGCCTCCGTTCCAAACCTTAGCGAAAAAAATAACAACCATGGGGAGGTGGTTTGGTCATATTCGTGCGGTCCCACCTCCTCCCGTTATCTTGATAACAGGCAGCTTAATAAATGTCAACGAAGATCATAAATTAACCTTGAATGTAAAACAATTCCCTACCTCGATAATGAGGTGACGATCGAGGAGCATCGCGAAAAATGGCATCGTGGGGTGAGGCTCCTTACACGTTGACGGAGATTGTCCGAGGAAGAACAATGTCTCCCTTCCTTCGACATGAGAAGAAGAACAAATGTAGGCGCGTCGTCATTCTTCGGGGAAGTCGTCACACACCGGCTGTAGATTGGAGATGAGATGGCACATCGATATCTCCTTTCGACGATGGCGTTCTTCGTCGAAGTCTTTCTGTTCCTCACGTTCTCCAACGAAGAAGATGAAGATCCCCAAGGCTTTGTGTATTTTCTCCCAATCTCCTCACACATCTAAATCCCCCAAATAAAATAAGGAAGTCTTATTTTATTAACACATGCCATGAATTAAAAATATTCAAAATTCAAACTCATAATTAATTTAATTGAATAGCTTTAATCAATCTAATTAATGTGAGAGTTGACTTGCAATTTAAGTGGTTGAGTGGGTGAGTTACAAAAATTAAATTGCAAGAGGGAGGTTTAATGGAATTGAATGGGTGGGGCTCGTGTGGGCCCCACCTCACAAATATCATACCAAGTGGAGTTAGGATTTAGTGGGTCCCACTCCAACTTGCATGCATAGGTTATAACTACATAGAATAGAAATAAAAATTGTAGCACAAATTTTTATTTCACTCTTCAGTTAACCCATTTTTTTAACAACAACACCCGAGAAAATGAAACTCCAGAAAAGGTCTTCCTATGAAATTACTGGCGCTACAGTTTCATCAGTGCCCTCAGATTTTTATTCCGAGCACCGGTTCAAAAGTTAGAAAAACCCGCTTGTTCGTTCACTGAACGTACCCGAGCTAAACTTATGAAACTGATTTCGGGCACACCGGGCCTCGGAATCAGGTGCCGTCAGAAACTGTGTACTTGTAAAATCTCAAAGAAAATTAGGAAAAAATTTACCTCGATATTTAAAGGTCTTTACAATAATTAAATTTTTTAAAAAATGAATGTATAAATAAATAAATAAATTTTTGAAAATTAATTTATCAATAAAAAAAATTATTATTATATAAAAAAGAAAAATAAATAGATCAAGGGTAACTTTTTAATTATACATATGAAGCCAAAATTTCAATAATTTCATTTATATATTTTTACTAATTTAAATAAATAAGATAAATTTACCATAAAATAATGGAAAATAATTATTTTTAAAGTATCACCTTTCAATATTAAATAATTTTAATCATATTTTGAATAAAATAATAATTCATTTATTAATATTTATTCACATACATTTGTGTGAGTATATAATTGATCCATTAAATTTTTTCCTGTATCTAATTTTCTAAAATTTCAATTTATCAATTATAATATATAATAAAATTTAATCTTTTAGGGAAAACATATATCATTGCCTTTTAATCATAATATTTCTATCCTTTAAAATTAAGTCATTTTTGTAGATAATAATTAAAATTTTCATTATTCATTTCTCTTATTTAGTTAATATAATTTGTTGAATGGGGACCCCAAAACTATAGGGGAAACAATTCATAAATTTATATCACCTTATAACCTACTCATCTTCATTATGACTCTGATGTTTTTTCATTTTTCATTTTATAAACATATTATATAAAATAGTGGATAAACTGCACATAAGGGACACATTTATTACTCTTTGAATTATATAAACATAGATGATATTTATCCTAAATATATGATGAATTCCCTGAGAATTAGAGAACACCCATTGGGAAATCCATGAGTGAGAGATTAATACATTAATTGAGGGGTATTTTCACTATGAAATTGGAAATTAAAAAAAGATTTAATAATATTATACAATTGATGTGGATTTAAGGGAAATCAGATGTATTCATAGGGAATTATATTTTATTTTTGTGTAATAATTTAATGTTGTGTCAATTTATACATTAAAATGTTTTCTTTTCCAATAGTATATATGATTTTCTAAAAGTGGAATGGTTATGTTTGGGGGAATTATGTAGATATTATGTTGAGATATTATTTTCAATAATCAATTGAATAAGAACATATTATTTTACATATTTAGGTGTAATTTTTAAATTTTTAGATTTTAGGAATAAATTTTACATATTTTAATAAATGGGTTAATTCTAGAGTTTTAATTTTTTTTATAATTAATTATAGATTTTTTTGGTAATCTATACATAATCATTTTTTTTCAATTATTATAATGAAATTTGTTTTAGATTAGAACTTATATGGGACCCACCATTCCATGGAAGAGATGTTGGTGTCTTCTAAACGGAAAAAAATACAACACAAGAATTAATTAATTATTGGAAGACATATTTTGATATTTTCATGAATAAATAAAGGATTTTCCACTAGT
The DNA here is from genome assembly GCA_963277665.1 of Viscum album. NCBI lineage: Eukaryota > Viridiplantae > Streptophyta > Magnoliopsida > Santalales > Viscaceae > Viscum > Viscum album. Next base: position 901,736,657 of record OY728162.1, on the reverse strand, counting down.
AATCAAGCTAGTGAGATCCATGGTGCAATGAAATTTTTTACCTACATTGGTGTAGTTAAAGTATTTTTGGATGTGTCATTTACCTAGGTAAAATGTTGAGGTTTATAAAATGTGTGGATGAATTTATACAGTGAATACAAAATACAACACCCAAAATGTAACCAGATATCAATACACCATTATGATGAATATGGTAACATTATGGAAGATAAAAATGATCAAATCTTGACCACCAAGTTATGTTTATGAATTATTTGGTTGATAGAACTATTATTTATAGATATTATCCATGTTCTAAAATATGATGTTACTGTATTTTTCATGTTGATGAACATGATTTATTTTTCAAAAAAAAATTCTAAATTATATATGCCATATGTGATCTATTAATTATTATTAAATTTTTTTAAAAAATAATTACCACAGGAACCATACTGAATAAAAGATTATATCCCAAACACATAGGGATAAATCCACTACTATCAATACAAAATGTGAGAAATAGATGTGATTTAGGAATTCACGTTGAAATTACTATAAACCTAAACCACTATTTGCTCACACAAAAAATATATTTCCCTCAAACTATCAAATCAATATCACATCTATGGTTTAATGGATTTGAAACCCATTTTCATGTTTCTAAAGATATGAAATTATTTTAAGTATTTCTATTACAATATTTTTACATTCATAATATATATATATATATATATTAGCTAACATCTTATATAATAATTTTTATTTTGACCCCCCAATGTGACTTGTTAAGTACATTAATAATTTGAACTAAATTATTTACTTATTCTAAAAACTTGTTGATAGATGATTTTGTTCGTCCACAGTAATTTTTATTTTTATTATATTCAATGAATTTAATTTGTCATGAAATTAATTATGATGTGGTGTCAATCCATTTTTATACTATTTTTTTCATATTCCATATTTATCAATATTCATCCCATATAAATTTCTGTTATTTATATGGTGTATTTTTTCGTAGATAGATTTGGTCAGAAAAGAGGAATTGTTGTCGACATTGAAATAATTATTTCATTTCATATTGTGGTCATTTTATTGGGAAGTAATAATTAAAAAATGGGTCAATTGTTAAAATTATTGATTATTAAATTGAATTTTATATTCAAAATTATAAATTTGGGAACACTTATGGAATCAATATAAACTCCCATGACATCAACCATGTATCATTATCAGATCTGGGTATTAAGTTTTTTACTTGGATGTTACATAATTTAATATTACTATTTATATCATTAATTTTTGAAACATTACATTATATAATTATACCATTAAGTATAATATTTTTTTGAAAACTAATAGGGACAATAAAATTAATAGTGTTATTGAGAGGCCACCTCAATAGATTATTCATATGTTATTAAATAATTTTAATTTTTATGTAATAATATATTTATTGGTCGTGGATCTATGAGAAATCATTTTGTATCAACAATTAGGGATACTATCAATCCATTAGTGATATATATAATAATCCATAATTAGAAATAATTTGTATTATGATTCACATCATATTAATTCACCTCAGACGCAATCTACTATAAATCATCCCCCGTGTTTCCAGGACCTCGATATGATCATGGTGTAAATTAGATGTTTGAAATATAGTTTTAGAATTGACTATAATGAAACCTTGTTTAGAGATCTTGTAAAGGAAAATAAAATTCTACCTAAATTGACCTTGTGGAATGTGTTTGTTTCATGAAAAAATTATATACCAAAATCTCTATAGGATGATGATATAAATACAACTTTAATTCATGATTGTATCAAAGAGAAATGGAATATTATTAGACCCAACATCTTACTGGAGAAAGGAACAGAAATTGTTGATCCTGGCATGGTTAGAGTTATAGTTAAAACTCATATGAAACTGCTACTTGTAGTTCCCATCCCAAGTATGCTAGGTTATAATTTGTGGGGTAATGCTAATATCCTTGCAGATATTCACTAGATCATTCACATTCACTACATCACTTTATTGGATACAATTTCTGAGGAGAATAAGATAAAAAAGAGATGTGTGGCATAAACCCATATAGTCCACTCATCATATAATGCATTATGGGTTTGTTGTGAAGGGATTTATGTAATCTGATTAGGACCGACCATTAGCATGTTGTGAAGGAATTCATTCATAGTGGAAACCTCTCTTGATTGGAATGATCCACTACATTTTTTATTATAACTAAGATCAAAGACCCATATTCAATGCATTATTAATGATTGGTTACTATAATCGATCTTAAATATAATATTCTTACTAGGATCATAAAAAAAGAATCTATACCCATGTCCCTTGATGAATCTCAAAATAACAACATGGTTTCATTAAATGGAGGATGATACAAGGTAGAATAGGCTTGGCCCAATATATGATTAGATATATCAACCAAAAGTCCTTCGATAAAACATATAGAAAAATAATATTATAAAATTGAGAGGAACATTATAATTATGAATCTTAAAAGCATGTAGTTCTAGTCATGGGCCTCTAAATCATTTTTTGGTGTTTTTGTTCTTCACGGATTTCAATTTCCATTAGGGGAAAAACATTTGTGTTTTCAGGGTTGTATGAACCCCGTTAGTCACTCATGTATAGATCCATTATGTTGTGGTATAATATTTTATTTTGGACCTAATATGGATGCCTAAAGGTTTAGTGAAGAAATTAGGGGTGTATGGGACTTTTCTGAATCCCATAAACCATATGTGTTGTTTTTGGAAAAAATGGATTGGTGAACAGTTTAGAGTAAACAGTGTAGTAATTTTGATTGGTTTGAAAAACGTGCAGATTTTATTTTTCTAGATAGATCCCCCTTGAACAGTTGGTGCATGGCTGTGCAGCCTAAACAACTGAGCACTACATCTTTCTAGGTAACTACACATGGGTTTTCAAACCATCCCGACAAACCATGCACATGCCATTTTTCACATTAATTTTCAAAATATTCCATTAATGATCTAATTAGTTCTCTCATTCTTCCCTAATACTTGTTTATATTGGATTTACATCCATGGATATAATTTAGGATATTTTTTAAGGACTATAGTAGGAATAAAAATATCTCATTCATCAGGGATCTGTTTGCAATTTCGTTAATCACTTTGGGTGTGCAACGGTAGGTACTCATGTCAGTTTAAGTCTATCCACTTCATCTTTATCACAACCTGGTTAACAAGGTATTATAGTTTTCCTTAATTTCATAGATAAAATCATATATGAGAAAAATAAAAGTTCAATATTGAAGTAGGAGAGTCATACAACTCTAAGGTGTGTAGACTATAACTCATCCCTCAAGTTTGTTGATTTTGGATTTTCCATGTGGGGCCCACTAATTTATTCTAAGGCTGTTTATAGAATTTATATGCCATAATTATATTCTTTATAACCCTATAGTTATACTATTTCCAAATATGTGATTATGTTTTTGTTTACTCTAAATACTACATTCATACAATGCTGGATGTTATGCCATAAATTTTCTTTTAGTGTTTTTTCATGTTTGAGCCACCGTTTGGGTGTGCCTTGGTTTGAACTTCATAAGGTTAAGAGTTTATATATTAAATTAATTCTTTGTAATGATAATTTCATAATGGAAATTACTATATATGATCACCACTTGTCCCGCCTAAAGTAAAAGCATCAATTTGGAAATGAAAAGTGAAATCTTAATCTTTAAGTATACAACGTATATGAATTAGCCATAAATGTAAATTAATAGTTGGTTGCATATCCGCAGAAACCCCTTCCAAATTAATGGAAGGTAACATAATGAAACCTGAATATTGAATATGTCATAAATGAATTAAATGAATGGTTTCATGCTACAAGATCTTATGACACTAATAAATGAAAAGACTCGAACCAAATGAATTGTTACAAGACTCCAATATCAAATAAAAGTGTCATGTCTCGTGCTTACCTTGGATTATGATCAAGGAAACCCATGATCACTCAAGAACCCCATTCCAATTAAAGGATATGGCTTTCTTAGTTTTAGAACCACTAAGATCATCATCATTGTCTATTATTTAGATTCTCGACATGACATGTATGATCCCTTCAATATCATTTTAGAATGCCTTGGTGACACTGCTTGGATGCTGTATTGACAAGTAGGTGTCGTGGTTAAAGCCAGTCAGGCCCAATCATTGTTTATCCCCATTTAACCATGGATTAACACCTTCGACATAGTGGGAATCTAATTGTGGAATCCCCTGGACTGTACTCCTTGGATTTCACATTAAACCCATGCTAGGGATATAGTATTACTTAGTCGGTGACCCTTGAGGCCTATGGTGCCTTGGTTATTACCTTTTTACATCACTATTAAATATCATTATAGGTTTCCTTGTTATAAATTTGATACTTCACTACTCATACACGTGGCATATTTATAAATTGTTAATCATAAATTAATGGACTAGTAATATTTAGATTCCAACAGAGGGATGTTGCTGGACATGGGTATTTGGTTACATTATACTAATTTACATTATATATGAATACAAGAACACTGTAAAATTTCTATTATGCAATATGGATGTTATAGAAAGCATTGGTGGTGGCCTACTAAGATTTATCTCACACCCTCTCTATGCGTTGTTCGGTGCCTAGAGTATATTTCATGGTTGTAGGTGTTGATAAATAAAATCATATGGCTTCGAATAGATGATTAAATGATATTTAGGATAGATCTTGATAGAAGAGGACTGAGTTGGATCTTAGGATGATTGAGATATGCATTCCTTTTCTTTTCACATATTTGGAACATGTTATGAATACTATTTTTTATCCATGTTTTCCAGTTTTCTATTGACATGACATTTCATCAATTATTGAATGCAATGATATTGCTGTTGTTGTTTCTATATTGTGATGTTCCTTATTTTTACATAACATTATTTCAATGTTTAAACATATATACAATCATCCTCTATGTACACTTTGTTAATGAGGGCATAGTCTCCCCACAAACACACACTAGGCCCTCAATGCCAGTTGGTCGCCTCTGGCATTCGTGGAGATATCCTAGAGGCCATGTGGCCCATTGGCCTCGTGGCACCAGTTAAGTGGCATTAAAATCTAGGATGTCATAAAGGTGTACTAAAAGAGTATTTATTTTATATTAAACTATTTAGAGAATAAATATTGGATATTAAGAATGTTTCAAACATGGACATAAGCCATTCTTGGGCATCCCGGTCCCATGTTCGGGGTAAAACCAAGTTTCCCAAATTATATTGGTTGTTATGATTTTTTCTATTAAATTTTTTATTATTTCACTATTAAGTGATGAACATGTTGTGTGGTGTTCTCGCTTATTACTCTGATTAATGATTTTCTTACATATATGGCACGATCATATGAGGTAAATGAGAATTGTTAAATGCATCATTAAAGGAACCAAGAATTCGCATTCCAGACATATTTCCATGCCATCTAGGTGAATTTCACTACTTTTTATTTCTTGATATGCCTATAAATATTGAGTGATGTTGTGATAGTCAACTTTTTCTTGTATTTCACTTGGTTGTGATAGAGTATTTTTCAGTCACAATTCAAGGGGTGTATAGAACCTCATAGGGTGGGATGCGTAAATTACAGTGTTAAACCATTATGTTATAAATAAATGGGTTTCATTTATAGTGATAGGTGTATCAGAACTGATTTATGTGAAACTTTTTTCCACTATAAAGTGAATCATGAAATCTAAAATGAATTGGAAGCACATCCTTATCCCTTCCTATCATGTATATGAAAGGTAAAATAGTGAACATGGTAATTAAATGTAAATTTATGTTAAACTAATATTTGATCACATACCAATAGTTGGATATCTATGCGGGTGGTTTGGGTAGAATGCCTATTTTGGTGAGTTTTCCAATGTTTATCTTCTGCTAGTATTTCCATCATTCTAGTTGAGCTTGTTCTCAGGTGTGTTCATGGAATTTTGAGACCAATGATTCCACAATGTCCTCAAATCATACTCTAGGAGGGTGGTGAGGACAATGATCCAGATGTGGTGGGCCTTGAGCCTCTACTCATACCTCTCAGAGTTCCACATGATCCACCACCTCTGATAACAAAATTGGGAACATACACCCATGTTCATGATAGTTTCCTATCTTTTTATACTCAATGGATGGTGATCCATGGCCTGCACCTATAATGGATGATCTAACTCGTGTATTCTAGTAGCATCCTCCTCATACTTTTTAGAGGATAGAGCTCCATAGGCCATAGAGTCCTAGCTTGAGTCCATCCTTTTTATCTTTTATCATTTAGAGATGGATATATAGTGGAGGGTGAATATTTCCACATTCATACATCGAGATTTGGCCAAGCGTTGGTGGGATGGTATTTCCAAGGCAGGTCGTCATCATGGCCCGTTATGAGTAGATTTTCAAAATGACTTCAATGATCAGTTATGTCCTTAGATGATGATAGATGATAGATCTAGAGTGTTCCTAGATCTTGTTTAGGGTTCTATGTTAGTTATGGACCATTGAGCACATTTCACGGTGTTACAATGCCTTTCACCGCTTACAGCCAGTGATGAGATTTTGCGTGCTGGATGCTTTGAAGAGGGGTTCAAGTGTGCCATCCATACATTGGTGAATTTCTCTCTTCTACCTACATTTTTAGAGATAATCAATCTGGATAGTATCACTGAGTGAAACCTAAGGAACTAAAATAGTATAGGGTATAGCAGATCAGTGTCATGGCAGGCCATTAGTTCTTTTTGTTGTAGGCAACATTCCCTCAAGGTTTCTTATCTGGGTAGTGACAACCATTGTGCCTGTTTGATAGCATTAAAGTGTGTCATTAGTGAGGGAAATGTAGGAATTATAAGCCTCAGTATGATAGATACCGACTGGAGTGATGAACTTGTGGCCTTATGGGGCATCTATATTGTTTATTAAGGAAATTTACACCATCTTCAAGTGGAACATTATCAGCACCAGCTACACCATCTTGAGAGAGTTATTTTATGCCGTGTTAGGAGGAGATATATAATAGCACTAGTAGGTTTGGATAGGGTGGGGTGGGGGAGGTTATGGTCGTGTTATCCAGACCATGGATCACCAATATCATTAAGATAGTATTTATGATCATGGTAACCATCTATTGCACAATATTGTGGGTCAGTTCAATTTCATGTATTATAGCCAATACCTGAGTATCAGGATACAAGACCATGCATAGTTCAATGTAAAATTATAGTAGCCTCCACTATCTTATCTACATTTTTTGTGATACTGTTTCTTCTAACACTTTTATCTTTTCATCTACCATGAAGGTCTTATACTAGGGATATATTATCACTTTGGTGTAATGAAACTGGGTACGCTATTACAGGTACAAAAAGAGTGTACATGCCATTGATGGGACTGCCCCCTTGAGGTAGGTAGTACGAATTCTTATGGAACATATTCATTCATGACATTATAGGCTTCAATGTCATTCATAGGATGGATTTTCTGGTTCTCTATCAGGATTTTAAATACATTATCCACCATATGGAGTCATTTACATCACTAGAGGGCATCTGTTCTCTACATAAGGGATAGTGGGATATCTACGTGGGTAGAGTGGGACTCGAGCATCATGGGCTAGGTAGAGTAACCGAACAAATTTCAAATATCATCATGGATGATCAGAGGTTGTGATAAGATTATTTCCCTTCTACAGTGGATCTCTTTAGGGATTTTTTTCTCAATGAATTTTCTGGATTACCTCTAGAGTGAGGGGTAGAGTTTATAATAGATCTTCTCACGAGTGTATCTTCAGTGTGCATTCCTCCATAATGAATAGATCTTATATATAATTAAAAGATAAAGCTATAGATGTAACGCCCCGACCCCAGCTACCCAGAGTCGGTGCATTTATTTCATAACATTGGCATGATCACAAGAAAGATCAAATCCCGAAAGACCGATTAGTTTAGTAGCCTTGGAAACACTAGATATAATCATAAAGTTTTACATTACATTTCAAAGAGAAAAACTACTACAACAACAAAGTCTTCATATCCACACTATTAACCCCTCATAATATCCCTGCAAGTCATTCATAAATTACTTATTCACTACCTGGGAAAAATAAAACATAGAAAAGGGGTGAGCTCGAATGCCCAGTAAGGATAACAATATAGCGGAACATTCAAAATAAGCATAAACATTTAAGGCAATGAATTACTAAAACAAAAGCCTTTTAAAATTGAACTTCAACATAGTATGGCAAAAGTAAAATGAAATAATGCCATTTACTTGTTCACATGGATATTCTACTAATCGAATAATCACATGCAATATCAATAACTACTTTCATAATGTTGGAATGCATAATGCCAGACTATCATAACCACATAGCCAAGGCCTCGTGCCAAGACTACAAATAAGATTTTGTCAAGGCCTTGTGCCAAGACACTAGTTTGTCTCATGAGACCTACCGATGCATCGAGGAGCTATAGCGGGCTCCACCCGTCACTTATTAAGTCCAATGCATTCCCATATGAAAAGGTTTAAACATAACATAAACATTCGTATTAAAACTAGCATACGAAATGTCAATAATTTCACCATAAACTATGAATGGTATAAAAATAGCACATCCACAGTCAAACATATCACAAAAACTTCAATACAATATTGAAGTTTTGTATCATAATAAATCAACTTGAAATAATCTTAAAATCCATCAAAGGATGTTGACATAGATGAAATCAAAATTCTTTTTAAAGAAGTATCTCCTTTTATTTTGAAATAATTTAAGATCCATATAAAATAAAACATTTTCGTTGAAAATATTCTTATAAGCTTGTATGGAAAGCTTCGACGATTTTATAACGGCATAAAATAACTGCACCCGCCGTATAAGTTAAAAAAAACATTCTTACCTCAATTCTGTCGAAAAGGTTAAAAAGGACCTTGTTTTGAAAACGACGGAAAGATTCCTTTATAAACCTCTTATAAAAAGTCAAACAAGGGTATAAATGACTTTAACCCATATTCTTGTAAATAGTAAAAATGTTTTGAAATACATTTTTAAGAAACATGGATGTGGATGATAACGATATCCCAGTAGATTATTACGTATAAACAACCTCGGATAATGAAGAGATTGTGAAATAACCCTTACCTTGTACTTTTCCTTTGTTGGGGTCGATTAATCTCCTGTATAATGGTGAAATAATTGTTATTAAATTATACAACAATCATATACATTAATATGATATCATATATGATCTTTTAACATTGCTTTATTAATAATATCTTAGTATTATCGTCGTTTCGGGTGATAATCGATTCGTTATTCTTAAAATGTTTGGTTACGTAAGACATGTTTGTAATGGATAGATTATATCTTATTCATAATCAGAATGATATTAACATTATTTTTAACCCTAAAATGAGAATAATACTTGAATGGATATGATGGAGAATGAATCTTATCGCGTTCGTGGAGACTGTAGTCCGTACGTACGCACGAACACTACTTCCATTTAATTTTTATTTTAAAAGAATCAAATCCAAATGATACATAGGTATATTACTATTCCAGTATAATATAATATTTTATATATGTTACTTAAGTTCATTAACACCATCCTTTATACGTTCCATGTGTGGTATGAACGAGTCATATCATTTTAAGGGGGCGGTAGTCCGCACTTCCTCAAATGAAATTATCGTATGTATATACAACATGAAACGAATAATGGTATGAAATAAAATGGAATTACAGAAGCTTATATATAAAATATATATCATTAATATCATATTTAATTACAGTTCCATCATAATGGCCACCATGAGAGGTGGTAAGATGTATTTGAACAATCATCGTTTCGTGAGGCGTTAGTTTGCCATCCACAGAAACATTATGTTCATCATCCATTAGATGGAGTTGTGTGTATGTGTAGTTTGAATCCTTCTTATAACAACATCCTAGTATATTGTGGATACTGGTGTTGTTACAAAAGACAGGAAATAAAAAGAGTTTTGGGGTTGGAGAAGCAAAATAAATGAAAATAATTAAGAGAAATCGTTACCTTTAATCTAGGTAACTCACTTTGGTTGGAACCAAAGGACTTCTTGAAATGCTTTCTGCCTAAGGGGAAGCTTCAAGGAGGAGGAGAGGGATTTGGGGAGCTTAGTTGGGCAGAGTTTGGACGAGCCAAGTGGCTTGAGAGGTGTGAGGAAAAGAGAAGGAGGAGTGCCCTTTTATAAGAGGGGTGAGGGGCACTTTTGGAAAAGCTAGAAATATTAATTTATAATAAATTCATATTCGGTTTCCAAAGGCTCCAAAGTTTACTATTCAAAGGATGAGGTGGGGATAGGTCGAAAACAACTCATCCAATAGAATTTAGACAGGTTTGGGTACTTATATTAACCTTATCTTTAAGTATTAACTCTAAGTTAATTAGTTTCACTTTTACAATGTATCTTTGTATTTTTATATAATATGGTTAATAAACTTACTATATACATCCAAGAGACCCCCAAGTGGTCCATTAATGATTAACCTATCATAATATAAGTCTCTTGGCCGAACCATAGATTTTTAGGAATTTAATATCAATTAATAATATAATATTTGTTTTAAGAACTCTTTTATGTCAATTTTGACACTATTCAATAGTTGATTTTTGTGAAACTCATAACAGATTGATTAATTTGAAAAAAGTCAATTACATCAATCCTAATATATCATATTATCCAAGAAAATTAGTGTAATTCATTAAAAGTTTCATATTATATTTATTTGGGTATTTATAATATCAATTATGTTAATTTTTTACTATTTTAGCAATTACTGCATCATCATTGTGTCATAAATAAAATAAATTATTTAATGTCTAAAAATTATAAATAAAACATCATTATGTAGGAAATCTTTTTAGATTTCTAATGAATATTTATAATCGAAAATCCAACATGTATAACCCTATGTAAAAATTGTTCTTCTAAAAGATGTAAGCTTATGCCATTTTTATTTTTATTTTAACTTTATTAATATAATGTGTCCCTACCACATACAAGTGGCTCCAAGGGGTCCCCAAATTGACCCAAGGGTGCCCATGGTCGGGTATGTGTCCACCAATATGGTTAGGACACGTTTTTAGGGTAATTTTGTATTATTATAATGTTATTTTTTAACCCTTATTTACCGGATTTACCCTTTAACCATGGTAAATAAAATATTTACCGCAGTAATTATTCAAAATGTCTAAAAATAAAAGTTACCTATTTACACAATTTGAACATCCTGATTCCAAATATGGAATCCATTTTTCTAAATTCAAAACACAGAAGTGGCAGAAATTAATTTAAAATTAATTCCCGCTGTCAAAACAAAAAGCGTGTTTTTAAGAGATAATAACTATCAAAAGATTGACATTTGTTTATGTTTGGTTTAATTGTAAAATTATGTCCAATGATAAACATTAAATTGAATGGTAAAAATATATTCTAAATATACTTTAAAACCACTCAAATTCATAATTTATCAATATTAATTATTTTGATTAAAAAAGTTGTTTTTAATTAAAATTTAGAAATTTTCACTATTCATCAAAATATGAAAGTTATCCGAAATGTACCAAAATTTCACCCTAGGCTAATTTTGATATTCCGAATCCAAAAATGAAGTCCATTTTGAAATATAGAATATATATGATTTCAAAAAGTAGGTATTACTATTCACAACGGCTAGTTTAATTAGTTGTGGTGTGTGTTAGAACTCGAGGTTGCGTACAACACACGCTATCACATTATTCAAAGAGAAACGTACCGTAGAAGCTTGGGGTGTTACATTCTCCCCTCCTTCAAATAATTGCGTCCTCGCAATTTCTAGGGTATTACTGCATAAAAAGACTCGGGTGGTTTTTCATCATAAGTTCCTCGGGTTCCCACGTTGCCTCTTCCATCTTATGGTTTCTCCACAAAACTTTTACCAGACGCGTCGTCCGGTTTCTCAGCACTTGTTCTCTAGTATCAAGAATCTTGACGGGCTCTTCGCAATAAGACAGATCAGGTTCCAGTTCTAATTCCTCATAGGTGAGTACATGCGTCGGATCAGGCATGTATTTCCTCAATAGAGATACGTGGAACACATCGTGAACTTTGGAGAGACTTGGCGGCATTACCAATCGGTAAGCTACAACCCCAATTCGTTCTAGAATTTCGAAAGGTCCGATGTACCTGGGACTCAATTTACCTTTCTTTCCAAATCGTATGACTCCCTTCCATGGAGATACCTTTAGGAAAACATGATTACCGACTTGAAATTCCAAATCCTTCCTTCGATTATCGGCATAGCTCTTCTGCCTACTCTGAGCTGCTTTGATGTGATTTTGGATTACTTTCACCTTTTCCACCGTTTCCTCCACCAGCTCTGGGCCTACAAGTTTTCTTTCACCAACGTCATCCCAACAGGTTGGTGTACGACATCTCTTTCCGTATAACGCTTCATATGGTGCCATCTGTATACTCGAATGGAAGCTATTGTTATAGGAAAATTCTACCAGTGGTAAATATTGATCCCACATACCTTGAAAGTCAAGTGAGCAAGATCTCAACATGTCTTCTAAGGTTTGAATAGTCCGTTTTGATTGTCCGTCTGTCTGAGAGTGGTAAGCAGTGCTCAAATGAAGTTCAGTATCCAGGGATTTCTGAAGACTTTTCCAAAATCTTGAAGTAAAACGGGGATCACGATCAGAAACAATCGATAGGGGTACTCCATGAAGTCTCACAACTTCATTAATGTATAGTCTTGCTAGACGTTCCAGGGGTAGATCTTCTCTTATAGCAAGAAAATGTGCTGTCTTGGTAAGACGATCAACAATAACCCATATTGCATCGTTCCTTCTAGGAGTCTTTGGTAGCCCCATGACAAAGTCCATCGTAATATTGTCCCATTTCCACTCCGGTATGGGAAGAGGTTGCATGACTCCTCCAGGCTGTTGCCTTCCAGCTTTCACTTGTTGACAAACCATACATCTTGACACAAAATCAGCAATCTCCCTCTTCATGTTGTCCCACCAAAAATGTTCCTTCAAATATCTATACATTTTGGTGCTCCCAGGGTGTATAGAGAAATTGGAACTATGAGCATCATCCAGCAATTCCCTTTTTAGATCAGGTATATTGGGAACACAAAGTCTCTTCCCGAATTTCAAAATCCCATCTTCATGCACAAAGTCTCTCAATCTCCCATCATTCACAGCTTTAATCTTCTTCTGAAATTCTTCATCATCGGTCTGAGAATTCTTAATCCTTTCTAGTAAAGATGGTTTGGCAACCATTTGAAAAAGCATTGATGTTTCACCTTTCCTGGTTATTCCCATGTCCATCTTCACTAGATCCATAAAAATTGGATCCCTTTCAATTCTCATATTGTTCAAAACTCCATGGTCTTTTCTTCTCAAAGCATCTGCCACCTTGTTTGCCTTCCCCGGGTGGTAGTGTATCGTACAATCATAGTCCTTGAGTAATTCAAGCCATCTCCTTTTCCTCATGTTGAGTTCTTTTTTTGAGAAAATATACTTCAAACTCTTGTGATCAGTATAAATCTCAAATTTTTCACCATAGAGGTAGTGCCTCCATATCTTCAATGCAAAGATCACAGCTGCTAACTCAAGATCATGAGCAGGATAGTTTTGTTCATGAATTTTCAACTGTCATGATGCATAGGCAATAACTCTATCATTCTGCATAAGGACACAGCCAAGTCCTTTCTTCGATGCATCACTATAAATAACGAACCCATCATTCCCCGATGGTAGAGTCAATATAGGAGCGTTGACTAATCTTCTCTTCAGTTCTTCGAAACATTCTTCACACTCTTTTGTCCAAACAAATTTAACCCCTTTACGTGTGAGCTTCGTTAATGGGTTAGCCAATCTGGCAAAATTCTGGACGAAACGTCGATAATAACCTGCCAAACCAATAAAACTACGTACCTAAGTTATACTCGTAGGTGATGGCCATTCTTGGATTGCCTTGGTCTTAGAAGGATCAACAGAGATTCCATCTTTAGAGACAATATGGACAAGAAAAGAAATCTCCTGAAGCCAGAATTCACACTTGCTAAACTTCCCATATAATTCATGCCTCCTCAGAGTCTTCAAGATAAAGCGCAAGTGATTTTCATGATCTTCGTAGGTTTTGGAGTATACCAAGATATCATCAATAAATACCACCACAAATTCATCGAGATACTCCTTGAAAACTCTATTCATCAGATCCATGAATACAGAGGGTGCATTAGTCAATCCAAACGGCATTACAGTAAACTCGTAATGCCCGTACCTGGTTCGAAATGCTGTCTTCGGAATGTCTTCCTTCTTTACACACAACTGATGGTATCCAGATCGAAGGTCAATCTTTGAAAAGTATTGAGCTCCATGCAGTTGGTCAAATAAATCATCAATACGAGGTAGGGGATACTTGTTCTTTATCGTTATAGCATTGATCTCCCTGTAGTCGATACATAACCTCATAGATCCATCTTTCTTTTTAACAAAAAGAACAGGGGCTCCCCATGGAGAAACACTAGGGCGAATAAATCCCTTATTACTCAATTCCTCTAGTTGTTTCTTTAGTTCGACTAACTCTACAGTGGCCATTCTATAAGGGGTCTTCGATATAGGCCTTGATCCAGGAATCAAATCAATAGAAAACTCAACTTCTCGTTCTGGAGGATGTCCAGGTAAATCTTCCGGAAATACATCTACAAATTCTTTCACAACAGGTACATCATCTATTTGAACATTCCTTTCCTCACCGACAGTTATTTCATTCTCTTCCTCCCGAATAATTGAATTAAGTTGAGCTACTGGGGGTGGATCTAAATAAGAATTAGGTGGTGACGATTCTCCTCTAAAAATAAGGTGCTCCTTATCATTATCATCAAGAATCGTAACCTCTTTCTTCTTACAATAAATCTTCGTATCATAGTCCGAAATCCAGTCCATACCGAGGATTATATCAAACTCAATCATAAGTATGATGATTAAATCAGCAGATAAAGAAAATTTATGTGCTCTAATGGGGACTGATTCACAAAACTTTGTTGCAACGATACTTCCCTTAGGAGTTTTAACTGACAACTCCCTTATTAAATTAAATTGGAAATATCTAATTTTCTTAGCAAACTGGGAAGATATGAAACAATGCGATGATCCAGAATCAAATAATGTATTTTCTAAACTTGAGGAAACCATTAAATTACCTGCTACCACGTCTTTCGGAGCTTCTACCTCAGCAGTAGTGATAGCAAAATCCTGGCCTTGATCCCTTGGCCTTTTCTGAGGTAAGTTTTCATGACGCTTAGGACATGCATTTGCATAATGCCCCATCTCCCTGCAATTATATCACTGAACGTTGGTAGCTTCCTTCTTCCCCTTGCAATTATGAGCTTGGTGGCCTTTTTCACCACACTTGTAACAGACTCCCATTCCCTTCAAGCAAGTACCAGGGTGTTTCTTCCCGCATTTACCACAGGATGGATATTCAACCTTTACCTTCTTCCCCTTATTTCCATTCCCAGATTGTTCAGCAGGTCTCTTCTTCTCTTGCTTTGCTTTAAAGTCATAAGACTTAGAGAATTCCTTTTCGGTCTTGATGGCACATGAGACAATGTCTTCATACGATGAAAAGGATTGTGAGACTAATGCTCGACGGAGAAATGGTTTTAACCCATCAAAGAAATGATCAATCTTACTTCTTGGGTTGCGTATATAATCTCCAGCATACCTCGCTAACCTTGTAAAGTTAGCCTCATACTTTGCGACATTCTCATCCTCCTTTTGTCTCAGACTCAGAAATTCCCTTTCCATATCCGCTCGATGGTCGCGAGGGAAGTATTTTTCTAAAAACAGATCTTTGAATTCCCTCCATTCCATATTTGATACTTCATCATCTTCCTTCATGTTTTGAATCAATGACCACCATTGATCAGCATCTCCAGTGAGGCGGTAAACTGCCATGATAACTTTTTCCCTTTCACTGCTCCCCAAAGCCTGAAATATTTTCTCTAGGGAATTTATCCATTGCTCAGCTACTAAGGGATTTGTACTCCCATTGAACGTTGGTGGTTGTTGCCTCATGAATCGATCTAACATTGATCCTCCACGCTGCGGATCAGGGTGCTCCATACGGGTAAGGTTATTATTCATAACCTGAGTAAGTTGTCCCAGTATGGTGATTAGCTGATCGGCACCAGTTGCATCACCAGCCCCACTATAATTATCTTGAGCAGGAGGGAAATCCCTACATGGAGTGCGTGCATTGATACAGTTTCCATTTCTTCCACTAGGCGCCATTTCTAAACAATGGCAT
This sequence comes from Viscum album, assembly GCA_963277665.1. Lineage (NCBI taxonomy): Eukaryota > Viridiplantae > Streptophyta > Magnoliopsida > Santalales > Viscaceae > Viscum > Viscum album. The sequence goes on along the minus strand of OY728162.1, from coordinate 901,720,262 downwards.
AAACTAGATCAGTTTATGAATCAAAATACATAATCCCATACTTATAAAACACTTAACATAAATTGAACTATTTATGGATATAATCCATAATCATAAAAATGTTTTCTTTGAGGAAGTATATACTCATAAACCCTTCCTAATTATTTGTAAAGAAAATGAGAGTTATCCTAAGCATATCCCCCGGGAGTGTCGTAACCAAGAGTGCAGCAAGGCCCGTTGTCGTGCACCAGTTCCCGTTCGAGTCTAGCTCAAAGCGGTGTTTTCGGGTTTTACCCCTAGGTACATCTGTGCCAGAGCCGCCTCTACCTGCTCGTATCCAGACAGGGATGTATTGCTCGGAAAACTCACAAAATCTCTACAATACCAAAATTCTAGGAAGTTCTTCTATACTAATCTTCAAAGTTCATCTTAGGTCTACGTGCTCTAATCAGAGTTTATCTAAATCTAGCTTCCAAGGTTTGTACTAAAATTCCTCTAATACCAACTGTAACGCCCCGACCCCAGCTACCCAGAGTCGGTGCATTTATTTCATAACATTGGCATGATCACAAGAAAGATCAAATCCCGAAAGACCGATTGGTTTAGTAGCCTTGGAAACACTAGATATAATCATAAAGTTTTACATTACATTTCAAAGAGAAAAACTACTACAACAACAAAGTCTTCATATCCACACTATTAACCCCTCATAATATCCCTGCAAGTCATTCATAAATTACTTCTTCACTACCTGGGAAAAATAAAACATAGAAAAGGGGTGAGCTCAAATGCCCAGTAAGGATAACAATATAGCGGAACATTCAAAATAAGCATAAACATTTAAGGCAATGAATTACTAAAACAAAATCCTTTTAAAATTGAACTTCAACATAGTATGGAAAAAGTAAAATGAAATAATGCCATTTACTTGTTCACCTGGATATTCTACTAATCGAATAATCACATGCAATATCAATAACCACTTTCATAATGTTGGAATGCATAATGCCAGACTATCATAAACACATAGCCAAGGCCTCGTGCCAAGACTACAAATAAGATTTTGTCAAGGACTTGTTCCAAGACACTAGTTTGTCTCATGAGACCTACCGATGCATCGAGGAGCTATAGCGGGCTCCACCCGTCACTTATTAAGCCCAATGCATTCCCATATGAAAAGGTTTAAACATAACATAAACATTCGTATTAAAACTAGCATACGAAATGTCAATAATTTCACCATAAACTATGAATGGTATAAAAATAGCACATCCACATTCAAACATATCACAAAAACTTCAATACAATATAGAATTTTTGTATCATAATAAATCAACTTCAAATAATCTTAAAATCCATCAAAGGATGTTGACATAGATGAAATCAAAATTCTTTTTAAAGAAGTATCTCCTTTTATTTTGAAATCATTTAAGATCCATATAAAATAAAACATTTTCTTTGAAAATATTCTTATAAGCTTGTATGGAAAGCTTCGACGATTTTATAACGGCGTAAAATAACCGCACCCGCCGTATAAGTTTAAAAAAACATTCTTACCTCAATTCTGTCGAAAAGGTTAAAAATGACCTTGTTTTGAAAACGATGGAAAGATTCCTTTATAAACCTCTTATAAAAAGTCAAGAAAGGGTATAAATGACTTTAACCCATATTCTTGTAAATAGTAAAAATGTTTTGAAATACATTTTTAAGAAACATGGATGTGGATGATAACGATATCCCAGTAGATTATTACGTATAAACAACCTCGGATAATGAAGAGATTGTGAAATAACCCTTACCTTGTACTTTTCATTTGTTGGGGTCGGTTAACATCCTGTATAATGGTGAAATAATTGTTATTAAATTATACAACAATAATATACATTAATATGATATCATATATGATCTTTTAACATTGCTTTATTAATAATATCTTAGTATTATCGTCGTTTCGGGTGATAATCGATTCGTTCTTCTTAAAATGTTTGGTTATGTAAGACATGTTTGTAATGGATAGATTATATCTTATTCATAATCAGAATGATATTAACAATATTTTTAACCCTAAAATGAGAATAATACTTGAATGGATATGATGGAGAATGAATCTTATCGCGTTCGTGGAGACGGTAGTCCGTACGTACGCACGAACGCTACTTCCATTTAATTTTTATTATAAAAGAATCAAATACAAATGATACATAGGTATATTACTATTCCAGTATAATATAATATTTTATATATGTTACTTAAGTTCATTAACACCATCCTTTATACGTTCCATGTGTGGTATGAACGAGTCATATCATTTTAAGGGGGCGGTAGTCCGCACTTCCTCAAATGAAATTATCGTATGTATATACTACATGAAACGAATAATGGTATGAAATAAAATGGAATTACAGAAACTTATATATAAAATATATATCATTAATATCATATTTAATTACAGTGCCATCATAATGGCCACCATGAGAGGTGGTAAGATGTATTTGAACAATCATCGTTTCGTGAGGCGTTAGTTTGCCATCCACAGAAACATTATGTTCATCATCCATTAGATGGAGTTGTGTGTATGTGTAGTTTGAATCCTTCTTATAACAACATCCTAGTATATTGTGTATACTGGTGTTGTTACAAAAGAAAGGAAATAAAAAGAGTTTGGGGGTTGGAGAAGCAAAATAAATGAAAATAATTAAGAGAAATCGTTACCTTTAATCTAGGTAACTCACTTTGGTTGGAACCAAAGGACTTCTTGAAATGATTTCTGCCTAAGGGGAAGCTTCAAGGAGGAGGAGAGGGATTTGGGGAGCTTAGTTGGGCAGAGTTTGGACGAGCCAAGTGGCTTGAGAGGTGTGAGGAAAAGAGAAGGAGGAGTGCCCTTTTATAATAGGGGTGAGGGGCACTTTTGGAAAAGCTAGAAATATTAATTTATAATAAATTCATATTCGGTTTCCAAAGGCTCCAAAGTTGAATATTCAAAGGATGAGGTGGGGATAGGTCTAAAACAACTCATCCAATAGAATTTAGACAGGTTTGGGTACTTATATTAACCTTATCTTTAAGTATTAACTCTAAGTTAATTAGTTTCACTTTTACAATGTCTCTTTGTATTTTTATATAATATGGTTAATAAACATACTATATACATCCAAGCGACCCCCAAGTGGTCCATTAATGATTAACCTATCATAATATAAGTCTCTTGGCCGAACCTTAGATTTTTAGGAATTTAATATCAATTAATAATATAATATTTGTTTTAAGAACTCTTTTATGTCAATTTTGACACTATTCAATAGTTGATTTTTGTGAAACTCATAACAGATTTATTACTTCGAACAAAGTCAATTAAATCAATCCTAATATATCATATTATCCTAGAAAATTAGTTTAATTCATTAAAAGTTTCATATTATATTTATTTGGGTATTTATAATATCAATTATGTTAATTTTTTACTATTTTAGCAATTACTGCATCATCATTGTGTCATAAATAAAATAAATTATTTAATGTCTAAAAATTATAAATAAAACATCATTATGTAGGAAATCGTTTTATCTTTCTAATGAATATTTATAATCGAAAATCCAACATGTATAACCCTATGTAAAAATTGTTCTTCTAAAAGATGTAAGCTTATGCCATTTTTATTTTTATTTTAACTTTATTAATATAATGTGTCCCTACCACATACAAGTGGCTCCAAGGGGTCCCCAAATTGAACCAAGGGTGCCCATGGTCGGGTATGTGTCCACCAATAAGGTTAGGACACGTTTTTAGGGTAATTTTGTATTATTATAATATTATTTTTTAACCCTTATTTACCGGATTTACCCTTTAACCATGGTAAATAAAATATTTACCGCAGTAATTATTCAAAATGTCTAAAAATAAAAGTTAAATATTTACACAATTTGAACATCCTGATTCCAAATATGGAATCCATTTTTCTAAATTCAAAACACAGAAGTGGCAGAAATTAATTTAAAATTAATTCCCGCTGTCAAAACAAAAAGCGTGTTTTTAAGAGATAATAACTATCAAAAGATTGACATTTGTTTATGTTTGGTTTAATTGTAAAATTATGTCCAATGATAAACATTAAATTGAATGGTAAAACTATATTCTAAATATACTTTAAAACCACTCAAATTCAGAATTTATCACTATTAATTATTTTGATTAAAAAAGTTGTTTTTAATTAAAATTTAGAAATTTTCACTATTCATGAAAATATGAAAGTTATCCGAAATGTACCAAAATTTCACCCTAGGCTAATTTTGATATTATGAATCCAAAAATGAAGTCCATTTTGAAATATAGAATATATATGATTTCAAAAAGTAGGTATTACTATTCACAACAGCTAGTTTAATTAGTTGTGGTGTGTGTTAGAACTCGAGGTTGCGTACAACACACGCTATCGCATTATTCAAAGAGAAACGTACCGTAGAAGCTTGGGGTGTTACAATAGATAGAGGATTTAGAGGCCATATGATTCATATAGCTCAGTACACCCACATAGGATTTGCCTATTGTTCCTTCCAATAATGCCGATGCAACCTTACGTCTATGTAAGGATTATGGACGGTTGAACTAGCTTAATATAAATAATCAATATCCTCTTCCTTGAAAAGTTGATCTCATTGACCAACACCGTGGGTCTATGGTATTCTCTAAGATCGACCTGATATCAATATATCCTCATCTACATGTTAGACCATCAGACATACCTCGTTTATCATTCTATAGAATGTTAGGTCTATATGAGAACATTTTTATGCCATTTGGTCATGAGAACATGATCGAAAATTTCATGGCTCAGATGAATAGGGGTTTCCACCTCTACTTGGAAACTTTTGTCATAGTCATTGTTGGACAAATCTTGGGGTGTTCTCACACTCATATAGACCATTCCAAACATCTTCTGATCATTCTGAGTACTCTAAGAGAGCTTCATCATTGTTCCAAGTGTTCTATGTGCTGCTTCTAGATCAATAATGTTCACTCATTGGGTCATATAATATCTTAATCATGAGTGTCTACTGACCCTAAATATGTTAGAGAGGTAGTTTAGTTAGAGTATCCGAATAAAATGTTTGATATACATAGTTTCTTCAGGCTGAATGGATATTATAGGAATTTGATATAAGACATTTCCTGCCATGCTTCTCACTTTGATGACCTTTCATAGATGGGTGTCATGTTCATGTTGTCAGAAGCATGTGATAAATACTTTCATGATATAAAGGGAATGATTTCTTAAACACCTATTCTGACTCTTCCATAGCTAGGTACAGATTATACGTTCATCTGGGATGCATCAGAAATCATTCATGGTGATGTGCTGATGTAGGAGGACAAATTCACTACATACAGATCTTGATAGTTTAGGCATAATGAGATAAATTACCCGACATAAGACATTGTCTAGAAATTTTTTTTGCATTCCATACGTTGTTGTGTGAATTATCTATTGGGTGGTCATATTATGGTGTATATGGACCACAATAATTTCAAATATATCTTTTCAAAATGTGACTTGAACCTCCTATAGTGAAGATGGGATGAGTATCTACTATCCATTAATTTTGATCCTTCCAATAGGACAGGGATGTGTAATGTAGTTGCAGATTAACTGAGTCAGAAAACTAAAACTCATGTTGTAAGAAAAGTTGGCGATGATTTGAATTTAATGGTTCTCTTCGATGAGCTGTATCTTGAGTTTTATGATAGTCATGAGTAGTCTTAACTCTCATATGTGACTTTTATCTCTTTCCTCCTTGTGAAGTTGAAGAGTAGATAGTCTTAATATCATGTAGGATTAGTTTTCTTTGAGATTATATCAATAGGATACCCACCTATGGACTGGTTTCTGGATAGTGATGATGTTATTGTATCTGTGTGGATGTATCTAGGTTCCAATAGATATGAGAGATGGGATGATGAAAGAGTACCACACTTCATAGTGTGAGTTCATCTAGCATTCTCAAAGAAGTATATAGACATGTGAAACAAATATTGGTGGCCTAGGATGAACCATAATATAGTAGGATTTATCACCTGGTGATCAACCTTTTAGTTGGAGAAGAAGAAGCCCTAGAGACCTACGAGCTTTCTACATCCACTTCCAGTCCAGTAATTGAAATGGGATGATTTTGCAATGGATTTTGTAGTACAATTACCTAGGATTCCAAGGTGTGGTGATTCTCTATGTATATTAATTGAAAAACTAACATAATCAACCCAATACATTCTTATTCATAGACCATTTTTTCCAGATGAGCCGAGAAGAATATTTGTAAGTTAGATCATATGACCCCAAGTGATTCCTCGTACTATCATTTCAGATTGGGATGCTCATTTCATGCCACAGTTCTGACAAGGTCCTAAAAATTCTATGTGAACAAAAGAAATTCTATGAAATCACTTCACAATCAGATAGATGGACAATCAGAATAAACAATAAATGTTCTAGAGGATATGCTCCAAGCATGTGTCCTTGATTACATCAGTTCTTGTGAGAATATTATCCATCTAATCAATTTCTCCTAAAATAAAAGCTTTATTTCAACAATTTTGATGGCTAATATTTAATCCTTATATGGTAGGGTATTAATTTCACCCCCATTATGGCTATAGATAGGCGAGGTAGACCTACTAGGTCTTCATCGTGTTTATGAGACTTCAATGCAAGTTCGGCTGATCATAAATTGTATGACTAATATTCAATGTAGACAGAAATATTATTCCAATGTCCATAGAAAAATGTTGATCTTGAGGTCAGGGGTCCTATTTTTCATTGGGTATCACCTAGGATTGGTGATATACAGTTATGAAAGAAGGTAATGTTGTCCCCTTGTTTTTTAGAGCCATTTGAAATTATAGAGAGAGTTGTTCCTTTAACCTATCATATGATACTAAATTAGTGGTATGGTGCCATACATGATGTGTTCCATGTTTTATACCTTCACCAGTATCATGATGAAAAGTCATATAAATTTTATCCCGAGGAAGAAGAGTTAGATGCTGATGCTAATTTTTAAGAGTATCTAGTATGCATCTTTGACTGTAGCAAGAAGGCTCTACGAGGCTAGTTTTTCCCTCTAGTACAGTTGATATGAATGATCGGCTGGGTTAAAAACATGAAATTGGAGTGGGAAGCTGACACACATTCATAGTGTCCCTATTTTTTCCCATATAGTATTTCTTCACCCTTGTAATGTGAACTCAGTTACGAGTTCTATTAAGGGGGGAAGAATATTAGAACAAGGTTTTCCACCTAGGTATAGACCCTTAAAGTATGGTCTAATATTTTATTTTGGACATAATATGAATTGATAATGGGTTATTGAAGGCTTTAGGGGTTTCCATGGATTTTTTGGACTCCGGAAGCATCTTTTTAGGAAAGACAGACATGGTGCACTTTTTAGAGTAAACCATACTGGAATGACAGACAGTTTGGAAAACTATGAAGGTTGTGTTTTACCAGATAGAGCCACATTTCATGGTTGGTGTATGGATATGTGGTCTAACCATGTGGTCTCCCCTTCTTCCCAGGTAAATATGTGGACAAACCAAGTGCATGCCATTTTTCTTAGAAATTTTACAAATTTTCCCTTAATGATCTAATTAGATCCCTCCTTCTTCCCATATCTAAGTATATGTGGTATTTACCTCCATGGATCTCATTTTGGATATTTTTGAAGACCTAATGTAGGAATAAAGATATATCCTTCATCTCAGATCCGTTTGAGCATATATTCGTCATATTTTATGTGCAATAGTAAGTTCTCGAGTCTATTTAAGCCTTTCCTCTTCTCTGTTTCTCTCAACCTAGTTATCTGTGTTTGAGCGTTCTTATCCTTTTCGTAGATCTACTTTAATACAATCCAAATCAAGGAAAAAAATATAAGGAAGTGAGTGGAACAACCCTATGGTGGGTGGTCTATTACTCATCTCTCATGTTCATTGATTATGGATTTCTCATGTAGGGTACACTGATTTTAATGGGTTCCATTTGTTGAATTTATATGCCATGATTATACTCATTAGGTCAGGAGGTTATGATCTTTCCAAAAATGTGATATTTTTGTTATTATGGACACAACTCCATTCATCCCATGTAGGATGTTATGCAATAATATCTGTTTTAGTGTTTTGACAAGTTTGAGCCACCATTCTGATGTGCCTTAGATTGTTATTTCTAAGTGTAAGCATTTATATATTAAATGGGTTGTTTGTAATATAAATTTCATGATTTTTAGTCCTGTGTATGCTCACCACTAGACTTGACTAGGGTATGTTCATCATTTTGTGAATGAATGGTGAAATATAAATTGTCATGTATACTATATATATGAGTTGTTCATAAATGTAAAAGAATAGTAGGATACAAATCTGTAGAAACCCATACCACATTAATGGAAGGAAGGGGAATAATCCTTTAATATGGAGTATTTCTTAAATGAATTAAATTAATGGTTGATTTCTACTTGACCATATGAAACTAATGAAATGTGTTGTCTGAATGAAATAAAATATTACATGACCTCGCTATCAAATAAGAGTGGCCTGATGTGAGCTCACCTTTGATTCAGAACAGAGAATTCTATGAGCACTCGGGAATCCCATTATTATTTAAGGATATAGATTTCTTAAGTTGAGAACTCCCTAGATCCAGATCCTTTTCTATTATTTGTATACCGGATATCACACCATATGATCACTTCAATATCATTATAGGATGCCTTTGATACATTCCTTTGGCCCAAAATTGAAAACTATTTTCCATGGTTTTATTCTATCGGGCCTAGTCATTTATTAGCCCTATTTTACCTTAGATGAACTCCATGGTATTAGTAGGAGTCTCATTATGGAATGACACGGACTAGGATGTTTTGATTACACTATTACTCCATGAAAGGCTATAATTATTAATAATTTGTTGACCCTTGAGGTATACTCCTACTTGGTTATTACCTTGGGACTTCACTATTAAATATCATTACAGGTTTCCTTGTTATAAATACAATCCTTAACTATTTATACAAGTGTCTTTTTTATAAATTGGTAATCATAATTTAATGTACTTTTTATGTTCAAACGCCAGCTGAGGGATTATGTTGGTATATGGGTATTCGATATCATTGTATTGATTTATATTATATATGCATGCCTGTACAGTGTTAAATTTCCATTACACAAACCAGTTGTTATAGACAATATTGGTGGTGGCGTACTATTATTTATGACACACACTCTCTGGGAACTCTTTGGTACCCAGATTAGATTACATGGTAGCATGTGTTGACATTGTAGACAATATGTATTTAAACACATGATTATTTACTATGTAGGATGGAGCTCAATAGCAAATTATCGATTTGGATTTTGGGTTTCTTGGGATATTATTTGATTTCAATATTAATTATGTGGAAAATGTTGTGCCTTCTACCTTGTATCCATGATTTCCATTTTTCTTGTGACCTAACATATTTTATATTATTAAATGATATTCCAGATATTTTAGTTATTATTATTATTGTCTTTATTTTGGGCTATGCCTTCTGTTAACATTTATTTCTTCTTCTATTTAGCTTCATTTACGTTAATCCACTATGTGACACATTAGTAATGAAGCATAGTCTCCCAATTGAAATACCCTAGGATCTCACTTCTAGTCGGAATCAACTGGTGTTATGAGACATGAGAATTAGGCTATTTGGCCCACCGGGCTCGGGGCACTATTAAGTGGAATCTAGGTCTGGGGAGCCACATAGGTAGCTCATGGGTTAATAAAATGATTTCCATTATTCCCAATCATGTTAGTTTTATTCCTAGACATTATTTTTCATATTAATAGTTAGATTATATTAATGGACAATATTTAACCCCATCTATGTAGGTCATATTCTTTCTGCATCTCCCATATCTCATTCATAGATGTGCAATATTCAATGGAAAAGAAAATGATTCATCCTTGGTATCAAAAAATTATAGGTTGACTAAGAAAATTAAGTTGAAAAATTATTAACCAATACAAGAATATATTTTATATTTTAAGTTGTTTCTTGGATGAGAGTGTATGTTCCCAAGATCATGGTTATCCATGCATATACTGAACATTCATATAGACTATATGGGTTCTCAAATCTCCTACACTATTATATGCATCATCCACTCCACCAATTTTTTTGGTAGTAAATTTTATTCATCAATAATTGAAAAAATAATTTCCATTATTTTGTGGATGGAATTACGGTGGTAAATTCAATTCTGTCATAACTAAATATTCAGGTATTCTCAGCTATTGAGGTAAAAAAAGGTTTCATCTCAATATTTGGAAATATTCTAACCTCATTTATCTAGCTCAAAAATACATTTGGATAATATCTCTAGGGTTCACAGGAAAGTATAATTAGTACTTCAAAGGATGAATTCGTAAATTTTTGAAATTTTTTAGACACACTATAATTTCTGCATACACAGTTAGAATGAGAGTTTATTGAGGAATGGACACTTTTGGAGACTTGATTCATGTTTTTTGATCTAATAAAACCTATTTTTTGACATTATCAATGTTTTTTGATTCCATGAATTTTGAAAATGGTTATTTAGGAGAAATTTTACAATTCTGTCATTACATTCATCTCATATTTTGTTTGGACTTTATATCACACCATTATTATATCACAAATAGCCACAAAATAGATTGTTATATAGAAACCAGAGGACACATTTTTCCTATAAAAACTATATATATAAGTTAAATGCAAGATTATTTTTAATATAAAGTGTCTGAGGAATTTTTTTTGTGTTTTTCTTTACTAAAATGTATATTTTATCAAAAATTTGATGTGATATAATATATTTATATTAAATTTTATATAAATATCATAATTTAATGAAGGGTGTGTATACAAAAATATCTTTCAAAACATGGTTTTTGAGTTCAACACAACGTTGAAGTCCAATATTTGTTTCTCTTCAAAAAGGAAAAACTTTTGTGAAAAGATTAATATTTTTTTGAAATAATTGAAGAGGTGAGAAATATACTATTGTTTCAAAAATATCAAGTTATAAAAATAAAGGAATATTAAGGAGGAATTTTGGGGTGATTATTTTTCAAGACGAATGGGGATAAAACCATTAGTGATAAATTTATAATAATTAAATTTTCATCACTTTATAGTGTAACCACCATCATTATCCTTATGATGTTTTTAAATTTTGAATATACAAAAACTCAACCATAGATCAACCTATGATACTAACCTCATGATTAACACATCATGGCCATGGAAAATATGAAACAATCGAGGCCATAGAAATAATGCATTCATTGGGAATGGGTAATTCTATATACTAAATTACTAAAGTAAAAGTGAAATATGTTTCTTATGAGATCAATATGGCTTTCAAATAAATTTTAGTTGAATAGAATTTTATAACAATATAGAATTTATTTAATTTTTATTAATGTATGAATAATGATATTTTTTTAGTATATTCTAAATAATTAGAATTTCAATTTATACTGTATGAAGATTATTTTCAGCTATTTTTTGATAGTTTCCCAGAAGTGATGTTTTTATGTATAGTGTATTGATGATGCTAATTATTTCATAAATCCAATTCCATATCTCATTAAATATATCCTAGAAAATTTATTTGTTTAAAGAAAATTATTTTATATTTTATATATGTATATGTTGTACTTTACTATGAAAATGTATAAATTCTATATTTTTAACTATGTTTTTAATTTATATTACTTATTATAAAATAAATACATTAACAAATTTTTTTCAATGTATGTTGTTAAAAATAATTGAATTAAGAGAAAATATTTCAAAAAAAAAACACTGTATAGAATATTTATGTTATAAAATAGAAAAAAATTATGCCAAAATGGTCACCACTTTAGTATAATGGATTTTGTGGTGCTAAAATGATGAATAAATGATATTATATTTGACATGGAGAATGTTTGTGTTTGTCATGGTCTATTAAAAATGGAAAAACATTATTAAAAGGTTTATATTGAATGGTATTTTTAATGGTATGTCATCCTTTAAAATATATATGATTAAAATGTTAATATTTAAATCACTATCATCAATATAATGCATTATAGAGAAAGGCCAAATAATGATCAGATTCTCATGGTGATGAACATGGTGAGAGGAAGTAATATAAAAATTATCTTATATTGAACTCTTCTATAAGGATTAGAAAGTCATGGTGGATATAAGTACCACTCTTTAACATTTTTGATGTGTTATGTTTTAATGGTACCACTTATTCCAAGTTTAAGACCTCAATTTATTTCCAATATAAATTATCATCTATATCATCCAATTCTAATAAAGCATTAAGGTAAAATGAATCATAAAGAATAAATGATTATGAGAAGTTTAAAAGGGAATAAAATTAATAATTAGCGACATGGAAATATCATTGTTGTCCGATTTTTATAATAATTAATCAGCTATTTTCTCATAAACCTGAATGAATGAGGATAATTGTTGTATGGACATGATGTTCTTTTACTAAGAAACATTAAAACTGATGATGTTTTCCAAAAAAATACTTCACTCTACAAATAAAATAATTCCCCTTCTATTGATAGCAAGATTTATAATGCCCAAAAATATTAGTTAAGATATGAAATTAATATTATGATTTTTGAAAAAAATTTATATATAATTAATATTAATATGTTTTTTAACTTCTCTCTCTTATTTTAACTAATTTATCCACACCATAAAATTTTATATCTATTAAAATGGGGAATTATCATGGATTTTGTTTGGATGGAAATTATGAGAGGTTGATTCCGTTTATATGATTAGATGTCTATGTTAAATATTTTTTTATATTTAAATAATTGTTATATAAATTATTTAGAGAAGTTTCCCAATTTCTCTACTATTTTTTTCTTCATCCTTGTTTATCAATATTCTATTCCCTCATTTATTAATTAATTCAGAAGATATAATTTAGTTTATATATTTTTCTTCAATAAAGAGGTTTCCGAGAAAGATTAAGAAGAGTATATTCCCACATGAAGGGTGACATTATATAGTAGGGATAATGAAAAAACAGTGTTTTATTGTGACATTACATGATTTATACATTAAATAAGGTATTTGGAATTAGGATATATAGTATAATGATAACATTACTATGAATTCCATCAGACAACATCCATTTCACACTAACATAATTGTCTTCTTTTTTCTTCATTAAGTTTTCCATGATTTCAAATAAATATTTATATATTGTATTTAATGACACACATAATATTTTAGTATACCATTTATTAGTGAATTAGTTACGTAATAAATTGTGTTTGTAAATGAATGATATTTATGAGTTTCAAGCATGTGGTATTATCACTTGGTTATGAATAATATTCAACATATATATAATTTAAAATTTATTGGCTAGGTAATATGAATAAATCATCACATATCAACATTGTTTTATTACTCATGATGAAATTAACATTCACACAATATTTTCCTAATAAACAAAAAAAACACATATTAAAAAAACAAAGAAATATAACATCTTTGATAAATATTTTATTATTAGATGAATATAGATATTTCTATTGATTTATCTTATTATATTACTAATTCTAATTCCTTAATTGATGAGTCGTTTAATGATTCATATGAATGAGTATATTATAATTTTTGAGGATGTGGAAAATAAAAAGGATGTCATTTCCAAATATATCTGGAAGATGAAATATTTTTGTTGAAATAAGAAGGAAAATAAATTATGGAAAATGTAGTTTTGAGGCCACCAATAATCCTAGGGGGATTACATGAGGTAAACATGATGTTATTCATGTAAGTGTATTATTACATTTCTTAATAGTTTCAATATGTAGTATCTAAAAAAGACATGCCAACTACGGTATATAGTGAAGATAAACACAAATTGGATAAATAATGGACTGATTTTAAAGAACATTGAAATGTAAGTGATTTTATCATATATAAAAATTAAAAAATATCACTTATTTACAACACTAATTAATTTTGTGGATAAAATTACCATTTATTGTGATATAATTGTAATTTGGAGGTGGTTGACAACATTTCGGTAACTCTAAAAACCAAACTATATGAAAAAAATACACAATGATTAATAACTAATGGTCAAACAACTAAATGAATGTAAAAATATCTAAAACATATATTTTTTATAATTTTATCAAAAATGAAAGGATGATTAACATACTTTACAAGGAATTTTCTAATTTTTCATAGAGAAGGATTTCCATGGAGGATGGACATTAAGAGGAAGATGTCCCAAATGTAATGTACCCAGTGGTGGCCTTACATTAAGAAATATTATTCCAATAACAAATAAATTAATGGGGAGATACGAAAATTCATTCATCATGTGTAATTATATTAATATTTAATATATTGATAATATTACCTTTTAGTAAAATTTTCACAAATCACTCACTTAGCAGGGCTTGGATTTCGAAGAGGTCAATGATTAAATGACCACATAATTAGTGGAGGAAAAAAATATCATTCCCCACATTAAAATAATTATTAAATTGTGAAGGGGATGGAGGCACATTACTCTATACATGGGTTCACCAAAAAATAGTGTGAGGGTTTTTATATTGGATGTTGAATAAAGTATTGGTTAAAATCAAGGAAAAAAAATCATCCATATAACATTGGGTGATATCAATAAATAAAAAATAGAGGATGAAAACTATAGCAACCACTTGTAAGAAAAGATAATTTTACCACCCTAATATTTAATGACACATTTATATTTAGATAAATATTATATCTTGGATTTCTTTAATTCCATGAACCACTAAGTCCAAACCAAAGATGATATAATATTGGAATATTATTATTTAATAGAATAATTGTCTTCTATACAATGGATTGGATAGTATGAAATAGATTAAAAAAAGTTGAAAATTATTACATTCAATTGTATTAAAAAAATTAGTTAAAAATCAATTTATTAGTAATGAAAATAATCATCGGAATATAAAAAAGACATGACATTCAAAAAGCTGTTGTTTTTATATTTATAGTGTGTTTTTGTTTGAATAATTTAATGTAAAAAAAATTGATTAATAATTTTAGATAAATGTGTAGATTATATATGGTATAATATATTTTAATATTATAATAATCATAATTTCCTAGTATGGTGTGAATGTATACTTGGGTTTCTGCTTAAAATATATTTATCTAAAAATATTTTTTCTAGAATTTTGTTAAATTATTTGAAAATATAATTTTGGAAACTATATGAAATGAATTTGATAAAATCAATTCAATAATTGGAATCAATATTTGAATTTTTTTTTAATGAATCTACTTTAATTTTTTAATAATTACTTTTTGTAACAGCGAAAATTTGTTACAAAAAATAATGATAAAATTTGTTTACCAAATGGTTTAAACAACAAAATAATGGTACTAATTCTATAATAGGGAATATAATAATGATTAGTATAAAATATTTTTTCACAATTATATATTTTATTATATTATTCTTTCATTTGGATTCAATTTCATAAGGAAATAACATTATATTATTTAAAAAATTTATATAATTCTATTTGTGTCATCTACATCACTTATAAAAGGACACCACACACACTCCCTTATTCTTGAATGTTGAATCTTATATATCAGAAATTAGCTAACCAAAAAAATCTCATATTCCTTCCCTTATTAATAGATCTCTTTGCAGTATCATAAGACTAATCATTGAAGTATTATGTTCTATGATGTTGGATTTCTCTTATAAAAGAAGTAATCACCATTCCCGACTCTTGGAATGTTTATTTCTTATTATATATTAGATATATTTATTTTAAATAGAATAAAAAAAATAAAACAGTTTCAAAAACATAATCATTTTATATTATTAGTTTGTGAAAACCATATTCCACCTCGTATATATGAAATGTGAAATGAAAGAATCTCTTCTATATATGTGCGATCTACCACCTCCTTGTGGTTATATAATTTATTTTCCATCACTGAATCACATTTATAGTTATATGGATGGAATTAATTCATATATATATATATATATATATATATATTATTTACTAAAAAAAAATTCTAATTTAAATTGGAATTATTATTTAACATTATTTTGATCCAGTAATCATAAATTCTAAACTATACTCATGCATACATACTGAATTTCATTTCTATGGAGTAATGTAATTAATTTTACATCATCAATTAATTTGAATTATTATGAATATATATTAAATGAATTTAATTTATAATTATGAAATAATTAACGTTTTCGGTGTTATCTGACTATGATAAATGTGTATGCTGTAACACCCCAAGCTTCTACGGTACGTTTCCCTTCGAATAATGCGATAGCGTGTGTTGTACGCAACCTCGAGTTCTAACACACACCACAACTAATTAAACTAGCCGTTGTAAATAGTAATACCTAATTTTTGAAATCATATATATTTTATATTTCAAAATGGACTTCATTTTTGGATTCGGAATATCGAAATTAGTCTAGGGTGAAATTTTGGTACTTTTCGGATAACTTTCATATTTTGATGAATAGTGAAAATTACTAAATTTTAATTAAAAACAACTTTTTTAATCAAAATAATTAATAGTGATAAATTATGAATTTGAGTGGTTTTAAAGTATATTTAGAATATATTTTTACCATTTAATATAATTTTGGTCATTGGACATATTTTTACAATTAAACCAAACATAAACAAGTGTCAATCTTTTGATAGTTATTATCTCTTAAAAACACGCTTTTTGTTTTGACAGCGGGAATTAATTTTAAATTAATTTCTGCCACTTCTGTGTTTTGAATTTAGAAAAATGGATTCCATATTTGGAATCAGGATGTTCAAATTGTGTAAATAGGTAACTTTTATTTTTAGACATTTTAAATAATTACTGCGGTAAATATTTTATTTACCATGGTTAAAGGGTAAATCCGGTAAATAAGGGTTAAAAAATAATATTATAATAATACCAAATTACCCTAAAACGTGTCCTAACCTTATTGGTGGACACATAACCGACCATGGGCATCCTTGAGTCAATTTGGGGACCCCTTGGAGCCACTTGTATGTGGTAGGGACACATTATATTAATAAAGTTAAAATAAAAATAAAAATGGCATAAGCTTACATCTTTTAGAAGAACAATTTTTACATAGGGTTATACATGTTGGATTTTCGATTATAAATATTCATTAGAAAGATAAAACGATTTCCTACATAATGATGTTTTATTTATAATTTTTAGACATTAAGTAATTTATTTTATTTATGACACAATGATGATGCAGTAATTACTAAAATAGTAAAAAATTAACATAATTGATATTATAAATACCCAAATAAATATAATATGAAACTTTTAATGAATTACACTAATTTTCTAGGATAATATGATATATTAGTATTGATTTAATTGACTTTGTTCGAAGTAATCAATCTGTTATGAGTTTCACAAAAATCAACTATTGAATAGTGTCAAAATTGACATAAAAGAGTTCTTAAAACAAATATTATATTATTAATTAATATTAAATTCCTAAAAATCTAAGGTTCGGCCAAGAGACTTATATTATGATAGGTTAATCATTAATGGACCACTTGGGGGTCGCTTGGATGTATATAGTAAGTTTATTAACCATATTATATAAAAATACAAAGAGACATTGTAAAAGTGAAACTAATTAACTTAGAGTTAATACTTAAAGATAAGGTTAATATAAGTACCCAAACCTGTCTAAATTCTATTGGTTGAGTGGTTTTCGACCTATCCCCACCTTAACCTTTGAATAATCAACTTTGGAGCCATTAGAAACCGAATATGAATTTATTATAAATTAATATTTCTAGCTTTTCCAAAGGTGCCCCTCACCCCTCTTATAAAAGGGCACTCCTCCTTCTCATTTCTTCACACCTTCAAAGCCTTTTGGTTCGGCCAAACTCTGCCCAAATAATCTCCCAACATCCCTCACTACAACCTAGAGGCCTTAGTTTGATCAGAAAGCCAACCTAAGGAGCCCTTTTGATCAAATCAAAAGGAAGAACCCGAAGAAGAGGTAATGATTTCACCACCCTTTTCTAAGTTCATTTCTTCTTCCACTTCTTCTTCCTTTGTTCTTACCATTCTAAAATAATAACTCCAGTATCTCACATATACTGTGATGTTATTATAAGTATGGTACAACCATATTCAGTATTCTATCCACCCTTTGAATAACATGTCACCATACGTGCGTACGTACGGCTTACCGTCTCCACGTCGTGGTGTAATTGTTATTCAATATAATATTATTTGGATGGGTATAATAATGATGTGTAACTCATGTAAATAATAAATATAACATGTTAATGATTCTGTATATATGATATACCATTCATTTATATATTATTTTAATATCAAAAGAATGATATTGTCGCTCGTGCGTACGTACGGACTACCGTCTCCACGAACGCGATGAGATTCATTCTCCATCGTATCCATTCAAGTATAATTATCATTTTATGATTTAAAAATGATGTTTAAGGACTTGATATCATTCTGGATATGAATAAGATACAACAAACATGGCTTATGTAACAAAACATATAAAAGAAAATGAGTAAGTTAACACCCGAAACGATGATAATTATAAGATATTATTAATAAATCAATGTTAAAAGATCATATATGATATCATATTAATATATATGATTCTTGTATAATTTAATAACAATTATTTTACCATTATACAGGAGGTTAACCTACCCCAACCAAGGAAAAGTAAAAGGTAAGGGTTTACTTTACAACCTCTTCATTATCCAAGGTTGTTTATACGTAATAATCTACTGGGATCTCTTTATCATCCACATCCATGTTTCTTAAAAATGTATTTCAAAACATTTTTACTATTTAGAAGAATATGGGTTAAAGTCATTTATACCCTTGTTTGACTTTTTATAAGAGGTTTATAAAGGAATCTTTCTGTCGTTTTCAAAACAAGGTCCTTTTTAACCTTTTCGACAGAATTGAGGTAAGAATGTTTTTTTTAACTTATACGGCGGGTGCGGTTATTTTACGCCGTTATAAAATCTTCAAAGCTTTAATTACAAGCTTATAAGAATATTTTCAAAGAAAATGTTTTATTTTATATGGATCTTAAATGATTTCAAAATAAAAGGAGATATTTCTTTAAAAAGAATTTTGATTTCATCTATGTCAACATCCTTTGACGGATTTTAAGATTATTTGAAGTTGATTTATTATGATACAAAACTTCTATATTGTATTGAAGGTTTTGTGATATGTTTGACTATGGATGTGCTATTTTTATACCGTTCATAGTTTATGGTGAAATTATTGACATTTCGTATGCTAGTTTTAATACGAATGTTTATGTTATGTTTAAACCTTTTCATATGGGAATGCATTGGACTTAATAAGTGACGGGTGGAGCCCGCTATAGCTCCTCGATGCATCGGTAGGTCTCATGAGACAAACTAGTGTCTTGGCACAAGGCCTTGACAAAATCTTATTTGTAGTCTTGGCACGAGGCCTTGACTATGTGGTTATGATAGTCTGGCATTATGCATTCCAACATTATGAAAGTGGTTATTGATTTTTGCATGTGATTATTCATTTAGTAGAATATCCATGTGAATAAGTAAATGGCATTATTTCATTTATGCCATACCATGTTGAAAGTTCATATTTAAAAGGCTTTTGTTTTAGTTATACATTGCCTTAAATGTTTATTCTTATTTATGAAAGTATCCACTTTATTGTTATCCTTACTGGGCATTTGAGCTCACCCCTTTTTTTTATGTTTTATTTTTCCCAGGATGTGAAGAAGTAAGTTATGAATGACCTGCAGGGATTTTATGAGGGGTTAATAGTGTGGATTGTGGAAACATTATGTTGTTGTATTAGTTTTTCATTTTATGATGTAATGTAAAACTTATGAATATATCTAGTGTT
Organism: Viscum album; assembly: GCA_963277665.1. Lineage (NCBI taxonomy): Eukaryota > Viridiplantae > Streptophyta > Magnoliopsida > Santalales > Viscaceae > Viscum > Viscum album. The sequence goes on along the minus strand of OY728162.1, from coordinate 901,700,253 downwards.
TCCAAGGCTACTAAACCAATCGGTCTTTCGAGATTTGATCTTTCTTGTGATCATGCCAATGTTATGTAATTAATGCACCGACTCTGGGTAGCTGGGGTCGGGGCGTTATAGTTGGTATCAGAGGAAGTTTAGTACAAACCTTGGAAGCTAGATTTAGATAAACTCTGATTAGAGCACATAGAACTAAGATGAACTTTGAGGATTAGTATAGAAGAACATCCTAGAATTTTGGTATTGTAGAGACTTTGTGAGTTTTCCGAGCAATACATCCCTGTCTGGATACGAGTAGGTAGAGGTGGCTCTGGCACAGATGTACCTAGGGGTAAAACCCGAAAACACCGCTTTGAGCTAGACTCGAACGGGAACTGGTGCACGACAACGGGCCTTTCTACACTCTTGGTTACGACACTCCCGGGGGATATGCTTAGGATAACTCTCACTTTCTTTACAAATCATTATGAAGGGTTTATGAGTATATACTTCCTCAAAGAAAACATATTTATGATTATGGATTATATCCATAGATAGTTCAATTTATGTTTAGTGTTTTATAAGTATGGGATTATGTATTTTGATGCATAAACTGATCTAGTTTATGCCATTTTTTTTAGAAATGGCGCCTAGTGGAAGAAATGGAAACCGTATCAATGCACGCACTCCATGTAGGGATTTCCCTCCTGCTCAAGATAATTATAGTGGGGCTGGTGATGCAACTGGTGCTGATCAGCTAATCACCGTACTGGGACAACTTACTCAGGTTATGAATAATAACCTTACCCGTATGGAGCACCCTGATCCGCAGCGTGGAGGATCAATGTTAGATCGATTCATGAGACAACAACCACCAACGTTCAATGGGAGTACAAATCCCTTAGTAGCTGAGCAATGGATATTTTCCCTAGAGAAAATATTTCAGGCTTTGGGGAGTAGTGAAAGGGAAAAAGTTACCATGGCAGTTTACCGCCTCACTGGAGATGCTGATCAATGGTGGTCATTGATTCAAAACATGAAGGAAGATGATGAAGTATCAAACATGGAATGGAGGGAGTTCAAAGATCTGTTTTTAGAAAAATACTTTCCTCGCGACCATCGAGCAGATATGGAAAGACAATTTCTGAGTCTGAGACAAAAGGAGGATGAGAATGTCACAAAGTATGAGGCTAACTTTACAAGGTTAGCGAGGTATGCTGGAGATTATATTCGCAACCCAAGAAGTAAGATTGATCGTTTCTTTGATGGGTTAAAACCATTTCTCCGTCGAGCATTAGTCTCACAATCCTTTTCATCGTACGAAGACATTGTCTCATGTGCTATCAAGACCGAAAAGGAATTCTCTAAGTCTTATGACTTTAAAGCAAAGCAAGAGAAGAAGAGACCTACTGATCAATCTGGGAATGGAAATAAGGGGAAGAAAGGAAAGGTTGAATATCCATCTTGTGGTAAATGCGGGAAGAAACATCCTGGTACTTGCTTGAAGGGAATGGGAGTCTGTTACAAGTGTGGTGAAAAAGGCCACCAAGCTCATGATTGAAAGGGGAAGAAGGAAGCTACCAACGTTCAGTGCTACAATTGCAGGGAGATGGGGCATTATGCAAATGCATGTCCTAAGCGTCAGGAGAACTTACCTCAGAAAAGGCCAAGGGATCAAGGCCAGGCTTATGCTATCACTACTGCTGAGGTAGAAGCTCCGAAAGACGTGGTGGCAGGTAATTTAATGGTTTCCTCAAGTTTAGCAAATGCATTATTTGATTCTGGATCATCGCATTGTTTCATATCTTCCCAGTTTGCTAAGAAAATTAGATATTTCCAATTTGATTTAATAAGGGAGTTGTCAGTTAAAACTCCTAAGGGAAGTATCGTTGCAACAAAGTTTTGTGAATCAGTCCCCATTAGAGCACATAAATTTTCTTTATCTGCTGATCTCATCGTCATAACTATGATTGAGTTTGATATTATCCTCGGTATGGACTGGCTTTCGGACTATGATGCGAAGATTTATTGTAAGAAGAAAGAGGTTACAATTCTTGATGATAATGATAAGGAACACCTTATTTTTAGAGCAGAATCGTCACCACCTAATTCTTATTTAGATCCACCCCCAGTAGCTCAACTTAATTCAATTATTGGGGAGGAAGAGAATGAAATAACTGTCGGTGAGGAAAGGAATGTTCAAATAGAGGATGTACCTGTTGTGAAAGAATTTGTAGATGTATTTCCGGAAGATTTACCTGGACATCCTCCATAACGAGAAGTTGAGTTTTCCATTGATTTGATTCCTGGATCAAGGCCTATATCGAAGACCCCTTATAGAATGGCCACTGTAGAGTTAGTCGAACTAAAGAAACAACTAGAGGAATTGAGTAATAAGGGATTTATTCGCCCTAGTGTTTCTCCATGGGGAGCCCCTGTTCTTTTTGTTAAAAAGAAAGATGGATCTATGAGGTTATGTATCGACTACAGGGAGATCAATGCTATAACAATAAAGAACAAGTATCCCCTACCTCGTATTGATGATTTATTTGACCAACTGCATGGAGCTCAATACTTTTCAAAGATTGACCTTCGATCTGGATACCATCAGTTGTGTGTAAAGAAGGAAGACATTCCGAAGACAGCATTTCAAACCAGGTACGGGCATTACGAGTTTACTGTAATGCCATTTGGATTGACTAATGCACCCTCTGTATTCATGGATCTGATGAATAGAGTTTTCAAGGAGTATCTCGATGAATTTGTGGTGGTATTTATTGATGATATCTTGGTATACTCCAAAACCTACAAAGATCATGAAAATCACTTGCGCATTATCTTGAAGACTCTGAGGAGGCATGAATTATATGGAAAGTTTAGCAAGTGTGAATTTTGGCTTCAGGAGATTTCTTTTCTTGGCCATATTGTCTCTAAAGATGGAATCTCTGTTGATCCTTCTAAGACCAAGGCAATCCAAGAATGGCCAGCACCTACGAGTATAACTGAGGTACGTAGTTTTATTGGTTTGGCAGGTTATTATCGACGTTTCGTCCAGAATTTTGCCCGATTGGCTAACCCATTAACGAAGCTCACACGTAAAGGGGTTAAATTTGTTTGGACAAAAGAGTGTGAAGAATGTTTCGAAGAACTGAAGAGAAGATTAGTCAATGCTCCTATATTGACTCTACCATCGGGGAATGATGGGTTCGTTATTTATAGTGATGCATCAAAGAAAGGACTTGGTTGTGTCCTTATGCAGAATGATAGAGTTATTGCCTATGCATCACGACAGTTGAAAATTCATGAACAAAACTATCCTACTCATGATCTCGAGTTAGCAGCTGTGATCTTTGCTTTGAAGATATGGAGGCACTACCTCTATGGTGAAAAATGTGAGATTTATACTGATCACAAGAGTTTGAAGTATATTTTCTCACAAAAAGAACTCAATATGAGGCAAAGGAGATGGCTTGAATTACTCAAGGATTATGATTGTACGATACACTACCACCCAGGGAAGGCAAACAAGGTGGCAGATGCTTTGAGTAGAAAAGACCATGGAGTTTTGAACAATATGAGAATTGAAAGGGATCCAATTCTCATGGATCTAGTGAAGATGGACATGGGAATAACCAGGGAAGGTGAAACATCAATGCTTTTTCAAATGGTTGCCAAACCATCTTTACTAGAAAGGATTAAGAGTTCTCAGACTGATGATGAAGAATTCCAAAAGAAGATTAAAGCTGTGAATGATGGGAGATTGAGAGACTTTGCGTATGAAGGTGGAATTTTGAAATTCGGGAAGAGACTTTGTGTTCCCAATATACCTGATCTAAAAAGGGAATTGCTGGATGATGCTCATAGTTCCAATTTCTCTATACACCCTGGGAGCACCAAAATGTATAGAGATTTGAAGGAACATTTTTGGTGGGACAACATGAAGAGGGAGATTGCTGATTTTGTGTCAAGATGTATGGTTTGTCAACAAGTGAAAGCTGGAAGGCAACAGCCTGGAGGAGTCATGCAACCTCTTCCCATACCAGAGTGGAAATGGGACAATATTACAATGGACTTTGTCATGGGGCTACCAAAGACTCCTAGAAGGAACAATGCAATATGGGTTATTGTTGATCGTCTTACCAAGTCAGCACATTTTCTTGCTATAAGAGAAGATCTACCCCTAGAACGTCTAGCAAGAATATACATTAATGAAGTTGTGAGACTTCATGGAGTACCCCTATCGATTGTTTCTGATCGTGATCCCCGTTTTACTTCAAGATTTTGGAAAAGTCTTCAGAAATCCCTGGATACTGAACTTCATTTGAGCACTGCTTACCACCCTCAGACAGACGGACAATCAGAACGGACTATTTAGACCTTAGAAGACATGTTGAGATCTTGCTCACTTGATTTTCAGGGTATGTGGGATCAATATTTACCACTAGTAGAATTTTCCTATAACAATAGCTTCCATTCGAGTATTCAGATGGCACCATATGAAGCGTTATACGGAAAGAGATGTCGTACACCAACCTGTTGGGATGACGTTGGTGAAAGAAAACTTGTAGGCCCAGAACTGGTGGAGGAAACGGTGGAATAGGTGAAGGTAATCCAAAATCACATTAAAGCAGCTCAAAGTAGGCAGAAGAGCTATGCTGATAATCGAAGGAAGGATTTGGAATTTCAAGTCGGTGATCATGTTTTCCTGAAGGTATCTCCGTGGAAGGGAGTCATACGTTTTGGTAAGAAAGGTAAATTGAGTCCCAGGTACATCGGACCTTTCGAAATTCTAGAACGAATTGGGGCTGTAGCTTACCGATTGGCAATGCCGCCAAGTCTCTCCAAAGTTCACGATGTGTTCCATGTATCTCTGTTGAGAAAATACATGCCTGATCCGACGCATGTACTCACCTATGAGGAATTAGAACTGGAACCCGATCTGTCTTATTGCGAAGAGCCCGTCAGGATTCTTGATACAAGAGAACAAGTACTGAGAAACCGGACGACGCCTCTGGTAAAAGTTTTGTGGAGAAATCATAAGATGGAAGAGGCAACGTGGGAACCCGAGGAACTTATGATGAAGAACCACCCGAGTCTTTTTATGCAGTAATACCCTAGAAATTGCGAGGACGCAATTATTTGAAGGAGGGGAGAATGTAACACCCCAAGCTTCTACGGTACGTTTCCCTTCGAATAATGCGATAGCGTGTGTTGTACGCAACCTCGAGTTCTAACACACACCACTACTAATTAAACTAGCCGTTGTAAATAGTAATACCTAATTTTTGAAATCATATATATTTTATATTTCAAAATGGACTTCATTTTTGGATTCGGAATATCGAAATTAGTCTAGGGTGAAATTTTGGTACTTTTCGGATAACTTTCATATTTTGATGAATAGTGAAAATTACTAAATTTTAATTAAAAACAACTTTTTTAATCAAAATAATTAATAGTGATAAATTATGAATTTGAGTGGTTTTAAAGTATATTTAGAATATATTTTTACCATTTAATATAATGTTGGTCATTGGACATAATTTTACAATTAAACCAAACATAAACAAGTGTCAATCTTTTGATAGTTATTATCTCTTAAAAACACGCTTTTTGTTTTGACAGCGGGAATTAATTTTAAATTAATTTCTGCTACTTCTGTGTTTTGAATATAGAAAAATGGATTCCATATTTGGAATCAGGATGTTCAAATTGTGTAAATAGGTAACTTTTATTTTTAGACATTTTAAATAATTACTGCGGTAAATATTTTATTTACCATGGTTAAAGGGTAAATCCGGTAAATAGGGGTTAAAAAATAATATTATAATAATACAAAATTACCCTAAAACGTGTCCTAACCTTATTGGTGGACACATACCCGACCATGGGAATCCTTGAGTCAATTTGGGGACCCCTTGGAGCCACTTGTATGTGGTAGGGACACATTATATTAATAAAGTTAAAATAAAAATAAAAATGGCATAAGCTTACATCTTTTAGAAGAACAATTTTTACATAGGGTTATACATGTTGGATTTTCGATTATAAATATTCATTAGAAAGCTAAAAAGATTTCATACATAATGATGTTTTATTTATAATTTTTAGACATTAAATAATTTATTTTATTTATGACACAATGATGATGCAGTAATTACTAAAATAGTAAAAAATTAACATAATTGATATTATAAATACCCAAATAAATATAATATGAAACTTTTAATGAATTAAACTAATTTTCTAGGATAATATGATATATTAGGATTGATTTAATTGACTTTGTTCGAAGTAATCAATCTGTTATGAGTTTCACAAAAATCAACTATTGAATAGTGTCAAAATTGACATAAAAGAGTTCTTAAAACAAATATTATATTATTAATTAATATTAAATTCCTAAAAATCTAAGGTTCGGCCAAGAGACTTATATTATGATAGGTTAATCATTAATGGACCACTTGGGGGTCGCTTGGATGTATATAGTAAGTTTATTAACCATATTATATAAAAATACAAAGAGACATTGTAAAAGTGAAACTAATTAACTTAGAGTTAATACTTAAAGATAAGGTTAATATAAGTACCAAAACCTGTCTAAATTCTATTGGTTGAGTGGTTTTCGACCTATACCCACCTTAACCTTTGAATAATCAACTTTGGAGCCATTAGAAACCGAATATGAATTTATTATAAATTAATATTTCTAGCTTTTCCAAAGGTGCCCCTCACCCCTCTTATAAAAGGGCACTCCTCCTTCTCATTTCATCACACCTTCAAAGCCTTTTGGTTCGGCCAAACTCTGCCCAAATAATCTCCCAACATCCCTCACTACAACCTAGAGGCCTTAGTTTGATCAGAAAGCCAACCTAAGGAGCCCTTTTGATCAAATCAAAAGGAAGAACCCGAAGAAGAGGTAATGATTTCACCACCCTTTTCTAAGTTCATTTCTTCTTCCACTTCTTCTTCCTTTGTTCTTACCATTCTAAAATAATAACTCCAGTATCTCACATATACTGTGATGTTATTATAAATATGGTACAACCATATTCAGTATTCTATCCACCCTTTGAATAACATGTCACCATACGTGCGTACGTACGGCTTACCGTCTCCACGTCGTGGTGTAATTGTTATTCAATATAATATTATTTGGATGGGTATAATAATGATGTGTAACTCATGTAAATAATAAATATAACATGTTAATGATTCTGTATATATGATATACCATTCATTTATATATTATTTTAATATCAAAAGAATGATATTGTCGCTCGTGCGTACGTACGGACTACCGTCTCCACGAACGCGATGAGATTCATTCTCCATCGTATCCATTCAAGTATAATTATCATTTTATGATTTAAAAATGATGTTTAAGGACTTGATATCATTCTGGATATGAATAAGATACAACAAACATGGCTTATGTAACAAAACATATAAAAGAAAATGAGTAAGTTAACACCCGAAACGATGATAATTATAATATATTATTAATAAATCAATGTTAAAAGATCATATATGATATCATATTAATATATATGATTCTTGTATAATTTAATAACAATTATTTCACCATTATACAGGAGGTTAACCTACCCCAACCAAGGAAAAGTACAAGGTAAGGGTTTACTTTACAACCTCTTCATTATCCAAGGTTGTTTATACGTAATAATCTACTGGGATCTCTTTATCATCCACATCCATGTTTCTTAAAAATGTATTTCAAAACATTTTTACTATTTAGAAGAATATGGGTTAAAGTCATTTATACCCTTGTTTGACTTTTTATAAGAGGTTTATAAAGGAATCTTTCCGTCGTTTTCAAAACAAGGTCCTTTTTAACCTTTTCGACAGAATTGAGGTAAGAATGTTTTTTTTAACTTATACGGCGGGTGCGGTTATTTTACGCCGTTATAAAATATTCAAAGCTTTCCTTACAAGCTTATAAGAATATTTTCAAATAAAATGTTTTATTTTATATGGATCTTAAATGATTTCAAAATAAAAGGAGATATTTCTTTAAAAAGAATTTTGATTTCATCTATGTCAACATCCTTTGACGGATTTTAAGATTATTTGAAGTTGATTTATTATGATACAAAACTTCTATATTGTATTGAAGGTTTTGTGATATGTTTGACTATGGATGTGCTATTTTTATACCGTTCATAGTTTATGGTGAAATTATTGACATTTCGTATGCTAGTTTTAATACGAATGTTTATGTTATGTTTAAACCTTTTCATATGGGAATGCATTGGACTTAATAAGTGACGGGTGGAGCCCGCTATAGCTCCTCGATGCATCGGTAGGTCTCATGAGACAAACTAGTGTCTTGGCACAAGGCCTTGATAAAATCTTATTTGTAGTCTTGGCACGAGGCCTTGACTATGTGGTTATGATAGTCTGGCATTATGCATTCCAACATTATGAAAGTGGTTATTGATTTTTGCATGTGATTATTCATTTAGTAGAATATCCATGTGAATAAGTAAATGGCATTATTCCATTTATGCCATACCATGTTGAAAGTTTGTATTTAAAAGGCTTTTGTTTTAGTTATATATTGCCTTAAATGTTTATTCTTATTTATGAAAGTTTCCACTTTATTGTTATCCTTACTGGGCATTTGAGCTCACCCCTTTTTTTTTATGTTTTATTTTTCCCAGGATGTGAAGAAGTAAGTTATGAATGACCTGCAGGGATTTTATGAGGGGTTAATAGTGTGGATTGTGGAAACATTATGTTGTTGTATTAGTTTTTCATTTTATGATGTAATGTAAAACTTATGAATATATCTAGTGTTTCCAAGGCTACTTAACCAATCGGTCTTTCGAGATTTGATCTTTCTTGTGATCATGCCAATGTTATGTAATTAATGCACCGACTCTGGGTAGCTGGGGTCGGGGCGTTACATATGCACTAGAACTATCAAACAAAAATGGCCTAAAAATTTAAATAATTAAAACTTGGAATAAGAATTTAAATAATGATTTAGTAATAAATCTGTGAAAATATATTATGAGTCATATATGGAATAATAAGTAGTAATATGGTTCTATAATATATTTGTAATATTTATTTCTGTATTTATATATTTTACATGTGGTCTGAACGCTTTTTCAAAAAGAAATTACAGGAGTTAAGGTTTTATGTACCTATCTCATTTTTATACGTTTTCTTATGATTCAATTTATAATTATGGAAATTTTGTGATTTTAATTTCATAAACTCCCTAAATTTTATTAAAACACCATTATTTCGATGTTTTATCATTTATGACATTAATTTTCTACGATTTATTAACCAAGAATATTAAATGTGTTTTAAAGAAAACTAAAATTATTTCCCATTTTGATTATTAATTTGTTCCAAAATGGTAACATCTAACTTAAAATGTATTGAAGATTAATTTTTTACTGTTTGAATACAATTTATTAGATTTCATTATACACATTTTGGGTTATTTTGAAAATTTTTCAAACGAAATTCCTTTCTCTTTTTTCATTGAGCTACATTATACAAAGGGTTAGATCAAAATATTTATTTTATCATTCACATCATGAATTAAATTTACCACATTTACGTCCACTCCATGAAATAATTTTAATATTAATTGATTCCATGGTTCTTTTAAAGGACAATGATTTTTGGGATATTATGCAAAATTTTATTTAAATTTTTATCAATGGAGGGTGTTATTTTCTCATGTTTTGAATGACATGTTTGAATGATATCATATAGAAAGATATCATCTATTAAATCATTATTTACATAATGATATGATTCACTATGGTCTTTATCTTATGATACTATCCACTTTATTTTCATTTCTAATAATGTTTCTGATTCTATGAAACACATTTCTTCCCACAGGTTAATTATGTTATGCTGAGATCTTTATGAAACCTTTTTATTTTCATTGAGTTATTTGTTTTTAAAAATTTGTCTTATTTTATTTTTTTTTCATTATATTGGTTTCGTTATATGTTTTTTGTCTTTCATAATTTCATCAATGCATTGGGTAATTCCTTATATCATATGTGGTAATTTTCGGAAATGATATTATGTTCAAGATCTACACATGGAAATAAGTATGAATGACTAGTCCACACTACTATGGAAATGAGGTTTCAGTTCTTGGTCATCCATGATTTGAGAAAAATGTGGTGATTTTAATTATAATTTGATATGATCATCTCAAAATGGAACCATAATATATAATATTTTTATATTTCTATAATGGTTCCACGCTAATATTATATGTTGAAATGATTATAGTTTGAAATCATAGTTTATTATTGACTATTGATGATTTTAAAAATCATTGGTTATGATAATGTTTTGTTTCCTACAATGTAATTATAAATTCTAAACAATCAGTTATGATTTCATATTTATAATATCATATTTCCAAACCCTTATGAAATTTTTCTATATTATCATTTATTGTAATATCCAATGTTTACACATACTGAGTATCTAAGTTAAACCCATCTAATGTTTTAATTATCATTAGTTTATATAGAAGGTTACTAATTATTATTTTCCTAAAATGGTAAATTATGTGACGAATGATATTTTATGTATTTAACATCAAAATTAAATGATGAATTATTTATGTATTTAACATTTTTGTAACTTTATTCAGTATAAAATCTAGGTTCAGTTATTTTTATATATTATGATTATATTACATTGGTGACAACCATGGGGATAATTCAAGTATATGATAACATATTATTTCCTTTGAAATGTACTGATTGTTTCATTTTTGTAAAAATACATCATTTTCTATATACTACTGGTGGATGTTGATTTAAAACATATTCATCAAGGGGTTATAACCATAAAAAATATGGTCAACTAGATCATAACCATTATTCTGTTGTACTGTTAATGGACCTTTATTTCTTACATAGATAGACAAACCCCAAGATATTCTTTGGTTAATTATCATTTCATTTTTAGAAATTATGAATTATTTCAAATGATAATTTTCAATTATTTATTTATTGTAATCATAAGTCTCATAGATTTAAAATTAGGTGTCTTGATTTATATATATTACCAATGATTTATATATATATATATTATTTTTCACACTGATTATTGTAGATTTAAAGTAACAAATGATCTAGTGCTTTATTCATTGGATTCACCCCAATATAATCATAGAGTCAATAAATGTGATGTAATATTTAAAAATTTTCCACTTAAGATACCAATTGTTATGAGAGTTGAAATGATGAATCTGGTTGTTAGGATTAATTTTTTTTTGCAGAACATGAATAATTTTTAATTTATAGAATATAATATTATGGAAAAACAATTATAGGTAATTTCATGTTGAAGAACCACCGAATCATTCTGGGACTTCATATCTACTAGTGAACGAGAAATGGATTACTACATTAGAGTAAATTTTTTATATTCTTTATTTCTCAGAACATGAAAATAAATTCGTAGTTTTTTATCAATTAAAAGGTGATCTTGATAAATGGTTGAATATTATTATGAATATGAGGAAGGGGTATTTAATTAAATCCAAATAATGGTATGTGTTCAATAGGAGAACATTAGTACATAAATTCCATATATTATATGTTTGATAATGTTGAATGGATTACTTGATAATAAATAGAATGATGATGAATCTAATTATACCGATTAGAAAACATTTGGATTACATATAATGTATTGTTTTGTTTAAAACATAATCCCTAAAAGAATAATTGATTGATTATATGTTTGATTAAAACCATGTCTCTAAAATAAATTGGAAATAAGATATTTCAGTTTCTATGATATAAACATTTCATTTTCCTTCAAGGTCGAAATTCAATTTGTAAATTCCTAATATAACAATTGTTTTTTTGTAATAAATGAAACATTATTGCTTATTAAAAATTTAAAAAATCACCTGGAATAATTAAATTACCAAAAAATACATGTAAAAAATTTGGGAATAACCTCCATGAAAATTGTATGAAATAAAATAGGAGATGTATTAAATATGAATGGGATGATCATCAGGGAAATGAATTTTTAAAGGTAGTACAAAGAGTCGTTATTATACTATTGAAATGAAAAACACCAAACAATGCACAAACCACACTACAAAGATTAATATGAAACAATTATTGTAATTATTCTCACCAATGCATGAATCGAAATTTAAATAATGATGACCAAAATTTAAAAAACATTTAATCACAAACCTCAAGGGAAGTCTTATATAATCACTACCTATAGGATGGGTTTTCAGAATTTTGTGGTGAAAGATGCACATATCGTTCAGTCTAAGATAGCTATAGTCTTAATATATTATTGTTTAGTAATTGATTTTTTATCTAATAAATTTTATAAGGGTTAATCATTACAACATAAATAATTACATGTCAAGTTATAACTAAAAACTCCTAAGGGATGAATGATCATATCTCAAGTCTACAGTTTATATCTGGTTAATTTTTTTAGGAATGTGAATTATTTTAATCTTGTGAATCTCCGAAATATTTTATTTTATTTTATTTTATGAAGGTATTTAATTTATTTATATGGATTCTATATCAATTTCCATGCCTGGAATGTAAAATTTTATAGAATTAATGATCCTATTATATTTTATAGATGCAAGGATGGATAAACAAATCAATTGGAAATTACTTTTGTTATGGGTGATAAATTTTATCCATGAAGGTAATATATGTCATCTAGTTGAGGGGAAACTCAACATTGAGTGTATTCCAATTGTATGATAGTTTGTTGATGTTTTTAGAATATAATTTTCTAGTCTTCCTCTTAAGAAAATTAATGAGTTTTCAATAAAAATAATAACTAATACTACACATATTTCAAATAAACATTATAGAATATCCCCAATTTAGTTGAATGAAATTACGTAGCTAATCTAGGAGAATATTAATAAGGTATTAATTAATCACAATGTATCACCATGTGGTGCCTTTATTTTTTGTTAAAATAAATGATGTGTACACCCATCACATTACTAATTATGTTGATTATAAAATTATCACTATCAAAAATAGGAATATTCTTTCCTCTTATTGGATACTTTTTTATCAACTATTTCTATTTTAAAGTTTTTCAATATTGAAAATATGTCTTCATATCATAAATTCAAGGCCATGAAGGAGGATATTGATAAAAAACATTGTATTTTAGGAATTTTCACTATAAAACTATTATTATTTCTCAAGTAATTACATAGATCTAGACATTCTTTATGGATTTTTTTTAATATTGCCTTTATAGATTACCGTGATCATTTTTTCACTATGTTTATGGGTGACATTATTAATTATACAAATATATAGTAATAACGTAGAAATAGTTTTATAATTTTAAATAAAAAAATGAAGAAGTATAGGTTGGGTTAAAAAATTATGTATAATAAATTTTATATTCATAATGTTTCATTTTTCTTTATGTACTCTCTTGTTCAGGTTTATTGATAGACACTCTAAAAAGGTCTTTAATGAGAAATGACCTAGATCGCCCATGGGATCTTATATCTATAGTTTTCATTGGTTTTTTATACTACCATCTCATTATCAGATATTTATAATGACTATCTAATCCATTCGACACATTGACTCGAATGGAGTTTATGTTCTTAGTGGTAGTTGTAGGTGATGATGACATCAAGGATCTGAGGATAAGGATAGTTAGTGAAACCATAATCAGAATACCATGTCCAAAATAATGTGTTTTTTATATTTAGTAATGCATCAAATAATGGACAAGGAATTTCCCGTATATTGAATGATATGAAGATAGAATATACCACTATTTAGTTGAAAATACAATATAAAAATAACTCAACTCATGAATTGTAGCAAGCAGTTTTAATTTTTTCATTGAATATAAAAAATATTTTAAATTACTATAAAATGTGTGAAATATATATCTATAATAAAATCATAAAAAATATATTATCATAGAAAGAACTTATTATTCACTAAAGAATGTGGTTAGAGATAATCAAAATTTATGAATTCTTAATACATTGCATCTGTAGGATGGATAACTTGGTTGATGGTGATCTATAGTTGAATGAAAATGATATATTTACATTATTGTGGATTGAAAAAAATCAAATATATATTCATTTTCAAAGGATGAGCCATGAAATCATAAAACAATGTTATACTTATTATCTTACTAAAATAAGTGTTCAATCATATATCTTTGTGAAGATTATAGTGGAACATAAAGAAGATGTAGATATGAAAAATATATCGAGAAATGTTTCTATGTTTAAACATGATTGGAATATAATAATTTGTTTTAGGAAGCAACAATGAGTTCCATCAATAGAAAACATGAAGGAGGATCTATTGGAATATTCCCGTAAATTCTTATTCACTATTTTTCCTAGAAGTATCATGATATACACAGATAGAAAATGGTATTTCTTATGGGAAAACATTAGGTGACACATTGAAGATTATATATCATGTTCCTAGTTATATTAGAAATTTTATCGTTATAGATAGATGTATAATGGGATTTGAAAAAAATTTCCAAACAATATTGTAAATACGAAAACATTACGATGGATTTTTTCACATAAATCCCCATGAACATTGATCTCTGTAATAATATTTTGGTTTTATTTTATATCATTATGATATAATAACATTAAATTTATAATAGGGAATATTTTTCTCCAATCAAACTTTCTAGTATATAAATTTACAAAGTTTTAAGGTCTCATGGATTACCACATAATATGATATTTTATTTTGAAATGAGGATTATGTTGTAGTTATAGGTAATCCATTAGAATGCATTACATATAGTGTTTTTATTACTAAGAATCATCATAAAAAACAATTTTAATTCTAAGATGATAAGTAAATCTCTATAAGTCATGTTTCTAGATTTATATATGGATTTATAAGGTGGTTTCGATTAACACCTTCATTGGGTGGAATTTTCTTACATCGTCAACCTTTACTCAATCATTCACCTAGATATTTAGGAATCCCTCTATAGTTATTTGTGCATAACTCTAACATGTTGGGATAAAGTTAGAGAAAGGAATATATTATGTCCTGAGATATTTGAGTAAATGTATAATAAAATTAAATAAATTTAATATCACATCAAAGTTTCTCATATTCCATATAGAATTTATATTGAAAATCATCAATTAAGTATAGACTTCCATGATGGTGAGAGTGTATTATAGTGAATTTCTCCATTGAAAATGGTTATGATATTTTCAAATAATGGTAAGATTATACCTATATATATCAACCCCTTTGAGATTATATGATCAAATCCAAACAGTATCTTATCTTTTAGAACTTCCACCATTTCTCTATCAAGTTCATGATATGTTAAATTCAGATCTATTGAGTGTAAACCTGATCCATCACACACACTAAACTCAATGGTCACAAAAATATATTATGATCAATCTTATAAGTAACATGTTTAAATCCTGGATCATAGAGAGAATGTGGAATGAAATAAGTCTACTCAACATTTCAATGTCTTATGGTGATTCCATTAATGGGAATCAACTACATAAGAACACGATAATGCAAAGAGGAAAAGTTTCCTCAATTATTGTATCATAGTGAATGAATTTTAAGGGTGTTATTCTTATATTGGTGTAGAATGTAGCTCCAATTTATTTCTAAATAGGGTTTTATTTAAATAAATTATATTTTTTTGATATTATACTATACATGAGACATCGAGTTTACATGAACTGCGATATACAATATAATTTTTTTTATTTTATATAAAATTTATCATATAGCCATTAGATTGGAGGGTATCAATAAGAATAAGAAATTATTTAATTTTTTTGATACATATAAAAATTTAATTAATTATTTATCAATTTTTTAGCTATAAAAAATAATTTGAATGTAAAAGAAGACGCATTTTTATGAAAAATTCTATTTTTATGCATATTATGTGATTTTGTAATAATAAAATAATGTTAAATAAATTGTAAAATAATTTTAATAATTATTTTTGATTACATATTACATCATGTATGTTTTAATTAATTATATATAATATATTATCTAGGGAATGAGAGTAAACTCGGTATTATGCATAAAATTTGTTTTTTCTAAAAATAGATTTTCATTATTTTTGGTCTGTTCATATAAAAATTTAATGTTAAATATTATATAACCCGAAGATGATTAAATAGATTCTTATATTTGAAAATTAAAATCCAATTTTTTAATGAGGATAGATTCATTTTTTCCATACTAAGAAGTTAGAATACTAATAAATCATCACTATGGTTAATGATAAAATATGTTTTTCATGGGTTAAACTAATAGATAATTGTAATAATGATAAAAAATATAATTAGTATTGGTTGATGAAATTGGGAATATTTTTTATATTATCATTGAATAAATTTTTATTTCTTTCCACTTTCACAAGAAATGTCTGTATATTTTTTAAATATTTTTTATAATTCAATGTGTGTCGTCTCCTTAAAATATAATAATGAACATCCTTACATACCGTTTTCATTAATTTTTAGCCTTAACACTCATACATTACCATCCAAAAAAATTCCATGATTCCTATTTTCAATCTATTATCCATTGGTCTTATACTAGAACCAATCTTTCTATGTATAAGGTATAAGAAAAAGAAAGCCTATCAACAAATAGGTCCTTGTTATACATGACTCTTTTGATGTTTATTTATTATTATTCACCCTATAAAATATAGTATAAATCATAAATAAAATAATTAATCATCATAAATATATTTATATTCTATTATGAATATGGAAGAACCATTTTACACCACATTTGTATTATATGGGAAATGAATGTCTCACCCATGCGTACATGTGGAATACCACATCCATATATTGTTGTTATTAATTTTTTTATCATTTTTAATATTTCTTGGATCTTATAAATGATTTATATAATATACATCATTATAAGAATATTATTATTATTCTAAAATTTTAATCATTATTTACCTTTTTTATTGCATTCCATCAAAAAGTGGAAACATCACTCGTGCATATGTATAGACTACATTCTCCATGAAGTGATGTAATTCATTTTTATCCCCCATTGAAATGAATGATTATAACTGTGTATTTAATTAATTTATATGATATTTGATACATGGTTAAAATTATAGAGAGTATATAACAATTATGAAATGATAAACACTGGAACTATCAAAATGAATCTTTCAAGAAAAACAAAACACTTATCACTCAAAATAATGTTTTTAAAAACGAATTATTAATAAAGGGGTTATAATATGTTATAAGAAAATAATATTTGGTAATATATATACAAATATTATTTTTTAATATATGTATATCATATCTATTCATATTATATTGGTAGTTTTAACCCATTTAATATAACATAATCCTTGAAGCAGAAGTCTGCATGTAAAAATCAGTTTTATTGGGATGTTTTATTTTTCAATTTCCATATATAGGAATTATAACATCATGAAATCATAATATATTATTATGATTAAATAATTCAATTTGTTTTATTTCCTGGTCCAAATTTAACACTGAACATAAATAGAATAGTGATATATTTAAACCAAAATGTAAATATTAGGTATGATAGTTAAAACATTGTAATTGAATGAGGGGGATTTAATAAGTGTAACCATCATAGGTGTTATTTATTTGAATAAAAAAATTTATTATTTTAACATAATTGAACATAATTTAGCATTTCTAAAACATCTAATAAAATCATTTTATTCTTAAAAATATATTTTTTCAATAATATATGTATTAGTTCTAAAAATATGTATACTATGGTTAGATAATAATAATATATATTGATACTTTTATTAATAGAATCCTATAAACTTATTCATAATTTATATGAGATAATAAAAAGCATTAATGACATTTTTAAAAAAAATCTCCAATTCTAACAGTTTCCACTATATGATTAAATTCTATTTAAATGTTTTAATATCAAATTTTATAATTTATTTTGGAAAAATAAATATAAAATATGGAAAAATTATGATTATATAATTTCATTAAGAATTTATGTAATTTTTGTAAAATAATTTATTTTTGGACGAATACTACAATGTACCATTTTGACATTGTACATAACTTTTTTGACATTAATTATATATAAGTATATATTTTAAAGTCATGGAACCAATTAACATTATCAAATATGTATTATATGAAATGAACCAATTTTATATCTACAAATACTCCATTTTCATTATTATTTCATATGGTATAAACTAATATAATACACGATTAAAGATATATAAATGATGAATAAATGAAATAATAAATGTCTCTACAATATAAGGATCCTATATGGATAAAATACTTACGTGACCTTTGGAATAGTAATGTTAACCATATGAATAGTAAATTGGACAATGGAATATTAACATCACTAATGAAATTATAAATACAATTTATCAATGTAACATGCCAGGTAAATAAAGAATAAAACATTTTCATATTTATTAATATTTACGAATTAAATATGAATTATTACATTAAAGGGGTTTCTATGTTCGATAGCGTACCCGATACGCAACAAAGAGTTTCTTTGAAATCTTACGTTGCACACTAGTAATAAAACAATATTATTTTAAATGGTAGTTAACACGTAGCTGTCGTATTGGCGGGAAAGAATAGAAATAACTAAAATATGATTATATATGTTTGTTAAATGTTTTTATGTTTATCCAATAAAGGATAATGTTTTAAAATAGGAAAAGAATTCAATTTTAGGCATAGATACTCTAATATTCACTAAAGGTCGACTTATTGCCTTTTTATGGCGAACCGTCTATAAATATAGTTTTGTTCAATCTTTTACATTCTATTGAACCAAATAAAAATATTCATTAGAATCAGGACATCAAAATTTACTTTGTGTAATTTTTTTTGTATTTTTCGGATAAAGTTCATTTTTAATGAATAGTGAAAAATGTTGTATTTTAATTCAAAACCTCTTTTTAATCTAATTTATTTATATGATTAAATTATCTTTTGAATTTGTTTTAAAGTGAAATTAGAATATATTTTAACCATTTAATCCAATTATGGTCATTGTAATTAATTTCACTTTGAAATTGGACTTAAACTAGTGTAAATATTTTGATACATATTGTTTCATAAAGACACACTATTTGTTCTGACAGCGGGAATTGATTATTAAATAAATTAATGTGACATATATTTCTTGAATTTTATAAAATAGACATAATTTTTGAATTCGGAATATCAAATATAGCTTAGGGTGAAGTTTTGGTATTTTTCTGAAAAACATCAATTTTTTATGAATAGTGAAACCACTAAGTGGTACGTAAAAAAACTGATTTTTCGTTTAAATGAAATTTTACCACCTCTATGTTTTGAATTTCAAAAATCCGAAATACATGGTTATAATTAGGAAGTAAAATGTGGTTCAATGGGATAAAAATAATTTTTTGGTGAATATCAACTTTTAAGTTTTTAATCGCGATTAGAGGCAATTAGTGCAGTTTAAGGCAAAAATGATATTATAATAAAATGAAAATGCCTAGACACATGTCCTACCCTTATTGGATGTGTCATGGCCGACCAAGAAAATCCATGGGTCGACTTGGGGACCCCATGGAGCCACTATGGTAGGAAAATGACATTAAGAATGTTTTATTTAAAGTTAAAATGAAAATGTCAAAAACATGAGTTGTTTTACTAAAACATTTTTTACATAGGGTTATACAAGTAATATTTTTGAATATAAATAGTAATTAGAAATATAAATTTTTTTACCACATCATGATATTTTTTTATAATTTTTATACATTAAATAAATTAATTTATTTATGACACCATGGTGATGCAGCGATTACCTCATTATTTAGTGATTTAAATAAAATGAAAGAATAATGTTAAATATAAGACCTACACTTGTCAAAAACCTATTATATGGGTGGATTTCTAACCATTATCACCTTATCCTAGAAATTTATAATTTTGGGACCTTTTTTATCCGAAAATCATTTGATAAAAAAGTATCTTTTCTTAACTTTCCAAGAGTGCCCTTCCTCTCCTCTTATAAAAGGCCCCCACCTCTACCACCATACCCACACTTCCAAAGCCTTTGGATCAGCGAAACCCTGGCCATTTTGTCTCTACACATCCCTCTCTAACTCTTAGAATCCTCACTTTGGGTAGAAGTCTTCCCAAGGAAGCCTTTGAGCTCAAAATAAAAAGAGTTACCCGATTTAAAGGTAGTGTCTTCTCTTGTGTTCTTATGTTTTATTTTGATTATCCAACCCCTAAACTCATTTTATTAATTTCTTTTGTAACAACTACAGTATATTCAATATACTAGGATGTTGTTATAAGAATCATTCGATCTACACTTACGCACACCTACATCTTATGGTTAAAGAACATACTGTTTCTATGGATGCAGAATTTCTGCCTCACGAAATGATGATTGTTCAACACTCTTATAACACCTTCAAAGGTGGCCATTAAAATGTCACTATATTTATATATGATATACAATATGTTTATGTTTTACTTATATTCTTTAGTTTTCATTTATGGAATACCTTTATGGTTTCCATTATTGGTAAACGTGATATCTTCATTTTAGGAAGTGCAGACTACCACCCCTCAAAGTGATTCGATTCGTTAATACCATATGTGGTATGTATAAAGGTTATATTTAATGATATTATATATAATATTTTACTGGAATTATAATATACCTTTATATAATTATTATTTCTTTCCATTAAAGTGTGAGATAGAAATGAAAGTAGCGTTCATGCGTACGTACAACTTACTGTCTCCATGAATAAGGCATTTAATTTCTTATCGCCAAATGTAATGTACTATAATAAGTACATATATATAATGGATATATATGATGTATGATACATCTAAATGATGAATATAATTCTAGAATTAAAATATACATATCTCTCATTTAGTTTTAATTCCATTAATATGACATAGAAATGAAAGTAGCATTCTTGCGTACGTACGGCTTACCGTCTCCATGAACAGTGGATTTCATTTCATACCTATAATGATTATGTAATATTATAAATGCATGTATATACTGAATATATATTATATATATGACACCTACATCATGAATATCATTCTTGAGATAATGGATATTTGACTACGTGAACAACTTGTAAATATAAGAAGTTCACTTTTGACTCAAGTACCAAATATCGACAAAACGACCGTTATTAACATAAATGACTACATAATGTTCATAACATGGTAATAAGTGATATAAAAGGAATAATGAACTTGAAAAAGGTTCTTAATCAAGTATAAATTAGCTCAAGTTTATTATTCAGGACATTAAAGAACAATCGAGTCAAGTTGGACCTGAGGTATGGGACTACGTCTCAATCTCCTTTCATTGAGGCCTATTATGTTTTATACACAACTTTTTTTATAATGTGTATAAAACCAGTTGACATTTACATTTATTCAAAAGGAATATTTTTTATACTAAGCGTTTACTAAATGACAAAAGGGAATGTTTTTTTGTCGTACGTATACGGCGACAACGACTTCTCCGCCGCCGTGACCATTATTTGAGTTTCGACTTCCTCTACAAGCCATTCCTTTTTTTAAAAGAAAAATAAATACAATGTTTTACATTTAATTTATTTTGGTATTGAAAATTGTCTTCATAATGTTTTTATATCAATGTGTTGTATTAATATCTTGTGATTGAAAAATAAAAATGTTATGTTTCCTTTATGCATGTCTTATGTGATACGATTATGTTATGGTTCTTGGGAATTATTACGAAGACGAGTGGTTCCGTGATAAACTAAGGGCGGGTGAGCCTGATATATCTCTCCAATGTATTGGTTAATGCAAATGAGTTAAACATTAGGGTTTCTCCGAAGAGATTTAGGGAATATACTATGACGGGTATTCCAAACGTAACCAAGAGGGTTGCTCCCTACGTAAGAATGTTATGAATGCCTCAAGTTACCTTTATGTCTTATGATTTCTATTATTTTTTCATGATTTGATGAGGTATGTTAAAGTTCTTATGTTTTATGAGTAGAGTATGATTTCATTGATTCTTATGTATACATGTACTCATGTTTCCTTTCCATATTTTTATATCCCTTACTGATCATTTTATGCTCATCCCATGATTTTGAAATGTTTTTCAATGGTCAAGGGAAGGTTACTTGATATGATGATAGTGTCAAGGAAGTGTCAAGAAATAATCCATGTTTTATTTTAAATATGTTTCCGTTGATGGAAAAAAATGAATACTATCTTTTATTGTAAACACTTTTTTTAAATGTGGGATGCAATGCATTTTTTATGATCTAATTCTATAAAACTATAAAACTGAAAAGATCCCCAATGTGTGATCTTGTAATAACTCAAGACTAAGTAATGTTTAAGGATAGGGCCTTATAGTTGGTATCAGAGGTCGGTTTAGGCAACTTTAGGAGTTAGAAAATTGTTAAATTATAAATTAATTTATGGTATGATTGAAATGATATGGCATTTAAAGATTTCCATGTTGCTTCACCTAAGATATTTATGTGTTTAGAAAGGTTTTTCGAAGAGGAAACATCGAAGTTGTGCTAATAAGGTATACAAATGGAAATGAACTTCTAAATCGGTATCTTGAGATGGTCAGAATCAGAATTGAGCAGTTTACTACAGTGATGGCTTAGTTGAATCAGGTGATAAATGGTGGTTGTGTTATTGATGATATTTTTGTGTTTTCTAAAAGTATAGAGGAGCATGAAAGGCATTTAATGGTTATTTTGAAAACCATAAATGAAAATAAATTGTATGGGAAATTCAGAAAGTGTGAGTTTTGGTTGCAACAAATTTCTTTCCTTGGTCACATTGTTTCTAAAGATGGAATAACTGTTGATCCTGCAAAAACAAAGGTTGTTGAGGAATGGCCAAGACCCACAAATGTAACTGAGATTCATAGATTCCTTGGTTTTCTAGGCTATTACTGAAGGTTTGTGAGAAATTTTTCATGGTTATCTAGTCCAATGACTAAGCTAACTCGGAAGGGTGTTAAGTTTATCTGGACAAAAGAATGTGATGATTGTTTTCAGGAGTTGAAAAGAAGATTGGTGAATGCTCCAGTTTTTGCACTACCTTCCAGGAATGAGAAGTTTGTTATATAAAGTGATGCTTCATTGAAAGGACTTGGTTGCATCCTAATGCAGAATGATCAGGTAATTTCTTATGCTTCACAACAGTTGACAACTCATGAGGAAAATTACCCTACACATTATTTGGAAATAGCTACTGTTGTTTTCTCTTTAAAAATTTGGAGGCATCATTTGTATGGAGTAAAGTGTGAAATATATACCGATCACAAAAGTTTAAAGTATATATTCACTAAAAAATAATTGAACATGAGACAGAGGAGATGTCTAGAACTAATCATGGATTATGATTGTACAATTCATTACCATCTGGGAAAAGCAAATAAAGTGGCAGATGCTTTGAGTCGAAAAAGTAATGCTTCATTAACAATGTTGCATTTGGAATGTGATCCATTGGTTAAGGATTTGATGAAATTTGGCATAAAAGTTGTTGGTGCAGGATTTCCTTCTATTTTGTTTAAGGTATCAGGGAAATCTTCTCTATCAGACAGAATCAAGAAAGCACAGAAGCAAGGCAATGAGTTGTAGAAAAAGGTAGAGCTAGTTCAGAAGGGTAAGTTGCCTGAATTCAACATTGATAATGATTGTGTTTTGGGATTTGGGAAGATATTGTGTGTGCCTTATGATTCATAGTTGAAGATAGAGTTGTTATGTGAAGCTCATAGTTCTCCGTTTTTAGTTCATCCTGGCAGTACTTAGATGTACAACGATCTATGGGAGTATTACTGGTGGGATGGAATGAAAAGAGATATTGCTGATTTTACTGTGAAGTGTTTGACTTGTCATCAGGTTAAAGCAGAGTGGCAGTTACTGAATGGGATGCTTCAGCCATTACCAGTGCCAGAGTGGAAATGGGAATATATATCCATGTACTTTGTTGTAGTCTTACCGAAGACATCTCGAGGTAATAATGAAATCTGGGTTATTGTTGATCGCTTGAATAAATCTGCTCATTTCCTTTATATACGAGATACTTTTTACCTAGATCAACATTCTTGTTTGTATCGTAAAAGACAGTTAGGTTACATGGAGTTCCTATCTCCATTGTATCTGATCATGATCCTAGGTTTCACTACTGGAAAATGGGTCTATACCCACGGTTTTGCAAAAAACCGTGGGTATAGAGTACTCCTATACCCACGGTTTTCGAAAACCGTGGTTATAGGGGTAAAATGTGGACTTATACCCACGGTTTTCAAAAACCGTGGGTATAGGTCACCTATACCCACGGTTTTCCCAGAACCGTGGGCATAGCTTATTTTTATAGGCCTATACCCACGGTTTTGGCCAAACCGTGGGTACGACTGGATAGCTTGGTTGGTAAGAGGTGTAGTTCGGCCGGTGTTGCGTCCTGGTTTCAAATCCCGCCTGCATCGATTACTTCCGCACATTTTATTTTACGAAAAACTGATAATATTAATATATTTATATAAATATATACGTATATACCAGATAAGCTGGTAGGTTGGTTGGTCAGAGGCGTTGTGCAGCTGTGCATCGACCCAGGTTCGATTCCCGCTTGCTGTTTTTTTGAGATATAAATTCCCACGGTTTGAAAACCGTGGGGGCAGTCCTACACCGCCTATGCAGTGGTGTGTGTATGCGGTGACCCCTATATATACCCACGGTTTGGATGAACCGTGGGGATAGCCTAAGACCCCTATTGTGACGCCACTCAGCCCCACGGTTCCCAAAACCGTGGGTATAGCCTATACCCACGGTTTTGGGGGCTATACCCACGGTTTTGAACCGTGGGTATAGATTGTTTTTCCAGTAGTGTTTACTTCTAACTTTTGGAAAGGCCTTCAAAAGTCATTGGGTACTGAATTAAATTTTAGTACAGCCTTACATCCGCAATCAGATGGGCAGTCAAAAAGAATGATTCAGACTTTGGAGGATATGATACGTGCTTGTTTGATGGATTATTAGGGAAGTTGGGACCAACATATTTCTTTGGTTGAGTTTTCTTATAATAACATTTTTCATTCCAGTATACAGATGGCTCCATTTGAGGCATTATATGGTAAACGATGTCGAACTCTAGATTTTTGGGATAAAGTGGGTGAAAGGAAGCTAATAGGACCAGAATTGGTAGAAGAGATGGCATAAAAAGTTCAGTTGATTCATAAACACATGAGAACATCTCAGAGGAGGCAGAAGAGTTATGCGGATAACCGGAGGAGGGATCTATCTTTCAATATAGGTGATCATGTTTTTCTCAGAGTTTCACCATGGAAAAGTGTGATGCGATTTGGTATGAAAGGAACGTTGAGTCTAAGGTTCATTGGACAATATGAAATTCTGGAGAGAGTTGGATCAGTTTCTTACCGAGTGGCTTTACCTCCGAGTTTATCTCAGGTACACAATGTTTTTCATGTTTCGATGTTGAGAAAGTATATGCCAGATCCATCTCATGTTTTGAGCCTAGAGGTAGTTTAGTTGGAAAAGAATCTCTCTTATGAAGAACAACCAGTCCAGATTGTTGACCATAGAGAAAAAATGTTGTGGAATAAGGTAATTCACCAGGTAATGGTTTTATGGAAAATCTATATGGTTTAAGAGGCAACATGAGAATATGAAAATGCTATGAGGGATAGATACCCCCACTTATTTTGAAAGTGAATAAAATTGCGGGGATGCAATTTCCAAAAGGGGGGAAGGATGTAACATCCCAGGTAAATAAAGAATAAAACATTTTCATATTTATTAATATTTACGAATTAAATATTTATTTTACTTTAAAGGGGTTTCTATGTTCGATAGCGTACCTGATACGCCACAAAGAGTTTCTTTGAAATCTTACGTTGCACACTAGTAATAAAACAATATTATTTAAATGGTAGTTAACACGTAGCCATTGTATTTGCGGGAAAGAATATAAATAACTAAAATATGATTATATATGTTTGTTAAATGTTTTTACATTTATCCAATAAAGGATAAAGGCTTAAAATACGAAAATAATTCAATTTTAGGCATAGATACTCTAAAATTCATTAAAGGTCGACTTATCGCCTTTTGATGGTGAACTCTCTATAAATATAGTTTTGGTAACTATTATACATTCTATTGAAACAAATAAAATTCTTCATTAGAATCGGGATATCAAAATTTACTTTGTGTAATTTTTTGGTATTTTTCTGATAAAGTTCATTTTTAATGAATAGTGAAATTATTTGTATTTTAATTCAAAACCACTTTTTAATCTAATTTATTTCTATGATTAAAATATTTTTTTAATTGGTTTTAAATTGAAATTATAATATATTTTTACCATTTAATCTAATTATGGTCATTGGAATTAATTTCACTTTGAAATTGGACTTAAACTAGTGTCAATCTTTTGATACATATTGTTTCAAAAAGACAGGCTATTTTTTCTGACAGTGGGAATTGATTATTAAATTAATTAATGTGAAATATATGTTTTTAATTTTTTAAAATTGACGTCATTTTTGAATTCGGAATATCAAATATATCTTAGGGTGATGTTTTGGTATTTTTCTGAAAAACATCAATTTTTGATGAATAGTGAAACCATTAAGTGGTGCTTAAAAAAACTAATTTTTCGTTTAAATGAAATTTTACCACCTCTGTGTTTTGAATTTCAAAAATCTGACATACACAGATTTAATTAGGAAGTAAAATGTGGTTCAATAGGATTAAAATAATTTTTTGGTGAATAGTAACTTTTAAGTTTATAATCGCTATTAGAGATAATTAGTGCAATTTAAGGAAAAAATGATATTATAATAAAATGAAAATTCCTAGAAACATGTCCTACCATTATTGAATGTGTCATGGCCAACCACGATAATCCATGGGTCGACTTGGGGACCCAATGGAGCCACTTTGGTAGGAAAATGACATTAAAAACTTTTTATTTAATGTTAAAATGAAAATGTCACAAACATGAGTTGTTTTACTAAAACAATTTTTACATGGGGTTATAAAATTAAAAGTTTTTACTATAAATAGTCATTAGAAAGATAAAAATATTTACTACATCATGACATTTTTTTAATAATTTTTAGACATTAAATAAATTAAATTATTTATGACACCATGATGATGCAGCAATTACCTCATTATTTAACAATTTAAATAAAATGAAAGTATAATGTAAACTCTAAAACCTAAACTTGTAAAAAACCTATTGGATGGGTGAATTTAGAACCCTTATCACCTTATACTTGAAATTTATAATTTTGGTACCATTTTTATCTAAAAATCATTTTATGACAAAGTATCCTTTCATAACTTTCCAAGAGTGCCTCTCCTCTCCTCTTTTAAAAGGCCCCAACCTCTACCACCTTACCCACACTTCCAAAGCCTTTGGCTCGGCCAACCCCTGCCCATTTGTTCTCTCCACATCCCTCTCTAACTCTTAGAAGCCTCACTTTGGACATAAGTCTTCCCAAGGAAGCCTTTGAGCTTAAATTAAATAGAGTTACCCGATTTAAAGGTAGTGTCTTCTCTTGTGTTCTTATGTTTTATTTTTCTTCTCCAACCCCTAAACTCTTTTTATTCATCTATTTTGTAACAACTCTAGTATATTAAATATACTAGGATGTTTTTATAAGAATCATTTTAGCTACACTTACAAACACCTACATCTAATGGTTAAAGAACATATTGTTTCTGTGGATGGTGAATTTCTGCCTCACGAAATGATGATTGTTCGACACTCTTACAACACCTTCAAAGGTGGCCATTAAGATGTCACTATATTTATATATGATATATAATATGTTTATGTTATACTTAATCTTATCTATGTTTTATTTATGTCATAACTTTATTGTTTCCATTATGGGTAAACGTGATATCTTCATTTTAGGAAGTGCGGACTACCGCCCCTCAAAGTGATTTGATTCATTAATACCATATGTGGTACGTATAAAGGATATATTTAATGATATTATATATAATATTATACTGTAATTATAATATACCTTTATATAATTATTATTTCATTCCATTAAAGTGTGAGATAGAAATTAAAGTAGCATTCATGCATACGTACGGCTTACCGTCTCCATGAACGGTGCATTTCATTTCTTATCCCTAAATGTAATGTACTATTATAAGTACATATATATAATGGATATATATTATGTATGTTACATATAAATGATTAATATAATTCTGGAATTAAAATATACATATCTCTCATTTAGTTTTAATTTCATTAATTTGACATAGAAATGAAAGTAGCGTTCATGCGTACGTACGACTTACCATCTCCACGAACGGTGCATTTCATTTCATACCTCTAAATGATTATGTAATATTATAAATGCATGTATATACTGGATATATATTATATATTTTAGAATCTAAATCATGAATATCATTCTAGAGATAATGGATATTTGACTACGTGAACGACATGTAAATATAAGAAGTTCACTTTTGTCTCAAGTACCAAATATCGACAAAACGACCGTTATTAACTTAAATGACTACATAATGTTCATAACATGGTAATAAGTGATATAAAAGAAATAATGAACTTGAAAAGGGTTCTTAAGAAAGTATAAATTAACTCAAGTTTATTATTCAGGACATTAAAGAACGATCGAGTCAAGTCGGACCTGAGGTATGGGACTTCGTCTCAATCTCCTTTCATTGAGGCATATTATGTTTTATACACAACTTTATTTTATACGGTGTATAAACAACTTTTACTTTTACATTTATTCAAAGGGAATATTTTTTATACGAAGCGTTTACTAAATGACAAAAGGGAATGTTTTTTTTGTCATACGTATGCGGCGACAACGACTTCTCTGCCACCGTGACCATTATTTGAGTTTTGGCTTCCTCTACAGGCCGAACCTTTTTTTTAAAAGAAAAATAAATACCATGTTTTACTTTTACATTATTTTGGTATTGAAAATGGTTTTCATAATGTTTTTATATCAATGTGATGTATTGATATCTTGTGATTGAAAAGTGGAAATGTTATGTTTCCTTTATGCATGTTTTATGTGATATGATTATGTTATGGTTCTTGGGAATTATTAGAAGATAGGTGGTTCTATGATAAACTAAGGGCGGGTGAGCCTGATATAGCTCTCCAATGGATTGAGTAACACGAAGGAGTTAAACGTTAAGGTTTCTCCAACGAGATTTAGGGAATATACTGTGATGGGTACTCCAAACGTAACCAAGAGGGTTACCCCCTACGTAAGAATGTTATGAATCCCTCAAGTTACCTTTATGTATTATGATTTCTATTATTTATTCATGATTTTATGAGGTATGTTAATGTTCTTTTGTTTTATGAGTAGATTATGATTTCATGGATTCTTATGTATTCATGTACTCATATATCCTTTCCATATTTTTATATCCCTTACTGAGCTTTTTATGCTCATCCCATGTTTTTGAAATGTTTTTCACAGGCCAAGGGAAGGGTACTTGATATGATGATAGTGTCAAGGAAGTGTCATAAAATAATCTATGTTTTATTTTAAATATATTTTCGTTGATGGAAAAAAATGAATACTATCTTTTATTGTAACCACTTTGTTTAAATGTTGGATGTAACGCATGTTTTATGATCTAATTCTCTAAAACTCTAAACCTGAAAAGATCCCCAATGTGTAATCTTGTAATAACTCAAGATTATTAATGTTTAAGGCTGGGGCCTTATAATCAATCTTATAAGTGACAATATTGTATAATTATATAGTAGTATAAGTAAATAAATATTTTAAAAATTATTAATTAACTGTTGGTATATTTGTACATCATAAATATTTAACTATAATTTTATGACTAATTTAATAATTTTAAAGGAAAATTTATCAACATAAAATATATTCATAAATTATTATTTTTATGTCTTATAAATTTTATATAATTTTAATAGACCTTAATTAAATTTTTAATGTGTTGGAAAAGCAGTTTTAATTTTAAAATTTGTATTTATCAAGTAAATATAGAAATTTATTAAAAATTAAAATTTTAATATATAAAAAATATTTTCATAAAATGGATATAATTTTTGAATTCTACATTTCAAAAAATTGTTAGGATGAAATTTAGGGATTTTTCTGAAATACATGAATTTTTTGTGAATATTATAATATGAAATTCTAAAGTATATATTCATGATAAGTTAAATAAAATATTCATTGAGTCATGGAGGCTTTATACATAATTTTTTTAAAACAATGATCTAATTATTTTATTTAGTCTCAAGATTCATCCATTTTCATTTCTGGAAAAAATATTAATGTAATGAATTAAATAATGAGAAAACACCCCCTCCTCAACTACAAATATCACCCCTCACCACCTCCTCTTCTCACACCTCTCAAGACATGAGGCTTTCCTATTTTATATCATACAATCCTCTAAAATATCTCCCTCATATCCAAGATATAATGTTCTGAAAAAACATCAAAAACCAATTCCTTAAGGAGGTTCTCAAGAAGAAGGAATGTAGTGGTAAAACCCTCTTCCATTTTATTTCGATTTATTTTCATAATCCTTTTTTTTTATTTTTATCAACTCACCTCAATTATAGAAAATTTAATTAATAATCCATTATCTTACATATATGTTAATTATATATTTTTATGGAATAATTTTTTTTATCAAATGGTGTCTCCTCTCCCTTGTACTTTAAAAATGAAATCATCGTCCGTTATAGGCTGATTTACCTCTTTTGTGGACAACACGCTTTCATCATTCAATTATTTCTTCAAAGATGGACATGAAAAAAAATTACGGATGAAAAATATTATAACATATATATTATATCTTATTTAAGTTTATGTAATCATTTTTTACACTTGATATTAATTTATAAAAAAGATCAGTTTGTTGTGATTAAAAAATTCTAAATTAATCAAAATGAGTATAATTATTGGGTTTTCTAATGAGTCATGCATGCTTGTTGATGAAAATGTTATTTAAATATTCTATGGTTTCATAACTAACATATAATTTCTATTTTTGACAACTAATATCACTCTACATTATTTCCCATAAACATAAACAAGAAAACCGATAATGAAAACCAAGGGAACCAACACTCCCAAAAGATAAAATTAAGTCTCATAACCCATTAAATAGACCCCAAAGGATCATAATAAAGTTATAATAGATATAATTTTTTTTAAATTGTTATTTAATTATATATTAATGAATCTAATTTGATTATCTTGTAAAATAAAATCTTGTGAAGAACACCATCAAACATAAGTTAAGGGATTCTACCAGAACATCAAATTATTCCTTTGAGTTATTCTTTCTCTCATTTCAATGAAATGAAATTATATTTTTTATGTAAATATTATTAATGTTGTTTAAATGTTCCAAAGTCAACTATGATGATATGTTCATCCTTATTGTTTCATAAATATAAATGTTTTTTAAAGGTTCCCTGATCAATTCTGGATTATAAATAAGCCCGATTTTTGGGAACTTATTGAATTCATTCCCATTTTATTATACAATATATAATATGTTTTAAGTACATATTATTTTCCAAAAATAAATTTTCCTATTATTAAACATTTCTTGTTTCACTAACTATTTTATATGCAAATTTATTCCCTTCTCATATTTAAATTTTCATTAACATTTTCTTTACACCGCACTAAACTTTTTTAATTCTAAAGTTTTTTAAATTGTTTTTCTATATGTTATAACTTAAATTTGAAAAAAATTATCATTTTATATTTTTATTTTACCTTATGTATGTTCATGTATGATTTAACTCATTTCATTCAGGGACATTATTGTGATATTTCTTTTATAATATTCCCTTTTGACCAGATTATGATACCCAACTCTTACCATTCATATACCTAATGATTATGCTGGATTACTTATGTGTTATTATTCATATGGAACAAATATTAATGAAAAATTAATTATGGGTTCCCCCAGATAGTTCTTTAATTCATTGTGTAATGTTTAGTCTCATGAGATGTTATGTGCAATGGTATTGGTGGTTATCCATGACTTGCGATCCTTTAAGTGAAAAAACCCTTGAATCATGTTCATATATGTGCAATGATACATGAATCATGATCCCCTATGTAAAAAGAGACTAGACACATATAAAGTAATATATTATATTATTTCCACATTACTATGAATTCATCATTATATGAGCTTATGTCATTATTTTTTTAATCATGTTCCATGGATTTTATATCATTATGTTATGCCTTATAACCCATTTAATATGCTTTATTTTAATGTTTCTTCCCTTAATAGTCTTTTTAGTTCATTTATTTGTTAATGTTGTCTCCATATAATCCTTTGAATATGTAAGGGCTCAAAGAATGTCAGAAACTCTTAATGGGTGATAAATAATGAAATGTTTTATTTATTTCCATGTTTCTTGTTTTATGTACCAAGTCTTCCCTTACAATATAATTTTCAATACTTGGATTGCAATTTTATGTGTAATTTTGCTTAAATTCATGTATTATTATTTGTAAAAGGCTAGGGTCACTATAGTTCATATTAAATGTTGGCTTAGATATTTTTAGAGATTTGGACTTGAGAAATTTAGTAAGAACCTTTGATAATTTACTAAGTTAAAGAAGACATCCCAAAATTTTGGTATGTATAGATTAAGTGGTTTTTAAAGAAAATATATCCTCGTATGGATACAACACATGGATGTGGTTCTCTCATAGGTGTACCTAGGTGTAACAACTTTGAAAATGTGTTTCGAGCTTAACATGGGGTACCTCGTACATGAAAATGGGCCTTACTGCGCACCTCAGTTGACACTCTCATGGGATATAATTTGGTAAATTCATAATCTCATCGCGAACTATTATTAAGGGAACAAAACATTCACATTAGAATATATTTTAGGAAGCAGATCATAGATATCCTAGATTTAAACCCATGAAATCACATGTTAGGGTATAATTTTCTTTCATAAGTTTATCCTTTTAGGTTTAATGTATTTTTTTTTATTATTATACATGTATTAAAGCCCCATAATTGAACATTCTATTACTGAGTTAATGGTGAAAAATAGGAGAAGATGTTCCAAAATTCAATGTAATAGGAAATATAGTGATTTCTATAATGAAATTATACATATGATTGGAATTTGTTCTCAAAAAATTATGAAAGTACATTCTCATATATCTCATGTTATTAATAATAACTTTAATAACATGAAACACCCAAATACTATATCCAAAGGGCAAGTTTCCATAATATCCTACATATGGAATGACCTCCTTTATTTAGTGGAACTTCTGATAACCTCATCATGGAAAAGTGGATTTACTCCATTGAAATGATATTCTCTATCCTTTTGTTTTTATAAGAAGATAATGTTGTGATACTGGTTTATCATTTTGATGGGGAATCTGATAATTTGTGGACACTGATAAAAAATACGAAGTTTAAGGTGGAAATTGATTCCATGGATTGGGAGTAATAAAAGAATTTGTTTTCCAAAATATATTTTCTCCGAACCATCAAAATCAATATGTTAAGAGTGTTCCTTATACTTAAGAAGAAGGAATACAAGTCCATCAGAGTATATGAAAAAAACATTACAATTATTTAATGATACACCTATGGATTTGTCATTTACAATGAAAGAAAGTTTTATCGCTTCATTATTAGAATAATGTTGATTCTATGAAATGTGTGGGAAATTATAGTCTTAAAATATTATGAGGATATTGTGTGTTGTTCCCTATTATTTTAAATAGATAGAAAATAGTCTCAATGATCTCATGATCCAGGTGAAAGAAGTTGAAAACGGATTCTAATAAGGGTGGATCAACAAAAAATTCCCTTGATAGAAATAAGGAAAAATATCCCATATGTCAAAATTTTGGGAAGAGGAATCCTGTGAAGTGTCTAAATGGAACTAGGAAATGTTCCAAATATGGAAGAATGGAGAATCTGGCTAAGTATTTTAGATGGGATATGAATAATTCTACTAATGTGGAAGAAGGAAAGATGGTTTAGATCATCACTCAGCCGGTAGTGTATTGTTTCAATTTCAATGTACATGGGTATTTTTCTAACCAATTCTAATTGTAATGAAATCAACAATAACCTCTACGAAAAAACAATAATGGATTATGATACCACTACTGCTGATGTGGAGAGGAAGAAAGATATTGTGACAGGTACACTGGTTATTAATTCAAGAATAGTGAACGTACTATTTTATTTGGTTCTAGCAATTCATTAATAACATTCATGTTTAATAGAACAACTAAAACACAAGATTAAAATTTGGATTTTGAGATATCTATGAGAATATATTATGGGGAAATTATTGAAACCTATTTAAATAACTCCACCCCAATTACTGTTTGTGGACTGATCCCCGCAAAAAATCGTGCCTTATATCTTTTGGTAGAGTTTGATTCAATTGTGTACATGTATTGGTTATCATTATGAAAAGCCAACAAAAAGTATCAGGATGGGGGGATAACTCTTCACATAAAAAATAATCCTCCAATTATTTTAAATTTTAAGGGGGAAGATTAATATCCTTTAGAATCATCACATTAAGTGTGGATATTACTGCCTTATATGCGAGCATATCTTCCAAATATGATTAAGACAAAGGATATGAACATGGTTGATGAAATTCCCATCGTGAGGGATTACATTAAAGTAATCTTTAAAAAAATACATTGTCTTACTCCCAAATAAGAGGTTGAGTTATCAATGGAGATTATTCATGGATCTCTACCAATATCAAAAACACCTTAAAGAACAGCGAATATTGAATAGGAAGAACTAAAGAAGCAGTTATAGGAGATTCTGGACAAGGGTTTTATATGACTATGTTTTTCACTATGGAGGTAAGGGGTCCACTTGGTCATTAATAAGGATGGATCAATGCAACTATTCATTGAGTATTGTGAGCTTAATGAAATAAATATAAAGAATAAGTAACTTGACCATATATAGAGGTCATTTTCCATTAGCAATGTGGGGAATGTTATTTCCCTAAGGTGGACATACTGTCGTGATATACCCAATTAAAGGCGAGTAAAGAAGATATTCCTCAGAAAACATTTCAAATGAGTATAGACAGTATTATTTCAAAGCTATTACCGTTGGTTAAACTAATACTATGACAATTTACATCGATTCAATGATTTAATTCTATAGATATTAACTCAATGAACTTTTGAAGTATTTATTGATGATATTCTGATATACTCAAAGAGTAACGAGTAACATGAGAAGGATTTGAATATATTCTTGAAGACATACACTAGGGAGAAAATATGTGCAGTGTATTGTAAATGTGGGTTATGAATGGAGAATTTATCATTAGTCGGTATTGTTTTCACATGAAAAGAAATATCGATGGACCCTTTCATGAAAAATCAATTAAATAGTGGCCTAGGGTAATATTTGTAATGGAGATACATAGATTTCTTGGTCTATCCTTGTATTACAAACTATTTGTGAAGAACATATAATTATTTTCAAATCCAACATCCATGTGGACACAAAAGGGAGTTAATTTTTTCAATATGAAATAATGTGGGGAATGCTTAAAGGATCTCAAAAGAGGCTTATCACTATGACATTACTCACACTCGTCAGAATTAGATAAACCTTTGTGGATTAAAATGATTCTTCAATTAAATAATTAGGTTGTATATTAATTAAAAATGATAATGTGATTGCTAAATCCTTATGGATGTTGAAATTACATAAGAAACACTATCTTACTTATGATCCAGAGTTGGTGATTGGGATCTTCGCATTGCAAATCTGGTGTTATTAACACTATAGATATAAGTGTGAGATATATACTGATCAGAAGAGTCTAAAATATATATTCACATAGAAGGATTTTAATATGTTCCAATATATATGGTTAGATATCATCAAAGATTAAGACATCTCAATATGCTACCATCCTTGTAAGGAAAATAAGGTGGCAGATTATCTATATAGAAAAGATTAACCATCATTATCATTGATGATAATTGAGAAAGATCCAATCTTCTTAGCCACAAAAAGGATGGGCATAGAAATCATTAATGATTTAAGATCATAAATCCATTCACAAATAGTTTCTCAACATATCCTTGTGGTGAAAAAAGGATTCTCAATGAAATGATGTGGAAATTCCAAATAGGGTGGAAGCTATTTGAAATGTGAAATCCACCGAGTTCAAGATCAATGAGGATGGATTCAATAGATATGGTTAATTATTATGTACACCATAAAATCTAGAGATAAATGTAGAGATTATGAATAGATCAAATAGCTCCACATTCTATATTCACTTAGGGACCATAAAGAGGTGTCCATATCTCTGAGAGAACATTT
Source organism: Viscum album (assembly GCA_963277665.1). Classification (NCBI taxonomy): domain Eukaryota; kingdom Viridiplantae; phylum Streptophyta; class Magnoliopsida; order Santalales; family Viscaceae; genus Viscum; species Viscum album. Next base: position 901,663,770 of record OY728162.1, on the reverse strand, counting down.
GGTGGGACAATATGAAAAGGGTATTCATAGAATATACATCAAAGTCACTCGTGTGTCATTTAGTGAAGGGTGAAAGGAAAAAATTATACTGGGATGATGAAATCATTACCCATACCATCTTGTAAATGGGAAAAATAACTATGGACTTTTTCACAAGACTTCCATAGACCTCGAGAGGAAACAATTCATTATGTGTCATTGTGGATCATCTTACAAAGACAACTCACTTTATCAAAATTCAAGAGAACTTCTCACTAGATCATCATTCACAGACATACATCAAATAATTCTTATGGATTCCTATAGTAACAATATTTATTGTGCCCGATCAAAATCCCAAATTCACCTCTAGGTTCTGGAAAAGTCTCCAACTTTCTATTATAACTTAGATGAACATCAATACAGATTATAATCCTTAAAAAATTAAACAATCTGAAAGGACTATTCAGACACAAGAATACATGTTAAGAGTTTATTATATGGACATTAAGGGATTATGGTATCAAAATCAACCTCTAGCTAATTTATGTTACAAAAATAATTTCCTCTTGATCATCTAAATGTCTTCATATCAATCCTTTCATTGTAAAAGGTGCAGAACCCCAACATGATGGAATAAAGTTGGTGAACATTAGATTCTAGGAACTAAAATGATTGAAAATGAGAAGATTCCAGTGAATATTTGGGATTGTTGATATAATTTTCTATGTGACATTACAACTCACATGGTGAAAGTACAATGGTGGAACCATTAGTATAAAAGGGAACTATGGTAACTAGATTACTTGATGATGTAAAAGTACCCACATATGTTTTCAACATAGAATTTAAAACCAAATTTCGAGGGTGGAAATTTCATAAGGGGGAAAGAATACAATGAATTAATTTTTCATCAATAGAAATTACCTTTTTATATTTATTTATATGGTATAAAAACACAAAAAAACAATACAAGGTTTATAAATGATGAATGAATGAAATAAGAATAGTTTCCAGAAGATAAGGAATATATACTAATGAAATAGTAACAGAACCTTCATAATAGTAATGTGACCCTTATGAATATTAAAAATTAAAATGGAATATTGACCTCACCAATTAACGTATAAATAAAATTTATACCTCTAATAATTGAAAATATGATATAATTATTTCATGAAATAAGTTAATAAATATTTTAATAATAATTAATTATCTGTTGGTATTTTTAAAGTCATGAGTATTTAATAAATATTTTATGACTACATTATTAATTTAAATGAAAAATTATCCTCTTAAATTATATTAATGAATTAATATATTAATGTCTTTGATTATGAGATAAATTTATGGGATCTTAAATAATTGTTCAATGTTTTAGGAAATCATTTTTTATTTTGAAATTTTGTTTTTCAAGTAAATTATAATTTTAATTAAAATTATAATTTATAAAATTCAGAAAATTATTTTTAGAAAATGTATTTCATTTTTCAATTTTTCACATCAAAAAATGGTTAAGGTTAATTTTTTGTATTTTTATGATATAATTGAATATTTTATAAATAGTAAAACTTTGTATTTTACAGTATATATATATTACTAGTTAAATATACTATTCATTGAATCATGGATGATGTATGATTTTTTTTTCCAAACTCACATTAACTAATTACTATATGTAGTCTCAAAAACCAACTCTATTTGTTGTCTTTGTAAAAATAATAATCTTATGAATTAAATAATGAGTAATCACCCCCTCCTACCCTTATAATACCACCCATCACAACCTCTTCTTATCACACCTATCAAGCCAAGATCCTTACCTAAAATATACACAATATCTCCTCCCACACTTATCCCCCATGTCCTTGAGATCTTGGTGTTAACAAAATATCAAAGCTAATCCTCTATGTAGGTTCTCAAGAAAAATGAATCATGAGGTAAAACCCTTTGCTATTTTCATAAAATGTATTTTCCTGTTCCTTTTTTTTCTATTTATCTCCTCACATTGAATAATAAAAATGGAAATAAAAATATAGTATCATAAATATACTAAAATATTATAATTTTTATGGAATAAATTTTCATCAAATCTCTTATCATCTCCCTTTTAATTTAACAATGAAAACCTCCTCCGTGAGGTGCTGATTTACCACCTTTGTGGATGAGGTGCTTTCAACATTCAATTATTACTTCAAGGATGGTAATGGAATCATATTTATTGTTGAAACAGATTATGATATTTGTATTATAGCTTACATAATGTTCAATAGTCATTTTTTACACATCATATAAATTTATCAAACAAGATGAGTATGTTGTGATAAAAATGGTAAATTAATCAAAATGACTATCATTGATGATTTATCTAATAAACAGTTTTTAAATTCAAAAAAATGTTATTTTAATATTTTAAAATTCCACTAATAACATATATGTTCAGTTCTTGTCACTTAAACTATATCAATATTATTTTCCATACACGTATACATGTAAATCAATCCAGAAAACCAAAGAAACTAACGCTCCGGAATAATGAAATTTGATCTTATAACACATAAAAAATATAACTACCCATACTTTACATAAATTTATATTAAATAAAAGTTGATAAATATTCATTAAAAATATAACAAATCCATGATAGGTCCGTATATGAATAGTGTCTTTCGAATCTAGGAAATATAATCAACTAGATCGTATGACATCTTCATTAAATCCCACATATTTCCTCATAAAAAACCCCTATTGGACATATAATAAACAATAACCATCCTCATGACCTAGAGAAAAGAAACAATTGGAAGGGTGATCTCATATTCTCAGAAAAGGTAAATAAGGGAGATATCAATTATATCATAATCATAAGATATAATAAAATAACTTTTGAAAATCTTATCCTGCAAATGAATGATCGTAATTTCATACCATGGGATAAGTCATGATTTTTTTAATAATACATGAATGTAATTCCAAAATATATAAAATAAGACATGATGTTTTGTGGGATACACAAAAGAATATAAAATCAATTCATATTAGACCGGGCTCACTGCCAATACCATCATAGCAGAAAAATTCTATAACTAAACTGAGTTCACTCCTAATTCCATCGATATATTTCTAAATCAAGATCATTACCCATTCCAACCATGATTATTTCTTCAGATCTTAATATTTAACCACTGAATTGAAGGGAGATATAGGTCCCACGCATATCATAATTAAACTAATTTTATTTGTTCCACAATTAGATAAATCATTCCAAATAACATAGGGAATAAAATGGATTTCTTTAAACATCATTTCACCGTAAAATAATATGAAAAAAATTGATTTCATAAATTGAATTACATAATAATGACAAAAATATCATTGGATAAAAAAGGATATTATACTTCAAATATAACACTATTAGAGAATTCAATTTTGGATTGAAATTAATATTGATATAAAACATGAAATTTATATTGGAGTAAAATTTCCTTTTTTTATAAAAAAACATTTTATTTTCTCAATATTCCATGAAATTTCAAATGAGAAGAATATATTTGAAAATAAACGCTAAATATTATAGAGGAATATTAATTGTAATAAATAAATATTAGGACATAAAAACTCATTCGTTTCGTATAAGTGAAAAAATATTCTCCTTTTACTTTTGCTGGAAAGGTAAAAAAATACCTTGTATCAAAGAACGGGAAATAATCCATTCAGACCACTAGAAAACATTCCTCAATGGGTAAAATTGAATTTAAATAATTTTATAAGAATAAAAATAATATTAAATATTTAAGAAACATGGTCATGGATGATAAATATACAACATTAAATACTTATGTACAAATAATCTCGAATAAAAATGAGATTGGAAAATTATCCCTTAACTTGGGTTTGATTTCCATCATATGTATCTGAACATCAAGTATAATTATTTAAATAATTTCATTGAAATATTAATGAAACATATAAATTTTTATGATATTATATATGATCATATTATAAACCGTTTGTTAATAACATTTCATTATTACATGTTATTCAGAAATTAACTAATTTATTTGCTTATGCAGGTTTTGTTGAATAAGTACATGTTATGTTTAATAGGTCATTGTTATATTATTAAAAATTTACATTAAAATTATATATACAATATTTATTCAGTATAGACATTCTAATAATCACGATTTAATGAAGATAATGTATAATGCATCACATCACATTATTGAGACGGTTGGTTGTACATACTCACGAGCGATGATATCGATCCCATAATTTTGGAATGGTATTGAAGTGAACGGTGCATAATATTTCAGAATAAATTTTAGTTTATAATAATCATATATACCTATTATTTCCATCATGAAACCCATCCATTGTATGTTATTGTGAAAAATAGTTTACACCACAACATGAAGATAGTAATCCGTACATACGCACGAGGGGTGATTTCGATATTCATATGATGGATAGAATGTGGAATATAGTGGTTTCATAATTATAATAGCATATCAGTATATAAGATATTCTATATTTATTACTTTATAAATAAAAAATATTATTGATTATGTATAAGATAAATAATTTTTGAATGAATCATTTTAAGAGATTACCTCTTATTCAACGCACTTTCTCTAATTATTCTTTTATAGAACTAAATTCTGTCACTGATGTGGAAAAGAACCTATAGGATTTAACTAGGGAAGTTTATTAGGTAAAAATTTAAGGGATGGCCGAGCATCAAGGATCAAAGGGATGTGAAGTGGTGAGAGAAGAGGTCCCCTTCTATAATTGAGGTGAGGGGAACTTTTGGGAACTTCAAAAATATTAATTTATAATAAAATCAAACCCCATCATAAAATACATTGAATCCATTACTAATAATTTACTATAGTTGTTTTATTAATTATAAAAAAATCAATGTCAATATCTTGATTAATATCTGAATTGGTTACTCAAAGAAGAGGTATTGTTCATATTTGAGAGTTTGGTATTATTTATTCATCCATGGATGTTAGATATTATAAAGTCACGATGATATGATAACATAATTATATACCATATAATGAAATGTTTTTATTTTATGGTCATGACCTTCATCCATATCCTGTTGTTCCAAATGGGAAATAAAACCATCTTTAATGTGTATAGAGGACTACTGAATCACGATACCAATGTAATGTTTTCCCATTAAAGCCTCCCATTTCAATTAATAATGATAACTTGAATGTTTATATATGATAGTAATTAAATTATAATTATTATCTGAAATTCTTATACCAAATAATTTCGTACCATTCCATCCATTGAAAAATGATAACATCATCCATGTATACAATAGACTATAACCATGCGATGAGATATGATTCATTTTTCATTATCACATCGCTATTATTTTATTAAAAAGTGCATATAAAGAATACAATATTAATTATGTGTTAAAATTTATGGTAATTTAAAATATTTCTTTCATTCTATCCATAATGATCGTAATAAAATTTTAACGATACTCATACATATTTACACCCTACAATCTCTATGTCTATAAAAATTATATTTGATAACCATAATTAACAACTGACATTAAAAGAATAACATATTTATATAAATTATAATTATTTAATTATTGAATTAATAGTTTATTATTTGATCATTAAATAAAACCTTTTAAAATAGATAACACGCTAATGTTGTTTTAAAATTACAAACTGAACATCCTCAAAACACTATACATGGAAATAACTTAGTATGTAAATAGATGTTCCACTAAAATAAATGAAGTTAATTGTTAAATTATATGAGTTAAAACAAATAAATTTATTTAATAAATCATACAACTTGTATATGTTTATTTTAATATAAAAAAATGAAATTCATAAAATATGTAATCCTGGTAGGGATTTTGTGTCAAGACTTCTTTCATCGAGACACATGATTTTTTATGAACCAAATATCATTTAAATGTAATATAGACATCCAATTTTATATTTAACATCATGTAATTATCATATTAATGGCATATTAATTTCGAATTCAATCTCCCTTACTTTCATTTGATTATCATGGAAATTTTTCTAAAGCATAAGGGACTTTTTTGAATATACATTCCAATAATAAAAATTTAATGTTATACATTTAATTCATTTTTGGTGTATATACATCCCCTTTGACATATTATATCAGGGAAATATTAATTTTCAGTGTATTTAATGTCTCATTTAACATTATATTTTCACGGGTATTACAAATCAAATGATTACAAAGTGGTAAAGTAAAATATTTTAAACAAAGAAACCAATTTTAAAATTTCCCTTAAAAAACCTATTTATTATATGTCCATGAATTTTGAAATTATTTTATTTATTTTTTATATGGAATGAAATTAAATAAAATTTATATTTTATGTAACATTAAAAAAATCAAAATTTTTCAAATGGAATATTTTTGTGTTTTTTATATAATTATTTGAATAATATTACCAAGGACAAATATATTGTTCTATTTATATATATATATTAAATAATAAATTTTCCACTGCTATATCCATTATTATATATTTAAAATATTTTATATGGTTATTTGTTTAATTTAGATATAAATCTAATTTTACAATGTTTATTATATTTTAAATAAGTACTTCAAATAGGATGGATATATTGATATCTAGAAGTGTTTTTATAATCTTGTAAGCGATATTTCTAAGTAACCCATTTCATCAAAAATGATGATTCTCTATCTAACTTATTTTCAATTTTATAGAATTATTCTAAATATTTAATATAAATAACTTGCATCCATACCAAGCTTGTTGCACTTTCCTATGAGGTACTAATACAATAATTTTTTATCTCTTGTCAAATTTGTTATTTAGAAACCACTTTATATTGTGATGTGATTCAAGATTATGTAATGAATTTTATTTCCATGGAAAATCCTTAAAATTAATACCTTTGATTGATTTCAATTTTTTTCATAGATAATCATGAGAATGTAATAATATGTGAACTCAGATAGCTCATTAATGAGATGTGTATTTTTTACTCTAATGGTACATGATGTATGTGATTATGGTATAAAGATAATATACTCTGTGAATTTTTTCAATCCATTGTATTGGAAGTTATACATGACTAATCTATATGTCATTTTTGTGTTACTACCAAATTTCATATATTTCATGGATCATATTATTCCATTTTAATTATAATTTTCTCTAATTTTATTGATCTTGAACCTTCAATTTTATTTTATAATTTTATATCTAGAAATCACATAATAAATATCCAAAACATGTTTAATACCTTACTGGGATTATTAGTTCAAATTTTTGTTTATGAATTCCCTTGGTTATCATATGTATTTTATAGAGATCATTATGATATCATTTTAGAGAATAAAGCACATATGTGTTACTTTTCCCAAGATTGATGTGTTATGCACCATGTGTTCCAAATAAATCAGGTCTCATGATCATTGGGTTGTATTTATTCGATGATTATGTAAAAATCATGTAATAATACCTTTCAATGTCTTGTGTAACTATGTTTTGAATTAGAGAATTATTTAGATCCTTTTTACGATTATGACTACTTAAAATTACAAAAAACCATAGGGATATGTGTATGTATATTGGAACACCCTAATGATTTTGTCAGGATGATATTATGTTGTTTTCCTATTGATTCATTATTTTTTGGATACTAAATGTGGATATGGTTTTAGAAAATATTGAAATGGGGAGACCTAGTTTGACCCCCATAAGGGATATGTTTGGTTTGATTCACATTTCCAAATGAAACATCATAACTAATTAGAGAATTGAACCTTTAGAAACCTATAATATACCTCAAATTTATGTGACAATCCTAATGTGTTTTGGGTTCATAAGTATAATGGTTATCAAATGTTTTATATAATAGATACAATTTTAAGGTTTTATGTGACGAGAGTTTAACATTACGACTATTTCGGGAGATATTTATGCAAATAAAAAAATTTAATATAGTATTTATTTTAGTGAAATGGTTTTTGTGAAATAAATATTTTATATGTTTTCACATAATTTTAATGTTTTTATAACATTTGGTGTAAATATAATCATTTAACATAAAATAATAATAGTAATGTAAAATTATTTTATATCTTATTACAGTACTCTATATTAAACCTTAGTGGTAGAACATTTATTTGATTATTAATGTTACTTTGAATTTTTTTTACATTTTTATTAACATTAAATTAATTATATGTATATAAATATTGGGAAATATAAAATGTTGTTGTCAATAGATTACCCATCAAATTTTGGGGCCAAAGGGACTAAACTCATTACTACTTGGGGATAAGGGTAGATAACCCACTTCCAGACAATGTGATGCACATGTTACTATGCCTTTTTGTAATTAAATATCATGATAGATAATGATTGTGTTTGTTTAGGGAATCAAATTTTGTACCATAAAAGTTATCATGGGTTTGATAATTTTATTATTGAAAAGGTGTTTAATGCTATTTGTTAATATATTCAATATTTCTAGAACCTTATTTATCTCATGTAAATAGAATATTATGGGATTTTATTTGAGGAATAAATGTTTAATTATCTTTTTTAGTAATATATGATTTTTATTTTATTATTGAGGCATTGAATATTGATTTTTTATTTATTCATATGAATTTTATCCTTTTTGAGAATTATCATAACTTTAAAAAATAATTTTGGATTTATTTAATGTCTAATGATAGGAGGGATAAATTTTAATCCTTTCTAGTTTCATGTTATTTTCTAGTCGTAAATTTTAGTTATTATTGAAAAATAATTATTATTGAATACACATTGGTTGCTGAAAATAAGTGATTGTGGTGGAAATTTATTAGTTGTGTAATTTAAAATTTTGAGTAATTATATTTCCTTATTTTATTATTCTACACGGTATTGTAAATATTCAACATTAGGAAAATTATACTAGAATAGAAATGTTAATCATTTTCTCTTAATTTCTAGTCACATCCCTATCTAAAAAAGGTGTTATACTGTAATATACTAAATGGATCATAATTTAATGAATATATTTTCACTTCACAAAAATGTTATTATTATTAAGTAACCCGATAAAATTTTATTTTATATGATCTATCAATTTCTATTTCCATATATTTTAGTGGATATTTTAATATCATTTTTCATACTATGGGTTTTAAAAAACGAATTTTCATATATTGATTTATGTTGAATGGGATGAGATTTAAATGAAATAATTTGTTTAAGTTGGTAGAATAAAACACTATGGAATTTAATGAAACATTTATCAAATAAATTTAATTACATCGATAGCATTCTTTACACACTACATCGACATTAACTGCATCATGATATACTATTATGATATTATTATTTAAAAATAATCATTATAAATTGGCTAAAAAATATAAGGGTACGAATATGATTAAACAAACTAATAAATAAACATATAATATTTATAATAAAAATTAATTTAGTAATAAATTCAAAATAAATAATATAAAAATTGTTTATAAAGTAATTTAATTCTATAAAAAATATTATTCTTTCAAAAAAAATTTCTATTTCTTTTACTGGAAAATATTATAATAAATATAATAAAATATTATAAATTTTATTTAATAAAATAAAAAATTTATTGAAATAGCCATATTAAATTAAACTTTGGGTGAAAATTCGGATTTTTTTCCAAAATGATTGACTTTTCCATAAATAGTAAAAACTTCCAATTTTCCAAATACATTTATTTATATACATAAAATAAGTGGGCTTAAATGTATAATTATATTTTGGATTTAGTATTAATGATTCATATGAAATATATTATTTATAATAATATAACTAATTTTATTTAAATCAATGATATTGAAATTTTTTTATGTTTTTCTTATGCATCGAAAAAGGGATCACTATAAACCATTTTTATGTGTGTAATTATTACTCTATTTTATTTAATTAAATTCATCCATAGAATGTAAATATTTAAATTATGTTCATAAATTTTAAATCTATTCATATGATCTTTAATTCATATAATTATTATTTATGTTCATATATTAAATAAAATACCATTTATATGTCGAGAAATACATTCCTTAAAAAAATATTTTCCATCATGTCCTATGGGAATAATATGAAATTATTATATTTTAAATATTATATTTGAATATGATAAAATGTATTACATTTATTTCTTTAGAGTTTTTTTATTAATTATTAACTTAAATGTCATTTTATCTCACTATTAATAGTAAAAATAGTAACAATACTAGTTATCATTGTGAAATGAAAAAAATTGTAAAATTGAAAGCCCTTATAGGTAAATGGAATAACATGATTATATTTTTTTTCTTTTTTTCTTTTATTGTTTCTTATGACCATATTATACCTCCAATCAATTATTTTTCTATTATGGGGTCACATATATTGAGAGTGACTTCCCATAATTTTATTGTTTTGGGTATTTACAAAAATTTAACTCCTCTACAATTATAAAAGGGAACCACCTCTCTTCTATTTAAGAAAATATATTTTTGGTTTAGAAATTACCTACAAATATACCTTAATTACAAATGTAATTATTTATCTATCATCTCTACTCATGGATATTTATGATGATATATTTAATGTAAATATGTGGTACTCATTAATTTTAATTAAATCTAGAAATATAAAATATCCTAGAATTTATTCCATTACCATAAATTGAAAAATGATATTGCCTTTCTTTTCTATGAAAATCACCACCTCACGAAGATATATAATTCCTTTCCTATCATGACCCCTCCCCCGGGGCTCATATCGTGACTACCCCAAGCTCGCCTTTCATAGGCCAAGGGCTGGCGACTAGCACCAAAGGTGTAAATTCCTAAAATGGGAAGGAATTGCCTTTATAACATTAAAAAAAACAACAGAGTACACTACTGGAAGAAAAACACTTAGTATATGTAACGTCTCGACCCCAGTTACCTAGAGTCGGTGCATTATTACATAACATTGGCATGATCACAAGAAAGATCAAATCTCGAAAGACCGATTGGTTTAGTAGCCTTGGAAACACTAGATATATTTATAAGTCTTACATTACATCATAAAGTGAAAAACTACTACAACAACATATTGTCTCCATATTCTACACTCATATCCCCACATAATATCACTGTAGGTCATTCATAATTTACTTCTTCACTTCCTGGGAAAAATAAAACATAGAAAATGGGTGAGCTCAAATGCCCAGTAAGGATAACAATATAGAGGAAACATTTATAAATAAGAATAAACATTTAAGGCAAAGTATAACTAAAACAAATTCTTTTTAAACTTGAACATCAACATAGTATGGAAAAATTAAAATGAAATAATTCCATTTACTTATTCACATGGATATTCTACTAATCGAATAATCACATGCAATATCAATAACCACTTTCATAATGATGGAATGCATAATGCCAGACTATCATAACCACATATCCAAGGCCTCGTGCCAAGACTACAAATAATATTTTTCCAAGGCCTTGTTCCAAGACACTAGTTTGTCTCATGAGACCTACCGATGCATCGAGGAGCTATAGCGGGCCCCACCTGTCACATATTATGTTCAATGCATTCCGATATGAAAAGGTTTAAACATAAAATAAACATTCGTATTAAAACTAGCATACAAAATGTCAATTCATTCACCATAAAAAATGAACGGTATAAAAATAGCACATCCACAGTCAAACATATCACAAAACCTTCAATACAATATAGATGTTTTGTATCATAATAAATCAACTTCAAATAAGCGTAAAATCCATCAAATGATGTTGACATAGATGAAATCAAAACTCTTTTTAGAGAAATATCTCTTTCTATTTTGAAATCATTTAAGAGTCTTATATTTATGAAATAAAACAATTTGTCTGAAAATATTCTTATAATCTTGTAAGGGAAGCTTCGACGATTTTATAACGGCGGAAAATAACTGCACCCGCCATATAAGTTAAAAAAACATTCTTACTTTAATTCTGTCGAAAAGGTTAAAAAGCACCTTGTTTGGAAAACGACGGAATGATTCCTCTATAAAACTCTTATAAAAAGTCAAACAAGGGTATAAATGACCTTAACCCATATTCTTTTAAATAGTAAAAATGTTTTGAAATAAATTTTTAAGAAACAAGGATGTGGATGATAAAGAGATCCCAGTAGATTATTACGTATAAACAACCTCGGATAATGAAGAGATTGTGAAATAACCATTACCTTGTACTTTTACTTGGTTGTGGTAGGTTAACCTCATGTATAATAGTGAAATAATTGTTATTAAATTATACAAGAATCATATACATTCATATGATATCATATTTGATCTTTTAACATTGCTTTGTTAATAATATCTTAGTATTATCGTCATTTTGGGTGTTAACATACTCGTTTTCTTTTATATGTTTTGTTACATAAGCCATGTTTGTCATGGATAGGTTGTATATTATTCATATACAGAATGATATCAAGTCCTTAAACATTATTTTTAAATAATCAAATGATAATTATACTTGAATGGATACGATGGAGAATGAATCTCATCACGTTCGTGGAGACGGTAGTCCGTACGTACGCACGAGCGACAATATCATTCTTTTGATATTAAAATATTATGTAAATGGATGGTATATCATATATACAGAATCATTAACATGTTATATTTATTATTTACATGAGTTACACATCATTATTATACCCATCCAAATAATAATATATTGAATAACAATTACACCACGACGTGGAGACGGTAAGCCGTACGTACGCACGTATGGTGACATGTTATTCAAAGGGTGGATAGAATACTGAATATGGTTGTACCATATTTATAATAACATCACAGTATATATATGATACTGGAGTTATTATTTTATAATGGTAATAAAAAAGGAAGAAGAAGTGGAAGAAGAAAGGAACCTGGAAAAGGGTGGTGAAATCATTACCTCTTCTTCGGGTTCTTCCTTTTGATTTGATCAAAATGGCTCCTTAGGTTTGATTTCTGATCAAACTATGGCCTATTGGTTATATTGAGGGAAGTTGGGAGAGTATTTGGGCAGAGTTTGGACGAACCAAAAGGCTTTTAAGGTGTGAAGAAATGAGAAGGAGGAGTGCCCTTTTAAAAGAGGGGTGATGGGTACCTTTGGAAAAGTTATAAATATTAATTTATAATAAATTCATATTCGGTTTCGAATGGCTCCAAAGTTTATTATTTAAATTTTAAGGGGGGGATAGGTCGAAAAAAACTCAACCAATAGAATTTAGATAGGTTTGGGTCATTATATTAACCTTATCTTTAATTATTAACTCTAAGTTAATTAGTTTCACTTTTACAATGTCTCTTTGTATTTTTATAATATATTGTTAATAAACTTACCATATACATCCAAGAGACCCCCAAGTGGTCCATTAATGATGAAAATATCATGATATAAGTCTCTTGGCCAAACCTTAGATTTTTAGGAATTTAATATCAATTAATAAAATGATATTTGTTTTAAAAACTCTTTTATGTCAATTTTGACACTATTCAATAATTGATTTTTGTAAAAATCATAACGGAATGATTACTTATAATAAAGTTAATTGAAGAAATACTAACATGTCATATTAACCTAGAAAATTAGTTTAATTCATAAAAAGTCTCAAATTATATTTATTTGGGTATTTATAATATCAATTATTCTAATTTTTCATTAATTTGGTAATTACTACATCATCATTGTTTCATAAATAAATTAAATTATATAATGTATAAAAATTATAAATAAAATATCCTTATGTAGGAAATCCTTTTATATTTCTAATTAATATTTACAATTGAATTTCTCTTCTGTATAACCCTATATTAAAAATGTTGTAGTAAATAAACATTGATTTTAACTCTTTTAACTCTTCTTTGAATTAAATAATAATAAATGTCCTAATCTAATCCAAGTGGACCTAAATGATAATATTTTATTCCTAAGGTTGTTTTTGGTCGATATACACTTGTCCAATAGAATTAGGACATGTGTTAGGGTAATATTAAAATCATTTTTACCCTTAATTACCCTATGTACTTTTAACCGTGGTAAATAAAAGTAAAAAGTTACTATTCACCAAAGATTATTTTCATCTCATTGAACCACATTTCACTTCTTGATATAAACCGTGTCTCTCGGATTTTCGAAATTCCATTCACAGAAGCGGTAAAAATAAGTTTTATGAAAAATTCAATTTTTTTAACTACCACTTAGTAGTTTCACTATTCATCAAAAATTGAAGTTTTTCAGAACAATGCCAAAATTTCACCCTAATCTATAATTGATATTCCAAATTAAAAAATGATGTCTATTTTACAAAATTCCAAACATATAAGTTGCATTAATTAATTTTATAATTAATTCCCGTTGTCACAACAAATAGCGTGTTTTTAAGAAACAATATATACCAAAAGATTGACAATTGTTTAGGTCCAATTTCAAAGTGAAATTAATTATAATGAACACCATTGGATAAAATGGTAAAAATATATTCTAATTATACTTTAAAACCACTCAATAATATAATTTATTACTATAAATTATTTTGATTAAAAAAGTTGGTTTTAAGTATTTTTCACTATTCATAAAAATTGGAAGTTCTCAGAAAAATACAAAAAAATCATCCTAGGATAATTTTGATATTCTGAAACCAAAAATGAAGTCAATTTTGAAATATAAAATATTTATAATTTCAAAAAGTAGGTATTACTATTCATAACTGCTAGTTTGATTGGTTGTGGTGTGTTAGAACTCGATGTTGTGTACAACACATGCTATCGCATTATTCAAAGAGAAGTGTACCATAGAATCTTGGGGCGTTACAGTATAACTGTATACAAAAGAAGTGATGGAAATGAAAAGTGGCCAGAAATACAAGTCCAATAGGAAAGTACAATTACAACTGAAAGAAAATACAACTGATGAAAATTATAGAAGCTATTGGGTCGTCCTCCAGGACTCCTACCTGAACGGTAGGTACATATGGACTCCTCAGCCATATCATCCGTCCGTCGCCTCCGTGTACTGTCACACTGAGTTTATCACATCCGGGTATCGTCCAGTCCGGCTAATCTATGCCTCAATAAGTGTTGTCTGTCGTCTGCAACCAACAAAATGAGGTACGAGCCTAGCTCGTGCAGGTGTGAGTATAACGATACTCAGTAGCGACCCTGAGACTCTTAAGGTCTCAATAAATCCATTACGTAGGTATATGCCTATACATATTCCAAAAATAATATGGTGATTTAAATAAATTTTATTCTTAAATACTACAAAAACTATCTTTCATTCTCTACCAACTGCCATCATGATGAATGTCTTATAAAGAGAATACCAGTGTTGCGAGTTCAACGGTTCCATCAAATTTCAATTCCAAGCACTGGTTCAAAAGTTATAAAATCTCAATCTTATGCTTACTGAACGTATTCGAACAAAACATCCAAAATTGATTCTGGGCACACCGGGCCTCAGAATCAATCGCTGTAAATTTTTTCAAACTCGTAAAATTCCCATGTATTTAAGAAAAAAGAATTTCCATTGAAATTACATGTCATTAAATTCTATCAACGTTAGGGCTTTATGTCCCCAAAAGCTACAACTCGAACTAAGGGAACAAATGAGGGTACTGAGCACACATATGAGCCTCCCACTCCCATGTTCTCTCATGGAGGTTCTCATGATGCCAACGTACGCGCATCATAGGTTTCAACTGTCAATGTAGGACCTGCTCCTGTCGATCCTCAATCAACACTAGAACCTCCATGAAATTCGCCCTGTCATCAAAGTCCATCTCTCTGTGGTGGATGATATGGGATGGGTCATACACGTATCTCCTTAGCTGAGATACGTGGAAGACGTCGTGCACTAAGTGCAACTGAGGAGGAAGAGCTAAGCGGTAGGCCACCTCACCTACTCTGTAGAGGACCTAGGAATGTCTGATGAATCACGGAGACAACTTGCTTCCTCATCCAAATCTCCTTAGACCTCGTCAAGGTGATAGCTTTAGAAAGATGTGGTCACCATCCTTGAACTCCAGGGGTCTCCATTTCTTATCAACAGATGACTTCTGCCTGCTCTGTGCAATCTTAATCCGCTCTTAGATGATCTTCACCTTGTACGTGGTAGCTCGTACCATCTCTGGTCCCACCAGTGCAGAGTCCCCAAGGTCTGTCCAGCCCAAAGGTGATCTGCAAGGTCGCCCGTACAATTCCTTAAATGGTGTAATCCCTTTAGTGGAGTGATAGTTGTTGTTGTTGGAAATCTCCAGCAAAGGTAAGTAATCCTCCAATTTTTGACCAAAGTAGAGGACACATGCACATAGAATGTCCTCGAGGGTCTGGATGGTCCACTCAGTCTGGCCATCTTTCTGATGATTGAAGGCAATGCTCAGACGTAGCTACGTCCCGAAAGACACCTGCAACCCCTTCCATAGCCGGGAAGTAAACCGTGCATCACGGTCAAAGGCAATAGAAGAAGATACTCAATGAAAACACACAATCTCCTATACATAGAGGTTTCCCATACTCTCAACTGATCCATGTACTCTGATCAGTAGGAAGTGGGCCGACTTGTTGAGTTGGTCAAAAATCACCCAAAACGAGTCATGACTCCTAGATGTACGTGGAAGAACCAACACGAAGTCCATGGATATCCAATCCCACTTCCACTCTGGGACCTCTAAAGTCTGTACCAAGCCTACTAGTACCTAGTGCTCCTCCTTGACTTGCTAACAAGGGAGGCATTGTGAGACAAACTCAGATACTGCCTTCTTTCATACCTTTCCACCAGTGATGTCGTCGAAGGTCTTAGTACATCTTCACCACTCCTGGATGAACCGCTAGAGGGGAAGTGTGGAACATCCTCAACACTTCCTTCTGAAGTGCTACAGGTACCATAGTACGTCCTCTGAAGAGGACTATGTGCTCACCACCTTTAGAAAATCCATGAGGTGCTTTCCATATGTATATCTGAGCACTTACTGTATCACAGTCAATGTCCCCATGTTGTGCCTCCTTGAATTGCTGATGAAGTGGGGGATTGACTGTAAGATACTATAGATAGGATGCTCCATCTCTATCAACAAAGGATATCTTTAAGGCATCCAGCTACTCTGTCACCTCTCCTAGTAGCTGTATACTAGATCTCCTTCTGGGAGAATCTACTAAAACGTTCCCCTTCCTAGGAGTATAGACTATCTCGAAGTCAAAGTCCTGGAGGAACTTGAGACTTCTCCGCTATCTTAGGTTCAGGTCCTTCTGGGAAAAGATATACCTGAGACTCTTCTGATCGGAGTACACTGTAAAATGTTCTCCCATATGATACTGTCGCCAAATCTTCAAGCCGAATACCACCACTGAAAACACTAGGTCAACGGTAGCATAGTTTTACTCATGATGTCTCAGCTACCAAGAAGAATATGTGATCATTTCGTACTCCTGCATCAGGACACACTCAAGTCTAGTCCTTGATGTTTCGAAGTAAACTACGTACCCTACGCACTCCTCTAGAAGCCTCAAGATGGGGGCACTAGTCGACCTCTGCCTTTGCTCCTGAAAGCTCTGTTGGCATCTCTCCAACCACACAATGGGCTTCCACTTCTTCATCAAGGCTGATAGTGATGATGCAACTCTGGATAAGTTTGGAATGAACCTTCAGTATTACGCAGGAAATCCCATTAAACATCATACCTCCACCACACTCTTGGGTAGATCCCAAGCAAGTACCACCTCAAACATCACTAGATCTACTGCAAATCTAGCCTCCGAGATGACATGTCCCAAGAATTGAACCTCTTGAATCCAAAACTGGCACTTTGAGAGCTTTCTATAAAGCTAGTGCTCTCGGAGTGTGTCCAATAATACTTTCAAATGGTTGACAAGCTATTCCTCAATAGTCAAGTAGATCAGAATGTCATCAATGCAGACTATAACAAAGAGATCGAGTTATGGCTAGAAGATCCTATTCACGAGACAAATAAACACTGCTGGAGCATTGGTTATTCCAAAGGGAATAAGAAAGAACACATAGTGGTAGTATTGATATTTGAAGTCTACCTTCTACACATCCTTTTCTCGAACTCTGAGATGGTGATAGCATGATCTGAGGTCCATCTTTGACAACCATTGTGTTCCCTTCAGCTGATCAATGAGTTCGTCAATCCTCGGGACTGGATACTTGTTCTTCACCGTCACCTGGTATAGGTGATGGTAGTCGACACAAAGCCTCAATCCCCCATTCTCCATCTTGGTGAATAGAATCATGGCTTCCCAAGGTGAAACACTGGTTAGGATGAATCCCTTTCCATACAAGTGCTTTAGCTGTACATGCAGCTCACGAAGCTCAGTGGGAGCCATCTGATATGATGGAGTAGATATTGGTTCCATCTCGAGGTACACGTCAATGTAGAAGTCCACGTCTCTACAAGGAGGTATTCCTGTAACATCGTTAGGGAAAACATCCGCATACTGGTCCACCACAATAGGATAAGTCGAACATTCCACATCAATTTCTCCAAGGGTAAGGCAAGCCAACTGGTGAGTGATCAGCTGAACCCTTCTCCGAGTATGTCTGTCCTGTGCTGCAATGGTTCCCTTCTCACCGGTAAAGGTGAACCTTGTCCCATCTTGGTAGACACACCACACTTTGTGCCTAATACAGTCGATCTGAGCATAGACTATAGATAACTAGTCCATACCAATGATAATGTCATAAGGACTTGATGCCGCTATGAGGAGATACCAGCCGAAGCTCTTGCCTCCTAGAGTAAGCTCACACCAACGAAAACAGGGTGTAATCATCGAGTCTGATCCCGTAAGAGTCTCTAGCCACAAGGATCGATCCAAAGACTCTGTCAGAATCTCTGAGCTCTGAACGAGGGTAGTGGAATTGAAAGAGTGACTACCACATGTGTCTATAATAACTAAATCTATGGTGGAGTAGACACAGATCTTACCTCAAATCATCTTTGGAGTTCCATGATCGAAAGCCTCAGCTGCCTGAAGCTGAGCTCTCCCTTGTCCACTAGCTCCCTACGGTCGGGGAGGACCACTTAGTGGTGGTGTTGGTTACACCTTGTAAAGACATCCATCTCCAGATGCACAACCCGCTCCTCTGCCACGTCTGCCTACTCCCTACGGACTGCCTCGATCGAACCTATACCTTTGCCTAGGAGGTCCCTCAACTGTTTGATGGTCATCTGAATGAAGGGTCGTATAGTCATGATCCATGTGACCCTACCCACTGTAAGAGTAGCACTACCTACTCCAGTCATGTATGTCACTACCTCAGGTTCCCCGAACAACTGATTCAGAGTCATGCGATCGTCCACCCGTGGGTCTAGTCCTTTTGGACCTCTATGTCATCTGTATACTGCCAGCTGTAGAAGACTCCATTGCGTGACGACTAGTAGTGTGTCTCGTAGCTGGTGAATTCTCATCCAAGAAACTCTCTTCTAGGTGGGCTCTCTCAAACACCCCTACCTGTGTCATGATGCTGAGGGAGATAATCGATGACAAAATATCTCTCCTGAGCCCATTCTCGAAGGTCCGGGCCCTGAAGAATGGGTCCCCCACCTTATCTGTGGAGTAGCACGAGAGGTCAGTGAACCTCACTGAGTACTATGATACTATCATGCTGCCCAGCTGTAGATGAAGTAGCTCATGTATCCGCACTACATGAAGGGTGGCTGGTACAAACTCCTCCCGCAATAGGCTCTCGGTGTCTTCCCATAGAAGCGTATCCTCATCATGGACCTGGAGCATCAGGCTCCACCATCTTCCTGATGCTTCCTGAAGAAGGATGGTAGCAAGGATCACCATGAAATCCACTGGTGTCCCTACTTGCCTAAAGAATCTCAGCACAACCTCCAGCCAATACTCAACCGCCTATGGGCCTGTCTCTACCCAGAACCTGGGTGGAATCCAGCGCGGGAAGTCATGCAATGTGTTCAAACAACGTGCATCGTCTATTGCTTGGGTCGGTGGAATTGGTGGCCCAACAGGAAATGGTAACACTGGTGACTGCGCGGGTAAAGGTCCCTACACCGATGCCTCGTCACTCAATGGGCTGTCAGAGCGTATGACTCTTGGGGCTCTAACTGGTTGGCCGCAGGGAGGTATCCTGAAAGTAATATATGTGACACGGTCAAAAGACAATACCTGGTGAGCTGACCTGGTTGAGCTGACTTAAAGAAAAACATTTGAAAACATACACGCAATCAGTGTTTTCATGCACTATGTCAGAAATCAGAAGTCAGGGTCCTAGTGTATGGATACGTCGGCCGCCCGCACCGACACTGGACTCCCTGAACTGAAAACCTCACTTAGTACCCTTAACAGTATATCATTACAGAAAATATGTAACGCCCCGACCCCAGCTACCCAGAGTCGGTGCATTAATTACATAACATTGGCATGATCACAAGAAAGATCAAATCTCGAAAGACCGATTGGTTTAGTAGCCTTGGAAACACTAGATATATTCATAAGTTTTACATTACATCATAAAATGAAATACTAATACAACAACATAATGTTTCCACAATCCACACTATTAACCCCTCATAAAATCCCTGCAGGTCATTCATAACTTACTTTTTCACATCCTGGGAAAAATAAAACATAAAAAAAAGGGGTGAGCTCAAATGCCCAGTAAGGATAACAATAAAGTGGAAACTTTCATAAATAAGAATAAACATTTAAGGCAATGTATAACTAAAACAAAAGCCTTTTAAATACGAACTTTCAACATGGAATGGCATAAATGAAATAATGACATTTACTTATTCACATGGATATTCTACTAAATGAATAATCACATGCAAAAATCAATATCCACTTTCATAATGTTGGAATGCATAATGCCAGACTATCATAACCACATAGTCAAGGCCTCGTGCCAAGACTACAAATAAGATTTTGTCAAGGCCTTGTGCCAAGACACTAGTTTGTCTCATGAGACCTACCGATGCATCGAGGAGCTATAGCGGGCTCCACCCGTCACTTATTAAGTCCAATGCATTCCCATATGAAAAGGTTTAAACATAACGTAAACATTCGTATTAAACTAGCATACGAAATGTCAATACTTTCACCACAAACCATGAATGGTATAAAAATAGCACATCCACAGTCAAACATAATTCATTCGATACAATATGGAAGATTGTATTGTATCACATTAACCTCAATCAATAATAATGAAGGATGTTGACATAGATGAAAATAATCATCAAAACTATTTGAGAGAAATATCCCCCTTTTCTTGAAAACATTTAAAAGTCACACTATTTGTCAAGAAGCCATTTAAAAGTATATTTTTGAATCAAAGTGTCCCATACCACTTTGAAACTTTTAAAAGGAGTTTTAATTTTAAAACTTTAATGTCCATATAAATAAATCCTTAAAACCATTTTTAAAATATGGACATTAATGAGCATGATTTAGAAGAATAATTCTTTAAAACATTTTAAAATGGTATTTTGGTTAGAGTTTCTAACCAAAAGAGAGACACTTGAATACAAATAATTGAGGTAATCAAAACATTGTAATATCATGAGAATAAAGGAATTCATGATATACTATGTCAAAGTACATTATATACACCACATAGAAGTGATTTGGTGTATATCATCAAAGAAGTCTCAATGGAATGTAAATTGAGATGAAATTTCTCAAAAAGGTTGTATCCTTAGGTTAAGGATAAATCAATGACATAATTATGTGTGACAAATATAAATACACTAAATATGATTGGATATTCAGTGTAAAACAATCAAAGGACATTCACACATATTCTTGTAAAAAACAATACCAACGAATTGGATGTTTAACTCAACAAATGGAGAATGAGTTAAAATTACTCTTATCAAATTCATATAAATGAATTGAGAATTATCAATGGAGTGATTATGTGTATCAAACTTATATCCACAGGAAGGGGAGTGGAAATTATGACATAATCAAATGAATAGTGATTCCACACATAATCTTGGGGTAATATAATCAATGAAATATGTGTAAAGCCAAATGAGTGGAAATTGAAATCTCAAATTCCCTTATCGATTAGGTAACTTACGAAACATACACCCATGAAAGAAGTATCATACCATGATGATGTAAATACCCATAAATTAAAGTATATTACACAATGAATACGATCATGGGCAGTACACATACACCACATGCAATAATTAAGTGGTGATCAATGGAATTCTCACGGAATTAAAAGTGAGATAAGAAAACCCTTACCTTGTACTTTTCCTTGGTTGGGGTAGGTTAACCTCCTGTATAATGGTGAAATAATTGTTATTAAATTATACAAGAATCATATATATTAATATGATATCATATATGATCTTTTAACATTGATTTATTAATAATATCTTAGAATTATCATCGTTTCGGGTGTTAACTTACTCATTTTCTTTTATATGTTTTGTTACATAAGCCATGTTTGTTGTATCTTATTCATATCCAGAATGATATCAGGTCCTTAAACATCATTTTTAAATCATAAAATGATAATTATACTTGAATGGATACGATGGAGAATGAATCTCATCGCGTTCGTGGAGACGGTAGTCCGTACGTACGCACGAGCGACAATATCATTCTTTTGATATTAAAATAATATATAAATGAATGGTATATCATATATACAGAATCATTAACATGTTATATTTATTATTTACATGAGTTACACATCATTATTATACCCATCCAAATAATATTATATTGAATAACAATTACACCATGACGTGGAGACGGTAAGCTGTACGTACGCACGTATGGTGACATGTTATTCAAAGGGTGGATAGAATACTGAATATGGTTGTACCATACTTATAATAACATCACAGTATATGTGAGATACTGGAGTTATTATTTTAGAATGGTAAGAACAAAGGAAGAAGAAGTGGAAGAAGAAATGAACTTAGAAAAGGGTGGTGAAATCATTACCTCTTCTTCGGGTTCTTCCTTTTGATTTGATCAAAAGGGCTCCTTAGGTTGGCTTTCTGATCAAACTAAGGCCTCTAGGTTGTAGTGAGGGATGTTGGGAGATTATTTGGGCAGAGTTTGGCCGAACCAAAAGGCTTTGAAGGTGTGAAGAAATGAGAAGGAGGAGTGCCCTTTTATAAGAGGGGTGAGGGGCACCTTTGGAAAAGCTAGAAATATTAATTTATAATAAATTCATATTCGGTTTATAATGGCTCCAAAGTTGATTATTCAAAGGTTAAGGTGGGGATAGGTCGAAAACCACTCAACCAATAGAATTTAGACAGGTTTGGGTACTTATATTAACCTTATCTTTAAGTATTAACTCTAAGTTAATTAGTTTCACTTTTACAATGTCTCTTTGTATTTTTATATAATATGGTTAATAAACTTACTATATACATCCAAGAGACCCCCAAGTGGTCCATTAATGATTAACCTATCATAATATAAGTCTCTTGGCCGAACCTCAGATTTTTAGGAATTTAATATTAATTAATAATATAATATTTGTTTTAAGAACTCTTTTATGTCAATTTTGACACTATTCAATAGTTGATTTTTGTGAAACTCATAACAGATTGATTACTTCGAAAAAATTCAATTAAATCAATCCTAATATATCATATTATCCTAGAAAATTAGTTTAATTCATTAAAAGTTTCATATTATATTTATTTGGGTATTTATAATATCAATTATGTTAATTTTTTACTATTTTAGTAATTACTGCATCATCACTGTGTCATAAATAAAATAACTTATTTAATGTCTAAAAATTATAAATAAAACATCATTATGTAGGAAATCCTTTTATCTTTCTAATGAATATTTATAATCGAAAATCCAACATGTATAACCCTATGTAAAAATTGTTCTTCTAAAAGATGTAAGCTTATGCCATTTTTATTTTTATTTTAACTTTATTAATATAATGTGTCCCTACCACATACAAGTGGCTCCATGGGGTCCCAAAATTGACTCAAGGATGCCCATGGTCGGGTATGTGTCCACCAATAAGGTTAGGACACGTTTTAGGGTAATTTTGTATTATTATAATATTATTTTTTAACCCTTATTTACCGGATTTACCCTTTAACCATGGTAAATAAAATATTTACCGCAGTAATTATTTAAAATGTCTAAAAATAAAAGTTACCTATTTACACAATTTTAACATCCTGATTCCAAATATGGAATCCATTTTTCTAAATTCAAAACACAGAAGTGGCAGAAATTAATTTAAAATTAATTCCCGCTGTCAAAACAAAAAGCGTGTTTTTAAGAGATAATAACTATCAAAAGATTGACACTTGTTTATGTTTGGTTTAATTGTAAAATTATGTCCAATGACCAACATTATATTAAATGGTAAAAATATATTCTAAATATACTTTAAAACCACTCAAATTCATAATTTATCAATATTAATTATTTTGATTAAACAAGTTGTTTTTAATTAAAATTTAGTAATTTTCACTATTCATCAAAATATGAAAGTTATCCGAAAAGTACCAAAATTTCACCCTAGACTAATTTCGATAGTCCGAATCCAAAAATGAAGTCCATTTTGAAATATAAAATATATATGATTTCAAAAATTAGGTATTACTATTTACAACGGCTAGTTTAATTAGTTGTGGTGTGTGTTAGAACTCGAGGTTGCGTACAACACACGCTATCGCATTATTCGAAGGGAAACGTACCGTAGAAGCTTGGGGTGTTACATTCTCCCCTCCTTCAAATAATTGCGTCCTCGCAATTTCTAGGGTATTACTGCATAAAAAGACCCGGGTGGTTCTTCATCATAAGTTCCTCGGGTTCCCACGTTGCCTCTTCCATCTTATGATTTCTCCACAAAACTTTTACCAGACGCGTCGTCCGGTTTCTCAGTACTTGTTCTCTTGTATCAAGAATCCTGACGGGCTCTTCGCAATAAGAAAGATCGGGTTCCAGTTCTAATTCCTCATAGGTGAGTACATGCGTCGGACCAGGCATGTATTTTCTCAACAGAGATACGTGGAACACATCGTGAACTTTGGAGAGACTTGGCGGCATTGCCAATCGGTAAGATACAGCCCCAATTCGTTCTAGAATTTCGAAAGGTCCGATGTACCTGGGACTCAATTTACCTTTCTTACCAAAACGTATGACTCCCTTCCACGGAGATACCTTCAGGAAAACATGATCACCGACTTGAAATTCCAAATCCTTCCTTCGATTATCGGCATAGCTCTTCTGCCTACTTTGAGATGCTTTAATGTGATTTTGGATTACCTTCACCTTTTCCACCGTTTCCTCCACCAGTTCTGGGCCTACAAGTTTTCTTTCACCAACGTCATCCCAACAGGTTGGTGTACGACATCTCTTTCCGTATAACGCTTCATATGGTGCCATCTGAATACTCGAATGGAAGCTATTGTTATAGGAAAATTCTACTAGTGGTAAATATTGATCCCACATACCCTGAAAATCAAGTGAGAAAGATCTCAACATGTCTTCTAAGGTCTGAATAGTCCGTTCTGATTGTCCGTCTGTCTGAGGGTGGTAAGCAGTGCTCAAATGAAGTTCAGTATCCAGGGATTTCTGAAGACTTTTCCAAAATCTTGAAGTAAAATGGGGATCACGATCAGAAACAATCGATAGGGGTACTCCATGAAGTCTCACAACTTCATTAATGTATAGTCTTGCTAGACGTTCCAGGGGTAGATCTTCTCTTATAGCAAGAAAATGTGCTGACTTGGTAAGACGATCAACAATAACCCATATTGCATCGTTCCTTCTAGGAGTCTTTGGTAGCCCCATGACAAAGTCCATTGTAATATTGTCCCATTTCCACTCTGGTATGGGAAGAGGTTGCATGACTCCTCCAGGCTGTTGCCTTCCAGCTTTCACTTGTTGACAAACCATACATCTTGACACAAAATCAGCAATCTCCCTCTTCATGTTGTCCCACCAAAAATGTTCCTTCAAATCTCTATACATTTTGGTGCTCCTAGGGTGTATAGAGAAATTGGAACTATGAGCATCATCCAGCAATTCCCTTTTTAGATCAGGTATATTGGGAACACAAAGTCTCTTCCCGAATTTCAAAATTCCACCTTCATACGCAAAGTCTCTCAATCTCCCATCATTCACAGCTTTAATCTTCGTTTGGAATTCTTCATCATCAGTCTGAGAACTCTTAATCCTTTCTAGTAAAGATGGTTTGGCAACCATTTGAAAAAGCATTGATGTTTCACCTTCCCTGGTTATTCCCATGTCCATCTTCACTAGATCCATGAGAATTGGATCCCTTTCAATTCTCATATTGTTCAAAACTCCATGGTCTTTTCTACTCAAAGCATCTTCCACCTTGTTTGCCTTCCCTGGGTGGTAGTGTATCGTACAATCATAATCCTTGAGTAATTCAAGCCATCTCCTTTGCCTCATATTGAGTTCTTTTTGTGAGAAAATATACTTCAAACTCTTGTGATCAGTATAAATCTCACATTTTTCACCATAGAGGTAGTGCCTCCATATCTTCAAAGCAAAGATCACAGCTGCTAACTCGAGATCATGAGTAGGATAGTTTTGTTCATGAATTTTCAACTGTCGTGATGCATAGGCAATAACTCTATCATTCTGCATAAGGACACAACCAAGTCCTTTCTTTGATGCATCACTATAAATAACGAACCCATCATTCCCCGATGGTAGAGTCAATATAGGAGCATTGACTAATCTTCTCTTCAGTTCTTCGAAACATTCTTCACACTCTTTTGTCCAAACAAATTTAACCCCTTTACGTGTGAGCTTCGTTAATGGGTTAGCCAATCGGAAAAAATTCTGGACGAAACGTCGATAATAACCTGCCAAACCAATAAAACTACGTACCTCAGTTATACTCGTAGGTGCTGGCCATTCTTGGATTGCCTTGGTCTTAGAAGGATCAACAGAGATTCCATCTTTAGAGACAATATGGCCAAGAAAAGAAATCTCCTGAAGGCAGAATTCACCCTTGCTAAACTTTCCATATAATTCATGCCTCCTCAGAGTCTTCAAGATAATGCGCAAGTGATTTTCATGATCTTTGTAGGTTTTGGAGTATACCAAGATATCATCAATAAATACCACCACAAATTCATCGAGATACTCCTTGAAAACTCTATTCATCAGATCCATGAATACATAGGGTGCATTAGTCAATCCAAATGGCATTACAGTAAACTCGTAATGCCCGTACCTGGTTCGAAATGCTGTCTTCGGAATGTCTTCCTTCATTACACACAACTGATGGTATCCAGATCGAAGGTCAATCTTTGAAAAGTATTGAGCTCCATGCAGTTGGTCAAATAAATCATCAATACGAGGTAGGGGATACTTGTTCTTTATTGTTATAGCATTGATCTCCCTGTAGTCGATACATAACCTCATAGATCCAGCTTTCTTTTTAACAAAAAGAACAGGGGATCCCCATGGAGAAACACTAGGGCGAATAAATCCCTTATTACTCAATTCCTCTAGTTGTTTCTTTAGTTCGACTAAATCTACAGTGGCCATTCTATAAGGGGTCTTCGATATAGGCCTTGATCCAGGAATCAAATCAATGGAAAACTCAACTTCTCGTTCTGGAGGATGTCCAGGTAAATCTTCCGGAAATACATCTACAAATTCTTTCACAACAGGTACATCCTCTATTTGAACATTCCTTTCCTCACCGACAGTTATTTCATTCTCTTCCTCCCCAATAATTGAATTAAGTTGAGCTACTAGGGGTGGATCTAAATAAGAATTAGGTGGTGACGATTCTGCTCTAAAAATAAGGTGTTCCTTATCATTATCATCAAGAATCGTAACCTCTTTCTTCTTACAATAAATCTTCGCATCATAGTCCGAAAGCCAGTCCATACCGAGGATTATATCAAACTCAATCATAGGTATGACGATGAGATCAGCAGATAAAGAAAATTTATGTGCTCTAATGGGGACTGATTCACAAAACTTTGTTGCAACGATACTTCCCTTAGGAGTTTTAACTGACAACTCCCTTATTAAATCAAATTGGAAATATCTAATTTTCTTAGCAAACTGGGAAGATATGAAACAATGCGATGATCCAGAATCAAATAATGCATTTGCTAAACTTGAGGAAACCATTAAATTACCTGCCACCACGTCTTTCGGAGCTTCTACCTCAGCAGTAGTGATAGCATAAGCCTAGACTTGATCTCTTGGCCTTTTCTGAGGTAAGTTCTCCTGACGCTTAGGACATGCATTTGCATAATGCCCCATCTCCCTGCAATTGTAGCACTGAACGTTGGTAGCTTACTTCTTCCCCTTGCAATCATGAGCTTGGTGGCCTTTTTCACCACACTTGTAACAGACTCCCATTCCCTTCAAGCAAGTACCAGGATGTTTCTTCCCGCATTTACCACAAGATGGATATTCAAACTTTCCTTTCTTCCCCTTATTTCCATTCCCAGATTGATCAGAAGGTCTCTTCTTCTCTTGCTTTGCTTTAAAGTCATAAGACATAGAGAATTCCTTTTCGGTCTTGATAGCACATGAGACAATGTCTTCGTACGATGAAAAGGATTGTGAGACTAATGCTCGACGGAGAAATGGTTTTAACCCATCAAAGAAACGATCAATCTTACTTCTTGGGTTGCGAATATAATCTCCAGCATACCTCGCTAACCTTGTAAAGTTAGCCTCATAATTTGTGACATTCTCATCCTCCTTTTGTCTCAGACTCAGAAATTGTCTTTCCATATCTGCTCGATGGTCGCGAGGAAAGTATTTTTCTAAAAACAGATCTTTGAACTCCCTCCATTCCATGTTTGATACTTCATCATCTTCCTTCATGTTTTGAATCAATGACCACCATTGATCAGCATCTCCAGTGAGGCGGTAAACTACCATGGTAACTTTTTCCCTTTCACTACTCCCCAAAGCCTGAAATATTTTCTCTAGGGAAAATATCCATTGCTCAGCTACTAAGGGATTTGTACTCCCATTGAACATTGGTGGTTGTTGTCTCATGAATCGATCTAACATTGATCCTCCACGCTGCGGATCAGGGTGCTCCATACGGGTAAGGTTATTATTCATAACCTGAGTAAGTTGTCCCAGTACGGTGATTAGCTGATCAGCACCAGTTGCATCACCAGCCCCACTATAATTATCTTGAGCAGGAGGGCAATCCCTACATGGAGTGCGTGCATTGATACGGTTTCCATTTCTTCCACTAGGCGCCATTTCTAAAAAAAATGGCATAAACTAGATCAGTTTATGCATCAAAATACATAATCCCATACTTATAAAACACTAAACATAAATTGAACTATCTATGGACATAATCCATAATCATAAATATGTTTTCTTTGAGGAAGTATATACTCATAAACCCTTCATAATTATTTGTAAAGAAAGTGAGAGTTATCCTAAGCATATCCCCCGGGAGTGTCGTAACCAAGAGTGCAGCAAGGCCCGTTGTCGTGCACCAGTTCCCGTTCGAGTCTAGCTCAAAGCGGTGTTTTCGGGTTTTACCCCTAGGTACATCTGTGCCAGAGCCGCCTCTACCTGCTCGTATCCAGACAGGGATGTATTGCTCGGAAAACTCACAAAGTCTCTACAATACCAAAATTCTAGGATGTTCTTCTATACTAATCCTCAAAGTTCATCTTAGGTCTATGTGCTCTAATCAGAGTTTATCTAAATCTAGCTTCCAAGGTTTGTACTAAACTT
Organism: Viscum album; assembly: GCA_963277665.1. Taxonomy (NCBI): domain Eukaryota; kingdom Viridiplantae; phylum Streptophyta; class Magnoliopsida; order Santalales; family Viscaceae; genus Viscum; species Viscum album. Next base: position 901,633,999 of record OY728162.1, on the reverse strand, counting down.
CCTCTGATACCAACTGTAACGCCCCGACCCCAGCTACCCAGAGTCGGTGCATTAATTACATAACATTGGCATGATCACAAGAAAGATCAAATCTCGAAAGACCGATTGGTTTAGTAGCCTTGGAAACACTAGATATATTCATAAGTTTTACATTACATCATAAAATGAAAAACTAATACAACAACATAATGTTTCCACAATCCACACTATTAACCCCTCATAAAATCCCTGCAGGTCATTCATAACTTACTTCTTCACATCCTGGGAAAAATAAAACATAAAAAAAAGGGGTGAGCTCAAATGCCCAGTAAGGATAACAATAAAGTGGAAACTTTCATAAATAAGAATAAACATTTAAGGCAATGTATAACTAAAACAAAAGCCTTTTAAATACGAACTTTCAACATGGTATGGCATAAATGAAATAATGCCATTTACTTATTCACATGGATATTCTACTAAATGAATAATCACATGCAAAAATCAATAACCACTTTCATAATGTTGGAATGCATAATGCCAGACTATCATAACCACATAGTCAAGGCCTCGTGCCAAGACTACAAATAAGATTTTGTCAAGGCCTTGTGCCAAGACACTAGTTTGTCTCATGAGACCTACCGATGCATCGAGGAGCTATAGCGGGCTCCACCCGTCACTTATTAAGTCCAATGCATTCTCATATGAAAAGGTTTAAACATAACGTAAACATTCGTATTAAACTAGCATACGAAATGTCAATACTTTCACCACAAACCATGAATGGTATGAAAATAGCACATCCACAGTCAAACATAATTCATTCGATACAATATGGAAGATTGTATTGTATCACATTAACCTCAATCAATAATAATGAAGGATGTTGACATAGATGAAAATAATCATCAAAACTATTTGAGAGAAATATCCCCCTTTTCTTGAAAACATTTAAAAGTCACACTATTTGTCAAGAAGCCATTTAAAAGTATATTTTTTAATCAAAGTGTCCCATACCACTTTGAAACTTTTAAAAGGAGTTTTAATTTTAAAACATTAATGTCCATATAAATAAATCCTTAAAACCATTTTTAAAATATGGACATTAATGAGCATGATTTAGAAGAATAATTCTTTAAAACATTTTAAAATGGTATTTTGGTTAGAGTTTCTAACCAAAAGAGAGACACTTGAATACAAATAATTGAGGTAATCAAAACATTGTAATATCATGAGAATAAAGGAATTCATGACATACTATGTCAAAGTACATTATATACACCACATAGAAGTGATTTGGTGTATATCATCAAAGAAGTCTCTATGGAATGTAAATTGAGATGAAATTTCTCAAAAAGGTTGTATCCTTAGGTTAAGGATAAATCAATGACATAATTATCTGTGACAAATATAAATACACTAAATATGATTGGATATTCAGTGTAAAACAATCAAAGGACATTCACACATATTCTTGTAAAAAACAATACCAACGAATTGGATGTTTAACTCAACAAATGGAGAATGAGTTAAAATTACTCTTATCAAATTCATATCAATGAATTGAGAATTATCAATGGAGTGATTATGTGTATCAAACTTATATCCACAGGAAGGGGAGTGGAAATTATGACATAATCAAATGAATAGTGATTCCACACATAATCTTAGGGTAATATAATCAATGAAATATGTGTAAAGCCAAATGAGTGGAAATTGAAATCTCAAATTCCCTTATCGATTAGGTAACTTACGAAACATACACCCATGAAAGAAGTATCATACCATGATGATGTAAATACCCATAAATTAAAGTATATTACACAATGAATACGATCATGGGCAGTACACATACACCACATGCAATAATTAAGTGGTGATCAATGGAATTCTCACGGAATTAAAAGTGAGATAAGAAAACCCTTACCTTGTACTTTTCCTTGGTTGGGGTAGGTTAACCTCCTGTATAATGGTGAAATAATTGTTATTAAATTATACAAGAATCATATATATTAATATGATATCATATATGATCTTTTAACATTGATTTATTAATAATATCTTAGAATTATCATCGTTTCGGGTGTTAACTTACTCATTTTCTTTTATATGTTTTGTTACATAAGCCATGTTTGTTGTATCTTATTCATATCCAGAATGATATCAAGTCCTTAAACATCATTTTTAAATCATAAAATATTAATTATACTTGAATGGATACGATGGAGAATGAATCTCATCGCGTTCGTGGAGACGGTAGTCCGTACGTACGCATGAGCGACAATATCATTCTTTTGATATTAAAATAATATATAAATGAATGGTATATCATATATACAGAATAATTAACATGTTATATTTATTATTTACATGAGTTACACATCATTATTATACCCATCCAAATAATATTATATTGAATAACAATTACACCACGACGTGGAGACGGTAAGCCGTACGTACGCACGTATGGTGACATGTTATTCAAAGGGTGGATAGAATACTGAATATGGTTGTACCATACTTATAATAACATCACAGTATATGTGAGATACTGGAGTTATTATTTTAGAATGGTAAGAACAAAGGAAGAAGAAGTGGAAGAAGAAATGAACTTAGAAAAGGGTGGTGAAATCATTACCTCTTCTTCGGGTTCTTCCTTTTGATTTGATCAAAAGGGCTCCTTAGGTTGGCTTTCTGATCAAACTAAGGCCTCTAGGTTGTAGTGAGAGATGTTGGGAGATTATTTGGGCAGAGTTTGGCCGAACCAAAAGGCTTTGAAGGTGTGAAGAAATGAGAAGGAGGAGTGCCCTTTTATAAGAGGGGTGAGGGGCACCTTTGGAAAAGCTAGAAATATTAATTTATAATAAATTCATATTCGGTTTCTAATGGCTCCAAAGTTGATTATTCAAAGGTTAAGGTGGGGATAGGTCGAAAACCACTCAACCAATAGAATTTAGACAGGTTTGGGTACTTATATTAACCTTATCTTTAAGTATTAACTCTAAGTTAATTAGTTTCACTTTTACAATGTCTCTTTGTATTTTTATATAATATGGTTAATAAACTTACTATATACATCCAAGAGACCCCCAAGTGGTCCATTAATGATTAAACTATCATAATATAAGTCTCTTGGCCGAACCTTAGATTTTTAGGAATTTAATATTAATTAATAATATAATATTTGTTTTAAGAACTCTTTTATGTCAATTTTGACACTATTCAATAGTTGATTTTTGTGAAACTCATAACAGATTGATTACTTCAAACAAAGTCAATTAAATCAATCCTAATATATCATATTATCCTATAAAATTAGTGTAATTCATTAAAAGTTTCATATTATATTTATTTGGGTATTTATAATATCAATTATGTTAATTTTTTACTATTTTAGTAATTACTGCATCATCATTGTGTCATAAATAAAATAAATTATTTAATGTCTAAAAATTATAAATAAAACATCATTATGTAGGAAATCTTTTTATCTTTCTAATGAATATTTATTATAGAAAATCCAACATGTATAACCCTATGTAAAAATTGTTCTTCTAAAAGATGTAAGCTTATGCCATTTTTATTTTTATTTTAACTTTATTAATATAATGTGTCCCTACCACATACAAGTGGCTCCAAGGGGTCCCCAAATTGACTCAAGGATGCCCATGGTCGGGTATGTGTCCACCAATAAGGTTAGGACACGTTTTAGGGTAATTTTGTATTATTATAATATTATTTTTTAACCCTTATTTACCGGATTTACCCTTTAACCATGGTAACTAAAATATTTACCGCAGTAATTATTTAAAATGTCTAAAAATAAAAGTTACCTATTTACACAATTTGAACATCCTGATTCCAAATATGGAATCCATTTTTCTAAATTCAAAACACAGAAGTGGCAGAAATTAATTTAAAATTAATTCCCGCTGTCAAAACAAAAAGCGTGTTTTTAAGAGATAATAACTATCAAAAGATTGACACTTGTTTATGTTTGGTTTAATTGTAAAATTATGTCCAATGACCAACATTATATTAAATGGTAAAAATATATTCTAAATATACTTTAAAACCACTCAAATTCATAATTTATCACTATTAATTATTTTGATTAAAAAAGTTGTTTTTAATTAAAATTTAGTAATTTTCACTATTCATCAAAATATGAAAGTTATTCGAAAAGTACCAAAATTTCACCCTAGACTAATTTCGATATTCCGAATCCAAAAATGAAGTCCATTTTGAAATATAAAATATATATGATTTCAAAAATTAGGTATTACTATTTACAACGGCTAGTTTAATTAGTTGTGGTGTGTGTTAGAACTCGAGGTTGCGTACAACACACGCTATCGCATTATTCGAAGGGAAACGTACCGTAGAAGCTTGGGGTGTTACAAAATAAATATCAGTGTCCTATGTTCTGCAGTAGAACCGACTCCTCTGATACCAATTTGTCATGACCCGTCTCCCGGGGCCTATATCATGGCTAACCCATGCCCTCCTTCCCTAGGCCAGGGGCTGGCGACTAGCACCAAAGGCGTAAATTCCTGAACTAGGAAAGAATTGCCTTTATAACAATAAAAAAACACAACCGAGTACACAACTGGAATCAAAACACTAAATATAACTGTATAAAAAAGAAGTATTATAAAGTAAAAGGGGCCGAAAATTCATTCCCAATAGGAAAGTACAAGTACAACTGAAAGCAATTACAACTAAATAAATGTAATGCAGCTACTAGATCATCCTAAATTATTCCTACCTAAAGGGTAGGTACAGATGGCCTCCCCAGAAGTCTCGTTCGTCCGTCTCCTCGGTGTACCGTCACACCGTGTGGTCCACCTCCGGGTACCATCCAGTCTTGCTACTCTCTAAACCAGTCATAGATTTCCATCGTCTGCAACCAACACAGTAAGGTGCGGGCATAGCCTGTGTAGGGGTGAGTATAATGATACTTAGTAGGGACCCCGAGACCCTCAATGTCTCACTAAATCCATCAAGGATAAATCAAAATGTATGGATTCAACAGATAACCATTACTTAGGTATATTCTCATATATATACCTAAGTTATCTAGTAACCCATATCAATCATGAAGAAACAAATAAAGTCATTAACTCAGCTCAAAACTAGGATTTTATTCTAGGGGTGGTTACATGTAACACTCCCAGTATAACTTTCAAAACCTGGGCTTCTTGTGTACTCATCATCTATAGAGTAATGTGGGCATGCCGCTTCACACAGAGATGCTTCCTAATATCCTGGAATACTGTGGTACTCCTCATGTCGAGTATCGTGGGCGTGCTGCGTCACACAGAGGTGCTTCCTACTGTGGGTCTGCCGCGTTAGGCGCTCCCCCTCATAGCCTACTGAGGTACCACTCTTGTCGGGTACCATGGGTCTACCGCATCACATAGTGGCTCTCCCCACTTTGTGTCTGCCACGTCACATAGAGGCGCTCCCCACTGGGCTAGTCAAAATACTCCGAGTCGAAAGGTCAATAGTCGTCTCGTATCATCCAGCTACTAGTTTTTTGTACTCCGCTCGCTAGCCTCTTATAGGATCCACTCCACAAGCTACTGGTCGATCCACCAATATTCAATAATTCCCACAAAAAGTTTCTTCAATGGTCCGCCTTGTTGTTGGAATCTTAACACAACAGACAACACGTCAATTTGACGCTTGGTCTATGAGTTATTGGCATTTCCGTTCCAAAGGCCCGGTTGGATCCAAGGTTCAATCCAACCCAAATGTATACCAACATTGTCCAAATATCAAGTGGGGAATGACAAAAGAAACATATTTCTCCAAGCTTTCCATCACCACAAATTGTTTGCTGATCGGAAACTCGTAGCCCATGCTATGAGAGAAAAGGTGAAGAAAAACCATAGTGGGTCCAGGTCCGGTCCAATCCGGTCAGCGGGTCCGATGGGGTCCGCATGTCTGAACCAACCCGAGTGGGTGGCCCAACCCGCAATGCGGCCCCACTCATGTTGGGTCTAGCCCGGCAGTCTGACGGCCCGCCTGGGGGTTCGCCTCAGCCATGTCCAGGGGGGAAGCCTTGTGCCCCTAGCTCCCGAACGACAGGGTCATTCCTATGGAGTCCCAATTGGAAATAGGTGGCGCCGGTCCAGCACACATAGGACCCAACATAGTTCTTCTCCTCCAGGCTAGCCAAGCTACCAGCCGCTCCGCACCACCGGTGGCCAGCCCGATGCCCGCCGCCCCTGCTCCTCCGCCGGTGCCCGGCCTGACCACAACTTTCCTCCTCTGTGTGGTGCGATTGCACCACACCCTTTTGCCGTGGCCCAGCCTCCCCATAGCACCCTTCACCTCTGCACAGTGCGACAACATCGCGCCCTTCTACCGCAGCCCATCTTGGCTTCAGCCCTTTCTTCCACATGGCACGATGGTGTCGCTCCCTTCAAGCGACCCGGCAGCCTTGCGTCGTCGATTTCTCCACAATCAGTCCAATGAAGACCACCAATGTTATGCCGTGGTCATCAAAAAACAAGGAAAAATGATGAGAGAGGGTCGGGTCATGTTTGTGTTGTCTGATCCCTCCACATTATGGTGTTATCAATTGGAAAGAACATTACCCATGAGTGAACAACTTATAACAGAAAAATTTCTAACTCAAATCAGAAAACAACCCCTTCTTCGTATTGTTGGTCGTTGGAGATGTTGTGGAAAGTGAATGTGGAATTGTCGTTCACCGCGTTCATCATACACTCCAAATTTCATGCTCATGCGTTGGAATTTTTATGGGGTATAAGATCGATGATGAAGCGTCACCAGCGTTCATCGCGTTCTTCATTGGGAGGATGGTTCTCCCTAGCACTCCTATTCCTTCGTTCCACCAATAGAATGCTTCCAAAAAAATGAGATAGTAGACTATCCATTATATTAATTATTGGAATGAATTCAAATGGAGAATTAATGAAAGGGGGTCTCTACTTAATTAATTATTCGGTTTTGGCACAAATTAATTAAGGGTGTTCAAGAGGTTTAATGGGTGGTAGCTCCATAAATTATGAGTTCAAGGGTTTCATCCTCGGGTGGTCCCCAACTCATTAATTGACAAGAGGTGTTTAAACCTTGGGTGGGACCCACCACCATAACCTCTTGTGGGAGGTTATGGTTTGGTGGACCCACCCATATCCTCCTCTTGGAGGTTTTAACCCCCAAATAAAAATATGATGCACACTTTTTTTATTTAACTTTATTCTTACAAACTCTGAAAACTAACATTAATTCTAGACCAAATGCCTTCAAGATGTAAGTTTTCTTAAGAGAATATATGTGCTGCGAGTTCAACGGTGCCCTAAGATTTCAATTCTGAGCACCGGTTCAAAATTTATAAAATACTCCTTATACGTTTATTGAAAAAACCTGAAAAATACTTCAGAAATTTATTCCTGGCACACCGGGGCTCAGAATCAAGCGCCATAAATTTTAGCGGACTCTTAAAATTCCCATGTATTTAAGAAAAAAAAATTTCCACCGAAATTCCGGGATGTTACATTTCTCATTACCACATCATAATTTTTTATATACGTAAGTGTCCTTAAAAAATTAATATTACAAATATAATATAATAAAATTTCAAGTAATATTAAATAATATATTCCTTATTTCCATAATTATCCCTATAAAATTGAAAAAATACACATGTTTACACATTACCAAACGTCTAAAAGGTTTTAAGATAATTCATTTCTCATAACCATCTATAAATGTTGTTCATAAAAGAATATTTTTTGTATATAAATAACTATTATTCCATCATAATTACTATGGATAAGATAGATAAATGACCCCATTAACAATGGTCAGTAAACCAATTCCGTTTTGAAATTGTGAATAAAACATCCTCAAAACACATGATATGGACGTAAATGATTATTAATTTAAATACAAAATCAAAATAATTGAATTAAATGGTTGAATTTTATGGTTTAAATCCAGGATATTTCAATTAAAAGAATTGATAAATTCTATTCATATATTAGATAAATGACAAACATTAAAATTGTGGACTCGAGGTAAGGGCTTCATATCAAAACATATTTTTTGAGGAACATGTTTTTTTATACTTATAATTTATTTTAAATAGATTTTACACTAAAAATTTAATATTCAAGATCATTTATTATTCTTTTAAATTTTAATGGAACTTAAACATCAACATATATCTCTTTCAATATAATTTCATTATGATGGTACTTAAGTCATAAGGTATTTCTTAGTATTTCCCATTCAATTGGTAAATAATTAATGTTTCCACATAATTTACTTTTTTTTGTGTATATAATTCCCCTTGGTTGTTTTATATCATAAATAAATTTGTTTTCGTGATATTGAATGTTTCATTTTATGTGTCACTTTTAAAAGGTTTTTCATTAAAAATACAACAAAATGGTAAGGGTCTTTCCTTAAAAAACATTTAGTGTTTCCCTCAAAATTTATTTTCCCAATTATTATATATTTAATAATTAATTTACAGATTTATGTATATGTACATAATGTAATAATAAATTAAATATTAAGTGAATTTTATACTTTTTTTAAAATGTCTTCAAAGAAGTATTATTTCATATTTAATTGGATCATTTGATATTAATTATAATGGATAAATTTAAATTTCTATTTTAATTTAAATCATGAAAATAATATTTCACTATATGATTATTAGAAATATCAATTCCTATATTATAGTAAATTATTTATTCATAAAATAAACCATCATTCTCTTTTTGTTATTATTTTTAAAAAGGGTGTTAAATGGAATAAATATTTCGATATATAGAAAATATTTTCTTCTTGGTGTATGAGATCATTTTGTACAACCATTTCCGTAAGATATGACCATTCCCCTTATATCTCATATTTAATATTTTATAATTATCATGAATTTAATATACATTTCTCTTACATATATTACCTTTTAAATCTATATCACTTTTAGAGGGTAATATACTAGCTATGTAAACTTATCAAAGGGTTTAATTATGAAAAATATTTTATATATTATATGATTCTAGATTATGTTACCCATTTTTCATCCATGAATATTTCATAAGATTATGCCTTATCATTGATTTCCTTTTACTGGCACACATAATTATTAACATTTTATTATTGGTGCTCCTAGATTGCACTCAAATGACTTAGATAATATTCTAGTCTCCTTAGGCTTTTTTACATGGGATTGGTGAGTAATCCTAATATAATTTAAGACTATATCCACTATGTTGTCATTGTAGTTATCCTTAAGTTATGTTTTTTCATGTTTTATATTACTTCCAAATTTATTTGGATTATGTGATCTTATGATTCACTTGTCTTTTTGTTATTCAACTATGTGATTACTCATAATCCTTATCATTAATGATATTATGATATACCTTTGAATCACATGTTATTATTCATTATCACGATTATTCCCTTACTATAATTTTTAGCTCACCCCATCTTTTAGGTTTTCCCTAGGTTATCAAATTACATTTTGTATCCTAGGGGATTTGAGAGATCATTATGGATATGAAAATAAAAACATTTTACTTTAGTCTATCTTTGATGTTTTATATACTCAGTCTTCCAAGTAGGATAGGACTCACATATTTTGAGTTATAATTAATAGGTTTTTATAGTAAATTTCTCGTAATAAAATGATTAAAAGGACTGGGTCTCTATACATATGATCAGTTAAATATAATTAATCAGGTTTTGGGCGTGGACCAATATTATATTGCCTCTTGATGCATTGAGAGGTCTCAATAGGATAAACAAGTTGTGATTTTTTGGTGTATGCCAGTCAAATTCAACATGATTCATTGACTATAGCATTAATGATAAATAAATGTCTTAGATGAAAGACATGATCTCAGGTTTATTATGTACGATGATATTTTTTTCATCCATATGAGATATGTATTTTTGAAGTCATATTTTCATTTTCTGCCATTGAATATCATTTTCTGTATTTAATGTTAAATATGGATTCATGTTGTTCACCTACTACTGGAATAATATTTCCTCCTTAATTTTTTTATTTAAATTTTCCCATTTCCATTGTTTGATCTCATCCCTTTATTTTGATTCCATTCTATGGGATTCGAATTAAGAAAATTCATGCGATATGATTAGTAGAATATCCCGTGAGGAATAATTTATTGGATATATTAATAATTTATCGTGAATTAATTATATTATTATATATAATGGAAAATGGTGAAATTATATTTAAAGGAAATCATATTTATTAGTTTCTTATGTCTCTAAATTCTACATGGATATAGACATGAATTGATCCTTTTGATGTAATAGATTCATTCATTGTTATTGATTTTATAATTATAGATGGTAATATCAGGAATTTTAAAGAGGGTTCTTGTAACATCCCACTACTCTACATTGTCATGGAATGAAAGATGGGAATTAATAGGCCTTAGTTGAAACCCCCAACAAACCCAAAAGAAGGAAATATATTTCAATAGAATTTCATACAATTGGGAGATTATTTTCCCCTAGAATATAAAACCACAACAACCAAGTACAATATTACCAACGAAATTTGTAAAAGATGCCTGAGAATAATATAATAAAACTAATATTATAAACAAAAAAAATAAAAAACATAAAATATAACCATATAATAGTTCACATATAAATCAAATCTAGCTCTAGAATACAAATGGGATGAAAAAATAACAAATCACCAAATAATCCAAAGAAATAAACTCTGTAACTCAAAATATGACCCATGATCCAACTCCACAATACATTCCAAAAGTATTAAAATGAATCATTAATGAAATGATACAGATTTACTTTACCTATTTCCTGATAAAATTATATAAAAAAAAATTCCCATGTATTGGGTTAGTAAGGAAACTCAACAGGTTTTACCCAAATTACATCCCTACTCATGACACTATGATAAAACATGTTTAAAAATATCTGTTGCAAAATTTAAAATGGATTAAATAAAAACCAAAACAATTTTGAATTAAAATAATTTAATACCCAAATTAGTATCAAATCTAAAACCATTTCTACTAGAATATAACAAACAATTATTTAAAAAATTTCACATTTCAATTCGGCACAATCCCTTTTATTCTACATATCCACACATCCATATATGCATGCCAAGGGGATATTTTTATTCTCATGGGAGGCCTATCATTAATATTTCATGTTATTAGTAGGAAAAAGTATACCTAGTTCCTTAATGGCACATGACTCTTCCCATGGGTAATGTGTATTAAAAGGTACTCAAAAAAACTGATTATGCTAACTCCCATTCCAGATAAAACATTTCAAAAAATTTTAATACAATATTTATTTTATGAAAAACTATTATCTAGAACCACATATAAGAATTATAAAAATACATATTTTAAAATTATCATTTTAGAATCATGAATCAAAAGACATTCAACAACATCCAATTTAGACTATTTCATAGACAACCGCTATAGAAAATTTCTACCATGATTTACAAAATAATTTCCAAATTAAATTCTATAATGCAATTAAATTTTAAATCAAGCCATCATGTTCTAAAAATATGGGTTGATATTGATGCAATAAACCTAAAAAACATAGTAAAATTTGATGAACAAATTAAATTTTTATCAAAATTATTCCGAAACTCTAATACATGATCGAGATTTTTTTCCATATCATCCACATGACCATATATGTTCATGATTGTCATAGAAACATGGATCTACACCTGAATGATTAGATCAATTAATCAAATACATAAAAGAAGAGTTGATATACAGGAAAAACCTAGAATGATCACTTACCAAGGAATGTGGCCTCCTACACAACATTATTTTCCAATGGATCACTCTTGGATCAAGACGAATGGTCATTATATCCATTGAGAGGAGTGGAAATTGAGTTAGGGTCATATTTTAAGAATAAAAAGTTGGTAAGGATCTAATTTATATTATATCAACAATTTTTGGAGGGCCACTTCAATGATTCTTGGTTATGACCCAAGATTTGGAAAACCGTGCACCAACTATGTCAGCACTAATGTCATAATCCACCCCCTCATGTGATTACCTAACTCAGTTAGAAAATTTATGTGCTATAAATATGTAGGTCACTCTTCCACCATTTACAATTTCACATGGGTGGTCACATGGGTTTTCCCAACCGTGCACCAACTGTTCCCCAACCTAGTGAACCCAGTTATCCCATGAATGGCTTCCCAATGGTGTTGTATGGTTTTGGCTAACTTGGCTCAAATGTTTCACCTGCAAAAATATCAAAACATTACAAAACTCTTCCAAACCATCACAAATGTAATTCAACTAATTTATATACATAAAATAAAAAAATAATTGGATAATTACATGAAACAAGTGGTGTTAAATTCTCCCCACCATTGGTATTTATGTCCTCATAATATTGAAAACCACCATATTTTAGAAAGCATTTAGACCATTGATCAACCATTTATTCCTCTTATTCCCATGATTCAACCAGATTGTTAACATATTTCATCCTGAATCTGACAAATTTTCCTCAAAACATTGACCATATCAATTCTTTTCGCATGAAATACTTTCCCTTGCTTATCCAAAATCTGTACTGGCATTTGAACCAATGTAGAGTACAAATATGGGATAGTGTTATCTGATCAAATAACATGGTTAGGATTAGGCTAAATATTATTCAAAATATATACATGAAACAAAGTATGAACTAAAATTAACAATGGTGGATATTCTAATCAATATGAAATATATCCATCCCATTCAAGTAATAGAAAGATGAACTATGTATCATGTAGATAAAGGTCCCTACTTCCAAAACGATGATTCCCAAGGAATGTAGATATTTTCAATAACACATGATCAATCAACTCGAATAAAAATGAACAATGAATATGATTCACATATGATTTATGAAATCTATAAGAAATTATAACACCCCCAAATGATAAAGGGTTAAATGATTAAATGATATGACTCATGTCAATAAGGTGCACCTTCCTTTTCGGAAGCCTACCTGATTAGAACTCCACAGTTAAGCGTGCTAGGCCTGGAGTAGTGATCGAGATGGATGACCTCCTGGGAAGTTTCTAAGGTTGTGTGTGAGTGAGGAAAAAACACACTGGAAAGGACATGTGTTGGCCAGTGGGGACTGTCATTAGTCAGAAACCCGGTCAGGAACGTGGGTGGAACCTTGGGTGGGGTCCACGTGTCTGTGGGGAAACTGGTGGGTGGGGCCCATTTTCACATTTGGTTTCAGAGGTGGTACCGAGCCATAAGTGTGGTGCACTTCCTTGGTTGAGATGTAGGGCCCACAATGAGGTCGTTGTGCTCAAAAAGGGGCGGGGGTGTGATTTGTAACACCCCCAAATGATAAAGGGTTTAATGACTAAATGATATGACTCATGACAACAATGTTCACCTTCCTTTTCGGGAGCCTACCTGATTAGAACTCCAAAGATAAGAGTTCTTGGCATGGATTAGTGATCAGGATGGGTGACCTCCTGGAATGTTTCTCAGGGTGTGTGTCAGTGAGGAAAAAACACACTAGAAAGGACATGTGTTGATCTGTGGGGGCTGTCATTAGTCAGATAACCCGTTCGGGCACATGGGCGGAACCTTGGGTGGGGCCAACGTGTCTGCAGGGTAACTGGTGTGTGGGGACCAGTTGTCACAAACATCCTCATCTTTATCCTAATCAACAATTTCATATATGTTTTCTCATGGATAATTCAAGGACCAACAAGTGAGGTCTCACCTATTTCTAACCCACAATGTTGATATTGTTATGTATTTCTATAAAATTCTTAAGAAATATCCATATGTATTGAGGCCTAATATTTTTTTATATGTTAACTCCAATAACATTACGTGCCCCTCCTATAAGCTAGAAAAATCAATTACACAATCTAGATGAATTTTTTCCAACATTTTCATCATCCTTTTTTATTCTCCATCCATCTAAGGATGATATATTATACTCATATTTAATTGAATTCCAAAGGATTTCTCTAAGTATTTCTATAAAAAAAATACATAATAATTAAATCTATGTTTGATACTATCAAAACATGTATTGGATCACTCTTTAATAGTTTTTAGATATAGATTTTGGATAATTCTTCTTATGTATGAGTTTCATGAATATCGAAAAATTTGAAAACCATGGGATTCATTCTTCTATCTACCATATGGCATTGATTTTGTTAAACAACCTTGGTAGAAATGTCACAAAATCAATTGATATATTCACTAATTTCCAAACCAATATATGGAAAGGCTACAATAAAAACTACGAGTTGCCAGTGCTCTACCTTAATCAGCTGATAGGGGAGGACTATCATCAATACAATTTCCAAAAACTATTTCTTTCTAATTTCATTATACATATTTTTTATTTCTAGTAGGATAACCCATTTGAAATATTGTTAAGCATGGAGAATTTATTCTTGACATGCTTATGGTGTAAACATTCTATCTTGAAAACAAAATATTGACCCTTTATTAGGAATCCATCCCTCAATGGTATCACAACAATTAAGTCGTTACCTCATAGAAAGACATTTTGAATTGAAATTTTGTTCCTCCTATATATTTTCCACAAAATCAAGAATAAAAAAAACTGAAAATAAAACCATGACACTACCTTGGTCAACACAATCCTTGATCCTGATGGCTATCACCGACCTCAACTACAAATTTTCTAAAGATTCCTTTTCCAACTGACCATATAATTCTCTATTAAAAGAATATTCCACTAAAAATTCTATACCCAGTGTTTAAATCAAGACATTATCGAGACTTTTGATATACTTCATCCCTCTTATTTTTCATGGTTTAATTTTTTTTAATGCAAAATGTGTTTCAAAATTTTACGACCTATAAATACAATAAATTTCACAACAAACATGTAATGATTAAATGCAATCAAATCATTTACTCTAATAGATTACTCAAAATAGGTTGTGGGGAATTTATTCTAACAAAACCGTATATTTTGTGATACAGAAGCAACAAATTGATCTCAATTCATTAGAACATATACCAAAACAAATCCTGAAGCTTCATAATACTACACAAAACCTTTTCATGATTATGAAAATATTAAGACAATTGATTTTTTAAGGTGAAATTTGTACTCATGATAATTCTTAAAAAATTTCTCATTCCATTCGAATAGAAAATAATTTATTTTAACACATTAATCGGGAATTTAGTTTTGAAAATTCATGAACAAGACATCAATAATAACCAGGTAAACCAAGGAAAATATGTAGCTCTAAAACATTGTTTGTTGTTTAAATTTATTAAAGCCTCTATATTATTTATATCCCTAGAAACAGATTTATAGTGACTAAATGACAAGGAAACATACCTCTTATATAAAAAAATCACACAATTAATTTTTGGCATAGAACCCATAACCACACAAGATACCCCACACTATCACCCGAGTTAATAATTCTTAGACCTTGTTCATGAATAGAAAAATATGTCATCCAAAAACATCCGCACAACATAATATTGATACCCGTTTTCTATATGATTCATTATTATATATGGAGTGTAGGTTAATTCGTAAATAGAAATGGCATAAATACTTATTTATAATGTTTTTATATACTCTTAAATGTTATTCTCAGAATATCCTCTTTCTGAATATTCAATTGGTGATACCCTGAGTGTGGGTCAATTTTATTGGACCACTGTTATCGACTAAAATTGATCAAAAAATTATCAATTTTTGGATGTGGATTCAAATAATTTATGGTACATTAGTTAATATGAATATAATCCAAACACAAATGAATTTTTTAATAATCATATTGGACAATAAAAAATGATGCTTTTTGTGGAAATGTACTATGTGATTTGAACCCTTTAAATTTCGTATCCTTATACATGAATTTTAGAAAAAAAAACTATATTGGTTAAATCTAATCATATATATGTGATATTGGAATCATCCCTATCAAGAGATAAGTTGTAAACTAATCTTTTGTTAATAGTGGAAAACCATAGAAATTCTTTTGAAAAAAATCATAAAACCAATAAAAAATTACTAGAAAAACACCATTAATGATCTCATCCACCATTTCCCAATTCAAAACTACCATCTCATATGAGATCCTTCCAAATTCAGCTTCCAACAACCCTATTACACCTAAAATAACATTTCAGTATCAACAAAATATATTCTTGAATCCATAATCAGTCGTAAAACTAATGTAGGACCCCGGGACACCCTGGGAGGGGAGGGGTGAATCAGGGTGGAAAATTTTTCTTTTAATGTGATGGATCTTGTTCCCATGTTGGTAGGATCTTGTTAAACCTGTATGATGGTTATGATCAGAAATCAAATATTCAAATGCAGAGAGATGACACAACACTTTTACTTGGTTCACCAATGAGGGCTACGTCCAATTAGCATACACTGACAGGTTTTCAGTCGAACCAAATTCCACTAAAATTCACTTGATGTGGATTACAAAGCTTTGGGCACAGTCACTCGGTCCAAGTCTCTCTACCTTTACAAATTTTCATGGATAGCTCACGACATCCCTTGGGTCACTCCCGTTGACACTCCCTGCCTCATTGCATTTGGTGATGTCCCACTCAGTTTATAGACGTGAATGTCTCTTCATTGCCACTAATGAATACATCCTTTATTGTATGTAGATGCTCTGTTGAAGTCCAAGTTCCACCCGTAGACTAATCTCACTTTACACTGAAGGTATCAGACAATATTCTAGATTTCATGTAGCTCTAAAAACACATGCGTTCTTAAACTACACCTAGAGTGCTTCTGAAAGCTATCACAAAATTTTCAAAGCTGGCACGCAAGTCCACCTCAACCATTTGTGCGACTCTCACTTCTTCAACACCAAACCTGCGCGAATCACACTCTTTTAATCCCAAATTGATTTTTGCACGCAACTGTGAACTGTCATGCTTCTTCAATTCCTAGTGCGCAAGTGTCATCAAACCACCTGCATGACACCTTCTTCACTAAATCCAAACATGGGCGACTCAACCCCTTTCTCACCCAAAACACCTTGGACGCGCAGCAAACAACTATCGCGCAACTTCCACTTGCACGACCAACAACCACAAGCCCGACCATAACACTTGCGCGATAGGAGCACCGATTTTCCCCAAGTTGGAACTTCATGCCAAATGAGGTGGGGTAGACCTCTATTTATAGGAATTTTGATACCTTGTGCTGCGGCACGCAAGCCTTCCCTATGTGCGCAACATTTGGCGCACAAGTCTCGTCCGCGTAAGTCACTTGCGCGACCAAACATAAAATTTGGGAACCATTATCCCTTTTCCATATTTTCATGTTATCATCATCGAAATCATATGCCACGCAAGATTCTTCTCTTTCAAGACAACGATATGCAAGTCTCTTTTCCAAAACCAATTTTCTCCATTTGTCGATTTTCAGGCCCAGAAATTTGGAAAACACTGGAAAATGGTTCCACATTCAATACTTTTATCTGTTTGTTCTGTATGATCAATTTGCTGGCACACATTCTGAACATCCACTGAGTATTTTAAACAAACAAAAATCATACTCCAATTCATGCAACGAATGACCATGGTTCCAACAATCTCCCCCATTGGGTTTTTTTGCAATCAGTAAACAAATTCAATAGAACACCAGCCACATGAAAACCAAAAAAATGAAAGAATCAACTCAGCCAACACTCTAATTCTACATGATCAATTCTCAGTGTAGAAAACAAGAGCGAATCATGAATTGGGTTCTTGTGTTTTGGAATTTTCAATGACGCCCATGAAATTCTCTTACTTTATCATAGAAGCAAATGTGTCACAAAAGCAATACATGCCCGAATTTATTCATTTATCCACCATTAACAATAAACCCAAAGACCGGTAGTTGTTCGTTGTTCAGCTCAAACCACAATCACCCTGGATATTATCTCCCCCATAAACCTGCATCAAATTCATAAACAGATTAAGAATAATTAACATCCCTGGGGAGAGTGGAATTTCGTAACCTTCTTATGCACTGGGAGGTGGCTGAAAACTAAGGTTCATCCGATTCTTCTCAAACACAGCCATTTATAGTGGATTGGCCCGAATATCATTAACTTCCTCATCAGTACCGACATGATCCATTCTAATCACGCCTTGTTCAACTTTCACTTTGATAATGTGATATCTAATTTCAATATTTTTTTGATGAGAATGCTGAAACAGATTCTTCGTAAGATCAATTTCACTCTTATTATCACATTAAATCACCAACAGTTGCTATACCACATCCCCAATATCTATTAATTTTTGCTTCATCCATAGTAGTTGAGTGCATTCCATTGTGGCAGATATATATTCAGCTTCAACAGTACTAAGAGAAGTACATTCTTGTTTCTTGCTCAACCATCCAACACATTTATTCCCAATATAGAATTCTCCAGCACTGGTGGACTTTATATCTACTACATCGCCAGCCCAATATGTATCAGAAAATGCTGATAATTAACTGTACCTTTTTGCCACAAAGTATAATTCAAATTTATGAGTACCTTCAATATACATCATGATTCTTTTTTCTACTTCCATATGTTCGTCCTTTGGATTACTCTAAATGAGTGCCGATAGACATGTTGCAAAGACAATATCTGTCTGTGTCGATGTCAAGTACAGTAGACTCCCAATTATCCTCCTGTACATGGAGGGGTCAATAGATGTCCCATCCTCATGCTTTCCATTCTTAGTTCCAACTGAAATCAGAGTTAACATTGGATTAGAGTCTTGCATGTTAAACTTCTTCAGCTGCTCTCTTGCATACTTTTCCTGAGAAATGAAATTTTAATCCTTCCTTTGAATCAATTGCATCCCCAAGAAATATGTGAGTTCCCCAATCATAGACATTTCAAATTCTGATTTTATGTTATTAGCAAACTCATCCACTTATTTCTGCCGGCTGCCACCAAATAAGATATAATCAACGTAGACTAGAACCATGAATTGATCGTTTGGAAAATTATTCACATATATATTGGGATCCACTCCTCCTTTTTTAAATTCCAACTTCTTGAGATAAAAATCCAGCCGGGAGTACCACATCTGTGGTGTCTGTTTCAAGCCATAAAGTGCATTCTTTAGTTTACAGACCATTGTTTCATCAGTACCAAGAAGAAAACCCACTGGTTGTTCATTGTAGACTTCTTATTGAAGTTCACCATTTTAGAATTCTATATTAACATCCATTTGATATACTTTATATCCTCTTTATAGATCCATGGAAAGGAATAGCCTGATTGACTCCAATCTATCCACTGGAGTAAAGGTTTCTTCAACATCAATGATTAGCCACTAAATGTGGCTTATATTCATTGGTAATGTATATAATATTCATGTTCTTTATTATTCATAAACACAATTTTAGTGCATTTTACACTTTTAATATCATTTCAAATTATGATTGTAATACCATCTTAAAATGCACTATTATGTGGTACATTTTTTAACATCATTTAATGTACCCAATGATTAATATGATTTTAAGTAATCTAATTATACATATTTTAATTTCATATTTTTGGAAATTGATCTACATTTAAATATGAACATGTTTGATTTAGGGATCAATGGAGAATTCATGGAGGATGATGGAAATATTTGGCAATGAAAGGAAGCAATTCTGGAGAAGGAAGATTGGACACCATCCCACTGATGAGACTTTGGGGCCCCACATACAGGAAACATTAATCCCAAATTTCGTGGGATGCTAGAAAATATTTACAGGAACAAATCAATCTTCAGGATATAGAGATAATTCGGCCTCCATTGTGTCCATTTTGGCGAGTCAAGTTAGAGATAAAATTCTGGGCCAGATTCTGCGGCCCAGAAAAACAGCCCACTAATATGATCATATCTCGGAATCCACAACTCCAAATGGGCTCCAATTTTACATGAGGTTTGAAGACATCCGGGGATCCATTTTATTTTTCTATGGATCACTCTGATTCGGCCATCTAGAAGGACATACAAGCGTGTTTGTTCGGTGGATGCAAGCTGGCTTCCACCTCGGGTCAAGGGTGGAAAAGTCTCCTCTCCCTTACTTTCCACCACCCTAGGCCTACCATACTCAAGTGGGATCCTTTGTACTATTGGAGGATCAACCCAAGGCTTCCAAAATTCCTATTTAAGTCAGTGGTGGTGGAGGAGTTGAGAATCTGTGATGCTTTCTTAAATTGTAATGTTATGCTGCAATTTTGTTGTCTCAAATTTATCTTTCACTTGTAAGTTATTCAATTCACTTTAGATTCGGAATAAAAGTTCTTCTTATCCTCTTATTCTGTTGTTCTAAATCTCACTTTGATACCATTGCCTCAAGGTGTGAATTTATTCACTCCAAATCTTGTGAAATTATTCACACAACGGTGGAGTGATCATTTTATTTTTGTTGTTTTCTTTACTTATCCATGTCCTCCCTCATGAGTCTACATTCTGCTTCCATTGAAACCATATAATCAATGGAGGGATAACCCGCTTATGGGTTGATCCAAGGGAGTATAAAGGGTCAGGATTGGATGTTATTTATCACCCCATTAATGTATAATCACCTCTTTAATTGAGATTTTTATTTGATGATTTTTAAACTCCATCGTCCTTGTTGAAATTAAGGCCACACACTTCAAGTGCTAATACAAAACATTACCTTAAATTGTTCAAAACTTTGACCCTTCAAGTGTATAGGTGATTAGTATTAAAGGGTGTAGGAATTAAACTAGTAATTGATGATGTTGTTTTATCTCCTTAAATAAACCCATCTAAAATATAAGAAATTGAAATCATTGAAAAGGAAATACGTCCAATCCACCCCTTGTAATAACCTAGGATCAACCCTTCTCATAATTTGAATTCACTTAAGGATTTTAGTGATAACTTAAACCCATCTAAAATCATCCCAAATTTGGCCACTTCCTAGCCAAAAATAGTCCTTAGAATGCGCGTGTCTATAGGTTACTTATTAGGTCTCTGTGGATTCGATAACCCAAGCTAGACTACAAGGACCATTCTACCTTCATCTCTTGGGTAAATTTGAGCGATATCAATCAACACCTTCAATATGGGAGTATCGTTTACATACCAGTCCTGCCTTGTTTCTAATAACACTTACATGCTCATCAAACTTTTTCTTGAAGATCCATTATGTACCAATCACATTGTGAACATCAGTTCTCTGGACAAGATCCCATGTCTGATTCTTGTCAATCTGATCTAACTATTCATTCATGGCTTGCAACCATGATTCATCCTTTGATGCTTCTTCAAATGAGGATGGATCAAAAACTGACAGAAATGTATATTGTGTGTTACTCCTCATCCTCTATGTTTGAGTGGGTGCACTCAAGTCCCTAATTAGGTTAGATGGATCAATATCAACTCTACGATTTCTCCTGTGAAGTTCAGTTGAACTCTCTCCACCCACAATTTCTTCTTCAGATTATTCTTCTGAGTCAACATCATGTTGTGACTGCTGAGTGTATTGTACATGTTCCTCTATTTATTTATTTTTATTTTCTCCATGTTCACTTTCTTCCTCACTTTATTTAACATCACCATATGACGTCCTTGAAGCATTTGTGGGTTTACCTTTAATTATCTTAATATCACTTCTTTCCACAATCCTTCCCAATCACTTGTTGAAACACTTGTAGGCTTTGCTGTTCATTGAGTATCTAAGGAAAATTCCCGCATCTGCATTGTCACCATACTTCCCTTGATTTAATTATTTGTTCCTAATGAAGCATTTACTTCCAAAAACACGAATGTATTTCAAAGATGGGTTCCTTCCATGCAATAATTCATATGGTGTTTTCGTCTCACCCATATAAAGTCCTATTTGATTTTGAATATATACTGTAGCTTGAACATCCTTTTTCCAGTAATGTCGTGGAATACGACTCTCAATTAGCATAGTTCGTGCCATGTTGTTCACTTATCAATTCCTACGTTCAACAACTCCATTTTGGTGTGGTGTTCTCACAGTATCTACCTCATGTTGTATCCCATGATTCTACAGGTAATTTTAAAATTCAATAGATGTGTATTACCCCCCATTGTTAGATCACAACACTTTTATTTTTTGTCCAGTATCATTCTCGGCGATTTGCTGATATTTCTTCATGCAGTCAAGCACTTTTAATTTCTTATGAATGACCATTACACATGCCATTCTACTATAATCATCTATAAAAAGGACAAAGTACCTTTCTCCATGAGTTTCAGCAACATTTATCATCCATCATACATCTGTACGAATTAGATCAAGAATATGGGATGCCCTATTCTTTATTGGCCGATATGAACTGCATACTAGCTTCCCATGAATGCAAGCATCACATGACTTTTCACGCTCATGATTTAGGATTGGAATGTCCATGACAATCCTCAATTTTGATATTCTCTCTATGTCTTGTTGATTGATGTGTCCCAGTCTCTGATGCCACAAATTGTTTTCTTCTTCAACAGTCATGTAACAAACATTTTGTTTACTAGAAACTTGATACAAGTTTCCTTCTGTTCTACATCCCTTCATAAGTGAATTTCATGTCTCTCCCTTGATAGTGAAACCTTTTTTATTAAAAGTAACTATATGTTCTGAGTCACAGAGTTAACTCACGTTGAGTAGATTATGACGTAGGCCATCTACATAAAGGACTTTAGTCTTTTTTAGATCTCCTTTTTCTAATTCAGTACTTCAACTGCCTTTGATTTTCAGAGCTCCATCATTACAAAATCGTATTGTGCCATCAATATTCCTTTTGATATCAGTTAACAGTCCATCATTACCTACCACATGAGATGAAAAACTGCAATCTAGAATCCAGGTACTATTGATTTTTGTAGCATTGAGGTCCACCTCTACAAGGATGTATTTCTCAATTTTCTTACTTTCTTTCCATTAGACATTGGGTTGAGTATAGAGCACTGATGGGCTTTCAATTATCTCTTCCGTGTACCTAGGTTCTTCATAGTCGAAATCATCATTGATAGGAGAAATCCTTTTTGAAAGAGAAACACTCCCTTGCTGATGAGACTTGACTTGTATTGAACATCGGTATGAGGTGTCCATGTCCCTTATCTGCATACAATTAAAAGCATTATAACCAAAGTTAGAACAACAAAAACAACATCCATTGAATTTTTTTTCTATAATAATTAGGATATGAATTTTTTCTCCTCTTTTGAACTCATATATCTTCTCTATTCAGATAGCTTCTTGCCTCTTCGTAATAATACATGGTGTGGCCCAAATATCCACAGAACTGACACTTCCTGAGGGGAAATTTATTCTCACTTCTATTTATCCTCATTTCTTCTTCTGTGGGATAATAGTATAACAGATCCTTTTTCCACAAGGCTCAAGGATAATCTTCTTTTCTTCTTTCATAATGAATTGGGGGTTTCTATTTCATCATTTCAAAAAACATTCCCACATCACCCACTTTAAACTTCCCTTTAATTGGTCACCTATATTTGCATCATTTGATGATTCTGCCTCACAACCAATTCCACTATATCCCATGCATGCTGGTCTTTGATCATTTAAAATCATTTCAACTCCATTAGAGCCACATTTTTCTCTCTCTAACTAATCAGCGTCTGAGAACCTTCCAAGAAATAATTTCTTCCTTGATTTGTTTGAAATCGATTTAGTCTCAAGTTTACTCCTAAGAGTAACAAATTCCTCCTCCAGACACTCAATAGCCTTGTTCTTTTCTACTAGTAAGGACGTGTGGTCATTTATGACCTTTCCCTGCTCTTCAATTCTCAACTTCAGATCCACTACATCATCATTACATTCAATGATTTTAGATTGTACTTTCTCAAATTCCTCATGTCATTCAGTTTTAGCATCAAGATGATCAACATATTCAGTTGATTCCTCTACAATTGATTTCCACTTATTAGAACTCTTAAATTTCATCTTATGATTTCTAACAACATCCTTAAGTTGAAACTCAGGATTTCCACTAGTTTTTAATAGATTTTTTCCGCCATTATCTTTTTTTTTCAATAGTGGCCATCATGGAAGCATGGTTTCCAGATTTAAACTCTAGTTCTTATTCTCCTTCACAGAATTAATTATCATCATTTTCCTCTTCACAGACAGAACTCTTCTTCAAAACATTCTTTCTAGATTTTAAGTATCTGTTATTAAAAAACCTTTTCTGGGGCTTCTTAATGTTTTCATCATTGCTATCATCATCATCGATCTTTCATAAGCACTAAGAAGAAATGTTCCCAACTTTTCCACAATGAAAGAAATCTAGAGGTAACTTCCCTTTGAATTTACCTTTTTTCCTTCTGGAACTTATTGGAAATGAGAGAAATAATTTCTTTTTCCTCATCACCTTCACCACTAATATGTTTTGAAATTTTCAGTTTCTCCATGGATTTGAACGCCATTTCCTTGCTTAATCGGGTAGTAGAATCTTCTGGTTTGACTCTCATTTCATATGACACTAGGATGCTCAACAAATCATCCAATGAAAGTTTGGAAAGATCTCTTTCCTCAAGGGCTGACACATTTTCATTTTATAGGGGTGGAAGTATTCTTAATATTTTCTTTACAATGTCAATGTCTTTGATTTCTTCACCTTGACCCTGAATTTCTCCAATCACTTCAGTAATTTGATTGAAGAAGGGGTTTGTGTTCTCATCAGGATGCATCTTCAGATCATCAAACCTATTCTGTAGGACTTATAGTTTCTCCTCCTTCACTTTTCTATCTCCTTCATAAATATTTTCATGTTTATCGCACATGGAATTTGCTGAGGTGCAGCTCATTAACATTAGATAGATCTGATCAGAAAGGGCTGCGGTGAGAGCATTTTGCACTTTAGCATCGGTATCAAGAATTTTCCTATCGACATCCGTCATAGCCAGCCCTATTGGATCAGAAACATGGATACCTTGGATATTGGAAAAAATTAATTCCATTCCAATGGATCGTAGATGAGATCTCATTCTATTCTTCCAGATCTGTAAATTAATTCCATCGATGAGAGGGACTCCCCTGACATTGACTGCATTCTCCATGACTACGAAGGACAAATTCAACACCAACAACCATTACCCTCTGATACCACTTGTAGGACCACAAGACAGCCTGAGAGGAGAGGGGTGAATTAGGGTGACAACTTTTTCTTTTAATGTGATAGATCTTGTTCCCACATTGTTAAGAAAATGTCAAACTCGTATGATGAATATGATCAGAAAGCAACCATTCACATGTAAGGAGATGACACAACACTTGTTACTTAGTTCACCACTATGGGCTACGTCCAAGGAGCATACACCGAAAGGTTTTCGGTCGTACCAAATTCTACTAAACATCAATAGCTGTGGATTACAATGGTTTGGGAATAGTCATTATGTCCCTAGATCACTGCCATTAAAAAGGTTCAGGGATAGCTCACTGCGTCCCTCGGGTCACTCCTGTTGACTCTCCTTAGGTCCCTGCCTTTAGTGAAGTCCCACTCAATTTATAGCCGTGAAGGTGTCTTCATTGTAACTAATGAATACATCCTCTATTGTATGTATATGCTCTGTTGAAGTCAAACTTCCACCCTTAGACTAATCTCACTTTTCACCGAAGGTATTAGGCAATATTCCAGCTTTCGTGCAGCTTCAAAATGACTGGCGTGCTTCAACTACACCTAGCGTGCTTCTCCATGTAGGATAGAAAGTTTGAAAGATGATGTGAAAGTACAACTCAACCACTTGCGCGGCTCTCACTTCTACAACACCAAACTTGCATGACTCAGACACTTTTACGCCCGAACCGATTTAGGTGCGCAACTGTGAACTGTCGCACTTCATCAAATCCCGGTGCGCTAATTTCACCAAAACACCTGTGATACAACTTCTTCACCAACTCCAAACATGGGAAACTCAACCCCTTTCTCACCCAAAACACCTTGGTCACGCATCAAACAACTACAGCACAAATTCATCTTGCGGGCCCCACCACCACTTGCGTGTCTACAACACCTGCGCGATGGGAGCACTGATTTTATATAAGTCTGATCTTCGTGCCAAATGAAGAGGGGTCGAACTCTATTTATAGGAATCTAGATACCCCGTGCGGCGACACTCATGTCTTCCCTCACAACACATGTTTCGGCATGCAAGTCTCTATCGCATACGTCACTTCCGCGACCAAACATAAAACTTGGGCACCCTTCTCTGTTTGCCATGTTTTCATGTTTTGATCTTGAAAAACATATTCCGCGCATGTTTATTCTTTTTCAAGACAATGGTGCACACATCTCTTTTCTATAACATTTTTTCCCTATTTGTCTATTTTAAAGCCCAAACATTTCGCAAACACTTGAAAACAGTGCCACCTTTAATACTATTATGTTCTTGTTCTTTATGATCACTTTACTGGCACACATTCTGAACTTCCACTGAGGATTAAAAGAAAACACAAACCATACTTCAATTCATGCAAAGAACGACCATGGTCCCACAACTCACAATTATGATATGATATTTAATATGAGATTTTAAAAAATTACCAAGCAATCCATATAGAGGATTATTTCATTGAGATCCATATCAAGAACTATGAAATACTATTGGATTTTAGCACCATAATTCTCTTAAATGATATTTGAATATAATGTTTTGTAATTATCATTTACCACGAAGTGTTTACTATTTCAAAAAAGATTTCATCATCTCAACAAGAAAACCCAAAATATAAAAATAGTTAAGCAATACATGAATGGGATACACTTGTACTGAACAAATCGTGTTTAAGTGTGTATTTAAAAAGATGCATACCACTTACTATACATGGTCTATATTGACTATACATAATAACTATATCACCTCCATACAACAGATTACTCACTGCACATTGAAATATATTTACCTATTGAGATTTCTTATCTAGAAGATTCATGGGATTCCGAGAATCACCATGTCTCAGTCATTTATGATAACACAAGTTATTATGATCTCTTCTTATCATCAAAGCATTCAACATTTAAGAAACCTGATATGTGTCCTAAAAACTTATCCTTAGATAATTGTGAAAATATCCCTTAGTATTAACCATTTAGTTTCATCTTTTTCATTCTCTAGATATTTTAATAAAATCCCTCTT
This sequence comes from Viscum album, assembly GCA_963277665.1. NCBI lineage: Eukaryota > Viridiplantae > Streptophyta > Magnoliopsida > Santalales > Viscaceae > Viscum > Viscum album. The sequence continues at coordinate 901,606,834 of OY728162.1, read as the reverse complement.
CATGTTATCAAAAGAACTACATTGAAAGCCTCAAGTCTGTCCCTTTTTAATTTAGGAGGAATATTAATTGATCCATCCATTTTATTTTGAGACATTCCACTAACCGTAATATAATTTTCAATATTTTAATTATTCCTAACATTAGAGTTCCCAATATTTTCCATAGACATCAACATACATCCACCACCCGTATAACCCGAGAATTACTTTTCTAACTCCGACCATATATTAACCATCACTCTATAATCTATTATACAATGAATTTTTATTCAAGTGATTATCTTGGCTCAATCACTTTTCAATATTGTGTTCCTTTATGGATGATAAATCTATAAAATCTGGTGAAAAAATAAAAATTCATTAATTTTTTCGCATACCATTTCGCTATGATATTATCCTACTACAAGATGAAATTTTTTTTCGTTCTAGCAATCCTGAACGTGTGAGGTAGTAATTTTATTTAAAAAATTAATCAAAATAATACCATTAAATTCACTTATCTAATTTGTATTGAAATAATAAATCCCACCACTAGTGTTCATGATCCTAAAAAAATTGAATTTACAAATTGAATTTCAACTCAATTGGTGAGCATTGGAAATCAACGATTCGATTAAACCCGCTCATCCACAACACTTCTTTAATTGATTTTGAATCAACCTGAATTATGTGTGGATTCATCTTATTTAACATAACATAATGATCCACTTTACTTGGTTCAGAACCCATATTTACTATATCCACAACATGAAAGCATGTCACAATATTATGAAGCCACACATAGTAAACTTGTGGATCAGGTTAACCACATTCCTATTAGCCTCATTTGGTTTCATCCTGCTATGCTTAATGAGTTCCATTTTTTATAACCATAATAAAAATCTATATAGTCTCACTCAATTGTAATAGAAGTCAAAAATAAAATTTATTTACCACATCATTCATATCACAATAAGGCTTTCCATGATTTAACATTTTTATAGATTCAATCCATTTAAGAAATTTTCACCATTGTTTTTGAATAAAAAACCATTTTCAAAATAGCACTTCCACGCCACATCAATATCTCACATTTCAAAAAAAATAAACATTTCTAAAAAATAAAAAAAATTCATTAAAGTATAAAATACTTCTCAAAATGAAATATGGACTCATAGTGGGATGTTATTTCTATCAATGCATGTCATACTGTTATCATTTGATTACCCCATGATGGTAAGGTTATGACTCCAAGAATTTTATTAAACGAATTATGTACCTAACTCTCATGTTACATGAGTTTTAGTGTAAATAGATTGTCTATGCGTTTTTTATGTTCTACATTTCATGTTCTAAATATCAAAATCCATTCAAACATTCAATCTTAAGGACTATTCAAGACTGATTTTTTAACGCTAAAAAATCATCAAATTGATACCATTTTTTGTAAAATGATAGATAGATCGACCAAGACTTATACTATTTTTAAATGCGTGGATATGGGGAATAGAAATGATAATGTCCATGTGATAGTTACATATACATGTGTGTTCTCTCTTCTATCTACCATGTTGTTACGTGGAAATCATATTCCATGTAAACAAAGGGTACAAACCCCTTCCACTGAATCACATCAATGAGAATGAATACCAACCAGCTTTTTAACCAATATCTAGAGGCAAATAAACCCTTTAATACCTTTTTAATGAAATATTTATTTTATTAGAAAACATTATTTCAATCCCTTACCACTAATCAACTTATACTATATTTGAAAGAAATCACTTTATTATCATGAAAGAAATAACTTTTCACAAAAAAATTCCACAATTTTACAAACCATCACAAAAGAGGGGTTTTACCAATCATCGAAGAAAATTATCAATTCAATTAAAAAAATCATGCAATATGAAATCAAGTGTTCTATTTCCAACAAGAGGATCTGATCATGATGCTTCTAACCTTTCAAACACTGGTGAAAACAAACAACAACAAAAACTATTCAATGAAAATGGGTTAAAACTGAAAAAGACTCATTTGATCTTGTTCCATATTATCAACAAAACCATATATCATCATTATTAGTGTACGAAAACGTGGGTATAACACAAACCGAATAGATTCATGAATCCATTATAGGGAAAAATATTAAATTCATGTAAACAACCAAGAATGATCATGTATAATGAAATATGTCCTACAACATACCAATAATTTCTGAAAAATCATACATGTATGAATAGGAATTATCTCCACTTCATTTGGGAGGAGATTAAATTGAGTTATGGTTCTATTAGAGGAATAATGTGGGTTTAATTATCTAATTTATACTAGATCCAATATTTAAAGAGAGCCAACTATATTTCACAAGGCTATGCCTCATGGTTATTTAAATTGCACACCATCTAAGAGTCTTTTACTTTTATAATCCATCCCCTTGGATAATTTCATCGAACGGTAAGAAAACACATGTTCTAATTTGGTACAGTCAATCTATTCCATATTGCTTCCTTCACCTAGTTGGCCACATGGTTTGGACAAACTGTTCAGCAACTGTGTTCCTACCTAGTGAACCCTATTTTCCATTCACAATTACCTTGTAGTGTTGCATGGTTTATTGTAACTGTTCTCAAATAGTGAACCTCTAGAAAAGCCCCAAAAAATTTCCACAACCCACCTAAAACATCCCAAATATAACCCAACTACATTATAAAAATAAATTACACAATGGAAGGGATTTTTACATGAAACCTAGTGTTCTATAGTAATAATGAATTAATATAATGTATGTGTCTCTAAGAGCCTACATACCTACAGTTAATAACCCAGAAAATAGTGGTGTGAGTAGTAACCCCATCATCACCTATTTCATGATAAAGAGGCATAAATTCTCACCTAGATTGTAACAATCAATGGATATCTATGTTTTATTCAAATTTTCTACAATGAAAATTATTATAGGATTTATTTATGATGTTAACTAATTAGGTTAAAAACCAAATAAAATCAATACAACATATAACCACGTATTGAAAAAAAAGATTCATAATATAATACATATATAACAGATGTCAAAACAAATGTATTATGAGGGAATAAAAATTTTTATTTATGTTTTCATATTTATATTTTTGACATTTTTATATTGATTTTCATTTAATATATTTTAGAAAAAGGAAAATGAAGATGAAATTTAGAAAGCTATGATAATAGAAACAAGTCTATTTTATAACCAAGCATACATAAATGATAAAAAATATTGTATCTATCTATTATTATATCAAATATGAGTTTTCTAGTCTAACTAATGTTTTTTTTGGTATATATACTGATGGAATATAGGTCATAAACTTATTTTCTATTGTTTTTATATAATTATATTTATTGATGATATTATTTTCATTTACAATGAAAGTGTATTATACGAATCATTTTTAGATTTTCCATTTGTAGTTTAACTTAAATGGAATATAAATTTAAATTAAATGGAAATAATATCCTAAAAATTTTATTTTATGAAATATTAAATTTCATTTGTATAATTACTGATGAATGACCGATTGTGGTTGGATTGAAACTTTTTTTTGAATGACTTGTTTTTTTCAGAATAAAGGATTCAATGATTTTTATAAAATATATGAAGATAATAATTATAAATTTTTTATTTATAATTTGTTTCTGGTCTATGATTTTTTATGTATATTATATAATTATTAGGGTAATGATTTATATTGACTAGTATATGATTTTATTAACTAGTGATTAAAATATCTTGTTGTAAATATAAGTTCATTTTTTAAAGAATAAAAAATCATGTTCTTGTTTAATGTCAATTATATTAAAATGGTATAGATACCCATTCTATTTTATACATAAATATTTCTTATTTTTAGATAAATAGATAAAATATTCAATAATTTAGTGCTACAGGAACGTGGAGGTTTAATATATTTGGATGATATAAATAGAAATCTTCTTATATCATGAAATATATACCCCATATCCTGCAATGATCTCAGCATTTAGGGATCCCCATAGATTTGATCATATTAAAATATTTTTTTATAACCTGGTTTGATGAAATATAACAACAGTTGATTATAGATGCATAGTATGGTACATATGGGAGAAATACATCTATAAACACATAAAATAATTGGGTAAGAATTAATATATGAGATATTTTACATAAAATATAATTATAAGACCTCATATATGATATATCATTAACATGAGTATTCGAATTAAAATATTTCATTTGGAATGAATTAGATCATAAGATTAATAAATAATCACAAGAAAATCATGAACCATAATCACAATTCCTAAAATTATAGAACCGAGATATGTATGCAAACCTTTAATTATGAAACGGTTTACTAAAATTTTCGTCTGACAATGTGGATCTTACCTCATAACATGCATCAAATGGTAGATCAATCCCCTCAACTTGATTCCCATTGTGTATATATCCCATCTATTTTTTTCATTATTATCTCATGAGATATAATGTTTACAAAAATACAATAAAGGATATATTATATTGGGTCTAACCATCAAAAAATTAAGGTCAACCTTATGTATCCCCAATTCCAATAAACCTTCATCATGTAACAAGACCACAATACATATAATTAAAATGATTTTCATAAACATTTAATCAATCCAACATAGAATATTCCTAGAAAATAATTATGTTTCATAAATATATCCACATCATAATAATATATCATCCATGAAAAGAATAATAATGGTACCATTTGATTATATCCTCTTTAAAATATAAGCAACTATAGAGTTTGTTGTCATTGATAAATTAAAATATCACTAAAAAAATTCTTGTGCAAAATAACCCATCCATTTTGAATAAAAATAAAAAATAAAAAAAATTAAAAAATATTATATAACAAAATTTATTTAAAAATAATATTAGTAAAATGTAATGGAATCATCCAATCATTAACCATTCATGATGGTAGAAAATTTCATTCAACTTCTATATATAAAAAATTGTTTTTACTCACATTATCTATACAATGTTAAAAGGTAATAATTCATACACTGAAAAGAATATTACTTTTAAAAAATATTTATGAAGTCAAACATGGGTAAAAATGATTTAAAAATATTTTATAATATTATAAAAAATTCAAAAAAGAATTTTTCAGAAAATATGTATATGGAAGAAATTTTTTTTTCGACCAAATAGGAAAATGAAGATGATTTTACATAAAATTTTTCTTTTTATATCATGATTACATATATAGTTTAAAATGAGTAGGAAGATTAATTAAAATCAAATAACTAGATGATACTAGAATGAAATTAATTTACAATGAAATTCAAGAAAAAACCATCCATATTTATGTTGGATTGAAACCAAAATCCCTTAACACTATGTTATAATTTGATACATATTCCCTCGAGAAGATATAACATTAAGTGGATATAGAAATCAAAATTATTTTAATAATATTTTTAATTAAATAAAATTATTTTAATTTTACAATCAGAATAAAATAAACAAGTGGTGAAAATAGAAATTGTCTCACAGAAGTAAAAGTGAGTTGAAAATCCAATACATTAAGCCGTACATACATCAAAAGTATTGTAGAATCAAATATAATAAATTTATATTTTTAATAATTGACCAAAATATTCATATTCATAATCAAAAAATCAATTATTATATCTTTATAATATCTCAAGACCTATTTAATAAAAAAATCATATTAAAATATCAATTTTTGGGTGTTAACTATATCACTTTTCATATGAATTTTAGTTTAGCAGTTTTACTAATTCTACATTGATCATGTTTCTATAGTCTCTATAATGTTAAACATGATGTTAATATCATATATATTTATGATATATATATATTCATATTCATCAATAAATGGTAGAGAATGGAAAATCGATTAAACAATTCATAGATATATTAGGGCATACATACGCATAAATGTTGTTTTGATTTTTTTGGAGGACGTAACACAATAAAGGAAAATGATTTTATGAAATTAAAAAATAATAATTATTTAATATATTTCATATATATTCATTAAACATATCCTCATTCCATTCAATGTAATTTTATTTGAAAAAATAAATCACATCCATTCGCGAGGCGGTAGTGCACAATACTCATCAGTAAAGTTATCATATTCCCACATAATATAATGATAAAATATTTATAAAATATTAATAATATTTAAATATAATTTTATCAAAACTAACATATATATATACGTGTATGTGTGTTAAATTTTTCATTATATCTAAATATTAAAGGTGTTTTTTTAAAAAAAGTTTCATTGGGTGGAGGGACAGTAGTCTACCACACACACGATTGACAATTTCATCAATTGTTCAAAGAGGGAACTGATGGATATATATTATTAATATTCAATAATAACATATTAATACGAGTAAAAAATAATCTTACTATATCATTATTTCTTATTAAAATATTATGCATCATTAAAACGAAATAAAACAAATGTTATCGGTTAAGATTTATACATCTTCTTTAGTCATCCTCTTTTGGTTTTAACCAAATAAATTCCAATGTGGTGTTTTTTATGGAAAAAATACATATAGGGTGATGTTAGTATATTATGTAATTAATTTGGGTATATATTTTGATAAATAATATGATACGTATTTGTGTAGGGGAGAAGATGTGGGCAGTATTTTATAAATGGGTGAGATGACAGATGTGGAATCTTTTAAATGAATAAAAGATACCTAGGGTTTTTTACTCACAAAAATGTCTCTGAAATGGAATATTCTCAATCCATGTTTGATATAAAGTATAAATACCAACATTAAATATATATTATACGTGTTTTTAATAATTTTTAACCACTATTACTTTACATGAACCCTTAGTAAACCCGATTTTATATCTATCATATTAATTAATTTTTTCAATATTCATTATTTATTTAGAAAAAAATTGTGTTATTATTTTTACATAATATATATAATGATAAGTAAAAAATTAATATATTTTAAAAAATTAAATTCCCATATTTGGTGTAATTTAAATTAATTTAGAATACATAAATTTAATGAGGTTAGGATTCTAGAAGAACCAAATTTCTTATGTATGAAACATCTTCCATTCAAATTTGGTCATAAACAGGATTCAAATGACTGAAATTTAATTACTAATAATATAATTAATCAAATATTTCTTTTAAAAACATTTTAAAATTCCATTTTTCATTTTAAAATTCTTAAAAGAAACATAATTTTATACTATTAATCTAAAAATTTATCATTTTATAAAATTATAAAAAAATCACCCTAAAATAATTTTGAAATTTTTATATTAAAAAATGATTTTGGTATTTAAGAATTATTTTATAAAAGTTTAAAAAAAATGTTAATTTTTTTTTTAATTTGATGAAAACACTTATGTTAAAAAATAAAAAAATATCATAGAAATTCATTTTATATTAAATTGGTTTCTATTTTTATTTCCAATAAAATAAAAATTGAAGATTTAATTTTATATTTGAGTAATAAATAATTTCTTATAATTAAAATTTTCATTTTCGTAACTACTATTGAAATTTATAGATCATAACTGTCAAATTAAATAGTAATATTTTACTTGTATATTATGGGTTGTTTAAAATTTATCTTCTCTGTGATAAATGCTATTGAATAAATTTAATTTATTTTAAAAATAAAATTTCATTAAATTTCTGAGAGTAACATACCCCCAACCTTAAATTTTAAACTCAATATTATATTATTGTGATATAATGAACTCATGATAATTCTTCATTTTCATATTCTCAGGTTCCCATATACAATCCTCAAATCTGTTGTTTTAACATAACAATTTTTCTAGTGGAGTGGACTTTTTTCATACCCCAATATCTCTAAAATATAGAATCTCCAAAAAAATTTCCTCAAACTAAATATCATTATCCAATGTTATGACCTATTATTTTAGTAAATGTGTTTGCTCAATTAAATAAAAATTTAAGAGAGATACATGAAACATATCATGAACATGGTAGATGAATAATGGAAGTTACAACTGATAAGCAATGACAATGATAAAATAATATATTTTAAAGGGAGAAATAAATATATGGAGGATGTTTCCCTTACCTATAAACATCATAAGCTTCATACATTTATAAATAAATAATAATAATTTTTCACGAACATAAAACTTCAGATCACACTAAGGATTATCATCATAACATTTCTACTAACTCAAAACTTCTATGATGTGTTTCTGAATGGCTCTCAATTTTTATTCTGGTTCCTCATATATATCGATTACCAATAGATTTAATTATACATAATTAATCTATAACATTAATTTCCTAAACATCTTTCCATAAATAGATTCATGAGGAGCAATATGAATTTTTTTAAAAGAAAATATGGTATGAAAACACGACTGGAGGAATGTGTTGATACTGACTACCTTTTAATTGTAGATAACAAGATATCAAAACTTCTTATACTGTCTGGATTTTACTCTCATATTCCAAATAATTTTTGAAGATTATAATCATTTATAAAACTCAACATTGTATAATGGTATTGTGGATGAATTTTCTAGAACATCAACGTAAACTAATGATCTCAATCATATATAATATAATATAGAAGCTAATGAAAATGTACCACATCCATAATCAATATTCTGTAATTATGATCAATAGAAGAGTATCTTCTGATTTGATGGACGTTTTTTGACATTATAATGTGATCAACTAAAAACCGAATTGAATATTGTCATTTTGATGATTTGGGGATTCCAATTTAAAAATACATGTATATGTTTTACAATTTACATTCATGTATGTGTAATGGTTTTAATTTCCCCATAGAATTAAATCTAACATCATTAAATTACTAGAATACTTAACAATGAGATATAACATCAAAATACATCTCTTTATGTTGTCCCTAAAAATATACTATTTGAGATCTCTATACATCATTATACTTCCTTGATGGATAGAGTAGGACGAACTATAACCTTCATCCAAAAGGTACCTCTTCATATATTTTATGGATGAAACAATTAAATAGTTCATAAAATATATTATTTCATCCTAATCATGGATAAACTCAGAAATATTTATCACCTTATGATGTAGTTTAACATATTATTTTTGTGACTTTATAATCCCGACTTTTATACATTTCGAAACACTAATATAATAAATAAAAAAAAATTCCCAATAAATATTTCCTTTTCCATCACTTAAAAATCCAACAATGTTGTATGTTTTTTATCCTAATCATCGATAATATAGCCTGAAGATATCAACTTCATGCATAATCCACCTTGTTCACATTCCAAGTGTAAAATTTTATTGAGTAGTGATATTGTTTAATAAGATCCAACAATATACTGTGAGACAAATTTAAAATTTTTATAGAATATATTCATTATACTTTAATGTTCATTATATATATTACATATTTCTTCATAAATATAATACCTCTATATATATAATAAAAAAATTATGGAATCAAACACAAAATTAGGAAAATGGTAGTTTTTTTCATAAACAATCAATTGTCTTTAAGAAGAATCTACGATCATATGATTTTTAATGATGAAACATCCCAATCACTTCATTGATGCAACACTATAGATTAATAATCATTCTCTACTAGAATTCAATGTGAGGGTAGGTTAACTATCCAAACTTCCCTATTTTTTTGAAATTTTCCCCACATTCATTAAATCAATGGAGGTTGCTCCTTTACTATGTTAGCTAGGTGATATATTTAGTCACATGTGATAAATTATCAACAAGGTATCGATGATATACATCCAAATAAATAAAACTAAGGATATATGTATCCAATGTTGATCTGGGACATTTTTGAATAACATTCATCTTTGAAGGTCCCACTAATGTATCCTGGCATGATATTTTATCTCTGATGAAGTTTAATTTATGAATCCAAAATGAATATTTAATGATTTTTTATACTTATATTCTTTTTTTAGGGTGCTCAAAAAACCTCAAATGATCGTAACCCTTATCCTTTCCCATTTATAGAAAAATAATATCATCTATAAACACCAGCGCCATATTATAATGGTAATCTCTAATGACACTATTCATTAAATCCAAGATTATTATAGTGTAATTTGTATGGTGTGATGACAAAACTGTAAATTCATAGTGTTTATACCTCATACAGAAAGAATTCATGGGTTTCTATTCACCTTCACCCCTCAACTAATATTACCTAGAACAATAATTTATCTTGGAATATTATTGAGCTCCTAATAATTTATCGAAAATATCATTATTATTGGGATAGTTTAGTTATTCAAGATATTTATCTTTTTATGTTCTTGATAATCAATAAAAATATACATTTTCCCATCATACTTCATAAAACATAGAAATGGTTCACTACATGAAGATTATAAATGGCCTATAAATCAATTATCTGGATTCTTCTAGAGGTTCTTCATCAATTCATAATCCTCAATAGGGGGTATTCTATATAGAGTCATAGAAATGGTTACATAACCTGTTATGAGTAAAATTTTGAACTGAAGCTCAATATTCAGTGGAAAACATGCAAAATATTCCATAAATGCATCAAAAAATCCAATATAATAGTCATGACTTGGATATAGAGTCCCTCCTATAACATCTATGTTAAAAGGAATTCATGAATAGGAATTAATAACCACATGGTACATGTAACTTCCATTATATGTCTTTAGACATATTCAAACTAATAAACGAGACCGTGTATATGGAAATATGAAATGTGACTTCAAAAAAATAGAAATTTATATTGGATTTACCCAGTTGAAGACAAGATATGCCCAGAATCATTTATATTTGAACTAAAAGATGAATCACATGATTTATAGGAATAAATTTATAGAAAGGTTAATCAGATAAGAATAATATGATTGTGATTGTATCATAATACCATTAGGATCAGTAAAATATAATTTAATATCTAATCATAGAGATTATAATTTAGTATCCTTTTCAAATTCATTTTACATAAATGAGTGGGTAGAGAAATAATAAAATAATACATTATCAGTTATAGAGTCGATGAGAAGTGTCACTTTCACCATGTCAATGTCATAACCCACATCATTAATCATGATCATATATAATTTAAATTTTACCTTCTTATTATGCTTCTATGAAAACTGATCTTGAAAACCCTTTAAATTCATACAATAGTAGGCCTACAATCTGTAGTTCTTATATATGAAGCATTAGAGTGTGTTTTATTCATTAGTTATCATCTTAGTCTCCTTCGTTACAATAATTACTCTATTCATTCAATTTGAACATTTAAGTGATTTATAACCTACCATTCCACATTTAATGAACCATGCAATTCCATTTTTGAAATTATATTGATGATTCTTACCACATTTTAAGCATGTAGATGGATGTAATTTATTCCTATAATGATATTTACAATATTTTTTACAATACCTGTTCATCCTTTACGTATCACACCCATTGGATTAGTTGGAATCCCCATTTTATATTTTTACACTGAGATCCCAATGAATTATATATTCATAACTAAAAAATTAACTTAAAGTAAATTCATCCTGGATTAATTTATTTAAGACACCAAAGACTCAAAAAATTATTCTATTAGTGATGATTGTTATACTAGAGGAATAATGTGTGAGACCTCTGAAATTTTCAGTATAGGATTAAATTGAGTCAACATATTTTTGGTTGAGATAATGAAATTACTTATCCATAATTGAATGTAGAATATGATGTGAATAAATAAATAAAAACATCCTCATAAACCCATCTATTATAAGGAGGCAATTTCATCCTCTGTACTCATACTCTTAAAAAAATCCCATAAATGATCTTATCACCTTTTCAATTATAGACAACTAGGTCTATCGTTTCATGTTGTGAGAACATGAGAATAGACGATAATTTCTCAATGGTGTTGATCCATTTTTATCTACTATTCTATCATAAGATATACTAAATGATGGTGAGTGCTATCCCAAAACGAATTTAACATAACAGTTTTCGTTCAATTGATTCTTATGAATCTTTGCAAGATTTGGGGACTGATATTGGCATGTGATCAAGGTAACAATAATATATATATTAACTAACATGGTATTTGGTTTCATAGGTATAAAATCTATTCATTCTCCTTGACATTTAGCATTAACATGTTTTCTATGGGTTAGATCAACTGATTGAAACCAAAAAACATTGTGTGAGAAACATTGATCATAGTTGGAATCTAACAAAATAATGTAAAATTGTTTTTAGGATGTGTATATAAAGGTTCATTCTTTTCAATATATTAAAACATATTTTAAATAAGTTTATGAATTATCTTTTCAAAATCATTATAAATATTCATAATGAATTGGTGGATTAATGAGATCATATCCCTTATGAGTGTCAAACCATGTGTGAATTCAGGTCCATTATCATTCACCCAGAGATGATCGAGTAAAATATCAATGTTCATTTTCATAATTATTAATCCTAAGTGATATTATACTAAATAAAAAACAACATGTATTTCACTTAAATTGATTTAATTTCACGGTGAAACTAATAATCTCATTCAAACAAAATCATTAGGATGTTAACCAATACATAGAAAAATCTTCAGGTATTTTATCAACGTTTTATAATCCTAATCTCTAAGGTATGAAAAATCCTTTTCTTTGATGTCATCCATTAGGGCCCATGAATTTCATACAAAAAATGTAACATTTTTTTACATTGATATTCATTACATTTCAGAAATAGAATATCCAAGGACTGTAATGTTTTAATGTATTTTAGAGATTAGAAACAAAAGTAATCTTATTTCTTGAAATATCTTCTATATCTCATCAGGAGATCTACCCATTTAGTAATCATCATGTAACTACCCAAAATAAAGACATTCTTCATTTCCTTGGAATTTAAAACATATGTAATGGTGATATCATATTCTTAGTGAGGGTAAACAAGGAAGAAATAAAAATATAACCATATGATATAATAATACACCTATATGGTAATTCTATTAGGAGAATAACATATTATTTATATACCCTATATTCCATGGATCCTAAACATGATTCATAGAATAAAACTTTATCTTTTTTAAAAACATGAATTATAAGTGCGGTAACTCATAATTATTCAATCATGAACGATAATTTTTTTTTAAAATTTGTAGAAACAATAGAGGCATAAAAACAATTCCATATGTCAAGAATAACTACCTAAATCATAAAAAATATTTTATCTTCTCATATCATTGGGTTCCTATAGTTCCTCAACCCCCACAACATATTTACTGTTTTGGACGAAGTTAATAAACATGTTTCACAAAACAATATCCTTAGAGATAAATATTTTACCAATAAATTATTGGATATATAATTATAGGTCCACACAGAGAATAATGAAAACAGTACTTATGTGTCGAATAATATCATAAAACATTCCTCATATCATCACATCCTATCATATGTGATGAATATTGGTTACAACAACATTTAAAAAATTCATCTTATAATAAACCACATAAAATGGGTTTTCAAAATATATCATATTTATAAAAATAATCAATCTAGAGAAATAATGAGGAATACACATATAATAATACTCCATCTAGATAAATAATTTTTATCATACCATTAGATCATATCCCCTCTGAAATATAAATAATAATAACGGTTTTTTTCATTGATAAATTAAATGATCATTTAAAAATGTCTTGAGGAAAATAACATTTCCTATTTGAAAACACTTTTAAAAATTCAAATATTAAAATAACATTTTAAAAGAAACTTAATTTGAAAATATAATTGGAATATTTTTATGTAATATTATCATCTTTATTTTTTTATTACATAAAAAAATACATAAATGTTGTATACACCAAGAAATATTCCCTTCAAATTTTCATTAGGATGTCAGGTGTACTTCATTTTAAAAATTAATATAAGATTACATCATAAAACATTATAAAAAATTTCATTCATGGGTATAACATAATTTAAACTATATCTTTATATTAGTATGACATTATATAAAGCATTTTTATAAATCTGGGATATGGAATAAAAATCTTTTTCTACTAAAGAAACAAATAATGTCAGTTTCCCTTAAAAGCATTATCAGGGTATATTTAGTGAATAAAGAGATGACTATGATTGTAAAATATTTATTCTCATTAAATATATAGTGGATAATAAACATAATTTAATTTATCATGTAAGGATCATGAAATTTCTTTAACAGAATTCATGCATAAACAATCCATATTAAAATAGAATTTAAATATAAATCCCTTACGAGTTCAGTGATGTTTTAATAATAAGCATTGTGAAATAAAAAAACCATAGATTAATATGTAAAAAACCATTAATTATATAATAGTAATAATAAAAGACATTCAAATAAAGTTTACACACCACATAAATGAAATAAGTTGTGATTATGGTATGTGTCTCATTGATGTATAAGTGACATAAAATATCCATCCTCTAGTTTTTCTTCAATGAATGTGATAGAACATAATTTATAACAAAACTAAACTAATTATAATTATATATAAATGTCATATAAATAATTATAATATCATATTTTATACATTTATAACATTTCAATACTCTCTTAATTAATAATCTTATATTAATGTTGACTTTTCATGGTGTTAACTGTATTATTTTTCATGAGAATATTTTTTAATTTGTTCTATTACTATAATATGTATCATGGTTCTATAACATATATAAATTTTACTATGTTATTAATATAATAAATATTAATTATAAATGTATTTATAGTCTTCTATTAAATTTCAGGATTGAGAAACAGATAAAACCATTCGTGGAGATGGTTGGTCATACTTATGCATAAACATTGTTGGAATTTTATAGTTGATACAATGTGAGAAATGTGAATAATAATTAAAAATTTCAAAATAATTATTATTTCATATATCTCATATATATTGATAAACATTTTCATTATTACATTCCGTTTATAGAGTAAGAGGAAAATAAATAAGATCACCTTGTGATACAACATTCTGCAGTACATATAAATGACATTTTCTTATACCAATAGAATAGAAACAAAGAAGTTATATCAG
Organism: Viscum album; assembly: GCA_963277665.1. Lineage (NCBI taxonomy): Eukaryota > Viridiplantae > Streptophyta > Magnoliopsida > Santalales > Viscaceae > Viscum > Viscum album. Next base: position 901,591,717 of record OY728162.1, on the reverse strand, counting down.
ATGTTATATTAAAATATAATATATATGTTAAAAATATAATATATATTCATGAAATTTTTCATTATATCCAACCATGAGATATTTTTAAGGAAAATGAGTTACACTGGTTCACGAAGCGGTAAACTGTTATATAAATGGTCGATGATTTCATTTAGCATTTTAGAGTACTGGATGTGTATATAGATTACTTACATAAAAAACATACTTTATTATCTATAATATGTATTATTACATATTATAATTATTTTAAAATATGATATGGTGGTGAAATAATAAATAAAACAAAATTCATAGTTTAAGAATGATACCTCTTCTCTGGTCAACCTCGTTATGTTTTCACAAAATTACTACCTTGGAAAGTACTATGAAGGAAAAATGTACTCTATAAATAGTTAAATAAATTATTTAAAAAAAATTTTAGGTATTTTTGAAAACAAATATCTTTTTATTTTTGTAGTGGAGAAGATAGTGGCGGCATATAACAAGTGGCAGAGAGGACACATTGGGATATTTGAAAAGAATAAAATATACTAATGATTTTCACCAAACGAACAGATATATAGTGAACCATTCCAAATAATTGATTGATATAAGGACTAAATAACTCCACTTATTCGACACTATTTAGGTTTTATGTCATTTTTCACCATATATTTTTAGTCTATCCCCAAATTCAACATAATTACACTATAACTAAAGTAATTAATTTTTAATATTTTCAATATTCATTTTCATTACAAATATAGTGGACCATACTAAATTATAACAATAATACGGGATATTAATGTTTATCCCATTTTAATTAAATTAAATTAAATTCATATTGGTTGGAAAATTTATTATAAATAAATCCAACAATAAAAACAAAAAAAGGATTTCTAATAAGGATGTTTTCTTAAGTATAAGAATTGTTTTTATAAAAATTGAATATAATATTTAGTTCAATGAACATAAATTCAATAATCATAATCTAATTTTAGTAATATAAAATAAAAAACCACTTAAAAATTTGACAAACCAATTTTTAGGAAAAATAATCTTTTTTAAATGGAAAAAACTTTTTTATTTTGAATTGGATTTTTTATATACAATTAATTGATAACCAAATAATTAATTTCTACTTGTATAAAATTTAGATATTAATAATTTAGCTAATCATACTTATATCCTTTATTCTAACATCTATAATATAACTATTTAATTAAATTATAATATTTTGATAGTATATTTTGGTGCATCTAAACTCTGTCTTGATTATTATCAAAACTATCAAAGAAATTTAATTATTTTGAAATAAATTATTTCATAGAAGTAATGGATTAAAAATGGTATTTTTAAAGGTATATTATTGATATTATATGATTAATTTATATATAAAATTTTGATATTTATTGTAATAATGATCAATGTATTTTGATGATGGATAAATTTGATTTGAGAGCATATATTTATATGATAATTCATTGTAGAATATTTTAAGAAAGTGCATTGTAATTTTGGAATTCTATTTTAATAATTATGTTATTAATTGTTAGGTATATCAAGTAAATGTTACTAGGTTGAACAAAGAAAATTAATTTTTAGAATCACAGTGATATAAATTAACTGATCATGATACAAGTATAGGTAGATGATAAATAGGCTGAATTTATTGTTTAATAAAAAATATATATTAATTATAAATTAAAATATAGTTAAAATTATCATATAATGATCTTTAATTATTTTTACTAGTTTTTTGTTACTATTGGTCAAATTATAAATGGTCCAAGTTAATAATTCATTCCACGGAAAATGTAGAAACTATCTTAATGAAAAAACTAATGGGATAATGGATCGAGTGAGAAATATTATAATTATGAAAAACTAGATAATAATAATTTTTGTTAAAAAATGTGAAAATATTTTTAATCCCACACACAATAAATATGATAAGGATTTATGTCATCAATAATTTTTTTGTACATGATGATAAAGGAATAATGAATCAACTTCCTAAAAGTTAATATTGTGTGAAGAAAAAATGGGGGTAAATTCTATATGTGTAGAGATGAAGGTCATTTGACTCGCATTTATACATTAATGATATATGAAATAAAATTTATTGTCTTTAACTACATGAGTGTTGGATATTATTTAGATCAATGTCCCAATCTAAGGGAAAACAAGGCATATTGACTCCAAGAACAATGAAAGGAAGGAAAAACATATAAAACAACTACTAATTTAGTGGATAGTGAATTATCTTTGAAGAAATTATATTGTACTATTTAATGTTACTCTTCACGAACTAATGGATTATGATGTGCTGACCCCGGTTTCACAAGTTGATACCCATAGCTAGTTACACACATGGCATTAGGTAGACATCCACGTACACCAGATGCTTCCAACTAGCAACAAGGGTCTAATACACAACATTGTGAGACTATGACTTATTTTTCAAAGTATATCAATAGTTTAAATTAGAAAACAATAAAAATTTATAAAACTAAATGACAAATATAATATCATAATCAATAATCATCCAACATCACATGAATAATCCAAAACTATAATAGATTTCCAATAACAAAATCAGTATAAATATCATTCTAAATAGGTGTAATGGTTCAAATGAAAACAAAAAATAATGAAGAAATCATAACTCTTAAGAGGGTCCCAACATCTTGTTCAGTCCCCTTATACATATCCCATCTTGAATCCCGACTCATCCATCCAGCATTGAGATCGTTCTCTTATCACATCCTACAAATAAAATGTCTATTCGGGTACCAATCTACCATCCAATGTAGGGTATGATCACAACATAGAAGGACACCAAAAAAGGAGTTTAGATTAATATGTGGTCTGTAACATTGTTTTTAGTTTTATAAATAAAGATGTAAAACTAATAAGTTAATATTTTTTCACATTTAATCTTCATTTATTAATCACGAAGGTACCATGGGTTCATGGTGACCCTCGAACCAATCATACCTTCTTCGGACCATATAAATGCCTACAAAATATACCATGGAATAGAAATAATCATTAAATCATGGGATTCATTCATAACATAATATTCACATTCAAATTCATACTATGGGGCCCTAGAGTGGTGGTCTTAAACACTATGGGTATTTGGTGTTCATTACATGTCCCACAACATAGTTATCACATGAAAATAAATATATATCATGGAGTACTAGATCATGTTTCTAGAACCCCTAGGGTATTTAGTACAGAAGTCCCTTTCCCACGTCTCATTGTTCACATCACTCAAACAACTCACAGAGAAATTCTCCACATTCATACCCCATTCATAAACCATTTCGATAATCCACTAATCAAACAAAATAATACACCCAATTATCAACGAGGTTTCCATTATTTAATTCATTTTCAAACACCCATTATTACCCCTGTTATATTTCATAAATTTTATAAATTAATATTTGGAAAATACCATGGGTTTTCATCAACCTAGTATCACACCATCAATGGGCCTAATGATCTAACATGCCACCCCTCCCCATTGTCTTGAAAAGGATAAAAAATTACATGTCTTTAATTGACATCTAAAGTATTCCAAAGGCTAGAATAAATTCTAAGGGCCACAATAGAAGTGCGGATGATTTTCCCATTGATAAATAAAACCACACATCCAAAATTTCCATAATAAGATAAAAAACTACATAAACAGTGATAAAAATGTTAAAAACTCAAAGAAAACCATTTATATCAAAATCAAACTACAATAGAGTACCACAATAGAAGACTAAACAATTTCACGGTATGCAGTGGAAGACAAACCCAACAAACCATAAGAATCCAATGAAAAAAAAAATCCAAAACTCCCAACATTTACCAATATCCGACTCCATAAAACTACCTATGTATCATGATGCACCACTAGAGAAGTTTGATACACTACCTTTTCATGTGTATGGATAAATGATATTAGATAATTCACTGATTTTCTATGGAATGGGAGAGTAATAAAACCTAGTAGTTTTTCCCCAAATGAATTCCCATACTCATGACACTATTATAAAACATGTTAGTACATCTACTTAAAACCATTTGTATAAATCACCTTAAAACATTATAAATCCGAATATTAAATAATTTCCAAACTAAAACAATTTTTTCTCAAAACAACCAATTTAGATGTAAAGAATCCAAATAATACATCAGAATCATTTTACAAGATCTATTTTATCATTACTAATTCCATTCCAAATATCCACATATTCAATCCTGTATGAAACTTGAACCTGTCTATACTCATGAGTGGTGAGTCATCCTATCACTAAGATTTTACATTATCATCCAATTTTATTGGAGGAAATAAACTACCCTTATCCATCCAACTACTCATGGGGTACTCCATACAATTATACTACCTGAATGTATATGAGCACACACAACAATTATTCCAAAAACCAATTTTAAACAATCAATTTAAACAATTTCTATAATACATAAAATTTATTAAATACATTCAAAAAACCCTTTTCAATAAAACCAATTGTTCTAAAAATCTATTCCATGCATCAAACCCAAGTAATAATTATTAAATCCTCATTTTATAATCATGTTTACCAATTTCACTTTCAACAAAAATTAATAATTTCCAAAATTATATAATCATTCACCAGTGAGGGTATCCAAGAAGAAATTAAAAAATATTTCCCATCCCATTTCAATCAAAATAGTTATTTTGTAACTATTTCTTCTAGTTATAACAATAGGAGACAAGGGTGAAGCCATCAGTCTTGATAAATTTGGATGAAATGAAGAATGACATGAAAGAACCAATGAAACCAGTTTGAAATATAAGAACCAGACTTATATCGCTTCCCGTATCATTAAAATGACCAAATAAAGTAATTATTCGTATGAAGCACCATAGATATGTCCATATCAGACTAAAACTCTGAGTCGACGAGAGGGGGAGAATAAGATCTATGAAAACCCACCAAAGCCACCATAAATTACGACTTAACATGTGAATCCAGCTTCAACACACCAAGAGATGCCTCCAGATCACCTCCAAATCGATGGGGGAAACATATACTACCATTGGGTGGAGAAAATCACAATATAGTACTGTTTTTGGAAAAATGATGTTGGGATAAAAAATAATATTTATCTAGATCCATATTTATAAGATGTTTTTTACACAATGAATTGTTAGGAAAATTGTGTGATACCTCTAGCTGAAGGGGGACCCTCACACAGTTGGCATACATGGATAGACAAAATGAATTACAACATAGAAAAATATCACTATACCTCTTTTCATGGATTCTATAAGGAGGGTTCATGGTTTTGATAGACTGTGCGCCTACCCATGCACCTTCCCCATAGCCAATGATTCATTATTCACGGTTTTATATATGAGTTTCATGGTTTCCATTAAAGATTTATCAAATTGTGAACCTATAGAAAATCCACAAATAATAGATAAATGTATGAAAAAACTACCGAATATCACACAAACACTTTATATACTAAATAAAAATAAATGAAGGTTCACATACATAATAAATGGGGGGGGGGGGTGATACATTCTCCCCGCTATTCACCTTTCCACCAAAAAAAAGTTGTAAAATAGAGATGTCCCAAAAACATATGGTCCATTGGTCGATCATATCTTTATCACATTCCCATATATCTTTCTGAATGTGACCTTTTTTCCACAAAACCCAAACAAGACTAATTATTTTTCCATGCAAGGCTTTCTCTTGCCTATCCAAAATCTGTACTAGGATATGTACCAGCGAATCATCTATCTCTAGTTCAATGTGATTCCATCTTATAATAGGGTTAGTATTAAGATGATACTTTTTCAATTGTGATTCATAAAACACATTATGCATAACACTGAATTGTGGTGACAATGAAAAACAATATCCCACCTCGTCAACCCATTCAGGAATCTCAAATTGGACTATGTATTTAGTAGAAAACTTGGATTGCATCCCAAAACTACGCTTTCCAAAACATTTAGAGATCCTCAAGAACACATGATCACTATCCTTGAAAGATATAAACCATTAATGTCTACCCGCATATGATTTATGAAAACTTTGTGACATTTTATTTCATTTATGGGTCAACTAAATCTTCTCAATTGTTTTTGGATTTGGATCAACCCAACAAGTGAATTCTCGCATGTTTTCACTAAACAATGTGGTGAACGATAAGGATTCTCATATAATTATCTAAAAGGATCCGTATTTATCAAGTATTGATATATATTTTTATATATTAATTTCAAAAAAATAATGTGATCTTCCCTTGTAAAACCAAAATACATTACACAAGCCCGCAAAATATCTTCCAACATTTGTATCATCCATTTGGATTGTCCATCCAGATAAGTATTTAACACCACAACCAAAGTCAATAGATTACCAAGGGATGTTTGTATTGATTTCCAAAAAAATGAGGCCTAAACCTCAGATCACTACCTAACATGATCAAAATGGGTACACCATTCTTCATAAAAACATCATTGATATTGATGATGGAAACATCCACTGCCTATGAGATTCACAAATAGGGATGAAAAAAATTGAATTTATAAGAATTTCAATTGTCACCCATTGGAATTGTGTATCAGAACTATTAATGGGAGACCTATTACAAAATATATAGCAATATTATCCAAATTCAACATATAAATAAGTAAGTACTACAACATACCTTCTGGTCGTTATTGTTCTGTCTAAACTCACCAACATGTTTTATAATTTTAACAAAACTCAACTACAATTCTTCTCATATCAATCCACCAAGGCTGTGAATTCAATTACAATTAGATATTTTTCATTATTTTTGAACATTCCATCTAGAATTATGGTAAGAAAGAAAATGTTCTTCCTCAAAATCTATATGTATGAACCTCTGATCTCAAAACCAAATTACAGATCTCCCATCAAGCCTCCAGGTGTCTATGGTATCCTCACCATTGTGTTTTGACATCATTTAAACACATTCTAAATCATATTTTTTTTCCTATTTAATCATTTTCATCATGTTAAGAACAGATGAAACTAGGTAAAAAACCACAACATCACCCTGGTCTTCACATTCCATTTGCATGTTAGTTATAACTGACCTCAACTTTCATTCATATAAATATTCAATTTAAAACTAATCTTATGGATTTATTCTTCGTTCATTTTCCATAATATTGCCTTTAACCCATGTATACAAAATGATAAGGTCATAAATATGGAGATACTCCACACAACTTCTATGACTCCTGTACAAATCCCTTTGTGAGAAAATAATTTCTATGATCTTATGGTCTGTAAACACAAAAAATTTCAATCCAAATAGGTAATGATGACATGTCTCCAATGAATGGACTATGAAAAATAATTCCAATATGATGTGTTATGAAATTATTCTCTTTAACTAATAACTATCTGGATCCATAAGAAATAAAATTATCTCCCTGCATGAGAATAAATCCCAACATTGATACAAATGAATTAAAATACACTATATAGCCTGGTACAGATTATAGAAATATCCTCATATGTTCTAATGTGAGTCGAACATTATTTACTTTAATATACTTATAAAATTCCCCATTCAATTGGAATTTAACATTATTTTTTTTAAGATGTCATAGGTGAATCTAGTTGGGAGAAATCATGAATAAATCATCGATAATAACTAGCATGACCAAGGGAACTGTGTATCGCAAAGACATTATATTGCAGTTTCCTAGAGATGACAAGCTCAACCTTTTCCAAATCCCCAGAAAAACCTCTTTCATAGATTACATAAAAAAAATTATTACCCATTGTTTCAAAAAATAACACATTGATAGTTTTTCCTATAAACAATGATCTCTCATGTTTCCCAACATATTATTCAATTTTTTTTCATGCTTATACCTTTTCCAAAATTACACAGTCATGTCATGAAAATCCCCACCACATATAAATGATTATATATTTGAAATATCCAATTAAAAAATTACATAATGACAGTTTTTCATCAATTATACCAAAATAAATAACCTTATTTTCATAATTTCCATATTTTATTCAGAAAGTTGTTATCAATGTATCCTCATATAGAACTATTAATTAGTAATGTATAAATCACAAGTAAATACTTGTGAACCATTGAGCTCCCCATAATGGATTAGATAGATCATCAGTTTATGGATGCAGATTATGATTATTTATCAAAACATGGTTATTTTCTTCATAATCCTATTACAACTGAAGACTTTAATACACATTTTTGATGAAAAATATTGGTGTCCCACAAAGTCATGTTTGGCCGAATGAAACCATTTCTTTATATCTCTTACCAATAAACATTATTATCTTATAATTATGTTTGTTCCATTCAATAATATGGAAGGGATATTGGGATGGTACCTGGGAGGTGATCAATAGACACCTGCACTTCCCGAATAGGTGGAAACCCTGAGAAATTATAAGAAAATTGATCCAAAACCACAAGAAAATAGATGTAACGAACCGTGTTTTTAAGAGTGGGTAAAATGCGTAGGTTTTTGAACGTTTTCTTCTATCGGCATGTCGGTTTTAAAAACGCGCTTCGTAACGAGGTTCTGAGTACACAATCAGTTTCAAGCGGTGACGTTGAACTGCGCACGGGCGGTTAGACCACGCGAGTTAAGTCGCGTGATTGAACGGTTGTCAAAACAGATATATTTTTTTTATTTAAATTAGTGGATGTTTTAACAATAATAGTGGGAGTTTGTTATTATTTAATGTGGTACAAACACATTTAATTAAGTGGCGGTCAAACGCCATTAATTGTGGAGTTGCGGTTTGACCAGAAGTGTTTCAAAATTTATATCGCATACTAGCGGATTTAATTTGGCGTAGGAATTTAATTAAGAGAATGTTATTTTGATGACGCGTTTTAATTGGTGATTTTTTTTTATCTTAATCATGGTTAAATAATAATAATGAAATTATTATTATTCATTTTGGTTAATTTTTTTTTAAACTAAAGAGGAATTAATAAATTTTGTTGACTATATATATATATATATGTAGATATATATGTAGTTTGGGATATATATATATATTGAAGTATATATATATATATATATGTTAAAAAAAAGGGGGATCCTTGTTTGCCCCCTTAATTGGGGCGCTGGGCAGGGCGTGACCCTCCCCCCCTACGCATGGCTTCTTTTTTAATTTTTATTTTTTTATTATTATTCTTATTTTATTCCTCCTCCTTCCCCCATTTTCTCAATCACGTTTTTCCTCCAAAACCCTAAGGCGCAGGCGCATGGTTCCTCCTCCGGCTCTCCTTGCCGCGCGACCAACCTCCGCAATCGGACACCCCATTGCCGGACCTCCTCTTTCTGCGGGATTCATGGTCCGGCGCGACCTCCGCCTTCCCTGCAGCAGCGCACACGCCCGGCCGAGCTACAGCAGCGCGCGACGACGCCCGGCACACGACCCTCCTCCTGCGGTGATTTTTTTTGGGTCCAATTTCTCCGTTGTTTGGGGCCGATTATTCTTGGTATAATCCTTATAAGGGATCTCCAACATCGCTTTGGCGATTCGTTGGTTTTTCATAGTCCGATTTGGTTTTGACTGAAACCCGTTAATTGGGTTTAGCCGGTTGTGGTTTTCTTATCTGGTTTTAGGGTACGCAATTATTTGTCGGGTTCCGAGGGTTCGTGTTCTGGTGACCGCCGCCGAAGGCGAGGCGGTCCGAGTTGATTTCATCCTACCGCCGATGTTTCGGGTGAGTGTCTTAAACCCGCGAATTGTTTCACACCGGTTAAATTAAGGTCGATTAATTTATCTGAGTTCTTGATGATTATTTTGGTTGTGCGAAGGTCTTTACCGCACTAATATTTGGGTGCGACTTCTGTTTTTCGAGATGCGCGTTGGACCCTGAGTTTGTGCGCGCTTATGTCAAAACGCATGTGTGCGAACGACTGCAATGAGTTAGAGAGCTTGGCTCGGTCAAATTTATTGAGGTAGGGTCCCTTTCCTTGCCCCTTTAATTTATTAAAATAATGAATGAATGAATTAATTAATTTGTTTTATGCACCATTATTAGTTTTTTTTTAAATTAATTTCTGTTTAAATTGTGTAGTTAAGTCCTTACATTGACTGCTGTTTAATTAAGGTTGTTAAGTCTTTACATTAATCATTGTTTAATTAACGTAGTCAAGTATTTAAATTAATTGCAGTTTAGAAGTGAAAAATATAATAAATGATCGTTTGATAATAGAAGTCACGCGTTATAATAAAACCCTTTTTTTTGGGTTGTGCTATCATAAATCTAAAGGTAGTGAATAATTATTTTTTATAATGCATGCTGTGCGAATTTTATTAATGTTTCTACATGCACCGATTGATATGTACTAAGTTAGTGTTCTCCCTCTTTGATATGAATTAATGTTTTGGAATAAATGATTGGATATGCGCAAATAAATTGTTTGACTTATAATAAATTACCTGGATATTTTATCATGTTCATTGTGACCCTCACCTATGGAAAAACCCGTTTGGGGTGTTCTCTATGCCTTTTTGGACACCCCTTTAGGGGTGATGACGTGTTTGGTACGTTTTATATTAGCCCAAGATGATTAGATTATTCAATTACATGTGCTGCGTGGTCCCGTTAAATTGAGTTTTAATTAAATAAATTATTTAAGATAATTGTTTTTGGGATTGGTTATGGGTTGAGGTCTTGTAATCGAGTATTTGTTTTGATTTGATAAGATAAGTGATTGGCGGAAACTAATCACGAACTAATGTATGCTATGAAAGATATTTACTTATATAAATTAATTATGTGTCGGAATGTTGATAAAAGACAATTAATTATGAAACGTTGAGGACTGACTTGGATAATCAAATGTGAAGATTTAACTATGAAATGAGAACTGTGTCGATTGATTAATTAAGTGATTAATGAATGAGATTTTGGGTCCTAAACATGGCGTTCTAGATCGACTTAAAATCTGGGTTTGGACATGGCGTTCCTCCCCAATGGTTATCCAAGCTTGTGATATAGGGTGTTAGACATGACGATCTACACTGAATGAGATTTTGGGTCCTAGACATGGTGTTCTAGATCGACTTAAAATTTGGGCTTTGGACATGGCGTTCCTTCCCAATGGTTATCCAAGCTTGTGATATACGGGGTGTTAGACATGGCGATCTACACCGAACGATTATCGAGGTGTTAGACATGGCGATCTACACCAAATGCGATTCGAGGTGTTAGACATGGCGATCTACACCAAATGTGATACGGGGTGTTAGACATGGCGATCTACACCGAACGAATGATGATAATGATTTATGAAAAGAATGAGAGGTGTGGGTAAAACCCGAGTGAATTGTGATCAAATAAAGAAAGGTAAGAATGAGTGGGTTTCTAGTCTGGGTTGAAATTATAAGTGAATAAATAGAGTAAGTGAGAAAAATGATAAAAAGTGTTCTTATGCTTTAACCAAATTTACTTGTGTTGTTTTAAACAGGTTCTCATCCCGGCTATGGGCCGAAGCAGGTAGTGCCGCTAGGTGTCCTTTCGGAAACCTGGACGGGTGTTTATTGTTTGCATTGTGTCTTTATTGTTCGAAAATACCAACACTTTGATTAATTATATTTTCATGGTCTAGAGTGGGCTAGACCCCGGTGGTTCCGGCCTACTGAGATATATATCTCACACCCTACTCGGGCCGCCATTGCACTGGGGTACCCGAGTAGATTCCATTTGGTTGCAGGACCTTGTTGCTGTTGTTTCTTGTACTTGGAGTTAGGAGCAAAGGACCGAGTTGGGGCTCGGGATGCTCATGGAGATCGCCCTCGGGGCTTGAGACTTTTGTTCATTTACTTCTGCATTGATGTGTGAGTATGTCGCGTGATTTAATGCTTCCATTGTATCATTACCATGTCATGCATGCATCTCTTATATAAACTGTCGTTCGCTAAATTTATTCAAACCATATAAATGAATAATGTTTTCCGCTGTTTTCTTATTATTTTTTACACTACTTCCGTTGCTGTATTTTTGGTACCTTTGTTCCACTTTGATAAGAGGGTATAGTCTCCCCCCCTGACTTACCTTACACCCTCGCCGCTAGTCGGCAACCTCTGGCGTAAGGGGAGACGCGCTTGAGGCCATGTCGCGGGCCGACTCAGGTGACCCGGGTGTTCGGTTTAGGGTCGAATTGAGTTGGTTCGTGACAATAGATATTCCAAAACTCTTCTGTTGATGAAAAATTAAAAGAATCCAACTCATATGATAACATTCCAGCAGCTAGTTCCAAAAATCCCATTATACCTACCTTTAAATCAAGTCTCCTCAAAAGAGATGTTTGATTCCATACTACATTTTAAATTTGACTTGTTAGGTATTACAGTTGATGCAAGCCATGAACATTTTGAATGATTCCATTCCTAGGATTATATAATAGGGATCCATGTCAGGCATAGAGAAGTTCCATATCAAATCATTCAATAAAAATTTATTAGATATTCCCTACAATCTAGGGTTTGAAATTATCTTTTACCCAAGGGAATTTGATGTTCTAACATAAAAGGAATAATATCAACATTTAAAATGAGAAAATATTCCACACGTGAAGTGATAAAATAATGGAAAAATCCATATCATACAAATAATGCATGTCGTTATAATTTAATATATTCATAGATTACAACCTGGATAGATCATACTGATCACCAACAATCACCTTCACAACCCCATATAATTTATTTCTTTGAAAACATTATTCCTTGGTTTCCTATTTTGATTTACGTAGCAGACGAGTCATGGTGTTCCTAAAATCACCATGGTTATCTCTATTCTTTTGACAAGTTGTAGTCATCTACCCTCCTCATATCAAAGTATATGGATCCCGTGACACATGATAAGTGTCCTAAACACCCAAACTAGAATCACGGTAATAATATCACTAAATATTACACATACGATTTAATTTAAGGAAAGATCTTGGTGGTTCTATACACTATCTCTTCAAGTGATCAAATTAAATAATTGAAAATATCAAGAATGGATCATTAGTTTTGGATAATTATTCACTGATACAACCATTTGATTCAATTCCATACTCCCACCTTGAAAATAGGTGATCATCCTCCCCTTTTCCCATAATTAAATATCCCACTATTTCACACAGGAATTTAAAAAACCCCTCCATCCAAATTTTTTTAGATTTCACATTTGACCATCTTTCCTCTATTAACCATTTTTTTATAAAATTTTATAATGTGAAAGATACTGTTTAAAAGAATCTCCAACCTCATTCCTAAATTAATTACGAGTTCCTTCAAGAACTCTCTAGAAGTGACATTAGTGGTAATGTGATCGGAATTAATGAATTTTACCTCCTTGTGTCTTATTGTGTGACTATCATGCTTCAAGAGAAAGAAGTCCATTTTTCGTGCAATTTGGAATCTATGAGGATATAATTTTTTGACAAAAAATTAATCAAAATACACCGATTCCATGCCCTGATATGATTTAAAATGGACTGCAAAATACCCCCACTATAATGTATGATATTTCATCATATACGTCGCCATATGACTTCCATCTACGATGGTGTTCCATAGAAATTGAAGATACAATTCATCCTTTTATATCACGCTTTTACCTTTCCAGTATTAGAGTCACTCAAAAGGATGAGTAGATTATAGTATTGTAATTATATATAATTATACACTATCTTTGGTTCATACCATCAGTTAACTCAATCCACATATTGAAAGGCATTGATGATACCCTGAACTAGTTGTTGGTTCACTTATGGCTCAGGTTCAACCACATTCTCAGCATCTTCTTATATTTGGATTCTACGATGCTTACCCAGTGATATTTTTCAAGAAAAAAAACATCATAAGTCTCACTCTTAGTAAAATGAATCCATAACACTGACATGTTCTACCACATCATCTAACAAAAAAAGGATTTTTAAAATTCAAAACTTTTCTACATTCGACCATTTTAAAAATTCTCACCATGATTTTGAAACTAATTCCCTTTTGAAAATATCCAAATCCTAATTCATTTCAAAATATCAAATTTAAAAATATCTTTATCATTTTTTTAAAAAATTATGACATTTTCACAAAATCATAAATAATTACACAAAATAAAATATGAAATCTAAATGGGAAGTAATTTTTTAAATTCCTATCATGCTCGTCTCAATGGATAAACTCATGAAAATTGTATTTCAAATACTATACGTGTATTCAAATCAATTATGTACTCAAATACCCAGAAAATTGAAGTTCATTATAAATTGGTTATCATTGTGTTTTTATGTTATATATTTCAACTCCCAACAATCCTAATCTTTTCTACCACCTTAACATAAGAATGAACACAGAATTACTTTCAACTCATTGACTGGGAGAATGAATGACCGATGACTATTAAAGAACCAAACAATCTCACTACCCTATTTCCATAATAATATTTTGAATTACTAAGACTATTAAAATTGTAAATATCTATCCCCTCCTCGTTGGATTGATAAGTGGGAGGATATTACTTTCCCTTAAATGAAATCCCTATGATTCCAAAGGCTTGATATAAATTACATGGTATTTGATAAGAGTGGGGGATTATTTTCCTTTTTATAAATAAAAACATTAAACCTAACATTCCAATGTATGATAAACCACAACATAATTAATTATAACAATGTAAAAAAACTACAATCAATACAATTGAAATAAATATCAATCTAAAAAAAAGTACCATAGTGTAGGAATAACAAAATCTTGTTATGAAACATAAAACAAAACTAAAAAACCCATATTATTTTATAGGGAATATATGAATCTCCTAATATGCATCAATATCCAACTCCAAAAAACAACCCACATATAACGATACACTACTACAAATGTGTGATTCATTACCTTTTCATGTGTCCTGATAATAGATATCTACAAACATTCCCATGAATAAAGGAAAAGGTGAGTAGTGAAACTTAGTATGTTTCCCCCAAATGACTTCAAAACTCACAACACTATAATAGAACATGTTAACACATTTATATAGAACCATTTTGAGAAATAAAAAAAGTTGTTTATATTAGAATTTAAAAAAATTTCAATACAAAAACAATTTTTCCCACCAACAAATTTCTATGTAATGAAATAAATTAGTAAATTAAAATCATTTCATAAGTTCATTTTAGGAATAACTAATTCCTTTCCATAAATTGACACATTTACCCATGTATTCAACCTGGACCTCCCAATACTCACGAGTCATTAGCCATCCACTCACTAGGATATCACATACTGAACCATGTTTATGGGGGAATGTCCTAACCCGTATCAATATAAATAATTGTTGGGAAGACTTCACACCCTTATCTATCTTGATTTCACATGAACAGACACAACCAATATTCCAAAAATAAATATGAAGAAAACTATTTCAAACATTTTTATAAAACAATACATTAAATGAAATCCATTCAATGGAAAAATTCAATAAATCCAAATTTTTTTCAAAATAACATTCCATCCATAAAAACAAACAATTATTTTAAATCATCACTTTAAAATAAAATTTACCAATCTCAATTTCCATATAATTTCCCTATTTCTATAATTTTATAAACTATCACAAAATCAGGGAAACATTAAGAAATTATGATAAATTTCAAAACCAAATTCAATCATAAATGTTTTTTGAAAATAATCCCTCTAGTTATAAAAATATGAGTAAAGAGTGAAGCCACCTACATTAAGAACATACGACACAATAGAGACCAATATGAAAACTCGCTTGAAATTGGGTTGAAGCACCATTAACCCACCTTATATCTATTTCTCTATCATTAATATGTCCATATATAATCATGATGGGATTAAAAAAACCTTACCTCTATCAACATTGGACTACATATATGAATATGGGAGAGTAGGGAAGTAGATCTAAAAAAAGGAAAAAAACAACCATATACAATGAATTATCATGAAATAGTTTCTTCAAAAAAAAATTAGAAGAATATATATCACCACTGGATCAAAGAGATAATCCTATACTACAAATATGGTGGGGAAAATCATGAGTTTGTTCTATTTTGTGAACAAAATGAGGGGCTGAAAAATAATAGCAACCTAGATTCATAAATATAAGATTTAGTGTTTTAACTATGAATAATTATTTGATTGATTAGGAAAACAATGAGGTAACCTTACAATGACATATATATTAATGGGTACCCTCTCATTGTGGGCCCCCACAGTTAGGAAGTCCCTGTGACAACTATTAAAAATATCATTGTCCCACTTTTCATGGTTTCTCCTCAGTGGCCACATAGTGTGGAAAAACCATGAACCTTATCATGATACTTACCCTTAGGCCAGGATTCATTGTGCACAGTTTCTTGTTTGTGTTTCATGGTTACCTCAAATCATTATTACACTGTGTACCTATAAAATTACAAAAAAAAATTCGAATGGTTTTTGAAACCCTCCAAATATTCACCCAAACACATTATAGACGAAAAAACATAGGTGAAGGGTTACATACTTGAAACTGGGGGTACCACAAATAAGATCTATGAAGGGTATCATAATAACAAAGTAAATAATTTAATTAATTCAATTTCAATTTTAATTTCCCTATATGGGAATTTTAATTTCACAACTATATACTCTAAATTAAAATTAATAATATGGTAATTGAAAATTATAACAGCTACCTCACAATTTTTGGTTAGTGCTCACCAAATTATAACCCTCAATTTTATTTTTAATGACTAGAATCAAAATGGTTTGGAGGATCTAGGATCAATACCATTGACCAATATCCAATGAAAAATGTAGAATTAATACCTAGTTCTAAACCCACTTTCAATGGGGGAAATTTTTTTATACATCGGGAAATAGTTATGGTATAGATAGAAAACCGATTGAGAAGAGATCACATACTAAAGGAGGGGTATAATCCTTATAATAAATCATATATTAGCACCAAAATTTGTTTGTGGAAACTTTGAATTATTCCCAGAGACTCCAAGACCTATATAAATCATATTATTTTGATATGGTGTTTTACAATTAAATACTATGTTGTTAAGTAATTTTAATAAATTTATTATTTTTTAGAACCCTCACTTATGGTTTTCAAGAGGAGGAAAATAATTTCAAAATCATTGTGGCTTAACCACAAACCCATAATCATATGATACATAGTTTACCCTTTGTAGAAAACAATTTTCAAACCAATGCCCCCACCACGAAAATCCACACTGTTTGAGGTTTAAATTTTGAGGATGGTGGATGAAATGTTATTCCAAATCATACACTAGACATGCATCTCTTTTTTTTGGATCAAACACAATGCACATAGATTCTTGTGATAGACAACATTGATTTCCATAACCATTCACCAACCATGGACAACCCAACATTATTCCACATTTTTACAATTTCACCCAAAACAACACCAAGTCCAAACCAAACCATATTATATCTAAAAAATCATAATGAATAGCAGGAAAATTGGTTTTTGGAATCTCAATAAAGGTATGGAGCCTATAATCTACACATCATATAACTAATCTTTTTTTTATTCTCCCTATAATTTATATGATTCAGAGTAAGAATGTTTGGGATACTGAGTTCTCATATCTACTTTTTGCTCCCATTTTTCCTCCGGAAAAAATCTATGCTACCAAAACACTCAAAATATGAATACAATAATTCCTCAAAACAATTATTCAATAATATTCATAATATGAGTCAGATGCTCCTTAAAGAGTGCATCGTCTCTAAGCTCAACAACATTTACATTGATCACATGTGAAGGGTTGGGGTGATACAGTAGATGATGTGGAACATGAAAACCCATATGCATAACAATATACCCATCTAGATCAAAAAATCTACATGCCACCATTCTGATTCTATCAATGATCTCAAATGGTCCGATTGACCTGATTTCCATCATTCCATGCCTTCATATACTATGGTGACCCTATATAGGTGAATCCAAAAATAATACATGATCTCCAAAAATATGTTTAATAGTTCATCAACATTAATCAAAAAAATTTGTAGTATTAGAAATATAAATACATTCTCAAATCAATTATACCTTCTTTAGTGTTTTTTACATGATACTGGTTCCCACCTACTCAGAATCACCTTCCTCTTTCTAGCATAGAGGTGTCCTACATGCCATGCCATAATGTTCTTCACATGGAACCATTTTAATATTTATTAATAAATTTTATTACAAGAAAACTCGACCAGTGCTTCATTATTCTATAGGTACCCTCCAATGTTTAAAATGCTTGGTTATAGCATTTCGTTTAGCACATGATAAGTATTTTCTGACATCCCATCTATCTGTGGGTGGAAATCTATACTCTTAAACTGCAGATCCAGATTATTGAAACATTATTAACTTGTAGGCCAAGACAAAAATTTGTGTTTCCAAGAAGAAATATTCAATTATAATTCTTTAATAATAACCTAAGAACCCCTTAAACCATCAGATATAAACGAAATTCTTGGAATGCTCCAAATAAAAAACAACTTGAACATTATCTGGGTCCACTGATACACCTTTCTCTAAGATGATGATACCCCAGAAATGTACCATGTCAATTCATAATTGAAATTTAGATTACTATACATATAGAAGATTCTCTCTTAGTTTTATTAGGAAAATACCCTGATATTAGGAATGATCCACATGAGTAATGGGATACACAAAGATTTCATCAACAAAACAACCCAAGACTGATATGGGTTTCGATGAATGATACATTTCATTAAGGAAATAAGTGAAGAAGCTTTTAGATGTTTTTATTTTGGTCAACTATTTTTTTTATATAATATTTATCTAAAAGAATTTTTTTATTTAGGATAAGACCCATTCCATCATAATGATTTTTCTTAAGAAATATAAAAGTTTCCAGATATTATTGATTCCAAACACAATGGGAGAGAAATTTTTTATCCTTATGAAGGTTGTTTTCTAGACACAGGATTTGGGCCTCAAGTTATCAGACCGAGAAACACTAGATTAAAATAGTTTTCAAAAAGACAAATTTATTGATAAGACACACCAATTGTCTCGGTAGGTTCATTGGTAAGAAATTCATGACTCATAAAAAATTTATTAAAAATGAATAAATTGTGGAGTGAAGATATCATAATGTTGTTGAATATGTTTGAAATAAAATAGTGATCTCAAGGGTCAGAATGTTTTCATAAATAGAAACCTAAATTTGGAAAATGTTTTATTGGTCATGCAGTTACAAGAAATCGTGAAAACTATCATGGTAATGGAATTTTAAAAAATTGAGTCATCATAATGTTATTGTCAGTTCTAGAAAACCAAACACAAAAGGTTGGATATAGAAGTACCAGACAAAGAAGTTTTCAGAAGTATGAATTTCTAAAGCTAATGATGTGTTATGTATTTCATTATTTTTCAACAGAGAGATCATAATATTTAGAAAATTATAATGTAATGTTTATGATAAATATAATACCATTATTATGACGTTTTTATACATCTTAACTCTAAGGAGTAAGATCTATAATATTAAGAACATGCACTGATTCGAAAAATGAATTCCTCAAAATGATAACACATCTGATGTATAACCTAAGAGTGATCAGTGTTTCTAAAAGTGTTCCACCAACAGCTAATAATAATGAGCTAAAGAAGATAGGAATATCGCAACAAGCTGAGGAATATTGTCATATCATAATGATCTGATGAATACCGTCATATTGTAATGAGTAGTGAAAGATAGTCAAATGGTAATGAGATAGTAATGATAGGTATATTGTAATTAGTTGAGAATGAAATATAGATCATAATGAGTGGTGGATGATTTATACACGAATGTTATATTGGAATGAAGAAATAGTAGTTTTTTCAAAAAAAATACTGATCTTGATGTAGTATTGGGAACATTTGGGGAAGTCAATGTTGAATGTTAAATGCAACTGATTTGTTGAGTTTGGAAATTTGACTGTGGGAAAAGTTTTACAGTCATTCTCTATTGCTTCTCTAACTCACCTATAAATAGAAGCTTGTTTTATTCATATGTTGGATCTTTTATTGTAAGAGAAAAAAGAATAGCCTAGATGAATTCATTTAAACGTTCCTTCCCAATATAGATCTTGTTAGATGATTAGACATATGTGGTTTATGTTTACCAGGCTGAGAAACCTCAAACTAAGAACATCATATTGAGTTGATCAGAATAAGGAAGACAATTCAATTTTTTTTGAAGTGTTTGATAAGTGCATACTGATATAGTAAAGATCATATTGAGTTAATCATATTTACTCAACTACAATGGGTTCATCATAATGAAGTTAATCCATCCTAAAGTTATATTCACTTCTAATAATATTGAATTTCCATAGAACCATGGGTGTGTCTATGTCATGGATATTAGTTCTTATACTAATTTAAATATTTTTATATCTTTTACTCTTTACATTCTATCCAATTTTCAATCCCTTAGTATATGAAAAAATGATTATACAGATATGAATTTTAAGAGGTTGTAGGGGATAAATTTTAAAATGTATTGAAACATATAAAAAGTGAACAAATAATTCACTCCCCTTATTAGTTTATAATATATTCATTGTAACTGAAATTTATATTAAATGGAGGTTCCATTGTTGAGTCTTTATCATGGATGTGATCAATTATGTCAATTGTAGAGGAATTCCTATATTTTAAGGATAAAATTACTATGGATGAAAAAGAGGATGATTCCTTATCGCATATCTCTTGGACCGTAAGTTGTTGAAACTTATACAATTTTATTTCTACTTATTGAGAATGATTTCCAAATGAATTTTTTTGATATAAGAAATATTGATGTTGATGGAAAGTATAAATATTATATCATTATTTCTTTATAGGAAAATCATTATATAAAGTGATGGGTCTCAAATATTCAATGATTATGTGGGGTAAAGTGGAATGTTTTTAAAAGGAATACTAAAGTACAAGAATTGATTATAAAAGTTCGGAAATTTCATTATGAAGAAATAATAATGAGAGATGAAGAATGTATTTATGATATAATCACCAGATTAAATGAAATTGATAGTATCATTATGGGATTTAGAGATATATCAGAACAATCGTAAAGAAATATATGAGGAACCAATTGGACATTCTTGATTCCAATATTTTCTCATTGGATGATAGGGATGATTTATCTCTTGATAAATTACATAACTTTATTATTTTTTTGGAATTATCCAATGGTCCAAAACATGATGAAAAATTAAATGTATTTTCATTCCCTGAAAAAAATGAAAATAAAATATGTTGAAGATGTAGATCCTCTTAAATCTGATGATAAATTGGATGATGAGTCGAATAAAAAATAAAGTATCTTATATCTATGAACTATCAAAGTGTAAGAGTAATATTCATAGGTATATATCCTCCGAAATATTTTTGACTGTGGTGGAATTAGAAACATTCTAGGAATTGTCCCAAGAATAATGTTTGATAATATTAAGATGATTTTTATGAAAAGTATCGATTTAATAAGTGGTAAAAAATGTTCTAGAGAAGAAAAGTCATCTAAAAATTCTAACAAGTTGTTTTATAGGAATAAGAGAACTTTGATGAGTAGTAACGATAAACCATATCCAATTGAAATAAATATTCAAACAATGTATGTTCAAATAAATTTAGAACCGTCATTGAAAAAGTTGAGAAAAGAAAAGATTCCTCATGTAGTGAAGATTGTGGTGATGAATCCTATAGAGGGTATCAACTCAGAATTAAAATTGTCTCATATATTATAGATGACTATGATCTCAATAATTAATTCCAAAGTAAGGGAGAAATATTATTAAGAAGATGTTGAATGATGAAAGTATTTCATCAAGCTAGATGAAGAATACATCTATCATATATTAAGTTAGAAAAATTGAATTTCAAAATAGGGATTGATGGATACTGATCTACATAATAATATTGATGTTGTGGGAGAAAAATATTATATTTTTTATCAAAACTTATTGAATGTAAATGATTCTTCTCTAAGATGAAGGATAACTTCAAAAAATAACCATAATTAAAAGATGATACTTCCAGTGTGGATTAGAAGGCTTAAAACTAGAGTCATGTGATCTATTACCCATCATAATTAATAATTAGTCTAATTATTATAATAGTTAATGTAAAAAAATTATTTGTGAAATTTTTAAGTAAAGGATTTGAGAAACCTATCAAATCTAAAATAGATAATAAATTACCCATAAGGAATTATGGACTCTGTCTGAAGTATGGTATTTTAGAATTAAGTTATGAACCTCAAAAAAATTTATATAGTGAAATTGTATTTCCTCAATAGAAATAAATATTTGACAGCTATTACTGCAGATGTGGAATCACTACGCATAGAGATTATAATTAATTTCATAACTTTTTTACTTCCTGAAAGAAGGTTTTAACTAAGAAAATGTAATTGTGGAAGAAGTAGAAGTAACATTACTAAAACACCCATAGTTATAAATGGAAAACTCAATATGTTATAAAATTTCCAGAAAATAATCTAATTGAATGTTTGGAAGATGTTCATGTATGATTTTATCATAGGGGTATTCATGCTAAAATATGTATGACATTGTTAAAAAAAATTATAGTATAGAAAAAAAAATATATAATGACTAAAATTGATGAAATATTGTTTTTTATTGAGGCATATTTTAAAGAAAGTAAAAAATAAAACACCATGGATACTTGATAGTGGTTATTTTTCAGATATGATAGGTAATATTAAAATATTTAACCATGATGAATGTATTGGTGTAGGATTAGTTAACTTTGATCATGATAGATCCCTAATAATTTTCGGAATTAGAATGACTAAGATTGAAGGAGAAAAGTTGAAATCTCTAGATATTTTATTTTTTTAGGGGATGAAACATGACATACATTGTGTATGTCAACATTGTGTTGATGTAATGGATGTGATATTCATACAATATTATTTTGTTTTCAATGATGTGAATGATTATAAATTTATTAAAAAATATGAATGAACCAGTTAGAATCACATCCATATATGAAAGTTTAATAACTCTTATTTCATGATTGTGGAATATAAAAACAATTTGTGGGACTAAAGAGTAGGTAACCATGGGAAGAAATATATCAACAAAATTTATAATGACGATGTTTTAAATTATTTCCTAGAATTGAAAATTAGAGATGAATATATTTGTGCTACCAGTCAGAAAGTGAAGATGACTAACAAATTTCCTAAGATAGTTGATCTCCAGTCTACCATAAATATTTAAATTATTCATTATGATTTATGTGGACTGATGAAACATAAATATGAAATAATATTTACACATTATAAAGAATAATATTGATTTCAATTAGTTAAAAACATCATGTTTATGAAACAAAAGTTAAGGCTATGGAAATGTTTATATTATTCTAAAAATATGTTATGAAATAAGTGAGGTTTTATTTAAAGATGTTGATAATATTAAATGGTACTAAATTGACAAGAAATAATTTTGGATCATATTTTAATAAAACTGTATAAAAACATCATAGTTATCTATTTAATCCCCCAAAAAAAATATTTGAATGAAATTATTTACATTTTTTGAAATGGTATGCATTATGTTAGTAGAATACAATCTTTCAGTGTTCTATTAGAAAAAATCTATCAGTTCTGTTTTACAATGGCAAAACAGATGCTTTTATAGACCAAAAAATGTGACTTCTTATGAAATATAGTATACAAAAAATCCTTCATTTATGTACATTAATGTTTTAGAAAGTCCATGTTTATTAAATATCAAAAATCTGGATATAAGAATGTTTGATTAGAAAACTAATTAAGGAATATTTATGGGTTATTCACCCTATGGATGAAGTTAAAAAAAGTTGAACAATTTATTACATTTGATGGTGGACTAACATTATGTGAAATTAATTGAAAACATAAATTCTTTAAAAAATATTGATAAGAATACTGATGAGTACAAATTAGAGATTACTAATGATAGTGAATTTATGTCAAAAAAAACCTTAAAAAGATTCAGGAGAATCATGTGATGAGAATAATTCAAATAGAAAAGAAACATAGATATTTACAACATTACCAAAACATGGTGAGTCCAAAAATGTTATTTGATATCAGACGGTGGATATTCAGAGTAAAATAATGTTGATATTAGATAATAACACTTTATTTATCGAAAAAATTAAAATATAACATGTTTTAGAAGTCAACAAAAAAATTGATGGATTCTATAAATGAATAGTTGGGTCCGATTGATAGAAACAAATCATTGGAAATTGTTTGTTGGACACCAAAAAAAAATGATATCAAAACTAAGTGGGTTTAATGAAATAAATTGAATAATAATGGGTTTGTTCCAAGAAACAAATAAATACTTATATGTAAAGGATATAAATAGGTGTATGGTGTGAATATTTATTAAACCCCCCCCATTTCATGGTTAGATTCTATTTGATTGATTCCACCTATGGATGCTCACTAGAACTAAAATGATTATTCGATGTAAGTAAGGTAAGTATTTATCAATGTAGAAATTGAAGAAGATGTTCACAATGAACTACATTATGGGTTTCAAATTTTTGAGGATAAAAACAATGTTTGTAAACATAATAAATCTATGTATGAGCAGAAACATTATCCATATTCATGGTATTCTAAGCAAGTTTCTTTTGGAATTTTTAATTTTTATATAGGAAAAGTTGATATAAAATTATCTGTGAATGATGCTAACTCATTAACACTGATTTTACTAGTTTTAGGAGTGATATAATATTTAATGGGGATACAGATGTTGGTTTTGAATCATTTTCTAAAAAAAATGAAGAAGAGCATTGAAATTTCAATGTTAGGAGGATTAAATTTAATACTTGTCTTACACATTCATAAAAAATGCATATTTTCTTCTGTCAGGAGAATTATGATAGGTAATTGTCAATGATGTTTTGGATGGAAGAATTTGAATAAGTTTTTACTTTTATACAAATGATCACAATGTTGAGTAAAGATTAATTTGACAAAAGTATGAATAAGTAATACGTTTGGAGGCTGATAGGAATATTAATTTACCTTTTAGCCTCAAGGAATTATATTTTTTATGTTGTGACCTTGTCTTCTAGGAATAAATTTAATACAAAATAATTACATACATTGGATGAAAATATAATTATTATTTATTTCAATGGAACAAACTCACATGGGTAGTTATTTGAAATGAATTGTGAAATTAACTATCATGGTTATACCAATGGTGATTCGAATGGAGATTGTAAGGATATAAAATAAACCATAGGATACAAAATTTTATTAGGTGAATTTCCAATAAGTTGGCATAGTATGACAAAAGATTCAATAAAATTATGTATAAATGAATCAGATTATGTTATAGCTACTCAAAATTTGTAGTCAAATGTTTTGGAGGAATGTTCAGTTGGGAAACGTGAAAGTGAAAGTTTCTAAACCATTGATGTTATTTATTGAAAATAAAATTGGAATTATTATTTCTAAAATTCATATCCAACATTCAATATCAAATAACATTGATAAAAAGTTTAACATTAAAAAAATATAAAGCTGATGGTAGAGATTTCATGTTGTAATATATCTAAATAAATAATGAAATAGCTAATATCATTATAAAGGCATGTAAAACCCCAAAATTATAGGGATATATGAAAGGATCATATAAATGTAATATTTTTCTCTGTTTTGAGAAATTTTCAATTGGTTTTTACCACGGTGTGTTTTTGGATGGAAATTTTAGAAAAAATGGAAGAAAGAGGGTCGTACATGGTTGGTGAATGGTTTTCCCTAATAGTGAACCCTAGACCAGCAAATAGTCAATCCTTGGAAAGAGTGGGTTTTCAGGGATGGTTCATGATGGGTTAAATAGTGAACCAGAAAAGGAGAAACCAAGACCCAACCCATGAATTTGCATATAGGTAACGCACACCGATTGGAAAACTATGTGCCTCAACCTAGAAAACCATTTAAACCATTTTAATTAAATTGATGTTTTTTTTTCATAATAACCGGACAACCATAATTACCCAAAATCAACCCCCATTTAGAACAACCATTTTTCTCTCATTTTGTATGTTCACGGATGCATTCAAATCATTCTTGACCCTTGTTCATGGTGATTCAAAATCTGGACCAAAGATCTTCTCCTTTCTCATGTAAGTTTGTATCATCCCAATTAGTTTCTCATCTCTTGTAAATTTTTCACCCATAAGATAATGAATTTTGTCCACTATTGATTATAGATCTTGATCTAGGTTTATTATTGTTTGATTTCATTACCATGGATATAGGTTTCTAATATTGATTGTGTTCATGTTTACATTATTGATTAATCTACTTCAAATTGGCATTCTTCCATTGGACATCATTTGTCTACAAATTGAGGTAGGTAGTATATTATTCAAATATCATAGTCGAGATTTCAATTAGCTATTTGTAATTATATAACTTATATGTTTTTTTTATAAATTTAATTTCCAATTTTAATTAATCAATTTGGTAAATTAATTAATTAAAAACTTGTGTATTAGTTATATTTAATTTTAAAATTAATTATCAGAATACTGAAATTGTGGGATTTGAGGACTGATTAATTATTGAAATTAACATTTGAATATTGAATTCTAAATTAGTGAAAATTATTTATTGATGTAAATATTATAATATTAAACTTGTTGGATTATAGGAATAAATAATATTTGAATTAATTATTGGAATAATAATTTGTTCATTGAGAATAAGTAATAATTGAATTAATAATCAGAATATTAAAATATTGATATTCAGTGAATAAAAAATGGATGAATTAATTATGGGATTTTGAGATAGTGATTAGTGAAAACATAAATATGAAATTAATTTTTGGAAGTTGAGATTTTGATATATGACTAATTAGTCGTTAAGTTAAATATTGGTGTTGAAAATGTGCACTGATATATTAATTATTAAATTAATTAATTGAATTAATGTGATTAATTAGTTGATTAATTATCTAATAGAATGATGGGTATATGAATTTTTTTAATTTCATTAATTATTTGGAAAATTAATTATTATGATGATCATGTGTGGGACTTGGTCTTCTGCATCAAAACTCGTAGTGTGATAAGAAATAATGGATGATAACAATGGAATTCATATGTAATAATTGTGTATGGGACATTGTCTACTGTAAAAATATCCCATATCATGAATTGTAAATTTTAATGGTAACATTGGTATTCATATATGGTAATTGTTTGTGGGATGATTTAAGCTATCTCAAAATCCAAAAACACAACTTAAGAAAATGAATTATAATAGTGACATACATATGTGATTTTAGACAATGAATGATAATAATGGAATCCATATATTACATGTGCTAATATATCATAATAATATATTTCTGATATATTATATCTCTTGGGGATATTTTAGATTCCAGCATTGTCTGAAGATGATATTGATATTTCTAGTTTCCTTGGGATCCTGAGTGTTATGCGGATAGATAAGGAATAATTGAACAAGTGTAAAATGTTTACTTTATTTATTATATTTATTTTTTATAAGATTTTACACTCTCTTAATTGACTTGATATCCTTTTAGATGGAATTTGTGGTGACCTACTGAGTTTTACCCACACCCTACAAGATATTATTGATCGGTTCTTGAATATGCTTCTTGTTTGTAAGACAGAATAAAGGAAAATGATGTATGTTAGATGTATGATTTTGGATTTATCATGGATGAGGAAACCATACATGGTTCCATACCAGATTGAGAGTTACCAGCTTATTTCATATTGATCATTTAGTTTGAGACTTGACACATATTTTAGCATGGCATATCTGCAGTTCAATTTGATATTGAGTTTCCAGTATTGGTCGTCATGTAAAATTGGTATTATCCTGGTTTTGGTTATATGTCATTTTTGTTATTTATTATTTATTTACACTATGGTATTACTATAATAAAGAGATTATAGTCTCCCCATTATTGTAAAAAGTTTCGCAAGACTAGTCGGTAACCTATGGCGTACGAGGTGGAATGCATGAGGTCTTGTGGCCCACCGTGTTGGGGAACTGGTCTGTGGAACCCTACATGGGATGTCCCAAAGTGGTATCAAATGATAACTCGTTTATCGTATTTTGTCATACTATATAGGAAAGGATAAAATGTGATTAAGAGGATTTGGGCCTCGGTCATGAGCATTCACATTGGAGTTTCCAACCAACGTATGGGATATTACCAAAAATATAATGGTGGCAATTCTGCTATTGAGGTGTGTTGTTTCAGCTAGATGTTATTTTACCTTCAGTGAGGCAATTATTTTGTTATGTGCTAATTTTTTTGAGATATTTTTGATATTTGATATCGGGACACGTATGAAATAGGAGTTAAGTATGTATGCATTATTTTAGGAAATCATCATTATTTTATAAAATGCATAATTTTAGGAATGTAAGGGAAAATGACTTTTGGGTATGTTTTTGAATATGAATTATTTTTATTTGTTCAGGATATTGATTATAAAATGTGCATAATATTAAATTTAGAATTTAAAAGTGATTCCAGATTAGAATAATTGAGTGTCCAAATTACTAACATGAATATTGAAAATGAGTTCACACTTTTTTTATAATGACATAGATATAAGATGGATAAAGGATGATATAACACCTCTATTTTGACCATGTGGCATAGTTTGGTGAAAAAGGCTTATGTTTCTCTTTTTGTTATTTCCTCTTATATAACCATGATAAATTTTTGTTATATTTCCTGACACATGTGTTTGTAATTAAAGAGATATTCCTCTATAACTATTATTGTTAAGAGGCTTTGAGGAGGATATGAATGAAGATTATCTACTAATAGTGTAACCGAAGTCACTTATAGTGCCAGGTGAGGAAGTGGGAGAGAAATTCTGTGAGAACATTGCTCTCTTCATGATGTTTATAGAGAGAGATGCATGGCGAGTTGTGAAAAACATGTATGAATTGACCTGGGGATTCCAGTTGCAACACCCTCTGGATTTTATTGTTTGGGGGGGGGGGCTAAGGGAGTTGAGTTATGGAGTGAGACAATCGATACTATAAAAGACTATTTGTAGAAGCCTACTTAGAATAAAAATCAAGTTGGGTTCTTATATTCTATTAGGACTAGCCAAGCAGGGGTTGTATGTTTAGGTACTGACTAGATAGGCCAATGGTATGTTATTGGAATACATCTTGGGGATGTTCTTGGATCACTTCTATCTACAGACGCTGAGGTGGGAGATAACATCAGAGTTCCTAAGGATAAATCATTAGAGTATATCCCTGAGAGAATATGTTGGAATATTTACAAACCTATATCACTTTACTCTAGTGTTGGGAACCAATGGGAAAAATATTTAGAGATTTCTCTAGGATAGACTTAAATGTGAGATTATGTCCCATGATTAACTATGTTAGATAAATATGTTTTCTAATGTGGAGGATTAGGTTATCATATATAATAAGAATCAGAAAAAGGAAACTAGTTTAGGTTTGAAGAGAACTTATAGATGATGATGTGGTATTTTGTTCGAGCATAGGAAGCATCACTCTGACATGGTTATTTAGTGTAGCAGGAGGTAGAGTACATAGTTGGAGGGATCATTTGAATATTAATTGGATCGAGTGATCTATCACTAAAGTGTTTGATTGAAAAACTTCTAGATATAGTTTTTTGAGCAAAGGTAGAGTGACTAGGCTATGAAACGATTGGATATTTACAGTGGTTCTATTGGAGCCCACATCTGATTGGTAGCAATGGAGCAGCATAAGAAAACTAGAGTGTATGAAATGGATCTCTTACACCTCATTAGTATATAATTTTGTGTTCTACTAGATGTGTATGTAGTGGTAGTAGAAAATGGGATTTTTGGAACAACCAGCCACATTAGTAGAGTGGTCCAGATCAAGGAACTAATGTTTCATCACAAGGAAGAGGTGTATGATAATTACATGTTGTTCAGCCTAAAATTATGGAATGTGTTGTTAGACCATTGATGTTGAGAGGTTCTATTATTGTAGATTCATTGCTATCATGTTCTTTATATGATACTAGTTCCTCTCATTCTTTTGTTTTTTTTCTAATTGAGAATTTGTTTAAGCATGGAATTGGATTTTGTGAGCAGGGTATTGATGATAGATAAATCATTATAAGTATGGATGAGATACATCTATTTGTTCAAGGTGTTCCTTCCTATTTATTGGAAGTGTCACTTTATGTGGAATATTTACATCCTCCTCATGAAATGATTTTACCTATTAGTTGGTATGGACTGGCCTATAGAATATCATGACCAAATAAATTATTTCCATAGGAGAGTGTCTTTTACGTCTACTGATGGGGACAAGTACAATCCCCATGGATGATTAGATATCGAGGTGGACCACACAGTTCTTGTTTACATAAACTGGAAAAGATTATAACATAAATTTGTATTTATTTTCCAGATGACCGAGGTGTAAAGTAGTATGTATTTCCACCTATGTTGGACATGTTTGAGGAAGTGTTTCTTTAAGAATTCTTTGAATGTCTACATGAGAGAGATGTTGATTTTACTATGGAGCTCATGTTTGGGGATGTGCTTGATTCTTTTACACCATACCTAATACACTTATAGATATTCAAGATCCCAAGCCTCAGTTGTAGGATATTAAGAATTAGGGTTTCATCTGAGTGAATAGGTCACCTTGTGGTCCTTTAGTGTGGTTTGTTAAGAATATTGACAGGACTCTATGCTTGTTTGTTGATTACCACAAATTGATTTAGATGATATTGAATAACATGTATCCTCTTCCATGCATCTAGTAATTGTTTGACCAATTTAACGGAGAAGGTGTTTTCCACAAGATCAACATGAGATCAGGTTATCATTAGTTTATATTATTTCATTCTAAAATAATGAGAACTACTTTGTGAAGTAGGTATGGACAATATGGGTTCATCTTAGTGAATTTGGGTTGATGAAAAAATTAGTAGTGTTTATCGACTTGATGAAAAAATCATCCATATATACCACGATTAGTTTGTGGTGGTTTTTGTGGATGATAACCTCATGCACTCCTAGAATTATGTTGATATTTCCCCACACCATTAAATCACCTAGATTTCACTAAGGTAACATTGACAATATACCAATATATCTAACTTCATGTTTTGGATTAATCGGGTAAACTTTTTGGGACATATAATCTCTGAGGATAGTGTGTTGGTATACCCATAGATTGTTCAATAAGTTGTTTATTTGGAGCATCACACGAACCATTTTGATATTACTAGATTTATAGGATTTTTTAGAAATTATTTCAGGATAATTTATAAATTTTCTCTTTTAGCAGTTCCACAGGAATGATTAATGAAGAAGGGGTAATGATTCACTAGTTAGAAAACTAAGCCGTTACTAGCAACCAATATGAGGTTCAAATGGATTTCCATCCTCGCTGATTTGACGGGTACATATCACTCCAAACCTCCATCGATGAAGCAGCCAAAAATAAATAAAATAGAATATAGAAGTTTTTCTATTGAGGCAGACCCATATGCTCTACAATTGCGTACAAAGCTCTGTATGTTTTCAATTATGGGTTGAGTTTCTTATTTCAAAGGTGAAAAACCATGGAATTATTCTGAATTGAATCCTCAAATCGCTTTATGTTAAAGTTTTACAAACTGTAAACCTGTCCGGCTTGGTAAGGGGTACATCCATGTTCTATTTTCATCACAAAATGATCTCGATAGAGTTTTTAAATTATGAAATCTTCAACTAATAAAGGTTTCCTTCATATCTCTGAATGAGATTTTTGTTTTAATCCTAACAATCATAGGAACACCACGACTCAGGTATGGGTTAGACTACCCAACCTAAATTGGTATTTATGGCACCCACCAATTCTTAACGACCTAACAACTTGCATTGGTACTCCCCAAGAATATTGATCAAGGAACATTAAATGGGGACCATGGCCTTTTTTCTCAGGTTATGATTGATGTAAATATTGAAAGTAAATAACCATTGTCCATTGTGTTATATTCTAATGAATATAAGATTGTGGTATAACTTTTATATGAACTCAATCCCCCTACTGTGAATGCTACAAAATTTTTGGACCCTCAATCCTCAATTGGAGAATACTGCATAGAAAATACACTCATCCTAGTCACTCATATTAGACCAAAATAAAAAAACATAAGAAAGATAATGAACATGTTCTTGAAAAACCTGAATCATCTAAGAAGAAAGTGAAGAAATGGGTTGTCAAACCCAAAACCCTAGTCCATTTTGAAGATAGAAATGTGAGAACATGGGCAGACTAGGCTGAGGAATATGAAAAAGATTCTATTGAACATGTTATTAAGAAGGACATTGAAATTGAATTCCTTGGAATCCTTAAACACTCCCATTCATGTTTTTATTCTTCATGAAAGACTTCAGAAGACCCTACATCTCCATTAAACCCTCCTAATGATGTCATCACATCCCCTTTGACACATTTTGAAGGGTTGTATGATCACTCTCCCCTTTTAAATAAAGTGGACCAATCATCCACTAAAAACAACTCCCAACTAACCCCTACTGCATCAGAAAGCACTACCCTTGATGCTCAA
Source organism: Viscum album (assembly GCA_963277665.1). Taxonomy (NCBI): domain Eukaryota; kingdom Viridiplantae; phylum Streptophyta; class Magnoliopsida; order Santalales; family Viscaceae; genus Viscum; species Viscum album. The sequence continues at coordinate 901,559,006 of OY728162.1, read as the reverse complement.
ATTACAAGCACTGGGCCTAAAATTCCCACCCCATCCGAGTAGAGGGGTTACACTAGACATGTTGATATTGGATACCCTACCCTCATGGGAAGCATGTGTAATCAATGAGAAATCCCTGATGTCCTCCCAGAATGTTATTTGGAACTTGGGTTGATAGACAATACTATTCTCCCCCTTCATTCTTCCAACTATCCTCCTATTTTGGAAAAAACATCTACTCTTAAGTTAGTCTCTAAAACAGCTTACCATACTAATTCTAATTAAAATTTAGTAGATATTGAAGACCTTCCCTTAACTGAACCATGTAAGAAGCTGGTCTCGTCATGAAGTCCTCAAGGTGATATTGACTCTCATCTTAATACTAGTGCAGGTTATACTAACACCTATTTGGTTTCCCCATGAAATACATAGGTGAAGGTAGATAGAAGTTATCTAGAAACTTCCTCTCGAATAATAACCAGATCAATTAAATATGGAAGCAAAAATAAAGGATACAACCCCACCAAAAACAGGTCGAAATGAAATTTTTTCCTAGAATTGTCAGGGCATTGCGAACCGTGACACCATTAATGTCTTGAATAGATTTATTAGCACCCATCGTCTAATTTTTTTTCTCTTTCTGAACCAAAAAGTTAATTATTCTTCTATATTCCTAAATCTATGTTATTTTGTTTATTATTTTATAATATCTTGTAATAATGGCAAGACAGTTGAAACTCTCAGGATTTTTGCTCATTCTTCCATGAAAAATGTGAGCATTTATAATATTACGAATCAAAGATTTACCTGTGATTTTACATTTGAGAATACTCATATTTTTACTACTTTTGATTATAAAAATAATAGATATCATGATAGGATTACCATTTGTAATGAGCTCTCTATACATAGTATCACTATTCAAAATCATTGGTTTATAGTTAGGGACTTCAATGCCATTTTAGCCCCAAGTGAAAAAATGGGCCCTTCACACTCCACTATTTCCTATAAGTAATTTAAAATATACCCAATATTTGTTAATTTTTCACATAATCCCATCTAACATAGGCTTTCTTTTGAGATTTAACACTTCCCATCCCTCTGATCCTGAATGTTTGAATATTATCCAAAATTATTGTGTCAATATGTATGAAAATAGGGACTCATTTTCCTATACTTTGAAAATAAAAAATCTCAAGAAAGTCCTCAAGATTTGGTGTTAAACTAAATCAAAAGAAATAGACAATCATATTTCCCTTCTGGAGAATGAACTCTTTCAAATTAAAAATTATAATACCTCTTATAACTTCCCTAACAACTACTATCATGAAATCATCGTTTCTTCTAAGATGGTCACATTAGATAACATAAAGGATAACCTCAAAAAAAATTAAAACCAAATAGATCAATGATGGGGATCTGAACACTAAATTCTATAACTTATTTCACAGAGTAAGAAAATATTACAAGCCTCTTTCATATCGTAGAGATTAGGGGCATCTTATCGACACTGATGAAGGTATTTCAAATTTTGTGGTCTCTTATTTCTGTGATATCTTCAATGGTCCTAGTATTGATAAATATCTTCTCCCTAATGTCATTACTACTATGGTTTCTAGAGACTAAAATATTTCATTAATAGATTTTCTTTGGATCAGGAAATTAAAGACACTATCTTTAACCTCAATCCGAACAGTGCTCCTTGACCAGATGGTTTCAATAATGGGTTTTACCAAAATCAATGGGATATCTTTCATGAAGACGTCTGTCTCATGGTTAAAACTTTATTATCTAAAAGATTTCATATTTATTTATTAAACTCCCAATTTCCTACAATTATTCCTAAAATGGAGAATTTAGATGAAATACATCTCATCAGACCAATTTCTCTAATAAATATTATTTTCTAAATTTTCACTAAATTACTTACTAATAGAATCTCTTCCATCAGCAATTAAATTTTATCTTGGAATCAATTCAGTTTTATAAAAGGAAGATCTATACAAGACTTCATTTTCCTTGCTTCTAAATCCACCAATATTTTAAAAAAGCAAAATCTAGGAGGGAATGTTGCCATTAAACACAAAAAAACAAAGGCCCCTGATACCATAGATTGGAACATTATTTTAAGGTCCTTAGGCAATTCGGTTTCGATTACACCTTTACCAATAAAATTAAAACACTTTTTAACTCATCCCAAATTTCCAATATAATAAATGGTTCTCTTATAGGTTATTTAAAATGTTCCAAGGGGTTTAGGCAAGGATAACCTTGCTCCTCTATTCTCTTCACTATTTCTAAATACTATTTATGTAGACTACTCAATCAGTCTAGGGAAAATGGTAAGATCAAACCGATCCCTACCTCTAGGAACATGAATGCCCACTCCCATATTCTTTATGCTGATGAAATTATTTTGTTTCTACAAGGGGATAAAATAAATACTAATAATATTTAATCAATTCTCACTCACTATGAAAAGGTGTCTGGCCATTATGTCAGTTAGCATAAATCTTTTATTTACATTAGAAAATGACATCCCCTAGAAGGAAAAGCAACATTATCAGTGCTATGGGAATCAAGGAGGGTTCTCTACCCTTAATATATCTGGGTGTACCTATCTTTTTGTGTAAACCTAAATCTTATTATTTCTCACCCCTATATAACCAAACCCTTTGATAAATCCCCTATTGGAATGGTAAAAAACTCTCCATGGCATGATGAATTTTCCTTGTCAAATCAACTATTTTCTCCAAACATGTCTATTCCATGATGATTTATAAATAGTTAGCTGGTCTGCTGAAATGCAATAATGTTTCCAATTAATACTTTTTCTGGGATAGGAGCACACTTGAGAGAAATCTGGTTATTTTTCCATTGTTTACTTGTTTAAATCCTATTGAAAAAGTAGGTATTGGAAGAAATAACCACAATAATTTTAATGAAGCCCTTCAAGATAAGATCACATGGAACCTCATTTACACAATTCTTCTTCCAAGGACATTCTTAGGAATCACTTCCATGATAAATATAGAAATATAAATTTCAATAATTTGAACTCCTTAATCTAGACTTCCATTAAGAACACTTTCATCTCTATTATGAATAAGTCAAGATGGATGGAAAGGAAAGACTCCAATTTAAATTTTTGTCTTGTTTACTAGGCTGGTACACGCCTTATCTCCTTCGTGTATGACACTCATCTTCCTGAGCATACTAATGATACCATCAATCATATCATACAAAGGCAATGCCATTGCATACCTGATAATATAATGCATGTTATAGACAGTAAACCATTCACTATTACTGATGATCTTATAATTTGAGGAACTTCTCATAATGGTATTTTGATTCAAAAATCTACTATAACCATTTATTCCAAAATGCTGATAGTAATTTAAGCTGGTTTAAAAAATTTAATAAATCATGGTTATAGCCCCCGAGACTCACTATTATTTTGCGTATTTCTCATGGTAGACTTCCCACTGATATGTGTTTACAATCTTTCGGGATTAATCTTTGTTCAAAATTTCATATGTGTAATCATCATCAATGGGACATTAATCACCTATTACATTCCTGTGATACATCAACTGCCCTTTGGCATTATATTCTTGATATTTTAGAGTGCATATGATTTCTTTGTAGCTCTATAACCTCTCAGTTGCAATAATGTGTGGATTTATCTGACACCCAACATATCCTGAATTTTTTTATTTTAGCTACAGCGGAGCTTCTACATGTCATTAGATATGCTGGAAATGAAAATATTTATTCAATAACTCATTCTAGATTGATGTAGGTAAAATGATAATTCTCATTTCTATACGGGAGGCTGCTTTGCTTCATAAGGATCATTGCAGTACCTCGGTTTGAGATCATGGGATTCTTTGGTTCATCATTTTTGATGGGAGGTACCCTCGCCCTAAATACAACACGGAAGTATTTTGGAATGCTCCACCTCCAGGTTGGATTAAAATCAATGTTGATGGTGCTTCTAAAGGCAACTCAGGCCCTACAGGCTCTGGTGCTATTTTCAAAAACCACCTGGACCACGTACATGGATGCTTCAATGGATCATGTGGCTTCTCCTCTTCCCTTGAAGCTAGGATTATGATTGTGATTCACACTACTTCTTTGGATAAGTGGCACATCTGGAACAACATTTGGATTGATAGAGACTCAAAAACTATTATCCCAACCATTTGGAGTGGCGCCGTTCACCTAGCTTAGACTCTTACTACACACTGGATGAACAATTTTCACTCCCTATCAAATGTCAACATCATTATCACCCATACCTACCAGAAATCTAACAACCTCACTAATGGAATTTCCAATATTGTAGTTATTTACATGGTCTCCTTGAGGGATGACCTTCCTTCTGAGTTAGCCTCCCTTTAAGTCAGGTATGTTAAAAAAATTCCTTACTTCAAACTCATGTAATCGTTTTTTGTTACTTTTTTGAATAATTTTTTTGTTCAGTACATTGACCAGAACAACACCCCATTAAAAAAATAATTACTTAAAGTAGTTAAATAAGCGCTCAACTTTGACACAAATTTTGATCCAACCTTACCAAGGTAAAGCGTATATGGTGTTTTTGTGATGATTATGGGATCACACATGGAGAAATGTTGACGTAGAATAATTTATTTGTGACACATGGGTATTAAATGTTAATTATAGAAAAAAGACAGTAAACTACAAATGACCTTGAGATGACAATGGTGGTTTAATATTTAATTTCATGGAATCATTATATATTGGAAAATAATTACACTTTGTATATTGACTATAATAGCTTAAATTATATCTTCTCCCAAAGATATTTGAATCTTTAGTTGCAATGGTGCGATGAGTATATGATATATTTTGATTTTGAGATGGAATATATGCCAATAAATGGGATAATTGTAGCTGATGATTTAAGAAGGAAAACCTATAGTTGGGATGTTAATAAATCTTGTTCTAATTGAATGATGATTGCCCTAATTGGTGAGATGCATGTTGTGGATCTGGAATGCTAGGAGTAGATGAATATCATATGATTTTTGGTGGAGGACACTCTTTTGGGATCGATTAGATATGAGAAGTATGAGGATCCAGAATGATTGACCTAGATGAGAATCCTTGAACATCATAATAGACTTCAAATTGTAGCATAGATGAGGATTCTATCATCTACTTTAGGAATCGAGTTGTTGTGCATATGTGAATATGGGAAGAGTTGATGCATTAGTCTAATTACTCAATGTGGGAATTTAAAACAGGTGGGACCAAAATGTATCATGATCAATGATGACAATTGTTTTGGATGTGAATGAAAAAATATATATCTAAGTTCATGACTGGATGCTACACCTATCAGTGGGTGAATGATGAGAATCAATGAATAGGTGGGTTACTAGAGAGGTTTTTCATTCAATACTAGAAGTGGTATGAAATGAATATGGACCCTGGGGTGGGTCTCTCTATAATGTTATAGAAGAATTATTCTATTTTAATTATTTTTCACTTTTTGACAAATTTAGCACATTTCTTAACAATGTGAGAGACTTTTTTAATGGATCTGTTGGGATACCAACATGTTCACGAGATTGTATGTTTGGACGCGGCACCACTTATCATTTTTAGACCTTGGTTATTTATTTATTTCACTCTTCTATTAGGTTTTGAAGAATGATCTTGGCATAATGTTTTTTGAGTATAACATTCCACCCATATACAGATGGCCATTCAGAGTGTACTATATGGGTGCATGAGGATATTATTTGAGTGATTGTTCAAGAATCCAATGGGTCATGCATGAAAACCATAAAAACATAGAGTACACGTATAAAAACATTTATCCGGAAAAAAATATACAAATAGGAAAATATGAGTCTTTTTATAGTAGTTTATATCGATAAACTCTATGTTGGATGAAGGGTAGTGAGTAAGAGTTATTTGAAATGAGTTCCATGGAGAATATGATGGAAAATAATTAGTTGATGTGAAATCATATGGATACAGCTCAGATTAGACATTTGTTTTATGCTAATAGACTTTGAGGACCCCAATATTTAATAGTGTGTGGTCATTTATTCCTTCAGGTATGACCAATAATGACTCACCGTATGATATTGAGATAGGGAAAGCTAGTGACCATGTTTGTTGGACTGTTTGATGATGTAGAGATAATCAAGCCAGTGGAATAACGATTATATATTACATATATATTAAATTATATGGATGAGGTTATCCATGTGTCACTACATTAGTAGTATCATGTCGATCCTTCTCATGTGATTGATGTTGGTGATTATGAGCTTCAGAACAATGTCTTGTTTGAGGAGAACCTGATATATGTTTTCGATCAGAGTGATAAAGTGTTTTGGGGAAAGAGCATGCAAATAGATTATGTATTGTGGAAACATGGTCATGTCTAATAGAAAAAACGGGGGAGAGAAGAGGATTTGAGGGCTCAGTGGTTTTTTCTTTTTGACTCTAAATAATAGAGATGCTTGTTAGTACAACTCGAGGATGAGTTGTACTAATATGGGGATATTGTTTTACCTATTTCTTTTTTTAAGAGAAGTCATTGGCTCATTTAAAGGTACTATTTTTTTCTTTATGTTGACTATATTTCATTTGGGTTTTAACATGGGTTGTGTTTGTGTGACAAATGGAGAAAAAATGGATGAAAGTGGGCAGTGCATGGTTAGTGCATGTTTTTACCTAACTGTGTTCCTTGGCGCATCAACCCATGCAACCTTAGACAGTGTAAATTTTTATGGTTGGTGCAATGTTTTTAAATATTTTTTCCTAAAAGGGAGAAACCATTCTCCCCTAGAAGAGATGGATAGTTAGGGTCCGTGGTTTTCTAAAATGCGTGACTTAACCCAAAAAACAATGTATATAGTTTTCATTAATAAGAAATTTTGTTTTAGACTTACATGAAACACCATAACAACCCCAAATATACACCACTCAGACCAAATTGTTTCTATCAATTTTAGAGGTTTCCAGATGAATTACAATCATTCCAAAAAACTTTTCTTAATGATTCATACTTGAAATCGAGGATATACACCTTCCCCAGGTAAGTTAATCAGATATCGATTTGTTTCCCATTATATTAATATTCTTCTACCATCCCTAAAAATATTTTTATCTACTATTGGTTAAATATTTTTATCCAAGATTATTAGATCATGATTTTTTTGATCATTGATCTTTGTTTCAGATACAGATTATATAATTCATCATGTTAATGGTTAATCAGCTTCAAATTTTTGATTCTTCCCTTTGTGATCATTATACACATAATTTTTATAGGTGTTATATTATTAAAAATTTAATACTCATGAGTTTGATAATGTGTATGTAATTTTAGAATTTTTATATTTTTTTATAGAAATTGAGTTTCCCAATCTAATTAATTAATATAGTAAATTAAATAATAAAATACTAATGAATTGGGAATAATTAGTTTTTGAAATAATTATCGACATTTTGAAATTTTGGGTTTTGGGGAATAATAAAATGCTGAATGATTTATTTTAATATTGAATAGTGAATTGGGGATAGTTAATTATTGAATTAATAATCAGAGTATATAAATTGTGATATTTCTAGAATAAATAATTCTTGAATCAATTATTGGAATATTTAATTTTGAATTGGGGATACTTATTTGCAGAATTATTTATTGGAATACGAAAATTGTGGGATTTTTGTAAAACATAATGATTGAAATAATTATGGGATTTTGAGATTATGATATATTAATAATTAACAGTTTAATAAATTAATGGATATTTGAATTATGATATATTTATACATTAATGTTGAAATAATTAATAGTGTTAAAATTTTGAATTGAATAAATAAATGACGAATTTTTAATGGATTTAATGTGATTAATTATTTATTGAATTAATTATTGGAATGATGCGTATATATAATTTTTTAATTTGATTAATTAATTAAAAAATTAATTATTTTGATGATCATGTTGAAAATTCCTAGTTAGGATGATGGTATCACTGAGAGGGGGAGGGTGTGAATCAGTGATACTTTTTTTTATATTCCCTTGAAATACCCTAGGACTCCTATTAAAGAATCAATTCTTTACTAAAAAAAGTTCAACCACAAATCCAAAGGAACCCAACTATTTACAAGTATTACTATTCAATAAGAATATTAACATCCTTGGTATGGTTTGTAAATGATACAATATAGAATAATAAACTACAAAATATTCCTTGGATTGCAATGAGTAGGAAGCAGCCTTTCAATCATGTATCATTATGTAAATAATAATAATAGTGTATGTGTATCGTCTTGTCACAAATTGGGTAATACAAAAAAAAATTGAAAAAACATGTGAACTATTTTTATTTTCAAAACATAAATGTATTCAATTGAAAAATATTCCCCAATTTCTTACCTATAGTGGGGTAATAATTTCTTAGACATTGTTTTGAAAAACCAGGTCCTTCTTTAGCAGTATGTTTTTCCAGTCCAAATACTCAGAGTACCTTTCTCCCTGATATAATTCATCTTTGTACAATACATGGATATATGACTCACCAATGTATGAAAAATAGAACTTTAATAGAATAAAATAGTGATGAATCGATACCACTTCAATCTTCATTAATCCTCAATATAGAATTCCCAGTACGGGAGTCTTGAACTGATGAATGAATCCCAACATGATAACCAGCCAAATACAATTGATAATATGAATAAAATAATTAGTTGATTACTAAAAAGACTTCGTATAATGATTATATGAATAGTATTTTGTGACATTGTCTATTCTCTTTCACATCAATTCATTAAAACCTTTTCAAAAAGGTGAATAAAAAATTTCTTCTTATCTCTACATGTTTGAAATTTTCTATAATGACTAGTACAGTAATTATCCGAAATGTACAATGTAATTTTTTCCATTTTAGGTGACCCCCTGAGTGGGTTTGGTGGGAATCCCAAATAATTTTTCCATAAATAAAATTCAGTTTAATATCAATAAACCCTAAAATATCTTGTGAATTTTGACATCGTCAAATCTCATTAAAGATTCTCAATTTTTATAAATCCATAACTTCTTCTTTAAAATTTCATTTAAATATCTAGCCATATTACAATTCATGGGACTGATTTTTTGAATCCAATTTCATCAAAATCACGAAATGTACCAATTTTATGAATGATTATGAAAAAATGTATTCCACTCTGATTTTTGAATATAATCATTCATTTTGAATTTCAATATCCTGCATAAGAATTCATTTTAGAAATATGTTTTTTCCAACCACATTAACTTATTCACTTCTTCTCTTGAACCAGTTGAAGATGTCACTTAAAAAAATCCAATTAAACTATCTATAATTTCAGTAATTCAATCATCCATCCATCTGAACTTGTGTATGATTTTCTATAGAACAGTATTTTTTAGTAAAATCATTCGAAATATGACCATTTTCGGTATGATCATTTATGAGAATGGATTGTTTTTTATTCATACATTGGATGATTTAATTATACAATGCATGACTATGATTATCATGAGTATGTTTCATTTTCAATCAGAAACATATCATTCTTCTCTTCCACCTAGATACGATAAATTTGGGAATGATTGGGAACTACTCCTTTTCCATTTTCATCTATTAATATTATTTAAAATGTTCTCAATTAATCATATGATTTATTTGAAATAAAAATCAGAAAATAATCTTCAAAATTAAATTTTATCATAGTTATCCATACTCTAATACTTAATCAAAATTATCACTCCATAAACACCACATCCAAAGTTAATCCGAAGAACATTTACATTAAACTTATTTTTCTCTTTCATTCCAGATCCAAGGAGTCCGATTAAAACTGTTTCTTCTAAATTGCTTCATCTCATTATAGTGGATAGAGTGAGTTTGTTTTTTCAGAAAACATGAGTCCCATTATTTTGAAAACATGGATAAATATGATTCTCGCAAAAATAAATGTGAGGTGATTTTCATTTCATCTTAAACATCCTTGAAAAAACCTATCCTAACTTGAAAAAAAATACATCATTGGAAAAAAATACCACCTTAACATTTAGATTATTCCTAACACATGTGTTGGATAAGGTCTACTTCAGGGAATCCCCATAGTGTGATATGAAATGGAAAATGGTAATAATGAAAATCATATGTTATAGTTGTGTGTGAGAAATGTTTTTTTGTATCAAAATCCCATAGTATAAATTTAAATTATGAATGGTAATTATTTAATTAATATGTGATTATAGTGTGTGTGATATTTTCTATTGTATCAAAATACTAAAGTGTGAATTGAAAAATTGAGTGTTATTTGTGGAATATTTATGTGATTTTTGAAAATGAATTGTAAAAATGAAATTTGAATGTGGCTTGGGTTAATGAATGGTAATAACAGAATACAGATATATGATATCTATTCAGTATATTTTAGACTCTGTAATAATCCAACGTAGGTATTCATATTTCAAGGGCCCTCAGGAACAAAGGTGTTAAGTTTCTGAATAAAGAATAATTGAATAATTGAAAAAACATTACTTAAAATATATTATCTATTAATTATATATGTTCATAAAAAACATTATTGATTGGATATTGTTTTAGATGATGTTGGTAGTTTCCTAAATATTTACACTTAAACCAAACTCAGGATGCCTGATCAGTACCCAAATAGGCCACATATTTACTGGAAATGATAAGAGAAAAGGCAATGTTCTAGATGACAAATTAGATAGTGCATGGATGAGGGAATATGAAGTGGTTCTTGAACCACTTGTTTGTTTGCATAATGTTTACTTTTTTCCTTTTGACACATGACATATTTTATAGCATGAAAAATCCACTACTTTTTTGATACTTTATTTCTATTTTTGTTCATCTTATAATACTATTATTATCCTAGTTATGGTTATAATTCATTTTGGTTATTGATTCATTATTTCTACAAAATTTATTCTCTGATAAAGACGGTATTGTATCACTATGATCTATATTATAAACTCACTAATATTAAGAATCATATGTATTATGGGGTTGCATGGATGGGGTCATGTGGCCCACAGGTTGAAGTCAACAATGTGTGTCACCTCGGTTAGGATATGAAAAAAAATTCATAAATATTTTTATATTGAGTTGGGATAAAAATTTGCATTCATTCTCCCCCTATAAATACCTAAATCTCAAAATTATCCCCCTTCAATGCTACCAATTATGTTGACAATGAGGGAGAGAAATAAAAACAATCTATTCATAAGAATATCATATTTATCTTCAATTTATGAAATTCATGTTTTGGTAATAATAATATAGGTGAGTGAAAACTAAAAGGGATATAAAAATAAAAAATTTTATAGGAAAACATAAACGTGTTCAGGATTTTATCTTAAAATGAACATAACATTTTCTTGTAACTAATATATGCAATTACATTGAAAACTTTACTTTATCTAGTAGTATGGTGTTAGGATGACCTATTTTGAGAGAGTTATTTTTTTCATAAAAGTAAAAAATCATGATTAGTTTAAAAACAATTGGTTGTGAATTTGTTTTGGCTGATGATTTAGTCAACATATGATTTCAACAAATCTAGGAGGACAAAATTTTCGTTGGGATGTTTTTGAATTTAATTTTTTTGACAAGTAACCATGTTTTAGATGGATGTTTTTTATATTATAGATTAGACCTGATCCACCGTAACAATTTTTCATAATAAAGGCTGAAGTTACTAAATTTTATTAAATCCAACGATAACAAGAATGATAATTCCTACCCTTATGAATATTTTTGTTTAAACAGGTTCATGAACACTGGATTTGAAACCAAGAAGCACCATAATTATATGTAGTAAAAAGGATGAAATTTATGATTAGACCAACCATCGGTCATAGTTCCATAAATATGATGTTCATGATTCATCATAAAAAATGATTTTTTTAGAAAATTATATATTGCAGTGTGACGAATTCGTAAGGCTGTAGACGTTTTTTTGAATAATATAGTAGACATAAGATATTGAATGCATTAATACTTTCTAACTTAAATCACATTATGCCTTGTGGACCATATATATCTCACAAATCAATAAAAATAACATGGTAAATTATTTTTATTAAATAGATAAGTCATATTGTCTATTTATTCTAGAATCCAAAAAATAGAATATCAAATCCGAATGTACTAGAATGAGATGTTCTCAGAATTCATAATGTGTAATGATGATGAAGATTGATGATTTCAAAGTTGCTAATTGTATTCATCATTGGATGAAAAACATTTTAATGATAATTCAATCATAATAATAATTTCATAATTATGAGGATATTAACATGATTTAATCTAAGGAGTAAGATCAATCAGATCAAGAACATACACTAATTCATTTTTGAATTCCATAAACTGATAACACGTCAGATATAGAACATCTTTCTTGATTAGAGTTGCTGATCCCAGTCCATCAAAGGAAGATCATAATGAGTAAGGAAAGATAGGAAAATCATTTTTAGTAAAAGATGATAGTCAGATCATTATTAGATGAGGAAGATAACCATATCATTATGTATGATGTCGAATAGTCAGATAGTAATTAGCTGAGAAATAAAGGCAGATCATAATGAGGTGAGAAAAAGAGTTATATTATAATAATTAGATTAGAAAAAGGGGATAATATTAACCAGAGGATGCTGAATCTGATAATTGTATATCGGTATGAAAAAATATTTACTATTTGAGAAGACTGATATAGAAAAACTATTTAGATGGTATGAAGAAGTCAAAGATGATGTTTAAATGCAAGTGTTTTTTAGATTTTTGAATTTTGAGTAGCTGGAAATGTTTTTTAGCCTCCAACCATTTCTTTTTCAGGTTTCCAATAAATTGAGTGAAGGTTCATTCTCATTTGATAACATTTAATGTATTAATTAAAGGTGTATTGTTGAATAATATGAGTAAAAGCTCATTCAAGAATGTGAAATAATTAAAATACCATATATATGTTGAATTTTTTTACCGGACCGAGAAATTAAATATTGAAAATTTCATATTGATTCAATCCAAATAAGTAAGATCATTATGAGTTTTGAAAAGTGTTATAGAAGTGAATATTGAGAAATTAATGCTCATAATGAGTTGATCGTACTGAGTCAAGAAGACATGGTTCATTAGACAGAATGTTATCAGATTCAGGATAATTGGACCAATGGAACTTTGGGGGAAAAATAAAAAAAATGGCTTCTATAATTTTTTGACTCATTTTTTTGAGGAAAACATTTTAAACTAATGGGATTTAGTATAATCATTATTTTCATGAGCTAGAAGGTATCTCATGAGAATTGAAAAAAACATTTATTCACTTATTCTTAACATTTAAATTACATTGAGCCAACACAGTGGCTATTGGATTGATATAGGTACTTTCACTATGGCTGAAACATATAAATATATTATTCTTTACCTTATTTCTAAATTTTCATTCATGAGTATTTACAAAAATATGAGAAGGATATGAAATTTAACAAGGTTTATGATTGAGATTTAAAATGTATTGAATCTTATAAAAAGTGAACAATTGATTGAATCCTACCCCTAACTTATCAATTATTATTTGAACCTTTGGAACATCAATAAGCATATTTGGAGCATTATTCATCTCACACAGAAACACAAAAAACCCTTAGTCCATTCAAGCTTCTGAATGATTTGTGTGGTATATTAGAATGTGTTGTTCTCAATGAATGATACCCGGATCTCAAGTCACTATTGGAGAAAAAACAAGAACATCTCAACTAGTAAAATAGTTTATGGATGCAAAAAAATACAACACTGATTCATCATTGTAATACAATTCAATATCAAGTAATTTACACATATGTTTAGTGTCCCATCATATTTTTTTTAAAAAAAAATCAGAGAACACCTGTGTGATGTACTTGGATAGATGAATTCTTTAACCATCAACTCATCTGGAAGAGTTTTTATATCTTGAAGCTATATTGTTTCCATCATATATTGTGGAATAAAAACAGGTATATGTCTAGGAATGAGCTCAATTCTGTACCGAATATACTGCTCATATGGGAACCCAATGAAGACTTTATGAAACATGTCCTGGAATTAGTAAACTATTTTTTGAAATATATATATATATTTAACCCCATTATTCAAAAAAAACAATAAATGTTTGTTATAAGCTCCCATAATTGATAATGAATTGGCCCAATAACACCTCAATTGATGTACTATTCTCCATGATGAATTTGATTGTTATCTCTTTGGAGACATAAGTTCACTCTCCTATGGTAACAATTGATGTTGTCATGGTATGATTTCAATAATTATATACTTAAAATCATTTCAATACCTAACCTATTGAATTTGTGAATATACAAAATAAAAAGATACTCCCCAACATTGTGAGAACACCCCTTACATAAATATATTTCCCTATACATTACTACCAATGGTGTCTCAAATTGTATAACCCCACTCACAATTTCCACTATCAGACTCAAAGTGTTCACAAGATGAGAATATATAAAATAATGAGAGTATCATATATCAATAAAAGTACAAGAAGTGGAAAAATCTACATGAATAGTTTATCTGACTGTTGATGGCCCAGCCATTCTTTCAATATGTGCAGGTTGAACTACATGTTTCTCTCATATCCCACATACCATGATGTAGTATGATTACCCTATGGTACACTACTATATTTATACATGTTACATTACCTTTAATATACATGTATACATCATTGACCACCATGCCTAGAAGAAATCTTGCTGACCGACCGATATGGGTTAGAAGACAACCTTTATTTTCTTTTCTTTATCCTGACTCCTAAGACATTAGCCGTCAAACGAGGGAATCGTCAATACCTATAAAACATGACCTTCCTTCCACAGGCTATGGAATCTACTATTGGATATAGAAAATGGCTATGAATGTGAAATGTGATTTGGTACATGTGGTAGTATACTATGTTACTTCTCTGATTAACCGATCATTCTCCCTATGCACTAAATTTTCATTTTTTGGTTGAATTTTTCATGAATATGATTCAAAAATTCTATACATGTAACTCATTTTCATTCACAAGAATCCAATTAAATTCCCTAAGAACCCTGATTTGGGTTTTCTTTAGAAATGGGATATCGATTCACCTACCCTAGAAAAATTCCTCATTGAACGATGTTAACATGTTAAATAATAAAACATTTACGTCCATAGTGAAAATTCATCACGAATATTTCTTCAAATACTATAGATTTTGGGAAAAAGCATTTTAAAAAAATTAATCAACCAATAAATTTCATCCCTGACATACTCCCCATTGTCAACATAAAAATTGTGATTCACTCTCCGACCTCATTATCAATGGATAGAATTTCACCAGGAACTTCTCATGTAAGTGCTAAAATTCCATACTCGCCATCTAATCTTCACTAGTCTATAAATACCACCAAAAATTATCTTTACCAACTAACTTATATGTTTCTAATTTGTCAATTTTATATGAAGGATTCTCTAAATGGTTGTGGAACATCTGTATATACTAAATCATGAACTCAAATGCTTATTTTCCACCCTCTACAGTGAAGGTCAGAAGGTGCAGAAAAAGAAATTCTCATGTCATATAAGACATGTTCCACACACACCACCTAATTTTTTCTCCCATAAATTTCAGATATATATAAAATACCTCATAGATGTTATCATTAGATTCTTCATAAAAAACTATTGAATCCTCACGTTCAACTACTAGAGGAATATTTATAGGCATGTCCTCCTATTATCCTATCAAAAAAATGTCATCATTGAGGAATGTCTCTACAAAACCAATCACACATTTTATGGAACATAACAAATCATTGTCACTTTTACGTAATAGGGATTAACTTAACGATACAGAAATTCATCACCACATACTACACCATACTGCCTAAACTGAGACACTATCACCACCATCAACCAATCCTCATAGGGGTAATAGATAAAATAAGGCAAAGAACCTTCATATTTCAGGGTTTCCCATTATACACCCAATAATCCAATTAAATCACAACAATTACCCAAATTTGAAATTCTACATTTCTTATTATAAACAAATTTCTTTTGAAATCTATAATATGGAAAATAATTTTCATTACCATCACTTAACCAAAAAATTAATTTATTTACATCCATAAAATGATGTATTTTATGTCAAATTCACTAATCCTATGATGACACATGTATACTCAACGATGGTTCCATACTGATCCATGATTATAACAATATAAAAAATTATTTCAAACTACAAGTGCATCAACAAAAGGTAAGATATATCAAACCAAAACAAAAAACATCAATAACAAAAATCCCACCCATTTGTTGTTGGTGCTTCCACTGTACAGGGTTTAACTACTCCCATTAAAGAGCTCATGGACAAGGAATGATTCATAATAGTCTCTTGTATACCATTCCGAATAGGTGGATAATATAAAATAAAAGAAAACTCATTTTATACCACATTATGACATCTACGACCCAGGTGTCACTTGTCGGTGACCTGAGCCTGTTGGCCACATGACCCCAGGCAAGCCTCCCCGTACGCTAATGGCTGGTGAATAACAACTACAGTCTAATATGTGATATTCTAAGGGTATACCATATTTTTGAGAGTAACAGAACATAAAAAATCAATAAACAATATCCAAAAGATAATAATCATTTACAAGGGTAATACCTTAATAAAAAATCATCAAATAACACATGATGAATCCAAATTAGGGGAAGATGTTCATTAATAAAATAAATAGATATTTCAATATTATTAATTTTTATGTTTTAAATAAAAACCCAAAATAAAGGCACAATGGAAACTCCCAAGTAGGTCTCAACATCATGTTTAATTACCTCATCCATTCTCTATCCTGAATCCCAACTCAACCATCATTCATAGGGCCCTTTCCATTACATTGTCTTGTAAACATGATATTTATTTAGGTACGGATCTAGAATCCCAAGTAGAGTGTGAGCAAAAATCAGTAGTCCCCCACCAACAACACCTAAAACAATATATAGTCTATAATCTTGTATATTGTTTTATAATGAATAATTCAAAATTGTTATTGTACATATTTTACAAATTTAATATTCCTTTATTAACCACATAGGCCCATAAGTTCATAGTGAATCCTGAAAAAATCATTCCTTGTTTGTCTGATTCATGATTTTGAACATTACACCATGGAATTTTGTAAACTGTTCTATCATGGGATTCATTAATATTTTAATATCCATTTTCATATTTTTACAATGTAGGTCACCAATGGTAGTCTTTAACCGATTGGGAATTTGGAGCAGTAGTCGATATCCCAAAAATTAGTAGTCGTATAATAATAAATATATATATTGGGGCCTGGAACATCAGCTTGGCATGTCCTATATAACTAGTAAAGAATTACCTAACTCATATCTCATTTCCCACACCATCCAATACAATCACAAAACATGGTTCCTATTCATACAACATTGATCAAATATTTTTTATATGAGTTTATTGAACCGAATGTATAATTCTATTTATCAACCCCAAATCACAGTTTTATTTCATTTTCATATTATCAATATTTCTTTTAAAAGATTTTATATTTACCAGACAATGTTATTTGTCACACCTCATGGGTTTCTTTCAAGACAGTCTCACCATATTATATGGGTCAAATTAGATTCATGAAGGGTCTCAAAATCATAATAGAGATTAATTAACTAATTAAAAATAGAATTTAATTACACAAGCAGGAAATTTATATTTCACAATTTTCCAAAATCAGTTAAATGAAATAATAACTGAATTGGAACTTTGAAAACCAATATAATGATACATGGAAAATTCACACAGATTTATAAAATTTAATTTATTTGGTAATGATCAGAATAAACCCAACACAAAAGATATTGGATAAATATCAATGAACAATGTAAAACCAAAAATTAACAATTAAAAAATATATCTAAATCACGTTACTATGCAAGAAAAATCAACCATCATCACAAGGAAAGATAGATGAGAGAGAGGGAGAGAAAACTAATTTCTATGAGATAACATACCATAAGATGGGTAGAATCCTGCATCCATATATTAGGTCAAGATTGTAGGATTATAAAAGAAAATCATAATGTTTATCTGTTTAAATAAATAAATCAGGTTGTTTAAAACCCTCATGCATATTTCAAGTTTAGAGGCACATTGTTTCGTAAACCATTACCCATAACAATTCTCCCCAACTCAAGGATTACGGCATTTATCCTAAGTTGAACATGACATGAAAAGTCCTTTTCTATAATGAAAATACACTATTTTTGATGGGGCACCGTTTTGGAAGGTATTTTGTATGGTTTGTCCAATATTTGCTCTAACCTTGTGTTACATCATGTGGCTACCAAAATTGGTGTGTGGATTCCTCTGAAATATTCTATGGTCCTCCATAGCCATCTACCAACTATCCACAGCCCTATGGACTTCCAAAATTCTAATATTTCAACCAAAAAAACCCCAATTAAACACATAAACAAGAAAGAAATAAAAAAGATAAAATAATAACTGAAAATGGGTACAAAGTATCTCCAAAATGGTTTGTATCTTACATGTATATTAATTAATATTAAAACATACCTAGGTCTTGATTTTAAATAAGTAATTATACTATTTCGAGGGATGTCATTATTTTTGGATCATAATCTTCTCCACATTTTATAATAAAATATGAAATTTATAATGGGTTACAAATATTAATAATTTTTTTATAATGACTCTCATGTAAGAAAATCAAATTCCACATTCACAATAAAACATTGATCAATTAGATGTGTATGGTTAATTTGGAGTTCCCTATAGAAATTAATCTATTATTATGAGTAAAATATGAAGGGAAAATTTTATTTAGTAGGGGGATAATGTTACACCATAAATTTCAAATTAATTATCATCTTTAAGTAAATCAATTTTTCTAGTAGCTTTCTCTACATTAGATGCTATAAAAAATGAACAAAAAATAATATTTACATGAAAAGAAAAAATTGAGTATACTTACTAAAAAATAGATATTGATTTTTCGGAATGAAATATGGGTAAATGATTTATGAATTATATATACAATGAAAATAAATGCTAAATTTCATATAAATTAATTTCAATAATTTATCCTAAAATTCCGAATATGATAATTTCTTATTTTAAAATATATATTTTATTGAAAAGATTCATTCATGTGATATTTATTTCTATTTCATGATACATAAAATTAATTATAAAATATGTTTTATATTAATAATTTATTTACACTAATTTAGTGTTTATATGGTTGTAAAAGAAAAATAGTTAGTTTCATTTTTTAATAAAAAAGAATTTTGATTATATTTTATGATTTCAATCAATAATTCAGTTTTAAATCATATAATATAACATGAATGAAATTAACATGATTTATTTATTACCTTGTTTCATTATTTAATATTTTCAATGATTATTATCCAAAAATGATGATTTTTATTCAAAATTTATGGATATATAAATATTATAATTTCTATAAATTTCCACTATATATGAATTAAGTTGAAGATATTCTAATAAATTATAGTAAAAATTAATTAATTTATTAATTAAACTACTAAATTTCTAATAACTATTTATTTTATAGAATAAATATTGTTAAAATATTCAGAACATAAATAAAATGCTACTCTAAAATAATAACTACATTAGAATTCTCTTTAGATCAATTATTTTCAAAGTTTGGTTTGGTTTTTGGCCTAACATAGATGTACAATTAAACTTACTGAACTAATAATAAATAAATTTTGGGATTAAAAATCAGTTCCTCTGATAATTTTATCATATATAAAAATTAAAACCTCAATAATGTTATTTTTCAATAAAATTGATTAACGTATTTTACTGTACTGATTTTAAAACTAGTTTTTCGTATATAAAAAACATTATTTTATAATATGTTGTGAAATATTTAAATAATAATATTTAAATTAAATAATAAGGTAAATTTTTAAGTTTGTGTTTATAAAATAATGACTATTGTTAAAAGTTTATTATTTCAATAAATGTAAAATTGGTTAATAGAATTTAACATTTTGTAAAAGTCTGAGAACATGGTAAATATGTAATGGCTAGAACTATTATAAATATTGTTCCTTAATAATATAATTTTTTTATGTAATATGTTTATAGATCAAACATTTAGTTGATTTTATATGAAATTTTATTCGAATGATTGTTAAGGCGCTTTGTTATTGATAATATAACCGTTAAACAATGATCACATGATTAGTAAAATTATAGGGCATTAAAAAATCCAATTGGTTTAGAAAAAAGACGTGATGGCTCCATCTAGTAATATAGTACCATATGAATCCCATTTATCAAATATTCTGAGGGATATTTCATCTATGGGATTTTCTCTTAGCCATGCCCAAGATGAGATCCAACAACATATGCTTGAGTGAAACTATTAACGGGAGAAGTTCAAGCTCATCAAGATCATGACCCAAAGCATATTCTTCAAACAACCCCCTGAATGTCTCCCCTATGGCCACCTCACACTTATGGAGTACACCGGTTTATTAACGGGATATATATCAGGACCCTAGAAAATTTATTTTGTAAATTATTTTGTAAAGATTAATTAATATATTTTTATTTTGAAAATATATAATAAAAATATATTTGAAGTTAATATTAAATTTAATTAAGGGTTTTTTTTATAAATTAATGTCTTTTTGAAATAAATAATGTTTTAATTAAATATTATCACAATTTTTTTATTAAATATAATTGAACATATATATTTTAAGAAGTCAAATTTATTGCTTTTTAGGGTTCAAAAACAGTTATTTCCAAAAACTGATCCTTGTCAAGAAAAATAGTGGTTAATGTTTTTTAAAAGATAAATAAACATTAGTAGAAAATTATTTTTTAAAATGAATATTAGCTTAGAAATCATAATTTTAAAATTATCGAATGGTAAATTTTTCCAAATATTCAGATATAGTTGAATTTTATGGTAAAAATTAAATATCCTATTAATTTAAAGTGTGTTTTATTACATCATAATGAAAAAAACATGCTGTAATAAATTTCATGTGTTTTCTCAACCAAATATATGTATTACATTTAATATAATTTATTTATAGTTATTATTATAATTTTATAAAGCATTTATGAATCCTCAAAAACATATAATATATTTTATGATTTTTAATTCAATTATATAAAAGTGTGACTCACCTCCACCTAAGGAAGGGTAATATTTTAATAAGTTTCACCCCTATGTAATTGAAATATTTAAAAAAACTCACATTTGGAAGACACCATTGGCCAGAACCATGGGATGTTATATGGGTTTGAATATTTTATTATATAGAGTCGCAAGCCTATGTTTGTGAAAAAATAAAATAACTCCACTCTCTTTTCCAGTGTAAATCAACACAATATCCCATTTATAATCACAAAAAATATTTTGATAACATCATTAATATATCCTCATATATCTAAAATCCTCCCAAAGTGAACCCCTTTCATGATTTTGGTGTCATTCTCTAAAGGTAAGAGATCCTCTCATCACTTTTATCAAGAATATCCTCTATTTTATTCCCTTTTATTATTGACTCATAAAGATAGAGTATGGTTTCACATCACCCCCATACTACACTTATGAATTATAAATGTTGAAATACACCATTATCTCTCATTAATATATCTAATGTAAACTCGTTACCATGATGAATTTTTGAAAGAGTTATTCATTCATGTTCATTAATCAAGTTTCTCTATAATCATACTCTTTCTATTTCTAATTACTTATGTTGGGATATGTCATTTAATGTCCCTATTATTTCCCATTTTATGTCTGAATTTTGAGAGACCCTTTTAATTATCATCAACCCATTTAATGAGTTTTAACCAATGTTGTTAGGATGTCGAAATTGCACAACACATTTCCATTTAAAAACAATTATATAGTGAATACGATAGCCATTTTTTATAATTGGTATTCACATTTATATATTTTTACACTTTTTATTTTGGTATCATATGTAATTACTCCCTAATCCATTATTGTGGGATAAAATATTATAATGAATGAATCCATGTTTTGTCATCGATGTGACACACATAAGCTTGAGATATAAATGAATGTGACGGGTGCACCCAATATTATACAGCACTCCAATGCATTAGGTATTGTTTAGAATGATGATACCATTGGAAGGGATAAGGAGTAAATATGATTCTTTAATGAGACTTTGTCCATTTTTATGTCATGGAAATTATCGTTGACCTATGATGTTGTGTTCTATGTTGTTTCAAAATTTCCCATGATGAATATTTGTTATCATGATCTATCATGTCTTATCATTCATGTTTATGATTTATAATCTTTTTATTACATTAATATGCCTCATTTCAATCTTTTTTTACTATATTCAATGTTTATTCCCTTAGTGTGCTTTATAGATCACTCATTTCATATCTATTTCTTGAGGTAACCCCATTCCGTTTTAAGTGTGAGCATGTTAAAAATGTTTTCAATAATGATTTTATATTCAGTGTTTTATGTTGAATTGTAATATACCTAATTCTCAAGGACACCAGAATTATCAATAATTTGGGTTCAATTATGTTTAATTTTATGTAATAAAACATTTATTAATGTGAAATAAATTGAAGAGTTGTTATAGTTGGTATCATTGGAAAATTTTAGTTATTTTTCGATTATGATTATAAAACACTATCAATTGAATTAGGGAAAATATTATGTATAAAGAAACATCCTTGAATATGGGTAAGTATAGACTAGGTGTTTTATCACGAAAATACATCACCCTCTGGATGCTATTAGTGGACTTCGTTCTATCATAGATGTACCAAGGGGTAACAACTATAGAGAGGTGTCATAGGCCAGACATGGGGTAACCTAGTACATGATTATGGGCCTTACAATTCACCTAGTTTGACACTTCTATGGAATATTATTTGGTAAATTCCTTAGATCATTACAAACGATTATTATTAGAGTAACAAAATATTCTTAAACAAGTATATGTTCAGAAAATGATCATGAAAAACATAGAAGAATCCTAGAAATCAATAATTTAATAAAGTACATGGTAGATATAAGCACTATATATAATATCATTAAATTCACATTCATGTGATTGAAATTTTAAATATACTCAACCCTAATTTTCATTTTATATTTTCCAATTACTAGAAATATGAGGAATCATTTGAACAATCAATATGAAGAGAAATGTTATGAGTAGCCCAATGATATTCCCAACATGATGGCAGCAAGAATCACACTCTTCATGACGTCACTCTCTCAACATAAACAATTAATAAATATAAACCTAGATCTAGAGGAACATATGAATCCCGCTAATATAGAAAAATACGTAATCAAATTCTTTATGGGGAAAAGGGATCCGACTATTAATCGTTCATCTAATCCCTCTATCCCAGAATAGTGGATGGACTCCAATAAAAATATATTATCTATCCATTAATGTTTTGAGCAAGAGAAGAATCTTCTTGTTGATTATCATATGAAATGTGACATTGATAAGTGGTTCATATTACTCAAATATGTGAAACCAATGGAAACGATCAACGTAATGGGTTGTACAGGTTTTTGAAAACTGATTTTCATTATGTATTTTACTAAAAATCTCCATCTAAAAATAGAATGAGATTTATATTCCCTAATTAAAAAAGATCATTTATCTATCATGGCATACGAGGAAAGCATCATAATACCTACCCAGTACACCACCATATTTGTCATTACCCCTGAATAAAATGTTGAACACTTATTTGGTGGGTTAAATCCTTGACTATGAAAATCCCTAGCAAGCGAAAAATTTGATAGCTATGATTAAATTGTTCGACATGCCCTCAAATTCAAAAAATATTTCAGTGAATATCATGGGTTTTACAGGGATAAAATTTTAAAGTGGAATTTAATTTTATAGGTACAATGAAAAAATATAACAATGCCATGACATTTTAACCACCAATAGTCAATGTTGACGGAATAAGCACCCTATAAATTTCCTAAAAGTTATGCGGAAATACTTTAGATATGGGAAATAAAGGAGCATTTCCAACAACTATCAGGAAGAGAAACCTACTACTATGATGGATAAAGGAATTCTATGGTCATCCATGACTGCATTTCTCATTGATACACCTCTAAGGAACCCTAGAAATTTTTTAATCCAACGCACAAAGACATGGGTTTTCAAAGACGACCAAAAATATCCATGCCATCAGTGGTGAGTATTTTCCATCATAACCACTAAGGTGGATAGAAAAAATGAAGTGGTGATGGGAATGATAGCTATTCATTTTAGAATACCAAATGTACCTTTTGATTCTGGTTCTATGAATTCCTTCATATATAAAATGGTAATTATAACAATCAAAACACTATAAAAAATCAAGGAAGTAGAACTATCATTGAAGGTGGAAATTCGGGAAATTATTTGATCTCATGTATATAAATCATACCATGAACTTTTTTTGGTATTGAATTCCTAGGAAACATGTCATACCACCTTTTGTGTAATTTGATAAAATTAAGGGCATGTATTGTTTTTCCCTATAAAAATCATACATAAATTTCTAGAAGACGAAAACCACTCTCCGTATATTTAATATTCCTCTTATTCTAATGAAATGAAAGTATACTGTTTAATATTTTTCAGAACCATTATCTCAAGAAAGGAAATTATTTATTTTTGGGAAATAATATCTACCCAAAACGATTGATTCAACAGAAATTATCCTCTATTAAGTCATTCCAATTGTGGGAGAGTACACTATTGTATTACCTAAGGAAATTCCTAGTCTTCCTTCTAATAGAGAAGTCATATTTTCAAATGAACATGTACCTTTGGAACTACTAATATACACATTTCAATTTAAGATGGATTTTGTGGGACTTGGCATGATAAATAATTATCTACATGAGAATATGTACAAGTGGATTATATCCCAATGTGCTTCACCATATGGTGCACCAATCCTCTTTATTGAGAAAAAGGATGGGTCAATATACTATTTCATCGATTATCATGAGCTCAACAAGATCACGATAAATAACAGGTATCCACTGCCTCAGATTTATTACATGCTTGATCCACTAAATGGATCATACTACTTCATCAAAGTGGATCTACAGTTTGGATATTACCATGTTCGGCTGAAAAAGGTGGATATCCAATGACTACTTTATACAGGGTATTCAAAATCATAGTAATTAGTGATGCCTTTAGAACTCAATAATGCTCCATCAATATTCATTGACATGATTAATAGGGTCTTTAGAGATTACCTAGAAAAATATTTGTAATCATTATAGATTATATTATAATAAAATAATAAAATTAATGAGGATCATGTTGAGAATTTTTGTATTTTTCGAAATATATTTCGAAAGAGAAATATTTTTTACATGTAGAGAAAATGTGAGTTATGGTTGAAGGTTGTCTCTCTCTTGGGAGATATCATCAAAAGAAATGGGATATCTATAGACCCTTCCAATAATGATGTAATTGAAAGATGGCCAAGGAAAACATCTCTAACAAATACCCAATGTTTCCTTGGGTAAGCTAGATGATATCACTGATATGTGGGAAATCGAGATGGTCATACACTCTTACCAAGAAAACATATAAGGGAGTAATGTTTTTTTGGAATTATGAATGAGTTAAGAGAATAAATGAGTTTAAAATTATGATTATCACTACTCATTTTCATACACTAGACTCATGTTGACATCATTTGGTGGTATTCAAACATGATTTGAATAAGGGATTGGGATGTTTGTCAATGTAGAATGAAAATGTGACAGACAATGCTTCCAGGATGTTGAAGATTCAATGAAGAACTTCCCAATGAATGATATTTAATTTAATGTAGTGATATTCACTTTGAAAATTACGTGAAATTTTCTATTTTGGTATATTTGTAAAATATATACATATAAAAAAATCCACAAGTATATATTCACAAAAAAAAAAGATGAATATTACCCATTGAATATGGTTAGAGTTGATAGATAACTATGGATCCTCAATCCACATCCATATTGGGAATGTGAGAAAAGTGGTAGATTCTATAAGAATAAAAGATCATAAATTTCTATAATTAGAGATAATTTAGATAGATATATCCTTATTGTATATGTGATATGTGGACAAGAGAATCCTGAAGGAAGTAAAATCATCAATCCTTTCCCAAATGATTTCACAACTGTCTCTTCTAGATAGTTAAAGGATTCTCAAAGAGTTGATGTGGGAATTCAGAAGAATGTGGAAGCTATAAAGAAAAGTAAATCCTTATAGTTTAAAGTTTATGAATATGGTGTCGTAATATTTTGGTCATGGAAATGTGTACCATAAAATCATTATAAGTATTTGTTGGATGATGCACATAGCTCAACCTTCTTCATCCACCCAGGAAACAAAATTTTGTATCGAGATATTTGATTACGCTATTGGTGGGACAATATGAATAAGGATATAATGGAATAAACACCATGATTTATTCTAGGTTATCAATTGAAAGTGCAAATAAAAAAACATATGGGATGATTCATCCATTACCCATACATACATGGAAATTGGAAAAATCACCTTGGGATTTTTGATGGATCATATAAAGATATAAATATAGAATTATACTATAAATGTTGTGGTGTATCATCATAAATATATTGTGAACTTCATTGTGATTTTATAAGAATTATCAATAGATCTACATTCACTGATATATATCAGGGAAGTGGTTAGAAAGTATGGAGTACCACTGTCGATTGTATTCAATTAGGTACCATGATTTTCCACCATGTTCTAGAACAGTCTTTATTATTCTCTAAACACACAGTTGACATCAACATGGCTTATCACCATCAAACTGATGGCTAGTTAGAGTAGACTATCTGACATGTTAGTACATGTTTATATAATGCTCAATTGACTTTAGAAGAGTATGGTATCAACAACTTCTTATGGTCGAGTTCTCTTACAACAACAGTTTCCACTCAAGCATCAAAATGGCTCCCTATGAAACCCTTCATGGTAAGAGGTGTAGGAATCTTCCATAATGGATGATGTTGGGAAATGAAAACAATTATCTCCTAGAATATTTGACAAAGTATTGGAATAGTTAAATACCATTTAGCAGCACATCGAAGAGGCTCTAAGTTTATAGAATATCTATATTTACAATCATTGATGAAACCTAGAGTTTTATGTTGTAGAGATGGAATTCTTCGACATATCTCTATGGAATAAACATATGATATATGGGATTCGGGTAAATATTAGTCCAAGATACATCAACCAATTTGAGATACATAATCGCATTAGAGCGCTCTCCTTTTAACTTTCTCCGCCACCTAACCTATATTATTTTCATGTTGTACTCCATTTATCACTCTTGATGAAGTATATAGAAGACTCATACATGTACCCAATCCATAGGTGGTTCCATTGGTGAATGATATTTCTTATGGGTAGTAGCCAGTGAAGGCCATAGATCATAGAGAAATCTTTATATGATGTAAGACAATAACCCTTATCAAAGTGCTATGGACAAACCAAATGTTTGATGAACCAATGTGGGAACTATAGGAAGTGACGAATCATAATTAGCCTCATATGTTTTAAGGGGTGAATTGAAAATTTTTAGGGTGAAATTTATCAAGGGGGATAATTTTAATAACCCAAATTATTATAACTAGAAATACCTTGTGATTTAATACAATATTATGAAATATGGTTATATAAAAGACATGATTTTTTTATATATCCAATTGGATTCAAAAAACTATCATGAAGTATTACCATTGATAATATATCTATTAAATATTAACCACATTATTAGTATAAATATAGGACATTAACAAATCCAATTAACATAGAAAATATATGATATGGACTCATAAAGTTATATCGTACATTATGAATCCCTTTTATTAATGATTTTGGGAGAAATAAAATCTCTAGGATTTTCCCAGCACCATGCCCAAGCCAAGATATAAAAACATAAGCATGATAGAAAAAATTTAAGAGAAATGTTCATGTTAATCGATATATCAACTGAAACCAAGATTGTTGAATTAACCCCATGAATATCTTACCATTACACAACTTAATCATAGAGAATATGTTGGTGTATAAATGAGATATGTATCAAGACCCTAACAAATGACAATGTATATTTTTTTGTAAATAAAAATTAATATATTATTATTTTTAATACTAGAAAACATGAGAAGTATTTTTAGGAAATATTCAATTCTATTGATGAATTTTTTTTGATGGATTAATTCATTTTGGAATAAATAATATTTTAATTTTATACTATTGTTAAACTCATTTCATTCAATTTAAAAGATCGTATTATTTTTATGAATTCAAATGTAATGTTTCATTGGGTTTCAAAAACAATTATCACCAAATAACCACAATTTTCAATAATTGTAGGTTAATATTATTTAAAAGTGAAAAGTCACATATTTAGGAAATGTAAGGGCCCTGATCCATGTGGATCGACCCTTTGCGGTTTTTCAAAGAATGAGGTGCTTGGAGAAGGATCAGAGGATGTATTGCGAAGTTTGATCACAAGAATCTGGAAACAAAGGGGTATAAAGGTGACCTTGGGGGACATGAAGATTACTACTTGGCTTTGAAAAAATAATTGGGTGCCTAGGCGATGCATTTTTTACCATAAGTCGGCCTCAATGTGGTACATGACGTGACAAAGAGGTACACGTCGTGTAGTGCCCCACTGCTAGGTATTTGGAAGACACCCATCCACTCAAATTTTTGAACCCAACCGCTTGAGCACACCTCCTCTCGACCCCAGATGAGTTGGATGCCTCCGGCTTCAACATTTGTGTATTCCTTCATCCTGGATCAGTTCTCCACTTCATTGATCTATGTTCAATCCAATGTATGATCTACCTGTATTTTTTTGGATTTCATTGTTTTTTCTTATACCTATTCAATTTTACATGATTGAAATTTTATCTCCATTGTTATGAGTGATATTGTTTTGGTTGTTGATTATGTGATTGTGCTATGTAATCCTATTGTGGATGCAGTTGTTGCGAGAATGGCAATCATGATTCGTTACGTTGATCTGTTCTCAAGAAAAGAAAATAAACAACATTTTGATGAAGGGTACTTGTTGCTTCTCTATTATTTTACGTTCATTCATATAGTTAGAAATATTTATCCACTATACGACAATGTAATTGACCTAATGAAAATTTGAACTAGATAAAATAATGTTCAATCATATGTTATTGCCTCTTGCCTTTCTAGATAGTGTGATATCTATGCTTTCCTTTTTTATCTTTTTGTTCTTACCATAAAATAGTAAAGAACCTAAACATAGATTAATTGTAATTAATTTTCGAAGATATAGAGGCTTGTAATTGAATTTGGTTGTTATTGCTGTATTTTGAAGTTAATCAAACTAATGTATTAAGAATGTTTAATTATTTATGATAGCATACTATTTAGGTTTCCCATAGTTTGATATTAAAAAAAAAATAAGTTATTTCTAGATGGATTAAATAATAGGTTGTTTGATAACATGATAATTATTGGTAGGGTTCTGAGTTACCCTCTTGCCGGTAAGGCCGGGTGCCTTGTGCTTTTGTGATATGAGTGCTCATTATGATTGAAGGTTGGATGCCGTTTTTAAGGGCCATGATCATAGTTGATATGATGTGTGTTTTCCTATAGTGTGTTTAGTGATGTGATTCTAAATGGATATTGTGATATATGGGGTTATAGAGGCCAATTTGTTATGGAATCAGTTGACACTTAGAGTGGATAGATGCATCGGTGTATGCTTGTGGGTGTCGGGGAGGACACCAGATATTTTGAAACAGGTTGGATGTGAGTGTTTGGATTCTTACTTAATCATGATAGTTCTTTATTGACATTACATTCTACACTCCTCAAGGTATCTGGTCTTACATACCCCCTTTCCAAAAGGGGTAAATATGCATGGGGTATGCCACGTGCTTTCCATGTTTATATTCTTGGGGGAGGATATGTCTATGTGATTTCAATAGGTGGAAAATACTTTATGGGTAGTTCAACTACACACCATGTTGATCCCCTTTTTTTTAGTATATTGGAATGTTTTTTTCTAGAGTTCCTAGAAATATGGTAATGTAATATTGATTTTAATAAATTACTTAATGAACGGTGTTAACCCATGGGATTAGATCATGTAGGGAAGAATTGATCATGTTAAAATTTATAGGAACAGTGGACTTTGGGTGTGATGACAATGAAATATAATGTGGAATTGATATTAGTTATTTAAGGTATAACTATTTAATTAAATAAATTATACATTTATAAAATTGAATGGAGTAATATTATAAAGCTCTTTAAATGGTTGTGTGCGTATAGGATACCTAGTCTTAGAAGTGGTAGTCAGGAGTCTAAGAGACGTTAGATACAGTTGAGTCTAGAACTAGGTAATGCCCGTATTGTGGTTGTGAGTTATATTACATTCAATTGTTTTGGTATTTTTATTCTTTAATCCATTCCATCAGTTCGGGAAACTGACATCATGGGGATTCTGGACCCTGGGGGTGTTAACCCAACTTTTGGTGGGAGGATGGACGGCTGACTACCCTGTTGGCCCCACTCTATTCTTTTGAATGTTACATGTGATGGTAGGAACATTAGTTACTATTATTAATATATGTGGGTAGTGGGTTATAATGGATTTGGGTTATTCTCAAACATATATTCCGTATATAGTTTAATGTGGACTATTATTGGTGTAACATGTATCGGTTGTGATGGCTTAAGGGACCTTACATGGTGTGTGGGCTATAATGGATTGAGGTATAATTCTCGATGTATGATACATGTTATGCGTCCTGTAGTGGCTCCAAGAAACGAACTGGATACTTTCTGTTTGTGGACATGGTGGTTCTGTTTCACGTGGTGCATGATTGGGTTCTTCACCCATGTGCCTGTGAGAATCCCTTTTTGGAGAGAGATATTTAGGAATTGTGATGTTGGGGAAAAGCATCAAAACAATGAGGAAGTAGTTGTGTGGTACCCTTGATATTATTTATTATATACTCTTGTATGTGATACTTGGTGAGAGTTTCCACGGTGATGATGGTAACATAGTATACCTATATAAGTGATGATTTAGTTCAACATGTTGTTCGTTGTGCTTTAGCGAGCTTTCATTACTTCTGCATGAGAGGTTTCTGAGATGAACCTACTGTGTATTCTATTATACTCAACCTATGTATATATAAATTATTTTTAGGACACTTGGAGCAAGTTATTGATAAGGCTGGTTACAACTAGCTTGGTGTTCTAGGATCTGTTTGACCTTCATGGTCATAGTTGTTTTTACTTTGGTTTTTTACCTCTAGTTTTTCCATTCAGTTTTAGTAGTTTTTGCATGACATTACATATCTGTACGTGAGATTTAGTTTATATTAAAGTTAGAGTTGGAGTTGGTTAGTATTTGTCTTATCTTTATCTATCACATGTGTTCTCTTAGAGGGTAATTCCTTTTATTTGTGTTGTTACTATATCCTCGGTGCTAGTCTCCAACACAAGGCCTACTAGTGGTGGGACTCAGGGGTCATTATCCACTATCTCACATTGAAGGCCCCGGAAGGGTACATCTTTTGGGTAGGGGTCCTAACAAAGTGTTATCAATGGTATGGTTGAGTGATAGGATAGAGTTTGGTTTTAGGAATAGGTGAGGTTGCATGGGTTGGTGGGGAAACGATGTAATTCTAGTCTATAAAATGATGTAAACACTATAGGATAGCTGATACATAGGTGTCTAGGACCCCATATGATTTGATGAACGGACCTTTATATTTTCAGTGGCTACTAAACAAGGTGATACTAGATTCATGGTAGATAACTAGGAATGGATCATAAATCATTCTTCTTTTTTCCAATGTTTGAATGGGTTGACCATGGGATTAGGTAAAATAATATGAATAAAATAAAAAAAGTAATAAATTAATGTTGAGACATCCATATTCTAGGTTTAGGAGCAATAAAGTTTTTTTGTAGGTATGGATCCAGGTTGTTATCCTTGTCATGTTCTCACATAATCTGTCTAGCATGTTGTGAAAGAAGATCTCCACAAGGTAGATGTTGACAAAAATGACACATGGATGAGGACAGTCTCAGAGTTTCAGCACCAGGGTCTACAAATGTAGAAGGCCTTCATTTCAGATGCAGTCACATAAGACTATTTGGAGGATTTTTTGATATCCTTTTGTCTAATTAGTGCTCTTATTGAGAATTGGGTTTCATTGGATTTGATTATTCTGCATGGAGAAACGAGGCAGTGGTGGTTCTTGTTACTTGGGGATTCTGAGTAATTGTCAATCTGAAGGGAGGAGATTCGATAAATGATTAGAGTTGAGTTTATTTCATCGACAAAAAAGGTGTATAGTCACCAAGAGCTACTTAACCTATGACAGTGGAGCTCTAGGGAGTGAGATTATGGAATTTATTTTATGTACCTTTTACGAAATGATTCTAACCTATTTTCAGATGAGGAGGATAGGGTGATGCATTTTGAGGGGGATTCGCATCCAGATATCTAGCTCCAGGTCACTCTATTTATGCTTAAGACATTTCATGAGGTACTAGAGAGGGAAGAGGTTGTCTAGAGGATATTTCCTGAACCAGATCATCATGATAGGGGAGTCATCTGGATTTCTCATGAAGCAGATTTGTTGTTTGGGATTCCTAGTTTTCAGGGAAGAAGAGTTTCTATTCAGCCTGCGGTAGGTCCCAACCCTCAACATCTCGTTTCATCATGGGTACTGGAACTCAAGCCTTTGAAAATGGATAATGTTGTTGTTTTTATTACGTAGGATGTGTCCATCAGGATCTAGTGTGACCGAAATTTCATAGCAGTCATCGTATACTAGGTGTTTCGATACATGCTATTCTGTTGACGGAGTTCCAGCCACTGAAACCGTACCCGGTTGCACCAGATTTGGATCAGTAGAGAACAAATGGGGAAGGTAGAGGACAACCCTATGATGCTCCCCATCCTCATAGAGATGTGTGCGGCTGTGGTGGTGGTCAGGATTAGGGCCATAGTGGTCGTGGAAGAGTTAAATGTCAGCTTCATGCCTTAGCATTGCAATAGCTAGGCAAGGTAGACGTCGTTCGAGGTACCCTTTTCTTGTTCTATACTTGGGTGTATTACTTTTTTATTTTGTAATTTCAAACTCTTTCATATCAACAGCCCTTGTCCATGCTTTGGGATATTAGTTTGAGAGGTTTCTAGTGTCGTTGGCATTGACTATTCTAGTTGGACGTCTAGCTAACTTGTTTGATGTATGTAGAGATTATGAACTACTGTTGGGGAAACCCCACTCGTCAGGATATTTCCTATGTTAAAGAATAATAACATATTATTTCCTACTTGTCATGGATTTGTTTTATTAATTGTATTCTATCATGGATTGATTCATGAGGCAAGTGGCATTCTTTGATACTTTTGGAGATACACCAATGTTTTTTGGCTATCGAGACCCTCAGATGGGCCAGAGGCATGTTCTATCCTTATCATCCTAGATAGATGTGATAATGTTCAGTTATTAGGATGTTTAGTAGTTTTAATTTCCCAGGGTCATAATAGAGTACCCCGGTGTATTTACCAAAGTGGTTTTACCATTACCACCTTGACGAGAGATTGAGTTTGGGATCGAGCTACAACCATCAGTGTCTCATATCTATATGTATCCATATTCGATGTCCTCTTATCAGTAATGTGAGCTACGTATATAGATTGACGGTCTATTACCATGAGGGTTTTTTGGCCAAGTGATTCATCGTAGGGTGCACCCGTTTTTTTCATGAAGAAGGCTGATGGATGTTTGTGATTGAGGATCGATTATCATCATATAATCCATGTTACATTGAATAATCTCTATCCTCTTTCACAGATTTATTATTTATTTGATCAACTAAAGGGTTCATGTCTGTTCTTAAATAATGATTTGTGGTCAAGATATAATCAGATGCGTGTAAAGGATGGGGATATCCTGAATATTTCTTTCTATTATTTTCATGGGAATTATGAGTTAGTTTTAATGACGTTCATCATGAAGAATGCTCCAATTGTGATCAAGTGGTTGATGAACGATGCGTTCCATGAGTTCCTCTATAAGTTTTTGGTGGTTTTCATAAATGAAATCCTTGTATACTCTGCATCTGAGGAGGATCATGAAGAGAATCCGCACACCATTTTGGGAGTTCTTCGTAAACAAAAATTATTTGGGAAGTTGTCAAAGTATGAGTTTTGGCCTCAAGAAGTTCGATTCATGGGGCATGGTGTATCCCAACAGGGTGTAGATGTGGATACATTGAAGATAGAAATAGTTGTGTCTTAATACAGTTGAAGATGTGTGATGTTTCCTTGGTCTGTATGGCTACTAGCGGAGGTCTGCAACCAATTTCTCCTGGGTTGAGAATAATTTAACAGTATATACCACGATGGATTAGGCATTCATGGGGGATGATCAGTTTCAAGAAGCTTTCTAGTATCTAAGAAAGAAGTTTATAATGGCTTCAGTTCATTGTCATCCTGAAGAGGGAGTTCGGTTTGATGTTTTCTATGATGCTTTAAATCAGGGGTTAGAATGTGTTCTGATGTAGAATACATAAACTATTTATAATGGTTCTTGGTAGTTGCATCCCTAAAAATGTAACTATTCCACACATGATCTTGATTTGTAGGTTGCGGTATTTTCTCTGAAGTTGTGGAGACATTACCACATTGTAGAGAATTTTTTTTGGTTTTCGCGAATCATAATAGCTTGAGGTATTTTTCCTTCCAGGATGGAATGAACTAGTGTTAGTGTTAGAGGTTGGAGTTATTATAGGACATTGACTTCAAAATCGTGTACACACCTATAAAGAGGAATATTGTAGCTGATTCACTGAACAGGATGTCACGTAGTGATGCAGTGCGTAAATCTGGTGATTCATTGAGGTTGATGGAAGAACATTCATCATTATACCTCGATATGGGAGAATTTTGGGGTAGAGGTTGTCATTTTCATATGACAATGTAGTCATCTCTAGTGTAGCAGGTGGAAGTTTCCCAATTGGGATATCTAGAGGTGGAGGTCTAGAGAGACCAAGTTGTTTATGGAGAGGCCCTTGACGGTTGGTCTATGGATGGACAACGCCAAGTGTTGTATCAGGAAATGATTTTCATTATTTTGGCGAAGCGTGAGATGGTTCAAAGAGAGTTCCACAGATCATCTTTAGTGGTGCACCGTTTCACGATAAAGATGTACCGAGACTTGAATAGTGGGTTTTGTTGGCTTGGGATGTAGCATGCAGTTGTGGTGTTTGTGTCTAAATGATTGGTCTGCCGGAAGGTGAAGGTTGAGCACCATGTCCCAAGTGGTTTACTCCAGCCATTAGACATTCCACAGTGGAAGTGGGAGGACATATCAATGGAATTTTTTACAGGTTTACCTTGATATCAGGGAGGAAATGATGCTATTAGAGTGGTAGTGGATCATTTAACAGAATCATCCCACTATATAGAAATCAAGGAGTCGAGAATAGTGGATTTCTTTTCAACGAGGTATCTAGAGGAGGTCATGAGACTCCCTAGAGTCCTAAGGATGATAATTTCCAATCAAGATCCTCATTTTACCTCTATGTTGTGGAGTGGTCTCTTGCGTGATTTCGGTTCTTATTTATGACTTAGCACTGCTTGTCATCCACAAATAGATGTCCAGACAAAGACGACCATCCAGACTCTTGAGGACATGTTCCGCTCTTAGGTCCTAGACTTTGGAGGGTTTAAGATGAGGCACATAACCTTGGTGTATTTCTCTTACAACAATTTTTTTCAATCCACCATCGGTATAGTTCCGTTTGAAGCCTTGTATCACCGACCATTCCATTCTCTGCTTGGATGGATTGGAGTTACAGAGAGGGTTCAGGTGATTCTTGAGAGGATGATGACAATGCCAGGTCATCAGAAATCATATTACTATTAAAGAAGGTGTCCATTATAGTTCAATGTTTGGGATCACGAATTTCTAAAGTTGACTCCCTATCATGGATAGTGAAGGGATAGACATGGGATTATTATTTATCCCCAATTTTTGAGCATTTTGAGATATTGGATCTTGTTAAGTTGTGGCATATAGAGTAGCACATCCCATGTAGATAAACCAGATAGAAAATATTTTTCATTTGTCACATATCCAACGTTATCTTCCTAATGACTATCACATCATCAATTGGGGTGAGATCATTGTTGATGATAAAGAGACCTTTGAGGAACAGTCTGTGGGTATCTAGGACATCAAGGATAAGGGGTTGCGTGGGCATGATATCCCTTTGGTTCGGGTATTTTGCGTCATAGTGGTGTGGAGGAGCGTACCTAGGAACATGATTCATAGATAATTGGTCAGTACCCCAATCATTTTGATGTTTATCTCTTTCCTTGTAATTATGTTTTTTATGGTTGTAGATATTTCCATTCTTTGAGATGGTTTTCATTAGTTTCTGGTTGCAGCCTTCTATCAATGAGAGGTATCTCCCCCGAGAGAGCGTATATGATATGGTTTTGGTAATTGCGAGGTGTCGCATTATTATATTGATGTGGTTGAGAACTGTTGGTGGTGAGATACTTGAGAGGTATCTCACAGGGTGCTTGTTCAGAAAACCACTTTCCTTTTTCCACTCTATCTTGGTTTTGGATTCTCGATTATGAGAATGTTTTGAGAGGTATCTGATGTAAGGGACTAGATCTGCGTGGATCAACCCTTTGCATGATTTCAAAGACTTAGGTTATCATATAAGGCTTCAAAAAAGTATGTAGGAGTTAAATCACGAGAATATGGAAATAGGGGTACATGGCGTGACCATGGGGGACACAACAAGTAACATTTGGGTTTCAAAAAACAAAACAGAGCACCAAGGCAATACATTTTTCATATTAATTCGACCTGTAGTCGGTACATGATGAGATGGGTAAGAGCACGTCATGTACTTCGCTTCCACTGGGTATTTAATATTCACCAAGCTGGTTGAGTTTTTCGAACCATACATCTTGAGTGTAACTCCTCGTGACCCTAGAAGACCCATACACCTACCTCTTCAAAGTGTGGGGATTTCTTCATCTTGGATCGGTTTACCGCTTCTTCAATCAATCTTCAATCCATGGTAAGATATACCTTTGTTTTTTGGATTTATTCGATCCACCTTATCCCATTTATCATTTCCATGTTATGGCATTTGATCTCCATTGTTCTAATTGAGTTTCATTTTGTTTTTGTTGATGTAGTTTTACCGTTTCATGCTTAGGTGGATGCAGTTGTTGCGGGGAGTGAATCACGATCCATTTCATTGATATGTTCTTGATCAAAAAACAACATAAACCATTTGAGGTAGGGGATTCATTGCTTCTCTATTCATCGACTAGAAATCATACAGTTAGCATGATTGAGCCATTGGACCACAACAGAACTGACATTATAAATATTAGAACCAGATAAATCAATTGGTATGGATCATATGTTATTGCCTCTTGTTTTTCTAGATAGTGTGATATCTATGATTTCCTGGTTTAGAATGTTGTTCTTGAAGGAAATTGGTAAAAAACGTATAGTTATAATAATTTTAAATATTTTTCACAGATTAAGTCACATATAAATTAATATTGATGTTATTTATATAATTTGATGTTAGTAAAACATAATGGAATAAGCATGTATAATTATTTGTGATAGCCTATTTTTTAGGGTTCCTATAGATTGGTCCTATAAATAATAAATCATTTAAATCTAGATGGATTAAGTAATAAGTTGTTTGATAAAAAGATAATTCCTTGTATTATTTTGAGTTACCCTATTACTTGTAAGGATGAGTACCTTGTACTCTGGATACATGAGTGCTCATTATGTTTGAAGGTTGTATGCCTTGATTAAGGGCCAAGATCCTAGTTGATACGATGTTTCTTTTCCTATTTCGTGATATGAGATGTTTTCCTCGAAGGTTATTGTGGTATGTGGGGGTAGTGAGGCCCATTATTTGAGGCAGTAGTTGACGCGTAGAATGTCATGATGCATCAGTTTATGAATTCGAGTGTTGGGGAGGACATCAAAGATGATGAAATGGGTTGGATGTGATTGTTTGGATGCTCATTGAATCTTGTTGTCTATTTATCGACATTGCTTTCCCCATGGCTCATTGCAGCTGGTATATCATACCATACTTCCAAAAGGGGGAAAACAAGTGGGTTATGACACATGATTTCTGTATTTATCTTCTCAAGGGAGGATGAGTGTATGATCTTTCTATATGTGGAGAAGACATGGCTGGTAGTTGAAATACCAACCATGTTGATCCCCCTTGGGTTTAGTAGTTTTAAATGTTTTCTAGAATGCATGGGAACATGGTAATGTAAAAATGTTGTTATTAAATTATTGAATGAATGATGATAACCCATGGGATTGGAGAATGATGGGAGAAAAGCTAAGGATATAATTTAAATGAACAATGGACATTGGGTTTGATGATAATGAAATACTATGTGTAATTGATAATGGTTAATTAATATTTAATTATTAAATTAACGTAAATTGAATCTTATAAAAATGAAATTAAGTAATAAAATAATTTTATCTAAATGGTTGTCTGCTAATAAGATAAATAGTCTTAGTTGTGGTAGCATGGAGTTTGAGAGACGTTAGATGCAATTGAGTCTAAGACTAGTTTATAACCATAGTGTGGTTGTGAGATAAATTATATACAATACTTTTTGTGTTTTTATATGCTTCTCTATCCTGTTAGTTAATGAAAGTAACACCCCTATAATTATAAGCCCTATGGGTGGTTTCCATAACATTCTAGTGGGAGAATGTATGGATGACATACCCCTTTGTCCCCCCTCTATTCTCTTGGTAGTTTCTAGTTTTGGTAGAAACATCGATTTGTTTTGCCCATATATGTGTCTTGAGGGTTGTAATGGCTTGTGGTTATTCATGCACTTATATTATGGATATGGTTTCCTATGGAATAATATTGGTGTAATGTTTATAGGCTGTGATGGATTTAGGATCCTTAATTGGTTTATGGGATGTAATGGCCTAAGGTATAATGCCCGAATTATGATACACGTTATGTGAGATGTGGTGGCTTCTGGAAACTACCTGGTCACATTGGGTTCATTAATGTGGTGGTTTTCCTACATGAGATGCATGTTTTGGTGCTTCACCCAAGTGTATACGAGAATTGCTTTTGGAAGAGAGAGGCATAGGATGTGTGATGTTGGGGAAAAGTGGCAAACAAGTGGGGAATTAGTAGTAGGGTACCCTTGATATTGATTAATATGTACTCTTTTTTTCAATACATGGTGAGAGTAGCCATGGTGAGTTTGAGAATATAATATAACTTTTTTGGAGATGAGTTATTTTCACATGTTGTTCACTATTCTTTTTCATGCTTTATTTACTTTTGCATGAGAGACTCTGGGTAGGATCCAACTGAGTATACTGTTATACTCTGACAATGAATATAAACTATTCTTCTAGTCACATAGTGTAAGTTGGATATCCAGATAGTTACTACTATCTCGGGGTTATAGGATCTGTTTCAGGCTTCGTGTTTAATTTTTTTTATTTTTCTTTGGTACTTGATGTTTTCCCATTCAGTTTTATTAGTTTTTGTGTGAAATTAAATATGTGTACTTGGGATTTCATTTACATTGCATTATGAGTTGCAGTTGGCAAGTGTTTATGTTATATCTCTCTCTCTCTATCACATATTTTCTCTTACAGGGTAATGCCTCCCATTTTTGGGGTTACCATACCATCGGTTCTAGTCGCCAACCCAGGTCCTTCTGGAGGAGGGACTAGGGGGTCACTATCTCCCTTCTGACATTTCCATCCCTATAGGGGTACACCTTGTGTGGAGGGGTTGTGACAAAATATTAGTTAGATGAAATTAATATTATAATTTAAATCAGGACATCAAAATTATCCAATTGTTAATTTTTCATACTTTTCTGAGATAGTTCAATTTTCATGTAAATCATAAATACTGGATAAATATACTGTGTGTTTTATAAATTCATATTGAGACAAAAAATTATTTAATAAATACTATAATGGGTATACACAACCAAATAATTTATTTCTCTTTAAAATTATTTTATTTTAATATTATATCATTAATTTTATAAAGTCATTATGAATCCTAAAAAACATACAATATATTTCATGATTTTAAAATCAATTATTTTGATGTGTGAATATCCTCAACATAAGAAAGGGTTATATTTTTATATATTCATCCCTTTTCGGAATAAATTTTTTCAAACACTCCCAATTAGTTGAAACTATGGGAAAATAAATGGTTATGTTTGTGGGTTTTAATGTTTTATTATATAGAGTACAAAATCTATGATTGTGAAATATTAAATAATTCACCTCTCGTTTCCTATATAAACCCACCCAATCTCCCATTTCTAATCACTCCAAATCCAAGGGGAATTTCCTTTTTCTTTCGTAGTCTCACTAGAATCGTCCCAAGATT
This sequence comes from Viscum album, assembly GCA_963277665.1. Lineage (NCBI taxonomy): Eukaryota > Viridiplantae > Streptophyta > Magnoliopsida > Santalales > Viscaceae > Viscum > Viscum album. The sequence continues at coordinate 901,518,318 of OY728162.1, read as the reverse complement.
CCCCCAATCTCCCATGAAGCTCATTCATGATTAATGTTTCATACTTTTAAAGTAATGGATCCTCTCCTTCTCAAATTTATTCAATAATTTCCACTATTTTATGTCATTTAATTTTTCATTCCAAATGTAGTCTGTATTAAAACTTCCCTCATACTACCCTTCTGATTTCTAAATGATGATATAACTCTTTATCTATCAAAAATCCCCCCAATAACACCTATTACCATAACTACATTTCACCAGACTTCTTCTTTATAATTCATTAATCATGTTTCATTATTATAACATGCCTTCTATTTCCAATTTCTAATCATAGAATATTCCATTATATGCCCCTATTAAATCCAATTTAATATCCAAATGATTTGAGACCCTTTTTGTTCTCATCAATGAATTTTGTTAATTCTTAATCGATATCATTAGGTTTTCAAAATTTCACCATTCGTTTCCATTAAATAACAATTTTATAGTGAATACCATAAACATTTTTATACAAACAGTACTAAAATTTATATAATTATACCTATTTTATTTAGTATATACTTTTACATATTCCACAGTACATGATCATGGATGAAAATATTACGAATAATTAATCCTTGGTATATGATATATTTGGAATACTTAATCATGAGATGCAAATTAATGTGGAAAGTGCACCCTAAATTATATAACGCCCCAACACATTGGGTACTATTTAGAATCATGATACTTAATTTTTTGTGATTGAGAGTAAGCCTGATTACATCATGGGAATTTTTCCATTAAGATGGATTGGAAGTCATCCTTAACCTATGATGTGGTGTACTATGTTTTTGGAACATTTTTTATATCACATTAATGTTATACTACTATAACATGCCTTATAATTCATGTTTATGATTCATATTCTTTTTATGCCTATTGATCTTCCTATTTTCTAACATGGTTTACCATATTCCATGTTTATTTTATTACTAGGTTTTATCACTCACATCATTCTTATGTATTTCTTATGGCTATTCCAGTAATCATTAAGTGATATGATGTTAAAGAAGATTTCAGAAAAGATGGTGTATTCCATGATTTATATTTTATTGTAATATACATAATTCTCAAAGACATTGGACTTCTTGATCATTCAGGTTGAATTATGCGGGATTCTATCTAATAAATCATTTAATAATGTTTAATAAAGGGAAAATTTGTTATAAAAAGTTCCACAAATTTAATGGTTGAAATTTTGATCTACCAAGACATTTTTACTTACAATTGTTTCTACTAATGGGTTGCGGGATCTTGAAAAATTCACAAAATTATTGAATTTGTTATTCAAAATACCCCTTACATATACATATCATTGAATACCAATTCCATCCATGAAATATAAACTAAAAATGGAATTAATCCTTGGAAATATTCCATTTTACTCTCTCTAGATCCATATCCTGTGAACGTAACATGTTAGAAACTCATTGTTAACCAAATCACTTCAAGATTAAGGATACTTCTATAAAAATTCATGTCACTAAAGTTAGTATTATCACATAAGAAGTTTTATTCTCAATTATATTCCCTAAAATTTATTATATAGACACTAATATATTGATGAAATATAATTTATATAAATTACTGCCTCTATATTATGGGTATTTTTATTTTTTATTCATATACCCCATATATTAAGAATACAAAACTGTCAATTTGGCATTGTGGAGACTACCACCTCCATGAAATAGCATGCTTCATTTTCATTCACTACCTTATAAGGTTTAATATATGGATGGTATTAAAGTATAAATGTAATTTTTATAATAAAATTAAGGACATTTTATGATAAAATTAATGAACTATTAATTATATGGTCAAAAAATCATAAAAAATTTAATCATTTAAAATAATTCACCTACGGGGTATTCCCTTCTTCAAAATATGTAAAGTCTTCAAATAAATTAATTTTTCTTCTACATCTTCCCAAAATATTGTAAATAATACAAATAAAAACGTTATCATACTATTATTCTTCTGTTATAATGGTATTACTATAAAAAACCTAATAATCATTCATTACATTTTGGTATGTTCATGTTTGAGTCGGTGTAACCATAACTGAATGATACTATGAATTTATTTCAAGAATGACTATGTGTATTTAATTAATTTAATAATATGATACAAATACGTATCTATTTTTTCTAATATGTTAATATAAATATTTAGATCATTATGTTATAAAAGACCCTTTTATGTTTAAAAATTACCACATCATGCTTCCATAATCATGTAGATATAATAAATCACTCAAGAAAGGATTTACAAACAATAATAATATTAATTAAAAATTCCTAATATTATGGTTATTTACATATTAATGATATTATTCAAATGAATAATTAACATGTACACCTTCATTAGAAAAATATTATAATGTATAAAAACTATAAACATACAATGTTAAAAATTCAGAAGCCATCACATAAAGAATGGCTATTGTCAATTCAAATGAATATGAGTATAGCTGTGAGTAATATTATAATGATAGTTCATTGACCTATTTAGTTAAAGTAAATTTAGGTAATCCCAAAACATGATGTATGTTTTTTCATCTCAAATTACTCTTTTTAGGAAATATTTGGTATTATGCACCTAATTAAATTTTTGAATTTCACATACTGCCTCTTTGGGATATCATGAAAAATTATGTTTCAAACACGGTAATTTATTTTAAATTTGAATACCTCAATTTATGGTGTTTTTATTAATATGTTACTGTAGTTGTAATGGTTTTTTGGGTTTCAATCACGATTCATTGATACATGTTACATGTAATAAGAAATGTTCCATTTTAAGTATTTTATTTATTAAAAATCCCATGAATGCATTATACATTATATCCATTTACTCTATTGGATTTTATTGACAATATAATAGATAACTTATTTTATTATAATGAAGAGAACAAAGGCAATAGATGAAGAACATGATTTATATATATTGGATGTACGGTAAAAATAATGCTTCATTATTCAAGTGTCTGTTGATTAAAGTGTTTCTCTATTAGTGAGGATTATTCATCACTTAATTTTTTTGATTGAGTAATAATCATTCATTGAATTTTTTCCATATAAGATTTGAAAATTCTACCATTCGATTATATTATGTGGTATTCCATCATTGTTTTTTTGGAATATTCAAATCTACCAAATAAAAAATTTGGAAAATAATTACCGCATATTTGAATGTGTTCTTTTTGAAACAACCCACCTTCTTTGTTTGGATGTATTTTGATAATATTTTTCTAGTAATGAATTAGGTATATATTAATTTATCAATATAAAGGAAACATCAAATTTTATATTATTCATACTTAATGATTTTCAACAAGAAATTATGAAATTTTATTTATATGGAAATTTTTTGGGTGTCCAATATATTGTAATTACAATAAAGAAAAATACTAGAATCTTGACTATATACCATAAACCTTATTTATCGGGATGGGATATGAAAATTTTATCCCTTTATTGACACGGTAAAAAGGATTAATATTCATTATGATTAGAGGGAAAAAATTTGTTTCATCATGTCTTTATATTATGTATTAATCATTATATTTATTTACATGTTTATATTCACCCAAAATATCGTTAGGGAATCATATGAAAGATCAAGATTACAATAATTAATAATATATTATAATTAATTAGTTTATATGTGGGGCCAATAATTATATATCCCTTCAATGTATCGATAAGTTTCATAAAAAAATGGGTTTTCAATTTTTGTTTATTCATACCCAATTAATTATGATTCCATGAATGTGGTCTCAAAAATATTTAAATGATGGGTAATAAACCGTTGAAAGTAAGTTTTATGGTGTTCAAAAATATTCATTCCACATGTATTAGATATGCATTATTGATATAATTTTTTTTATTTATTAATATTGATATGTCATGATTCCAATTTAATATTGCCAGTACACATTTAATTTATGGGTGGGGTGGAATGTAACTACCTGATATTATTGGATATTATTTCCTTTAAATAATTCAATTCTTTTAGTGTCCTTCTCCCTGAAGAACTTTGATCACAAATAGAAATGTTTTATAATTTATTAAAATGTAAATTTTGAGTATGAATTTTAAAACATAACTGATGAATTATGGGCTTTTAATATGAGTAAAATATATATGAAATATTTATATTAAGATATATATATGTATCAATTTAATTTTAATTATGTTCAATTATTATAACTAAAAAAATGAAAATCATTTTATTCATAAGAACATATTTTATTGAAATTGATGTCTGATTTCTCATAACTAATTATATTATGATTAAAAAATAGTGAAAATTTATAATATTTATAATAGGACTACTAATGAATTATTTTTTAATTTATAAGAACTAAAATAAAAATAGACAACAATTAAATTAGTTATTTTCATATGTGAAAAATTTTCCCATATATTTTGGGATTTTTTTTAAAAAAAATTAAAAAATCAAAAATTTTATTTATGAAAATCTAAAATCATTTTGGGATTTATAATTTCTATTCAATTTTATGATCTATATATAAAATGTTTTTTAAAATAATTTATTTTCGGTGAAATATGTAAAATTCTGTTTTAACAAATCATATGAGTTTTATGACATTATCAGTGTATAATAGTAAATTCAAAATTCATGGAACCATTTTCTAAGAAGATTATAATATAAAAAACAAGAGATTAATATTTTTTAAATGTTTGTTAAAATTAAAAAACAGATATTTTATATTTTAGAAAATATGTATTAATTTTCCAAAAACTATTTTAAAAACATTAAATTTTTTTTAAAAAAAATTTATGTTTTTTCACATTTATAAATTGAATCAAAGGAAATTTCTTTCCAATTTTTAATTCATGGGTATAAATTATCTAATAAGTAGAAATTTTGTTTTAGGAATAAATATTTAGTTGTCTTATAAAAAAACTAGTTACCATGGTAAGAGATAAGAGAAACAAAGTAATAATTCATGATTTAATGGGCACATAACATGTGAAAATAATGTATACAATTTATTGGATGAGGAAAATATTGACGATGTATATTTAACAGTTAACTATTTCCTATTTTTGGATCCACTTAGAATATCTAATATCTACCAACTTTATATTATTTTTATTTATAAAAAAATTGTCATTGTTACCACCTATAAAATTGGCTATAACCACCCATTCAGGGAACACCTAAAAATTAGGCTTTCTTATAAAACCATGTTCCATTTCATTCCCTAGGAATAGTCTGACACCCACATAATCATTTAGTCACATGAGATTGTCATGTTCTATCTATTAACATGGGAACTTCCATGTAAATCTCAAATACCATACATTATTAATTGTATTTACATAACATCTTCCAAATTTATTTCCCTTTTACAATAGTAATGTTCCAATAATTATATAAATTATGCAATATATGTTATATAATTTATTTGAATAATAATAAATCACCATTTTTTCTATTGTGAAAAATGAACCCCTATATTTTTGTTGTGTAGACTACCACCTCAATGACACATCATGTTTCATTTTCTTTCACCATCTGAAATGGATAGTATATAAGAAAAAATTACTACATAATTATTACATTTGAATTATGTTAATTATTTTGAAACATTATTACATATTAAAACCCTCTACCATTATATGGAAAATTAAATATTTATCCTTTAGTATGTGTGGACGAATGCCTTAATGAAATAATTAATTTACGTTTTTCTTTTCATAAACACCTTACATGGATTTTCCTGAGGATGGGATTAAAGGATAAATATTATGTTTATGATATAATCACAGTTATATAATTTATAATTTTTAAATCTACTAATTTTTTTTCATAAAATTAATTTTGTTAATTATATTAAAACCAAACCACATCGTAATCATTAATAAAATATGGTTATGATCAAATCTATATCCATTTTACCACCTACGTGAACAATACATTGAATTTATAAAATAAATTACAATGGGAAAATAATTACTAAAATAATGCATCTTTGGTTCAAATATATTATGATAATATCAAATTCATCAATCATGGAAACAAAATCTATTCATCGGAAAACACTAAAACAATCTTATTATCAACATCATCATCATGACAAATGTCTAAAACACTCATAAAAGTAATTTTAAACCTGAGGAATTATTATAAATCATCCCTAATATTATCATTAATTAATATTCTTACATTAAAATTATAAGAATATTGAATACAAACACAACTTTTATTATACTATTCCAATGTTATAAATATTACTTGTACACTGGGATGAAAATAAGTAAAATAATGTAATATAAAAATGTATATAATGAAATTAAATGAGTATTATAAATGGATATGGTTATGAATAATGTTTTTAGGTATGTACAAAATAAACATAAATAAATTTATCATGATTTTTGTGGAATCTGATTAATGAATCAATACTAAGGAATTGGTTTTTTCCATAATTCTATTCATGTATTCATGTTGGTAATTTTCACCAAAAACATTTCTATGAATTAAATATTACCTATTTGATATAAAATTTGATTAATTATATACTAATATTTTATTTTAATGTACAATTATAGTCCATCCTTTTCACGGGGTTTTCATTAATCTTTTACTCAAGACACTAGGTTTATCTTCATCTCAATTATAATACATTAAGACATGATACATTTTCAAAATAATGTTCCCATTGTATTTTATTATATATATTTAATATCACATGAATTTACTAAAAATTATATCCTTTTATTTTATTGGATTCACTATCCAAATAATGTTTTCTTATTCAAGAAGGTATTGATATGGTTATATCCCCATTAGGAATAATTTTTTGTAACATTACATTCATTAATTTAGTTATGATGATTATTTAAACTTATTTCAATATATGCTGGATTGATTCTAAAATTTTATTTTATTATGTTTTATTGTATCATTTTTTCTAAGAATAAGAATACATAACAAATAAAAACATTGAAAAGTATTTATCACTTATTGAGACATGTTCTTTTGAAAATACCTATTTCTATTTTCCAATTTGATTACGAATATGTTACTATATAATTTACATTATCAGATAATCATTGTTCTATAAGGTGTGAAAATAACAATATATATAAATTGGATTGGATTATGTTAACTTATAAATTATGATATTATATTTATGTTTTTAAATTTATTAATATTCCATATATTTTTATTCCAATTTGGATGATTATTGTACTGTTCACTATGTATTGTTTGACCATCTACATTATTTCTCATGATGGGTTACGATAATGTGATACCTCTATTGAAAAGGGGAAAAATATAATTATTGTTGACTATTTTTTTCTAATATAGGTTGATCATGTATTTATATTTTGTGTTCTACAATATATGGATATCAATGTTTTTATTAATCTAATGTTTCCATAGAGAATTACAAGAAAGATCCTCTCGAGTCTTATGGTGAATGAATTGGACATAATCAAGTGATGGGAGGTGTTTCAAATTTTATATCCTTTCGATACATCAATAAGTCTTATGAGATGAAATTGTTTTTAGTAATTGGTGTATGCCTTCCCCACTCATCAAGATGTGTTGATTATAGTATCGATGAAATGTTATTTTATTGGAATAAGTCCTTGAAAGTAGTTTTGTTTAGATTTAGATCATTATAAATTTCATTAGTATGACATCAGTATTATTAGTATCCCCTTTTTTATTTATTTTCCTTTATATATAATTCTTGTACTTTCATTTCATTTATGGCGCCTTGTAGTTTACCTATTCCTATGATAATATATTTCCATGTCTACACCATGATTTCTCCAATTATATATTTCCCTTATTGAGTGTTTTATCATAACACATTATTATGATTTTATTATAAAATTAATGTTCAAAAATAATACATATGTCATGATTATATGGAAAACACATGTGAAAAATGTATTGGGAGATATTGTAGACATATCATGAATTAAGTAGTTTCTTATATATAATGAAAAAAATGTCCATTAGATAAGGAAGATTCAATATTTTTTGTTTATAATGTGGCCTAATTCTCTAATTCTAGAAACCTGAAACGATCATTTCAATGTCATAGATTCTGTACTGTTTATTGAATTTTTATCTATTGATGGTTATATCGAGTGTTTTGAAGTTAGTATCATTGAATGAGTGCAGATTTGGGGTTTCATAACAATTATATAATAATAATTTCACAATCTCCATATATTTTATTTTAATCTATTTTTGGGTTTTAATTTATTCATTAAATTTTAGTCTCATTAATATTTATGAATATCAAAAAATGTTTTCAAAGACACATATCTTTATTTATCTCCTTGGATTTGAATGTTTTCCACCATGTCCATAATTTCATTGAAATGTTCTTATAAATTCTTCTAACTATTTTTAAATGATATATTAAAGTAATTTTTACAAATTTTTGATTGATGAAGAATTTTTTTATGGAAATATAGTTTTCAATTTCTAAAAGAGGAACTATTTAAAAAAGCTGAAAATCATTATATTATCATTTATGACATGAATAGAATTTTTAATCACCATGAATACTCATTGATACGTATATTCCTCTATATGTGTTCCTATTAATTTCAGGGGAAAAAATTTCTCAATATTTTTGGGGATTTTATTTAACTTTTTATCAAATGAAAAGTATATTTACTGATTTTTTAAAAGAAAGGGTTGAATGGTTCTTTAATTTAAATTTTCATCTATGCCATCATGATTTAAGTATTGATATGCTTCACTAGGGTTATAGTCATATTATACAATCCACATTCATTCCCAAGGGTTAATTATGTTATGATGATATCATTTTGAAACCAGTTTATTTTCCATGGTTAATGATATGATATAAAAATGAATGCCTTATTATTTTCATGGAAAACATTTATATGGATTAAATTATATAATGGAGTAGATAATTATAAACCCTTGATGCATTGAGTAAATACTTATATCTCATGATATAATTATGGGAGATGATTTGATGTGATCAACCCACATAACTAAAGAAGTCGGGATTCCCAATCCACCGTGATATTGGAAACAAAAAGGAATGTGTAATTCATTATGTTATAGACAATAAGGGGTGATGCCAAATATTCATTGATATAACAGTCCTGTTTTTAACCTAATCAAATTATATTTTATCTATTCAATGATGGTTGAACACTCTTATAATATATTTTTATTCTTATTGTTTGAACTCATTTCTTGTGATTGACTATTGATAATTCAATATATCCTCATACATATTAATGTTTAATTCTCTAACTGATGATTACGATCCATGATTTGTTATAAATTTTGTTTAAATAATATCATATACTCATACCCTTATGATATGTTCACATTTGAACATTAATTTCTAACTCCCTTGTTTACACTTACTAAGAACCTGAGATAACCCCCTATCTTGTTTCAATTTTAAATAGGCTGTTTAGAAGGGAACTAATTACAATGTGCATAGAAGGGTACCTTATATAATTAATTATCCAATAGAAAATAAATATTAAATATAAACAATTTGTTTATTTATCATTAATATATTTATGATAATCCATTACAGTTCTAGGGTAGGTAATGTTATTTTATATAATGAATAATGATCCACAAAGAATTATTATATATGTTGGTAATGTTTTTGTCACATAAAAAATCACACTTCATTTATTCATCATTATTTTTATTTCAACAAATTTCTTGAAATTTGACTTTAATTTCAGTAGGTCTGATGTAGAAGTGTATATTATAATTACTAAAAGATTACACATCCTAAATAAACCAAGACTATGTATTTTCTATTGTGTTTTCAAACATGTGTTTTTAATTTTTTTAATATAAAATAATTTTAAATAGATCATAAGTGTTTGAAGAGACTATATCCTCCATATGTGTATTTATTTTCTCTTTAATTTATTCTTCTTTTTATGATCTTTTATGTTCATTGAATATTTTTTGAAATTTAAACTATCATGGGTTTTTCCACATTAATTAATTTGAATATTTATATATTTTGGTCATTCCTAATATGGACTATTCGTCAAAATTTATAAAAATTTTATTTATGATTTATTGATTTATTATACTGCACATTTATACTACTACTGTAAAAAATGAATATATTTCCCAACTTGAGAAACATCTTAATCATTATTTATATCATTATTTCATTTTGTTTTTTTATTAAGATATTAGCTTAATGTTTTTGATCTATGAAATAATAAATTTTTATCAAATCCATTACTCTTCATTAAATGTTTCACGTATGATTTTGGAAGTATTTTAAAAAAGCTATTTTAGATTTAATAAAAAAATTATCTTCCTTTTTACAATTGACCTTTCTTAATCCCCATTAATCTAGTAAATACATTGTTAGGTTACAATATTATGATCCCTTAATCACTTTCCTTCCTCCTCAATATGTTAAATGAAAAATTATTGTTGATCAAAATTGTGTGAGATAAATTTTTCTGTGTCGTGATTACAAGAAAAATATATTGTAAAATTATAATAAGTGCTTCATCATTTTACTATTACTATAAGGTGAAAATTCCTCATTAAAATATGTATATATGGCCTAAAATTTAATTCAATATATGTATTGGTTTCACCACCTCATTAATGTAAAAAATAATATCACTTCCCTAAAAAATAAAAAATTGAGATAAAAATAAAAACCAAAAAATCTGATCGATAAATATTGAAGTGAGTGAATATAGAATTGTATTTTAATGAAGATAAAATATGGTGTGACATAATAAAATAAGAATAAATGGTCATTCATAAGTGATTAATTTTTTTGATGACTAGGGTGCACACCATTTAAGAAGAAAACTATTTCTATACATTTTACCACATTCAAATCATTCTTTTCTCAATAATACATAGATGTTTATATATTCTGTACCTTCCAACCCTTGGCCCGAGAATTACCCAACCAATAACCCTCAATATTTAAAAATTTATTTCAATATAAAGTGGATATAATAGGATGGTTGAATGAATTTATATATCATTAAATCTATGGGAATGAGTGATTCCCCTTATGTAAATCGATGAGTGAGAAGGAAATATGCTTCCAGGGGTTATTAGGACAAGGACAATAGAGTTAAAATGAGATATAATTGAAATATTATTTGAGACTTATATTTGAATATAGATCAATGTATGAGTGAATATATTTTATTAGTTTTTGATAATTTGGGTTTATTACAATTTACATTGCAGGAATACTATTCAAAACTTAGAATAATTGATTTACTAAGAGTATGATGGTTATGTGGGTAGGAATAGTGATTATAATATTTTCATTTTGTATTTCTTGTAATTTAATTTAAATTTATAAACCATTTTATTAAAAATGGTAAAATGTAAAAAAGTTTGGATTTAGTAATAAATATTCATTTAATAATAACATTTCTTAATTAAGAAAAATCAATTTTTTTATTTTATATTTGTTATAAAAATATTATAATATGTTTTTAAATGAATTTAAAACAAATATTCTCAAAGAAATGGGATGAAATAAAAACCACCATATTATAGAGAAAATTATCATGGCTCACATGAGAAATATAGGGTATCAAAATTAATCATTCATATGTTTAATACATATTAATTTCATATATTAACATTAGTATCATCCAAAAAATTTGATAATTTATTTTTTTAGTTAATAATTTATTTTAAATCCTTTTAAAATGTATTATTGAATTCCGCTTAGATGTAAGGATAGTCTTGTGAAAATTATAGTGGTTCATGACATGAAAATTAAGGGAAAATTATTTTATAATGCATGGAACATGATATTCCCATAGTTATTGCTAACCATGACCCATGAGCATGTGACATGGTATAGGGGTGATCATGGATTAAAACCCATGAATGTGTGCCCTCAATACCATGTGGTGATGGATATGTCTCTTAAAAATGTATTTTATAGATATATACAACCCAATTGGGAGTCCTTGAAAACTATGTAACTATATTTTCCCTTAGACTGAGTACATTCCTGGATTAGTGCACGATTTGGAATATTATGCAGGAAAACATTGTACATCATAAAGAGGGAAAATCTTATGACTTCTCACTCCATATATAATATATATCTCTCTTTATTTTCACACACATTTTAATCCCACCATTCTTGGTTGAAAAAGATTCACCTTTCTATTCTACTGGTTTTTATCCTTCAATTATATGAAATTTAAGGTATTGTTTCTTGCGATTCGCAGATGGAAGAAAGTATATAAGTATAAGTCCATGTATTTTATATAAGAGTCCCAACATGGTTATTACACTTCTTATAATTCTTATGACTCTTATTTTTCTATTGTTAATTAATTTTTAGTTTACAACCATTTTATCTTAAATCACGGGTTTGTGTTAGGTGACTGGTTGACATTGACCTTATTATTGGTAGTCTACATGAAATCTACCATTGTCTTGGTGCTTTTACATGTATATATATTTTTTATTTCATTTTCATGTTTCATTTTCATATTTGAGATAATATAAATCACATTGGGAATTTAAATGTTGAGTTAAAGCCTCCATGTATTCCCCTATGTCAATTGGAGTATATGAGGCTTCGCCTATGGCCAACCATGGGGTCTAGAAAATTCCTAAAAATAGTCAATTGGGAAGTAAATTTGGGAAATTTATATTTATGAGACGAAATTGGTATCATATGTCCATTGTAAAATTATATTGGAAAATGGTTTAATTTGTATTGAATGAAATTAAATATGTTATGTCCAAAAATGGGATGATATAGAAATGTTTAATGTGAATTGTGTGAGTTGATAATTGTGTTAAAAGAATGATTAAAAATTAGTTAACTGAATGGTTAGTTAAATTAATTAATTTTATAACTATGAAAAGGGGGTTAAATATGGTGGACTATGAGGATAATAAATATTAGAAAAATAGGCTCTCCCATGTTGTTTTGATTATTTCAAAATTTCAATTATGTGAGACCATGGAAATATGTGTTGATATAATGGTTATGGATGTTGGAAATGATTATTTACATCATTGATTTGGATTTCTAGACCTGAAACACCAAAAAATTCGTTTAGGATATTAGACATCAAGTTATAAATAATTTATTAGGACTATCAGAAAAAGTCCTCTATATGGTTGGTTTGGGTACATGGATGGGTGTTGAATGTTTAAATTTTTTGATCCCTATAATATATGGTTTTGATGACCGACATGGGAAGAAATATGATTTATTTTCTCAAGTATCACATTAAACGAGAGGGACAATGAGTTTAATTTAATATTATCAATATAAAAAATATTATAAAATTTTCACTATCTACTATTACCTTATACATATTAATATACTATTGTTATTATATTGGATAATGATTTAGACGCAATTGGATATGGACTACAAATTTATAATCACACCATGATTGATCTAATGTTGATGCCTACGCATATATTCTGGTTATGAGTCTAGATAATGTAAAAAACACAGTTATAGATTCTAGAATAAGGATTTCAGATAGAGAGTGGATGATGGAACAAAATTATTGTAGAGACCCAATGTGGGGATTTTTATTGTGTCGTTATTTTGGGTTTCCGTCGACACCTAACACAACTGTGATATGAAATGTTTACTGTTTTTATTTGTGAGTGTTTCCTAGTTATATTATTTAGTTATTTTATGTATGGTTACCATTTGGTTATCATTTTCAAATCAGTCCTTATTATTTATTTTATTTTCTCACTCAGATATAAATAATATAGACATGGAAAAATCTACCTTAGACCCCAAGTACTAGTTAGTAGCCTCAAATATACAATGAGGCATTACTAGGGTCTTGTTTCCAATCTGTTTTGATAGTAGTTCAAATAATCTAGATTGAGATGATTCAAAGTTATATCAATGATAATATTTAATATTCGTTTAATTTTTTTGAAACATAGAAAAGATAATTTTATGGGATTGGAGTTGGTAAAAATCATTTTAGGGAGTAGATAACCCTTGTATAAGGGAAAAGGAAACTTCCCTGAGTACGATTTCAATTCATATGGTTTATTTTTCATTGTTGATATGTTATTTTATGGTGGGAGATAGACAAACATAGTGATGTATGGTTTTTTGGATTTTACTAATTTATTGATATATAATTTTATATTTGAATGTATTTATCATCATAAGAACATAGCTAATTTTGGGACTTGTATCATATTATGAAGACAAGGAAAATCATGTAGTTGTTAGTTACATAGAAATAAAAAATATCATTCTGGGAAATGAAATTCATTTTTGTTTATTATTTTTTTATATAAATATTTCAAAAAATATAGGAAGAAAGTATTTTGAAAATTTACATATGGTAATTTTATAATCATTAAATTTTTTCTAATATCTCTTTTGTAATTTAGATGATTATTTTAACATTCATTATAAAGTGGCCGAAGATTGAGATGGATGGGTTTAGTGATTGTATTACTATTATATCTCTTGGGATACTTTACAAAAGTACATTGTTTATGTATCATTTGACCCCTTCGTTATTGAAACATTAATATTTTATATTCTGTACACTTGCTTATCTTTTTTATAATTTTATAGGGTTGATGGAATGATAAATTTTCTTATAGGTATAAATGAGAACATTCTTGAAAATTATCCATTGGTAGTGGAACTAGAACCTCCTTTTTCCTAGGGTGACTAGGTAGAAAATACATACTATTATAGTTTCTCAGGATTTATGCATTTTATGGAGAGAAACCCAAGGTTGCAGGTTTTGAGTTTGAATGATTTTAATTTCGAGATATAGTTGTAGAATCCTCCAACATCTATCAGAGAGGGTGGACATAATGGAGATGTGTTATAGATTATGTCTAACTAACTAATTCAATATCACATTGAAGGGAATATTTTTATGTCAGATGATTTTATTTTTTGGGGAATAATGATGTGGTGGTGATATATTTAAGAAGGGGACTGGATGTTACAGAATATTTTATATAATGAGTTTCAAGATAATTTCTTATGACACTTTTATCTACAATATGAAATGTGGGAGAGAGTTACTGAGTTTATATGACATTCTTAATGTATTATTTCATTGTTGGGTTACGTTAGTCGATTCAGAAAATTGAAGAATTTTTTATGTATGTAATAAATGTGGAATCCATAGAAACATATATTATTAATGAAAATATTTATGTGATAAAGTCCTAATTATATATCATCCATTTTGGTAATGTCTCTAATGTAGTGAGTATTGTTAACATTAAATATGTGAGACTAAAAAATGACTCTAAATTTGAACATATGGTTTTAGATGGAACATTCAATGTTATGAAATTAAATAGTAGGAAATATTGTTATGAGAAAAACCTCTAGAGTGGTGGTTGGAAGAGAACCCAAGGGAGAGAATCAACCTCTCAGGGAATTGATCGAGTGTTCTACTATGAGTGTGGAATGACTGGTCACAAATGTTTTCTGTATCCTTGACCACAAATGGAATTCCAATCATAAATAAAGCTACGATAACTGAAATGTTTCAATAGAGACCCATGAGATATGAGTACTGATAGTGGACAATGGTATATGAATAATAAAAGAAAAGGTTATTATATCCCATATCTGTCTAGAAATTGAACACCATCCATTCTAGTCCTGTTGGTGGATATGGTGTTATAGGACAAGAGTGTTTGTATTAGTAGATAATTGAAAAAAAACATGGATTAAATTGGATAATATGGAACATGGAAAAGTTAGTGATATATTGTTCTTTCTATATATAATAGAAATTAGAATGAGTCCTTGACTATCTACATTTTGATTCATGTAGATTATATATAGTCTAGTGATTATTTCACACAAAACCTTCAATTTGTTTTATACATTATATGTTTGTGAATGGTTCGAGTCTAGTAGTAGAGTTCTTTTTTGGGGTGATATTAATAATCACATCGTTATTGGTGCTATTGGGGGATATCCATCAATGTAAGGATAATATCCTCATGAATGGAGGTTACCATTTCTATTTAGATTTCATTATTCTTGAGATTTTGGGTATTTACTTGATATTAGGAGTGGAATAGATAGTTTTATTCCAAAATCAAATTTATTGTGACTATAAGATGTAGACGTTCATATATATTGATGGTGGAATATATATTAATCATAGAAAATAGTATATATAGGATGTTCATGTAGGTCTTGTCTGTTAGTTAGTGGGTGAACTCACCGACCAACTTGAATGTCTTATTCTATATGATGTCGGAGTAGAGCATGTTTACTTTCCTCATATAGTTGATCAGTTTCAGTATGGGTTCCATAACGAGTCATTATGTATGTCATCATATATATATATATATATATTGAGATCTCAATTGATCAAGAACATAGGGATTAATATGTTTTTATCGTATCATATCTAATGAAAAAAAAGTAATCATCATCTTAATACTCATTTGGTGGAGTTAGTATCCAAAGGGCTCACTTGGAAAAGTATTCTGCGTTGTGGATCATCGATTTTGTTTACTAAGGTGGATAATAGAATATAGTTTTTATTTCAACTATAAAAATATATACCAAATGAAGAGTAATAAACCATAAACTAATTCAAATATTGATGATCATATTGAAAACCTAATGGGTGACTATGTGTTCTCCATGATTCATCTGAGATCAGGGTTTAAAAAGTTGGTGGTCAGACCATATTACATACCATAGCCTATTTTTTAGAATTATTTGGGCTATTTTTTAATTCATTATGTTGATGTTTTCTCTAAAAAACACCCAAGTTGTGTTCACGACCATGGTCAACCAAATGTTTCACTTGTACAAGGTTCAGATTGTTTATTATTTGTTGATGATATCATAATGAACCCCTAGACTCAAGAAGATCACTCTAAACACCTACATGTCATCCCGAGTACGTTGATAAAAATTGGTTAAATTTTTTGAAATCTATGTGTCATTTCTGGGTTTGAAAATTCAATTTCATGGATAATATAAAATAGAAACATGGCGTATTAGTGGATGAAGAGAATTTCTAAGAAATTATTTCTTCAGAGGATCCCACGAATGTATTTCATATATGATATTATTTTAGATTATCTTCATAAAACCAATGTTTCATCAACACAATTTCTAACATGGAATCATTTTTATAAAGCATTAACAAGATGTTTGTAATGTGGGAGTGGTCTAGCAGATTTAATAATCACTTTTAAGAGATGATGTTGCATTTTACACTCACTGCAATTCAGATCATACCCAAAATTTTTGAGGATTATAATATATTGTATGATTTCTATAGGATTATAAATTGGGAATTTCTTGTGGGGAGGGATCGAGTTAGGGAATATGGATCATGAATGATGAGGCTTGATGAGTGAAAGTATTTTTCACATCACCTTGAGTTCAACACTATGATTTATTGCTTCATTTGTTTGCAGCACATTATTCTAATTGAATTGTTAACTATTTATGATGCTAATAAAATAAATAAATCTATATTTTCATAAAATTATCAAAATATCCAATATTGGGTATGTGTTGAGTAAATGTAAATGTTGGATTTTTTGATAGCCTATACAATGAAAGATGTGAGTTGTTTTATTGATTCTTTAAGTTATACTAAATTATATTAGGTGGTCCCATAGTCTAGTTACAAGTGAAATATGATGGACCATTCATATTTATTAACAATGGTGTTATGACGGATCGACAATAGATGACACCCATGTATTTATCCATGGATCCCTCTCTTTTTCTCTGGATCTAGAAGAGGTGCTTTGATGATTCAGTGTGCCGAAAAATTTGGGACAGGATTTATGGTGAGGATTTTCACCCCTGAATGGTCCCTCAATAAAAATGATATTATTTATGTTTATGACCTATTTTTTAGTACCTCTAATAGTCATAATAATCGGATGTCCGAGATTCATGCATTGAATTAGGAACTTCACCATGGTTCTGAATAACTTTGGTAAACATTGTTCTTATATTGATCTCCATGAACATTCTGTCTACTCTAAGGTTATCATAAATAGTGATTAGTGGCATTGGTAAAATTCTAGACTCTTTCTTTTTGGATGCACACTCAGATGGGAAACACCACTCGACCTCATGGGACTGAATAGAAAAGATGAATACGGAGGTATGGATTAACACCAGGATAATATTTAGGGAAATTCATAGCCTACATGAAATATTATCATGGGTAGTGTTAGATGAAAATAATCTTTGGGTATAGATCATGGCCCATAAATATTGGGACTGAAAAACTTCAACTAATAAGAACCCTTTTTATTAATGGATGTTTCTCTATTAACATATCTTTCTTATTCAATATCATACTCATTAGATCATGGAAAAATGAGATATCATATTTTGGAATAATAACTGGGATAGATCGACCTTGGGCTCCCCCAGATTCCCAGTCCCAGATATGACTTTTCGAAAACACAGGGAGTACTTTAGTTTCACCAATATAATATTTTATGAGGACCATAGTGTGTTAAAAAATCACATTGTATTGAATTTAGATCTATATAGTTTTATATTCACTAGATCAGAATCAGGATATTTATCTAAGAAGGTTTATCATTGATTCTTGTCATGCTAGACTGAGATAGACTGGTCAGGCAATTTAATCTTCTGTAGAGACATCCCCTCAAAGCTGAACATTCTGATGGGGGTCACCAATACTAGTGTTTTTGTTGTTCCCAACAATAACCTCTTATTCAACCCTATTAAATGCAGAAAAATTCTAGGAGAACAAAATTCGAAAAACTCCAAAGTCACCCATGAAGATGTCGGAAAATTCAGCAAGGAAATCTGATGCTTGATTGCATGATGGAACTGCTATCATTTCCTATTAAAATTTGTTCTCATTTTATTTAATTTTATCTCATTGATTATTTTTATACATCTATTATAGATCTACACGGTGAATTTTAAACACTTTTAAAATGTTAATTATGAAACTCATGTTAAAAAATGAGAGAATTCACCCCTATGTGGAGGAGCGCGAGCAAGATGTGCCTCGATGGTCAAGGGTTTCCCTACCTCTGCCTCACCAATCCATCCTCCACATTCTCATATTCTCCATTCTCACGTACTCTCCTAGGTATGATATGGTCTTGGGTCGGACCAAGCGGCATTGGTGGTGCATTTTAGTGTTCATTTTGACTACCACCGGGTTTTATGGATTTCCATACCCTCTAGAGATTTATCAAAGATGATGTTGTTTAACATCCACTAAATTAAATTAGTATTCCAGTATTTTTTTTTATCTTAATATCGCCTCCCACACTTTGGGCCAGGCTCTGTTGGAGCTGCCCTTCCCTGTGGTTGGTGATAAGAAAGGGTTACCTTCCCCAGTTTCAGAAAAAGGCAGGGTCATCTTATTCTTCCCAGGTCATTATAAGGATGTAGAGGGAAACATCAGGAATGATTTGTGTTTCAGGAGTTCCCTTCCTTTTCCCCCCTCATTCAGAAACATCTATCCCATTATGGGGTTTTTGGGTTATAGGGTTTGGTTCTAACATTATATTATTCTCATATGCTCTTTTTTCCTTTCACTTTACGCACTCCACCACTATAGACTGTTTTTAAGGATTCTTTGGAATATTATGATGGTTTTTCGGATTCCTATAATGGATGTTCATATCATGGAGGATTTTAGATGTGGTTTTATGATGTTAGGTTTTCATGCCATCATCTATTTGGCTCTTTTTTGTTGGTTTTTGGTCATGTTGCTTCCCATGTTTCAATTCAGAACTTCAGAGGTGGTCAGTTTTGTTTTGGTGTGCTGGTGAATGCCATTAGTGGTGGTCCACAATGTTGGGAGATTCTTTAGGCCAGTGAAGGGATGGTTCTCCAGTGGTAAGAAATGATATGTAGCCTTAGGGGTTGTGTTGGTACAGTATCAGAATGCCTCGAGGGTGGTGGCTTCGAGGTGATCCATCTGAACGCGCATCTTGATCGGTGACATGGTTTATGTAACACCCCAAGCTTCCACAGTATGGTTCTCTTTGAATAATGTATTAGCATGTGTTGTATGCAATTTCGAGTTCTAATACACACCACAACCAATCAAAGTAGCTGTTATGAATTGTAATACCCACTTATTAAAATTTTAAACTTATAATATTTCAAAATGGACTTCATTTTTTTTATTCAGAATATCAAAATTAGCTTAGGGTGAATTTTCGGTACTTTTCGGATAACATTCATATTTTGATGAATAGTGAAAATTACTAGATTTTAATTAAAAACAACTTTTTTAATCAAAATAATCAATAGTGATAAATTATGAATTAGAGAAATTTTAGAGTATAATTAGATTATATTTTTACCATTTAATCCAATGTTGGCCATTGGACATAATTTCATATTTTAACTGGACATAATCCAATGTCAATCTTTTTATAGTTATTATCTCTTAAAAACATGCTTTTTGTTTTAACAACGGGAATTAATTTAAAATTAATTTTTACCATATCGGTGTATTGAATTCAGAAAAATGGATTCCATATTTATAATCAAGAGGTCCAAATTTGTGTAAATAGGTAACTTTTATTTTTATACATTTTGAATAATTACTTCGTTAAATATTTTATTTACCATGGTTAAAGGGTAAATCTGTTAATAAGGGTAAAAAAATAATATTATAATAATAATAAATTACCCTAAAACGTGTCCTAACCCTATTGGCTGATACATTTCCAACAATGGGAATATTTGGGTCGATTTTGGGACCCCATGGATCTATTTGTAAGTGATAATTACACTTTATATTTATTAAGTTAAAGTAAATACAAAAATGACACAAGCATATATCTTTTAGAAAAATAATATTTACATAGGGTTATATATGTTATATTTTCGACTATAAGTATTCATTAGAAAGATAAAAAAATTTCATACATAATTATATTTTATTTATAATTTTTATACATTGAATAATTAAATTTTTTGTGACACAATAATGATTCAGTATTATCTTTATTAATGAAATAATCAAATAAATAGTATTATAATTGTTAAAATAAATATAATTTAAAAGTTTTGATGACATAAAAAAATTTAATTAGTTGATATGACATTTTATGATTCCTTAATTTAATTTGGTTAGAATTAATAAGGTTGTTATGACTTTAACAAAAATCAATTATTAAATAGTGTCAAAATTGACACAAAGGAGGTTTTAAAACAAATATTATATTGTTAATTGATATTCTATTCCTAAAAATCTACGGTTCGGCCAAAGGACATATATATTGACAGTTGAATTACTAATGGTCCACTTGGGGGTCTCATGGAAGTTTATAGTATGTTTATTGACTATATAATATAAAAATACAAAAAGACATGGTAAATTTCAAACTATTTAACTATTAATTAAATCAAAATGATAAAGTTAATATAGTGACCCAAACAATTCTAAAAACTATTAGTTGGGGGGTTTTTGACCTATACCCACCTTAAAGATAAATTTATCCCCTTTGGAGCCATTAAAAACTGCCGATGAATTTATTATAAAATAATATTTCTAGCTTTTCCAAAGGTTTCCCTCGCCCCTCTTATAAAAGGGAACTCTCCCTTCTCTCAAATTCATACCTTCATAGCATTTTGGATCGGCCAAAACCTGTCCAAATATTCTCTTAACTTCCCTTAATTCAACCAAGAGGCCTTATTTTGATCATAAATCCAACCTATGTAACCCTTTTGATCAAATAAAAAGGAAGAACACGAAGAAGAGGTAATGTTTTCACCACCCTCTTTCAAGTTCCATTCTTCTTCCACGTCTTCTTTATCTGTTATTTCCATTATAAAATAATAACTCTAGTATCATCTTTATAATGTGATGTTATTATAAATATTTCACAACTATATTCATTATTCTATCAATCTTATGAATGATAATGTCACTATGTGTGCGTACATACGACTTACCGTCTCCACGCCATGGTGGAATTTGTTATTCAACAATATGTTATTTGGATGGATATAATGATGAGTAATATGTATAAAAATAATTAAAATTACATGATAATATCTCTGTAAAATTAATATACAATCCAATTCCACACCTTTAAGGAAATTATATTGTCGCTCGTGCGTATGTACAGATTAACGTCTCCACAACACGATGAGATTTATTTCCACATTCACCATTCATCAACGATTATAAAAATATATATTACTAATATGTTTGTAATATTTGACATAATAATTATACTAGAGAGATATATATATATGTTTGTGTACAGAAATTTATTTTATTCACTTATTTTCGTTCAATACGTTATGAAAACGGATAGAGCGTTTATGCGTACGTACGGACTACCGTCTTCATAAACAGTGTTTTCCATTTCACATATATATCAATTATAAATAATTATATTATAATTATATATGTTATATAAATAATTTTTTATATTATGTAAGTATTTAAATCATGATCTACGTGAAACAATCAAGAGTAAGAAGATAAAACTCGTACGATAAAGAAAGTGATTATTACGTGAAATGTTAATTTAACATGGAAATTATTAATAAATGGATTGTAAAAAGTCATAAATGAATAATTTATGGTATCTTAAATATTAATATTGTTCTGTTATAATTTAATAACATACTTCGGTCTTTATACATGAGGTTAAATTTACTCTCGACTAAAGGAAAGTGCAAGGTAAGGGGTTTTCATCTCACTCCTTATTCCCCTGAGATTCTTTCCATATTTCCTCTGTTAAATTTTGTGTGGTGTATGTACTACCAATAATTATATTTTTTGTGTAATACATATTAATTTATGTGTATTTACATTTTAATTGTATGACACCACTTTTATGGGTTGTACGTTTCTTAAGTTACCAAATTGGTAAGTGTTAGTTCCTCAATCTCATTATTATCCGAGATTGTTTATGTGTATATATTTACTGTTACCTTTTTATCATCCTTGTCCATTTTTCATAAAAATGATTTCAAAATGAATATTTTAAGGATTTGTGAAATGTAATCTTTATCAAGATCAGAATTTTAAATGTTTAAATATTCATCTTTCTAAATATTTATAATTAATGTCCATGTTTTCAAAATGATTTTAAGGATTTATTTATATGGACATGAATGTTTTGAAATGATAATTCTTTTAAAATGTTTAAAAGTGGTGTGGGACACATTGATTCAAAAATATCTTTTTAATAACTTCCTTTATAAATGTATGACTTTAAAATAAATTTAAAAAAGGTTATTTCTCTAAAAAACTTTTACTCATCATTTTCAACGTTGTCAGCATCCTTTACAGGATATTATTTTTGATTGAGGTTGATTTATTATGATACAAAACATCTATATAATATTAAAGATTTTTGTATATGTTTTATTATGGATGTGTTAATTTTATACCATTCTTGGTTTATTGATAAATTATTGATATTTCGTATTCTAGTTCTAATACGAATGTTTATGTTATGTTTAAACCTCTTCATATGAGGAATGCATTGGACTTACTAAGTGATGGGTAGAGCCCTCTATAGCTCCTAGATGCATCAGTAGGTCTCATGTGACAACCTAGTGTCTTGAAAAATGGCCTTGAAAAAATATTATTTGTATTCTTAGAACAAGGTCTTGACTATGTGGTTATGATAGTCTGGCATTATGCATTCGTTCATTATGAAAGTGGTTAGTGATATTGCATGTGATTATTTGACTAGTAGAATATCCATGGGAATAAGTAAATGGCATTACTTCCTTTTATTTTTTCCATATTATGCTGAAGATCAAGTCTAAAAGGATTTTGTTTTAGTTATGCATTGCCTTAAATGTTTATGCTTATTTATGAAAGTTTCAACTCTATTGTTATCCTTACTGAGCATCTGAGCTCACTACTTTCTATGTTTTTTTCCAGGATGCTAAGATGTGTATTATGATTGATATGCAGGGTAAATCAAAAGGATAATGGCGATCATGAAGGATTATTTATGTCGTTTTGTATATTAAGAAGTTTAATTCAACATTCATGTATGTAATCTATTTTCCAAGACTGCTAAACTGATCGGTCCTTAGGGACTTGATTCCTTATAATCATGCCAATTATTTAAAATAATGCACTGACTCTGTGTAATATGGGTCGGGGTGTTGCAGTTGGTATTAGAGGAAGTTTACCAATTACCTTGGAAGCTAGATTTAGATAAAATATGATTAGAGCACATAGACCTAAGATAGACTTTCAGGATTAGTATACCAGAAATTCCTAGAATTTTTGTAATGTAGAGATTTTGTGAGTTTTCCAAACAAATACATCCCTGTATAGATACGAGTAGGTAGAGGTGAATATGGCATAGATGTTCTTAGGTGTAAAACATGAAAACACCACTTTGATCTAGACTCGAACGTGAACTGGTGAACGATAACGGGCCTTGATGCACTCTTGGTTACAACACTCTCAGGGGATATCTTTAGGATAATTATCATTTTCATTACAAATCATTATGATGGGTTTATGATAATATACTTCCCCAATGAATATTTTTTATGATTATGGATTATATCCATAAACCATTCAATTTACATTAGGTATTTTAAAAGTTTGTAATTATTCATTGCAATTCATAAACTTGCTCAGTTTATGCCATTGTATAGAAATGGCGCCTAGAAGAAGGAATGTGAACTCTAGAAATACGTATGATCCAAAGAGTGAGAAGGATCATATCTTTCATGGTATTAAGCCAACATTTAAAAGGGAAATTTTCTCCCTTGTATTCTCAACATATGAAGGAAAAGTATCATGTGATTATAAGATAAGTAAAAAATTCTCTGAGTCCTATGGCTTTGATGGGAAGCAAGAGAAGGAAAGGATGGAAGAGAGAAAGATGGAAAAAGGGAAGAGGGAAAAGAAGAATTTTCCCATATATGATAATTGTGGTAAGAATCACCTTGGATCTTTCCTGAAGGGAATTGGAGTTTTTTATAAGTGTGTAAAAAAAGGACACCATGTACCTGACTACAAGGGTAAGAAAAAGGTTTCAAATATACAATGCTCCATATGCAAGGAGTCGGGACACTACGCAAACCAATGTCCAAATCATCAGAGTATGCCCCAAATGATGCTATTGGATAATAATCATGTTATGATACTACCACAGATGAAGAGGAATGATTATAGTTTTTTTATTAGATAATTACCTCATTTGAATGTTGTATCAACAATGTACTGGTTATAATAAATATGGAGTATATAAGGATTGTACTGAAGTACTATTTCATTAAGGACTTGAGATTGTGTGGAACCAAGAAAAGTGACTCAATAGAAGGATAAGTGTTTGGAAAATATATGGTTGAGAGAAGGATAAACCATAATATGGTTCTGATATCGAGGTAGCGATTTTGGAATAATACATGATTGATTTGGACAAATTATATTGGATATTCTTGACAACCTTGAAACTGATTAATGATTTGTCTACTCAATAATTGTTGTAGTTTACAAAATTTTTTGATATAAAGAGTATATTCAGTATTCTAAAAGGAATAAGGGATAATGAATGTAATCAATAAGGTTTTATGGTAATTTAGGATGTTGTAGTGTTTTAAAAGAATACATGATTAAGGTGACCACATGATATTAAGCAGAAAAAAGTATCTTCATTGTGTTTACCTTCCTTATAAATTTTGGACTGTGAGGTTGGACCGACGTATTTTAGACAATTCCCATTTGAGATTATTTTTGGATTTCCATAAAAGGACAACCTAGAGGTTGGGCGGAAACCCGTCGTGTCCGGCAAGGCCACGATACATGAACCCGAAACCGAATGGAGACAAGCGTGTATCACCTACCACTGGCCCACGTGATGTCTTGGATTGAATAATGTAGTATTTTTTAAAAAATTCTGGTAGATGAATTATAAATTCTTTTTTTAACCCAATACTAATAAGAGAAATAGAATATTATTTTTAAGTTCTATTATCTTTTAGAGTGAAAGATGAGTTTGTGGTAGAAATAAATTAATGGATGGGACTCTACTTGTCAAGTATATATTTTTCTTCTTCAATTATTCTATGAATAAATTAATTCATATACTTTAGTGAAGGGATCTTAAAACAAAAAATTTGTTAACCTAATACCATATGTTTTGTTGAACTGATGGTATTTTAAATTTTCATTGATTGATGAATTTATAGCCCTCAATTTTACACTTGTTTGTGGTTTATGACCTCAATCACTACCTATAAATATTTACATTTTTCCTCCAATTATATGTCTATAATTTTCACCAATGTTCTCCTAATAGAGTTCATAATTTGGTGGTGACCCTTTTATTTCCCTTTTCCTCTTATTAATACTAAGTATTATTAACCTATTTTCTGATATGGGTTTTCCCAAAGGTATTTTCTATTTTCAACCTTTTAATTTTGAAAAATAATTTGAAATTGTGAGGACACAATTTATTGAAGGAGGGGAGAATTTAACACCCCAAGCTTCCATGGTACGCTTCTCTTTTAATAATGCAGTATCTTGTGATGTACGCAACTTCGTGTTCTAACACACACCACAACCAATCAAACTAGCCGTTATGAATAGTAATACCAACTTTTTGAAATTTTATACGTTTTACCTTTCAAAATGGACTTCTTTTTTGGATTCAAAATATCTAAATTAGATTAGGGTTAATTTATGGTACTTTTTGGATAAATTTCATATTTTGATGACTAGTGAAAATTACTAAATTTTAATTATAAACAAAATTTTTATTCGAAATAATTAGAAGTGATAAATTATGAATTTGAGTTATTTTAGAGTATAATTAGATTAAATTTTTACCATTTAATCCAATGTTAGTCATTGGAAATAATTTTCATATTTAAACTGGACATAAGAAAGGGCCAATCTTTTGATAGTTATTATCGCTTAAAAACAAGTTTTTTGTTTTAACAACAGGAATTATTTAAAAATTAATTTCTGAAATTATTGTGTTTTGAATTTGGAAAAATGGATTCCATATTTATAATTAGCCATTCCAAATTGTTTATATAGGTAAAAAAATTTAGACCATTTGAATAATTACTTCAGTAAATATTTTATTTACCATGGTTAAAGGCTAAATCCGGTAAATAAGGGTAATCAAATAATATTATAATAAAAATAAAGTTCTATAAAACGTGTTCTAACCCTATTAGTTGATAAATGTATGACCATGGGCATCTTTGGGTCTATTTTGAAACCCCATGGATCCACTTTTATGTGATAATAACACTTTATATTAATTAAGATAACGAAAATACAAAAATGACAAAATAATATATCATTTAGCAAAACAATTTTTAAATATTGTAATATATGTTATATTTTAGACTATAAAAATTAATTATAAATATAAAAAGATTACATATATAATGGTATTTTATTTATAATATTTAGACATTGTATAATTAAATTTATTTATGACACAATAATGATGTAGCATTTTCATTATTAATGAATGAATCAAATAATTAGTATTATAAATGTTAAAATTAACATAATTTAAAAGTTTTGATGACATAAAAAAAATTTATTGTTTAATATGAATTTTTTTTATTACTTAAATGAATTTGGATTGAATTAATAATGTTGTTAGGACTTTAAAAAAATCAATTATTAAATAGTGTCAAAATTGACATAAAGGAGTTTTTAAAACAAATATTATATTATTAATTGATATTAAATATCTAAAAAACTAAGGATCAGCAAAAGGAATTATATAATGAAATTTTTATTATTAAGGTACCACTTTGGGGTCTCTTTGATGTTTATAGTTATTTTATTGACTATATAATATAAAAATACAAAGAGACATGGTAAATGTAAAACTATTTAACTAAGAGTTAAATAAAAAATATAAAGTTAATATAGTGATTCAAACCTATCTAAAACCTACTGGTTGTGTGGTTTTAGACCTATCCACATCTTAAACTTCAAATAATCCACATTGGAGCCATTAGAAACTAAATATAAATTTATTATAAAATAATATTTCTAGCTTTTCCAAAGGTGCCCCTCACCCCTCTCGTAAAAGGGAACTCCGCCTTCTCTCAAATTCATACCTTCAAAGCCTTTTGTCTCAGCCAAAACCTTCCAAAGGTTTCTATAAACATCCCTCAGATCATCCTAGAGGACTTATATTGATCATAAAGCCATCATAAGAATCCCTTTTGATCAAATCAAAAGGAAGAACCCGAAGAAGAGGTAATGTTTTCACCACCCTCTTCCATGTTCCTTTTTTTCTTACACTTCTTATTTATTTGTTTTTTACATTCTAAAATAATAAATCCAGTATCATCTATATAATGTGATGTTATTATAAATTTTTCATAACTATATTCATTATTTTATTCATCTTATGAATGATAATGTCACTATGCATGCGTACGTACGACTTACCATCTCCACACTATTGTGTAATTTTTTATTCAACAATATGTTATTCGGATGGATATAATGATTAGTAATATGTATATAGATAATGAAAATAACATGATAATGTCTCTGTAAATTAATATACCATCTGATTTCACACCTTTAAGGAAATGATGTTGTCTCTCGTGCGTACGTACGGATTACCATCTCCACGACGCGATTAGATTCATTTCCACATTCACCATTCATCGACGATTATAAAAATATATATTACTAATATGTTTGTAATATATGACATACTAATTCTACTGGATATATATATATATATATAATTAAATATATTTTATTCACATAGTTTAGTTAAATATGTTATGAAAACAGAAACAGCGTTTAGGCATACGTACGTACTACCATCTCCATAAACGGGGTTTTCCACTTCACATATATATCTATTATACATAATTACATTATAAATATATATGATATATAAATCATGTTTCATATTCTACAAGTATTTAAATCATGATCTATGTGTTACAATCATGAGTAACAAGTTAAAACACGTATGATAAAGAAAGTGATTATTACCCAAAATTGTAATTTAACATGGAAATTATTATTACATGGGTTGTAAAAAGTCATAAATGAATGATTTATGATATCATAAATATTAATATAGTTCTGTTATAATTTAATAACATACTACGGTCTTCATACAAGAGGTTAAACGTACCCTTTAATAAAAGAACGTGCAAGGTAAGGGGTTTTCATCTCACTTTTATTCACGTGAGATCCATTCCATATTGCCACTATTACCTTTTGTGTGCTGTATGTACTGCCCATAATTGTATTCATTGTGTAATACACTTTAATTTATGTTTATTTACATTTTAATTGTATGATACCTCTTTCATGGGGTGTATGTTTCGTATGATACCAAATTGGTAATGGTTAATTCCTCAATCTCATTATTATCCATGATTGTTTATGTGTAAGTATTTACTGTGACATTTTTATCATCCATGTCCATTTTTCATAAAAATGATTTCAAAATGAATATTTTAAGGATTTGTGAAATGTACTCTTTATCAGGATCATAATTTTAAATGTTTTAATGATTTTTCTTTCTAAATATTTTTAATTAATGTCCATGTTTTCAAAATGATTTTTAGGATTTATTTATATGGATATGAATGTTTTGAAATGATAATTCTTTTCAAAAGTTTCAAAGTGGTATGGGACAATATGATTCAAAAATATCTTTTAAATTACTTCGTTTATAAATGTTTGACTTTTAAATAATTTTACAAAAAGGTTATTTCTCTCAAAAAATTTTACTCATCATTTTAAACTTTGTCAGCGTCCTTTAGTGGATATTGTTTTTGATTGAGGTTGATTTATTATGGTACAAAACATCCATATAATATTGAAGGTTTTGTGATATGTTTTATTGTGGATGTGTTTTTTTATACCATTCATGGTTTATGGATAATTTATTGACATTTAGTATGATAGTTTTAATATGAATGTTTATGTTATGTTTAAAACCTTTTCATATGAGGAATGCATTGGACTTAGTAAGTGATGGGTGGAGCCCGCTATAGCTCCTCGATGCATCGGTAGGTCTCACGAGACAAACTAGTGTCTTGGAACAGGGCCTTGACAAAATATTATTTGTATTCTTGGGACAATGACTTGACTATTTGGTTATGATAGTATGGAATTACGCATTCCATCATTATGAAAGTGGTTAGTGATATTTCATGTGATTATTAGACTAGTAGAATATCCATGTGAATAAGTAAATGGAATTACTTCATTTTATATCTGCCATATTATGCTAAAGATCATGTTTAAAATGATTTTGTTTTAGTTATACATTGCCTTAAATGTTTATGCTTATTTATGGAAGTCTCCGATGTATTTTTATCCTTACTGAGCATCTGAGCTCACCTCATTCTATGTTTTATTTTTCCCAAGATTCCAAGAAATGTATTTTTATTGATATGCAGGGTTAATCCATGGGATAATGGCGTTCGTGAAGGATTATGTATGTTGTTTTGAATGTTAAGAAGTGTAATGTAACATTCATGTATGTAATCTATTTTCCAAGACTGCTAAACTGATCGGTCCTTCGGGACTTGATTCCCTATAATCATGCCAATGTATTAAAATAATAAACCAACTATAGGAAAC
This sequence comes from Viscum album, assembly GCA_963277665.1. NCBI lineage: Eukaryota > Viridiplantae > Streptophyta > Magnoliopsida > Santalales > Viscaceae > Viscum > Viscum album. Next base: position 901,487,683 of record OY728162.1, on the reverse strand, counting down.
TGGGGTCGGGGCATTATAGGTTACTGTGGGATTGTTTGGCTCAATAAGCATCCCTCAGAATTTTCTTTCATTTGGATTGGGTCCGTACTAGGACTGGACTCCTTAACATTTCTTCTTTTTCTCTATATTGCATTGTAGTTTTGTTCGGTTCTTAGGAAATCAAAAAGTGATCTTTATGAAAAAAATTGAATTGTGGACATCCAGAGGTACTTTTTTACTTCCTTCCTAGATCTTTAGTTTAACATTGCGGAGAATAATATCTATGGGAGGAAGTATAAAAACCATAGTTTTACAACATTTTACTAGTGTATCTAGAGAGCAAGAAGAAAAGATTGACATGTGGTTATTATCTCCTTAATGATGGATATTTTTTTTAAAAAAACATGTGGACTGGTAGACCACTGTACATATATTAATCATTGGTTCAACAACCCCAAACACATGACACTATCAGATATGAGAATCCATAAGTCCCTATTTCTAATGCTCATTAAGGAATGGGTATTTTCTAGTCTCTTTAGAGCATGGGACCTATACTCAAAATAGATGGATCTTATGTTTTTGGTATTATGTGTGGTGGTGGAATCTCTCATGATATCATGGGTAGTGTTATTTTTTCATTTAGTACCTTATTTTGGAACAAATTATCCTTATAAATCTATTAAAGGGAGTTTTTATAGACATACATATCTGTGTACAGAACACTATCAACCTTTCTTGGGTAGAAAACAACTCTTAAATCGTCAACAACTCTAAAATGTAGCCCTTATCCCACTACATAAAATGTATATTACATCATCCTCATGTTCTTATGTCCCATTTATGATCACATGTGGGATCTTTTTACCTACCTATAATGTAAAAATTTTCAAATTTTTTCCATACAATGTCACTCATGAAAGGTCAGTCACTTTCTTCCACGACATGAATTCCCTTCCCCCCAATGATGTGACTTTTGTTCAAGAATATTCCCTTGGGATTCACGATTTTAGGCCTAATTATCCTCCATATTGAATTTTCACATATTATAATATAAAAAACGATTTTTTTGATGATTATGATATGATTCTACACCATTTAGTTGGTGAATAACAACAATCAGTGGTATACTTCTCTACAACTTCCTTTTCCCATTCTATAATGGGTGTTGGATGATGTTACATATGATTTTTGAGGGGGTATTACGAAATGTTTGGAAGAGTAAATTGTTATATATGATTTTAAACTTGTTTCAAAAGGTACCACATTTATTAATAATTTGGGATACTACATATTTGAATCATTTCATTACTTGAACGTTTATATGATTATACATTTATATATGGTAACCCAGAGTATAGTTTCACTTCATGATTCAAATTCAAATTATTTCTTCTTAAAATGGTTAACAATTGATTAGGTACATATATTTTTCTATTTTACATATTAACAACCATGGAAAGTGGATAAATTGGACGGTATTATCTACGTGGTAGTATAAATGCAGAGAGAATGTATTGTTCATTTTTTTGCATAAAATTGGAGAGGAATCTATCACTTATACAGTTAAACTTCTGTGACAATTATTAAGGAACCATATTAGGAACAATATGGTAGGCCATTTATATCACAATTTTATTAGTTGTATGTGGGAGAATAATAGTTTATGTGGATTAATCTTCTACATGAGATATTTGATCATGTAAAATTGATCGAGAAGAATATATCTACAACCCATGGTAGTAAAACATAAAACCCCAATCATAATCACCAACCTATCAAGATTCCATATAGTGATGGTGTGTTTCCTCATGTGTCACCCAATTTTTCCTTGTAATATTTTGAAATAGTGTATGTTGGCACCAAAGTATGCTAGATCATTAGAGATTGTGAATATGATTGGTCTGATAGAAAGAGGAAAAATTAATTACACGATGTATTACACGTGTAATGTATTTTGTATTGTAACATCAAACATTAACATGTGGGTAAAATTTATGACATTGATATTGGGGATAATGTGTCTTTTGAGAAGAATCCCATTAATGTTTTTGATCGTAGTGAAAAAATTATTCATGGTATTAATGTGCCAGTTAATTCGAGTGTTATATAAGATTATCATTTTTAAGAGGGATATTATATTAGGGTAGTGTATATGTAAGCTAAGTGTGCTATCCATATTACCTATAAATAAATGTGATTATGAGAAATTGAACTTAAGGAAGTACTGTTATATGATACAGAGATTGTAAGAAAATGAAATTTCAGTAATGGATGTTTTTATTTTAATTTTTTTTTCAAATCACTTTTTAAATGATTCGGTATAGGTTTCCAGAAGTAGGGATTTAAATGGGAGTATCTAAGGGGTTTGAGACATGAAATAGAAGGAAAACAGAGTTTATAGTTTATGTCATAAGGTTTGTGCATGGTTAGTGCTAACCGTTATATATAGGCATGTTTCATGGATTTGGAAAAAATCATGGTTTACAACTCATTAATGGTGGCATATAAAAAATGTGTGGTTTGATAGAGACATTCACATGGATTCTGCATGGTTTTCTAAAATGTTTGGATAACCAAGTAAAGCATTAGACTCATGATTCCCATAGAAGGAGGAGATCGATTGGTTAGAACATGAGTTGTAAAACCATTTATCCAAATCATATAACTCGTAAATTGTTGATGATTTTCCATTTATCACATGAAATTATATAGAACTACATTTTTATACTCAATTACCTCCATAAATACCTAGGTTGGAATCCAAATCACCCCTCTTCTCCAATGGGTGGTCGTCTATCAAATCCCATGTCGATTAAAGTGTTATTTCATATGATTTGATACCTTGGATTGGCCTAAGAGTTAGTTTCCATATTTTTTATTGATGAATCAAATCCTAGTTTTTGATATTCTTTTAATTGTCATGAGACCAATTTCCTGGGAGTTTTTGGATATTTTTGTTACATCCATTTTAGCTTGAATCATCAGTTGGGTTTAAATGAGTGGAAGTCTATGAGGCTAATGTTTGTGTAAAAACACTATTTACTATATTATAGATGTTTTTAGTTCATGTGGTATGTGTTATAATCCAATCATGTTTCACATTAATTAATAGATTAAGAAAAATAAAATTTGTCACATAAATGAAATGTTAGTCCCCTGAAGGATCCTATTTGTTTTGTTAAGGACTATGAGGCCGAGCACATGGCCATCAATGGGGTGTTCTAATGCCTTGATAATGCCGAGTTGAGTTTTAAATGATATAATTGAGGGTTTATGAGACTAAAATGGTTTTAATTATTTTTGTTATCTTACAATTGGATAATTGAATGCATTTTTAAATATGAAATTTAATTCATTATGAAAAGATAAAGGTTTGAAAAAGAAAATCATTAAAGGTGATTTTTAAGTTATTGATTGTTTTCAAGAATAATTAATTATTGTGTAATACAAATGATTAGTGAAATGGTATAATTATTCAACTAGGAGAATAGGGATAAATATGGTGAACCCTTAAAATGAAGGATATTGGAGAAAGTGGTACTCTTGTATTGGTTTAGTGATTTAAAAATGTTTAGTAAATGAGACCATGAATGTTTCATCTAGATGTAATGGTTATATATGTTGGATATATTGATCAAAATAAATGATTGAGATCATTTTAACTGATGTTTTGTGCCATTATTTTAGGATTTTGGACATGGATGACCACATCATTGATTGGGAATGTCATACATGAAACTATATTTCTATGGATTGGACACCTAGACAACTATCAGTTGATTAAAATATGAGACAACTATGATATGTGTCTTAGAAGAATTTTGTGGTGTTATATATTTTTTATGGTTCAGGAGTCACATGTACCCAATGGAAAATTATATTAATTAAATATTTTCTATTATTGAAACATGTTCTCATTGATTCTCTATCTTTTATATACTTTGATGAATGCATTATCTTTTTCTATTAGACTAGATAACACATTTTAAACCATTTTGTTGTCCTATTAATTTGTAATAAAAACATTATTGAATTTTTATTGGTAATTAAGAAGAAATAATTGTTTCTTGTATGGATATGGTATAGGTCCCATTTACATGTGGCTAATTTGGGATTCATTATAACGTATACATGTTGGAATTAAACATGATGTCGAAACCAGATTTGTGATTGTTATCGGGTCTTTATTTTTGGTTTCACATGATGCGTGAAACTACAATTTAATTTAATTTTTACCGTATTGATGTTTTAATGTCTACCATGCTTTCATATTTAGATATATGAGTTTTCGTTACCTATTGGTTATCATTTTAAAATCAATCCACATTAATTCAATAATTTTCTACTCTAATAAATTGTGTGTAGTCTCCACGTAATCAATATTAAAAACTAAATGATTATTCACAACTAATATTTTATATGGAGGTATGTTTGCAGTCATGTGGAAAATAGGTTTGGTTAATAGTTTGATTGATCTCAACTGAGATTGTACAATATTCACTAATGTTTTATGGAAAATATTATATAAATTTTCATTCAAAAATTTAAATGTTATTTTTAAACTATTTTTCACTTATATTATATATTTTTGTATAAATGTTATCATTTAATATTATATAATATAAATTTAATAAAATTAGAATCATTTTTTGATAAAATGTATTTAATTTAGCATAGATTTTTTTATTAGTCGCAAATAGATGAATTTTTAGTGGATAGTGAAGAAATATCATTTCTACAAATAGAATAAGTTTTATGAAATCATCATGATGTAAAAATGATTTAAAATTTAATAAAACCTATTGACAAACTTGTTTTATATTATTGTGTAATATAAATCATTAAAGAAATTATTTTTAATTTGGGAACTCATTAGTTATTTTTTGGACAATATGTTATATTTTTTTAAATATTTTTTTATCAATGTATTTTATTATTTGGTTGAAATTTTATTAATTTTATTCAATATAAAAATTCAATACATCGTTCTATTGCTTAATAACCATCCAAATAATGTCATTTGAATTAAAAATATTTAAAATTCCAATGAAAAAATGTATTTATGCTGGAAAGAGTATATTTTTTTAAAAAAATTATCACTAAAATTGTCAATTTTTATATTAAATTTAATATTTACCACTTCTATATATTGAATCTATAATAATTGATTTCAAATTTTATCTTGGTGGCTCAAATTTATTAGTGTGGTTAACTTCATTTTTACTCAAAATTAGTATTCATCATGATAAATTATTGTCATCATTTTGTTTAAGTCATTATTATAATATAACAATATATCTTATTAAATAAAACATGATAATAGAAATACGGTCCATACAAACATTTATAAAATTTGGATGTTTTTATTTCCACATGACCATTATAAATTCAATTATAATATTAATATAATATGAATAATTATAGGAGTGCCACTCCCATCACGTATATAAGGAAGCCTAATATCTTAAATATTCATAAAATATTGAGAAAAATATATCATAAAATCCCTACATACATACCTTGATAAAATTTTTCTCTACGTTATAGAGGACCTAGTCCCAACAAAATAAAAATTTATTAGGCTACCATTGTAATCCAAATGTTGTTTTATAATGTAGAGGTAAAACATATAACAAATTTCTTTTGTATTGATTTCTTTTTCTATCTCTATAAAACCTTTCAAAACAATGAGGATATAATCATTAGTATCTAAAATATAATTAATATTTATTATGTTTATGTTAAATCCCTTTCTATTATCCTTTTCAATTCAATATGAGATAAAAACATCATATGTGTGTTTGTGTGGATTACCACCTCCATAAAAAATTGCTATTTTTATTCATATCTAACTCACATGGAATGTTTCATTGATGTATTTAAGGAATATATATATATATATAAATTATTCTATTATTATTATATATAATTGTTAAATATTACATACCGTTCTACACATTCTTCTGTTGAAAAAATGATAATGTCTGTCATGCGTACTTGTGGAGGACCCCCTCAATAAAGAAATGCAATTCAATTTTCATTTCCATATTTGTGGGTTGATTCTAAAATTATATATAATATATAAACATAATAATTTGGTAATAATAAGTATTCTAGATATAATATAATAATGTCACTCTTGACCATGGTAAACTGGAGATTTTTTGGATTATTGATTATAAAGCATCAAAATGTTCGACATGAACATAACTGCATCAGTAAAATAACAAGACAATATATTAAATGAAAATAAAGTGTTTATAATAGGGGAATAAATCTCTAAATGGTTAATAAAGTGGTAAATAACTAATATAAATTTATTATATCAGAGTAAAAAAACATACATGGGGAGTCATACTTTACATAAGTGACATTTATTAAAAATAATATTTTAAATGAGTTAATCATTTCATTCTGGTTTTTATTGTCATTTTGATATATATATTAAATTACATAATTTGTTTTCAAAATTTATATTTTTAATTTTTTAGATCTAGTATATTATTCCTAATGTATGGAAGGAATTTTTTTCATATATTGTGTATGAATGGAATTTGTAACCATTATTAAATTTATTATTAAATAATCATGATATACATTTTATCATTGGTTTTAAAAAAAATTATATATCCCATTCAAATAGAAATTATTATTTTAATATTCCTCAATAAATAAATATTTTTACTTGTTTTACATGATGGTGGATTATTCGTTTTCATGTGCATTAAACAAAATTTTTCAGAAAATTATTTATTTAAGATTCATGATTATAATATTTTTTATGTATATTATGGTAATTGGTTTTTTTTATAATTATGGGTAACATTAATATATATCCTGATGATGGGTGATAATGATATAGATAACTTATGCATTAGGTAACAATTTTGTTTTAATCAAATTATATTGTAATTAATGGAGCATGTTAATTAGTTTTGAAGGGTTCTAGTAGGGGTTATATAAAGATAATTTACAAAAGGACCTATTGGACATTCAAATTATTATTAAAGAGTCTTCGAAAAATGTACTACTTTCATAAGGTATTCATATTATCCTATGATTTTCAAAATCATATAACACGTTTAAGAGAGAATAATATGTATTTAATAAAAAAAATTCATCAAAACACATTTTTTATATGGAAACCAACTGATTATGATTTTTCGTTCATTTTTTTCTAAAAAAATTATATCAATAAAATTAAATTACAATAACTATTTTTATGTAATTAAATAATATATTTCAATTTTAATTATACAAAATGTATAATTTTTAAAATATATTTCACGATTTACTAATTGATTTAACAATTTAACAACTTTTTTATATCAAATAATTTTCATTTATTATAGATATTAAATTATCAAATATTTTTCAAAGGTCATAATTATTATTAATAATGAATAAAAAAATTTTCATTCAATTAAGTTGTTTCCATTTAGAAAATAAAACTAGCATTGAATGGGAAATATTATTAAATGTAGGAATCATGTTTTTGTGAAAAAATGATCATTGAGTTGTAGTGAAACATTATAATGTATTCATATGATATTCAATACTTTTCCATAATAATATAATATAATAAACCTAAATGATATTAAGAACATAATGAAGATAAATCATTTATATTAAAATAATAATTTTTTTTTGTTAATTGGAGGGTCCTTGTAGACATTATAAATGAAATGCTTACATTGGGGATTATGAAAATACTATGTGATTTTAGGTGGTCTCATCAAATCGATGCATGTTTCAGAAAGGTTATATATAGATAAAATATAGTGAATGAAGTAATAGTAAATTAAGAAGAAAACATACCTCTAAATCAGAATACTATAATGGATATAATTGAAAAAAGCGGTTCAATGTAGTGTAAAATTATTTTATTAAAAACTTAATAGTGGTTTCCATGATAGAGAGACACCATACTCTCAGAATAAAAATATGGATTTTTTAGTGAATTTCATGATACTCTACCCTCATGAAATTTTTTTATCCTTAGATATAGTGGCTACTGAAAAATGAATAAATGAAAAAAATATATATTAAGTATTTAAGGTTTTTCTAAACATAATGACTAATTATTTATAATTATAATTGTGAAGGTGAAGTCAATCACTATTGTGTATAGGTAGAAAAAAAATGATAATGATAATATTTAGTCCATTTAGTGGTATGTATTTTAACCTATATTCCTTGAGAATAGGTATCCTATAGTTGCTAAAATTTTTATGGAGGTGACATTTATAGATAAAAACCAAATGAAGGGGGAATATTTTCCTACCTTTGAATCCATATTAATAGAATTTAAATATACACACAAAATTTAGTTTTTGGCCATGATAAATTTTATTGGTTCTAAATAAGATTGAATGAATTTTTTTATGGGTTTTTTAATCATGGGAATTTCATATCAATTGGAAACCTATGATGTCTATTCAGAAGTTCGATTTGGATGTTTTATGATATTTAAAATAATATTGATATGAAAAATTCTTTGTGGAAATGGGTGGGGTATAATATTTCAATTTAATCCGAATGTAAGAGGAATAAATTTTTTTCTTATGATTTGTGTGGGAAGAAGAATCTTTGTTACTTTCTCTTGGAATCAATAATGTTTTTTGTGTACTATGATGTGTCATATAGTTCTTTACTATAAGGAAAATTTTATCGTAATGGTAAAGTGAATAATGATAATCCTAAATTTTGATGTTATAATTATAATGAGGTTGTCCATTATAAAAATGAACATATAAATATAAACATTAATTATTGAAATCTTGTGGAAAAAAAGAAGGTCCTAGAAATGTTATTCATGAAAACCTCATGAAATTCAAGACCATCAAATAAATTTTATAATTCTAATCTATATGTTTACATATATTATACCAATTTAATTGTTGTTTTTTTGTTAATTAATTATAATACTTATAGTAAATTTTAGATTAATATAGAAATATAACCTCATGGAATGGTCATAAACCATTTGGTAAAAACTCAAGGTGAATATAGTAGAGATATAAAAAATTATAGGAAACTTCCGATTATTATATACAGATTGGTTTCCAAAATATTTTTTTTAATAATGATTAATTTGATTTTAATATATATATGGATTTCATTTTAGACTATCGTGATAATATAGATCTCAAAGCATTTGATTTTCTATTAAATTTTTAGATTAAGATTTAATTTATATATAAGAATGAGTTAATATCTAGGATCAAAATTTTTGGATCATAAGAAATTTATTAAATATATAAGATAGAGTTATATTTCTCATGATCTTGAAAGAATATATATAATAGTTGTTAGTTATATTCTGATATTAAATAAGTATATTTCTTCATTTTATAATAATGTTTCAAATGTTTTTCTATATAGGGAGTTTGAATGAACTATTATCTAATTTGGAGAGGAAATGTAAATTTCAATACCCAATTATCGAATGGATCCATTAGGGTTTCTATAATTTTAAAATTTATATTACTTTTTCTTGATCTACGTTCATTCATAATAAAAAATCACATTAGTGTTCCCATATTTTAATTGTTAAAATCTTTGCTGATTCTATGATAATTTGGATAGATTTTATATAACTCTACAATATTTTTGTTAAGAATGATATTCAATAGCCTCATATTGATGACTCATTTGATTACTTGTAGGGAGTGTATAATATTTTGAATATTTATTTCATGATTATATATATTTAGTTGTATGTAATAGACCAATAAATTTAAAGGATGGTATATTGGTCTTGTTATTTCTAGTAAGAGTTTTTGTTTGTTTGATGTTTCCTTGATTAAATTTAGTTTTATAAATGTAATTAAGAACCTGTCAAATGTATAAGGATTTTTTAAGTATTTTTTACTGAATGGTTTTTCATTGAAAATTTATCAAATATTAATTTTGGATGTAGTAATTTTCATCCATAGTCATATCATTCATAATGATATAATAAATATTTAACCTCTTCCAAATATAGTGTTGTATGTGTGGCCAAAAGATACAACTGTCCCTATGATTCATAATTTTCATGGATCATCGATTTTAAAAAATTGATTGTCAAAAAAATTATTTGGTTATCTGTCACATAACCAAGGTGAATTTGAATGATTGTTAAATTCATATGGATAATAGAATGCAGTGAATGTTTTTATAAATTGAATGTAAAATTTGTTAATTATCTAGAAGCTTACAAACTATCATGAATTGTGGATTTTTATTATTTATAATGATTCTTCATTTATGGTCCCTAGTTCTATGTCGTTACAAAATTTTTGGGTTACTAAATACTCATGAATAAAGTTTATGACTCATGAAAAAACATATCCTTCACATCACTAGGATCTTATAATATTGTTTTTGAATACAAAATTTTGTTGTAATTTTTAATATGGGGTGAAAGGAAAAATATATATTTATCATAAAAGCTTTAAGGGGCTATAAAAACTCTACATGAACCGGTACATATCCATCGCCATCTGAAAGGTGAGGCACCATGAGAAAAAGTCATCCATGTTGTATCTAATGTTGGAACACCAAAACTGCCACTGATGGACTCAATACATCTTTCCCACACCGTGATGTACATTTAGCGGAGAAGTGTAGAACTCTGATGTCACATCCACCCACATCATTATTGGGACCATCTTCAATATCAAGAAAAGGATAATATGATTACCTCTTTTATAATATCCATTTGGGGAATCTATTATTGACTATCTATTCATGCAATATCCCATAATCGATGTCTCCTAGATGGAAATTTCCCACACACTCATGAATTCAAGGAGTCAACACCATCTACAGAAGGAAGTATCAACTCTACTTCTTCACCATGGTAAGCTAAAATGAAGGAAATTTATTCAAATCCTCCTACCCCAAATGAGCCTAGTACTCCCAACATAAGGATTCAGCTACTATATTTACATTTCCTAGAGTATATACTATCTCTAAGTCATAGTAATAAACTAAATCTGACTACTTCCACTCTCTTAGGTTCATTTATCTCTACAAAAATATGTACCATAGACTGTGAAGGTCTAAATAAACCACAAAACTCTCTCCCAAAATGTAATACCCCCACATCTTTAGAGGGAAGACTAATTATTCCATCATTAGGTCATGATCTTCATAGTTCTTCCCATGGGGTCTCAATTGAATCTTCTTGTATGTGACTACTACCTTCTGTTGCATCAACACGCATCCAATCATTGCTCTTATAGACTTTAAATACATTATGTACTCCAAACACCATAAGTAGTCTCAATAACTACATAGTCTAGGTAAATGGTACCCCTTTTCTATGTCAGGGTAGTTAAAGATGTAAGAATCTTATAAACGACTTACAAAATTTTCCGGTAGTAACCTACACAGACATGGAAACTCCACAAAACTTACATTATATTTGGTGGATCTCAATAAATCAATATATCAATCAGAAATGGGTCACAAGATACCCCATTTCCATAAATTACATGCACATGGATGTGAACCTCATTAATACTGAATTGTTACTTTGATAACCTACCATAATTTCAGTTCTCTATAGGAATGTATTGAACCTACCTCACATTCTTTGAATGCTACACCTTTTGTGGATAGTATATGAGCATGTAATTGACAATGAAAAACAAAATATAGTCCAATTATGGTGGGAGGATTCGTTTCATCCAATCCATAAACATGGACGTTCATTTTAACATCAAATAGAAACACCAAGAACTAATAGTTTCTGTAGCATCATCAGTACATCATCTTTGGATTATAATTCTTGTAAACTATCATATGATGGTAGTTGGAGCTAAGATCAATCTTTGAGAAGCATCTTGTGTTCAGTATCTATTCAATGTGGTAGACAATAATTGGAAAGTGGTACTTGATCTATAGTGTGGCCTGGTTCATGGGATGAAAATTCATGAAAATATAAAAAATCTCTTTCACCTTTTTCATGAAAATTACAAGAGATTCACAAGTGAATTAAATGGGTATTTTTATACCATACATATTAGAAAATCCAATAATACATCTATCCCACACAACCCTAGGTGGTCACATGAAGACCTAGTTAAAACACTTGACCATCCATAGAGAATGTATAAAAATTAATCCATCTCAGATTATGGTGGTAAACCAATAATTTCATCACACACCATCACAATTGGATGGATAAGAGATCATAAACATCTCTTAGTCTATGTTTAATACAATTGATAAATATGTTGTAACCTCCTGTTAGTGAGCTCATCTTGCTCTGTCTTTGGGTCACTCCTCCTATAGCGGAAAGCACCATTTCATATTATCGAAGCACTACCATACTCATGAGTATCACAATTTTGAGAATATATGGTATATCACTATTCAATACTAAGGAAAACATCAAAGGGTCTCACCGCATCTACGAAATGATATGGTGTGAGGTTCTCTCCCATCATAGAGTACGGTCACCCCCTCAACCGGAACAATAGACCATTGATCCTCACTGTTGGGGACTCCAACAAAAGTGTTGAGAAAAAGGTACACCTTTCTTATCAAATATGATCTAGCCATAGGGAAATATGGATTTTGACTATTTACTAACAATTGATGCTAAAGGAGAGGTGGCATAGGTCTTACCCTGAACCACACTCGTGGCACCCGGATATAAGCCCGATCTGTCGGGGACTCATCCTTCCCTATTCTAGAATACTCTTCTATATCATGGAATTCTAAAAAACCCGAACACATCCACACATCATGAACATTTATGTTAAAGGATCTTCTCCATCAGACCTTGGTATTATTTTCTTTGGAATGGCACAAGATCGCCCACATATATTTGAATCGCACCACAAGGAAGTGTATCGGTGGGGATGGGTCCCTTTCTCTTTAATGTATGATTCCATGCTAATACATATCTATCAACAGACTCTATTCATGACCAACATCATCTTAGATATGTATCACTATGATGATCCCCGTCGAAATGAATCATAACTGAGAGGGACATCCAAACCAAAAAGATTGAACTTGGTCTCAACCATCTGGGAATGGATTCTAGATCCACATGAATCGTTGGTGATTCCTCTAAAAACCTGAAATATGAATTTTTAATTAGTTTTTTAACTATCGGTACCACAAAGACCATCATCTTATCTTCAAAGAGAACCAAATGTGAGTGCAACTCACTGATCAGTCATGATCTGCACAAGATTGGTAAATCTGATATCTAGATGAAAACAATCTTTTGATTCCTGGAGATTTGGCTCATCACGAAACCTCAGTTGTGACTGGCATTGGAAGTCATGTACTATGCTAATCATAGGTGAATCACAATCTTAACATACTTCTAATTGCACTTATCGATGTGTATTTATACTACTAACTTCCTACTGTGATGAATATATCATGAAAGAAAGACCATAAAGAGAGAAATAATTTCTCATTAGATCATTTTCATGATCTATAACTGGTATCCTGGATGGATTTTTTCATGGAATCATCTAAAAAATGTTCAGGATGTGTCATGGTCAAATGAGTATATATATAAAAAGTGGGGAGATGACTCAAAAATGACATTTAAAGACTCAATAATATATAATGCATGTTCCATAGAACTCTACAACCAATATCTATGTATACTAAGTTAAAATACAATTATTCAAGGTCCTATTGAATGGATACATCAGCCTCACATACCAACAATGGTTTCCTTGTCCCAAGAGCCATACCCATGAAACAATGAAAATTTATCCCTAAATCTCAATCAATTATTTTTTAGGGGACTAATCCATGAACCATCCCTACATTTGAACCTCCTCTAATATGAATATGTCTCAACCCAACCCTATCATGTTCTCAGTACACACATTCCTCAATCCTTTATCCACATAATAGGGGATGGAGACCAACACTAGCGGCATGACTAACATGCGGAGTCCTTTTCCATAGTACATGTATTCACACAAACATCAATCTCGTTGTAAAAGTTAATAAATATAAAATTAAAAGATAAAAAATACTCGTGAAAAAACCATAAATGTAAAACCTCTAGATAGAATAAGATTACAGAAGTGTAAAATTAAAGGAAAATGTGGAAAATAAAAACCCAAATAAAATTATGTCATAACTTAAAAAACTAGAATGAAATATTCTAAGAGATACCATCTAATGATCTCCAATATATGACCATTGTACGTGGTCCCAAGCACCCAGTATCCCTATCCTCCTCTAATGTCACCACAAACATATCCATCATATGAAAAATTCATGACATGTGTTGTCAAATCCCATGATGAGGTGAGTATATACATACACTTTAGAATACAAAGGTATCTAGAGGTTGAGTAGGGAAAAATAAAATAGGAATTGAATGACAATAGATACTGAACACGATACAGCTCAACCAAACAATGAGAATGAATGAGTAACCTCTTCTAAACACAAGGGGGTAAACAAACCTTGTAGATAGTCTACACATAAAGTTTTTACAACTAATATAAATAGAGTAACCTAATCCAACTACGAGAAGCATGACACGAAAATCATGTGGCATACCCCATAAATCATCAAAACCCATGGGAGGAGAATGAAAATATATAATGTCATGGATATATATATATATATATATATGACAAGTAAAAGAATCCTAAACTATAGAGTGATATGATATGCATTGAAATACTTAGTAAAGAAAAGAGCCTCAAATAGTTCCAAAAGTACAACAACAATGCTCTGAATCTCACGTTTCTTCCCACAAAAAAAACTACACGGTCAATCAATGCCTCATCACTTTTCCACAATGTCAAGGTACCAAAATCATAATTCCATGAAATTGTAAAATATGAATGTCCCATTTAGTTTATAGATAGAGGACTCTTAACAAAATTCAATAGGAGGGTTCCCTACTAATTGTCAATAGAGGACATGTGCCATACCCAGTAGGAGGGTTCTAATCTAATACGGGTGGACACATGACCTGATTCTAAAGGAGGGTTCAACTCAGAATAATGATATAAGAACCATGTATATCCCAAATGGAGGTATCCACTCTAAAATACAGGGGGTTATTTTGTTTATCTGTGGGAGGGTTACACTTTCTAATGTTAGAGGCCCAATACCATGGCTCTAAATGAGGATTCCACTCAAGGACTCTATTCAAAACTATTTCATAGACCATATTGTAACAAACCGATATTTTATGGGAATTATTATTGATGTCTTCTATTTTACGCTACACAATACTTAGCTTGTACTATACACAACACCGTATTAGCTTGTAGTATACACAACACTATTCTTGGCTCGTGTTACAGACAATTTCAAGTTCATTTTGTAGAAATACTTTTACACAACATTATGTATAGATTTTGTTTAATGTATAAATGAAATAAGTTTTGATTATTTTATACACAACAGCAGAGGGAGTTTTCACTACATGCATCCCTTACTTGGCTTGCATTACACACAATCACGACCTTCCTCGATAGCGTGTGTAGTACGCAATTTCTGGGTTTCACTAAACAATGATATATTATTATAATATTATGAACTAGCCGTTATGAATAGTACTAACTAAAATTTTAATTTTATAACATTATAATTCATCTGACACATTTTATAGAACATGGTATGAGAAAAAAAAAAATTTCGGGTAAAATATGTATTTTTAAAAATTTCCGTTTTGCCGCCTTTTGATGGCGCACCCACATTAAATACAGTTTTGACATGTTTATGAGTTCAATATGACAAAATAAAATTCTTATTTGGAATCAGGATATAAAAATTTACTTTGGATAAATTTTTCATATTATTCTGATAACTTTTATATTTTAATGAATAGTAATAACACGCTATATTTTAATTTAAAACAAATTTTTTCATTGTAATAATTCATATGGTTAAATTATATTATTTAATGGTTTTAAATTATAAATAGAATATATTTTTACCATTTAATATAATATATTTCATTATCATTGATTTTACATTGAATTCATAGGTAAAATCATTTGAATCTTTTGCAATGTTTTAACTTTTAAAACTCATTTTCTTAACAGTGGGATTAATTTTAAACTAATTTATGCAACCTCTGTGATTTGAATTTTGGAAAATGGATTCAATTTCTGGAATCATTTGGTCAAAATTATGTTAATAAGCTACTTTTTATTTTTAGTCCTTATTAATAGTAACTACGGTAAATTTTATTTTCCATAGTTAAAGTTAAATAGGAAAATTAAGGGTAAATATAATATTATAAAATTACCCTAACACTTGTCCTAATATAATTGGATGATTATATTTTTCCCTAAATCATACTTGGGTCAAAATAAAATCTAACAGAACCCACTTGTATTAGATTTAGACCTTTTATTTAGATTATTTAAAGGAAAATGAAATGTCTCACCCAAACATTAATAATTAGATTATTTTTAATATAAGGTTATAGAGAATATAATTTAAATTATAAATACAAATTTGAAATATAAATTTGTTTATATTTACCATGGTAATTTATTTTTAATTTTTAATAAATACTTTATTACCTTAAAAACTTATACATTAATGATGCAAAAATTATTTATTTAGTGAAAAATCAATAATATAGTTATTATTAAAATAATAATACATATCAAAAGGACCAGAAACATGACCAAAATTTATTGGTAGAGTATATCTATAACCTAATCATCTAAGGGTATATTTTTGGACCATTTGGAGTCTTATAAAATTGATTAGGACATTTATATTATTTTATTTTAAATGATGTCAAAGATGTCACCTTCATAATTTAATAAATATAACAATTTAAATGTTGTGATTTTAAGATGATAAATTCTAGTAAAATTATTATTATGAAAGGTATTATATCTATATGCATCATAGTATTTTATTTTTGATTTTTATTCAAATAATAAGTATATTAAATGATTATACAAAAATAATTTAGTAATTTTTTTAGAAAGAGAAATACCAAATAAATGATTTTATAAATATTAAAATAAACATTATATGAACTAATTAATATTATAAAAAAATTTTCTAGACTAATATCACATGTTAGGAATTTATTAAACATTTTTTTTCGAATATATCCTCTGTGTGGATTTTATTTAAATTCAAATAAATGAATAGTGTCAAAATGAACACTATTGTTATTTTATAAAAATAACATATTGTTAAATTGTCTAAAAATAACATAAACATTTAAAAATTATAAATGGATATTTATATTGTCTAATATTTCATTAATTACCCATTTATGGATAATTCACAACACATAAGTAATTATTTATAACAATTTAAAATTTTGAATATTATTACCACAAATAAGATCAAATAAATTAAATAAGGTTAAATCAAGTTGATAAGGTTTAAAATAAATTTCCAACATTTCTAAATTTTATTGGTTGATGATATTACAATAATGCTCATCTAATATTCGAATATGAGTCATTAAACTGGGGTTTGATTTATTATAAATTAATATTTTTTGAGGTTTCCAAAGGTTCCCCTCTCCTCCCTTATAAAAGGGAACCTACTCCCTCTCTTCTTCACAACAATTTGAGCCTTCAACCTCGGCCAACCCCTACCCATTTCTCTTCTCCACTTCCCTAGAAAATTTTTGGAGGTTTTGGTATTCTCAAAATACCAACTCTAGTGTCTTAAGAGTAAGCTTTAAAGAGGTGCATCAAAGAAGAGGTAATCTCTTCTACCAATTGTTTCAAGTTTCATTCTTATTCAACTTATTCTTCTTTAGTTGTATCATTAAAATTAATAATATACGTATCAATAATATACTGATATTTTAATATAATTATGAAACTACCCCATTTCACCTGTTATCGATCCTACAGAAAACGAAATCACCGCGCGTGTGTACGTACAGAATACCTTCTCCATGATGTGGTGTAATCTGTTTTTCCACCACCACCTACTTGGATGGGTATAATGGTGTAAAGATTAACTATATATGGTTATTATAACATAATAATTATTTTGAGATATTATATCATCCACTCCAATTCATTTAAATAATTATGGGAACAATATCATCACTCATGCGTACGTACGGATTATTGTTTCTACAACGTGATGAGATTCATTCTCCATGTTAACCACTAAATAATGAATATATAGTATATATAACGAATAATAATGAGATATATGACGTGATAAAGCAACTTTATTTATGTATATATATGAATATTTTATCTAATTGCTTCCATTCAAGTCAACAAGGAAAGGAAAACATCGTTCATGCGTACGTACGGCCTACCGTTTCCATGAATGGTGTATTTCATTTCATTTATCTATCTAATATATATATATATATACGGAATATATATGATATATAAATGAAAAATGAAATTCTGGAAGTAATTAAATTATGATATAAGTAATCATAATATCAAGAACAACAAGTCCAAACACGTACGATAAATAAAATGATTTTACCCAAAACGCTACTTTAACATGGAATTTACAAAATAACGGGTAATATAATGTCATAAGTGAACCATATATGATATCATAATTGTTAATATGATTTTGTAATAAGTCAATTACATTATTTAAATCATTATACAGTAGGTTCGGATACATACGAAGCATATCAGACTTAAGGTAAGGAATAACTTTCCCAATCTCGTTTTTATCTGAGATTGTTTATTCGTAAGTATTTACTAGGGTTATATTTATCATCCATTTTCCTGTTTTCTAAAAAATGGTTTCACGTATGTTTAAATTACTTTTTAACCATTTTTTAGTTTTTCTAGATGTTATGAAAAGAACATTTCTTTTGTTTACCATACGAGGAACTTTTTGACTTTTCCGACAAAAGTACGAGGATAATGTTTTTTTAACTTATACGGCATGAACAAATTTTTACGGTTTTATAACACCATATTTTCATGAAGCATACTCTACAATATTTAATGACTATTTTAAAAAAATCAATTTCTTTTAAAATTTCAAGGCATTTTGTGAAAAGAAAATTATTTTGAAGAAGAATTGATATTTTCACAAGAATTCATTTCAAGTGTTTTATCAAAACCAGTTTCCATCTATGATGACATTATATCATATGTTTATGTTTCAAGTATAATGTCTCTATGAGTTACATGGTTTCAAATTTCTTATGATGAAATTATATCCATTTTATATATGGACTGTGTTGTGATGGGATGATGTTTATGAAACCCACTTTATTATTTGGGTAATGATGAATGATTTATGTTCATGTTGTGGCACATGTAATAGTGATTTCATTATGAGATTGGTGGGACCTATATATCCCTACAGTGTATTGGGTAAATATTTATATATCATGATATAGTCATGGTTAGAGTGGTATGTTAATCAGGTTCAGTGATACAGGACTGGAACGGGGGGTGAACTCGATTCAGAAAAGGAGTTTGTCCACTAAGATTGTCTTGGCAGAAATGCCTTGGATACTATGGAAATCATATCATGTGCTTAATGATTTTACACAATTACATGTTTTCTTCCCATGAAATTTTATCATGATTTATGTTCCATTATGATATACACCTTACGTACTTCCAAGATTTATGTCTTTGCTCATGATTTTGAGGTTTAGATTTTATGATCATGTTTTGCATTAAAATTTTTATGGATTGTTTTATGTTCTCTATGTTTACCCTTATTGGTCATTTGAGCTCACTCTTTTTATTTTTTATTTTCCCCATGATATAAAGAAAGGATTTAGGTTTGAAAACAAAATGGGAAGATCTTTATGGGAGATGTTGAAGATCTTTCACCATGATTAGAAGATTATGTTCCATGTTTCCATAGAAACTAAACTATTACGATCCTTTGGTGTCTGTTTTTGTTTTGTATTAAGTATTCCAAAAAATTAATGTAAAGTCTACATACATCAAGTATGGGTTGCTACAATTGGTATCATAGGAAAGGTTTAGTCAACCGTTGGAAACTAGGATGCGAAAATTTTAGTGAAATCCCAAGATATATTTCTAAGGTATATCTAGGGTTGTATTTAAGGTTAATTATAAGTATATATTATAGTCTAGAATTAAGGTAAAAATATTAGAATTAAAACATATATGTCATATATTAAAGTTACTCCCCCTTGATTTTGATGTTTTCCTCTCACACTATTTTTTTGGGTTTTAGAAAATGGGTGGAAACAGGAAGATTCATGACAATGGAGGATATGATGGACAATGGAATGCTATTCTTCATGTGAAAACAAATGAAATTGGATTTGTAGGTCCACATAATGTTATTATTACTAATTAGAAATCTCATAATATGATCAATAATCTCAACTTTGGTAAGTTTCCCGACTAAGCTAATAAGAAAAAGATGGAGTTTCATGATGATCATAGTGGAATGAAAGTTCAATTTACCTCATGTAAATCATGTGGGAAGAGGAATTAGGGGGAATTTTTAAAAGGAAATTGAAGATTTTTTGGGTTTGGAAAAGAAGGACACAATTCTAGTAATGGTAAAGGAAAAATTTTAGTTAACACCATGGACAAGGATAATGGTATTGCTATGACATCGACAATGGTTAAATGTTTTAAATGTGGAATGTATGGGCATTATGAAAACCAATGCACTAAGGGAAAATGTCATGAAGAGAAACAACATGGTTTTAGGGGTAGTATTTATGTTAATTATGATGAAGAGACGACAAATGATATGTGAGATGAAATTTTTTTCAATATTGGTCAATGGTATAAGAAGGTAGTGGGATGATTACATTTTTATCAAGAGTAATGTTGTATAAGTAATCTCATGATACTATGGGATAAAGAGACATCTAAGGATTGTTACATTATTGTTTTTCCTTATGTTTTTGAAAGTATATGTTGAATGGTACTGGTAACCATGGATGGTTATTTAGATATTTTTTGAATGCACCTAATATGCGCATAAAGAAGGGATAAGGAGATAATGATATGTTTGATTGTATTAATGAGCTCATGACTGATATAAGGAAAAAGTGATATCATGGTATCAGTATATAGAATTTTTGGGATTTTGGTATGTGTAATGAGTTACCTTTTTACAACATTCATGTTTTCACTACGGTTCTATGATAATTTATGTATCAAGAGAATACACGATTAAGGTATTCACATGTTTAGAATGCGATCAACAAGAAATATCTTATGATATATGGGGGATAAATGATGGTATTCACTTACTTATTATGTGACCTTTCTAGTAATAATTGTCTTTATATTATTATCTTGGACATAAGTATTTTGGATAATACTAAAGATTAGAATGAATTAAGTTAGACATAAGATAGTATTGTTTAAGGCAATAACATTTTTTTCGATATAATTTTTGTAATGTTATAATAGTGATGTTTTAGAAAAAGGACAACCTATAGGATGGGAGACAACCTGTCGCGGCGCACAAGGCTGTGGAATTGAACCCACAACTGAAGTGCGGCATGCCTTTATCACCTACCACTGGACTACAGGAAGTCCCTGGTTGGTAAAAACGAGTTTTATTTTATTAAGCGGTATGATAGATGATGTATGAGTCCATTTTTGGAATCACATATGATTTATATCACCATATATGGACTTATGTATTTTTAATAACTTTTTCTAAACTTTTTTTTGAGACAGATGGAATGACCCATAATTCTATCACATGATCCGCTAACACTTCAAGAATGACAAATTCAACATCATTTCTATAAGAGATGAAGTGGAAATTGTTCAAGGCCCAAACAACAGTGAGATTGTATCAAAATCAAGTAAGTATTTCTTCTAATTAAAAGTTTTCAACTTTAGGGAAAGAATATTAAAAACTGAAATTGTTATCCTAGTGCTCTTATATCTGATGAATTAGATGGTACCTTAGATCATCACAAATTTATGGCATTGTGATTGTTGGATTTCTCATAGCCATGTTCTCTTACACTCTCCATCAGAACTTGATGGTTAGATTTCCATTCCATATCCATATTTTCACTTATGTTCTCATATGTGGAAACTCAGTGATGAGTTAATTTGGATAACTGTTATGTTTCATACTTAACATTTTAAAATTAAGTATTAGTATTCCTTTTTTACGATGTGGGTTTCTATGAAAGAAACTTTAAAGTAGTAAACTAGTCATAACCCCAACGAATTTCAAGGGTGAAATTCATTTTAAGGGGGGTACAATGTAACAAACTGAGATATTATGAGAATCAATATTGATGAATTGTTTTTTAAGCTACACCAAAATTAGCTTGTGCTATATGCATCACAGTATTATCTTGTAGTGTACGCAACACTAATCTTGGATCGTGTTACACACAATTTTAGGTTCATTTTGTAGAAATTATTTTACGCAACATTAAGTATAGATTTTGGTTAATGTATAAATGAAATATTTTTTGATTATGTTATACGCAACACCAAAGAGATCTTTTACTACATGCATCCCTGACTTGGCTTTCATTACATGCAATCGTGACCTTCCTCGATATCATGTGTAGTACGCAATACCGGGTTTCACTAAACAATGATATATTTTAATAATATTATGAACTAGCAGTTATGAATAGTATTAATGAAAATTTTAATTTTATAACATTATAATTAATCTTACACATTTTATAGAACATGGTATGAGAACAAAATAAATTTTTCAGGTAAAATAAGTATTTTTTAAAAAAATGCAGTTTTGCAGCCTTTTGCTGGCGCACCCAGATTAAATCTAGTTTTTGATATTTTTATGAGTTCAATTTTAAAAAATAATATTCTTCTTTGGAATAAAGATATAAAATTTTACTTCGGATAAATTTTTCATATTATTCTGATAACTTTTATATTTTAATGACAAGTAAAAACACGCTAAATTTTAATTTAAAACAACTTTTATCATTATAATAATTATTATGGTTAAATTATAATATTGAATGGTATTAATGTATAAATAGAATATATTTTTACCTTTTAATATAATTTATGTCATTAGCATTGATTTTACATTGAATTCATTCATAAAATCATTTCAATCTTTTGCAATGTTTTAACTTTTAAAACTTGTTTTTTTACAAAGAGATTAATTTTAAATTAACTTCTGAAACTTAGGTTATTTGAATTTGGAAAAATGGATTCCATTTTTGGAATTAGTATGTCTATATTATGTTAATAAGCGACTTTTTATTTTTAGTCAGTATGAATAGTAAATACGGTAAATTTTATTTACCATAGTTAAAGGTAAATCAGGCAATTAAGGGTAAATATAATATTATAAAATTACCCTAACACTTGTCCTAATATAATTTGATGATTAAAATTTACAATAAATAATACTTTTGTCTAAATGGAATGTAATGTAACCCACTTTTATTTGATT
Source organism: Viscum album (assembly GCA_963277665.1). Classification (NCBI taxonomy): domain Eukaryota; kingdom Viridiplantae; phylum Streptophyta; class Magnoliopsida; order Santalales; family Viscaceae; genus Viscum; species Viscum album. The sequence goes on along the minus strand of OY728162.1, from coordinate 901,464,361 downwards.
AAGACCTTTTATTTACTTTATTTAAAGGAAAGTGAAATGTATCACTTAAAGTTTAATAATTAGATTATTTTTAATATAAGGTTATACAGAATATAATTTCGATTATAAATACTCATTTGAATGATAAATTTTTTTTCTTTATCAGGGTAATTTATTTGTAATTTTTAATAAATATATTATTACCATAAAATCTTATACATTAATGATGTTGAAATTATTTTTTAGTGAACAATCAATAATAAAGTTTTTTTAAAATAATAATATCTATCAAAACGACTATAAACTTGAATGAACATTATTTTTCGAGTATATATATAACCTACACATCCAAGGGTAGATTATTGGTCCATTTTAAGTCTTATAAAACCTATTATCACATTTATTTTATTTTATTTTAAATGATGTCAACGATGTCACCTTCATAATTTAATAAATATAACAATTTAAATGTTGTGATTTTAAGATTATAAATTTGAGAAAAAATATTATTATGAAAGGTATTATATCTATATTCATCATAGGATTTTATTTTTAATTTTTATGAAAATAATATGTATATTAAATGATTATACATAAATGATGTAGTACTTGTTATATTAAGAAAAATACCAAATATATGGTTTTATAAATATTAAAATAGACATTAGATGAACTAATTAATGTTATACAAAAATTTTCTAGATGAATAAGACATGTTAGGAATATATTAAACGTTTCTTTCGAATATATCCTCCGTGTGGATTTTATTTAAATTCAAATAAATGAATAGTGTCAAAATGAACACTATTGTTATTTTATAAAAATAACATATTGTTAAATTGGTTAAAAATCACATAAATATTAAAAAATTATAAATAGAAATTTATATGGTATAAAATGTCATAAAGTACCCAATTATGGATTATTCACCACACATAAGTAATTATTTATAACAATTAAAATTTTAGAACATTATTTCAAAAAATAAGATTAAATAAATTAAATAAGGGTAAATCAAGATGATAAGGTTTAAAATAAGTTTCCAACAATTCTAAAGTTTATTGGTTGATGATATTACAACCCTATCTCATCTAATCTTTGATTATGAGTCATTTAATTAGTGTTTGATTTATTATAAATTAATAGTTTTTGAGGTTTCCAAAGGTGCCCCTCTCCTCCCTTATAAAAGGGAACCTTCTACCTCTCCTATTCCTAACACTTTGAGCCTTCAAGCTCAGCCAAACCCTGCACTTTTCTCTTCTCCACTTCCCTAGAATCATTCTGGAGGTTCTGGTCATCTCAAAAGACCAACTCTAGTGCCTTAAGAGGAAGCTTAAATGAGGTGCGTAGAAGAAGAGGTAACCTCTTTTACAGATTCTTTCGAGTTTCTTTCTTTTTCCACTTCTTCTTATTTAGTTGTTTCATTATAAAGTAATAAAATAATTATCAATAATATATTGATATGTTGTTATAAATATGAAACTACCACATTTCACCTGTTATCCATCCTACGGAAAATGAAATCACCGTGCATGCTTACGTATGAAATACCATCTTCACGTCGTGGTGTGATCTGTTTTTCCACCACCACCTTAATTGGATGGGTATAATGGCATAAAAAATAACTATATATTGTTATTATAACATCATACGTATTTTGAGATATTATATCATCCACTCCAATTCAATTCAAAAATTATGGGAACAATATCATCGCTCGTGCGTACGTACGAATTACCGTCTCCACGACGTGATGAGATTCATTCTCCATGTTAACCACTAAAGAATGATTGTAAAGTATATATAATTAATAAAAGTGAAATATATGACATGATAAAGCAACTTAATTTATGTATATATGTATATATATATGTGTGTCATCTAATTACTTCCATTGAAGTAGACAAGGAAAGGAAAATATCGTTCATGCATATGTACGGCCTATAGTCATCATAAACGGTGTATTTAATTTAATTTATCTATCTCTTATACATATATATACGGAATATATATGATATATAAATCACGATTTAAATTAGGGAAGTAATTAAATTATGATATAAGTAATAGAAATATCAAGAACAACAAGTCTAAACACATACGATAAATAAATTGATTTTATCCAAAACGCTGCTTTAACATGGAAATTACAAAAGAACAGGTAATATAAAGTCATAAGTGAACCATATGTGATATAATAACATTGAATATAATTCTGTAATAATTCAATGACATTATTTAAATAATTATACATGAGGTTCAAATACGTACTAAGCATATCAGACCTATGGTAATGGATAACTCTTCCAATCTCATTTTTATCCGAGATTGTTTATTCATAAGTATATACTGGGGTTATATTTATCATCTATGCCCCAGTTTCCTAAAAAATGGTTTCATGTATGTTTAATGTCCTTTTTACCAATTTTTTCTTTTACCAGATGTTAGGAAAAGAATATTTCTTTTGTTTACCATAAAAGGAACTTTTAGCCTTTTCCGATAAAAGTACGAGGAGAATGTTTTTTTAACTTATATGGCATGAATGGATTTTTACAGTTTTATAATGCCTTATTTTCCTGAAGCGTACTCTACAAAGTTTCATGACTATTTTCCAAAAAATCTTTTTCTTTTAAAATTTCATTTAATTTTGTGAAAAGAAATGATTATGAAGAAGAATGCATATTTTCCACAAGAATTCATTTCAAGTGTTTTATCAAAACCAATTTCCATCTAAGATGACATTATTTCATAAGTTTATGTTTCAAATATAATGTCTCTATGATTTACATGCTTTCACATCTCTTATGATGAAATGATATCCATTTTTTTATATGGATTATGTTATGATGGGATGATGTTTATGAATCCCATTTTATTTTTTGGGTAATGATGAATGATTTATGTTCATGTTATGGCACACGTAAGAATGATTTCATTATGAGATGGGTGCGACCTATATCCCACTCCAATGCATTGGGTAGTGGTTTATATCTCATGAGATAGGAATGGTTGGAATGGTAAGTTAATCTGGTTTAGTGATACAGGACTTGAACGAGGAGTGAACTCGATTCAGAAAGGAAGTTTTTCCACTAAGATTGTCTTGGAAACAATGCCTTGGATTATATGGAAATCATATCATGTGATTAGTGGTTTTCCAAAATTACATATTATCTTACCATGAAATTTTATCATGAATGATGTTCCATAATTATATACTCCTTATGTACTTCCATGATTTATGTCTTTGCTCAGGATTTTGATGTTTAGATTTTATGTTCATGTTTTTACATTCAAATTTTATGGATTTCTATATGTTCTCTAGGATTACCCTTATTGAGAATTTGAGCTCACCCTTTTTTTCCCCAAGATATAAATCATGGTTTTAGGAAAGAAAACAAAAGGGGATGATCTTTATGGGAGATGCTGGAGATCTTTCACCATGATTAGAAGATTATGTTCCAAGTTTCCAAAGACACTAAACTATTACGATCCTTTGGTGTCTATTTTTGTTATTTATTAAGTATTTCTCAAAATTAATGTAATGTATACATATGTCAAGTATGGGTTTCTACAGTTGGTATCAGAGAAAAGTTTTAGTCAACCTTTGGAAACTAGGATACAGAATTTTTAGTGAAATCCCTAGCGATATTTCTAAGGTATATCTTGGGATGTCTCTAAGGATAATTATAAGTATTGGTTATAGTTTTAGAATTACGGTAAAGATATTAGAATTAAACCTAAGATGTTATATATTGAAGGTAATGCCCCTTGATTATGATTTTTTCCTCTCACGCTATTTTTTTGGGTTTTAGAAAATGGATAGAAACATGGAGATTCATGATAATGGATGATATGATGGACAATGGAATGATATTCATCATGAGAAAACAAATAAAATTGGATTTGGAGGTCCAAATATCGTTATTATTCCTAATCAGCAATCTCATAATATGATCAATAATATCAACTTTGGTATGTTTCCCGACTAAGCTAATAAGAGAAAGATAGAGTTTCAGGATGATCATAGAGGAAAGAAAGTTCAATTTCACTTTTGTAAATCATGTGGGAAGAGGAATAAGGGGGAATGTTTCAAAGGAAATAGATGATGCTTTGGGTGTGGAAAAAAGGACACAAAGTAAGTAATTATAAAGGAACAGGTTTAGTTAACACCATGGAAAAGTATAATGGTATTATTAAGACATCAACAATGGTTAAATGTTGTAAATGTGGAATATATGAGCATTATGCAAACCAATTCCCTAAGGGAAAGTCTCATGAAGAGAATCAGCATGGCCGTATGGGTAGTATTTATGTTATTGATGATGAAGAGACGACCAATGATATGTGATATGAATGAATTGTTCAATATTGGTCAATGGTTTAAGAAGGTAGTGGGATGATTACAGGTTTATCATGAGTAATGTTGTATAAGTAATCTCATGGTACTATGGAATAAAGGGACATATAAGGATTATTTCAATATTTTTTCCTTGTGTTTTTCAATGTATATGTTGAATGGTACCGGTAACATGAAAGGTTATTTAGATATTTTTGGAAAGCACCTAATATGCACATAAGAAAGGGATAAGGAGATAATGAAATGTTTGATAGTATTAATGAGCTCATGACTGATATAAGAACAAAGTGATATCATGGTTCGAGTATATAGAATTTTTGGGATTTTGGTATGTGGAAAGAGTTACCTTTTGACAGCATTCATGTTTTCACTATGTTTCTATTATAATTTATGTTTCAAGAGAATACATGATTAAGGTATTCACATGTTTGGAATGTGATCAAAAAGATATATCTTATGATATATGGGGGATAAATGATGGTATTCAATTGCTTATTATGTGACCTTTATAGTAATCATTTTCTTTGTACTATGTTCTTGGACAGAAGTATTTTGAATAAGCCTAAAGATTGGAATGAATTAAGTTAGACATAAGATAGTATTGTTTAAGGATAGAACAATTTTTGATATAATTTTAGTAATGTTTGAATAGTGTAGTTTTAGAAGAAGGAAAACATGTAGGATTGGTGACAACCTATCACATCGGAAAGTTTGTGGGAATCAAACCAACAACCGATGTGCGGCAGGCCTTTATCTCCTACCACTGGCCTACAAGAACTCGCTGGTTAGTAGAAACAAGTATTATTTTATTAAACGGTATGATAGATGATGTATAAGTCCATTTTTGGAATCTTATATGATTTATATCACCATATATGGAATTATGTATTTTTAATAACATTTGATAACCTTTTGTTTGAGGCAGATGGAATGACCCATCATTCTATCACATGGTCTGTTAACACATCAATAATGACAAATTCAACTTCAATTCTTTTAGAGATGAAGTGGAAATTGTTCAAGACCCAAACAACAGTGAGATTGTACCGAAATCAAGTAAATATTTATTCTAATTCTAAATTTTCAACTTTAAGGAAAGTATATTGAAAACGAAAAATGTTGTCCTAGTGCTCTTATATCTGATGAATCAGATGGAACCTTAGATCATCACAAATTTATGTCTTTGTGATTGTTGGCTTTCTCATAGCCCTGTTCTCTACCAATCTCCATCAGAACATGATGGTTAGATTTCCCTTCCATATCCATATTTTCACCTATGTTCTCCTATGTGGAAACCAAATGATGAGTTAATTTGGATAACCGTTATGTTTCAAACTTCACATTTTAAAATTAATTTTTAGTCTTCCTTTTTACGATGTGTGTTTCTATGATGGAAACTGTAAAGTTATAAACTACTTATAACCCCGAAAAATTTTGAGGGCGAAATTCATTTTAAGGGGGGTATAATGTAACCACCTGAGATTTTATGAGAATTATTATTGATGAATTCTGTTTTACGCTACACCTGAAATAGATTTTTCTATACACAACACCATATTAGCTTGTAGTATACGCAACACTATTCTTGACTCGTGTTACACACAATTTCAAGTTCGTTTTGTAGAAATTATGTTATGCAACATTAAGTATAGATTTTTTTAATGTATAAATGAAATGAGTTTTGATTATTTTATACACATCACCAAAGGGAGCTTTCACTACATGCATCCCTGACTTGGCTTGCATTACATGCAATCATGACCTTCCCTGTTAGCGTGTGTAGTACCCAATACCGGGGTTCAGTAAACAATGATATATTATTATAATATTTTGAACTAAAAGTTATGAATATTATTAATTAAATTTTGAATTTTATAAAATTATAATTCATCTTACAAATTTTATAGAACTTGGTATGAGAACAAAATAAAATTTTCAGGTAAAATAAGTATTTTTCAAAAAATGCAGTTTTTCCGCCTTTTGATGGCTCACCCACATTAAATCTAGTTTTTGAAATTTGTATGAGTTCAATTTGAAAAAATAAAATTCTTCTTTGGAATAAGTATATAAAAATTTAATTTGGATAAATTTTTCATATTATTATGATAACTTTTATATTTTAATGAATAGTAAAAACACGCTATATTTTAATTTAAAACAACTTTTTTATTGTAATATTTCATATGGTTAAATTATAATATTGTATGGTTTTAAAGTATAAATAAAATATATTTTTACCATTTAATATATTTTATGTCATTATCATTGATTTTACATTGAATTCATAGGTAAAATCAATTCAATCTTTTTCAATGTTTTAACTTCTAAAACTAATTTTCTTAACAACGGGATTAATTTTAAATTAACTTATGAAACTTCTGTGATTTGAATTTGTAAAAATGGATTCCATTTTTGGATTCAGTAGGATCAAATTATTTTAATAAGATACTTTTTATTTTTAATCATTATGAATAGAAACTACGGTAAATTTTAGTTACAATAGTTAAAGGTAAATCGGGAAATTATGGGTAAATATAATATTATAAAATTACCCTAACACTTGTCCTAATATAATGGGATGATTATATTTTACCCTAAATCATACATGGGTCTAAATTGAATCTAATGTAACCCACTAGTACTTGGTTAAGACCTTTTATTTAGTTTATTTATAGGAAAGTGAATTGTCTCACTCAAACTTTAATAATTAGATTATTTTTAATATAAGGTTATACATAATATAATTTTGATTATAAATATTAATTTGAATGATACAATGTTTTTCTTTATCAGGGTAATTTATTTGTAATTTTTAGTAAATATTTTATTACCATAAAATCTTAAACATTAATGATGTTGAAATAAATTATTTAGTGAAAAATCAATAATATAGTTTTTATTAAAATAATAATATCTATCAAAAGGACCAGAAACATTACCAAACATTATTGGTCGAGTATATATATAACCTAATCATATAATGTTAGATTATTGGTCCATTGGATGTCTTAAAAAACCTATTAGCACATTTATATTATATTATTTTAAATGATGTCAAAGATGTCACCTTCATAATTTAATAAATATAACAATTTAAATGTTGTGATTTTAAGATGATAAATTAGAGTAAAAATATTATTGTGAAAGGTATTATATTTATCTTAATCATAGGAGTTTATTTCTAATTTTTATTCAAGTAATAAGTATATTAAATGATTATACAAAAATGATGTAGTAATTGTTTTATTAATAGAAATACCAAATAAATGGTTTTATAAATATTAAAATAAACGTTATATGAAGAAATTAATGACCTCCATAAATTTTATAGATGAATATATCATGTTACGAATATATTAAACATTTTGGTTAGAATATATCCTATGTGTGGAGTTTATTTAAATTCATATAAATGAATAGTGTCAAAATGAACACTATTGTTATTTTATAAAAATAACATAATGTTAAATTGTATAAAATTAACATAAATATTTAAAAATTATAAATGGAAAATTATATTGTCTAAAATTTTATAAAGTAACCAATTATATATAATTCATAACCTATAAGTAATTATTTATAACAATTTAAAATTTAGAATATTATTACCACAAATTAGATTAAATAAATTAAATAAGGGTAAATCAAGTTCATAAGGTTTAAAATAAGTTTTCAACATGAATAAATTTTATAGGTTTTTGAGATTAATATCCAATTTTATCTAATCTTCGAATTTGAGTTATTTAAGTGGGGTTTGATTTATTATAAATTAATATTTTTTTGAGTATTCCAATAGTGCCCCTCTCCTCCCTTATAAAAGGGAGCCTCCTCCCTCTCCTCTTCACAACACGTTGAGCCTTCATGCTCGGCATAACCCTGCCCATTTTTCTTCTCCACTTCCCTAGACACATTATAGAGGTTCTAGGATTATCAAAAAGACCAACTCTATTGCATTAAGTGGAAGCTTAAAAGAGGTGCGTCGAAGAAGAGGTAATCTCTTTTGTCGATTCTTTCATGTTTATTTCTTCTTCAACACATTCTTATTTAGTTGTTTCATTATAAATTAATAACATCAGTATCAATAATATAGTGATATGTTATTATAAATATGAAAAACCCCACTTCACTATCTATCCATCCTATGAAAAATGAAATCACTACGCGTGCGTACGTATGAAATACCGTCTCCACATCGTGGTGTAATCTGTTTTTACACCACCACCATACATGGATGGGTATAATGGTGTAATAAATAACTATATATGGTTATTATAACATCATACTAATTCTGAGATATTATATCAACAACTCCAATTCAATTCAATAATTATGGGAACAATATCATCACTCGTGCGTATGTACGGATTACTGTCTCCATGACGTGATGAGATTCATTCTCCATGTTAACCACTAAAGAATGACTATAAAGCATATATAATGAATAATAATGAAATATATGGCATGATAAAGCTACTGGATTTATATATATATATATATATATAAACATGTCATCTAATTACATCCATTCATGTCAACAAGTAAAGGAAAACAACGTTCATGCGTACGTACGACCTACCGTCTCCAAGAATGGTGTATTTCATTTCATTTATCAATCTATAATATATATATATGGAATATATATGATATATAAATCATGATTTACATTATGGATGTAATTAAATTATGATATATGTAATAATAATATCAATAACAACAAGTCCAAACACATATTATAAATACAATGATTTTAACCAAAACGCTGCTTTAACATGGAATTTACAAATGAATGGGTAATATAAAGTCATAAGTGAACCATATATGATATCATAAAAATGAATACGACTCTTTAATAAGTCAATGACATTATTTAAATCATTATACAAGAGGTTTGGATACGTATGAAGCATATCAGACATAGGGTAAGGGATAACTTTTCCAATCACGTTTTTATCAGAGATTGTTTATTCGTATGTATTTACTGGGGTTATATTTGTAATCCATGTCCCAGTTTTCTAAAAAATGGTTTCAGGTATGTTTAATTTTATATTTACACATTTATTAATTTTACCGCATGTTATGAAAGAAATATTTCTTTTGTTTACCATACGAGGAACGTTTTGACTTTTCTGACAAAAGTACGAGGAGAATGTTTTTTTATCATATACGACATGAACAGATTTTTACGATTTTATAACACATTATTTTCATGATTATTACTCTACATTATTTCATGACTATTTTCAAAAAAATTATTCTCTTTTAAAATTACATGGCATTTTGTGAAAATTAAATGATTTTGAAGAAGAAAGGATATTTTCCTTCAGAATTCATTTCAAGTGTTTTATCAAAACCATTTGCCATCTAAGATGACATTATTTCATATGTTTATGTTTCAAGTATATTGTCTTTATGATTTAAATGGTTTCACATTTATTATGATGAAAAGATATCCATTTTTTATATATATTATGTTATGATGGGATGATGTTTATGAAACCCAATTTATTATTTGGGTAATGATGAATGATTTCTGTTCATGTTATGGCACACGTAAGAATGATTTCGTTAGGCAATTGGTGGGACCTATATCTCCCTCTAATGTATTGGGTAATGATTTATATCTCATGAGATAGACATGGCTGTAATGGTATGTTAATCTGGTTCAGTGATACAGGACTGGAACAAGGAGTGAACTCGATTCAGAAAGGGACTTTGTCCACTAAGATTTTCTTGGCAGCAATGCCTTGGCTACTGTGGAAATCATATCATGTACTTAATGATTTGCCACAATTACATATTTTATTCCCATGATATATTATCATGATTGATGTTCCATTATGATATATTCCTTATGTACTTCCAAGATTTATGTCATTGCTCAAGATTTTGATGTTTAGGTTTTCTGTTCAAGTTTTATCATTCAAATGTTTATGGATTGTTTTATGTTTTCTATGTTTACCCTTACTGAGAATTTGAGCTCACACTTTTTATGTTTTTTTCCCCATGACATAATGAAAGGTTTTAGGTAAGAAAATAAAATGGGAAGATCTTTATGGTAGATGTTGAAGATCTTTCACCATGATTAGAAGATTATGTTCAAAGTTTCCAAAGACACTAAACTATTACGGTCCTTTGGTGTCTGTTATTTTATTTATAAAGTATTCGGAAAAATTAATGTAATGTCTATGTACATCTTTTACGGGTCTCCAAACATATAGTGGGTTAGAATATAAATTATAGAGGACATATTCCCTATCCATCATGAGTGTTCCACTCTCATCTTTGAGGACCCATGCATAGTTTGAGCTGGAGGGTTCCACTCGGGATACCTCTGGTAATTATGCTAGATCACTGTGCTCATCAAACACTACCTAACTATGAAACATGCCCATAACATATCACATCATATCCAAATAATAATAATTGAGGGCACCATCACGTTCTAATTGAATGAACACCTAGGATAGGTACCCCATGCCAAAATATGAGACCAAAGGATGTAGATATGAGATATTTAATTTTCCAAAAAAAGGAAATAAGAGGTACTTAACATGTAGGGGAGCCACACATAATGTTTTCCCAATATTCAACCTAATCATTTCCTCAGATGAATATGACTCATAGACCATGTAGTAGTGCATGTTGTGTAGGTGGACTATAAACTGTGTTTATGGTACATGGGATACAAATTATTAACCTTTTCTATGTTTGTGTACTATGGTACAAAGTATTATAGCTAGTTGGGATCATGTATATTCGTACACTACAGACACATGGCTATGTATTCTAGAACAATGTCATTCAAATATTCTCCTCCCCATGTCTTTTATAACTAGATAAGTGGTAAATGGAATGTAGGGGATCTATATGGTGTTCCATCCATATAATTCTCTATAAAACTGGCCACCAGATTATCGTAGCAAGACTATCTGTTTTCATCATGCTATAATGCGTGTAGTCACCTTTTTAATAAAAACATATTTATTTTCAATTTGGTATATTTATGATATCCCCTCCATCTATTCTATCTTTTTCATTCACAAAAAATGGGGGATGTAGACCTAATTCTCCTTTTTCATCCTTCTAGTGGCCTAAAATTGGTTCTTTCAGCCTGTGGGTGTTCGCCATATGCACTGCATGCCTCAGGAAAATACATCAATTATAATTTTAATAAAAAATGTTAAAAGGATCCATAAAAACCCACTATATTTCTAAATAAATCCCTAGTTTTTTGATACATCCATTGAATAGTGATTTTTTCCTGATATCAGGGGTTTTATCGAGCTCGGTATCACTCAGCAATTTCAAACAACAAACACATGATATAATAAGTTAATAAAAAGAAAACATTAAGGATATATGTACCAAAAAGATTTAAACAACCATTTAAAATCATTCTCAAACAATCAACAAGTATAAGATATTGCGGGTTTGAAAAAAATGGATAATAAAATAAACTTGTACATATGTTCACAAAAGTATAAACAATTGGTATAGATCATAAAAGGGACGATCATCTTCAATATATTTTATCGAATAACTAGTAATCCATAGTCTGATGAGTCCTAATTATATATTTGATAGTTATTAGTTGAATAAAAATCATAATAATGAGTGGAAGAAGTCTCTACATTTACTGCACTCCAATCTGGTCTGATCCGTGGAATAATTGTTGTCAGATATTGAATCACTAATAGAAGGACGAAGAACAATCTAATATCCTCTCAATGATTTTTTGGATAAACCTGTAGTATTTTTTACATTGGATAATTTATAAATTGTTTAGTTAGTTTAGGGAAATTAATTAATTTTATTATGTCACAAACAGAATGGCACACCAATTGGAGAGGTATTCTAACACCCCATGCAAACCAATTTTAGGGAATGCTAAGGGTAAGCATTGAATTCCAGACTCAACCATGGTATCAATTTTCTAATATTATCATACATTGATGATTTTTTCCAATTTATTTATAAAATGTTTGTTGAATAATGTAAAATATAATTAATAAAAAAATAAAATTAATTCTGGGAACATTGAGACTCGAAATCACACAACATCTCAGTTTATGCATCTTAAAATATATTTAGAAATATTTAAAAATATTATATTGAAAACCGGGTCTCTAAAAAGGTATAATTATTATCCAATAATAAAAACATAATTTCTTATTTGCTTTACATTATTCCCAATATATAATATCTAAATAATCTTCAAATGATGTGGTTTTAGTAGCTCAATATTTAAACAGTGAGTTAGTGGTGGTAAATATTAAAGGTATGGTGGTCATATATAAATTATGTAGTTCCGATTCAATTAAATATTGTTCACATGTTCATTATTTAACTATTTTTATTACCCTTTAGATGAATTTTACGTGATTCTATACATGGATATGATTTCTTTATATAGATCTCATAACAATTTCAAATGTTTGGATGTAAATTATTATATTCCAAATGAACATGTTCTCATTTTTTAGTGTGATAATCATTACAAACATCCATAGAGAATTACCTCTATATTTGGGGAATTAATTCCAATAAATAAATTATAGTTGTCTCATATGGTTATTGTAACACCCCAGGTAAGTAAAGAATATGATATCATTATATTTATCCATATTTATGAATAAAATATTAATATTACTTTAAAGGGAATGCTATGCTCGATGGCGTACCCAATACGCAACAACGAGTTTCTTGGGAATCTTACGTTGCACTCTAATAATAAAATAATATTATTTTAAATGGTAGTTAATGCCTAGCCATTGTAATGGAGGGAATGAACAGAACTAACTACAAAATGATTATATATGTTTTTAAAATATTTTTACTCTTTACAATAAATGTTAGAGGATTAAAAATGCAAATGAATCTAGTTTTTAAGCGTAAACATTCTAATATTCTTTAAAAGGTCGATTAACCGCCTTTTGATGGCGAACCCCTTTTAAATCCACTTTTTGAAAATTTATATAAGATCTATTTTTCAAAATAAACATATTATTTATTATTGGGACATTGAAATTTACCTTGGGTTAATTTTTGGTATTTTTCTGACAATGTTCATTTTTCAATGAATAGTGAAAAATACTGCATTTTACATCAAAACTACTTTTTCATATAATTTAATTAAATGGTTTTATTATATTTTTAATTTGTTTTAAATTTTAATTAGAATATATTTTTACCATGTAATTCAATTATGGTCATTGGGATTAATTTCAATTTGGAATTAGGCATAAACAAGTGCCAAACTTTTCATAAATATTGTTTCTAAAAAACCCGCTATTTGTTTTGACAACGGGAAGTTTTTTTAAAATAATTATTGCAATTTATGTGTTTGTAATTTGGTAAAATAAATTACATATTTGGAATCAGAAGGTCAAAATTATGTAATTAAGACTCTTTTGTTTTTGGAAATTATGAACAGTAATGACGATAATTATCTTTAATTATCCTGATTAATGAGTAATCAGGTAGTTAAAGAAATTAAGATAATATCATAATAATATAAAATGACCAAAAAATGTGTCCTAAGGCTACTGTTTGTCTCATTACCGACCATGGGATGCCTTGTGCCAAACTTGGGGGCCCCATGGAATCACATTTTTGAGAAAGTGACTTTTTATCTATTTATTTTTAAAGAATGTTAAATGTAACAAAGAATGTATCACCTAAGTAAATTTTTTTTAATTTTGTCTACATAAATGATCTTTTGGACTATAAATCTTCATTGGAAATCTAAAAAGATTTCCTACATCATATTATTTTTTTTATAATTTTTACACATTAAATAAATTAAATTATTTATGACATCATGATGATGCAGCGATGACCTCATTATTTAACGATTTAAATAAAATGGAACGATAATGTAAAATCTAAAACCTACACATGTCCAAAACCAATTGGATGGGTGGATTTCGAACCCTTATCACCTTATCCACAAAACACATCAATGTGGGACCATTAAAATCCGAAACTCATTTGAAAATAAAGTTACATTTTATACCTTTCCAAGAGTGCCCCTCCTCTTCTCTTATAAAAGGCCCCCATCTCTACCTCCTTACCCACACTTCAAAAGCCTTTGGCTCGTCCAAACCCTTCCCATTTTGTCTCTCCACGTCCCTCTAGTACTCTTTGAAGCCTCACTTTGGGAAGAAGTCTTCCCAAGGAAGGCTTTGAGCTCAAATCTTAGAGAGTTACCCGATTTTAAGGTAATGTCTTCACTTGAGTCCTTTTGTTTTATTTTTTTTCTCCAACCCCCTAAACTATTTTTATTCATTTCTTTTGTAACAAATACAGTCTCTTCAATATACTAGGATGCTTTTATATGATTTATTCGAGCTACACTTACACACACCTACATCTAAAGGTTAAAGAACATACTGTTTCCGTGGATGGCGAATTTCGGCCTCCCAAAACGATGATTGTTCAAAATTCTCTTAACACCTTCAAAAGTGTCCATTAAGATGACACTATACTTATATATGATATATAGTATGTTTATGTTTTACTTAAGCTTCTGAATTTTTCATTTATGGCATACCTTTATGGTTTCCATTATGGGTAAACGCAATATCTTCATTTAAGGAAGTGCGGACTACCACCCCCTCAAAGTGATGTGATTCGTTAATGCCATATGTGGGATGTATAAAGGATGGATTTAAAGTTATTATATATGATGTTATACTGGAATTATAATATACCTTTATATAATTATTATTTTCTTTCCATTAAAGTATTAGATAGAAATGAAAGTAGCGTTCATGCGTACGTACGGCTTACCGTCTCCATGAACGGTGCATTTCATTTCTTATCCCCAAATGTAATGTATTATTATGAGTACATATATATAATGGATATATATGATGTATGTTACATCTAAATGATTAATATAATTCTGGAATTAAAATATACATACCTCTCATATAGTTTTAATTCCATTTATATGACATAGAAATGAAAGTAGCATTCATGCGTACATACAGCTTACCGTCCTCATGAACGGTGCATTTCATTTATTTCCTCTAAATGATTATGTGATATTATAAATACATGTATATTCTGGATATATATTATATCCAAATCAGGAATGTCATTCTGGATATAAAGAACCTTTGACCACACGAACAACATGTAATTGTAAGAAGTCCACTTTCGACTTAAGAACCAAATATCGACAAAACAAACATTATTAACTTAATGATTACATAATTTTTATAACATGGAAATAAGTTATATAAAAGGAATAAAAATCTTGAAAAATGTTCTTAATCATGTATAAATTAACTCAAGCTTATTATTCATGAGATTAAAGAAAGATCGAGTCAAGTCAGACCCGAGGTAAGGGATCCTACTCCTCTCTTTCTTTTTAAGTACACTCTTTTATGTAATTCCTTTTAAAGATCATCTTTCTTGTTATTGGGATGTTCTTTTATATTACTATTACATTAATTTTTATGTTCATGTGATGATAGACCCTATTCTATCTCATTAATATATTTTGGAAGTTTTGAGTGGCGCCGTTAGGCTGCCGAATATTCGTAGGAG
Organism: Viscum album; assembly: GCA_963277665.1. NCBI lineage: Eukaryota > Viridiplantae > Streptophyta > Magnoliopsida > Santalales > Viscaceae > Viscum > Viscum album. The sequence goes on along the minus strand of OY728162.1, from coordinate 901,448,469 downwards.
ATCCGACCTCTCTATTTCTTTTTAAGTACTCTCATTTATGTCATTTCTTTTATGCCCATCTTTCTTATGTTTGGGGATGTTATTTTATATTCCTAATACTTTAATTTTTATTTTGATATTATGGGATACCCTATTTGATCTCATAAATCTATTTTTGGAAGTTTTATGTGGCGTCGTTAGGCTGCCGAGTTTTCGTAAGGGATTTTTCATCTCACTTTTATTCCCGTGAGATTTATGCTACAGTTGCCACAATTTCCTTTGAGTGGTGTATGTAATACACATTATTTTACTCATTGTGTAATATACTCTCATTTATGATTATTTACATTAATGTTGTATTGTCCTTCTTTCACGGGGTGCATGTATCGAAAGATACCCATGTCGGTAAGGGAACCTTTCACCCTCCTCTTTTTAAAAGACTTCTTTTGTTGGGTCTTTTAATTTATATATTGTTATGTTGGGATATGTTCTCATATATCCTTATTGATGTTTATTTTATGTCCAAGTGATGAGATACCATTTTTATCTCTCATCAACTCATTTTCTTAATTTTGTAGTGATGCCGTTAGGCTATCATATTTTTGCAAGGGAACTTCTTAACCCAAATTTGGTTCTTTGGGATAATCTTGTACTCCTTGAATATGTAATTATATGAATATGTGTGAATAACCTTTGATTGTTTTAAACTTAATATCCACTTATATTTGGTGTATTCATTTGTCACACATAATTATGTAATTGATTTATCCTTAAACCAAGGATACCGTCTTTGTAAGGGACTTCGTCTCAATCTCCATTCATTGAGGCATATTTTGTTTTATACACAAAATTCTTCTATACGGTGTATAAACCCCTTTGACTTTTACATTTATTCAAAAGGATTATTTTTTCTACGAAGTGTTTTACTAAACGACAAAAAGGAATGTTTCTTTTTACGTACACGGTGACAACGACCTTTTCCGCCGCCGCAAGTATTATTTGATCTTTGCCTTCCTCAACAAGACGAAATGTTTTTAAAATAAAATAAATACAATATACTTTTTTTGTATTTTGGTATTGAAAATGGTTTTGATAAAGGATTCTATTATGTCAATATATTTAAATGATATATTTTTATTGAAATATGGAAATGTTATCATTCCTTTATGCTGGTTTTATGTGTTATAATTTTATAATGGTACATGGACATTTTACGGGTGGTTACGTGATAAACCATATGATGGGTGGTGCCCTGAATACCAAGACGGGTGGTTACGTTATAACCTCCAATGCATTGGGTATGGAATTCGACCGTATGGCTATTCCATTAAGTACGTATGGAAGTTGGCCGAATGGCTATTCCATTAAGTGATATGTGTGGAAGTCGACCTTACGGTTATTCCAGTTAAGTATGTTTATGTCCCAAGTTACCTTTATATGTTATGTGATCTTTATATGGGTGTTACGGTAATCTTTTGGTTATAGAAGGTTATGTAATGAACTTTTATTCAGTGAAGAGTTTTTACTACTTCAAAAAGGTGAAAAGTATTACTTTGATAAAGTATACATGGTTTACTTGTTGTTTTGAAAAACTAACAGTTTTCATTCTTTGTGTATCCCTTACTGAGCTTTTTATGCTCACCCCAAGTTTTTTTGAAATGTTTTTCACAGGACATAATGTGGAATAGGGTCAAGGATGAGATCAAGGGAAAGTCATGCTATATAAAACATGGAACTAGACATGTTTCTTTTTAAGAGTTTTATTATTTCTATGGAAACTCAGTAGAAGTGTCTACTTTGTAATCTTTTGAAATGTAACAGTTATGTCCTAATTCTCTAAAAATCTAACCCTGAAAAGATCCTCAATGTGAATTATTCATTTAATTCAATATTAAGTAAGGTTTAAGGCCGGGGGCTTATAGTTGGTATCAAAGGTCGGTTTTGATAACTTTAGAGGTTAGGGTATTCTTTAAGCATAAGTGACATTAACATAATGGTTAGGATTTCAGAAAGAGTCCTAGTTTTAGATAAAGTGAATGAGTAAGTATATCTTAGTGTTTATCTTCTTCATTAGTACATTATGGTTTTGTTGATATACTCACACTGACCTTTTTGGTTTTAGTAAATGGCTAGATCTAGCAGGCACCAAAGTAACTGTGGATGTGAAGGAAACTGTGACAGTTTTTTGAGCAAGCAACTGAATGATATGGGAGTTGCAATGAGAAATCTTTTGATTATCCTCAACCAACTATTTGGAGTCATTATTGACCACCTAAACCTAGGTGATTTCTCTAAGGCATCATATATGCGAGAATCAAATCCCCACGGAACTACAGGTAATAATCATAAAGGTAAGTTTGTTCAAAAACCTATGTGGCAAAAATGTGGAAAGAAACACCTAGGAAAATGTTTCAAAGGGACAGAAATATTCTATAGATGTGGAAATGAATGTCATAAAGCAAGAACCTGCCATGGAAAAAGGAAGCATCTAGTTGACTCGTGGAAAGTGTAAGAAGTTATTTCTGAGGGATCAACTGAATGATTTAAATGTGGTGTGCATGGTCATTATGCAAACACATGTCCTATGAAGAAGTTTCATGAATGGGATCACCAAGATCATACAAATGTTCGCTTACCAATACCTAATGCCATTCCGATTTAGGATGAAGAAACTGAAAATGACCAATCAAAGGTATGGATTATTTCATAACTATTGTTTTCCTATTTTGGAATCTTAGGATATGATTCATGATTTTGTTTGAAGGAAAGAATTATTTTAGAATAAGTTGGAAAGGAATGGTTAATGGATCATGAAGAATGTTTAATGATTAAGATGTCAACATATAAGGGCTTCAAGAGTTATGGTGAAATTATTAAGAGTATTAAGTCTCTTTTGATGATGGGGTTACATTAGAAGACTTTTTATAGTATGTGTAACCCTGATGTTTAATATATGAAAATTTTATTCAAGGAATAGTTATCTGTTCTTTTGTGGACATAGTTATAAAGAACCATTTGGGTTTATATGATCCTTACTTTTGAGGTAATTATGGGTTACTATATGCTATGATGGAAGTGAAAGGCTTGAGATAAAATTGAGGTTAAATTATGTTATGGCTATTTTTGATGATTTTGTCTCTTTTTGGGGAATGATTTTAGAATTATATAGTTTTGGAAAAAGGACAACACGCAGACCGTGTGACAACCCGTCGCGTCGGACAAAGCTGCGGGAATCGAACCCACAACCAAAGTGCAACTGGTATTTATCACCTACCACTGGACTACGTGAAGTCCCTGGTTAGTTTGACTGATTCTTTTTAGTTAGATGATTTTATGAATTATGAGTAAGTTGATTTTGGGTTATCTATGGATATTTATTAACCTATCATGGAGGATATGTGATTAGGTTAATTACTTTTCAATACGAGACAATAAGAGCAACTGATGTTGTTTGGAGATAAATGTTACGATTTAACTTGGAAGACTATGTGACTAAATCCTTCAAATATTTGGGTTCAATCTTAGTTTGGTTTACTTTGAAGAATTTTATGGAAAAATTGATTATCGAATGGTCCTCGTTGAACTTTGGGTTTTGTTGGACAAATTTTGGAGATTAAGAATAGATTTTCTTTTTATAAAGGGTTATCCTTTTCTGGATTATCTGATCTTGTACTATCCTTTTTGGTTTTGGTTTTGGTTAAAGTCTAAAGACATGGGAAGTATATAGTTCTCTTTTGTGGATTAGGTGATTCTCTAGAAGTTGATTATAGTACTCTTAATGTGAAAAAGTCTTCCTAAATACTCATCTTTTAGAGAAAATATGAGTTTGTGTAAGGAATCTAGTAAAAGTTGAACGTCAACCTGATAAGTGATTATGTTTCCTTATGAATAAATTCCTCAATAAAAAGTAAATTAAGACAAAAATGTTTTCTATTAACTTTTCCTACTAGGGAATCTAATACTGTTTAACCCATCACAAGTTTGTGATTTTCTTGTGGTTAACTTTCTCCTAAACATGTTTTCTATCACTCTCCATCAGAACATGACCCTTTGTTTTTTCCTCCATGTCCATATTTTCATAATTGGAATCCTAGTATGGGTTAACTCGAGTGACCTTTGTACTTATATTTCTTTATTTTAAAGTGATTGTTTTACCGACTCTTGTTCTGATGTGGGACTTTCAAGGATGTTTCCAAGCCCAATTTTAAAATTGCGAGGACGCAATTCCCAAAAGGGGGGAAGGATGTGACACCCCAGGTAAATAAATAATATGACATCTTTATATTTATCAATATTTGTGAATAAAATATTAATATTACTTTAAAGGGGATGTTATGCTCGATGGCGTACCCAATACGCAACAACGAGTTTCTTGGGAATCTTACATTGCACTCTAATAATAAAATAATATTATTTTAAATGGTAGATAACGCCTAGCCGTTGCAATGGTGGGAATGAACATAACTAACTACAAAATGATTATATATGTTTGTCAAATATTTTTACTCTTTACAATAAATTTTAGAGGATTAAAAATGCAAATGAATCCATTTTTTTAAGCATAAACATTATAATATTCTTTAAAAGGTCGATTAACCGCCTTTTGATGGAGAACTCCTTTTAAATCCACTTTTTGAAAATTTTATAAGCTCTATTTTTCAAAACAATCATATTATTTATGATTGGGGCATTGAAAATTACCTTGGGTTAATTTTTGGTATTTTTCTGACAATGTTCATTTTTCAATGAATAGTGAAAAATACTGCATTTTACATCAAAACTGCTTTTTCATATAATTTAATTATATGGTTATATTATCTTTTTAATTTGTTTTAAAGTGTAATTAGAATATATTTTTACCATTTAATTAAATTATGGTCATTGGGATTAATTTCACTTTGGAATTTGGCATAAACAATTGCCAAACCTTTCATAAAATTTGTTTCTAAAAAACCCGCTATTTGTTTTGACAACTGGAAGTTTTTTTAAATTAATTATTGCAATTTATGTGTTTGGAATTTGGTAAAATGAGTTACATATTTTTAATCAGAAGTTAAAAATTATGTAATTAAGACTCTTGTTTTTTGGACATTATGAATAGTAACAACGGTAATTATCTTTAATTATCTTGATTAATGAGTAATCGGGTAGTTAATGAAAATAAGATAATATCATAATAATATAAAATGACCAAAAAATGTGTCCTAATGCTATTTTCTGTCTCATGGCCGACCATGGGATGCCTTTTACCAAACATGGGGGCCCCATGGAATCACTTTTGTGAGAAAGTGACTTTTTATCTTTTTATTTTTATTGAATGTTAAATTTAACAAAGAATGTAACACCTAAGTAAAATATTTTTAATTTTGTCTAAATAAATGATATTTTAGACTATAAATATTCATTGGAATGATAAAAAGATTTCCTACATCATAGTAGTTTTTTATAATTTTTAGACATTAAATAAATTAAATTATTTATGACATCATGATGATGCAGCGATGACCGCATTATTTAACGATTTAAATAAAATGGAAAGATAATGTAAAATATAAGACCTACACATGTCCAAAACCTATTGGATGGGTGGATTTTGAACCCTTATCACCTTATTCTCGAAACACATCAATGTGGGACCATTAAAATCTGAAACTTATTTGAAAATAATGTTAAATTTTATACCTTTCCAAGAGTGCCCCTCCTCTTCTCTTATAAAAGGCCCCCACCTCTACCTCCTTACCCACACGTCAAAAACCTTTAGCTCGGCCAAAACCTACCCATTTTGTCTATCCACATCCCTATATTACTCCTTGAAGCTTCAATTTGGGCATAAGTCTTCCCAAGTAAGCCTTTGAGCTCAAATCTAAGAGAGTTACCCAATTTTAAGGTAATGTCTTCATTTGAGTCCTTTTGTTTTATTTTGCTTCTCCAACCCCCTAAACACTTTTTATTCATTTATTTTGTAACAACTCCAGTATCTTAAATATACTAGGATGTTTTTATAAGAAGGATTTGAGCTACACTTACACACACCTACATCTAATGGTTAAAGAACATACTGTTTCCGTGGAAGGTAAATTTCTGCCTCGGGAAACGATGATTGTTCAACATTCTATTAACACCTTCAACGGTGGCCATTAAGATGAAACTATACTTATATATGATATATAATATGTTTATGTTTTACTTAAGCTTCTGTATTTATCATTTATTTCATACCTTTATGGTTTCCATTATGGGTAAACGTGATATCTTCATTTAAGGAAGTGCGGACTACCGCCCCTCAAAGTGATGTGATTCGTTAATGCCATTTGTGGGACGTATAAAGGATGGATTTAAAGTTATTATATATGATGTTATACTGGAATTATAATATACCTTTATATCATTATTTTTTTCTTTCCATTAAAGTATTAGATAGAAATGAAAGTAGCGTTCATGCATACGTACGGCTTACCGTCTCCATGAACGGTGCATTTCATTTCATATCCCCAAATGTAATGTATTTTTATGAGTACATATATATAATGGATATATATGATGTATGTTACATCAAAATGATTAATATAATTCTGGAATTAAAATATACTTACCTCTCATATAGTTTTAATTCCATTAATGTGACATAGAAATGAAAGTAGCGTTCATTCGTACGTACGGCTTACCGTCTCCATGAATGGTGCATTTCATTTCTTTCCTCTAAATGATTATGTGATATTATAAATACATGTATATTCTGTATATATAGGATATCCAAATCAGGTATGTCATTTTGGATATAAATAACCTTTGACCACACGAACAACATGTAATTGTAAGAAGTCCACTTTCGACTTAAGAACCAAATATCGACAAAACAAACATTATTAACTTAATGATTACATAATGTTTATAACATGGAAATAATTGATATAAAAGAAATAATAAGCTTAAAAAATGTTCTTAATCAAGTTTAAATTAACTCAAGTTTATTATTCAAGAGATTAAAGAACGATCGAGTCAAATCAGACCCAAGGTAAGGGATTCTACTCCTCTCTTTCTTTTTAAGTACACTCTTTTATGTAATTCCTTTTAAATCTCATTTTTCTTGTTATTGGGATGTTCTTTTATATTAATATTACTGTAATTTTCATGTTCATGTGATGAGAGACCCTATTCTCTCTCATCAATCCATTTTGGATGTTTTGATTGGCGCCGTTAGACTGCCGAATTTTCGTAAGAGATCCAACCTCTCTATTTCATTTTAAGTACTCTCATTTATGTCATTTATTTTAATCCCATCTTTCTTATGTTTTGGGATATTATTTTATATTCCTCATACTTTAATTTTTATTTTCATATTATGGGAGACCCTATTTGACCTCATAAATCCATTTTTGGATGTTTTAAGTGGTGCCGTTAGGCTGCCGAGTTTTCTTAAGGGATTTTTCATCCCTCTTTTATTCCCATGAGATTTATGCTACATTTGCCACAATTTCCTTTGAGTGGTGTATGTACTACCCAGTATTTTACTCATTGTGTAATATACTCTCATTAATGAGTATCTACATCAATGTTTTATTGTCATTCTTTAACAGGGTGCATGTTTCGAAGGATACCCAAGTCGGTAAGGGAACCTTTCACCCTCCTCTTTTTAAAAGACTTATTTTGTTGGGTCTTTTAATTTACACATTTTTATGTTGGGATATGTTATCATATATCCTTATTGATGTAAATTTTATGTCCAAGTGATGAGATACCATTTTTATCTCTCATCAACTCATTTTCTGAATTTTGTAGTGACGCCGTTAGGCTGTCATATTTTTGCAAGGGAACTTCTTAACCCAAATTTGATTCTTTGGGATAATCTTATACTCCTTGAATATGTCATTCTATGAATATGTGTGAATAACCTCTGATTGTTTTACACTTAATATCCACTTATATTGGGTGTATTCTTTTGTCACACATAATTATGTAATTGATTTATCCTTAAACCAAGGATACCGTCTTTGTAAGGGACTTCGTCTCAATCTCCATTCATTGAGGCATATTTTGTTTTATACACAACCTTGTTTTATACGGTGTATAAACCCCTTTGAATTTTACGTTTATTCAAAAGGAATGTTTTATCTACGAAGTGTTTTACTAAACGACAAAAAGGAATGTTTATTTTTATGTACGTGGTGACAACGACCTTTTCCGCCGCTGCAAGTATAATTTGATCTTTGGCTTCCTCAACAAGATGTAATGTTTTTAAAATAAAATAAATACCATTTAATTTTTTTGTATTTTGGTATTGAAAATGGTTTTGATAAAGGATTCTAGTATTTCAATATATTTAAATGATATATTTGGATTGAAATGTGGAAATGTTATCATTCCTTTATGTTGGTTTTATGTGTTATAATTTTATAATGGTACTTGGACATTTTACGGGTGATTACGTGATAAACCATATGACGGGTGGTGCCGTGAATACCTTGATGGGTGGTTACATTATAACCTCCAATGCATTGGGTATGGAATTCGGCCGTTTGGATATTCCATTAAGTACGTATGGAAGTTGGAAGAATGGATATTCCATTAAGTGATATGTGTGGAAGTCGACCTTATGGTTATTCCACTTAAGTATGTTTATGTACCAAGTTATCTTTATATGTTATGTGGTCTTTATATGGGTGTTATGGTAATATTTTGGTTATATAAGGGTAAGTAATGCACTTTTATTCAGTGAAGAGTTTTTAATACTTTGAAAAGGTGAAAAGTATTACTTTGATAAAGTATACATGGTTTACTTGTTGTTTTGAAAAACTAACAGTTTTCATTCTTTGTGTATCGCATACTGAGCTTTTTATGCTCACCCCAAGTTTTTTTGAAATGTTTTTCACAGGACTTAATGTGGAATAGGGTCAAGGATGGGATCAAGGTAAAGTCATGCTATATAAAACATGGAACTAGACATGTTTCTTTTTAAGTGTTTTTTTTATTTCTATGGAAACTCAGTCGAAGTGTCTACTTTTTAATCTTTTGAGATGTAATAGTTATGTCCTAATTCTCTAAAACTCTAAACCTGAAAATATCCTCAATGTGAATTATTCATTTAATTCAATATTAAGTAAGGTTTAAGGCTGTGGCCTTATAGTTTTGGATAATAATAATATCAAAAATATGGTAAATGTTTGGTAGTTTTGTTATGTATTTCTAGATGAGTTTCCTAGTCTTCCACCAAATATTGAATTTATCTTCTCAATAGATCTCAATCATGCTATAATAAATACATCAAAGAACCTATAGAGGATATCCTTAATTAAATTTAATTCATTGAAGAAGAAACTCCATGATATTCATGATAAAGAATTTATACGCCATAGTGAGACACCATGGAGTTTAAATGTTCATATAGTTAAGTAAAAAGATAGATTAATGTGACCTTTCATTTATTATAAAGAACATAACAAGAACACTATCCTAAACATATATCCTCTTCAAAACATCAATGATTTTTTTGATCATTTATATTGTAAAAAATATTAGCTAATAGCTTCCTTTATTCGATATATAATCAATTGAGGTCTAAGAAGAAGGATTTACTAAATACAACCTTCGAAATGATATATGGAAACTATGAATTTATATTAATTCCTTTTTTCATTTCTAATTCCACCACTCTCATTACATATTTTATGAAAATAGTATTTATTGATTACCATTAATATTTTTGGGAAAAATTTATAGATGATATTATTAGGTATTTAACGGTAAAGGAGTATCATGAATATCATTTGATGAATTTTTTGAAGAGCCCGAGAATGGTTAATTTAATTGAAAAAATTACAATGACTGAATATTGTATATGAAAAGGTTAATCATTTGGGTCATATAGTTGAAAAATGGGGTATGTATTGACCAAATAAATTAAATGTTCTCTCATACTAACCATTGTGACTCAGATCCAATATTTTATGATTTTCTTAGATATTATCATATCATTGTAGCCAATTTTTTATAAATGTCTAATCAACATAGAAAGTTACTCAGAAGGTAATCACATTCATTTAGACTGATGAATGTGAATAAAATAATATGGAACTAAAGAGAAGGTTAGTCAGTGAACATATTCATACCTTTCCCAATTATGCATAAGGGTTTGTAATTGGAATTAATGCATCAAATATCATACTTTGAATCTGCCTCAAGATATATTATATAGTTATAGATTATGCAAAATGGAAATTGAAGGTTCCTGAGAAAATTTTCAGATCTCATGATTTGGGTTAATATATATTAATTTTTTGATTAAAGATATATATATATATATACATTACAATTATTGGGAAAAGTGGGACATATATTCTGATCATAAATTTTAATGTATAAATTCACCCATAAAATTTTAAATATGGAATAGAGAATAAGTTATGTGAATATTAATGATTACTAAATCACAATACATTACCACCTTGAGAAAGTGAAAATAGTTAACATTTTATTGATTCATAAGGATTATAAAAACCTATCAATGATGAGGATAATAAATGATAAAATATTTCTACAATCACTATGTTTGATTATGTAAGTGATTTAGGAAGTGAAATGACCTTTTCCGTCATGTATGACTATTCATAAATGAATATATGTGATGAATAAAGAGGAATATAAGGAATATTTGGAACATCCATAAAATGCAAGAAATATTTTTGAGTTTAATGTTTATTATGATGGAATGATATGGTTTGGTAACCAAGAAAGTGTTCTGCCCATACCAAATTAAAAAGAGGCATTAGATGGGGCTCATAGTTCATTATTCTCTATTCATAATGGAAGTATGGAGATATAAAAATTTATAATTTTTATATATGGTTAGAAAAAATTAAATGTGATACTGATAAGTGTGTATCTCAGTTATGGGTATGGAAACAAGTTAAAGATGATAAAAATAATTTGAAGGGGATGTTCCAACTATTACCCTTAAAAAATAAATATAAAATATCACAATTTATTTTGTCATCGGGGTCCCCAAAATAGCTAAAGGTCACAATCCAAAACAGGTTTTAGTGAATCGCCTTACAGTGTAAGTACTCATCATTTAAATTAAAGATGATTTTCCCATAAATATATTACATTTCTAAACATTAAGTAATTAGTAATAGTACCTGGAAATAAATTCTTAATCTTATATAGGGACCTGATGTACCTAAATAAATGAAATATAAGTTTAAATAATTTGAATTATACATAAGGATAGATCATATTTGAAAAAAAGTATTCTTCCAATCATCAACATGATTAATAATTATAAATTTTTTAGAATTCAATTGTATGAAATTTCCCATTGAATAATGTTATGAGTTTTGGGAAGAAATTAAAGCTTTTACATATGTATATTTTCATTTTTGAAATTATTAATTTAGTTGGTATGATATCCTATCATTGGGTGCTTCCTCTGAACCTCTCTCACATTTACAAGGTGTTTTTTATATATTCTAAGAAATAAAAAACAAATCCAATACATATGGTAAAATTAGATTTCATTACATTAGATAATCATCTATCACATTCAAAAATAAAAATAGAGAATTTTTATTGTATAAAGAATGTTTTATGAATGAATACCAATCACATAGAAAAGGTTTTATGGTGAATCCACTAATTTTGGGAAGCTATGTGGGGACATGAGTATGTAATAAGGTATAGATATCATTAGTTATTTCAATAATAGTGACATAATGACAAACGATAAATTAATTTTAAGGAGGATTATAATGTAACCTGATGATATTTTATAAAATAATGATTTTCCAAATAAATTCAATTTGTTTGGTATCTTGTAACACACACAACACCGAGTTTAAATGAACTACAATATATTTCTAAAATATAATTATTTAAGGTGACAGAAATAACCAACATTAGAATGAAAGATAATAATAGTAAAAACAATATTATTAAAATATCATTTTTTCACATATATAAAACTATATATTTAGGTAAAATTAATTATAAATGAAAATAAAATATTTCAAAAATAGAGGAAATGAATTTTTCCTGAAAAACTATGTTTATGATTGAAAATTATTTTTAACATAATAAATTAAATTAATCACAATTATAATGTTATTTCAATGAAACTTATGTAATAATTATTCAATATTTTTATTTCATTAATCTAGAATTTATCAACACATGGAATTAGAAAAATTCGCTTGTTATGCTAAAATCTGATTTTTTTCCCTAAGAATTGGTTTCATCATGTTTTTCAAAAATAATTTAAAATAAATTATTTTTAACCTATAAAGAGTGTATTTTAAAATATTACCTTAATTATTTAAATAAACGTGAAAAAATAATCTTAGTATAAATTATTTATAATTTTTAGAAAATATTAATAATTTAAGGATGCGTGAAAAATACCGATTTTTATTGAAAAGTGAATTTTAATTTAAAGATTTTTTTTATGTTTTTGGATATAATTTTTAAAAAATAATATTAGAGAAAATAATTACTAATGATTAAAATTGGTTCATTAGAATCAATTTTAATAAAAATATTATACAAAATATCATAATTTTGAAATATTCTTCTTTGGAAAACAAAATTTTCATCACCCTTAGGGGTTTCATTTTAAATTAAAATTTCCCAATTCTATGAATACAGTTTGGATAAAATAAAATATTATTTCAAATTATCATAGTTAATACAACATAACAAGGTAAATTTTTTTTAATAAGGATTATTGAAAATTGAAATAATTAATTATCACACATAATGTTAAAACATGTTTACATGGGGTTAATTCAAAAAAGATAGTAGGATATGTTGTGTACATCATAATATATGTTTTTTAATTAATAATTCACGCTGTTATTTTCCCAGAAATTTTATGGATGTCTCTACCTCATTCTTTCGATTGGAATAGAACTATTGAAATAAATTCCATTTCTATGGTATTGTATATATGTTCATTCCAAATAATCATTGAATATATCTCAAGCATTAAGGTTTATGATACATGTATGCACCTTGGTTTCTAAAATATTGAGATAAATGGATTATATTCTACATTCTATATTATTAAGTTGTTTTCAACATCATGTCATTAAAATAATACTCTTTTGTACCAAGACATGTTAGTAGACAAAACTTTTCAATATTACTGAATCCCCTGTAATGATAATGAGGAATAATCATATAGGGTTATACAATAAGTTTTTTGATTGATCTAAATTAAAATATATTTGAGATTAACTATTTAAATAATTAATATTCTTATGTCTACATAATAATTTTATTCTTGATTTATTGATCATTTAAATTAAATAATATTTTTTCATAAGGTAAAAATTTTATTATGTGGTTATATAGTATTTATTTATTTACTATGTGAACTAATATTTAATTAAATATTTATTAATATTTTTGATAAATTTTTAAGAAGATGAAAATACAATGAATAGGTCCATAAATGAATATTAAATTTCTATATAGTGAAATAATATTTATCATGCCACTAGTTGCCTCAAATCATGAGAAAATTTTAATATTGTAATTATTAGATAACATGGGGTCATTTAAATTTATAATAGATTTATTTAGAGTCTATTGGAAATTTTAAAATATTGTAAATCTAACAATAAATTTTTAATATATTATTATGTTTACAGTATTATGGTTGTTCGAATGGGAGAATGGATGTGGATAATGAAATTTATATCACTCACTCTCCTTCTCGGTACTAAAAAAAGATCTAGAGTTTCTAATATCAGGGTAGTGAGATTTTTCTCCCTCCAGTCTCTTATCCTCAACAAGTGTTCAAGGAAAATTCATTAATCCTAAAGGAATCTTCCCAGAAATCAAGGTGATAATTTCCCGATGATCAATAATCCCCACTAGAACTCGATGGTCCATCAATGTTTTTTGATGATAAAAAAATAATATGTGGTTCACCAAAAGAAGGATTCGACATTTGTATACAAGAATAGAAACAATGGTGAATGATTGTTTTATTAACGATGAATATATTTATCGAAAATGATCTAAAAACATTCTAAAACATTATTCCAGTGTAATTTAATTTATTATAAATTTAACATTAATAACCTTCTTGGTTCCACTATATTTATGAGGTTTCATTAGAAGAAATTTATTTTGTGACAACTTTCACACCATGTACAACAAGAATATTAGTTTAATTCAGTAACTTTGGATACATGTTGCAAAATGATAGGTTATTCTATTGCACACAAAATCTTCATGAGGTATCAAACCAATTATGTTAAGATAAATGATTATTATTTTATTATTGACAGTAACACATTTGAATGTTAAATTCATTTCATTATTTATTACATTATTAATCCAACATCGAATTATATTTTTGATACTATTTATATCTCACTCAAATAACCCTGTTTAGTTAATAGCAATCATAGGTCACATATGACACATCTGTCTATAGGTTCCATTAACAATAGATAAATAAAATAGAGTTAAGCATAGTGGTCTCATTAGCCACTTATCATGTATCTCTATTCATTAAACCAAGACACGCACTTTTAAATTGAATCATCATGTAATAAATAAAAAAACCACATATTAAAAGAACTACTTATATACTAAATTAGGTAGAATTGTTTTCCCAAATAATACATTGTTTTGATTTCCAACATGTTGTGATTTACCTGATTTATTATAGCTAAAAATAAAATGTTATAATGTGTTGTGTATTTAATAAAAACATTTATTAAATAAATTATGCAAACTGGTTGGAAACTATATAACATGATATTTCATGTTGTGTATACTTCTTATATGATTTTTACAATATAAATTTCCATGAGAATTACTCATTGAGTCCATAGGCATGTAATGTTGAAATTCAGTGAAGAAATGTTCATAATGATTATCCATACTTAAAGGTAGAGTACATTACATGTCTATGAAAAATTGTTAAATATATATAAATACTACATTAAAACAAATAATCTTGATTTTAATGAGTTATTAAATTCAAAGTACTCTCTAGTTTTTATGTTTTATATTATATTAAATGATTTATTAATTCCATGTAATTATCAAAACAATAGCTAATTTATGGTCATGGGATACTAAATACTAAGTTTTAATTAAATCATACATGTAATCTAATTCATGTTTGTTTGATGTTTTGTTATTTTGAAATTACATGTTATAAAATTATAACACATGTTTTGAGCTCAATATTTCATTTGTATCTAGTTAATTCAAAAGAGACTATACTGAGTAGTTTGAGTTGGTATACTTCGAGTCACTTCTAAGTATAATATTTTGTTTATTTTTTTGAATGAAATTATAAATAAAAATTAATTAATAATTCTAATTAGTATCATAGTGGATTGGATTGTAATTGAAGATTGGATGGAATAAGAATAAATAAACTAATAGTTAATTGGATATTTAATCATTTTAATTTGTGAGGAGTTTTAACTTTTCAAATAATGAATTGAATTGGATTCTATTTGGTAGGTTTAAATGAATAACAATTTCATATGTATGACCAATTAGGAGCTTCGAAAAGACATATTTATATCATCGTTTAATTTAATACCATTTAATTACCCATATATTGAATTATTTAAAATATTCAAAATGGTGAATTGTATTTCATCCCTCCCACCATTATTATAAATGAATTATTTTTTCTAGTATGTTTTATGTAATTACCATTAACTAATACCTTAGTCCCCCACACCTATGTGTGAGTAAAGAAAATATTTAAATAGAAGGAGTATTTAATGTTGTGTGGAGTGGGATCAAGTTTGAGAAATGGAAGAGGCCATTCAAGATAGAACCCCAATGAACCCAAACCCTGCACTACATAAGTGTATAGATGGGATGCTTCAACTCATTCCTAGTGTAGCAGAAGGATACTTTTTCTAAGGTTAGTGGATTATTTATTATATACTCTATAAATCAACTATTAGATAAATATCTGAATCATGTCATTTATTTATTTTATTTTATTTCATGTTTTATTTTATTGATGTGATATTGTGATCATATAACTAAACAGAGTAATATGTATAATTGAAATTAAAATAAATTGGCCTTTTTATAAATGTTTTATCATAAAATGTTTATTTAAATAATTAAATTCCACATAATATTCACAGGAAATTTAAATGATATACCATGATTTTATAGACATGATAAATAAAGTCCCTCAACTAATAGTTAAATCATTTAAATCCTATAATTACATCATTGGGAATGAATCTGTAGTTATAAGTGTTGGTACAACCCTTCTGAGGGAACATTTTTTAATTTGGATGTTCCTATGAATTTTTTTAGTTGAGATATCCATTTTGTTAATAATAGTACACCTTGATAAATTAGATTTAACTAGGAGGAAACTATTGTGGAATCCATAGTGTGGTTTTCTCAACAGGGGAGTCAACTCAAAAGATCAAAGAGAGGACAACCCATAGTTGGTAAATAATTTCCAATCTAAATTCCATTAATATGTTGGAAAATACCTTGTTTTGGTTATGGGAACATGCATATGGATCATTTACACTAGACATTCCATTAATTATTACATTAAAAATAAAATGGAAATGGATTTTGGGTTTTGAAAAAATACAAATATATATATATAATTATATTTAATACGTTTCACATTTTCATAAAAGTATTATTTATAATAATCTATATTGAATTGTTTTAAAATAAAATTTAATTCTTACCAACCACAACACTGTCCTTATAAACTTTCCTGGATAATGATAATATCATTAAAAAAATAAAAAAATGTAACAACTTATTTTGTATCATTATATTCATGGAATGGAATTTATATGTGATTGAGTCACTATTTTTTTATCTACATATTAGAGATGTCAGTGTGGAAGAGTTAATTTTCTGTTATAATCACTTAAGTGGTGAATTAGATTTCAAATGTTTAACATTATATTATATATTTAGTGACCTAAAATACCATATGACAATAGAGATTCATATTTAATTTTCCTTCAACATCATGATCAATATTAAAAGATGGATATGAATTTATATTTGAGTGGTTTGAAATCATCAGGTCTCATTAAAGTGAAATATTTTTGGATTCCCACTAGTTATACCTCATTATTTCAAAATGATTGGATACATTGAGAGACCATAAATTGTATGGTTAAATCTACGGATTAATTGTGATCCTTTTATATTATCACCTCAGGTCATCAGATATTTTATAATTTTTCTGTGAATTTAAACATGAATTTTGAAAAAACACCACTTAATATTCTCAACATAATTCTCCCGAATGATAAATAATTTAATTGTATAAATTCTTTTGGATTAAAATTTTATAAATGGAATGTAAGGTCAACAAAACCTATGAAATTTTCCATGTATAATAAAATTATTTATATCACTTAAAATAATTTAAGAATCATTTGGAATGAAATTTAGAATGATATTTTGTGTTTCCAATGTAGCAACAAGGTCTGCTGAAAAAAAAAATACCAAGTCGAGTGGATGAAAAGTGAGTCTTTTTAAATTTTTCATATCATCAATAACATTTATAAATCTAAATATTCTAAATATTTTACTATTTGTGGTTCTCACAGTTGCAAAAAAAACTTATATAACTTGATTGATTTAAAAACATTACACACGGTAAGGTGAATTTGTGAGATGCAAATGGATCTATGTTGTAGACACCATCCATTAGCAACATCCTCCTCTTTTTTCCATTTATAATGATATTAGATCTTGAATTTTTATACTACGTGTTTTAAGTTAACATAAACAATATTCATGTATGTTAATTATATGTAGGCATGTTAAATATCCAGTTGAGAGATGATTGTTTGTATTTTTATCAAAAGGTTATATGTTATATAAAACTGGATTTGCATAATGGATATATTGTATTCGATTATGATATCCATGTTTTGGAAATGGATAATGTATTCGGTTCACATGACCCATATCTCACCATATTATGGAGTCACCACATAAGTTATGTAAAAAATAATTGAATTAATAAGTTAAATCAATATGGGTATTTATATTTATTATAAGTAATATGATTTTGTATTTTTCAAGAGTGTTTACAAGGGAAAATGATAAAAAATCTATTTAGTGAAATAAGTGGAATGGTCAAAGATCTTCTAGAGTATGCATATCCAGATGTGTGCAGATCATACCTAGTTTATTCTTGGGGTGGGTAATAATTCATCATAAGTATTATTTGTTACTTATGTATGTATTTATATATTAACTCAATGATGTACACATTATAATCATTTATGAAATTAAATTAATTTAATAGAGGTTGAGAAAATCATAGTTAAAATGTTATGAAAATACACATAGAACATGGTGGAAAAGAACATGATAAAGACTTTGTTGGATGTTTATAGTAGTTTGGATATTGACCCAACTAACACTTCATTATAAATTCTAGTGGAATGGTGTATGGTAATGGAAGAACCGAACATTATTTTATAATGTGAAGTTACTGATGATTCATGCAATTATTTAACCTTCATGTTGGGGATATTCATTACATATAGGAAAAAATATTCCAAACCATGTACATATTAAAATGATAAATGGAATAAATTATCAATAATATTGTGGAATGAAACCAATGTTTTGAACATAACATGTGTTGGGAGGTGAATAAATTTTTAAATCCTCTTTTGGAAATAAACATACACTCTACGGTAGAAAGTGTATATTTATCAGATACCCAAGGTAATTAATGAGATAATACCAATAAAACCCATCATTTAAAAAGTAATCCTATAAAGATGTATCATTATATATGAGGGGAGTATATATATATATGATAAAATGGGAGGGATATAAAATTTAATGAAGTCCATGGTAATAAGATATAATATTTGGTATAGGAAAAAGATATAAAATATATCATAGAGGAAACTATTACAATGAAACATGTATGATGTTGGATTAAATGTGATGTTAAAGAAACAAGAAGAAGTTGTTTTCCAGTCACTAATGATATTGAATCATTATTGGTCTATAATAATGATATCTAACCTAAAATGAAGTAGTATGTAGCATAGATTCTATCAAATAGAATGAATAAATGGATTCCAGTTGTTATTCATAAAAAACATACCCAAATTATTATTCACGTGCATTATACAGTTGATTTAAATCATATTAGTTTCAAATGGGTACTAAATAATAATATTGAAATTGATGGCCTTGTCAATCCCTATAATATATGAATGGTTGTAAAAGGGTAGAAATAAAATTGTATAATTGACTACGGAAAACCATTTTCACCTATCACCATGCTTAAAAACATATCAATTCAAATTTTCCTAGTTATTTAAAATTAAAATGACATTTTGAAGATAAATGTTATAAATTTATTTCCTTATGGAATCTATTATGAAGAAAAATATTTTACAAAACTATATTGTATTTATTATCCTAATAATGATAGTAAAGTATGTATGTTAATGATATGAGTATATAGTTAAAGAAAACATTAAAGTTATTTAACATTAACCCATAATATAAATTTTGTATTTATGAAATTAATGTAATCCAATTATCAACAAATGGTTTGGTGGGAGTATAATCCATTCCAAAATATTATATATTTGTTACATTTAAATACTATAAATGATATACCAGTCCAAGAAACTATTTTGAGGTACTTAAATGCATGATAATAGATGAAATAATCAAGTAATGTTGCAATTATTCTTGGTATCACAATTACCTATGAAAAATCAAATAGGTTTATCGGTTTTTGTCATGGGGTCAACTATTGACAAGATATTCAGGATCATATCTATGGAATAATTAAGGATTGTATGGTTTCCTATGTCAAGTGGTATTAGTATTTTTAAGAAAAAGTGTCCTCATACCCATGAGTAGTGATATAGAAGTGAAATGATTCCACATATATATATATATATATATATTCAATTGGGTATTCCATGCACTCCATGTTGTGTACATGGTTACATTTTTCTATTACCATATATGCATCATGAAGATATTCATTATATATAGGAGGCCACTATTAGAGGGATTCCAAAAGTATCTTTATATATCAGGAGATGTAAGAATATGTACATGGTATAAAATAGAGATAGGGTGATATTCATCAATGGCTAGGTATTTTATAATTTCTACACCGATCAAGATGATCTGATAGTATATTTGGGATACATCATTATAAACAATAGTGATGATATGATCATGTTGAGCTAAATGAAATATGTAGTTATAGATTATAAAAAATATTATGAATTTATTTCTTCTTCTAATGTAAAATTTTGGGACACAATTTCCTCCAAGATTATGATTTTTTACAAGATATTAATAATTTTATCCATATACTTTATGATAATATGTCGTATTAGATCCCAAAAAAGAACCATGATAATTTTTGTAGAAAAATCATATACATTGAATATATCATTTCCTATTGTTTTTTCTAAAATTATTGATATAATTTTTAGTAGGTTTTTTTTGGAATAAAGCATGGTGTAAACCTTACATACACCCATATCTCTCCATAAAAAGGATCATTGTGTGAGAGATATGATTTTTATTTTCAATAAAATATGTACCCATTCTAGATTATTGGTTTTAAGGTCGAAGTGAATGATTTTTTTGTGCTTTATATTTCTGAATATTTCCAAATTAGTGGATATAATATATATATTATCATATATCTATCATTATTCATCATTACATTAATATGATAATGAACAAGGATAGTTTTCAAATAAAAACATGTCATTGTATTTCCCCACCATGATGAGAACATTAAGTTGTTATGACAATGTCTCTAAAGTATTTCTTTCTATGAATAATATGACTAACCACTATGTGGAACATAGTTTGTCTAAATTCAACTGTGAGTTCTTGTAAGAGGATGAGGATTTATTATATTTTCTTATAAATTTTTAAGATGGTATATTATGATTATAGACATGCTATAAAGAATTTTTGGAGGTTTTTTTGTAATGTAGTATTCCAATGTTTAATAAAGTATAATGCTCCATACAGTATATGGTTTGTATTAATACATATTATTAATCACATACTTATGTGTATTATTGAAATCCCTGGAACACTAGTTTTACAATATGTATGATATATTGGGATCATGATAATCTGAATATCATTAATGTATAACATGAGAAAGTATTCTCTCTTCCCATTATAAAATTTGATATCTAACCAATTGATAGGAATAGAACATTATAAATAAGCTCAATGTCATTAGGGATGTTGATATTTTCATTATGGATAAAAATAGGAATATATCAATAATTAATCATGACCACATATGTATATAGAATCCTTGATGGGAAGTTGAAAAAATGGATTATACTAAACAGTTAACACAAGTATATCATTTTCATCATTTTAGTGAT
The DNA here is from genome assembly GCA_963277665.1 of Viscum album. Classification (NCBI taxonomy): domain Eukaryota; kingdom Viridiplantae; phylum Streptophyta; class Magnoliopsida; order Santalales; family Viscaceae; genus Viscum; species Viscum album. The sequence goes on along the minus strand of OY728162.1, from coordinate 901,427,092 downwards.
AACATCTTTATATTGGGTTCCGGGAATTATTTATTTATATTAATCCTGGAATTTTGGGAATCCTAAATAATTCCAATTTGAATGAATCCAATCGGGTCTGAGACTAAGATTTTATTTGATGATTATTAAAATCAATTTGAATTTATATTTTAGAATTAATATTAGTCACATGTTAGATTTATAATTTTAATCATGATTCTATGGTTGTAGAAATTAAATAAATAATTACTCACATGGATTAAATATATGGATATATAATAATTCATTAACTAACAAATTAAAAATTATTTTATTATTTATTATTCTATGATTTTGTTAAATGTCAATGATGAAAAATCGACCAATACAATGACATACAATAAATATAAATTTTACAAATGATAAAATAATATTTATAATTTTTTCTATTATCAAAAATATTGATAAATTGATAAATTATAAATAATTCATGGGATGGGGTAATTAAAAGGTTTCATATATTATTTAATCCCTTTATGAAATTAGAAAATATTTAACCCTATACCGAACTTGATAAAATAAGATCAATGTATATTATTCTAGGGTAAAAAAATAGATATTTTTATGTAGAAAAAAATTATAGAGCTCTTTATCTAAATAAAAAATATAACTCTAGTGTTTCCTCTTTAATAAAAGAGAGATCTTCCTCCCACCTCCATCTTCTTAACAAGGTGAGTGCATGGTCGGTTTTTCAAGTCGATAGGAATTAATTTATTGATCAGGATAAAAACTCGTGGAGATTGGCCTTACACACTAGCACTAAAAGAACCATGGTTATTTTGTAGAGATAAAAGTGATATGTGTGGATCAACTATAGAGGAATTTTACACTATCATCCTAAATATTCAATGATAGTAGGTAGAATTTATATTTGATGATAAATATATTATTTGATGAAATATATAAAAACTATGAAAATTTCTTCTTGAACAACTACATAAATTATAAATATAACATGAAAGGAAATCTTGGTTCTTATGTGTCTACAATGTTTTATCAGATGTTGTACCTTTATTCATGGATCCCACATAATGTACATCATAAAATTTACATTGAATAAAATAATTGATAAATTGGTCCTGATCATGATAAGTGCTTTCATTTTCTCTGAATCCTTCAAATAATATTGTTATTATTGATAAGAAATAGACATATATTGTTATTGAATGATATGTAGACTATAATATTAAATTTGATATCAGATTGAATGTCTGGTATTATCCTCATGAACTAGAGGTATGATTTTTGTCTATGATTTTTAGATTCTAGATATTCATTTTCATGGTTCAATAAATATATAACACCTCAATGAGGGATTTAACAACGATGTTTTGTTCTATGATTCATGAAATTTTCCCACACAATAGTATTTATCACTCTCATCTTGACGCCTTCCCCCTTACATTACTGTTTATCATGGGGTTAATGTTTCCAATAAATATCTTATACCACTGAGAATAACATCATTGTTTATTGTGAATATGTTATTGAATAAATATTTTACATAAATAGTTGTAGAGAAAATATATTTTTAAAATACTAGTTCATTGCAGAAAATGATATTAGTAAAACAAAAATTTGTGATAAAAGAGTCTCTACAAGAATAGTTTTTATTGTAATTTCGATGATATGGTGGGGAGTGGGTTTATTTAAGATTAAATTCATAGTCCATCGAGAATAGTTTTTGTGCTAAAAGAGTATATGTGATGAAAAATAAATATTTTTAAAACAAGTATTGGGGTGATTAAATGATTTGTTGTACAATGCCCAATCTATTGCAAGATGAATAGTGTGAAATAATTGAATGTATAGTTCATCGAAATTAATATTTACATGATGAATATTTTTTACAAACTATATATTATGTAAAAAATAATCATTGTGTAATGATTATTTTGATGGACAATACATTCCATCACATTTAAGTTTATTTTTATGGTGGATAGTCATAATTATGAATTTTGTTATTTAAATATTCAATTGGATGCATATTCCTTCATATATAAACATGGAATGATGAGTATTTTGAATATAATATATGTTATTTTTCACATATTATAGTTTTTTCAATAAATAGATATAATCCAACAAAAAATTGTTCGGAAATGGGACATACAATTTCTATCATAAATACTTATCATATAAAAGGCAGAGTTATTATTGATGCCTTATATTGTGATCAATTACCAATACTTATAAAAATACAATGGAATAATACATATTCAACATTATAAATCTATCTAAAATAGTTCAGATGATGAATTTTTTCGGAATATTAATTCATTAAAAATATGAAAACTATAAATATGCTTGTCTCCTATTCAAAAAAATTAATTTCAACTATCTTATAAAAAAATATCATTCATTCTCTTGGAAATTATATAATTGATTTTAGATCATTTTTTATCTAAAAAATGTATTATTTTACTCTTATTTTAAAAAACTAACTATAATTAACTCCATTTATTTATTCATTTTTAAATGTTTTTAAATTATTATTTCATGTCATTTTTTAATTGTTTTATTTAATTTTTTTATAATTTGAATTTATTTTTATTTAGTGTTTTGGTATATAAATAATATATATTGTTAAAAATTAAATTATTATATTTTTATTAAATCAATTAATAATTTATTTAATTATGATGAATGCCATTATAAATTGTTTAAATTAAATTAAATCAATATTTAATTAAAAGATGATTTATTTATTTATTTATATTTATTTTTAAAAGAGGTTGGGTTAAACTAACCCTTTTAAATTAAGGATTTAAATTCAATCTTTGTAAAAACCAGAATAATGGTATCCAATAGTTGGTGGTTGTTTTTTTACAATGGAATAGATAAAAGATATCACATCACTAAGAATCAATCAATTTGGTAGTCTTGAAGAACATGAAACAAACATGGTTCCCATATGACATTAGTAACTAAACATAAATCATAAAAAAATAAAATAAACATCTTCTTGTCACATATTCAAAGATTATATCATCAAAACCTGTGAAAGGAAAACCAAAAAAAGTCTGAGAAAAAACACCCATTATGGTTGATATGAAACATTAATAAGAATATTCAATAATTAATATAAATTATAGAAATGTAAATAGTCTAAAAAACACAGTATATCAATACAATGAAAATGAAAAGGAAATAATAGATTCTGTCAATGGAATGTAATAACTTATTAATGTATGATGAAATGATTACTTATTAGATGTTGTGAATCTGAAAATTTATAAATTATACCATAAAGAAGGTTTAAGTAAGTTGGTACAAACCCATCTGATTTTGCAGGGAATCAAACATGAAGTTCTTATCTCCATCTATTTTTTCTTAGTATTCATGTTTATGCATTGAGGGGATATATAATTTTGGTCCCTTCTAGTCACTTTAAGTATGAAGAATGATTTTGAGATAGATTAAATTCGATAAAACCCATCAAAAAAACAATGTATGTAAAAATTGTATATGTATGAAATTATTTATATCCATGATACAATAAATATGGGAATTTAATGATATCATCAATGAATGATGATCATAAATAGAAGGTATGTATCCATTCACCACATACAAGGAATAAGTAGTGAACCAGGCATAACCAAAGTAAATATCATAATGGATTCCATAAATGAAGGCATTTATATCATACTTGGATATTCATAAGATAAAATTTTCACATATCATAAAAAATAATATATAATTTATGTGAAAAAATTGAAAAGTATTTTAAGAACATTATAAAATTTCCTCTTTAGTGCTGTTTTAGTGAAAATATATATGTTAATTTAATACCGACAAGGGATTAAAAGTTTACAAAAAACAAGAAATGAAATATGATATTTTTTCCTAATAAAAAGGATTATTTGATTAAAATATTAATTTATTATAATATATTATGGATTGTTCATTAAAATGGTTCAGAAATTGGAATGTACCCATTAATTAGGTTTTCTTATCGAGAGGAATTGAAAATGGAACCTAATAAAACATGTTCTCCCCGACTAAGGAAATATGAACTAATATAGATACTGGTGTTTGGAAAATATAAATATAATTTCAAAGACTTATACAAAGTAAGATAATAATTAAATTGGGGTAAAGAGAGGGAAATCATAACAAGAATAAAAAAATTGATATTTTGGTGGATCTCTTACAACTTTTGAAACCGTCAAACAGTATGCCCCATAAATTTAATGATCATCAAATGATAAATAAAAAAACATGGGTATAATGATATTAATTATTTGGTACATTAGTTTGAATTATACATACATCACACATAAGATACTTTTTGGAATAAGGCATATCTTATAGAAATGAATTTGAGATGAGAAAACCCTTAACTCATGTATAAATGTGTTCTAAAAATGTACATAATGTCCTAGATAATAAAATTATATCCATTAATAATCTAATTAGGAACTATTAAACATTTATTTTATGTATTATAATTTTTTAAAGATCATTTATAGCCTTTTGGATGATATATAAGGTTCAATTTTGTCGTTTGGGCGTGTTCATTTCATTGGTTTTCATGGTAGGTTTACTTGTATTCATATTCAAAAGATCATGTACAATGAGAAGGATTATCCATAATTGTAATTAAATGGTATTAATTAATATATAAAGTATTAAATGTTCTTATATTATTTTTCCCAAATATTAGGATTATTAATTAGATAAAATTTTAACAATACATGTTTTCATTATTTTTGTTGTTCTAGATCGTCATGAAATATTTTTTTTATATTAATTAATATTATGTATATATTCTATTTATAAAACACTATATAACTTATAATATATTTAATATAGTCTCATTTAACCATAATTAGGGTTTTATTACCATCCATGAAGATGTTAGTGGAAATTGGAAACACATCATCCATAATGGCGGTAAATCGACACATCACATAAAATATTTTAATTTTTTGAACAAATGGTAGAGAAGATGTGTATTCCATTAGAAAAATAAAATTAAAATACATATAATAGAATAGTTTTTTAATTAATTTTTATAGAGTATATGACGGAAGTATAAGAAAAGAAAACAAATTTAATGGTTGGTAGAGAAGGTTTTACATCTTAAAAGCATTTTCTTGAGAACCTCCTAAAGGAAAATGGTTATGATATCTTATTGACACCAGAAGCACTTGGTTATGGGGAAGAGGTTTTTGAGAGGAAATAACAATAATAACAATATTATCAACTTCTTATAAGGAGTTAGGTGAAGTTGTATTGAGTGGTGGTATTAACAGTGGAGAGAGGGTTATTTTTCCTATTATTTTATTCATTTGGTTATTATTTTTGCTCAAGAATATCGATTTTAATGTTTCTTGTGAAAATATAATGTAAATAATGCATTTTAATTCAAACCAATTGGTATTTACCTCATGAATACATCTTCAATGACCCAATAATTTATATATTTTTCTAAACTATAAAATATCATAAATCACATTATTTCAATATTCATGAAAAATTCTAATGTTTGAGAAAAATACAAAAAGATTACCCTAAACAATTAATAACATGTATAATTTAAAAAATGAACTATATCTTTAGAAGATAAATTTTTTACATATGATAAATTTAATTAAAATAATCATTTATTCAAAAATAATACTGATATTAAAATTTTAACATCTTGTTTAATAGTTTGAGAAATTAAATAAGGTATCATAAAATTTTATTCTAATAATAATATTGAAAATTATTAATTTCTGAGTACATTTTATGAAAATAAATTTTCTATTATGATATAATATTAATTAAAAATTTATCAATAATCATTTAGGCTTTAAAAATATTTCATCAATCAGTTTATCGATTTTATAATATTCATTTACATAAACTATGATATAATTATATCATTATTCCTTTTATAAGATGGATAAATTCTATTTACACTTTAATTGGTGAGGTTACTATTCTATTGGCAGTATTACTATTACTAATGGTCATATTACTATTCCAACGGTCATGTTACTATTCCACCGGTATAGGTTCTTTAAATTTCAAAAATATTTCTTATTTCTTTAATTACACTTTTATAATGTTTTTATTTTGTTATATATTAGAATTTATGTAATTTATATTGTATAAAAAAATTATATGAAAGAATATTTTTAAAAATTAAATTTTCCCCTAATTCAATAAATATCATCCTTCAAATTTTTAAATTTCACTTTGAAAATCAAAGGTTAATACTGGAAAAATTTATTTTGGGAAACCATATTATAAATTGGGTTTATAATAAATCCTACAAATGTAGAAAAAGGTAAATATATTTGGTAAAAAAACTAGGCATTTAAAGAAGATAAAATTAGTTAAAATTGAATATATTGACATGGAAGATAATTTAACTATCATATTATGAGGAAGAGTAATTAATAATGGTAATTAAAAAGTAAATCCTCAAAAAACTATAAATTTGTGATCTGTTAAATGACCATTTATTTCATATAATTAAATTTAAAAGTATAATGTTTTTCTTCTAATATCAATTTCATATAGTTGAGGGATTCTTTTACTATAAATATTGATATGTGAGAAAAAAACAAACTTGATTTCAGATTATGTCATAATAACAATCTCATGCTTTGGTTGTGTTTCGATATATTTACACATTATTTCATACACTATGATATTGATATCCAAGATGAATTTTTCATACCTAATGAAATTATAACTAGTCCTATGTTTTTAAAGTAATTATTTTTTCCTTTAATAATTTATCATTCCAAAATTATTTTCATATGTTATCCAATATGATAAATAATTATTTACCATTAAACAATAATATCCACTATTGAGCTCTACCCGATAAATAATTATTTAACTTATGATTGATCCAAAACATGTATATCCAATCACAACCAGAAAAGGGAGATCACTATAGTTCCAAATTCATCATAACAAATGATTACACCTAATAATGTACCTATATTTTCACATACCAAATATATGAATACCATAATCTCCTTTAAATTTTTTTGAAATAATGTATGCTTCCAATAGAAAAATACTAGGTCATTGTATATATTTAATAAATATGAACATATAATAATTCTATCACAAAAAATACCATATAATAACTAACCACCTTCCTCGTCACCAATGTTATCTAATAAAGTCCTATTTATTATTATCCCAATATGAATAACATATTTAGGGTTATCATTCCCAAGTCATGTCTCTTACAAATGATCAACATCCACTAGAATAACATCTCTTGGTTACTGGTTCCATTAATAACATGCTTCCTATTACATGAAGACTATGTGATGTAGTACACTCTTTATATATCTCATGATTATATAACAATATAATTATTGGAAACTAATAAAACAAGATAAATAATTAATCCAAAAACAGGATTACTAATCATTCCTATTTATACATGGTAGTATATAATCACGACAATGATATATTATCCTCTTTTAGTGTATTTTCCTTTAATTCCTAAGACATTTTTTTGTTTAATTACAATCCCCATGTAGTTAAATCCTCAATCATTTGAAACATTATTCTTACCCTTATAATCAAAATCATAATGGCCATTCACTCTAAAGTTTTATTAAAATCCCTTTCATTTAAATTATTTAAAAGGGTGTTTATTTCCATAATTATCAGATGAGGGAAAATACATATTTCTCTTCCTTCCTTTATCCAACATTTTCCATGTTATACACTTCTTCTCAAACATCCGTATGAAGCCATAGTAAATAGGGAGTTATTTATTTTCTCTTTAGCACATGATATTATTTCCTCTTATTATGATAATGTTTTGATGGATTTTTCTTTTTGAAATATTGGCATAACAACATAAAATTATTGATCATTTTTACTATTTGGATAAAATTCATTGATGAGGTTCCCATTCCTTCTAAGAGGTTTCATTTATAAATGACTACATGCACTATATTAGATCATATCATTATGAAATATAATTCATTATTCCACAAATAATGAAATATAAAACATAAATTGAAATAATTAGGTTTACCTAATTCATAAACCTGGTATGTTAGGGAAGTTCATATATAGATATCATAAAAGTGTATATTAGGTCTATGTTTCTAGATATAAGATTTTGTTCCCAAGGTATCTACAAATCTTGAATTAATACAAACATTCCTAACCCCAACACTATTAGCCAAGTTTCAATGGACGTTTTATTACAATGGAATGAATACTAGAGATTATATCACAAAATAACTCTCAATGAATATGTATTAAAGAACTAGATACATACATAGTTCTCATATTACATCAATAATTAAATATTGCAAATAATAAAATAAAAACATTGCTTCTTGTAACTAGTTCAAAGGTTTCATCACCACAACATGGGGACAGAAAAAAATAAAACGATGAGACAAAATTATTAGTAAAGGTAATGTTAAAAAATAATAAGGAATGATAATAAAACATAAAAAATAAATGTAAATAATCAAATAAATTTCATATATATAATGAAAATGAGTTTACAACCATCAATTTTTTCATAGTGAAAAAATTACAGAAAGTAATAATTGAATACTGATGGAAGAAAATTATTATTTATTGGACAACATGTATCTAGAACATGATCCATTATAACTGTAAAACTATTAATGTATGTGGGTAAAAAAACATCTAAATATTCCTTAAAACAAACATGAAGTGTTTTTCACTAACTATTTAATCTCATGATACATGTCGAAGTATTGAGCAGCTATATAATACTGGGTCACACCCATCACATCAAGTCTAAATCAGTCTTCACACATATGTTAAATTCAATAAAAAATTACAATGAAAAACCAAATGTAAAATTATTATATGACTAAGATAATAATGATATCACAGATACAAGGAATAAGTTTAATTAATGAAATTTTCATTAAATTATGATTGTAAATAAAATAGTTGTATACATACAACACACACAATGAATAACTAGTGAATGTTGAATAACCAATGTGAATATAATAATGGATGAAATGAAGGAATATATATAAAACATACATGGTAATTTATAAGTGAAAACATTAATATATAATGATAAATTAAGTCAAATTGAAGTGAAAATATGTAAAAATAGTTTTTATGAATCTTTTGAAAAGGTATTGTTTAATGATACTTAAGGGAAAATATGAGAGTCTTTAAAATAGAAGATAGAATAAGCTTTCTCCTAAAACAAGAAATGAACAGTGATATTTCTTCAAGATAAAAATAATGATCTTAGAATACTATTAGTGGATTAAAAAAACGAATATGAGTTGTACACGAAAATGGGTATGAAATTGGAATGATCCCGTAAAAAAGGCTTTCTTATCATGATTAATTTAAAAGGGAAACATATAAAACATTTATTTTCACAAATTATAATGATAAAATTATATGGATACATGATTTTATTACATATAAATATAATTTATAAAAATTATATAAAAATAAAAGAGAATTACATTTTGGTAAGGATAGATACAACATAACCTGAATGATAAATAGTGATTCATGGGGATCCCTTGCAACATTGAAAATAGACGAAACATATGCCCCATAAATTTATTGATCATAAAATTACCCATTTATTATCATCAATATAAATATATTTATGATATGATACTTTAAAGAAAAATATACTTATACCAGGAAAATGAAATAGTTATGAATAAAGAATAGCTCACATAAACGAATGTGAGATGAGAAAATCCATTCCTTATTTATGAATTTGTTTTGGAAATGTACATAATGTCATAGATAAGGAACATAGATCCATTAATAACTTAAATAATAAAAAAATAAACACATATATGATATATTATAACAATATTAATTTTACTTATGGTCTTTTCAATAAATTATAATATTCGATGTCGTCATTTGGGAGTTTTCCTTTCCTTAGATTTATTGAATTGTTCACTTGTATTCATTTATGAAATATCATTTAAAATTGAAATATTTTTCCAAATTTGTGATTATATGTCATTAATGTACTTACATAGCATTTAATATTATTATTTATCCTTTTTAATATATTAGGATGTATCATTATATAAAACATTTATGATAACCGTTTTAATTATTTTGTCATTTTTGATCATCATAAAAAAGTTTGGTTTTATTAATTTGTATTGTATATATACTAGTTATAGAACAATACATAAATTATAATATGTGTACTAAAATATTATTTAAGAATAATAATTGTTTTATTACCTGACTTTAAGGTGGTAATCGAAAATGAAAGTGTATCTTCCACGATGGCGGTAAATTGACATATCACAAACAACATTTTCATATTTAGGATAAAAGGGAGAGGGGAAAGGGTTTGATGATAGATATTAAATTAAAATGATAAATTTATTATATATATAATATATTTCATTTATCATGAATTTTGGGATAGAGGAGGAAAGGTAAGGATAATAAAATAAAAGAAATTTATATATAGAGAGAGAAATGTTTTTTCATCATGAGTTCTTCTCCTTGAGAACCTCAATATGCCACATGGATATGGAAATTTATTGACATAAAAATATAATTTATGTGGGGATGATTTTTGAAAAAAAATTTCTTATTAATATTATCATTATCCATTGATCATAAGGATTAAGGTGAAGGGGTTGTTAGGGTTGGTATTTATATAGGAGGAGAGGGGGTTTTTATTATTTTATTCATTTGTTTATTATTTTGACTCATGATTATCAGTAGTGATTATTATTGTGATTGAATATAGTAACTAATGTTTGTGATTGAGATTTAATCGGTTATTACCCTATATATACATCATCCATGACTCAATTATATATGTATTTTCCTAAAATGTTATATACCATTACATAACACATTTCACTATTTACAAAAAATTCATGTTTTTTAGAAAATTCACTAAAATATGACCCCAAAATTTATTGATAATTAGAATTCAAAAATTATCTCCATTATTTGAAAATTATGTTACAAATATTATGAAATTTAATTAAAATAACCATTTATTAAAAAAATAGTTTTTTATATTATAATTGAACTATAACAATTTGAATAATTATTCATGGTCAAAACAATTTTATTATAATCATAAAAAAATAAAATATTAATTTATTTATACTTTTTTAGAAAATAAATATTATTTAATATTATAATATTATTTATAAAATTTAAATTACTATTCATGCATTACCAAAATACCTTAACTCAATTTTTCATTTTTAAAACATTTATTTACTTTAACAATGATACAATTAAATAATTTTCACATTTATAAGATGCCTAAATTTTATCTAAAAATTTATAGATATGGTTAATATTCTATTTTCTAGATCAGTAATCTTAATGGCTGTATTACTATTCAAATGGTCCAGTTACTATTCTTATGTATATGTTCCTTAATTTCTAAAAAAACCTCTTATTTCATTAATTATTCATTTATAATGTATTAATTATGTTATATATGTGATTTAATGTTATTTATACTATATATCAAAATTATAAAAGGGTATATTTTTGATCGTTACATGCTTTTATATCTTGTTTGAGAGGCAATCATTTTATATGACCGAAAGACCATGTTCCGCGAAGGCCCGTTATAATTTTTGATCCCCCAAAAGGCCTAGTGGTGAAAAGGTATTTACATAACCCTTTAACACACTGAGTGGGCTATTTTGTCACGTCATGTCACCAGTCATATGACGTGATTCCCCCTTTCCAGTAAACATTGTACTATGATCATTGTTTGAATGTTTCATTACCCCTTTCCACGAACCATTACATCACGCAAGGTGACACATCATGGTTAGGAAAAACATCATCCACAATGTGTCAGAAGGGAACGCTGATAGGTATTAGAACATGTATCACTATTTCAATCAACCTATTAGGCGATTCATGTGTTTTCATTTCTTGTGACATATATTTATTTCTCTACATCTAATGATTTTTCACCAATGTAGATGGTCATCTGGATGTGCACCCCGTAATCCCCCATCTATTCAATAGTATAGAATTCTATATGACAAGATTCATCATGACTATCCTCGTTTTCCAGGCCACCAAATTAGCAGTGATTATCCACACAACCTTTGTGTTGTGCTAATTAATTTTCATGGTCCCTATCACTCCACCTCCTACCATCTAGTATTGACCCTGAAGGTCCCTATATATCATATAGGCTCTATGGCCTGATATCCTTATATGTCCTAAATGTCCAATCAATTTAGGCCCAAAAAAATATCCAAAAATCCCAAATTAGGTGAATAGTCCCAATGTTATAGTACCTCTATGGTACATGATAACATTGTCTTCAAAAAACATTATTTTTTAAATTTTGTGTAAATTTTTAAATTTTCCTAAAATAAAAAAATGATGAAACAAAAAAATTCTAAATGATTAATAATGATTAGCGAAACAGAAGGCTATGAAAATAATAAGTAATTATATTTAGTATATTTCAAATATAAATATTTATATTATTATTAATAACAAAACATAATTTATATCAAATAATATTATTAATAAATCATATTTGTGTTGTAAATAAATATAAATCAGAAATAAATGATGATTAATAATAATAGAAATTAAATATATTTATAATTATGTAAAAGTTATTAGAAGAAAATGTTAAATTATAAAAATCAATTTTGAAAATTAACTATTGAGGTTAAAAGAAATCTAAAGTGTTGAGTATTATTTCAATACAAGGTAGAAATAATGACATTGCATCATTGATAATATAAATTTTACCAAAAATATTATAAAAAAAGTATAAATTTTTAATATTTATTTCACTAAATAAAATATTTAATGTTGAAAATAATCTATTATTAATCAAATTAATGGTAATTATTCTAATTTTTTTGTTTAATAATTTTTTGATATTATATAGATAATTTTTTAAACAGACAGTAAGAGGATGTTAGATTCCAAGGCGTGGTGTTCCATAAATTAATATTTCAAATATAATAAATATATAAATTGTCAATCATGTGTTTCCCCTAAATAAGATTAATAACTCTCGAATGAGGGCACAAATAATAAATATTATGGAAACATTGAGTTTAGAACATGAGTTTTACCCTACATAGGGCATATCCTCTATCAACATAAGCCATTTTTGAAACATTAATCATGGTAAAATATAAATTAAATAAAGTAAATAATCAAATTTATTTAATGCAGTGACTTATTTTCTCATTTTCATCCATGGTTATACAATTTCTCAGGGTTTTAATCTCAGAAAATGTAGATAAATTACCACAGTTAGAGATCATTCTTGTCCAATGACGACAGATTGGGATACGATCCGAAATCATTACACCAACTGAGTTCGTGGATATCATCAACGATGAAAAAACAACATTTTTTCAGAAAATACCAATAAAAACACCATGTAGAATGATTATATTGTGATTTAAATCCAATTTTTTAATCTTAGATAAATATGGATAAATTATATTAAAATAATTACTATGCACATCATCAGTGAATTTAATTTTGTGGAAATAATATATTAATCATTATGATTTTATCCATGTTAATTTTTATTATTCTATAAAAATGAATTGGGGAAAATGAACAATGGCCAATCTTCTTTTCTCAAATTTTATGGTTTATGGATTTTCACCAATTTATCATCATAGGATCATCCTTCGTATTCCTTTGGAAATGTTTCAAACAGTACCGAGTTTAGGATCGTTGAGTGACGATTCAATAACACAATAGATCAAACCCGTAGATACAGAATGTTGTGGAAGTTATATTTCTATGGTCTACAATGATTGTGGATTGATCTTTGGTGAACCTGACTAGGGTGAGAGATACACTTTTTTCAGAGGAAGTGTATGGTGATTGGGATTTTCATTCTAATGAAGGTGTTTTTTTTTCAATTCGTTTCAAAGAACAAATTCTGGTGAGCATGTGGAGGTAAAGTTCAATGGCCAAAAATTTGAGACTCAATGGTTTTTTCAGTCGAAATATAGTTGGAAGTGGAATGTGAATAAGAATGGAGGAGAGAAATTCATATCTATAAAATCCTAAGAAATATGGTGTGTAAATCGTAAATACATGTCATGTGGGGCCCATTTAGTAGTGTATAGTGTTTCAGGATAATAATAATGATCACATGGTGTGTGAGCCCTATCACATTTTGTGGGAACCCTTCCATGTGGCTTGACCTATAATTAGATAAGTACACAAACATGGGAAAAAGTATACGAACATGTGGCTTTCTGGGTACATGGACATAGACACGGCATGTTGTACATGGTCTGATACATAAACATGACCACTATACATGATCATTGATATGAGACATGGGTAGGGTACACAATTTCTATATAAATAAAGTAAAAATTCTATATTTCTTATATATGGAGGCTTACATGTCGTGTGGGGTATTTCCACATGGTTATACATGGGGAATGCTGGACACACCATGTACACAATTGTAAATGTTAGGTACACCCTTTATGAGGTTTTATAACTATTAACATCCTTATATTGGACCATTATATGTTTAGTGTGTTCTATTGGTCTTCTTCTAATATGGTACATCGTGTTATTACATCCAGATCACTGGATTCTGATCCCCTCTAGAGGCCGAGTCTGAGATAGAGTTATGGTGTACCTCTGTGATACTAGAGTGAGATCATCTATCATTATTTTTCCTTTGTTTGGATTGAGGAATTTGTGTGGCCACCCAGATAAGGGAATTGATCGTCAATCCATAAGTCTAAATCAATAGGGATTGTGGTATCATTAACATATAATCCCCTATAAATTAGCATGATCTAGACTAGGTCTGTGGGGTCCCCCTGGGGTTCTAGTCATGATCACATATCTGATTATTAGGGTCTTCTTATACTGGTGAGTATTCATGGGACAGCCCCAGTGATACAGACCTCTTCATTTTGTGTCTCTAATGAAATCATGAATTGCTGAGTGAGCACTCCTGGAATGAGTATTTCTTCAATTATAATCCTTTGTCTAGAAGTTTGTTATGAACTCCCGGTGGTGTGTTGATTATCCTTATTATAGTAGGGTATTTATGTTGTAAATTTATTATTATATCAGGTATTTATCTCGCTATACTTGGTGCTTTGTGTTTATTGTTTTTGGGGTGTACTACTGAGTATTCTTATACTCTCCCCTATAAGGTATTTTCCCTAATGCATTGTGTCTTATGCTGTAGATGACCCATTTGATGGTGTCTTTTGAGGAAAGGTTATGGGTTTATAATATCTTGTTCTTTTCAGGCCATGGTATTTTATCAGGTGATTGAATTTTAATTTATTCCTCACCCATGGTGTAGGCTGGAGTCTTTACATTATTGGTTAGACTTTTATTTGTCATTTAATCTTCTTTTAGTATATTACCAAGATACTCTGTTTTAAGATCATATATGTATTCATGCATTTTTATGTTTTTTTAAAATAATCATTTTGTTGGCTTGTACATGATTTCCTGTGCATGTAATATAGGATAATCCCTTTAATTTGTGGTATATGCGTACAAAACATTTGTATTCCACCCTATCCCATTTAAGGTGGGCTTGGGGTAGTCACAGTCATAGCATAGTGGGTTGGGTCATGATAGAGTGATATCAAATATGTTAGTTATATCGTGGGTCCCGAGTTGTTGATTTTGGTTTGGGTCAACCATTATTTCTGTTTTCAGTTAGGAATTCATGCCATGGACTACATTGTTGGTGTAGTGGTTGATTTATCCATACACCATGACTCTGATCACATGAATTCTTAGTTGGTACATATAAATATTTTTCTGGGGATTTTTTTTACATGCATCAAAAAGGAATGGTTGTTTTTCCCCATGTCCATATTCAGTCATCAACCAAGATATAAACATTTCAAAATGGTATAAATTATTTTTTTATTTGGATTCCTACAAAAAATTATAAAGCATATATTTCAATGTGTGATCACAAGGACGATTCTCTTAGTAATGAGGAATTAGTATAGGGTCTTGTGTCAAAGATATCTCCTCAAGGTGTTTTACCAACAATAACACCATCCATTGAGTATTATATAGTTATGATAAAAGTTGTTTTGGATGAACACATGTTGAAGGAAATTTTAACGTTTCATAGGAAGTTACCACCCATGTTTCAGGTTGAGATAGTCTCTCAAGTGATAGAGGAATAGCTGTAGGAAGTCACTCAAATTTTCTTCCATTTGGGGATACTGAATGATCATATAGTTTTCCTCAATGAAATACTTCTCTAGGGATATTCTGAGTGATGTGGGAGCTTGGTGACTCAATTATAAGATTATATAGTTTTTTCCTAGACATAATTTTAACAACTCTTAAGGGAGGTATTTTATCTATCCATTTTTTCAGTAGGTATTCTTACACGAGCTTCTGTATTTGCAACATGCCAATATGACTAATGTGGAGTACTCAGTGAGTTTTGTTGATATCTCCTGTTACACCCTTTATATGGTTCCAAATAAATTATTTGGATATTTGGAATTTGATTTGGACATTCACTGTGACATTAGGTATTAAGTATTAACCCTTTTCATTCACACATATTATGGGTAATTGAGCGAGTCTTGGTGTTGGAGATATTTGAGGCAGAGAAGGCATCAATAGTGGGGGATAATAGTGGGATACCTATAACTAATATGTCAAAAATTGGTAGCTGATGTATGTTAAAGGAATAAAATCTCGTAATTCCCCTCAAGAGGTGATCCTAGGACTCAGGGTCAGTGGTTTAGGGCTCTCAGGGTGCCTCAGATCAAGCAATGGTGAGGCAGTGTTTCTACTATGACAATATAGGTTATATGGAAGATGATTGATAAGACCATCTTAAATCTGATCATAATATGGTCTAGAGAGCATAGATGCAGATATATTGGTATTATTAGAGTGTTCTTCATAGTGTAAGACATGGAAAATTCTAGGGTAGGGCCACAAGAGGGGTCGTATGTTTAAATTATTACCACCACCACACCCAAGTTGTCCATTCTTGGCTCAACTAGTTGGTGGAAAAGCACTATCCATGTGTAGTTTATAGAGGCCTATGACCCTGAGGATCCAAATATGATATAAGGTGTGGTATATGTATATTATACATTATGTTCATTATTGATAGACCCATGTGAAATTATTTCCTTCCATTCCACTTCTTCACTTTTATACATCGAGATTCTAGTTGATCCATTGGCTTGACCCTTGTGTTTGGAGAATTATACAGGAAGCAGATTAGTGATTTTTCACTTGTTCCAATAGTACTGTATGATTATTGGAGGTTAGAAATTTTTTGAGATCTCAAAGTTTCAGTAATGATTCCATACAACATCATATTATGTTGGGAATGAATATTCATAGTTTCTTGATTGATTGAAAAATATACCCAGAGGATGCAGTGTATCTAACAGAACATACCCAGATTTCTATTGTGGATTAAAAGGAGAAAATGGTGGAGGAGGATGCGTTCAAGCAAAAGATATTGTAGATGATTACTCACCAATTGGCTATAATGACTCTTGGAGAACTAGAAGCTTTGCCCTATCAGTTTCCATTACTATTGTAGTAGTATGCAGATTTCTTTTCTAAAGATAGTAGGCTCACCTCTCAATAGATATATTGATCTTGGAATCTACTAGCATCCCAGAGTGACACTGATATCTATGCCAACATTTCATGGCGCACATAGAACCTCGAGATCTGAAGTTGAAGTTGGAGGACTTGCAGGAGAATGTAATTGTATGACCCAAAATTTTCCCCTATAAAACAATAGTGTTGTTCACAAAGTAATTAGAAAAGAGAATGAGGTTATGTGTGGATTTATAGTGTGTGAATTAGGTGACTGTGATAAATAAGATTCCACTATCGAGGATTTAATACCTCATTGATCAGTTGAAACGGGCACAATGTTTATCAAGGACTGACATCATATCCGGTTGTCACTAGCATAAAGTGCATGATTAGGATATACTGACAACATCATTTAAATGTCTCTATGGTCATTACGAGGAAATGATGATACTTTATTATTGATGAACTCCCCGTTAGTGTTCTTGGGACTCATAAACATGATCTTTTAGACCTTCATAGATTTCTTTTGGGGTGTCTTCATCGATGAAATTCCAAAATATTTTGTGTATTTGTAGAAGCCCGTGAGACACTTGAGGATGGTAATTGGAAATATCTACCAGAACCAAATTTACTAGAATCTCTCTATGTGTTAGTTTTAGATTTTATATGTCCACTTTATATGACACATCATCTCCGATGCTTCAGTAGAAGTGGAATCCTCAAAGGATGAGGAAGTGTTTCCTTGGGATCCACACATGAGTGTTACCGAGGTGTATATATTCCTTATATTGGATGTCTAATATCATATACATGTACCCAACTTATCCAAAGTGTCATCACCCATGAAAACATTGACAGGGAATGGGAAATCATTCATGTCAAAGAAAATTTGACTTTAGTGGTTTTAGGTGCTGGGACAAAGTTTCACAAGAACTCTTATATTGACATTGCTAGAAGAGTGTCTTGACTACATAGTGTGATGTGATTTGTCAGGGAAAAAAATTTATTTTCTTATGATTCATAGTCAGGATGTTATATCTTATGGTTCACACTAGATAAGACAACATGACAAGAACTATGTGACCAATGATCCTATGTTCGTAGTGGTACTATTCATATAGAATATGTAGAAAATCTACCTGATTAGAGAGTGGTTTATCATTTAATCTAACCATAAATGTATAAAATAAATATTCTACCATTGTTATTTTAACTTGACACATATATGAAAGTTAGAGTACCTCCATCACTCTTACTTTGATATTTTCTATACACTTTGGAAGTGAAATGTGGTGGAAGATGCTCTCAACAAGAGATCTTATTCTAAATTTCTGAAAATGGTGTCATAGTTGTTAGAGTAATTGAAGTAATACTTTGTGGATAGAGATTACGTAGCTTACTACCTCTCTATGGTGGTCACCATCCACTCTCACAACATGTTTCAGAGGCAATACTTGGGGATACCGACTGTGATACCCTATGTAATAAGGTACCCATTGGATGTTCTCTTAATGGATATTATGAAGGTATGGAGAATGCTATCTTTTTTAGAGGAGAAATTATAGTACATTTGATATTGTAGGAGGAGGTTTCATGGTATTTTTATACATCCCCTTTAATGGATAAAAATGTGCAGAAAAGATATACCAAGCTATTTGGGATCCGTTTTTGTGGACATTTAAGAATATGGTTAGTGAATAGCTTATCTCTCGATGCTTTATTTTCCAGTAGGTGATGATTGAGCACAAATTTCTCATAGGATTACCTCAATGTATTGAGCTTCCAATATGGAAGTGGGATGTGACATCCATGGACTTTGTGATGGGATTACAATGTATTTCATATGGTCATGATATAGTATGGGTGATCATAGACTAAATTACCATGTTGGACCACTTTCATGATATTCGATAGAAGATTTCAGTAGAGAGATCCATATACCTCTACCTGCTAGTGATAATTCAACTCCATTTTGACCCCATGATGATCATCTCCTACCATGATGCTCACTTCACATCTTTGTTAAAGATGGGATTATATGAGAAATTAAGGACTCAGTATCTCTTGAGGAAATTGTTTCACTCACAATCTATTGGTCATATAAAGTATCACATTATAGTATTTGGAGAAATGAAGCATGCTCAAATATTGGACTTTTTCCATAGTTGGGAACATCACCTATCCCTAATATAGTTTCATACAAAAAAATTTACAATTACACAATTGGTATATCTTTATTTGAGGCATTGTACTTGTAAAACATCATGTCACCACATTTTTGGAATGATCAAGGAAACTCAAAACACATCCTTCAAGAGTAGATGGAAGAAATTATAGATATGATTTAGATTATCGATGAGTGTTTTAGGAGAGTACAGAGTGGTCATAATTATCTTTTATATACATGAAGAATACATTTGGAGTTTGTGGAGGGAGATCATCTGTTCCTAAGGGACTCATGTCTATATGGATTAAGAATATTTGGACAAAGTGGAATGTTATCTCTAAGATTCATTGATCTATTACAAATACTGTGTAGAGTTTTTGAGGTGGCATACTTTACCACTCCACTATCATCCTTGTATAGAGTACACAAATTTTTCCACATGTCACAACTGAGGAGGTAAGTGTATGACCTATTGCACATGAGAAATTGGAGTGATCTAGATATTTAGGATGGAACTAACTTTATTAAGTAAATAGTGGATATCAAGGATCAGAAGTAGAGGAAAATTCATGGGTGATTGATTCCCCTTGTGTGTGACTATTGGAATTAAAGGAACCTTGAGGAGAGAACAAGGGAGTGGGAGACCCAGATAAAGGGATAGAACTATCAACTCTTAAGTAGGTTATCTCTTTTTTAGATGAAAATACCTTTGGTCTAAATAATTTTATGTCTCGTATTTTCTATGTATTAATTTTTGATATTATATAGATCATTTTAGAGACCAAGAATGGAGATAGTGTGAGATTATGAGCCATAGTCTGCTTAGAATAATTTTTTCAATATATTAAATTGAACGTGTGTGATGTCTTTCTAAAAATGGTAATAAATCCTGAATTATAGAATATATACAAATATTTGGAGGTCACCAGTGATTTTAGGATGTTGTTTTTCCCTCAGAGAGATATAACATTGGTTGGCACAGATTGTTTCTGAAAAAAATCATCACTGGAATAAATGACTGTAATAAATAAACTAATTTATTTATATTGATACAATGACTTAATTTCTATAATAATTGAATGGTTATATAAATTACTCAGGGTTGGGTTCTCAAACCATATAGTTTTCAAAAAAAATTTGAAAAAATTCTTGGCGAACCAAGTTAAATTAGGATCAGATAATGGATCATTTCACCAATACGGTCTGTAGATCACATCAATGATGGAAAAAAAACTCTTCATTAATGATCAATCAAAACTCAATGTAGGATGTCATTATTTCTGATTTATACCCCATTTCATAATATTAATTAAAAAAGATAAATTTCACAAATAGAATTGATATAGACATCATCAGTAGATTTAATTTTGATGGAACATTATATTGTTCATTGTGATTTTCTCCCCCTTCATTTGTCTTATTATATGTCCAAGAATGCAGGGAAAATAAAAAATGGACATGTTTCATTGATAAAATTTTATGGTTTATGTTTCTCCCCCCCCCAATTTAAATTGCACAATCATCACATGTATTCATTTCGATAATGGTTCTACTAATACCTAGTTTTCAATCATTGAGTGACAATTAATTAATGAAGTGGATCGAAACCCTGGGTTCAAAACATAGTGGAGATTGAGGTTTACTGATTAAGGATGGATCAAGGGAGAAAAATACCAGAATGAATATTCCCCTTTTTTCTAGGAAGTGCATGATGAAAAAGATGGATATTCAGATGAAAATTGTCTTTCTATGATCTTTTTTAAATACAATATTCCAATGATTATACAGTAGGAGGTATCATTCGAGATTGATTTGATATCTATGTTCATATTTTTTTGTGGGAAAAATGTGGAAGTGATGTGAATGGAAAATTACAAGAGATGCCTCTAGCTCTAGAAAATGATGATCAACATGGTGTTCAAATATGGAATACATGTCATGTGGGGAATATTTATAAGTGGCTGGGATATTAGGATGAAGAGTAGGATCACACAGTATGTGACCCATATCATGTGGTGTGTGACAACATATGTGAGTATTGACATTTAATTTGTGACGTAAAACGCCCTAAAAAATGTACCTGACATGATGGCATGATATGTATGTGGATGCTGACATGGATCAGTGTACAAGGGGTGGTACGTAGCCAAAATCACCATACATGGATGTAGGTATGAGACACATGTTAGGTACCTTGTGCCTTTACAGATGTTTACTTTTTATACACACCATGTATATGAAGATATATATTTCATGTGAGGCATTTTCAAAAGGGTATATGTGGTGATAGCTGGACACATAGTGTACAACCTAGAACATACCATGTATGCCTTTTAGGAGTATTTTTAGATCATTAATTACACAGTTTTGACCAATTTTTTTTTGATAATGTTCCCTTAGTCATTTTACATGAAGGAAAAGCATGAAATTACATCCACATCCTGATACTTGGATCCCCTCAAGAGGCTGAGTTTCAGTACGAGTTATAGTGACCCTCCATAAAACTAGAGTGTTATCCTCTATCATCTATTATTAAATAGGAGGGGCTTGTTGAATCAATGTGACCTACCTGATCTTGGTGTTTATCCCATATCATGAAGCCCATATGGGTAGGGATTGTTGTATAATTGAAATATAATATCCTAAATAGTGGGTTAATGCAAATTGTGTTTCTGGTGTCACCCAATGGTTAAGGGGAAAGTTCCATATCTGATATTTAAGGTATTCTTAGAAAAATGAGTTTATTTGGGTGGGGATTAATGTTCTGGACCCTTATTTCTAGTTGTTCAGATGATAGCATATATTTTTGAGTGAACTCTCTAAGAAAAAGCATTGGTTTGAGTAGATTTCAGTGGTTTTTAGTTGGATTTTAATTCATGGTGGCGTGGTGTCTCCCGATATATATCTACATGTTTCTATAAAAAATTTATTTTTATGTCTTGTGTTAAGCTAACTATACTTAGTTCTTCATGTTGAGTTTTTTTGAGTAGTCATACATAGTATTTCAATACACATCCATATATGGGATTTTCCTATATGTTTTGTGTCTTATCAAGATGATAGACCTTTTTATGGTGTCCTGGGGGGGGCAAGGAGTGGGTTGTGTGTAGGGGGACCATGTCAGACCGAGTTGTTTCACCCATAGAATTTATTTGACTTTATTTCTCTCCCATTGAGAAGGTTGGGATTTTTATAGTTTTTTTCTTTGTATTTGGCCCCTTTCAGCATTAAAAACATTACCAATGTACATTGTTTAGAAATTTTAGATGTCTTCATGCATTGTTCAATCGTATTGACATTTTAGCATTATGTGGGGAATAGATATGTGTGCTTATGTATAGGAACTTTTGGCTAATTCCTACCCTTTTTGGATATTCATACTCGTTGATAGTTGTTTGGACCTGGATTATTGTGGGATGGCTTACTGTTGTCATGGGTCACACCTTTCTGGTTTGGGCTGCAACATTAACAATAAAATATTAGTATAAAAGGATAATAAAATTTTATAAAATATTAGGTTGATTATTTATTATAATTTTTACATTTATAAAAAACAACAGAAAACTTATTTAAGTTATACGTTTATGCGTCCATATTTTATAAAATTTTTAAATAGGCATCATTGGTATTATTTAAGTGTAATTATATTGATTATAGTGTTTACATTAGAAAATTAATATTACTGAATTACATTTCACATAAATATGTAATAACAAATCAAGACTCAATATTATATAATGTAATATATTTTTTATTTTTCAAATATACATCATGAATATTTTATAAATGAATTTAATTTAAAATAAATAATTAAAATAATATTGACAATAATAATATAATATCAAATTAGTTAACTACTAATTCGGTGAAATTAAAGATTATTATAATTTTCCATAAACTTATATAATAAAGAAAATATTATTTACTAAGTGGATTTTGATGAAGGAATCACTAAATTAGGAATTACATAGGCATCCTTAATTAATATAATTTTATTATATTTAAAATTGTCTTTATTAAGTTATTATTTTATATAATGGGTTATCATTTTCTCTCTTCATTGTGAGATTATAGATTTACTAATTTTGATTTGAATCATAACTAAGTGCTAAATTATTATCCTATTATTATGTATAAACGTATATTCTTGACTATCTTCTTTCCCAGTGGTGAGAACACCCAAGAAAATTTACTTTTACTATGTAAGGATATCATCTCCTTTTATATAGGCTTTTCCATTCATTCTTATACTAACTACGTTTCACATCACCATTACTATATATCCACCCAAAAGTGAGGATAAAATATTCATGTAGCTAGTATATAATATTTGTATATCATTCTCTAGTAGATCTCCTTAGTTACATGTCAAATGAGAATCAATTCTGAAATATGATATAATATATTCATATAATCAGATATAGTATTTTTATCTAGTTTATGTGTAATATCAATGTTATGTTTCTCCTTAAAAAAATTTGGAATTGAAGGCAGCGAGACTGATTGAAGATTGAATATATATTCTACAGCATACTCATTCTCTGTATTTTATTATTTAATAAATTGTTCCAGTATATCATCATCAAGAAACACAACATCATTACATATAATGATCTTATTAGATATAGGATATCAAATTTTGTATCCAATCTCTTCATGAGTGTATCCTAATAAAGATTCAATGATTTCCTTTCACCTCCAGATTCAACCACTCATCATTTGGGATGTGAAAAATACCATAAATCCAAATACATTCACTTGTTTGTTTGAAACATTGATACCTATCCATAACCTTTCAATATTATCAAATGACATTGAAAATTATGGGTTATGGTTGATAAGATCAATAATGATACCCATTTCCTCTCCTCAAAAGGTGTTTGACTTCTTTTCATTTGAGGGAATACACCTAACCCTTGAAAAATAGTTTATTCACCCACCTAGAAACACTACTATTCTAAGTTACCCTCCATAATTAATTTTATAACACGATTCCTAGACTAATTTAGTGCTCATCAAATGGACAATTACACTCACTACCATTACCTTCTCACACACACTTTTATTGACTTCATGTTTCCCTTTATACCTTTTCATGAAACCGCATGAAAAAGAATCTAAACATGTTCGTTAGTTTTCAATGAAAATGACAACACTATTATATAATGATAATCTATGATCGTTGGAAAATGAATAAAACTAACCATAAGGATGTTTCAAATCATTAATGTATCAATATGAATCAAATCAAAAAAATTATTATATATATTGAATAACAATGCAATAGTACTCGGTGTTATTTTCCTAAGATGAATTAAACACAAGTATAAAAATTATTTGCTTTTATTTTTTGTATCATATACATACAAGATAGAATTGTAATTCCTATATCACCCAAATGACCATGATGCTTCTGTGATACATCTATAAAAACATTGTTTCATTATGTGTTTAATTCAATACATGGGGTATCATATGTGTGACATGGGAAATTATATTTCCTTCCTTTATAAATTACAATTTTACCATTAGTATATATATATATATATCCCATGAACAAAGGAACTAAAATTTCCATTATAAGCAAGGATTTAAAATGAAATCAGAATAAGGAAACCATTAAGAAAAAGATTCATGTCCATCAAAACTAATATGCATTTAATAATTATCACTTGGGAAAATATTTCCAATAAAAACGAATTTTTAGGAATCATGATTTCCCATAATCATGTGTCATAAACAGATTTCAGTGTATGATATGAAAAAAATTATTTTGGTGGGGGCATGCAAAAAGGTTCCTAAATCAATAATTGTTATCATTCCTTGGCTGACAAGATTTAACTGAACATCTTCCTGAACAAAAACGATCTCTTCATTGACAACTGAAGGATCATTATTTTGGGGTTTACGTTACTAATACATCCACTTTACCTCCATCTTTAGACACTATCATATGATGTTTCTGGTATTTATATAGTGGTGGTTCATCATTTCATGTCTTAATTGATATTTTTAATGATAAATCATTTATAGAATTTGGTTTTTTGTTTTATTTCTTGGCATCTTCAATGCCCTTTTCCCATACCACTTTGTTTAGTGATAAGAGCCGGTTATCCAGATTTACATAACTCATTATTCCGTTGAGACTCATCACTCTAAAAATATTCATACACACTCTCCATAGTGAGCTTTTAATATTGTGAAAATTTTCAAACTGACAGAAACTATGTGTCCCACATCTTAGGGAATTGTCATTCGAATACCTACCAGAATTTTTTGGATGTTGTGAAAAATTCCATCTAACATACCATGGTGGTATTATAGTACTCAAGATTTTCCAAAATGTAATAAAACCAATAAAAACTTTATTTCACAACTATTTTAAATTCTCTTTTCAATTTTTGAATTGTTATGATGATAAATTCATGAATATGTTTTCAAAAAATGAATTCAAGAACCATCAATTTTTCTATGAAAAACAATTCTCTACAATGTCTCCATTTCAACTTCAAAACCTCTAATATGACATTTTTGTGGATGTGGATGATTTGGTTGATTAAATAAACAAAAAATTATAACAGAAATAGAAGAATAACTCACAAATAAAATTTAGTTTGGTGGTTTTCCTATGTCAATTGGAGAAATGGTGATGTTCTTTATTTCCTCATTGGTTGAATCTTTAAAGGATCACCCGTGAAAATTATATGTAGTATACAATAATGCTTTATATATTATAAATTTAACAGTATTCTAGGGTGGTGTTGTGGTGGTTTATCAACCCATGAATAATTTAACCTCACTTCATGCTGAATTACAGGTTACCTTCTAACCACAGTAAATTTATTTTCATATGAACATAATTATCTATATAATGCCTTTCATAAAAAAATCTGATGATTTATTGTCCATTAATTGGGAGTGGCACACAAGTGATTAGATTATGTGAGGTAGTTTTTTCCTATTGTGATTTCACATACATCAATTTGGATCTATGGAACATATGAATACATTAGTAACCACTTCGAATGATTAATTTCATATATGAAGAAATAATGGCCTCCATGCATGAACTCCACACCTGGAATTTTATAAATACTTCCTAGAAAACACACATTATTCAATAATATAGATTTATAAGAGAAGATAGTAAATCGTAATTAATAGTGTAAACGAAAATGAATTTTTCATGAATCACAGTTTAATTTGAAAATGGAATCACAAAAATTATTTCTTATGGTAAGATTGAGATTTATAACTGTGAGCCACATCAAATACCTTATAAAAATTGAAACTCATTGAATGAATCGAATAGTTTGAGAGTAATAAAGGATCATATCTATTACATCACCTAAATATTCTCACAACATGTTATTTTAAATATACAAGATGTGATTTTTTATCTACATATTTTAGTTTTATAGTGACTCAAATAGAAAAAAAATGTTCTGTACTGGATGAAGAAGGTTCGTGTAATACAGTATGTTAGGAATAGAAGTCACACTCTATACAAACTATAAATGAATTTATGTCCTCCCACCATATACAATAATGGAAACCTATATCATCATTATCATACAACATACATTATAAAAAAATTGAAAACATAATCTATTCATATTCACTAGAGAAATATGAAGAGATTATAAATGTAATATTCCTAAAATATAAAAAAATAAGAAGCATAATTACAAACAACATGGTAATAATTGAATTCCATATTAAAAAAACACTATATAGTTTTCCATCACATTACATTTAAAAGATAAGAATAATTTTACACAAATGGATGATTGATTACACAATAATAGATTTATAGAATATGGGTTTCATGATAGTGTTTTTATTCTTATATATTGTATTTTAAAGATAAACCCATAGCTAGAATAAGATTTATATTTTACACTATTGGTAGAACATTATGAATATTATTCCAATAAATTTCCAAGATCACCATAAATGTAGTGTGTTTATTTTAATTATATTAACATGAAAATAATGATGCTCAATAATTTTTATTATGAAATGTACTATAAGAGAAATTGATGAGATTTAATAAAAATCATTAAAAATAAAATTAAAACAGGAACCATAACATGATAACAATAAATTTGGATTTAAAAGTAACACCAATGGATGATTCCAAAAAGAATTATTTGTTCTCTGATTAATAAAATCCATGTGTGTGATGCATTTTGTTCTATGCATTGGCCAGAATGGTATTAATGCACTTTATTTTTTTCCTTATTACCTAAATCATTAATTATTTAGATAACGATATTGAATATCTCTCTTATTTAAGATCCCATATAGTTACCATCATAGGCATACCCTTCCTAGAAAATATAACCACCACATGGGGATTGAATGAATAAGAATGTATGACCTCTGATTCTTACTAATGGTAAACATGGGATTTAATAATCAATAATGGATATGATTATCATTAGGATATGATAACATATTTAAGTGAATCCCCTCCAAAAATTCTCATACACTCAAATATATAATGTATAAGATTCAAAATAAATTCATATCATGAATAATGATCAATAAGGGTATCAAAACAATAATAACCTGTCAATAATTACAATATAGATATGTCACATCCTAAGTATAAGAAATCATCTTCTTGTGAGTGTAGATATATGAAATCATGTCAAAATAAAATCATGTGAGCATTGTTATAATGAGAATTTACTCCTACATAAAAATGTGAAGAATAATATTCACATTCATGTCCACATAATTTCCTCTAAGAATAGTGATTAATAAATTATAAGTAAACATAAATATTTGAACAATGTTATTCACAATATTATCTATTCTTATCATCATCATCTCATCATATATGAATATAACATAACCCAATGCATTTCAAGGATATATTGTTTCATGTACACCAATAATTAAATCATAATAACTTCATTTATGTAAAGACCCGTAAAATTCAAGGAAATTTTTTTCTTAATTTTCTTTAGAATTTTACAAGAGCGCGGTTTCAGACGGCACCTGATTCCGAGGCCCGGAGTGCCCGGAATTAATTTCCGAAGTTTGGCTCGGGTACGTTCAGTGAACGAACGAGCGGGAATTTCTAACTTTTGATCCGGTGCTCGGAATTGAAATCTGAGGGCACCGATGAACTCGCAGCGCCGATATTCGCTTAAAGAGACCTTTTCAGGAGTTGCGTTTGTTGCGAGTTGAATTTTAGTTTTGGGGTTTTTCAGTTGAGTTAAATAAAATTTGTTTAAGACAAATTTTATTTTAACTTATTAAAAACCTACCAAAGGAGGTTGGAAGTGGGACCCACACCCACTTAACCTCCCTTGGGAGGATTAAGTGTGGTGGGGCCCACACAAACCCCTTTTTCTTTTCAAATTCCCTAACCCCTCTAAACCCCCTCTTAATTACGTAACTCTTCCCGACTTTATTTCTTGCCAACCTATCTCTTAATTTAATTTTGTCAACTCTAGATTTAATTAATGAATTGATTTCAACTTTTGAATTTTTGAAAGGTTGGCAAAATGAAAATAAAATAAGGTGTAGCTTATTTTATTTTGGGTTGATCGTTTTTCTTCTTGAGAGGTAGAGAGCTCCTCTTCTTCTTCTTCAAACTCAACGAAGA
This sequence comes from Viscum album, assembly GCA_963277665.1. Taxonomy (NCBI): domain Eukaryota; kingdom Viridiplantae; phylum Streptophyta; class Magnoliopsida; order Santalales; family Viscaceae; genus Viscum; species Viscum album. Next base: position 901,397,729 of record OY728162.1, on the reverse strand, counting down.
ACGCGAAGAACGTCGTTCTTCAACGAAGAACTTCTCCGCCGAAGAACACGATCCGTCCGCGACGCCGTATCCGCGACGCGACGTACTTCTTCTGCGTCTTCTCTTCCGCGACGGTTTTTCGCGACGAACGCCTTCGACAACGACTCTTCCTCCGACGTCAAAGGAATCGACACCGATATTCCACGACTCAGTCAACGTGCGACTATCGAGGTAGAGATTCTTGAGTTCGTTGTTCTCTTTATAATTTGACTTTCCTCAAGACTTGACGAGGAACGCCCTTTTTCCGACGAAGAACGCCGCACCGCTCTTCTTCGTCTTCGGTGTCAACGAGAGAGAACACCGCACCTTCCTCGGACAACCTTCGTCGGCGTACAAGGATTCGCCAACGACGTGCCTCTTCGGACGCGTCTCTTCGTCAACGGAATTGACGAACGACTACCGCGACGCCCGATCTCCGCGACGTCGACTTCCGCGGACATAGTCAAATCCTCGAACTTATACCCGAGGTAGGGGATTGTTGTTTCATTCTTAAATTATTCCATTTCTTGAACATGGATCTGGCATGTCTAACATGAGGCTTTGAATGTTCATGTTGAGTTTTTATTTAACGTGAGGGGGGCCGGACCGCATGAACACGGCCGAACCCCCCTCCAACGTTTATGTTGATTTATCTTGCGGGAGGAAGCAAGTGGCGTGGTGCCGTCGCACCACGCGGATGAACGTGCAAATATCTTCGCGATGCCGTCGCACGCACCATGGAAGAAACATGAAGAACGCGACGCCGTCGCGCCGCGTTGAAAGAAATTAAAGTGCGGCGGAGGGGCGCGGTGCCGTCGCACTGCGCCGGACGACGAACGCCGCGGCCGGTTCCGGGCCGCGGCGGGATGAGGAGACCGCGGCCGGTTCCGGGCCGCGGCGGAAGAGAAGGCCGGCGGCCGGGCCGCCGGCGTCGGAAGTCGAAGGCGGGACCAGAATTTCCGGTCCCGTTGGTAAAAACCGGCCGGCCAGCTGGCCGACCGGATGACTGAAAACCGGGGGAATAAATCCCCCGGACCGTTCCGCAGAAACCCCCCTCTTAACAAAGGGGGGCGGCTCATGAAGGAGGGGGGCAGCCGGCCCCCCTGGTTCCCTTAAATAAACTGGCCCCCACGTGGGGGCGGTTTTGCAAGAGAGGCGCGGCTATACTGCCGCGCCGCCAGATCTTCAAAGGGGGAAAAAAAATCCCCCGTGCGGCCTCCTTAAGCGGCGCCCGCGCACCGCCGCGCCGCCCAGCGCACCGCCGCGCCGCCCAGCGCGCCGCCGTGCCGCCCCAGCCCGCCGCCGCCGCGGCCCGCCGCCACCGCGGCCCACCGCCGTCTCCGCCGCGCAGCCACGGCGCGCCGCCGCGCGCCGCCGCCGGTCGCCGCACCGCCGCCGCCCGCCGCCGCCGGCCGCCGCCGCCGGCCTCCGCGCCACCCAGGGGGGGGGGTCGGGCCGGGTCGGCCCGGACCCGGACCCCCCGTTTCAAACCTGATTTGGTTTTTGGCTCATAACTTGAGCCTCAAACCTCCGAATGACGAACCGTCTGCGGCAACGCGATCCTTGGATCGAGACGGTCGTTTCGATATATCGCACTCAAGGTTTCAGGTTACTTTGAGTTCGGTCGGGTTGGTTCGTTCACGAAACCAACCGGACCTTCGGAGCGGAAACACTCTTATCTTGAGCTGCGGACGTCCGATTGACGTGCCGTCAGTCGCGTTGTGTTCCTTTTAGTGAGACGGATCTTCTGGCATACTCCGCCCGAGGTTTGGATGCAGGTGGAGTACGGTCGGGATGGTTTTTCCATAAAAACCAACCGGGCCCCGGAGACGGAAATGCCAATAACTCACAGACCGGGCGTCCGATTGACGCGCCGTCTGTTTCGTTGACTTCCTCTTGATGAGACGGAACTTTTGACATACTCCGCCCGAGTTTTGGATGCAGTCGGAGTATGGCCGGGTTGGATTGTACCCGAAATCCAACCGGGCCCCTGGAACGGGAAAGCTGATATCTTTCAGACAGGACGTCCGCTTGACGAGCCGTCAGCGGCGTTGGTAGTTACGTTTAGTAACGGTCCCTATGAGTATACCCTATGGGAGTTCGGGGTACAGTTGAGATACGGCCGGGATTGGTTCGCACTCGAAACCAACCGGGCCCCTGGGACGAAAAGGCTAATAACTCACAGACCGGGCGTCCGATCGACGCGCCGTCTGTTGCGTTGAGACCCCTGTGACGAGACGGACCTTTGAGACACTTCTTCGTGGGACTTTGAGATATTTGGAGTATCGACCTGTAGCTCGTGGAGCGGATCCTCCCAGTGACGAGCATGCGATGTACGGAGACCGTATAGCTGGCTGAGACCTGACGACTGCTTGACCGACTCGACTTGGAGTGAGTCGACTAGCCCAGTGGACGGAGCACTACTTTCTGAGGTGCAGACCCATGGCGGACGGAGCACTACCTGTGTGACAGTGCAGACCCGCGGTGCTCGTCCGGAGAGTACCTCAGCAGGCTACTAGGGGGTGTGCACTACGGAGTTTGGGTGACATACCTCGGCGGGAAGCACTACTGTGTTTGGGTGGCTGGCCCGCAGTACTCGACAGGAGGAGTACTTCAGCAGTCTTAGGTTAGTGAGCAGTACCTCGGAGTCGTGACAGGACCACTGCACACTCCAGAGACGGAGCTCTTCAGCAGTTACGGTTTCGATAATGAAAATCCTGGTTTGAGCTGAGACTTTTGACCTTGTGTTAACCTCATGATTGAGATGGGTTACTTGGTAACTTAGGTATATGTATGGGCATATACCTAAGTAGAGTTTATCTGTTGTGATCTTCTTGTGTTTATCCTTGGTTGGTTTTAGTGAGACCTTGAGGGTCTCGGGGTCCCTACTGAGTATCGTTATACTCACCCCTGCACGGGCTATGCCCGCACCTCGTTGTGTTGGTTGCAGACGACGGACAGTGCTGGCAGAGGCCGAGTGTTCGAGGACTAGACGGTACCTGGAGGTGGACTATACGACGAGGTGGTACCCGGAGGTGGACCATTGGGCGGGACATACTCGGAGCAGATGGCGGGACCCGAGGAGCAGAGGAGCTATCTGTACCCACCCTTCAGGTGGGATTTCCAGTGGACATCTCAGCGTAGCAGCTTTACTTTTCAGTCGTTGTTTTCCCTTTCGAGTTGTACTTTACAGTTGGGCTTGTATTTCCGGCCCCTTTTTACTTTTCAGCTCTTCTTTTTGTACTTAGTGTTTTACTTCCGCTTGCTTACTCTGTGGTGTTTGTCTACTTTACAAAGGAAATGCCTTCCCTTTTTCTGGGATTTACGCCTTGGTGCTAGTCGCCAGCCCCTGGCCTATGGAAGGCGGGCTTGGGGTAGTCACGGCACGGTCCCCGAGGGCGGGTCGTGACAAATTGGTATCAGAGGGAGGTTCGGTTCTACCGCAGAACTTATAACTCTGATCTTTATTTCTGTGAAGCAATAGTGTTAAGGGTACCGAGTGTGGTTTTCAGTTCAGGGAGTCCAGTGGTGGTGCGGGCGGCCGACGTATCCATACACCAGGACCCTGACAACTGATTTCCGACTTTGTGCACGAAAACACTGATTGCGTGTGTGTTTTCAAAGGTTTTTCCCCTTAAAACAGCTCAAACCAGGTCAGCTCACCAGGTATGATCGTTTGATCGTGTTACGTTGTTTCTTTCAGGATGTCTTTTCTCAGACGACCAGCTAGAGCCCGGAGGGATGAGCGTGCTGACAGTCTGTCGAGCGACGAGGCTTCGGTACAGGGCCCTCTTGCAGTTGAGGCACCAGCGGAGGCACCAGCGGTACTACCATACGTTGGGCCACCGATGCCACCAGCCCCAGCAGTAGGCGATGCACGACGCTTGAGCGCGGTGCACGAGTTCCAGCGCCAGAGGCCACCCAGGTTTCGCGGGGAGACGGATCCCCAGGCTGCAGAGGACTGGCTGGAGGCAGTGGTACGAGTGTTTAGGCTAGTGAGGACACCAGCAGACCTCATGGTGATCCTCGCTGCGAGCCTACTACACGCAGCAGCAGGTAGGTGGTGGAGCCACTTGTTTCTGTTTTTCGATGAGATGAACTTCGCATGGGAAGACTTCGAGACCTTCTTCAGGGTGGAGTTTGTGCCAGTATCTCTACACCCCGATCGTGTACAGGAGATTCTGCCTTTGCCGCATGTTTTTCGATCAGAGGCCGAGTCATCTGTGGGCAGTAGACAGATGATGTAGAGGTCCAGGAGGACCAGACCAGCAGTTGGGCGATCTCGGGTTTTAGGACCAGTGGTGCAGGGCACCCGGAGTGGGAACAGAGCTAGCCGTGCAAGGAGCAGGTTGTGTTACTCATGCCGCGGAAAGGGTCACCTGGCACGTGACTGTCCGACTCCTCGATCCGCAGGCTTGGGGGGATCCACCGAGGTTGAGGCAGCGACAAATGCTTGAGCAACAGTAAAGCAGGTGGACAGGGGAGGAACTAGTGGATACGTCTTTTGTACTTCTAGTTCCGTGTTGATGTTGCTTTTGTGTAGCGTCTTGTATTATGAGCTGCAATAATAAAAGACGCATCCTTTGTGATGTTTTCATTCCTGTCCTCTTTTGTGATGTTACTAAGAGGTTCCAGTTGACTGTTGACTTGACCCTCACTTGTGAGACATCTACTGGAGGAGACCAGTTACCACACACTGATGCCGACAGTGTGACTCAACCCTTGAGGCGAGAGTAAAGGTTGGATCTCTTAGTAGTAGCGTCGAGGCCTTACGACGTCATCCTTGGTATGGATTAGTATCATCCATGTTAGGATTGACTGTTTTAGGCAAAGAATGTGGTTCATCCAGGGGATGAGACCAGGTTTCTCTTATCGGCAAAGAAGAAATCTCGCAGCTCTTGTGGGACCAGAGATGGTCCGGGCCACGTCAGAGGAGGTCCATGTCATCCAGGAGCGGATGAGGACAGCACAGAGCCGGCAGAAGCCATACGCTGACAGGAGGCGGAGGCCACTAGAGTTCGAGGATGGTGACCACGTCTTCTTGCGGGTCTCACCTCGACGTGGTATTCGGAGTTTTAGACGAGGCGAAAAGTTATCTCCGCGCTTCATCGGACCCTTCCAGGTCCTCAGCAGGGTTGGTGAGGTGGCTTATCGCCTGGATCTACCACCTCAGATACACCGGGTGCACGACGTCTTCCACGTGTCTCAACTGAGGAGATACGTGCACGACCCGACGCACATCTTTGACCATGGGGAGCTTGACGTTGACGATGGGGCGACTTTTACGGAGGTTCCGGTGGAGATAGAGGACCGACAGGAGCGGGTCCTACATGGGCGATCGATTCCTCTTGTGCGCAACAGATGGCGGCACGGGAATCTCCAGGAGAGCACATGGGAGCGGGAGGCTCAGATGCGTGCTCAGTAACCTCTTTTGTTTCCCTAGTTTATGATGTAGCTTTACGGGGACGTAAAGCCCTGAGGTGGGAGTAATGTAAAGACCCGTAAAATTCAAGGAAAATTTTTTCTTAATTTTCTTTAGAATTTTACAAGAGCGCGGTTTCAGACGGCACCTGATTCCGAGGCCCGGAGTGCCCGGAATTAATTTCCAAAGTTTGGCTCGGGTACGTTCAGTGAACGAACGAGCGGGAATTTCTAACTTTTGATCCGGTGCTCGGAATTGAAATCCGAGGGCACCGATGAACTCGCAGCGCCGATATTCGCTTAAAGAGACCTTTTCGGGAGTTGCGTTTGTTGCGAGTTGAATTTTAGTTTTGGGGTTTTTCAGTTGAGTTAAATAAAATTTGTTTAAGACAAATTTTATTTTAACTTATTAAAAACCTACCAAAGGAGGTTGGAAGTGGGACCCACACCCACTTAACCTCCCTTGGGAGGATTAAGTGTGGTGGGGCCCACACGAACCCCTTTTTCTTTTCAAATTCCCTAACCCCTCTAAACCCCCTCTTAATTACGTAACTCTTCCCAACTTTATTTCTTGCCAACCTATCTCTTCATTTAATTTTGTCAACTCTAGATTTAATTAATGAATTGATTTCAACTTTTGAATTTTTGAAAGGTTGGCAAAATGAAAATAAAATAAGGTGTAGCTTATTTTATTTTGGGTTGATCGTTTGTATTCTTGAGAGGTAGAGAGCTCCTCTTCTTCTTCTTCAAACTCAACGAAGAACGCGAAGAACGTCGTTCTTCAACGAAGAACTTCTCCGCTGAAGAACACGATCCGTCCGCGACGCCGTATCCGCGACGCGACGTACTTCTTCTGCGTCTTCTCTTCCGCGACGGTTTTCCGCGACGAACGCCTTCGACAACGACTCTTCCTCCGACGTCAAAGGAATCGACACCGATATTCCACGACTCCGTCAACGTGCGACTATCGAGGTAGAGATTCTTGAGTTCGTTGTTCTCTTTATAATTTGACTTTCCTCAAGACTTGACGAGGAACGCCCTTTTTCCGACGAAGAACGCCGCACCGCTCTTCTTCGTCTTCGGTGTCAACGAGAGAGAACACCGCACCTTCCTCGGACAACCTTCGTCGGCGTACAAGGATTCGCCAACGACGTGCCTCTTCGGACGCGTCTCTTCGTCAATGGAATTGACGAACGACTACCGCGACGCCCGATCTCCGTGACGTCGACTTCCGCGGACATAGTCAAATCCTCGAACTTATACCCGAGGTAGGGGATTGTTGTTTCATTCTTAAATTATTCCATTTCTTGAACATGGATCTGGCATGTCTAACATGAGGCTTTGAATGTTCATGTTGAGTTTTTATTTAACGTGAGGGGGGCCGGACCGCATGAACACGGCCGAACCCCCATCCAACGTTTATGTTGATTTATCTTGCGGGAGGAAGCAAGTGGCGTGGTGCCGTCGCACCACGCGGATGAACGTGCAAATATCTTCGCGATGCCGTCGCACGCACCATGGAAGAAACATGAAGAACGCGCCGCCGTCGCGCCGCGTTGAAAGAAATTAAAGTGCGGCGGAGGGGCGCGGTGCCGTCGCACCGCGCCGGACGACGAACGCCGCGGCCGGTTCCGGGCCGCGGCGGGATGAGGAGATCGCGGCCGGTTCCGGGCCGCGGCGGAAGAGAAGGCCGGCGGCCGGGCCGCCGGCGTCGGAAGTCGAAGGCGGGACCGGAATTTCCGGTCCCGTTGGTAAAAACCGGCCGGCCAGCTGGCCGACCGGATGACTGAAAACCGGGGGAATAAATCCCCCGGACCGTTCCGCAGAAACCCCCCTCTTAAAAAAGGGGGGCGGCTCATGAAGAAGGGGGGCAGCCGGCCCCGCTGGTTCCCTTAAATAAACCGGCCCCCACGTGGGGGCGGTTTTGCAAGAGAGGCGCGGCTATACTGCCGCGCCGCCAGATCTTCAAAGGGGGAAAAAAATCCCCCGTGCGGCCTCCTTAAGCGGCGCCGGCGCACCGCCGCGCCGCCCAGCGCACCGCCGCGCCGCCCGGCGCGCCGCCGTGCCGCCCCAGCCCGCCGCCGCCGCGGCCCGCCGCCACCGCGGCCCACCGCCGTCTCTGCCGCGCCGCCGCCGCGCGCCGCCGCCGGTCGCCGCACCGCCGCCGCCCGCCGCCGCCGGCCACCGCGCCACCCAGGGGGGGTCGGGCCGGGTCGGCCCGGACCCGGACCCCCCGTTTCGAACCTGATTTGGTTTTTGGCTCATAACATGAGCCTCGGACCTCCGAATGACGCACCGTCTGCGGCAACGCGATCCTTGGATCGAGACGGTCGTTTCGATATATCGCACTCAAGGTTTCGGGTTACTTTGAGTTCGGTCAGGTTGGTTCGTTCACGAAACCAACCGGACCTTCGGAGCGGAAACGCTCATATCTTGAGCTGCGGACGTCCGATTGACGTGCCGTCAGTCGCGTTGTGTTCCTTTTAGTGAGACGGATCTTCTGGCATACTCCGCCCGAGGTTTGGACGCAGGTGGAGTACGGTCGGGATGGTTTTTCCATAAAAACCAACCGGGCCCCGGAGACGGAAATGCCAATAACTCACAGACCGGGCGTCCGATTGACGCGCCGTCTGTTTCGTTGACTTCCTCTTGATGAGACGGAACTTTTGACATACTCCGCCCGAGTTTTGGATGCAGTCGGAGTATGGCCGGGTTGGATTGTACCCGAAATCCAACCGGGCCCCTGGAACGGGAAAGCTGATATCTTTCGGACAGGACGTCCGCTTGACGAGCCGTCAGCGGCGTTGGTAGTTACGTTTAGTAACGGTCCCTATGAGTATACCCTATGGGAGTTCGGGGTACAGTTGAGATACGGCCGGGATTGGTTCGCACTCGAAACCAACCGGGCCCCTGGGACGAAAAGGCTAATAACTCACAGACCGGGCGTCCGATCGACGCGCCGTCTGTTGCGTTGAGACCCCTGTGACGAGACGGACCTTTGAGACACTTCTTCATGGGACTTTGAGATATTTGGAGTATCGACCTGTAGCTCGTGGAGCGGATCCTCCCAGTGACGAGCATGCGATGTACGGAGACCGTATAGCTGGCTGAGACCTGACGACTGCTTGACCGACTCGACTTGGAGTGAGTCGACTAGCCCAGTGGACGGAGCACTACTTTCTGAGGTGCAGACCCATGGCGGACGGAGCACTACCTGTGTGACAGTGCAGACCCGCGGTGCTCGTCCGGAGAGTACCTCAGCAGGCTACTAGGGGGTGTGCACTACGGAGTTTGGGTGACATACCTCGGCGGGAAGCACTACTGTGTTTGGGTGGCTGGCCCGCAGTACTCGACAGGAGGAGTACTTCAGAAGTCTTAGGTTAGTGAGCAGTACCTCGGAGTCGTGACAGGACCACTGCACACTCCAGAGACGGAGCTCTTCAGCAGTTACGGTTTCGATAATGAAAATCCTGGTTTGAGCTGAGACTTTTGACCTTGTGTTAACCTCATGATTGAGATGGGTTACTTGGTAACTTAGGTATATGTATGGGCATATACCTAAGTAGAGTTTATCTGTTGTGATCTTCTTGTGTTTATCCTTGGTTGGTTTTAGTGAGACCTTGAGGGTCTCGGGGTCCCTACTGAGTATCGTTATACTCACCCCTGCACGGGCTATGCCCGCACCTCGTTGTGTTGGTTGCAGACGACGGACAGTGCTGGCAGAGGCCGAGTGTTCGAGGACTGGACGGTACCTGGAGGTGGACTATACGACGAGGTGGTACCCGGAGGTGGACCATTGGGCGGGACATACTCGGAGCGGATGGCGGGACCCGAGGAGCAGAGGAGCTATCTGTACCCACCCTTCAGGTGGGATTTCCAGTGGACATCTCAGCGTAGCAGCTTTACTTTTCAGTCGCTGTTTTCCCTTTCGAGTTGTACTTTACAGTTGGGCTTGTATTTCCGGCCCCTTTTTACTTTTCAGCTCTTCTTTTTGTACTTAGTGTTTTACTTCCGCTTGCTTACTCTGTGGTGTTTGTCTACTTTACAAAGGCAATGCCTTCCCTTTTTCTGGGATTTACGCCTTGGTGCTAGTCGCCAGCCCCTGGCCTATGGAAGGCGGGCTTGGGGTAGTCACGGCACGGTCCCCGAGGGCGGGTCGTGACAATTTATCATGAAAAATAGTATAATTTTATCATCACACATCACAACCAAAGGGAAATAAATGAGTTTCATAAAAATTATAACATTTCATCAAAGCATATAAAATATAATATAAATAGTTAACATAAAAATCTGAACATCATAACTATAATCCATCAAGAAAATGTATATAGATTCACTCCATTAATTATTTCACATTTATACAAAAGGAAACATCAAATAATGTTCGAAAAAATGACAATTTCTTCAATATATAACGTGGATTCTTAATAAAAATTATATTTTCACAGTGAAATAATTTATTTGAAACATAAAAAATACCTAAATAATAATGAATATATTTTATTTTCAAATAAAATGGAAACATGTAAATAAATATTCAAAGTAGTCAGAAGTCATTATGTTAGTAAAATAAATTCCAAATCTATAATTTAAAATAAAACATTCCTTTCATTATTTTGAATAAAATGCAAAAATTACCTCCTCAATAAAAGAAATTAGAAGAATAAATTTTTTAAAAAATAGAAAATTAAATTTGGTAAAAATAAAATAAAAATATCATAGAAGAATATTATAAGTATACCTGATTAAATTTTTATAAAACATGTATGTAAATGAAAATTAATTTTTTATTGAACGGAGAAATAACATCGAATTTTCTTTAAAACATGTTTTTTATAAATAGAGTAATTAATGTGAGAATGATTAAAGGAAAACTTGTAATTCTTTAAAATGACTATATAATAAAAAATTTCATCCATTTCATGAGAGTTGTATCATTATATTTTTTCATCCGGAAGATAATCATAAATAATACTGATTTACAATGAGTTTTTAAAGTAAAACACTAACCACTTCGGTAATGATGCAATCATCAGATTCAAAAAAGAATATAATAAAAGATAAATTTAATCATAATTAAAATAATGATATTCTTGATATAACATGTTAATTGGGTTGTATATAAAAAATAAAAAATAATAGAGTGGTGAATAGGGATTTTGTATCCCAAAAAATAAATGTCAGCCTAGAAATTACTTACCTCAAGTTTTAGTTTTATTGAATATTCTGTATCCTAAATTATAATAAATTTAAAAATATTATAATTAAATTATATAAATATTATAATACTATTATTTTTCATATATTTTCCCTTTATGAAATTTTAATATCAATTTATTAATAGTCCCTTATTAAAATATTCATTTTTGAGAGTTTACTGTTAAATGTTTCTATTAAGAATATATTATTGGTTGTTAATGTCCTTTTACATCGATCATGTTTACATAATATCTATAATTTTAATCCCAGTTTAAATATAATCCAATTTACTTATATTCATATATTTATCCATAATATTTATATAGTGAAAAATTAATAACACAATTCCTGGAGGCGGTTTGTCACACGTAAACATGAACATTGTTTTCATTTATTAATAAACGAAAAAAACAAATTTAAACAACAATTAACCATTAAATAACAATAATTTTATCACATATAACAATTTAATTAATAAAAAATATCCTTACTAACTTCTTTGTGAAGTAGAAAAAAATTAATAAGGTCACTTTGTGGTGGGGATAGTCCACAAGTAAACACGAGTAATGTTGTTGTTTTACACTGGATTTGAAAGTAAGAATTTTGATATGATATTGTAATTGAAAAATAATATTTAAATGATAAATATCATATTTAACTATTTACAAACTCATAATAGTAATACAATAAATATAGATAATAAAAATTAATTTTATCTCTACATAAAGATGGTAAGACGTGCGTATGCAGAAGTGGTACATTAAATTCACATTTGTTGGGATAAAGATTTTATAATGTTGGATTCATAATAATAATAAATTTTATTTTTATTTAGGATAATTATGTTATTTTCTTTTGATAAATAAATTATATTTTGGTGGGGGGGGGTAAAAATAATTAAAACAAGTCATCAAGTTTGGATATTACATATTATTTGATTGATCTCAATTATATATCTTTGTAAGGATCATAGGGTTAGTATGTTTGTAATAAAATAATCTTTATAATCTCGATTAAAAATAATTTAATATTATTTGATGGGTATTTGATGATCTATAATTCACAATGTAGTATAAATAAGTGAAATGTGGTGTTCCCTTTTATATTTTGGGATAGAGGCACTCTTCGGATTACTTAAATGATTAAAATATAAAAAATTAATTCAAAATAAAAATGATTTAAAATTGCAAGATATTTGAATAAATACTATGATGTGTATGATTTAACATCAACCAATAAATTTTTTATAGGATTATGAATTATTTTATGATTTATCTTTTTTACCCCCTTAGTTTGCATATTGTTTTATTAATTGCTGTAATGTAAATTTCACACTTAATGGGATATAATTTTAATCATAACATGATAATTACATCAAAAATGGTCATATGATGACATTAAGACCATAGGTTATCTATATAATCCACATTATTGATTTTTAGTATTTTCAAATTATTTAGAAAAATTTTATTTTCATAAAATATCATTAAATTTATTTTTGATGCTATTAATTTAATGTCACATTAATGACTTAAATAAATTGGTCGAAATAAAAAAATTATACTTTATGAAATAACTATTCTATTAAATTTAACAATAAAATTACTAGAAAAATTATTCACCCAAATATTATTTTTTTCAATATTTTTAAAATATGATATTATATTTTTATATTAATTGAATAAATACAGTGTTTCTGTTATATAGTAATATAATTTAATTTTTCAATAACTATGAATGATAAAAAAATTACAATGAAAAAAATAGTTATTAGTCTTTTAGGTTAAAATTTAAAACTGTTCACAACATGTGTTTATCATTGTGAAAATACATATTTATATTATTTTTAATAGAGTGACATTTTTTATTCATTATTTATTAAATTAATATAATGGTTATTTTAAAATATATATTTAATAAAGTGGACATATATTTTATATTTGGATAACTAGGGATAAATTAAATTCATCGAAAATGACAAATTATTTTTTTAGATATATTGGAATGACTTATCCAAAATTTTAATCATATTTTACCAATTTTTCGATTACTAGGGTGAATGTTTTGACAATGGTTACAATATATTTTGAAAAAAAATTAAATAGGTCTATTTAATAAATTTAAACATAATTATTAAAAATATAGTAAAGATTTTAAATATTCAAAATATTTAACAACCCAGGTAATGATAGAATGAATAATGTTCCTAATAACTAGAATATTATATTAGTTATAAAAATTTGAAAGAATATGGATGGTATTTTGAGAGGCGGGAGCTCCATTTCGTGAAGATGGGTTTTATGGTTTTAGTATGTCCATGTCGTTCCCTTTCTTCCTCGACTTCAATCATCATTCTTCACCTGGTTGAGTGGTGTCGGCGGTCCCCCATCGACTTTTTCTTATGACCCTCAGGTCTCAATATATGTTTTCATCCCTATAGTGGTGGTGAAACTGAATCTCTTGGCCGGTCCTCAATTGGCATTGGACCCTTGAACTGGATCTATGGAGGCATCACAACGATCTCCAGTGGCCATGAATATTGACATGAGGTGTGGCAACTCACAGAGGCCATCTGTTCAAGAGGAGGTTGTTGCGGCTCTGACGCATATTAAGGCGTTATTTCTAGAACCTATTCTTCCCCGCGTTGATGTTTTTCCTGGATCTCAATCCTATTAGAATGTGATGAAGAAATCAAATTCAGGGACGATGTTGGATGACGCTTGTTCGTTTTCGCTACTTTAGGATTCATGTTCTAGTAGAATTATTCTTATGGGTTCATTTGCTCACATTGAAGCCAAAACCTGCAGCACTTTCTGAGAGAATTTCAATCAGAAAGAAATTATTAATTGGTTGAAATGTTCATCCTAAAGGTTGAAAACCATGAATATTTGATGATTTGATCAAATGAACCTCACATTTGTGGGGTATCTCTAATTCGAAATGTGTTTCCTTGGGTCATATATTTTTCAATTACCTTTTTTGGTATGATGAATTGAAACATCGAGCATGGAGCATAGGAACCCAATTTCTGAAACCTAGATATATTCTTTTATATGAATGGTCATTAGATATTAATGTACCACGTGCAACAAATGCCTTTTCTCAGCTATGGATTCATCTTCATGGAATGAATTAGGTCCTCTGGATTCCAAAAACATTGCATGACATTAGCATGGAATTTGGGATTCTGATTTGGCTTGACAAGGAGACTAAGTATGTCTGGATTGGACAATTTTCTAGGATGTTGGTAGACGATGATCTTATCTCCACCCTTATTGACAAGGTAACCCTTTCCATTTCCTCTGAAAACATTCAAATTGATGTTGAGTATGAAAAAAAACCTCTTTTCAACAATGAATTTATGGTTGACGGAAACACTTAGGTGAAGTGTTTGAATAATATTCCCTATGATGAATGTGGGTTAAGAGGACATTAAACAGATTTCTCTCATAGAAAGTCAAAGGTTATGGATCTGATGTTGTCAATTTCTACTACACATGATGTTGATTCACTTAATGATCAAATTCCCACAATTGCCGATGTATAGATTGCTGGGAAATATGATACTGGTAAAGGGTTTTTAATTAATGTATCTCCAAAAAAGTGACATAGTGGACCCTCTAATACTCCGTATGATATTTTCAAACTTGTTCCTCTATTTGGGAATGCCCATATACGGACCCTGGGATTGATTCCCACTGATACCTTCTAGGTTGACGTCTCTAATCAAAATGATGCGCAACAACATGATTATTTTTAGAATGATCTCCAAAAGCTTTTTCAATTAATAGAATTAAGTGGGAAATGGGGAAACATTTCTAAGGTTGAACAGAAGAATGTGGGTACCCAGATTAGGGTCTTGGGTAGTGTTGGTCATGCCTCTTACAAATATGAAATCTTATGTGGAAATACAAAGATTACAGACAGTGAGGGTTTCACCTATGTCCCATCAAAGAGGAGACCACACAAGGATAATTCTAATGATTCTAGATACTTTTCTACTATATTTTTGTCTAATGTGGAAAGGAAGGTTGATATAGATAACTTTAAAATCATCAATCGGGATAAGTCTCAATCAGAGTGGGAGACTATTGGTGACTTGGATATTGGGAATGATATGTCGTACTATGATGTCTAGACATATTTTTTGGTTACTGGGGTCATTTCTGTTTGTTTAACCCCATATTACTCAATTCTTTTTTAAATTTTCCTTTCTTTATAAAAAATGGTAAGATTCTTTGCTTCAGGTTGGGCATGTCAGGTTGGTATGGAAATATTAAATAATTTTTAATCAAAAATTAAATTATTTTAATTTTCAACTGATCTATTAAGGTTCTATTAATAAGATTAATTTCTAAATTTAATATTCATAATTTTTTAAAATGAATAATATTTTTTATATAATAATATCAAAATTTTCATCTTGTGAAATTGTGTGTTTTTTCTGAAAATATTGAATTTTTAATGAATAGTGAACATTACTATTTTTTGTAAAAATAACTCATTTCAATAAATAAATTAATCAATTTAAAAGTATCAATATGTATTGAATATTTTTTCATGTAACCAATGTATTATTTTTTGGTATTTAATCTACTAAATTACTTTGTATTCAAAATAATATCTGATTTAATATATGTTTGTTTTTCTATTTAATGAAAAGTTTGATCTAAATACTATTTTTAAAATGCATAATGTTTGACCATTTAAATTAATTAAAATAATACACAATTTGTAATTTTGTAAATTAATTTTATAAATTCTATATCATTAGGAAATATTAAGAAAATTAAAATTATTAGTAATTTATTGAATATAAAATAAAAAATTTTCTAAAAAAACTCAACTTAAAAGCCAAATGTATCACAACTTTGAGATTAGGATTATACTAAATTTATCCAATTATGTGAATTTAGTTTTGAAAAGTTTATTTCATTTTTTAAAACATTATAACTTATAATTTTATTACAGTTAAGTTATTTTTGACCAAATATATTATTTAATGTAATTGAAATTAATCACCTTGATTAATATAAAAATGAATATTACCAAGTGACTAAACATAATTACTATCGGAAAAAATTAAAAATATATTTTTCAAAAAACCATTGGATGTCCATATTCAATACATATAAAATATATTATGTATATATATTTATTATTTTATCCAGTTGACATGGAAAAAATGTGGTTGGAATTCCCTCTATTAAAAATATACATTGTTTCGACTCACCTCCCTTAAAAACGACTCCCAAAATCATCCACTATTCAATCATCTCAATCTACTTTTCTCAATCAATACTAAATCAAAACACTTAACAAATTCCTTATTCTTATACTAGTATCATTAATTTGGACTAAAATACATCAAATGAATTCCATTGGTTCAAACCAAAATGAATTACCCAAAACAAGGTAAGGTTTATCAACAAATTTTTTTATTTAATTTATTTCTCCACTACATTCAATTCTTCGTATACATTGCAAATTTAATAAAATATTGACGTCAATATAAAAATATTTTGTTATGTAAATGGTATGACCTACCCAAATACACACTTTTGTCATATGGATTATAAAATCACCATTCTTGTGTGAGGTGAACTAGTTCCTCAGGAATCGACGTCATTCTTTTTTTCCATTACCGCATCTCATGGTTGCAAATAATGATGTAAATAATGTTCATATTTTATATTTTTGAATTTTATAACATAATTATACATTTTTAATCATTATATCATATACACGATTTTTAAATTCAATAAGAAATGAGACACCATAATGTCACTCA
The DNA here is from genome assembly GCA_963277665.1 of Viscum album. Lineage (NCBI taxonomy): Eukaryota > Viridiplantae > Streptophyta > Magnoliopsida > Santalales > Viscaceae > Viscum > Viscum album. Next base: position 901,381,297 of record OY728162.1, on the reverse strand, counting down.
TATGTATAGAGGAATACCACCTAATGAAGCGATGTGAAACATTTATTTAGTAAAGTGTTACATGAATGTAAATATGGGTAACTATAATTAATATATATGATATAATAGAAACCATTATTATGTTAATGAAAAAATTATCATTTTAGAAATATAACATATCTTTTAATTATTAGATTTTCACACATTGAAAAAGTGATAACATCATCCATGGACTTGTGGACAACGTCCTCTTTAAGGCAATGGCATTGTTCATTTTTAATGAAACCAAATAAATAATTATTTATATAGGTATATATAATTAAATAAAAATGTATTTATTATAAAAATATCATTTCGGGATGATTAAATTTTTGTACAGTTTTCTATAGTGATAATTGGACAAATGGAAATGTTACTTATGCGTATATGTGACCCACCATCCACATGATCATAATGTTAGTTCATTTTTCAGAACCATTTTTTATAATTGGTTGTAAGAGTATAATTTTGTTATACATATGATAATTATGTGATAATTATATATTTGGTGATGTTTTGATAGGGACATGTTTTACCAAACTCGACCTACCGAAGTATTTTTTTGACAGATAATCCATATATTGTCAAAATATCCAATTTTAACATTATTGAATAATTGAGTATATACAACATGTTAATATGGGAAATTAAAATAATAATAAACATTAAAACGTTTCTCAAGAATGTAAATAATAAACATAATTTTATTATTTAGGAATATAAATGAAAACGCCACAATTTGCACTCAAGATAAGGGACTTCATCTCAATTTCTTTTAATTGTGGAAATTATGGTTTTTATGGACCATTAAATATTCTATATGGTTTATAAACATCCCCTTTAACAATATATATCAATAATTTCCCTATTCCCATGATATTTAATATTTTTTTCATAACAATATTTAATCAGTTGAATGACTCATGTGTTTCGAAAGGGATAAATGGATTTTCATTGAAAACCCATCTTTTAAGGATTTTTATAAAACATATTTTCTCTTCCAATTACATGTCTTTAAAATGATATTTAATATTTTATCATATTTGAAAAAAACAAAAAAGTGGGTTTTTATGTAACTTTTAATTTAAATATATATTTCTCAAATTGAAAATGTGTGCATGATTTAAATAAAATGATGAATAAAACATTTATAAACATCGCTAATTTTATTTCATTTCTAGATACCATTACAAGATTTCATGTTTTATTAAATGTAAACCCCAGTTACCTTTCTTTGGTTGTTTTGGTATTTAGAATATTTTTTCAAAATAATTGTTTATATTTTTATTAAAAATGGGATATTGAAAGAAAATGGAGTTATAATATTGGAAGGTGATTTATATACAAGAATGAAAGAGTTTTTAAAATGATGAAATAGTTTGTTGATAATATTGTTCTTAGAAGATATACATAATGACATAATCAAAATATCATTAGGAGAACCCGTTATAGCATAAACATTTGGTTCAACCAGATATCTCTCCAATGCATTTATAATGATTATATTCTCTATAGAATTATATTGGAATTTGTTCCTATTGTTATTATAATTTTTAGGGATTTGTAAAGGTTCAATGAGATGTTGTATCAACATAAGTACAATAATTTTCCATTATTTCTAATGAATTTTCTTGGAAAAAACTGTTTTTAACGTTCTAATAATTAATCTTTTTTATTGAATGATATTTCCATTTATGGGTAAAATAAAATCATTTTAGGAATGGGGTTTTTTTTTGGGATTTAATTTTTTTCACTGCACTAATTCATCAATTTGTTTTTGTATCTGTTACAATGATTTTTTATTCTTATCCCCTTTATTAAATATTTGTTAACGGAATTAACGATGGGTAATGGAATGGAAGAATTCAAGATGAAATTTCGTGTACATTTTTACAAATTGAAATCATGTTTTATTTGAATGGGTTTATATAGTGTGAAAAATAGATACTCATCCAAAGTGTACAATTTATATTATTTGGATGTTTTATATATTTGTTTTTATGTATTTATCTAGAATATGAAACTGAAAAAAATCAAATAAACTAAAAACATTAACATAAATTCAATATAATATCATTCTTATGGTTGAGACCAAACCATTGGTTTCAGTATCTAGCATGGATAACATTAGAGGTTAGGGGAATTTCAATAGAGTCTCATTGAATTATTTTACCAAGTGGTAAATTTTGTATCATATTTAATTTGAATATTTCTATATTTATTTACCTATGGTATGTCTACTCATAATTGTTTCCACATAGGAAATAGGGGAGATGTGGTGGGAAGTTACAAATAGGAAGATCAACATAAAAATCATCATCCTAAGATGGATGGAATGAGAAATGAAAAGTTTGTGGCTATTATGGATTACATCAATCACGAGATAAATGGTTAGGTATCCATGTAATAGAGTAAATTGATCTTCCATGAAGGAATATGTATATTTGGAAAATTTATATGAAAAAAATCCCCCATCATTCATTAGATCATCTGACCCCTGAATAGATGAAGGCTGGATTAATGCCATGGAGAATATAATCGAAATCCTATGATTTTGAGAATTTCCAAATTTAGAAATTGTCATTTTTCATATTAATTATTATGTTGATTGATGGTGTTTATTTGAGAAGAAAACCAGTGATAAAGATGATATTTATTCCATTTAATCAGAAAAATTCAATGATATTTAACATGGGTAATATATTTCTAATGTTTATAAACTAAATATGGAATGAAAATTTCCAAAAATTGAGGAAACAATATGATGATTTCATAGGTCCATATGAATAATGTTTCAACTGATTTAGAATACATGGTCTATATTTTATTACAGAGATCTAAATAAAAATTTGTTTTTTTATTGAAGATTAAAACCGAATATTTAAAGATATTTTGAAGAGTGATATTTTAATATCTTAGAGAAAGTAGTGTTTTGTGATGAAATGGTTGATATGATATTTTTTGATTCACCTATGTGTTTTGATGATGAAAGTAAGAAGTGGTTAGGATGGTAGGATATTGGGGAAAAAATAAATAATATATATTGATGTATGAAAAATGAAATATCAATCATGTATTAAGTGTGGTAAAAAACACAATGGGGAATGAATTGTGAAGTCATTGATTTTTTACCAATGTGGAAATATTTTCCACATGGACTATAAATCAAGGAAGACAATATCAATGAATCAATGAATTTGGTAACCTATAGCCATCTAATGGTGATAGTTTTAGTTATAACGTGTTGGGTCATTATGTAATGCATATCCAAAGAATGTTTTATAGGATGGATATATTAATTATTGGAAATATAAAGGAGTAGAGAGTTGATTTTCATCTTCAAAACAAGATTTTGGCCATCCAATGAAGTTGGGGTAGATATGTTGTTGGTGTATTTGAATTATTGCAATACCCTGTTTCAATCAGGAACATCTCACTATTGTATTTCTTACAAATTTTCAAGTAAATTCTAAATATCAAAAAATAAATATATGTTATAAATTTTGGTGAAAAATTCATTGTGGAAGTATTAAATACAAAAATGATTTATTGAAATATTCTGATTATTTTTAGTGGGATTGTATTTCCTAAAAATCATTTTAAACGTGCAATAATAGTGTTAGATATCATTCTTACTATGGGTTGGAATTCAGTTTATCATGATAATATATATTTTTGTGTTATGAAAGTTGTGTTCAATGATTTGATACCTTTTGTAACATACCATGAATCTATAAAATTTATTTCTAATGAAAGTGAATGTAATCTAGATCATATTGTTGGAAATAATATATCTATTCAAATTAGTGGTGTTATGGTAGTAAATGAATACTTGCATGTCATTCAATATTATTTTATTAGTGTTATTCAATATAAAAATATTTAGTTTAATATGGACTTATTTAATGTTTCAAAACATATATATAAACCCATTTATTTAATGGATTATGTGGAACGTTTTGAAAGAAAATAAAATTACATGAGTTTTTAGATAGATATTTCATTAAAACAAGAACATGCATAATTTTATTTATATTTTCAGGTATTTATAAACTCCCCTTTGAACCATTCTCAGGTTGGATTTCATTTAATATAGTTTTAGGTGAAATTTTCGGAAAACATTGAATGTTTCATAGCTTTTCAGGGTTGGGATATGGTATTCCTAAATCGTTCTCCCAACTAGTAAAATCTATGAAATCCCAGATAATGAGAGTTTTCACTATTAGAATTTTGATTTAAAAAACCATGCATCCACCTAAGAGAAATCATGAACCCCATTTTAATGGGTGAATATTTAGGTTTCATGGTTTGTCTTACCTTTAATTCTTTCATAAGAAACCATTCATGATATTTAATCAATCCAAAAAATTGTTTATTATCCAAAAAAATCATATTTATGTACCGATAGACATATCATGAACCCCAAGGGTTCTTAATTCTTTGTGATCACGGAAGAGTTGATTTTTGTACCTCTACACCATTCTGGGAATGGATAAATGTTTAGTGAACAACTTTGGATCTAAACCTAATGGTTTCCAATTCATGTTCTCTTTATCTCTTTATGTCATCCATCATATCTAGGTTTCTTAAGATCTCCATATTTTATAAGATAAAATCCTCATTGTTTTGGACCTTTAATATATGCTTAATACACTTATTCTCATTTAAATTTTTCATCATTGGAGTTTCTCAATTTCGGTTGGGTGTTTTGAGATCCCATGAACATGAGGAAGGTTGTTATGTTTTGATGGACCTTTTTCATTAACCCTAAATTTTTTCATTTAAATTAAATTTTTTTATATAAATTAGTTTCATGATATTATTGAAAATTATTTTTATTAGCTAATTAAAACCACAATTTTAATGAATCAGGGTTTTGAAATTGGATTTGGAAAGGGTTTGTGATAAAACCCCAATTCCATTGAATTGTGGTGTAATTTTGAAATTTATTGAATGTTGTTATATTATAATTTTGTAATTGATTTGGTAGAATGGATTTTAGTTTTTTATTTTGATAAAATTGATAAAAATTATTTTTATAGAAAGCCATTATTTTTTATCCTAATGAGGGAATGCTTTTATCGTAACCCAATTTCGGTTTTTAAATTGAAAATTGGAAATTATGAAATGGAAATTGGAATGAATTGTATTTTAAGTAGTCTTAAAACAAAATTCAAATAATTTTTTATTATTATAGAAAATCGAAGCCTACATTTTCTATGATTTATTGGGATAACATTTTTGTGATTCATTACAACTAATAAAAAACATAGGGATGTAGGATACATCCCTTCCAGAATGGAAACTGGTCACCTTTTGTTAGTATTAATGGTGCTTGTGTAATCACATATTGTTGTGATTCACCAGAAAGTGTGTGAGGATGCCATAACATTTAAATAACATAAATTTTTTTAGATGACCATGTAGCTTGATTATTTTATTTGAAATATATTCTATTTGTTGATGTAAACTATTTACCATGATTTATGAATTTATATAAACTATTTTATATAAATTTTTTATTAAATGATGTTTTACGTTATTTCCACCATTTGAAATGAAATGATTATTTTTTAAATTCTTTTGAAATGCCATTTTTGTTTATTAAAAATATAAATTACTACATGGTAAATTAAGTGATGAAATATTTTTATTGATTCCTTGGTGAGACCCCAGTGGGATTATTACACACAACCTACCTGGGCCTTCAGATGTTTGTATATTGTCTTATCCCTTGTTGAATCAAGGGTAAGGAACCACTTGGAGATGGTAGAAGATATTTAGCTTTTAAAATGGAGAGTTCATTCCATTGAGACATGGTTTTGTATCCTATTTTCGAGTGTAATGTCGTTGTTCCATGGATTGTTCATTACTATTTGACTTTCAGTATAGTTTTTTATATGATTTTTTTATTGTATGCTTACTCACATGGTTTTTTCATCTATTGTGTTTTTTGAAAATTCGTTCCTACATCTGTTTTTTATGATTTAGGGTTATAGTATCCAACCCCTAAGAATTAGGAATTACATTTAGGCTATATTAGGACCATCATGATTATCAGGTTATGTAGTAATTAGATCTAGCTAATGAAAAATTGTCATCATAAGTGATTTTTTTCATCCTAGTTGATTTTAATACATAGTTGTGTAATATTGTTGGGAATTAGAAGGTAGTTGTGATTGGGTTATGACCTATATATAAGTTCAATGAAACCTATATCACCATGGGTGATTTTTTATAGGAACCTTGGAAATTAGTTCTATCCATTTCCATGTTTTTTATTTGGATTGAATGGAATAAAAAATATTTGTTATAATTTAGTGGGATTGATTCTCCTTTTTTGTAGTGTGTGAGTGTTAATATGATGCCTCTAGTGCTGTCTGCTAATGTTTTCAGAATCACGTATTCGGGAATATGCCTAAATCAGATCCTGTAGGGAGATTAAATTTAACCTCTATGGTTTTAAACTCTAAGGGACATGAGTATAGTCGAGGTGATTGTGTGTATAGTCCATGTTCTAGGACAGGAACCAACACCTTATTCATCTGAAGAATTATATATGGAACTACAAATGGATTTATTATAGAATAATTATTAGGGTTTAAATGAACAAAAAATCACCAAAATTAAAAGGCTTCAATGATCCTCAAGTGCCGAGGAATAATTTAGCTGGATTGGGAATTGTTTTGAATTCTATAAGACCCATGAGTAGGTAAAAGTGAAGGGTTCCACCATCGTGATTAAGGGACCAAGAAAAGGTGGGTGGGACATGATGGTGACATAAAATAAGAATCAAGTATTAGAGTTTAAAGGCTTAAAATTACTTTTCCTCAACTAGTTATATCCATATTCGATGCAATTTTTCAAAGATATTATGTATTTCAAACTTGAGAAGGTGGAAAAAACCGTGATAGAATAGGATAAAAATTTTGCTGATCTTATGTATTTTCACCAGATATTGGGTAGAATGAGAAGATGATGACTCAATGGATGGAGTTTGGAATATGATATGATATTATTTATTGGTTTTTATTACTATATCAACCTTTTTATGTTGCTGTGTTGGATAGAGGGATGATGGTCAAAATTGACCTGTCTAGCGAGATAGGGTTGTTGGGTGTTTCTTTTTCTCATAGTGGCATTTTGAATTGCTCTAAAGGGAATATGATGTATGTATATTATCATCGTAGTCCTTAACATAATTTTTTTCTTTAAACTCCATAAATGATTGGATGAGGTCCTTTTATTTTCAACAAATTTTTCAATGTTTGGGTATTCAACGTGGGTTTGTACTAAAGCACACAAGGAATGTGGTTCCTCCAAAAGCTTAGGTCACATTTAGAAGTTCTTCCTTGTCTTTTCCACTCCACATAGAGGTATGGGATCATTATCACCTTTTTAAATTTTGATTCAATCATATTATTCATTTGCAAAGGATTTCGAACCTCATGCATCTATAATAAATCTCGATATCTTATAGGATGATTTTCCATGGGAAGAATATATGGGACTAGATACCGTGAGATGTGAAATCACTATTGCATTATCATGACTGAATGGTTTATTTTATACTGTTGTATCTCATTCATTTATTTCAACCCCTAATTTTAATTTACTCAATATTAATATGAATCATTTATCACATGTGTTGGGTACTAATACACCTCGTCGAATAAAAAGAGTACATGTTCTTCATAATCCCACTTTTGTTTTCTCTTTATCATATGTTGAGAATTCTTGGGATTTTATGGTTGTTGACATGAATCCTCCTGAAGTGATTTATTGTATGGATTATTTCAATGACATAAAATCCTAGATTGATTGTTTTCTTTTACATTTATCCTCATGTACTCTTAATTGTGTATGTCATATCATTGAAGTTGAATGGGACCATAGGAATATTAGACATAGATCATCTTGTACAGTGGTCGGGAAATTGATATATGTGTTTTATTTTTGTCTAGAGTGAGAATAATATATTTTTCTTTTTGTCATCTATTTTCTTGACATTTTTCAATGTCACTTATCTAGGCTGTCATTGGAAATGGTGGTATAGATATCTATCGATTTAGTTCCCAATACTCAGCTACTGTCTATTCTCTCTTACCACATGAAAATATCTAAAATGAAAGAGCTGAAGACTTAGTATGATGAACGGTTAGGTAAATTATTTATATTATTGATTGTGTCACCTTGGGAGGTTCTAGTTCTATTTTCTATGAATGCTTATGGATCACTCAACCTTTTATTTGATATAGAAAACTCAATCATGTTAAATTAATGAAAAAGAATCCATTTCAATTAATTGACAATATTTTTTCAATTTAAATGGGTGATGTATCCCTAAATAATTTATTTTTTATTTTTATACAATTAGGTGAGTATAAAAGAATCTATCATTCAGAAAACCTGTATTAATAGTAGGTACAAACATTATGAGTACATTTTCTGCCATCAGTTTAACAAATTTCCATGTAGTCATTATAGATTTAATGAACAATATATTCCATCTGTATATTGATGCATAAATGGTAGTGTTTGTGCATGAACTCCTGGTTTACCCTAAATTTGAGAATAATCTTTCTCATAATTTGAGACTTGTAATAGAATTGTTCAGAAATAACCAAATCTATTCCATGTTTTTGAAATGTGACTTATAGATTTAATCATTGATGTTTTTGGGAGACATTGTGTCAAAATAAGGTATTGTAACAACTGGGCCTCAGTGACATCATAGACACCCCACCATTAATATGGTTGTCACATCATATCCCACCAGGTACCACCAATTTCCACACAGACATGTGGTCCCCACCCTAGAGCCCACCCATATGCTTGAAAAGTTCATCTTACTAATGATTGTCCCCATAGGACAACACACGTCCCTTCTAGTGTGTTTTGACCTCACTCGTACACGCGCAAGGAAACATTAAAAAAGGTCACCAATCCTAATCACTACTCTAGGATAAGTATTCTTAACTACGGAGTTCTAATCAGGAAGTATCCCAAAATGGAAGGTTCACCTTATTAAAATTAGTCATATCATTTAGTAATTTATCCCTTTATCAATTTATGGTGTTATAGTTCCCCACCCTTTAGAGCACAACATCCTCAATGTGGGCCCTACATATCGACCTAGGAAGTACAACTCACTTAAGGCTGGGAACCTCCCTCCGATACCAAATGTGACAACAAAACCCTAATGACTGCACAAACACCCCGCCTATAATATGGGCGTCGTTTCCTAGCCCACCAGGTACCACCAGTTTCCCAGAAAACAATTGGTCCCCACCATGCCCCCCCACTTTCCTAAATGAGTCATTTGTCTAATGAAAGTACCCACAGGCCAACACATGTAACTTTTAGTGTGCTCCGTTCCCACTCGCACACACCTTGGGAAACATCCGAGAAGGTCACCCATCCTAATCACTACTCCATGGCATGAATTCTTAATTGTGGGGTTTTAACCCGGTAGGCTCCTGAAGACAAAGGTTCACCTATTTAACATGAGTCATATCATTTACTCACTTAATCGTTTATCATTTTCAGGTGTTACTAGTATTTTATAGGACCTAGAAAACGTGAAAGCTATTATAAAAATAGACGAAGTGAAGAATTATTTTAGGATTTCTAGATTCCTTATTTTATATAGATATCATCGCTAGTATTTAATGGAAAACTAAAAGTTTCCTTCTACAATGAATTATCTAACAAGGAAGGTTGTGTTGTTTTCTTGGGATGAAAATGTACAATGTTTTTTTATTATGTTGTCGTACCTTTTGAGTAATGTTATGGTATTGAATCTCCTAGGGGTCATGTAGGGCTATGTGTTATTCTATGATGCACCAGGTTCATGTTTGGGCTACATTCTTATGATGAATGATCATGTCATCACTTATAGATCTTTTCAGCTTTGGTCACATGAAATGAATTACCTTACCTGTGACATTGAACATATATCTTTGAAGGACACTCTTCTGAGTTTTCCAAACTACCCCTTAGGATTAAGGTGTACCATGATTCATTAACAAAATGGCTTGAAATATATATTCTCTCTAAAATATTTTATTCTCCAATAGTGGCATTGGGTAGAATAATTAAATATTTCACCATTGACATCACCTATTCCCCAGGGAAATGGAATTTAATCGCAAATCATTTGAGTAAGTAACATATTAACAAATATGTTAAGGAATCATTAGAATAATGGAAATTTATGGCTCATATTTTGTATTTAGATATTTATTTCTTTGAATATGGGGATGATAATTCCTTGTCCATTTCTATGTTAATAATAATTTTTCATGAAATTATTCTTTAGAAGAAGCATCTGGATTATGTGTTCTAAATAGTAGATATTATCTATATTGTGAGTAGACCATAACAAACTGGCCATTCACCAATGCGGTAATTTTATTATATATGAACCAATTTGTTGTGTTATTATTGGTATGAGAAGACATTTTGAGGTTTTGGAAAAACTCCCATTAGGTACTACATCTTGAAACTAAGAAGTTATTCTATTACATGCATCATATATTACGTTGTCCTTGTATGAGATGTGAAATTGTTGATTTTATATTTCATTGTTATACAATCCTATAGGCAATGGATGAGAACCAGAAAACATTGGGTTTTATCCAACCACATCTGGTGTCAACATGGATTTCATATGAGATTTCTAGGAAATTTTGTTGGGTAGCCGCATACATAATGAAAGAATTCTGTGACATGTGTTGTGATCAATCGACTGAAAAATTCAGATTTGTTTAAACCCAGTCATTATGCAACCAAAGTTGAGTATTTGAGAAATATATTTCTATAATATATTTTTCACTTTCATGGAGTTCCATCAGCTATATTCTCTGATAGGGATGGTCACATCTTATCTATACTTTGGAAATGACTTCTAGAGGCACAAGGATATCATGTCCTTCTGAGCATGGCATACCATACATAGTGGGATGGCCAGAAAAATAGAGGTATTCAGATTCCTAAAGATATGCTTCGCTCATATGTTCTTATCATTAGTTGATATTGGGATAACCATAATGGGATGATAGAGTTTTCATATAGTAATAGTTACTAGTTTGAGATTATAATGGATACTATTGAGGCCTTGTATGGTCCGTCATGTAATTCATTGATTTGTTGGTCAAAGATAGGAAAATGATCCTTCATTTGACTGATCATGGTTCAATATATGAAAAATAATATTTAGTTTATATGTTATATAATGTTTATGGAATAGGTATGGTATACATTTTATGATGGTATTCATCTTAAACCACTAGATTTTTTAGTTGGTGACTAGGTGTTCTTGATTGTTTCACCATAGTTGGTTCATTGACAACATGTGTGGTATGGAAAAATTGATCCTTGTTTTGTGGGACCTTTTAAGGTTCACGAGAAGGTGTGGAAGTAATATTTCAATTTATAACATTAATCATAAATTATATCAATTCATAACCTATTCAGTGTATCTTATCAATGAATATATTTATATATGAACAATCTCTTGTTCTGAGATGGAGTGATCTTTTGGCCAAATAGAATTTATCCATGAAAAAATTTCAAATCTAGATATTCGACTCTGAAAAACAAATGTATGTCATGGAAATAAGATACATTTTGTTTTAGTTTTTTGGAATAACAGTTCAAATTATTACTATACATGTCAGAGGGAGTAACTATTGAGGGAAAAGTGGCCTCATATTTTTGACATTGATGCTTCTTAATAGGATTTCTGGAGGCATAAATATTCTTTGGTGGGGAGATTATATCATCTTGTTACTAATTTTAGGTATTCCCTATTCCAATTTTTTACTCTTCTATTGTTGGGTTTTGTATAATCGTGTTTCAATTAAAAAAGATTACTGCAATTTTAAATGTTTCTAGGATACGTATGGATGGTGTATGACTATCCCAAACCTTTAACCATGCATGTAAAGACCATGAAATCCTAGATAATTAGAGTTTCCATGGTTGATACATGGTTTGGAAGAGTATATACCCATAAAATAGAAAATGTAAAACACTGTAAAATTTGGTACATGGTAAGGCCAAATATTGTTCTTACCATGAATCCTTACCTAGGAAACTATTCACCAGATATAATTAATAAGAAAATATTTTAAAAAAAATCTTGAAACCACCTTTTTGAAGTTCCAAAACGAACTAGAAAGAACCCCTATTGGTTTTTCCGTGCTCATGAACACTAATAGGTGAATTTTCCTATCTACACAATTATATAAGTGGATTGAAAATTGGATAACAACATTTTTTCTCTAACTAGTATGTTAGTTATTCATGTTTGCATCCTTTTATTCACTTATCTATCCCCCATAGGGTCATATAGATATATAATTTTAATGATCTATTCCAAAAAAATATAGGTAATGAATATAGGTTTGATTTTTGGATCCTCATTACTGGTATTCATCATTGTATTTTCCCTATTAGGGCTTGGTGTTTTCAGATCCAAGGATCCCAAGGGTGGTGGTTATTTTATGATGACCAATTGTTTCTAACTATAAATTGATTTTTTCAAAATTAATTATTTAATATATATTAAATTTATTCCTATTAGATTGTTGAAATTGAAATTTAATTTAATAGGGGTTTTGAAATTCGATTTGGCATGAATTTGGGACCCCCACACAATTCCGTTATATTTCGGTGTATTTGTATAATAGTTGGAATTGTGTGAAATTTATATTGAAAAACTGATAAGGTGGAATGGTTTTCAAATAGGTATTTTAGTGAATTTTTTTAAAAATGATTTAGATAGGAACCCATTGGTATTATATTGAAAAATGAATGATTTTATTAAAATCTAAATTAGTTTTAAAATAAAAATTATGAAGAAAAAAATGGATAGTGGGATTAATTTTATTTAAAGTAGTATTAAAATAAAATTCTCATAGTTACTTTATTGTAGAGAACATGAATGAATAGTTAGATAGTTATTTATTATGATATAAATATGTACACACATTACAACATAAACAAAACATAGTAGAGTAGATCACATCACTGATGGTATATAATGGCCCCTCTTTGGTTAGTATCAAAGGGGAGTATGTATACGCTCATTCAATGGTTCAACTACTAGTGTGTTAGGATACCATATCATGGAAGAATCATATCTTTTGTTATATGATGGTGTTTCTAGTTATTCGTATTTGAAATATATTATATTTCTTATGTAATCTTTTTTAACAAGCCTTATGAATTTATATAAACTCTTTCATATAAAATATTTATTAAGATATTTATATATAGTATTAAAATCATTTGAAATGTATAAAATGTTTTTTTAAAGATGATTGTGAAATTCCATTCCTTCTTATTTAAAACTCATATAGATATTTGGTAATCTCATAAAACCATGGTATTTTTGGATCTTATGAATATAAATTTTCGTGTGTTTCTTGATACTTTTGTGGTTGTTTCCATTTTTTACATATGGGTATTTTCAAAAAGTCTGGAGGAACATTACTAGGCTATAAAGGTTCTTTTTAATACATTAATAGAAATGAAATTTTATAGATATTTCTTCATTTGTGAGTTCAGGTTACTAAATATTTCATTCCATTATAATATTATTTAATAATAATGAATAAAGGTTGACACTTCTAAAAAAATTTCTATGAATGGAAATTAATCAATAATATGAAAACGATTTATAGTTTTTTGGGATTAGCGGGTCAATACTGGGGGTTTTTAAAACCTTTCTCAGTTGTCAAGCCCACTCAAAATGTTAACGAGAAAAGGATTGAAGTTAATTTGGATAATATATTGTGCTAATTTTGTTTTATGAACTTAATAGAATACTGGTGAATGTTGTAGTGTTGGACTTACCATCTAGAAATGGTGAGTTTTTCAAATACGGTGTTGCCACATTAAATGATCCTAGTTTTAAACTAATGATGAATAATGAATAAATTTATTATATATTTTTTCAGTTGAAACATCATGATTCAAATTATCCAACACATGATTATAAACTAGCTTCAAATATTTTCTTTTAAGAATTTATAGTCCTGGTTTGTATGGTGTAAAGTGTCAAATATATATTGATCAAAATATTATAAAATATATATGAACTTAAAATGAATTGAAAATGAGGCATATAATATGGATAGAAGTAATCAATGAATATGACTTCACGATTCAATACAATCCTTTAAAACTAAACAAGTTGGGTGACGATTTTAGTTAAAAATGATATGAAATACTAAATGTCTTATGTTTGAAATGTGACCCATTTTTAATTGTTTCAAATATTTTTTTATAAGTTTTGGATATAGGGATTCCTCTATTTTTTTCAAGGACCAGTATAGTAAACGTTGTAAAAATAATAATTTAGAGATCTCAGTAGTAGGTATAATCATTTTTTAGAAGAGGTAGAATCCAATAAGAATGATAAGTTTCATAATTTTAATATTTATAAATAAGTGGATTTATGATTTGTAAAAAATAATATATGTCATTTTTTAGTCATAATTAAAAAAAAAGTTGTTGTCTAGACAACTTAATTCTCTGCTTTCTATTTTTCTAGGATGCTCTAAGATGTACAAATACCATCATGAGTATTACTAGTGGGATTGAAAGAAAAGATATTTTTGTTTATTTACAATTTTGTGATTAAATTGTTTTAAGGATAAACAAGTATTATAGTTACCTAAGGGGATGAATCAACTTTTTCCTGTTTAAAATTTGAATTAGGGAATAAAAAAATAGATTTAATGGTAATATTTCCAAATATATAAATAGGTAATAATGTGACTCGGGTTATTGTTAATCGATTAACTAATTTTTAAAATTTCCTTACAATTTGAGATAAAATGTCTTTATATAATCATTATAAATTTTATTTATGTACATAATAAGGTAACATGGAGGGCCTCTCTCTATTGTATAAATTTTTTTTCCCAGTTTTACATCTAATTGTTGGAATGGACTTCAAATGTTATTGGGTGCAGAATTAAATTTTAGAATAGACCTTCATCTCAATTTTATTGAAATAATGTGTTTAATATTCATGCCATATATGATAGGTTTCATTCATTATCAATGGATTACCAATGATGTTGGTATCAACATCATTGTTTACATATTACACCATTTGATGAATTATATACGAGGTGGTGTGGAACACATGTATTTTCGGATGATAAATGATAAAATAATATAATGGTAGCATATTTTGTATAGGAAATGGTGGATAATGTTTAGTTGATTCTACGATACATGATGACTGCATGGACTAGATAAGAAACATTATGTGGATAACTGAATGACGGATCTTTTTTTGAAGTAGGTGATCAGGTATTTCACAATCATTCTGAGTGAAAAAATGTGGTGTGTTTTTATAAAAAGAGGAAGATGGGTGATGGATTCAATAGACTATATGAGATCTCAAATAATGTAGTAATACTTACCTAATGAGTTGGATTACCTACTAGTTTATCTTAGGTACCCAATATATTCCATTTTTCAATGATAAAGAAATATATTCCATATTCATATTGTTTTCTAAGAAATGGAGTTGTTAATTTGTAAGAGAAGCCATCATATTTTCATCTTCTAGTTAATACTATTCATTTTAGACATCAGTTGTTGTAGAATATGGTTACTCATCAGGTGAGTGCTTTTTTTGAATAACTATATGGTTGGGGAGGCAACCTAGGAATCTAGAAATACTATGAGGGAAAGATATATCCACTTGATTAATTATTGAATAAAACTACAATGGTGGGATTTATAAAATTGGGAATTGATGAAGCCACTATGGTAATTATATAATAAATAATTTTCATATTAATAATATAGTTATATATTTTTTGAAAAATAATGTAATTTGTAATCAAAAGGAAATTACTTTAAATATTCACTCTTATGTTATTGTTTTATTTGAAATATTAATTTATAAATTTTATGATTTGAATTTTATGAAATGAAAATAAATTTTATATTTTTATATAATATTTTACAATGTAGAAATTTTTTGACTTTTCAAAAAAATATTGATTTTTCATAGAATAGATAAAAATAATGCTTTTTTGTAAAAAAGTAAATTATTTAAAAACAAAAAAATAATTTAAATTTCCCAATGTATTCTAATTTTTTTTTCAAGTAACAAATTTGTTATATAGTAATATTTAATCACCACAATTACTTTTAATAAAAAATTATATGGGTATTTATTATAGCATTGTATTTTTGTTTAAATAATAGTTTTCCTTAAAACTGTTATAAAATTCTCAATACTTCTCCATTTTGATAAAATAAAATAATACATAATTTTTTATATTATTAATATAATATGTATTATATATAACATTAAATATTAAATTATTTTTATATAATTATTATTGTAAATCATAGTTTTTATATAGAATCATCTTTTTGAAAAAATATTATTCTTAAGATCATGTCCTCTCATAGTAACAAGGGTACTAATATTAAATTAAATTTATCCACATATGTGAATTTAATGAGGAAAAATTGATTCATTATTTTTAATTAGAAAAATATATAATTTCATATAATTTACAATTAATTTTTTACCAAAAATAACAGTGATGTAAATTAAAATTAATAACACTCATTAAAGTAAAAATTAGAATTACTATGTGGATAAAGATTAAACATAAGCGAAAAAATGACATAGAAACATACCAATTACCCATTGATTTGAACTATTTATTACTTGTCCCATATATTATATACTTATCTTAATTTTTTGAGCCAATGTTAATGGAAATCTTTTCTGGGGAACTCCTTTTCTAAAAAATATACATATATTCCACCAACCACCCATATAAAAGGCCTCCGTCTTTCCACCTCTATTAAAACCAATCAATAATTTTTCCATAGTTTAGAATTTTGAAAATAACATATCCACCATGAAAAAACCTACAATATTAATTAAATTGGGATAAAATCCATCAAATTAAGTTCATTAGTGTAAACAAATAGATGTTACCTATAAAAGAATCAACATTTATCAACATTTATTTTTGTTTTATTAATTTCTCCATATAATTTATTTATTCTTAGACGATTATTATATAGTAATATGAGTATCTCCAATATAAATTAATACTTTTATTCTTGTCAATGAAATAAAAAACCACACATTTCCATCAAATGGGTTACAAAATCATTATTCATGTTTTTGGCAGATTACTGCCTCATGAAATGATGTTTTTTTTCTATTACCACCTCTTATTTTTGAGAATAATGATATACATACTATTTTTATATTATATTTATTTTATTTATAACATAATTATACCTAGGGTTTCATTATATATTATACAACAATTTTACATTCAATACCATATGTGATAAAATTATGTTACTCGTGTGTATGGAATACTACCCCTCACTAAGTGATGTGAATTGATTTTCACTAACATGTAACATACATGGTAATATGGTTAAATATAATGAATATTTATAATTTTCATGGAATAATGTTGATATTATTGAATTAATTATATTTTTTAAATATAATATATCATTTTTTTCTTTGTAGTGGAGGCACTAAAAAGTGATAAAGTCGTTTGTGGATGTGTATTGTACCACTTCCTCAAAGCGATGTGATTTATCATTTTTAAAAACCACATCACAATAATGATATATATTAAAATTGATAATTATAAAATATAAAATTTATGATATACTTATCATTCTATAAGTATATATGTTACTTACCTTCTTTCCATAATGATCATTGGATAAATGGAAATGATTCTCATGGTATGTACAGCCAACCGAATCCTTGATCGTATATTTTGTTCATTTTTTATAACCATATTTCAAAAAATTTTAAAGTATAAATTTGGATCAGATATGATAATTATTTTATGATAATTATTGTTTATTTTTTTAAATAATTACCCCTTTGATCATATTTGGCCTACCAAGATCTTTTTTAACATATAATGCTAATATGGTCAAAACCGTCATTGTAAATGTAATTTATTATGTTTTTGAATATATATTTGTAATATGTGACATATAAATTATAAAAATATGTAATTTTTTTCAATAATAGAAATAATTATCATATGATTATTTTTGATGAAGATAATGATAGTTGTGGCTACTCAGACACTAGTTAATATATATTGTCTCAATTTCCATTTATTGAGTTATTTCATAATATAATCCACCATTGATATTTTATATTTTGTATATACACCTCCTTTTAAAATACATATCAATAATTTTACTATTCTATGATACATAATGTTTTATTTCATTTTTTCCATGGGGGTTCTGATTCCATCAGTTCCTAATTGAAAAGGGGTTATCCTTGGTAAATATACACTTTTAATGATATCCTTAAAACTTTGTATCTCATCCATGTAAAAGTAGTTAAATTGATATTAGATATTTTATTACATTTTTTAAAAATATTTTTAAATTAAATTTCATGTCTTTTTAAAATTTACCTAAATTTTTGTAAAATGAATATTTTTACGTATTTAAAATGGAATGATAAAAATATTATTTTTGTCCAGTATGACTATTATTTAATTTCCAACATACATTTCCATCTTACATGTTTTCTTAATTGTAATAAAAGATTTCATTTTTTGAAATTTTGTTTTATTGAAAATAGAATTTCTGGATAAAGGTGTATTGTTTATTGAAAACAAGAATTTTAAAGAAAATGTTATTTTAATATTTTATTGTTATTTTCATTTGAGATTAAAATTGTTTATAAATTGATGGAAATTTTTATTCATGTTATGGTAATCAAAAATTATAAATTATTTAGGTTCTGTGATAGCAATAGGTTAGATCGTTATTGGTAAAATGTTGGGAATGCATAGAAAACACAAAAATTCCTTGTGTAATGATTATATTATCCATTGAATTATTTTGGAAGTTGACTATATAGTTACTCAAATATGTACGTTTTCTATAAGGGTTATATAAAATGATGTCCCAAAGAACCTAGATGAATTTTATTTTTAATATAACGAGTTTTCATGGGAATAATTTATATTAAATAGGTAAATTATTTTATCATTTTAAATAATTATATTTCCTAATTTTGGAAAAATATTATGTATTTAAGAAATAGTTTTTCATGGGGCTTAATGTTTTTCCCTAGACAAATTGTTCATTCTTTTTTGTTTCCCTTACTGTGATTTTTTTCACATAATACATTATTAAATGGTTTTGATATGTTTTAAGATTTTGTAAGGGATTGGATGTTGTAAAATAAAATATCTTGCGATGCATTCATGAAATTAGATACATTTTTTGTAATGGTTTTATAAGGTGAAATATGTATATTGATCGTAATTGTCCACCATGTATTATATGGATTTGTTATGTATGGGTTACAACCTAATTCCATGAATCGCTAAAAATTAAATAATCCTTAATATCAAATAATGTTAAAATTTTAACATAATGTCAATATTATGTTACATTTATGTCCAAGTCCGAAAATAATTTCGATATTTGGAATGAATATATTTAAAATGAAACCCCTAATGTTGTGAAAAATAATTTTTCAAAAAAAATCCATTTTCTGTATTTAATAATTTTATAAAAAAATCAACCATAATTTTTATTCTAAAGAACTTAATTGGTTTATTCACTTTATATTATAAATTATTTTACATCAAAACAAGTATAAAATAATTAATTTTTGTACATTCATAAACAAAAAAAATAATTTTCATTTAAAATAGTTTTTTTATTATTCAGTTGAAAAGAAATTTATTTAAAAAAATATAAAAAATAAAACTATTATAATTCTAATAAGATAATTATAAATATAATTTTCAATTTATTACATATATTTTCTAAATATGTAAGGAGATAAAAAACATTTTCTCAAAAAATATTATTTTTTAATGTATTTTTTTATGAATAATATAAATGTATTAAAAATTGAATTCTAATTTCCTAAGAATTTTCCTTACAAAAGTATCATGTAGAATGTTTTGTTATATATTTCATAATGTAGTTATTATTTTTCATACACATTAATTTAATGGAAATGATAACATTGTAATATTTAAATAATAATATTTCATGGATCGTTTAGACTTGTTGTTGCATGTTTTATACACTATCAAAGATAATTTTAAGTATTTAAAATATATCTATGTTGCATTATTCACAAATTTAACAAATACCATAGTTCATGGGTGAGTTGGTTAAAGGCGGGGGCGTCCTGACCCCGAGGTTCTGGGTTTGATTCTTCGTAAGGAAACACAAATTATATGCTATCAAACCACTCGTGGGTCCCTATACCCCATTAGGAACTGGCCTAAGCCCAAGGGTTGGCCACCTTGGGCCTCGCTGGGGACATGCAATGTGTAGGTTGGCAGGCCAGTCCAATACATCGTTACCAAACAACACGTTTCCCACGGGGCACGGGAGAGTTGGTTAAAGGTGGTGGCGTCTTGACCTCGATGTTTGAGGTTCGAGTCCTTGTAAGGTAACATGCACTATATGCTAGACACCCACTCGTGGGCCCCTCTACACTATTGGGAACTAGCCTGAGCCTAAGGGTTGGCCACTATCGACGTCACTGGGGACGTGCGTCGCGCAGGTGGGCATGGAAGCCCAATACCTCGTTACCCAACAACATGTTTGTAGTTGGGGTATGGATTAGTGGTAAGAACCCCGTAATATTACATGAAAAATGGGGGTTCAAACTCAATGGGGCGCATGTACTGTAGCGGTACTGTAGCAGCGGTGGTATAATTGATCGATGGGTACTGTAGCGGTAGTAGGGTACTGTAGTAGTGGCAGGCACTGTAGCAGCCAGGTTACTATTCTCAGAATGGGCCTTAGGCAAAATATTTGGGCCTACAGGCTATGTAATGGGCTACATGTCCACTAGGCCTTCGGGCTATGTAATGGGTCTCCCTCTACCCAGTTAAAATAGGTCTTTTCTTTGAATTAATAATAAAATGATGCTTCAGCCCCATCCTTTAAAAAATTTTATTAAATTTAGGCATCAAAATTTGAACTTATTCACAATTATCGAGGGTTTTATATTTGTAAAATCATCAATCGAAGGCCGAAATTTTATAAATGGTTAATAAAATTTCCATATAAAATGTGGTAAAGGGATATAGGAAGTTCATGTGATATAATAGAAATATTGTTTACAAAAACATTATAATTGTAAGAAGTGAATATATGGGCATGTAATGGAATAATAATTCCCAAATACTAATATAGAACTATATAGAACATGGTTAGGAAAATGATATAGACCACATAATTGTAAATATGGGATGAGTGGATAGATAACTAATTCATTAAAATGAAATAAAAAGTATAAAATTTTATTTGAAAATCCATTTCCTAAGTTTAATGATTGATTTAGTATTTTGATATAGGACAAGGAAAAATATTCTTATATTTTTTCATTTCTTAAGAATGATTTCATACATGTGTTGTGAAACGACGAATTTTCACTAAACCTCATTCTCTATGAAATGAAGGTTACTTTTCATATATGAAACAACAAAATTAGCCATTAATAGACTATAAAATTCATAAAATTATTGAAATTCATCTATTCAATATCATGTTATCATAAAATAAAAAATTTTAGAACATGATATCCAATATGAATAAATATTCATATGATGAAATAATAAATTAATCAGTAAATCCTCATATAATGTTTCTCTTAAACCATTAAATTAATAGTCAATCTGAAAAACCATTTAAAATATTTCTGATAATGTTTATAATATCAAAATGTGGGAATATGGTCACTAAAAATTCAAATTCAACATAAAATAAGTCCCCAAAATTATAGTTTTTACATAATTTTATCATGAAATATATTCGAATACTGTGGAAATATTTTCTCCGTGAACATGGTAAAAATATAAATTACCATAAAACCTAAATAGATTAGTACATTCATTCTAAAATTAACACTCCCCTAATTCATTAAATAAAATCAGTGACAAAATAATATATTCCATAAATCTAAAAATAATTTATTCTCCATAAAAGATAATATAGACATCTTCTTCATAAAATCACAAATGAGTTCAAATATCATTAAAATTATCTGATTTACTTTTTCTATACCAATAATCTATTTAAGCCACATAAAAATTATTATCTCAACATTAAGAACATGCATTGGGTAATCATGGGTTTTTAATAAAAAATATTTTATAATTAAATTATTTTTTATGATATTAGTACCACCCATCATATTCATTATAATATGTCATGAAACAAATACTCTAGAATAATTATTAGACAGTTATGGATTTTTAAAACTAGAATACCATTGATAAAAATACATCAACAATATAATTCATGAATTAAAACTCCACATTAATTAATCCAAAATGATCATTGTTACATAATCCCTTCCTTTGAATACAATTTAGATCACAGCTTGGGTAATTGAATTAGATAAATCCCATGTTCGCTACACATATTATTGTGAACTATAAATAGTTCTATAGGATGAAATTAATAACCATCCATTTAGATCTTAATTTTTACACATCTATTAGTTATAGTATCCTATTATATTCTAAATATTTATAATTTTTTCATTTTTATAATACATTTCTCTGGTTACTTTATCTATCATTATTGATGAATGAGAAGTTGTATCTTCATCCCTCTATAGTCTTCCTCAAACATAATTCTTCTCCTATTAGTTTTGTTAGGAAGCTCACCCTTGATGATATTTTCAATAATATATTATTATAGATGATTATTTATAAACACATGGTCACACATTCCATATCCCGTTTCACATGGTTTCCAATGATAAAAAATCATTACATTGTCCATCATAGACATCGTTAACATTATTAAACCATTCTCTAAAAATTTACTGAAAAAAGGTATAATGTGAGTAACAATTATCATATTTATAAATCAAGAAATTTTATTCATAATATTTCTAAATCCAGACACCTTCATTTTAATATATGGAAGCATATTTTTAACATTGGACATCCATGACACTATCTATTCTTATCATTTATGAAGTTTCCTAATGAAAATGTGAATCAACCATGGTGTATACCTATAGAGTGTGTCACTAGGTGATATATAAGGGTACACTCACTAGGTACTAAAATTACAGTTAATCTATACTCAACCTACTCATTACAAGGATTTTGACGTAAAATTAATATGTTCGAGAACCACACCCATATATCATATCCGTAAAGTGATGCATTGATGATAAAACCCCATTATATCTTCCTTAATAAAACATTTGGATCTTATCATACACATTAATTAATATATGGGGTTTATGTAAATATTTATACTAATAATTCATAAATAATAGCTAAACATTAAATTTTAGAAAAATTGAAAATACCCAAGCTAACCATTTGTATAATTTAAATCATTTAAAAAAGTATATATATTAAATTACACAGTAATACATGTGTGATGGATAGGAAGGATCAGTGTATTTATAGAATAGATAAAAAAATATGATCATTTAACAAAAAATATAAATCATTTCATTTCATGATCTACCAATAAATTACTATTCTTAAAAATACCCAAATCAGAATATTTCATAAATGTTTTGGGAATTAAAATACATTAAAGGGTGAGATGAGATCCTCATTTAGGGTAAAAAAGTGAGATATAAAAAAATTAAGGATAATTTTATCATAATAATATGATATAATATTTGAGAACATTTTATCGTCATAAAATATTCATAATCCTTATAAAAACTCTAGGTTTTCAAATGAAATATTTACTAAAATAATAATCAATTATAGTGTCAAAGAATTAATAAATTCCCATGATTCACAATATAGGCATCTCTCATCCCATTAGTAATAATCCACAATCTTTTGAATATTTATAAATTATATGATTTCCAAAAATCATAATGTGATCATAACTAGAAATGTTAGAGTTGGTCTCCTGAGCACCAACTATTTGTACTTTGATTACGTGAATGTACTCTTATTATATATTATTCATTGTTCTACATGACTGTAATATAATAATGTCCTAGAATTTTTGTTTCATTAATAAGGTCATGGAAGATCCCTGCTGTAATAAGAACCTTAAAATTCCATAACTATATTCTTAAATAATGTTTTACGATTGGTTGAAATTCTATGATATGACACATAGTATACCGACCATCATGTGCATGTACTCATAAGAAGATGAGACTCTATCTCATAGAGTTCGCACATGGTAATCTACAAGATGGGAGATTATGAGAACAGACCTACCAATAGTAATTCTGCATGTCTTGGTGTCATCAGAAATTTCTATCTATGAGCATGTGTAATAGTCTATAGACTGAATGATTATCATTAACCCATGTCATGACTCGTACACTTAGATTTACTGATTGAAACCATCATGGAGACAGTTGGCGGGAAGTAAGGTACGTTGGGTGCGTCACGAATGACATGTTGTTAATAAATAAATCGAGGAATGATTTTCCCCTTCTATATTTATAGATGTAGATATCTCGAGACCTTTTATTGAAATAGAACTGTCACCCAAATTCCA
This sequence comes from Viscum album, assembly GCA_963277665.1. NCBI lineage: Eukaryota > Viridiplantae > Streptophyta > Magnoliopsida > Santalales > Viscaceae > Viscum > Viscum album. The sequence continues at coordinate 901,356,736 of OY728162.1, read as the reverse complement.
TGGCAATGGTGTAAAGACAATTTTATTTCTGGAAGTCAACGAATGACCGATCAAGCATATAGGTTTATGACACTACCATGAATCCTTCTTGATGAGAGATCAATATAATGTGATTAAATTACATGGTAAGCATTTATATGAGGTGACACATTAATGTGGAATCAACTTCTTTATCTTGGGTTCCTTGACCCGTTGCTAGACAGTACTCTTGGACTTTAGGAAAGCCCACCTAATGGAAACGAGAAAGAGGCCTAGAGGGCCACACACTAAGTGTATTCAAGTATCTCAAGTAGAATAATGATTATTCTCGTACATGGTTTAATAATTATTCCAGGAATAATAAATTGTTTTAATGATGGAAGAAGAATAAAATGAAAAAAAGATATTCATGCCGTGTATTAATGATTAAACACCGTGTAGTTTTTATTTAGGAAATGAAATTAAAAACAAGTACATGCTGTGTATTAATGATTACATCTCTGTATTTTTTTTATGAAAAACAATTACATGTTGTGTATTAATGATTACATGCCATGTAGTTTTTTCAGTCAAGGTTTTGAGGATATAATATTGGTTTATTAAATGATATTTATCATAATCAGTGTGGGCGCATGTCAAGGAATTAATTATTTGACATCGGGTATCCAATAAGAGTTAATGAAATAAATAAAACACGTGACATGTTTATTTATTGTCATAACTCTATAACATCAAACCAAATATTAAATATCCTCACAACCCGAACACTTTTCCCCAATCGTAGTGAAACAAAATTTAGAGAATTCCCTTACGATCAAGAGAACATATTCATCAAAGAACACTCTAAAGACCAAGAGAGATCCTCCTCCTTCAAATCAAGATGATCTATGGTGGACAACACAAGAAAAGGTTTCTCCATGCTAGCACACAGAGAATCCTTTGGAGACGTCCGTAGATAAGTGGTGCATGGGTTGATCACCGCTAGAGGAAGCCTACACTTGGCTTCTGTGACGCAACAAAGAATCACATCGGAACATGACCAAGAATGTCAATGAAGAAATAACACCCAAGAAAAGGTTCTCCTTGTCAATTAATTAAATTAATTATAACTGACCTTTGATGATCTGCATTTGTGGTTCTAGGACTATTATTCTTCTTTGTCTATTTCTTTGATTTGATCTGTGTAGTCTAGCATTTATTGTCGTATGGATCCCATATTGATCATTACTAAGGACAAAAATCCAAGTGGGCACATCTACCCTTGCACTTATGCTACACCAAAAACCTTCAAATAGTATCAGATGGAGGTTATAACTTCGATTATAGTTATTTAATTTTCATTGATAATTTATGCATTTATATTTGATACAATTAAAGTTAAATAGTTCCATAAAACTGAATGAACGAGATCTATTCTTTCACTTTCATTTCTCGATTCAACTCATAGAAACAACTTTTGGATTTTAATTTTTATTAAAATAAAAATGAGGAAGTAATCCGGAGGAGCTGCTCATTCTGTCTATACAACACAAGAATACAGGAAATGTAGTGAAAACAACACGCCGTGTACTTAGGTTCAACGAACCTGTACTGGTCCTCCAAATCCTATCGTGTGAATTGAGCATTCCTACGTATTTATTACAACATGTTGAATATAATTGAATGGCGAGTTGAATCTGGAAAACACGACATGTATGTTGAATCTGCATGTCGTGTATTCTGATCCGTCCTTGGTGAAGCCATGTATAATGAGAATCCATATACCACGTACATGGGATTTCTAGGCCGGTAACTGGATAATAAAGAAGTACATGCCATGTTAGATAAATCAACACGTCATGTACTCCAAAATTTCCAAAGTACAGAAAACACGCCAAAGCCCCCGGTGTGTAATTTGGATAATGGGTGAAAAATATATGTTGTGTTATATATCCTACATGTTGGATACTTTACAGAAATGGAATTTCACCATGTTTCCTCCAAAGTACAAAGACCAGTACAAGGAATATGGATGGGAAGAATCTAAAGGAAATTAAAAATGGAATTTAAGATAAATAATTGATTCATTATAAGAACATAATTAATTTAATTTAAGCATGACTTATCTTAAATGAAAGAAAGACTAAAGGAATTTGATTTCTAAATAGGTGTAAATGTAATTGCATACTATGGATGATCATGATCTAGACCAGAGACCCTTTGTGTGTGTATGGTTTAAATTAAATTTATTTAATTTACAATTTTTTGGCCTACGAGTATTCTTCCAATAATATGTTGGGCATGCGTGCCCATGTTTTCTTTAATGTAAACGCCATGTAATAAAGAATCTCCCAAGTCAAAAAAGACAGTTCAAAACCTGAAGCTATGGTGAAACCAACCCAATAAGATACAATGGTGGACATGTGGGAGCTACAAAACACACACAATCCGGTTCGAGGTGTTTTTCCCTAGGTCTGGGTTAGCATATAAAAACCTCTAGATAAGCTATCCAATATAAGCTCATGATCAAGCCATCTTATTTTATTTCTGTCTGATTGCATGGAAAATTTATTATGTATGTGTTATTGTGACCACATAATTAATGAAATAAACACGCATGAAAAGATGTAATAAAACAAAGACCGGACTATGCGTAAACATTATCAGAACATTGGTTAATCACATAAGCAAGTATCACATAATATTAACAATCATGGGATAATTCAAAACTATGCATAAATAGTAAAATCATACAAATACCATATTAGGGCAGAACAAGCCTTTCATTACTTGATTATGGGAAAGACTCATTAATACGATGTGTTTAACAAAACCTTATTGGGAAACTAACTTTTATAAAGAAAGTTCTAATGAAAGATCTAGGTTATCATAAACATTTTACATTTGGTGGAGTATCCCTTTATATAAATGTTGTTCAATGGAGGCAAGTGTTGAGGAAATTCAAGTCAGGATTTCAGGATTGTAGAGTCCACTAAACATATCAAGGAACTGTAAGATCAGAGTTGGAAAAGACATGCCTACCTAAATACATTCAAATAGCTTGACCAACCATTGTTGCGGTTATGCGAAGGGGAATATGGATCCTCCCTACAAGAATTTCATGGAAACTAGACATTCTACGTCAATGGTGAGGGCCATTGTGATTTGATAAAATAGTGGGAGAATTAAAATGTCATTTATTATTTTTCACAAAATGTAATCAAAAGTTACTGATAAATATTCTCTTTTAATTTGAAGAATAAATATTTCAAACTCATCAACAACATTTTATCTATGATAAATTGTGGATAAAGACAATATCCTCACAAATAGTGACTTTCAAAAATGGTTTAAGAGACTTTGTGTTATCCTATGATATGAATGAATGCTTTATATACTGGAGTCCTCACTTCTTTATTTTCCCACCCAAGGGGTGAGTGATGAATATTTCATGGTCTATGATAAACATTTAAATGATAAAATTGACATTCAATGATTGATTCTATCATCAATTTCAACTGAGCTCATGATTTCTCATGAAGACATGGATGCCTCTAGCATTCTCATGCATGTCTGTGGTCTATACCAAGAAAGTTCAAGACAAGAAAGGTTTGAGATCTCTAAGGCTGTATTGCAGAGCATTCTTGGAGAGGTTTCCCCTGCTGGGCATCATTTATTCACGATCATTTTCTAGATTGAGCACTTGGAGGTTCTAGGATTTAATCTCTCCGAAAAACTGCGTACCGATATCATTATTGCATCACTCCACTGGAGCTTCTCTAACTTTGTTGTAAATTTCAACATGAAGAACATTAAGATGTCTCTTAATGAACTCTTTATTCTTATTGGCCATGTGGACAATTATATGAAGCATGAAAATCATTTTATCCTTATGGTAAATAAAAGGAAAGGGATGGAGAAGAGATTGAAGCCAAAATCTTCTTCAAGTCCTTCCATGAAATGGAAGATCAAAGGTGAGGCCAGAGAACATGAGTTTGTTTGTTTTGCATGTGGCATGAAGGGCCACTGGAAGATGAACTGCACCCAGCCAAGGATGCTATGGGAATATTCAACTATGTTTGTTATCAAATTCAATCTATCTGTTTCTAGCAATTGGGTATTAGATACTACTTTTTGTGCTCATATCTGCATCCAAATACTAGAACCATGTAGATTCAAAATCATTGACTGAGGTGAGGTGGATCTGTGAGCAGCCAATGGAGCCAGACTCGCTGCTATAGCTATCAGAGACTACAACCTCACATTCCCAATTGGGATGCACTTGGTATTAATAAAATGTTATTATGTACCCAATGTAACCAAAAACAATATTACAGTATCCAGATTAGATACTGATTGATTCATCTTCATGTTTGTAAATGAATGTTGCTACTTTTATAAAGATAACATTTGTTTTGGTATGGCACATTTATATAATGACCTTTATGTGTTAGACTACACAATCCAAGTAATATAAATGGATGAAAATGTTAATTCACTTGACTCATACAACACCCAACTTTGGCATCACTGTCTAGGACATGTAAATGAGATCCTTTTGACAAAATTACATAAAGATGGGTATTTAGATTATTTTAAACTTAAACCACTTGGTGTATGTTATGTGTGTCTACATGGAAAAATGACCAAAGTCCCATTTAGTGGGAAAGGAGAAAGGGGTAACGAACTTCTAGAATTAGATCACACAAATATGTGTGGACCATTTCCATTTAAATCATGGGGTAGGTTCTTGTACTTCGAAACTTTAACTAATTATTTAATTAGATATTGATATATTAACTTAATGAAGTATAAGTCAGATTATTTTGATCAGTTCAACGAATACAAGAATGGATTTTAGAACCGGCATGGTAAGAATATTAAGAAACTTCTCTTAGAAATAGGAGTTGAATATCTTAATCTGGACATCAATGATTTTTTATGGGAGTACGAGATTCTATCTCAACACACTCCTCCTTACATGCCTTAGTGGAATTTTGTAAGTGAAAGGAGTAACCGCATCCAGTTGGACATGGTGAGATCAAGGATGAGTCAAGAGAGTCTTTCATTTTCCTTTTGGTGATATTCATTACAAACAGCAGCACACATACTAAACCAAGTACCAACTAAATCGATAAATATTATTCCCTATGAGTTATGGAGTGGACGCAAAGCCATGTTATCAAATTTACATGTGTCGGGTAGCAAAGAATTTTTTATGGCCGTTTTAAGTTAGAAACATTCACATTGAGGCACAAAGTGTATCTTTATAGGATATCCCAAGAAAACAAGGGGATATTACCTATACAACCCCTCAGATAAAAAGGTTACAGTGGTAATACATGCCATATTCATTGAGAGGGAGCACGTATCTAAAAAATATGGTAGGAGTGAGATATATTTCGATGAAGTTGAGGATCAAGATACACAAGAGTTTGTACAAGAACAAATTCCATAGGGCCATGTGGAAGAAAAATCTGTTCTAGAGACACAGGAACAACATAGGAGCACGAGAGAGGTGAGAGAACCAGAATGATATGGTTTTCTTGTCACCAAGGTCAGTGACTCATTATTGGTTGACAATGATGATCCTTTTACCAAAAATGAAGCAGTTTAAGGCATCGATGTTACCAAGTAGCAAGAATCCATGAATTCTGAAATGGATTCCATGTACCAAAACTAAGTCTAGATTTTGGTAGATCCTCCAATTGATGTAAAGCCTATTTGTAATAATTGGTTATTCAAGAAGAAAATGGACATGGAGGAACAAGTCAGCACCTTTAAGGCACGACTGGTTGCAAAATGTTTTAGACAATGTAACGGAATTGACAATGATGAAACCTTTTCACCGGTTGCGATGCTGATATCCATCAGAATCCTATTGGCCATTACTGCATACCATGATTATAAAATATGGAAAATAGATGTCAAAATAGAATTCTTTAATGGGAACCTCTAGGAATATGTCTACATGACACAACCTAAATGTTTTGTGACTCCAAAGGATTCAAACAAGGTAAGCAAGTTGTAGATATCCATTTATGGATTAAATAAAGCATCAAGGTCATGGAACGTTCATTTTAATGAAGCCATAATAGAATTTGGATCTGTTAATAATGAATGTGAGAATTGGCTCTACAAAAGGATTAGTGGAAGTATAATCATTTTCCTAACAGTATATATTGATGACATATTACTAATTGGAAATGATGTACCAGTCTTATAGTCAGTTAAGGCATGGTTGGATAAATGCTTCTCTATGAATGATTTGGGCGAGGCAGCATGTATTCTTGGGATCAAGATACATCGTGATATATCCACGAGAATACTGGGCATGAGTCAGTGTAACTACATTGACAAGATACTGAAGAGATTCTGTATGGAACAGTCCAAGAGGGGATTGTTGCCAGTGTCACATGACATTCATCTTTCCAAGTAAATATGTCCACTGACACATTTGGAAAGAAAGAAAATGGCAAGGATCCCATAAGCATCTGCGATTGGGTAAGTCAGGTATGTTATGCTGTGTATGAGGCTAGATGTTCTTTATGCATTAATTGCATGTAGGCAGATATCATGCTAATTTAGGAGACCACCATTGGATTGCAGTCGAGACTATCCTTATTTATCTGAGAAATACTAAGGATATGTTCCTATTTTATCGAGGATATGAGGAAATAATCATCATAGGACAAGTATATTCTAGTTTCTAGACTGATCAAGATGACATGATGTCGCATACTGGATACATCTTCAGTTTGAATGGAGGTGTTGTGAGCTGGAAGAGCTCAAAACAAAGTGTGCTTGTAGATTCTATATAGGAGTCTAAATATATCACTGCTTCTGAGGAAACTAAAGAAGCAGTATAGACGAGATGATTTATCAAAGATCTGGATGTACTACCTCGCTGTAATGATCCTATCACACTTTATTGTGATGATACTGTAGTGGTGGCACTTGTAAAAGAGGCAAGGCCACATCAGCAGACAAAGCACATACTTTGGAAGAATCATCTCTTGAGGGATTTTTCTCATAGTGGTTAAGTTGAAGTGAGCAGTATTTCCACCGAAGACAATGTGGTGGACCCCTTGACTAAAGCCTTGACTCTGTAAAAACATGATCATCATGTGAGGTCTAGTGGACTAAAAGTCATAGTCAACTAGATCTAGTCCAAGTGGGAGTTTGTTAGAGTTAGTGTCCTTAGAACCAACTATTTGTACTTTGATTACATGAATTTACACTTATTATATATTGTTAATTGTTCTGCATGACTATAATATAATAATGTCCTACAATATTTGTTGCATTAATAAGGTCATGGAAGATCCCCACTATGATGAGAACATTAAAATGACATAACAATATTCTTAAATAATGTAACATGGTTGGATGGCATACTATGATAGGACACATTGTATACAAACCATCATGTGTGAGTACTCATAAGAATACACGACTCTTTCTCATGGAGTTTGCACATGATAATCTACAAGATGGGAGATTATGAGAATAGACCCGCTATTTGTAATTCTGCATGTCTTGGTGTCATCGGACATTGTTATCAATGAGCGTGTGTACTGGTTTTTATATAGGAAGACTATCATTAACTCATGTCATGACTTGTGCACATAAAGTTATTCACAAAACTCATCAGGAAGGTAGTTGGATGGATGTAGGGTACGTTGGGTGTGTCACGAATAACATGTCGTTATTGGATAAAACGATGAAGGATTTGTTCCTTCCAAATTTATGTAAGTAGATATCATGTGGATTTTGATTGAAATAGAACTGTAGACCAAATTCCATGGGCATGGTGTAACGACCAGTTTATTTCAGGAAGTCAATGAATGATAGATCAAGTATATAGGTTTTTGACACTACGATGAAACCTGTTTGATGAGATATCGATACAAAGGGATTAAATTACACGGTAAGCATTTGTATGAGGTGACATGTCAATGCGGTGTAAAATTCTTTATCTTGGGTCCCTTGACCCATTGCAAGACAACAATCTTGGACTTTAGGTAATCCCACCTAATTCCAACGAGAAAAAATCTTAGAGGGTCACACTCTAAGGGTATCCAAGTATCTCATGTAGAGTAAATATTATTCTCATACGAGGTTTAATAATTATTCAAGGAATTCTAAATTGTTTTAATGATAGTGCACGAATAAAATGAAACGAGGATATACACGACGTGTATGAATGATTACACGCCATGTAGTTTTTATTTAGGAATGGAAATGAAAAACAAGTACCTGTCGTGTATTAATGATTACACGTCGTGATGTTTTTTAGGAAAAACAAGTACACGTCGTGTATTAATGATTACACTCTGTATAGTTTCTCATGTCGGGAATTTGAGGATATAATATTGTTTTATTAAATTATATCTATCATAATCAGCATGGGTGCATGTAATGGAATTAATTATTCGACATGGGGTTTCCAATAAAAGTTAATGAAATAAATATAACGCGTAACGCATTTATTTATTGTCATAACTCTACAACCTAAAACATGATTATAAATATCCTCACAACCCTAACACTTTTCTCCAATAGTTGTGCACAACAATACTGGAAAATTCCCTCGAGGCTGAGAGAACTCCTTCATCCATGAATGCTCTCAAGACCAAGAGAGATCCTCCTCCAACGGATCAAGACGATCTTATAAAGGCAATACAAGCAATGGTTTCTCTATGCTAGCACCCGGAGAATCCTTTGGTGACGTCCAGAGATACGTGGTGCACATGTGGATCACTACTAGAGTAAGTCTACACTTGGATTCTATGGCGCAACGACGAATCACATCGGAATGTGATCAAGAATATCCACGAAGAAAGAACACCAAAAAAGGTACTTCTTATAAATTAATTAAATTAATTATAATCAAACTATGACAATCCTCATTTGTGGTTCCAATACTATTGTTCTTCTTTGTCTATTTCTATGATTTGATCCATGGAGTATGGTTTTTATCATCGTATTGATCCCAGATTGATAATTACTAATGACAAAAAGCCAAGTGGGCACATCCACCCACGTGCTTCCGCTGTGCTCAGAACCATAAAAAAATACATCAGTATCAGGAATCAAAATATAGACATACCCATTCACAATCAGGGCTATGTATTTTCCAATAGGTAGATTTGGAAATAAATCATACTCACACTTAAATTTGAGGAAAAATATATTTCAAATATATTTCATCCTTATCATCATAATCAAATAATATATCAATATCACATTACCCAATGCATTGGATGACTATATTTTTTTCTGACCCATTTTATAATTATAATGCATTCATATTTGTGGAATAAGATCCCAAATATATCATCATATATATTAACCCATGTAAACGAAACATTTAAACAATTCATCATAGCATACCACATAGAAAATAAATGGTTTTAATAATAATTTCATTATCATAATCATAAACAATATAGAAAATGAATTTTTTTTGTATATATCATATCCCAAATAAAGTACCAATGAAAATAATCGATGTAATAATTATTTAAAATGTCATTAAAATTCTATTTAGAATTAATTTTTGTGGAAAAAAATCATTTCAATTTGAAGTAAATTCATTAAATTATAAATAAATCTCTAATATTGATGAAAAATATTTTTTAGATAATAATAATAAAAATTTTAATTGATTCTTCAAATCATTCAATGATAATTACGGTTAGAAAATCAGTTCATGTTTCATAAGATAAAATAAAACATTCCATTTGGATTTCAAAAAAATTAAAAACATAACTCATATTGAAAACGACTAGTAATTTTATTTAAAACTTTTTCAAAAAATAAAAAAATGTGTTATAAGGAGTTTAAACAAACATATTAGAATATTAAAACATATTTGGAAACCATTTTAGATGATATGAATATAGTATAAAAGGTGTTTTTAACTGAACACCTTAAAAATATAATGTTGATATATTTATTACTTAATGTGAAGAAAAGATTATGAAAACCTGAATTATACATAAATTACAAGAAGAAAAAACATAATATGTTTCATGGGATGTATATCATGAAATAGTTTCATTAGAAACATAAATATAAATTATCCCATTATGAAATGATACTATAACAAAAAAAATTACCACTTTGGTAACTTTAGAATTTTCATCCCCATGATATAATAACTTAAATTAAAACATTATTTATAATGAAAATATTTATATTCATGATATCATTTGTAAACTTTATTTTATATAAACCACAAAAAAAACATGAGTTGAATGCTATGTTTGTATCCTTGAAATAAATTTGATAAAAGATATCCCTTACATCGAGTACTATATGATCTAATTGTGATCAATCCACATGTATAATAAATTTAAATTTATTTTAATTTTTAATAGAAATATTTTAATAATTATAATGTAATATATGGTCCAGTTGTAACATATCCAAACCAATTTAATACAAATATCTTTTAAAATTTATTTAATGGGGGTTGACTATATCATTCTTTCATATGAATATATTATCTTAAGCTATTATCCTTGTTCATTAAAAATGGTTACATCATATATATAATGTTAATAATGATATGAATATCGTATATATTCAACAAATACATACATATATTTATCCCTAAAATATATAGATATAAAATTGAATTACACCATTCATGGATACAGTAGGTCATATATACATATGAACAATGTCTTCACATGTCGAAATATAAAATGAAAAAAGTTAAATAATAATTAACTGACAAAAGAATTACTTTTTTCTCATATATTTAATATATATTAACTAAATTATTATTTAATACCATCTATGTATATATGAAATTTAAAACAAATCAATTAAATTAATGGAGTTCGTAGTCCACACATACACTGTAGAGGCCATATCATTTTCTAAATAAAATTAAATTAAGAAAGTATATTTGATATTTTCATTATTGAATCATAAATAATTAGAAGATATCGAATATAAACCAAGATAAAATTAAAATATACTTCCATAAAAATATTATCAAAACAAATTAATTATATCACAAGGTTCAAGGAGTCATTCATATGTACAAACCAGTGATAATATCACTTCCAATTTGATGGGAAATATGGTGGATAATTACAACTTCATAATCATAATAAATCTTATATATATTGATGGAACGTATGTATTTATGATATTATAAATACTCTGTATTTATAATCTGGGAAATAATTTAAAAAATGTGATCATCTATGGAGATTACATATTATTATGTAGAACTCCATTACATCTCCATTAAAGGATCAAGGTGTTTAACTTTTTGGATTTACATCTCCTATAAAATGTAGAAAATGATAATGAGAAGTATATTATTCATGTTTTTCAGAAATCTACCAAGATCAATGAGGTTTAAATAATATAATGTTGTATAAAACTTTTAGAAGTTGATGGAGGGCCACTCTAAGAATTAATTAAAATATTAATGTATAATAATGGCATTATCTTGTATAATTTTGTTAAATCGCGAGAGATTCAAATGTAAGGTTTCATGTTGTTGATATCCCATTTTATAGATGATGAGAAGGATATTTTCATTAAATTATTGCCAGAAAATCTTAGTTAATTAATATACTATGTACATTATTAGATCATGGTTTAATAAGAACTGGATTGGGTGGGGAAAAAGTAAAATAGAAGCACTAACAGAAAAATGTTTCACGTTCTTTGGAAAACTTATTTTGTCTTTCACCAAAATCCTTCCATGGGTGAATTTATAAACAATCAAAAGATTCTATTATTATATGAGTTTATTAATTAAATTTTTATTACAGGGATGTACTGAACTAAATAGTTCTAGATGTGTGAAGAGTATATGAGAGATGGTGTCCTTTTATAAGGGTTTTGAGTGTCATAACTTTAGTTTATGTAGAGAAATGCTGTCAACCACATTTTATTACTTTTATATGGACAAAATAGTGTAAAATGATCAATAATAGAAGGTAATAGGGTGAAATATTTCCATAAAATAGTTGTTAAAAAGTTTTATAGGTCATTTTACACCTTATCTTTTATTTTTAACCCAAATAAAGTCGTTTTTACAATAATCGATAAAACTAAATTTTACTATTTTGATGATCATTATGGAAAAATATTAATTTGACTTTATTACATAATTTAAATTGTACTCATCTCAAATATTTGATCCATTTTTTCAAATTCAATTCATTCATTTGTATAATTTTAATTTAATCTAATCCAAGAGGTGTGATGAGAAAGAGGGATTTTAGAAAGTAAACGTTCAAATGAATAATGGGTTTTATATAAAACATTAATATTAAATTTTTTAAAATAGATAATTTTGAATTAATATGTCTATAATGGAAGTAATGTGACTTTTAAAACCATATTTATATTATTTTTATTTTTTTAAAAAAACATTAAAATAAATGAAAACTGTGAAGGAAAACAATTAGTTTCACTATTCAATGAAATATTTATTATCAAAAGAAATAAAAAAAAACATATTTAGATAATTATAAAATTATGATTTTAAAAATCAGTTTTATTTTTTCAAAATAAAATTTTAAAATTTAAATGAATAAGTTTTATATAACTTTATGAAATGATACAACAATAGTTTTTATAAAAAAATATAGTTTATAGTAATAAAAAGGGATTCATTATTATCATATTCCAATAAAACCTAGTAGATGAAGGTCAGAACATTTTATTGAATATTAAATATATAATCATCATTAAAATCATTTACTTATAGTGATTAACTTAACTTATAAGTATCAAACATTTCCATGTTCATAAAAACTGTTTTTAATAAAAAATTCCCTTTTTAATAAATTGGTTTTTAATTTAATTTATATTTATTTGATAAAAAAATAATTCATTATAAAAATTTTAAAACCATAATTTCACATAATATACTTATTTTAATTCATACTATGCATTCCAACATCTAGGTGTTAATTGTTAAATTAAACAATAATGTTAGCAGTATAATGTTGTATGGTAAAACTCGTTGTTGCTGGTAACGCAGGTTCAAAAAAATAAAATTAATTTGGAAACAATATTTCCTAAAATATCAGGTTGTTACATTCTAACTCACCTATAATTGATTTATATTTCCAAATTTATCTCTTTCATCAAATGGATTAACAATTTAAAACTCATTCATAGAAAACCACATCATAGAAATGAATAATAAAAATTCCCTAAAAAATGTAAAGATTGAGTGTAAATGGTTTCCCAAAATAATGAATGAATATGTTTTGTTAATGACAGAACATAGATGAGAATTTAATATTTTGGACATAATAAAAAATCATAATTTCTAAATAATTATGGATATTGACTAATATCATTGGTCACTTGCAAGTGAATGATCTAGTGAATGTTAATAACCACTAAATGAAAATATGGGTGAAATATGGTCATTGAGATCGTAAAAAATAATGGTAATAGGATAAAATATTATTTCTAGACTGGTTTCCTTTTTTTGAGTTATTTTCATGAGAATATATACTTAAATGATTTTATTAAATTTAACAAGTGCAACATCATCAGTTGATATTTCCTTAATCAATTTCCACATATCTTTTAGTCTGAGAAATGAAGATGGATTTTTCTATTCAGAAATCATTAATGGTTCATTATATTAATAATTTAGGGAATATTAAATATTTCTATGTCTAGACACATCATAAAAAATTTATCACAATTTATTCAATATAAATAAATCATCATATGGTGATGTTAGACTGTAAGGCACTGGCCGTAAACAATATACAATCTTCAATTAAGTTAATAATTCACATTGAGGATCTCTTTAGGATTAGATATTTTAAGAATTATGTCATAACATATAAATAATAACTTGAATATTACATGTAGACACTTCTACTCACTATCCATTTTTTCATAAAACATAAACACTTTAAAGAGAATCATTTTTAGTTCCATGATTTAAACAACATGACTTTTCCTTGGTCTATCCCTAACCCTATTCATCATTATGTCATGTAAAAATAATTTCCAAACATGGGATGATCATAAAAATATCAATAATGGATACATAAATAATCAAGACTATTATTTTGTTTCAAAACTACATGTAAACCAAAAATACATTATCATAAAGTGATACTTTTCACAATTATGTTGTAGTAAAAAACATTTCTGAATATTATCTCAATGCATACCCTTTTGGTAACCAAAATATTACCACAAGCACATAGAAAGCACATATAACATATAAATGGTAAAACTGGGTCATAATCATACTTAAATGGAATAACCATACGATTTAATTCCATAAGTCATTCTTACAATTGGAATTGCAATATGGCTGCCTTTTATACCCAATGCATTAGAGGATATAACGTAACCACCCTTCCATGGTTTATCATGAAACCAACCATAATTTGGTTTATCACATAACCACCTGTCATTAGTTTATCCTGTAACCACCTGTCAAATGTCCATTTACCATTTTATAATCATTACACATAAAACATTTCAAATATCATCTATTCGCTAATAACATTTCATTTTCAATCACAATAAATCATTTCATGATATTGAAATAATTAATCCCTTCCGAAAATAATTTTCAATAGAAAAACACCTATAAGTATAGGAATGGATATCATTTCCTTTTAAAATAATTATGTATTATAGAGGAATCCAAATAATGATTATAGTGACAGAGAGGTCATTGTCACTAAATATGTCAAAAGCATTTATTTGGTTATTTTGTAAAATGCTTTGTAGAAAAAAGATTCCCTATGAATGAAAATAAAAGTAAAAGGGGTTTATTATACTCCATATAAAATAAGTAGGTGTATATTATCAAAATATTCCTTAATGAAAGGATATTGAGATGAAGTCCCTTACAAAGGTAGTGTCATTATATTAAGGATAAATCAATGACAGAATTATGGGTGTCAAATATAAATACACCCAATATATATGTATATTAATTATATAAAAATAATAGGTCATTCACACATATTCATGAGAAAAAAAACAAATGACATGGATATTTATCTCAATGAATTGATATTGAGAAAATATTTCCCCAACAATGTTTATATAAATTATGTAAGAATTTTTCAATGGGTTGATTATGTGTTGAAAAAGTATATCCACAAAAAAGGGAAGTGAAAATTATAGCATAAATAAATAAAAAGTTACTCCACTCATAATCATGGCCTAATACAATCAAGGAAGTATCCGTAAAATCCATTGAGTGGAAATTGAGTTTTAGAAATTACCTTATAAAACTTCGGCAGCCTAACAACGTCAATTAAAAATTTAGAAAATGAGTTGATGAGATCAAAAATTGTATCTCATCACATAGAAATAAAATTTACTGAATTATTTATATAGAAGAACATATCCATATATAATAAAATTGAAATTAAAATACATAAAATAAAATATGTCTTTGACTAAAAGTAGAGGGTGAAATGTTCCCTTACCAAGACTCTGATTCATCGTGTTTATTCCTTGTGGTTTCTAAATAATAAACATAAGTAAATTTATACATTCATAAGAACCTATTTAATTGATAGTATTCATTTTATATTTCTTATTACATTGTTATAAAAATTAAATAATTATTTAATTAAATATTGGTCGTTTTGTTGATATTTGGTACTTGAGCCAAGAATAAATTTGTTGTAATTACAAATTGTATATGTAGTCAAAATTATATTATCTATAAAATTGTATTAATGATTTAAATAGTATATATTTCTAGTATAAGTGTATTTATAATAGTCTATAACATTTGAAGATTAGAAATGAAATGCACCAGTCATGGAGAAGGTAAGTTATACGTACGGATGAATGCAACTTTCATTTATATTCCCTATTTAAAGTAATAAAAACATAATGTTACACAGGTATATTATAATTCCAGTATTATATAATTTTTTATATATGATACATATGTTCATTAATTCAATCCTTTATATGTTCCACGTATAGAATGAATGAGTCA
Organism: Viscum album; assembly: GCA_963277665.1. NCBI lineage: Eukaryota > Viridiplantae > Streptophyta > Magnoliopsida > Santalales > Viscaceae > Viscum > Viscum album. The sequence goes on along the minus strand of OY728162.1, from coordinate 901,340,787 downwards.
TACCACTTTGAGGGGCGGTAGTCCCCACTACCTCAAATGAAATTATTGTATTTATACTACAGGAAAAAGATAAATATAAGGACCCACCCTTATAAATTACATAATATTTATTAACGTTAATAATTCAAATTTAAAAAAATTTCTTGTTTAGATATTTAAAAAATTATGTCATAACATATAAATTACATCTCAAAGATAACAATGTGTATTCTTCAACTAAGTATACATTTTTTTATAAAATAAAAACAGTTGAAAAAAGGGTCATGTCTAGTTCCCTTTTCTAGACAACATGAAATTTCCTTGATCCCATCCATGACTATATTCTACACTTAATCCTGTGAATTTTTAAAAAAAACATCAGATCAACAGAAAAAGATCACTAAGGGTTATAAAATAATGAAATAAAACATTATTCCATCAAACCATAGTCTTTTTAACATACCACATGAAATATTTAAATTTATGAATTACACATAGAAAACATAAATCCTAATGTTAACTTTGGCATCCATAACAAACTAATGTTGTAGATTTCACAGCTATGTAGAGAGTAACATTTGGAATAACCATCAATTTATATTCCCTAAACCTATTAGGAGAAACATTAACTATTACCTCTCTCATGTTACCCAATGCATTTGAGAGCTATCTGAGGCTCACTCGACCTAAGTTTATCATGGATTCTCCTCTATATGTAAACAATGCCCAATAACCATAAAATATTCATAACACATAAAACAAGCATAAATGAATGATAACACTTCCACATTGAAGTCACAGTATATTATTTCAAGATATTGAAATAATCAAATCTTGATCAAACCATATTCATAACCATTTAAAACATTTAATAAAGATATTTTTGAACCATAGTGTCCCATACAACATTGAAGATTATGAAAGAAATTTTAATTTCAAAACATTAATTTCCATATAAATAAATCCTTAAAACCATTTTAAATAAATGTACATTAATTAGAATGATTTAGAAGAATAAACCATTAAAACATTTAAAACAATATTTTATTTAAAAATTTCATAACAAAATGAACGATGCTTGAATAAAAATAATTGAGGTTAAAAATTAATCAATGATTATAATATAATGATAATAAGGATATTCATGATATAATATGTCAATGGTGAGTATTTTCGCCATATTAATGTGAATTAGTGTATAGTGACAAATAAGTCTCAAAGGAAAGTTAATTGATAAAAAGTCCCTTGTAAAGATCATATCTTTTGATTATTGACAAATAAATCACATGATTATGTGTGAAAAATAATAATACACCCAATGTAATTGGATATTAAGTGTAAAAAAACCATTTTTCAATCACAAATATTCATATCAAGACATGATCAATAAGTAAAAGTTTAACCCAGTGAATTGAAATTGGATTAAGAAGTTATCTTACAGTAATTCGACAGCCTAACGGTGTCACATTAAAATTCAGAAAATGATTTTATCAGAGTGGAAAGGGACTCTCATCACATGGATATAAAATTTATAACAATAAGTATATATAAGAATATATCCCAACATAATAAATTGGACATTTAAAAGAAAAAATGAAGACTATAACATAAAAAATACAGTGAAAGGTTCCCTTACTGATTTTGGTAACTTACGAAATATAAACCACATAATAGAAAGAGAATAAAATGAATATTAAAATTCATATAAATTAAATTATATTAAACAAAGTATACAATCATGGGAATTAAATACACCACACAATAGTAAATAGTGGAAAATATAGCATGAATATCATGAGAATAAAAAGTGAGATGAAAACCCCTTACCTTAAGTCACACTTGTCTTCTATGTTCCTTGTTCTTCCAGAACAAGGAACATAATTTATTTTATACATCATTAAGAACCTTTTTAAATTTTATTATTTCTTTTACTTCGATTATTACCATTCCATTATAATTATTATTTTATTTTAGTTCATATATGACATTTTGTCGATGTTCGAATCTTGTGTTAAAAATGAACTTGTTATAATTAGAAATTGCCCATATGGTCCAAATTAAATTATCTATAGAATGATAATAATGATTTATAAATCATATATATATCGTAAATATCCATTATATATACATTTATGATATTTCATATCATTTGGATATATGAAAATGAAAATCACCATTCATGGAGATGATAAGTCGTTCATACGGATGAATGCTACTTCAATTTCATTTTTTTCATTTTAAAAGTAATTTAAACCAAATGATACATATGTATATTATTATTCTATTATAATATCTTATTTTAAATAAATTATTTATGTTCATTAACACCTTCCATTATACGTTCCATGTATGGTATGAACGGGTCACGTCACTTTGAGGGGGCGGTAGTTCGCACTTACTCAAATGAAATTATCGTATTTACCCATTTTGCAAACCATAAAGTTATGATATAAAATAAAAATACAAAATCATAGACGAAACATAAAAATAATTTATTTCATATATAAATAAAGTTCCATCATAATGGCCACCATGAGAGGCGGTTGAAGATAATTGAACAATCATCATTTTGTGAGGTAGTAGTTCACCTTCCACAGAAATAATATGTTCTTATCCATTAGATGTAGGTGTGTGGAAGTGTATTTTGAATAATTCATATAAAAAATTATATTATATTGAGGCTACTAGTTTTGTTAGAAATGAATTGAATAAAGAGAGTTCTGGGGTTTGGAGAGGTAAAATGAAAGAAAATAACTTAAGAGAAAATGTTACATTTAAATCGGTAACTCTAATTAGTTTGAACCAAATGTTTTTCTTGAATTTCATTATGAATAGGTTATGGCATATAGGTGGAATATAGGGATCTTGAGAGCTTATTTTTGTAGTGATTGGATGATCCAAGAGGCTTAAGAGGTGTGATTAATGAGTTAGAGGTGAGGGATTTTTATAAGTTGGAGGAGGGGATCTGTACGAAAGTTTGAAAATATTATTTTATTATATAATGATTTTCGGTTTCTAAATGTCTAAAACATATTAAATTTGAAGATAAGATGACTATTGTTTTCAATAATATCGTACAATAAGCATTTTATAGGTTTTGGATATTGTTTTAATCTTTATAATCTTATTTATTTAAATCATTCATTGATGAGGTAAACACTACATCATTATGTGTGTACCCTTACGCATTAGGGGTTCGATTTTATGACCTTTCCAAAATGGTTATTAATAAATTTATGATGGATTGTAATTAAAATTTTCTCTTTTATCAATAAGTTAGGGATCAGTAATTTATATACATCAATTCTCCCATGTTTTTTGAGTCATCACATTAGATTGAAAACACGTGATGGTATATATTGATTTCTTAGATGAAATATTGATTTAGGGAAATCATCCTCAGATAGATAGGGTAATCTTGGATAATCAAAGATATATTGAGAGATTTGTGAGATGGAAGAGTTTTATCTCCACATATTTTTTCATCACTAGAGGATATGAATTTATTTTCTATTTTTTTTCTTCTTGAAACCTAGAGTTACTGCGAACTACAGTGGATCACGACATCAAAATTTTTATTATGATTAATATAGATAGTGATGATGGTGAGGATGTTTCTCTATAAGTAAATTACAATTATTACTTTAGAAGATTCATTTTCCCGTTCTTATTAATGTAGTTAAACCAAAACATCGAGTAAGGATCTCAGTCAAATTAATGATACTTTGTGTCAATTTTTCTTAATGTTTCATGTTCGATGATTATTCATTTTTCAGCTATGTCTTGTTATATTTTTCTTTTCCAAAGGTTCTATAGTATTTTTTATTATATTAAAACATTTTTATTGGTAAATTAATGATTATTCTTGTAGTGCATGTATGTAATTAGAAAAATAGTTCATATTTTTTTCTCTTTTACTTTGATACTTTTCTACAATTTATTTGACCTGTAAAACTAATGTCGCAGCTTCTTGACTTAATTAAAATATTCAAAATTATTGTTCATTAATTGTGAATTTGAATTTATTTTTTTAATATAGAAGATTTTTGGGTTTTTCCCTTAGTTTATTATTTCATATTATTTTCTTATTAATAATAATTTGTGGTTTTCCTTGGTCTCTGATTTTCAACAGTTGTGGAATTTCAATAACCACTTGTTGATTTTGGTTTTTTTCTTATTTTTTATATTTATTTTATTCAACATTAATGAGAATTTATGTAAGTTTGTTTGTTTTAATTTTCACTTCCATGTATGTATTTTCACCTTTATGTGTGTTATATTAAATATTGGTTTGTGTATTGTCCATATTCTATTATTGTTGTTCACTAATTGTGTTCGTTTTATTTATCCTTATTGAGGTAATTAGAATATGGACCTTATATGTTTCTATTTTCATTTTTCAAGGATTATACTAACAATAAATTATATTTTTGGTTTCATATTTTATAAAGAGAAACACCTATGATGACATTGGATATTTCATGGGGACTGTGTATTGTTATGGGGTATTGCATGAAATGACTTATATGAAATGATTCAAATTATCCAAAATAACATATTTATTACACAAGTTTGTAAATACATGTAATTTTAATAATTTAGTTATATTAGAATAGACATATTGGTTATGTTGTGACCTCACATATGTGGACTCGATTTCACATATATGTGTATTATATTTGAAGGATTATTTGAATACATAACGAATATATAGTTAGTGTGTGTGGAATTAATAGCTTGAAACCACAGTGAACTAAATATGGAACACTAGTTCTATGAAATTATTGATTACTATGTGATTATTTTGAAACATGAATCATAGTGTAAACTAAATATGATAGATTTTTTTACTCAAACATGATATTGAGACATGTTCTAAAAACTAGATTTCCCGATGTAAGAATAATACGACTTTTTAAAACTCATATGAAGGACTTCACAAATATCTTGAATACTTTATATGAAATTTTCTAGGGAATTTCCATACATGTTCTCATGACCTGGAGTTTAAAATATACATAATGATATGTTTTATTTTTAGAACTGGGTTATATAGGTGTTTGAATAGAAAACATGATGGTTGTATGTGGGATGAATAAAATACGCGTTTTATAGTATTATAGGCATGGAATTCATCTAGAATTATGGAATTATAGAACTATATTTATTATTTATATATAATGTAACGAAAAAACATGTCACCTCAATCATAAAACAATCATTTTGGAAGATCATGTAAGAATACAATATCTAGAATCTCTTGACGAATATGATGACATGAAAAATGTAAAAATCCTCTAATAAAAAAAATGAGAACTATTAAAATTATATTTTTTTTCCAAATATAATAATAGATGAATAATTTGATTTGAGTAGAAATATTATTTATTGGATTAATGGTTTGGATAAAAATATTTTGGACAGTGAATTAAAAATAGGCATCAATATTTGATCTATAATCTCCGTCATGATACTTATTTTCCAATAATAAATTTGTTTTAAAAAATAGTGAATCTAGAAAATGGATTCCATATCATGAACCAATCTATGTATACCCCGAAACATTCATTTAGGATGGTCTGTGGCATGTCCGGAAGGGCGTTCCCAATCCCTATAGGCTAGAATATAGTGTCAGGCATCAAAAAATACTTGGGTGAACGATTTAAGCACAAAATAAATAACCAGAACCAAATAAATAAATAAAAAAATAGAAACACAAGAAAAATTACAAATATAATAATAATAAATAAACAACATTCTCATTTAGAAAATACCACTAAATAGACTGAATACTAAAACAAGAAAACAAAACTTCTACCAAACGGTCTCTGTGTGACATCATGGTGACCTCCAACCACCAGACCAACCCCTCTCCAATACGAACACCTACTAAGAAACCTGAACAAAAGTTGAAGCAACATCTATTACGATAGGATATACAGGAGTAGATAAAATTCTCAATAGGGATACCAAAGATAGACCATAGAATCTAAGTATCACCTTGCCTAATGAAGTCCTATTCCACTAGACTGAAATATAATTACAAAATATTGGGGTTTCCACACATTAAAAAAAACACATCCAATTTCAAAAACCAAATGTCATTTTATAATGAAATTCCAATACATGAAAAAATTAGGGTATTTCTACAATGAAACATGCAAGGAATACAATTATAGAATCTAGTGAAATATAAATAAACAAATAATTTAAATAATAACCATGGGTGATCCTAAATATCCCTAGAAAACCACTAGATGTACTTAGTTTGGAACCACATACTGTTGTATGGTGAATCCCCTATGTTATTAACCAACTGGAGGCTCTATCCTAGCCTCACTAGTGGCAAAACAGACATGCCCTATCTATATCTCTAGAGGGAACCATCCTGTCTAATCAGGTAAGCTAAGCTATCATCACTCAATCATGTAAATGACGTCGAGGAAACCACAGTTGTTGTAAAGATGCATATGTAGGGGGATAATGCACATGTGACTCAGCTAAACTGTTAACTCTTCACATTTTTACACAAAACATGTACACCACTACACGATTACCCTTGAAGGGAAATACCTCATATAAATCCCCCCCCACATATATTTGTAAATTCCACATCACATAAGGTGCCCAATAGGATGCTATACTGTATAAAAATTCAAAACTTTTTATAAAAACAAATTATGATTCTAATTGGAAGGCACATTTATCGAACACCTTGCATTTTAAAAGAAAACACAACCACCACCTTTGAGTTCTGAAATCCAAAACAACCATTACTATTTACAAACTAACAAAAAATATATTTTCATGGATATACTGGACAAACGATGGGGAACACCTTTAAATCCATGTTTTTAAGACCCTTTAAGTAATGTTTTACAATTTAAAGAAGGTGGGAAATTTCAAGAAAAAGGGATGTAAAGAAGGACTGTTTAGGAAACAACGATTTAGAGGAGAAACTGATTCAATGAAACATATTCATCTTAAGGAACATCCATGCATGCACCTTGTGCACTAAAAGATGTGAAAACACCCCATGGAACTCCCATCATCAAAAAAAAATATTTGAAACCAATGACAACAAATTCATCACTTTCTTTTAAACCATAAGCCTACATCAAAATTATTTAAGGGGGACAAAACCCCAAAAAAAATGGAACCATTGACCCCATTCAAAAACAATTTAGCATAACCATTATACCATAACACTAAAAACTAATATATAAAAACAAAATTTATCCAAAAACAAAAAGCATTACTAAATAATAAGTATTGTATATTTCAAAAAAAACCACAATCTCATATTAAAGGAACAATGAAATTAAAACGAACACTCTAAGTGTTGTTAACCTATAAATATCATAAAAATATCCTTGAAGTCCAATTTTTAGGTTATTAGACCAAATCCAAAATACAATAATAATCTAAACAATGGTTCCTTATATGTGAGAATCAATGGTATCAAAATATTAAAAATTCCAAGCATCCAATGAAATTCATTTGGGAAGAGGAACATTGAAACACCTAATGAAACCAAGTATGATTAGAATGATACTCCATGGAGTAGAATAACTATGGATAGGGATGATACACATTCCCTAGGAAAGTGAAAAATGAACCACCTATGAAAACCCTAAACATAGGGTTCTTCCTGGGATGAAAACCCCAAATGAGAACCATGAAAATATGTGGAAAAGTGAAAGAGGAGGAAAACACATTAAAACCTAATAAACATATCTTAGATTAAATATAAGAGAAACCCTAGATGTTTCAATGAAATGGACCAGGGTTATTGAGTACCCACTAGTGTGAAAAAATGAGAGGGAGGAGTGGGATACCTAGATAGGGTGAATTAAGGGAAGAGGGGGGATCTCTATTTTTTAATGATCTCGAACGCCCTTATGGTTTGGCCGTTGAGTTTTCCAAACCCTGTAGTAACTGCGTAAGCCTATCTGTCTATGGGAAGAATGGTTCACGATTACATGGGACCTAATTCACGACCTTGTGGTAGGTTCTTTCCAACCAGAACCAGTTGTACGACCTATCCACATGGTTACTATTATCCGTACAGTAACCATTCCACACCTAGAAAACTCCCCCATAAACAATAAAAATAAAAAACTTGATGGTGGAGTCAAACCCGAACTATGAAAAAATGATCCATGAATAATAAAAGTATAAAATACATAGTTATCTATGATTGAGGAGTAAAATTTGTGCCCATCACATATGATTTCTTCACTTGGAAATTCACCAAGCCATTAGATAACCAAAACTCGAGTCCATGCTTAGATAAAATAGTGGAAGGATCTTGGATTGACCTCACTCTCCATAGGTCACACTCGGCTGACCAAAGAGAAACAAAAAAACATAAAATGGGATAATATGAGAGGGTTCTCACCACAACATGTATTCCCCTGACATGAGAATTTAAAACCTAGACACAGTACCCTTGGGGGGCTATGAGGGAACTCCCAACTTGAATTTACCCAAATTCTAGCATGAAATAATCAATTACATCCCATGAATCCATACAAAAAACCAACTACGTAGTGACCTAGCATACTGGGGTGCTGGAAATAGGTAACATCAAACATGAACTGAGAACCCTCCATACCTGTGAAAACACAAACACCACCACAATTAAAAAAAATTTCCACACCAGCCAATTTTTCCCAACAATAGTGAAAACTCATGAGGAAAATTCAAAAAAAAAATTAAATAGTAGACTAAAGATACCACTCATCCTATTCATAAAATCCAATCGTTTACCAAAGGAGCATAGATAAGACCAAAAAAACAGAAACCCAAATGATCCAATTTATCCACATGTCAAACATTATCTAAGGTAAACAAACATTTCTGAGGGACCACATTTAGAATAAACAGAGATACATATATTGTGGTAGAACTAGTCCATCCAAACATTACAATAATAGATAAAATTAAAAAACAGAGAATGTAAAGGTAATACATGTAAGTTCATGCCGGAGGTTCTCATTCCTCATGCCATTCCTGATTTTGTGTGGTCTTCACCCAATGAACTATGGATAGGCCTCTAATGACTAAATCATATATGGCCTCATAGTCAGGAAGTTATTCCTGCGATCATGATTTAATTTTGATATATATGTTCTTACAAAACATCTACAGATAACCCAAACAGCCACAACAACAGAAATCCTTCCGATTTATGCATCAAGATGGCTATGAGGGACCAAATTTTTCTCCCTAGAAATGTACAAGAGAATTGGTTGATGAATTGGTTTTCAGAGCTAAAAAAAGATGTTTTTCTGAAAAAAAAAATTCTTCTAGAACACCCCTTTTGGAATATAGGGATCATTTATGAGAACCAACCACAAATGAATAAACCCCATAAACTAGCTCATCCATGAATTCCTCATATACTAACATCACAAATTAGGTCTCACGGAATGAGAGAACATTTTGTACAATTTTCGGACAGAGACCGAAAACAAAAAGACAGGTCTCCATCTGTTCTTTTTTATGCTTCATCTAGAGATCATGGAACATGTTATCTCAAATAATCAATTTAGGACATTACTGACTGGTGTCCATACCCAACATCCCACAACTCTTCCACCTTCATCTGCTCCATCTCCTCTGATATGAACCATTAAATGAATGTTGACATGAACACATCCCATGTCATATCAAATTTCTTTGGTGACATGGAAACCAACTCCTACAAGTCCATGGATGGACTCACAAACAACCTCCAAACTGCACAGACTCTAATAGCTTCGGGAGTTCCCAACAACCTGAAAATGCTCTTGACTTCCTTAATCCACACCACAACCTCTAATTGATTTCAATAACTACAAACACTATGGAACACTGAAGAGGGAATAGAAACAAGGCATGACTCATTAGATATTTTTGGGATCTTTTTGGGTGGAATTTATTGTAAAAGACAAAATTCACAAACCAAATACTTCATCGAACAAAGGTAAATTATAAATAACACATAAAAAAATGGAATCAGGCTCTCAATACATACATATAAAAGCAAAACCAAATATATCTCTCCTATCACTATGATTTAATTTAAATTTCTAGGCCACCTTCGCTCATTTCCAATTCCCAAATACCTGAAACCCATTTTTCGAGATTTGTTTTTTCTGAAATGACCTTCTCGTTCAAATTAATTTTGGATAAACAAGGCTAGAACCTTAATTTTAAAACCCAACCCTTGGTACCTTTTGAGTCCTTATTTGTGGGTCCTTCCATATTCATCCATGTGTGCCAACACTCAATTCCCACACATACCCAATCACTTGCCAACATTCTTATGGAATACCAAGGGTCACATCCAATCCACAATCACAAACACAAAACACATTCAATGTTTCAAAACACACTTTACCAGTTCAAACCCATTTATTTTCAAACACATCAATTTTTAAATTCATTTAATATTCATAGTAGACTTTCATTTTCATCATACGATTACACCAAATGAAACTAATATAAAACACAACCACGAGAGAACTAACAGAATAAGAAGTTAGTGCCTATCTGAAACTCCACAACATGGTGGTGGGCCATGAACCATGTAAATCATAACACTAAGAGAACCTTAAACCAAGAACATGGACTCCACATGGGTAACCACCCCATGTGAAGCTGCAATATTAAATTGGATCACTGTCATTGTCATCCACTTATCCATAACAAGCCATGAAAAAATACCCAAAACCCAAAATATCATTGGTGACTCGAGGATCAGTGGGAGAAAGTGTTTGTGATGATCTTACCACACCTATATCATGTGTCTTGATAGTTATAATCCCTATATAACAGACACCCCAAATATCAAGGTTATTCTCTTTACAATTTTTTCATGAACCAACCTGGGTTGACCTTAAACTGGTCACCTAAGCCGGTCGGTGATATAGCATGAAGTGCATCCCAAATCCCCATGGGTTGGAAACTAGTGTTGGGAATCAAAACATACACGAGGGAATGATTTATGCCCAAAATAAATAACTAGACCCAAATAAATAAAAAAACAAAATGAAATGAAACAAAAATAAAAAACATAATCATAATTATTTAAAAACTAGTTTAGTTACAAAATTCAACTAAATAATGTTAAAAAAATGATAAAACTGAACCACTGCCACACGATATTCATGTGACATCCTAGTCACCTCCTACCATAAGACCATACCTGATACACAAGGACAATCTATAACAAAACCTGAAAAAAAGATTAAATTGTATTTGTAAATATCAGGTAGACATGATCACTGAAATGATCAGTAGGGATTCCAAATATAAACCAAAAACATCCAAGTGTTCCATTTACCAAAGCATTCCAGCAAAAATATATTGAAATTCAATTACAAAAAATATTGTTCTCCACACATTAAAAAAAACAAAAAACACATCTTCCTTCAAAAACCAAATTCCATTTTATAATCAAATTACAAAATATAGAAAAACCAAGTAATTTCTAAAAAGAAACAGGCATGGAAAAGAGGCATATAAATTAGTCCAACAAAAACTAAACAAACAATATAAATAATAACCATGGCAGATCCTAAGCATCACTAGACAACCCCTGCATGTACTCAGTTTGGATCCACCTACCAGCATACAATGAAGCCCCTAAATTAACAACAAATTGGATACTCAATTATTACCTCACCAATGGCATAATTGTTTCCCTCAGAATTTTGGGATGACCTCCTTGATAGGAGGTTCAAACATTCCAATCGGTTTCTAACGGGTTTGATCGTAGAACCAGAAACATCCAATGATTCCACATACATTTGGACCTACTTTCCAAAGGTAGGCGCTCATTAGTTTTAGGACATATGAGGCTTAGGAATTTTAATTGGTCGAGAGGATGGGAGGTCGGACTCATCACACCTTATTGAGGGGAATTTTTGTCTACTCCGGGACACTCTTTATAGATTTAAGTTTTGTTCGTGAATCCTTATTAAATTACCAAGTATAAAATGAGCTTTCCTTCAGATCTTACAATCAATGATTATATATGTAGAAAATTTAGAGAATATTTTATATGTATTCGAGGTTATTTATTGATAGAGAATCATCTATATTTATTTATAGATTCTTGATCAATGGTATCCTTCAACATATTTATATAGAAGCCTCTTGGTCATTATGATGACCATGCTCGTTTTAAAGCCACACAGTGGGGCACTTGAAGTTTATTATCATTTAGAAGGACATGGATTATTTTAGAGATGGGATCGAACCCGCAGATGGGCTACCTACATATCCTTTGTTTTAGAAAAGGAATCAGAACCCACGTAGTTCGAGTTAGGGAGTATGATGTTTATGATTGATGGCTCAAAGAAGGATTTCATAATTACTTTTACACTCTAAGGTCATGTGAGTCATGCTCAGTGTGATAAATAAGAGGTATTGGTAAAAATTAGACAATTGTTCCATGAAAGATGCAATCATAAGAAATAAGGTGGGACTTATGTATGTATGACTGCCCAGATAAATGAAGATTTGGATTTAATTCAGGGAAGAAATATAGGAATAGGTTCCATAACGGTATATGTGCTTCACAGATATTTGAATACTCTAACATGGGGATTACTCCTGTAAAGGAGGCCCAAAATAAGAGAGGATTTATGATTGGGTTTTTACTCATGAGAAGGAATCCCAGATAAAAGGTAAATTTGGACTGGTTAAGAGCAATTAAGACTAGGTCTTAATCTTGAAAAGGAGGCCCAGGTTAAGATACTTGAAAACTTAAGGGACTTGGGGATTACTCTTGAATAGGATGCCCATATTTGAGACAAGGGCTTACTCCTGAAAAGGAGGCCCAGGTTAATGGAGTTATGACTGGGGCTTACTCTTGAAAAGGATGCCCAAATTTGAGACTGAGGATTACTCCTGAAAAGGAGGCCCAGGTTAAGAGAATTATGGTTGGGATATACTCCTGAGGAGGATTCTCAGGTTAATGAGTTCTCTCATCTTAAAGGATGAGGTTGAATGAATGAAATCTCAATCTTTTGTGACATAAAGATGTGTAAATCACTAGGTTTTGAGAGATATTCCACAGAATTCCTTTCAGATAAGGAAGTAAAATCAAGAAATCATGCCATAAATGGATTTAAAGAGAGTCTTGATGATTTAATCTTGAATAGGAGAGGTGGAATGGCTTAAGAGGGGTGAAATTGGAAAGAAGGGAACCCAAGAATGCAGGGGCGCGCAAGTCCTTGTAGGCATGCAGGTACTGCATGGGCGCACATGTCTTGGTCGTGCAGGTAATACACGAGCGAGTCTTGGTTAAATCCTTTAGAATCATCTTGGGGTTCTCCCAGAAGAGGGGCGTGCAAGTTCTATTGAAGGAGTAAGGTGACACGCAAGTGTGGCCATTTCCCTTAAGGGCTAGCCACTCAGACACGCAAGTTTTGATGAGTTTCAACACTTAGGACTTCCTACCCCTCTTTAGATCTTCCGTTCTAGGTAAGAAATTTCCTTAGAAGTGTTTTGGATGCTTTGAGAAGAGACTAGGTTGCCGGGAGCTTAAATCTATGTTTTTGAAAAAATCCCCCCTCGAATGGGGGGCCCACATGGTCTATTTATAGGCTGAAGAAGACTCGGGCAATTATCCTTTAGGGCGTGCCAGTCCCTTTTGCAACCATTATGCGCCGCACAAGTAGACTTGCGCGATAGTTATGGAAGTTGTGCGGCACATGTTCTTTTGAAGCCTTGATCATGCCTTTGTCGATTTTTCATATTTGTCCAAAGGTTGAATCAATTTGAGCTTAGTCATTTCCCTTTACATTATTTTAGACAATGTGACAAAAAAGGAGCGTCAACAATAGTCCCACCTCAGTGTTGGATCTGAAAGAAATGAGGATGTGACTCTGAGGAAAAGAAGAAAATCAAAGGAAAAGCAGCGCGGAAGTGTTGATGGCGCAAAGGGTGGTGCGCAAGTGCGCGTTGCGCAGGGCTTGGCACGCAGGGGTACGGCCTTTTGTTGCACAGGGTACGGTACACAGGGTTCTATCCATGTCTATAAATAGAGGGCCTCACTTCCATACAAATCATCCAGATTTCGGGATTTCAAACCTTTGATCTCTCGCCGCGCAGGTCACCTTAGCTGCGTAGGTTGCTCTGTTTTTCGATGTTTCTTTGCTATCGTGCTATTGTATAGGTATTTGGACTTGTGCGGTGATACTTGTGCGCCAAACACTTACGCGTCTCATCCATACTTTCCCGTCAAAATTATACTTGCACGCCTTAATTCCTTTTCCATTTTTTTTTTCAAATTTCATCACAATGATTATGAAAAAAACAATCCATTTAAGAGTTAATTTATTCAACTGTTGTGCATATTTAATGGCTCCCAATAGAATCAGAATGGATGATAGACTGGATAGCAAGTGGATTGATGACATGATGAACATTTTTGGCCATGATTACTATGATATCTACGAAAGGACTCTCCCAGATTTGGAAATGTACTTGAAGAAATATCATTTTAGTTTACCACAGAGCATCTACCTGCCTCTATATGGTCATGGTCATCTGCAAGGAGTCAATGTTACAAATGAAAAGAATTATATGCCTGAGATGCAGTTGCACTACTACTCCACTATTTTGGTTATGATGTGCATTAAGAGAAACAACAATGGTGTGAGCGGTCAAATTCTTCCTCCATGTCATTTCCTTGAAAATATGAAAATGGAAAACCCATGGGATGAAATATTTTCTGCTTCCGGTTGGTGGAGAGAAGACAAACATGGTATTAGAGAAATATCTGAAAAGAGTACTCTCTCCAAATGGCTCTTTCCTTCTAATGCTTCATTCTCAAATCCATGTATCCATCTTCAAAGTCTCTTGGACAAAAACAGAGTTATTGTTTGATCAGTAGAAAATTTTCTCAAACCGCACACAAGAACATTCATTTACAATTGTTCCAAGAAGAGCTGGTATCACTACATCTCCTATTGTATCCAGTTGAATGAATGAATTCTAGGTGGTTGCTGATGAAGCTCGGGATTCCGTAAATCAAATGAAGATTTATGTTGAATTCCTTTTGTAATTCCTAAAAAAAATAGAAGAGACTCCAGTCTATGGATGTCCTTCTAACTCTTGTGCAACAATGAAAAACACTTTCACCTTCAATCATTTATGCTTTTATTTTTCTACTACCCGCTTTAAATTTTACATAAGACAATGGGCCACGTAATCATAGTTTGATTTTTACTAGGATCAATTTAAATAACCCTACGAACTTCGAACATTTTTAATTGATCAATATTACCTAAATCATACAAAATGTTTGTTTAGTGAGCTGGAACATGACTTTTATTTAGTGTTCCTTTTTCTTCTGTGGGAAGTTTAAATTCATGCATGTCGGACATAAAAAGGCTAATGTTTAAGGTCGAAATATCTTTGACCGAATGAATTAGAATTGACTCAATTCCTTGAAAATTCATCTGAAAACATATTACCGTACTCAAGTATGAGGGAAAATATGTAAGCTATGACTTTAAAATATTTGAATTTGAGGAATGATATTAAAAAGAGATAAAAGGAATTAGAAGAAGTAGTTCCCATGAATGAAGTTACCATTATTTAACAAACCCGTTAGGGGGCTGAATTTATGCAGGCCCACCTAAGGGAATTGGCTGCATAGTCAAATAAATAGTATCTTTTGGCTAACAAGTCTGTTATGTAGACTGTTTATGCAAGGCCGCCTATTGGCACGTGCTACATAGTCAGGAAAAATAACTCTTTGAAATTTACCTTTCTACTGCTAAAAGCCATTGAAAGTTTATGGAGATTCAAATTTTCAAAAGCATGGAGTTTGCTGTATGGAAAGAGGTACTTGAATTTGGAGAAGATATTTCCAAACAATATTATCGAAGAACTGGATGGATATCACTCCTAATAATGTCTGACCCAAACTTAGGGAAAGAGATTATAAAACATAGACCTGAATACTTTTAGATCATGAAAAAGGATATGGGACAAATATGTTAAGGATGGATATTTTTGTGAATCCCTACATATTGTCATTTAAGACAAATAAGGACAAAAGAGGCTTTCTTCCCATGAATGAAGTTACCAGTATCCAAAAAACCCGTTAGGGGTATGAATTATGCAGGGCCACCTAAGGGAATTGGCTGCATAGTCAAATAATAGCATCTTTTGGCTGAAAAATCTATTATAGAGACTGTTTATACAAGGCCACCTAAGGGCATGTGCTGCATAGTTAGGAAAAAGAACTCTCAGAAGTTTGACATTATTGTGATTAGAAGTCAATAAATGGTTTATGAAGATCTGAAAATATTTAAGGTTAGGATTATGACACCTAAATATGGGTATTTTCCAATGTATACAGAGATACATAGATCAATGCTAACCATAATCATCTTGTGGCTGGGTCCTGAATTGAAATGTTGGACTTCACTACGTATCCCATAAGGATGGGAATCAAGCCCATACGTAGTTATTAAATTAAAATTTAACATCGTGTGGGACAAAAGGATTAGAGATCTTAGTTTAGGGTCATAGAGCTTGGACCATTGTAAGAAATACACAATGTGTGTTTTCATGGGGATTTTTCAGCCAGGGGACTGAAAGTGGAATTTGGGGTTAGGAACAAAGGCTTGGGGTTGGATTCGAGGGACACTCGAATGTTCCTATGTATCCCATAAGGATGGGAATCAAGCCCACGTTGTTCTAGAAATACCCTTTGTACAAATTTGGTTCGTACATGTGAAGGGTGAAATGGGACTTTAGTACAATGATGGTTTAACCCAAGATAAAAGGTTTGGGCGTTGCCATGTATGCACGTTGTCTTTGAAATGAAACATGATTGAAAAATCAATGTAAATAATGGTTCCCTCTCAGGTGAGTGTATCAAAGAATATTGTAGTTTATTTTCATACTGGACAAAAGTGTTGTATAGTATAACGCCGTATAGCAAGGACGAAAGTGAACCAATGTAAAGATTTTGATTCTGGGGGGGGGGGTTTCATGAATTAACATTGTATGAGATGGAGGTGAATTGATGTGAAGAGATTGGTTTTGGGCTTGAACCTTAGGAGGTTGCCTACGTACCCAGCCTAGAAGGCAAGGATCAAAGTCTTCATAGTTCAATTAAAGAATGAATTAAAGATCATGTTGTTCTTGGGGACAACGACCTAAAAAATGTTGTTGGTACTGACACATGGTTAGTAGCCCAGAGAGAGTGTTATGGTTGTGGTTTTCTCTAAGCTCATGTGAGTCATACTCGGTGTGAGAAACAAGAGGCCATAAACACCTTAACGATGCATAGTTTAATGTCATGTAGGACATATAAAGAGACTATGCAGTTTAATGTTTTGCAGTTTGGACTATGGGTGTTGCACAGTTTAGTGTCTTGTAGAAGGTACAAAGTACAGTTTAATGTCATGTAGGACGTATCAAGGACTTTCTGTACAGTTTAGCGTCATGTAGTTAGGACGATGGGGACAATATAGTTTAACGTCATGTTGGATGGAAGGGGGACTGTGCAGTTTAATGTAATGCAGTGAGGAGAAAATTTTACACCATTTAACGTCATGTTGGACACATTGGGGACTTTTTTCACATTTTAACGTCATGTTTGACGAAAAAGGGACGATACAGTTTAGCATCATGTTGGACAAAAGTGCGAATAGTTTAAGGTCATATGCATGGACAGTGGATGGTGCAGTTTAATGTCATGCTGGACAAAAGTGTGAATAGTTTAAGGTCATATAGGACCACTGATGATTATGTAGTTTAACGTCTTTCTAGACGTATGGGACTTTTATACAGTTTAGCGTCATGTATTTAGGACATCACAGCTCAACGTCTTGCTGGATGTAAGGGACTTGCAAATAGTTTAGGTTCATATGCATCCACCGTTGATGATGCAGTTTAAGGTCATACAGGACCTAGTTGCAGTTTAAGGTCATACTAGACCATGGATGTAGTTTAAGGTCAAACAGGACCTAGTTGCAGTTTAAGGTCATACTAGACCATTTAGGAAACTTTTTCATAGTTTAATGTTGTGTGGGATGAAAGTACAAATAGTTTAAGGTCATATGTATGGACCATTGGTTATGCAGTTTAGCGTCATATAGAAAGGACGATGAAGGCGACAAAGTTTAACATCGTGTGTGATGAATGTACAAATAGTTTAAGGTCATATGTATGGACCATTGGTTATGCAGTTTAACTTCTTTCTAGACAGTTGTGCAGTTTAAGGTCATACCGGACCATTTAGGGAACTTTTTCACAGTATAACATCATGTGGGATTAATGTACAAATAGTTTAAGGTCATATGTATGGATCGTTGCTATACATTTAACGTCATATAGCATGGGCGATGAAGGTGACACAGTTTAACATCGTGTGGGATGAATGTACAAATAGTTTAAGGTCATATGTATGGACCATTGATTATGCAGTTTAACGTCTTGTTGGATGGTTGTGCAGTTTAAGGTCATACCAGATAATTTTGGGAACTTTTTCACAGTTTAACATCGTTTGGGACGAAAGTAAAAATAGTTTAAGGTAATATGTATGGACCGTTTCTGTACAGTTTTACGTCATATAGCAAGGACGATTATGGGTACACAGTTTAACATTGTGTGGGATGAAAGTACAAATAGTTTCAGGTCATATGTATGAACCATTGGTTATGCAGTTTAATGTCTTGTTGGACGGTTGTGTAGTTTAAGGTCATACCAGACCATTTAAGGAACTTTTTTCACAGTTTAACGTCGTGTGGGACGAAAGTAAAAATAGTTTAAGGTCATATGTAGGGACCGTTTCTGTACAATTTAACGTCATATAACAAGGACGATGAAGGGGACATAGTTTAATGTCATGTGGGACGAAATTACAAATGGTTTAAGGTCATATCTATGGACCATTGGTTATGTAGTTTAACGTCTTGCTGGACGGTGGTGCAGTTTAAGGTCATACCGGACCATTGAAGATGTATTTTGTGTTTATACAAAATACTTCTTAAAAAATATGTCATTGGTTGGAGTACTGATGAGTTCTCCATCCATCGAGATTAATGAATAAGCTCCATTGGAGTAGACCCTATGTATTGAGTAAGGTCCTTCCCATTTTGGATCAAGCATGGGAGGTTTCTTTCCTGGTATCATTGGAGTTCTGATAACGAATACCAATTCTCCCTAAGTAAATGAACGAAGATGATTTTTTTGTTAAAATCTCGTGCTATTCGATTCTGATAGACTTCCACATGGTGCAAAGTGCAGAATTTATTTTCATCTAACCGTTCCAATTCATTCAATCGCTTTTGAGATTTTTCATCTATAGATGAATGATCACAAATGGCTACTCCGAGCGAGGGTAGTTGAATTTCAATTGGCAAGACTACTTCCGTTCCATATACCAATGAATATGGAGTTGACCGAGTTGCAGTGCGGGTGGTAGTCCGATAAGCCCATAAAGCATGAAAGAGTTTACCAGGCCATGACTTCTTATCTTTATCCACTATCTATTGCAGTATATTTGACAGAGTCTTGTTGAAAGCTTCTATCTGGCTGTTGGCCGCTGCATGATACCGATATGAATGTTTGTATTTGATGTTGTATTCTTGATACCACTTCTTCACCTCAGATGAACAGAAGTTGGTGCCATTGTCCGTCAATATGGTATGAGGGACACCAAATCTAGTAATGATGTTAGACTTGATAAAGCTAACAACGCATTTAGAAATGACTTCCATGAGTGGTATTGCCTCTGCACATTTTGAAAAGAAGTTAGTAGCAGTAAGAATGTACTTAAAATGCTTGGTCGTAGCCGAAGGGTAAGGTCCCACCACATAAATTCTCCATGTAGCAAATGACCATTACTATTTAGCTATATGAAGCATCTATGGAGGTTGATAAATGAAGCTGGCATGTACTTGGCATGAATGACACTTCATTGTGAAATTGACACAATCTAGTATCATTAAAGGCCAAATGTATCCAAGCCTTCGAATCTGATCAGACAGTCTATGTCCAGACTGGTGGGCACCACATACTCCTGCATGCACTTCTTTCATGACAGTCATTGTATCTTCAACATCAATTCATCTAAAGATAACTCCATCAAAACCACGTTTGTAGAGAATTTTCTCTAGGTGATCTGGGCTATCATAAAGAGGAAAATTGACCACATGTCTCTAGATTTGTTCTTTCTCGGCTCTATCAGGTGGAAGTGTTCTATTTTAGAGGTATTCCCTGATAGGTGACATCCATCCTTTATTATGACCATACGTTTCAGGAATGGGACTAATTTCATTAATTTCCTCTGTTCTGATTTGAACATAAGGTGAAATTGCATGAAGGTGGGCAATACTGACGGTTGTCTCATCCCGATTTGGATCTTCCAGAGCTGTGGCTATATTAGCCAGTGCATCAGCTTGAGCATTTTGTGATCTTGGGACATAAGAAATTCTCGGTTCCGAAGGGAATTCCACCATTAACTCTCTGATGTAATCATACAATGGGATTAGTTCTTCTTTTCTGATGTCATAATCCCCATTGACTTGTTTGATTACAAGTTCTGAATCACCTTTCACCTAAAAGTGATTCACTTGTGCTTGAAGTGCTAATTACTAACCATCGATGAGAGCTTGGTATTCAGCTTCATTATTGGTACCACCTTCCCACAATAAGAAGGAATAATGTAACACTGTCTCTTTAGGATAAATGAGCACAATTACTAAGCCAACTTTGTTGAATTTAGTATTTTCCATTTTCCTCCCTGTCGGACTTCTGGAAGCACCATCAAAATACATTTCCCATGACAAGGACTTTCTTGAATAGAGAAGACATCCTCATCAGGGAGTTCAATATCTGAAGATGTGTCTTCCATTGAAGGGTGTTCAGCCATGAAATTAGCTAGAGCTTGGCCCTTTATTGCCTTTTGAGACACATATTGAATGTCGAATTACTGCAAAATAACTACCCAACTTTCCAGACATCCTATAAGCAATGAACGACTAAGGATGAATTTGAGAGGGTTATTGCGAGATACCAATCGGACCTCGTGATGTTGCAGGTAGTGTCTCAAATTTTGAACTTTAAAGATTAATGCTAGGCAGCACTTCTCAATACTTGAATACTGGGTTTCCGCTTCAAGCATAGTTCGACTGAGATAGTAGAGGATGTTTTCATTCCCAACATCGTTCTTTTGAGAAAGAAAGGCACCCAATGATCGCTCTAGAGCTGTCACGTAGAGGATAAGTGGTCTTCCTTCAATAGGTGGTATGAGTACTGATGGACTCAAGAGGTATTTCTTGAGAATATCGAATGCTTCTTGACATTATTTAGTCCACTGGTATGTGACTCCCTTCTTCATCAATTGGGTTATGGGTAAAAATTTTCCTGCTAAATTGGTGATGAAATGCCAAATATAGGCTATGTTTCCATGAATTAATCTTAATTCTTTCAAATTTTGAGGAGGTGACATACGAATGATTGACTTGGTATTCTCAAAATCAACTTCAATACCACGATGGCATACAACAATGCCTAGAAATTTTCCTGAGGTTACCCTAAAAGCACATTTTAAGAGTTTCATTTTCAAATTATGTTGTCGAAGCATGCGGAATATGACTTCCAAATCATCCAAGTGATTAGAACGATGTCCAGATTTAACCACCAAATCGTCTACATAGTATTCAACAAACTACCCTAAGAAGAGTTTGAAGATACCATCCATGGCACGTTGATATGTTGCACCTTAATTCTTTAGGACAAAGGGCATTACCCGGTAGCAAAACACACCCTGAATGGCTCTGAAGGCTGTGGACTCCTTGTCTTTTGAGGCCATTAGGATCTGATTATATCCCGAATATCCATCCATGAATGAAAGTGCTTCATATCCAGCTGTTTCATCAACTAAAAGTTCTGTAATCGGAACTGGGAAATCATCCTTAGGATAATGCCAATTAAGATCTTTGATATCGATGCAAACTCTAATTTGTCCGTTCTTCCTCTTTATAGGGAAAATATTTTCCAACCACTTGGGATACTGAACATCTCTGATGAAGTTAGATTTGACAAGCTTATCCACTTCAGCTTCAATTTTAGAAGCATAAGTTGGGTGTGTTCTTCTCGCGGCTTGCTTAAATCCTCGATGTTATTCTGGTAAACCCAAATGATGAGTAGCAACATCATGATCAAGCCCGGGCATCTCTATATAGTTCCAATAAAATATATCTCTATTTTTCTTTAGAAAAGAAATATACATCTCTTTCTCTTCAAGAGTCATGGCCGCACTGATTATAGTGGGGCGTGGATCTTCTTTTGTACCCAGAATTATTTCTCTGAGTTCATCCATAGTGGTAGAGATACCCTCTTCAAATGCTGGAGGAGCATCTCTGAGATCTTCCTCTTCCTTTTCTTCATGTATTATTTCTTCCCTTTCTACTTGAATTGTAGATGATAAATAATAATTTTCATGATCAGAAGAGATTTCAATATTTGAATATCTTGAAGAAGAAGCTTCCATTTCCGACCCGATTGATGATGAAGGGTCTTCTTTGGGTAATAAAGAGGAGATGATGGATTGAGAATCAATATCATTGTTCACCTATGATGATAATATAACTTTTTATGGCCTAATTGGTGGAGTATAGACTTCTTGGATTTCAGCAGATGAAATTATGACGTCACCATTTGTGCTTTCATTACTTCTTGGTGGGTTACCAATTTCTCCCATGTTGTCTGGCTCGATTGCGGTAACTGACATTATGGATCTTCCCATAAGAGTATTTTGATTTGGGTCTATCTTGTCAATTTGACTGATAGGAAACACATAATCTGTACTCACTTGTGTAAATGGATTTACTGGAATCTTCCCCAAACCATAAGGAGCACTAAATTTGGTAATCTTCATTGTTGTGGATTTCTCCCTTCCCTTTATGTGATAGAATTCTGCCTCAATGTATTGATACTCACATGTCATGAACGAGGCCTTATCACCATACGATGTCCAAACATGACCATCAAAACAATATTTGAGACATTGATGGTAGGATGAAGGGATAACCGCATGTTGATGTAGCCAGGGTCTTCCAAGAAAGATGTTGAAGGCTGAGTCTTGATCAACAACCATAAAATCTGAATTGGATACAAGATCCCCAAACTGAGTTCTGAGTGTAACTTTGCCCAGTGTTTCTTGTTCATTTTTATCATATCCTTGTAATATCATGGTATAAGGAGATAAATCTGATTATGTGAGGCCCAATCGACGAAGTGTAAAAATGGGCTTGAGGATGACTCATGAACCATTGTCAATGAATGCTCTTCGAACGTCTACACCATTGACCTTGATAGATAAGTACAATGGTCTAATATTCCCATGCACAACATCATCTTCATGTTCATCAGTAAAAGATATTATTTCATGGAATTCTGCAGGATTATTCTCTATGTGATAGACTTCATCTACAACAATTTCAGTTTCAAACTCTTGAGGACTTGACAAAGCCGCGATGAGTGCTTCCAAAAGATCTTTTGAAAGATTTAAAGCATCCAGAATTGATAAATTGGCTGGTACATGGTCCAAGTGTTTCAGTAAATAATACTTTTGATCCAGAGGTTTGTGTTTTCCAACAGGAATATGTGGTTTAGCAGGTACCTTGGAAGCAGATTCTTTGGAAGTTGATGCATCTTGTATAAGGATAGGCGTTGTCAATATTCCTGATTTTGGAAGATTAGACCGATTAGATACATTTATTTGCTGAGAAGAAGAAGATGGAACTTTCAACCGGTCTTCCAAAATAACTATGTCAGGACTGAATTTTCTATTGGTAGAATAACTTTCTTGTTCTTTCTGAGCTCATTGAAGGGCTCTACCATGAGTTTATGCTGCGTACACAGTTCTAGCAGGGGTAGAATTGGAGTAGTGGCTTCTGAAAGATCCACGTATTCCCCTGTATCCTAAGCCTTTGGAATTTCCTCTGATTCCCTTGTTTGATACAGGGAATTCAAGATCATTGAAATTGAAATTGTGACTGGCATATGGATCTGTAAATTGAATCATATTAACATAACTGAAGATTAACTCTTCGTCTGATGAAGACTCTTCCTGATTAGCCTATTTAGGCTGTGCCGTTAGGTGGGGCGGTGCCCATGGCATTGAAGTAGATGGCATGAAGTCTGCCAGAGCCAAAGACAACTTGGGCTTTGACACATACTCATCTTCTTCTGATTCTTTTTCTTTCTTTGAATCATGTCGTTTCTTTGAGGACTTTCCCTCTGAAGAACAAGGTTTTTCCGCAACTTTCATGGAAGAAGACACAATCAGTTTCTTTAATTGTGTTTGCAAAATAGCATGAGTTCAGTTGATTGTCTTTCTAACCATCCAATCATCATACTTCTATGAAGTTTTTCTTTTGACTTCTTTCCATTCACCTTCCTCCTCTGGAACTGTAGTAGTGACACATGCTACCTGGGATGAAGAGCCTTTCAGTTTGAATTGTCCCGAGTCGACCATCTTTTGTATGAGGTCTTTGAGAAAAAACACTCCTAGATGGGATGCCCCAACATTTGATGAAAGGGGAAATAATTGGGACGGTCTTCAACTCCTTACTTGTTTGGCCTCTTGGGTTTTGGCAGCTGAACCAAATTATTTTCTAGGGCCGAAATGAAGTACCCAGAAACTTGTTCATTTTGGAAAGAGTATGCTTTGTTCTTTAGATCCTCAAATTGTTTTCATCTTTGATCTCTTTGATCATCTGGACAAAACAGTCTTTTTTTATGCACTCAAGAGGTGGAGCCCTTCGAGAAGATGAAGGTTTTGTGGTAGAAACAGGTACATGTGCTTGTTTAATCATAACTGTAGCAGTTTGTGATTACCCATTCTCCTTCCTGGAGCTGATGGAATTACACGAGATTTAGCCTTAGCCTGTATAAGGTAATCTTCAATCTGCTGAGCGATTTAAGTAAGGTCTCGAAACCCTCCTGTGTATTTCACAGGGATTAACGGCGTGCGTAATTCGTCACGCAGATTTGCCACACATATTGGAAACAATTCTTCTTGAGGGAGTGATAATCTTAGGGAATATGTTAATCCATTCCAGGGAGTAGTAAAATATGAGACCATTTCATTCTCTCTTTGCTTACAGTTTGTAAGAAAAAAAATTGTTGTCTTTGGAAAAGTTGAACTGAACTGATGAAGGAATTGTTGATGGAGATCTTCCCATCCAGTAATTGACCGGGATTGCAAACTTGTATACCAGACAAAGGCTGGTCCTTTCAAGGTCTGTATGAAGCATCTGAGTTTTACTGCTTATTGCTGCTCCGGAGTTCCCATCATAGGATCACAACAAGATATGTAGTGCGTCAAATGCTGTTCAGGGTCGCCTGATCCATTAAAAATATAGAATACAAGGTTTCCAAAACTAGGAGGAGGAGAGATTGAATCTACCCATTCAAGGTAGACATTCTTTTCTGGTTGAACCTGCGCACGTTTCCCATCCATAGATTCTAACCGAGCTGTTAATGACTCAATAGTAGTTATTAACTTTTGAGAAACATCCGGTTGAACATGGAATTGGGTAGGTGTAATGACTGAATCTTGGACAGATGTGGTAGTTGGTGCTGCAACTGATGGTAGAAATGCCAACTGTTGTTGCACTTGACCCGTAGGATTAGACCTATGAGGGTGTACTGATATAGGAGGATATCCTTGACCCATCTTAGTAGCTGCAACAAATTCCTCTGGCTGAATGACTCCAGCATGCTTAAGAAGAAGTCTACTCTAAAGTAGTTCTGCATTCAACCTTCTTAATTCTTTCATTTCTTCCTCCTGTTGTGCAAACCTTTTCACTAGTGAGAGCGATTGGCCTTCTACAGAGGATTTATATGTAACCTGATTATTTTCCCTCCCTTTGTTAGATCCTTTTCGGAGAGGGGGAATTTAGTTACTCGAAGGATTACCCAGGTTCTGAGTAACCCTTTGATTTTGTGTAAGCACACCTTCTTCATTTGTGTTGGTGCGTACATCTTCTTGAGCAGGAACCTCTTCATCTGAGTCCCCTGAATGAACCTCATCTAGTGGATCAGAAATAATGGCATTGATGACATTGATTGATGCATAATGAATCACATCCCTTATATCAGCATTTCTATGATATTGTCTTCCTCCATGTCTTTGATGAGACATTTCCTTTTGTTGATTCGATCCCTCATGAACTTCTTGAAGAACAGTAATTTGGAGAGAATCTTCTGATAATTTGGATCTTCGTTCCTCTTGAGGTTTCTTACCCAATTGAGAAAAGACTGACTATCTCTGAGGAGGGGATTCATGATTGGAAAACATCCCCAGTCCGGTGGACTGGGGCTGTTCCTGCAATTCCCGCTCAACTCCTCGAATCTTATTTGTTGATTCCGAGGGTTGGTTTAAAAGAGTCCCCAGTCTGGAAAGCAGGGATAGCTCTTGATATGCTATGTCAGAGACTTTTTTAAAAGCTCCCCTGATCTTGCGTACCATATTTTGGAAATTAGCTGGATGCATTAACCTGTATCCACTTTTATCACCTGGAAAAAAATACCATTGGATGATTTCCGACACTTCTGTCACTTGATGACGTGCTTTCTCCATACGAGAGGCTTGTTCAATATTCTCGTTTGCTTGATGCAGGAGTAATTCAACAACTTGTTCTTTGTATGCTTGATTTTGAGAGGAACTAGTTGAAGCATGTTCTTGGGAAAGCGTTTGATTACAAACAAAGCCCATTGATTGTGGCCGGCCATGGGCAATAACAATGCATGATTCCATTTTCGTCGGGCTTTGCTGACTGGAGAGCACCATGAAATGAAGTGCCCCATGAACACCCCATCCTCTGACACGAATACTAGATGAGGCATTGGAAATTAACTAATGAAATCTTCATAGTGCGCCAAGGCATGAACGTTGAAGGGCTCTCTGCTGCTTTTCAGCCTTCGGATATTGAGAGACTCATAGAGATTCCAAATCAATATGACGTTGTAACCCTTTTATTATCTTAAGATGATTTTCATTTTCATCATAACTTAATACTTTCTTTTTCAACTGACAAAGAGTTTTCCATATGTTTAGACTAATATCATGAATTCCATCTTCCGTCAACATTTATGGAATGTCATACTGAGAGTCAGCCAGAGGCCAAAACATTACTAGCACTTCACCTTTTGTAAGTTGTTTTCTCATGTTCAACATTTCCTCTTTATCATTTGATGAATATTCTTCTACCTGATTTGACCAGAGTTGGTGTTTCCTTGTTTCTTCATCGGATTCAACAAGATTGGTAGAGAAATCATTTATCAAACTAGAAGATGCATGACTTAGGGGTTGTTCGGAGAATGACCTACACCCTGATCTATCATCTGACTGAGAAAGTATTTCAACTACGAGCGATGAAGCATCTTACATGTTTTCAAGTGCCTCAAGATAAGAGGGATTTCTTGGCACTACATTTTCCACTGGAGCATTTTCCTGGAAATGTGCATCACTACTACGTAGATTACTTTCGTAGCGAAATTCATCATCATGGGGAGGAACACCATGGTGGGTTACAACAAAAGATGAGATCTCTTTCTCCTGGTCTTCTGACCACACAGAGGGTTCCTGTGGCTCTCATTTGAAGATGAAACTTCGAGATCGACCGAATTGTCATGAAGCAAGCCTTTATGTGGAAGTTTCTGTTGAAGACTTTCATAATTAATGTTCCCACTATTGGGAAATGAGGGATTATAATCTTAAATTCCAATAGATAACCATCTGAGGGAATCAAGAACTCCACCATCGAGCAAGGCCTTGTTACATATTGGATCTTGATCTCCTGACTGTGCTGGGCGGGTCTTTTTCTTAGATTCCTTCTTACTCTCCTTGGAAACCACTTGTTGAAGAATGTGGTAGCTCTGAGCAGTTGTATGTGCCTGATCAGGAAATATGGATAGGTTAGGCTGACGATCTCCACTCAAATCTGGTGTATGTTCCTGACTTTTTTGTCCATATGATATGGGGGAGTATGCCCCACAACCCTCATAGACTGGAATAGATGTGTGTGTCTATTCCAGAGTGAATTTTTGATGTTTCACTCCACTGGTAGGGATAGATTTATGTGTCTTTCCCTGAGATGCTGCTAAAACTGTTATAATATCCTGGCAAGCATCCAGAATATGAGTAGGGATTTGATTCTGCTCTTTCACCATTGATAAAATATGCTTGGTGACTTCAGCTGCCGGAACTGGGATATACATCCATTCCGTGCTTGGAGTAGGTGTATGTGCCAACCTTTTCCCTCCTTTCCTGTCAGTAAATCCTGACAGTACTCAAGTGTGGGGGCAGAGATTTGAGTCTGCCTCCTGTTTGTCGCCGGAGCTTTCCGACTGACTTCTCTAAATGCTACCAAGATAGACTGTTGGTAGGCATGATTAATACTAGAAGATGTATGTGCCTTCTGATTGTACTTTTCCAAACGTGGTTGATGAGCTTCATCATATGTAGTTATACGAGCCTGCTGACTAGCTGACGACGTATAAACATGTGTATGTTCCTGTCTGTAATACTCTGCCAGAATTGCCTGAAGGGATTGGCGTTATGCTGCCAGACGAGTCTGCTGGACAGTGGAATTAAAATGGGCAGGTGTGTGTGAACGCTCATTTCTTGCCACCAAATTAGGTTATTGGACTTCTCCGGAGATGGCAGAGATGAGTATCTGCTCACTGTTGACCGTATTCCAACTCTGGCAGTTCGTCTTGCCTATTCGGGTTTGAGGAACCTAAGCTGAATTCGTGGAGTCGGTACCCTCATCATGTTGAGGGTGCACTTCCACACAATTCTTGCGGCGATTGATGGTGGGATCCCTCGAGAAGGGCTTCTGTATACTTGAATTAAGGCCATGAGGGACCTGCTCATTCACCTCCTCAGAATAAGGGAGCGAATGGTGATTGCATTTTGGGTATAACGACCTGAAACAGTTGGAGATGTTAGTCAGCACCGCCTGCTTCTTGATCACTGGTCATCGTTGTCCGGACGACCGGTGTGAGTTGTTCACTTAGAGGGCTTGTCGGGAAGCCTCCATAGTTGGGATGGTACCATGTTGATAGTACTCTTTAACCAACGCATTTGATACCCAGTGTTGAAGACACTGAGTAGGTGATGTCATCCTCAGAGCGGACGACGATCCAACAGGGGTAGCAGCAGGGGCATTTATAGCAGCAGTATTCACAGGTGTGAACATGAGAGCAGCCATCCTGGAAATGAAGAAGATCTTGGAAAAGAGTGCATGTTTGATATAACAGACGTAATGAAGATAAATTCAGCCACTACATCTTTTGGATGAGCACATATGTCAATGATTTTTT
This sequence comes from Viscum album, assembly GCA_963277665.1. Lineage (NCBI taxonomy): Eukaryota > Viridiplantae > Streptophyta > Magnoliopsida > Santalales > Viscaceae > Viscum > Viscum album. The sequence goes on along the minus strand of OY728162.1, from coordinate 901,311,444 downwards.
TTGTTGGCCCTCTCATTCAGTTTTAAATAGGGGCCAAAAAAATAGGTAAAACATCATTTTAACATGGTTAAGGATTCACGTTAGGTTCCCCATTTTTTGTTTCCCTCGGAATTTGGGGATGACCTCCTAGATGGGAGGTTCAAACATTCCAATCAGTTTCTAACGGGTTTGTTCGTAGAACCGGAAACATCCAATGATTCCACATCCATTTGGACATACATTCCAATGGTAGGCGCTTATTAGTTTGTGGACTGATGAGGCTTAGGAATGTGCATTGGTCGAGAAGATGGGAGTTCGGACTCATGACACCTTTTTAAGGGGAATTGTTTTCTAATCCAGGTCTCTCTTTGTAGATTTAAGTTATGTTAGTGAATCCTTATTACATTACAATGTATAAAATGAGCTTTCCTTCATATCTGACAATCAATGATTATATATGTAGGAAATTTAGAGAATCATTTATATGTATTCGAGGTTCTTCCTCGATAGGGAATCATCTGTTTTTATTTAGAGATTCTTGATCAATGGTATCATTTGAAATATTTATATATAATTCTCTTGGTCATTATGATGACCATGCTGGTATTAAAGCCACTCAGTGGGGCACTTGATGTTTTTTGTCATTCATAAGGACATGGATTATTTTAGAGTTGTGATCGAATAGGCAGATGGGCTACCGACGTATCCTTTGTTTTAGAAAAGAAATCAGAACCCACGTAGTTCGAGTAAGGGAGTATGACGTTTATGATTAATGGATCAATGAATGATGTCATAATTACTTTTACACTCTAAGCTCACGTGATTCATGATCGGTGTGAGAAACAAGAGGTATTGGTAAAAATTATAGAATTGTGCCATGAAAGATGCAATCATAAGAAATAAGGTGGGACATATGTATGTATGACTGCTCAGATAAATGAAGATTTGGATTTAATTCAGGAAAGAAATCCAGGAACAGGATCCATAAAGGTATATGTGCTTCATGGAGATTTGAATACTCTAACTTGGGGATTACTCTTGAAAAGGAGGCCCAAATTAGGTGAGTAATTATGATTGGGTTTTTACTCCTGAGAAGGAATCCCAGATCAAAGGTAAATTAGGACTGGTTATGAGGAATTCAGACTGGGGCTTACTCTTGAAAAGGAGGCCCAAGTTAAGAGACTTGAAAAATTAAGGGACTTGGGGCTTAATCCTGAAGGGGATTCCCATATTGGAGACTGGGGATTACTCCTGAAAAGGAGGCCCGGGTTAATGGAGTTAGGACTGGGGATTACTCCTGAAGAGGGTGCCCATATTTGAGACTGGGGATTACTCCTGAAAAGGAGGCCTAGGTTAAGGGAATTATTGTTGGGATTTACTCCTGAGGAGGATTCCCAGGTTAATGAGTTCTCTCATCATAAAGGATGAGGTTGAATGAATGAAATCTCAATCATTAGTGACATAAAGATGTGTAAAACACTAGGTTTTGAGAGATATTCCACAGAATTCTTTGCAGATAAGGAAGTCAAATCAAGAAATCATGCCATAAATGGCTTTGAAGATTTTCTTGAATTTTTAATCTTGAATAGGAGAGGTGGAATGGCTTAAGTGGGGTGAAATGGGCAATAAGGGCACCGAAAAATGCAGGGGCGCGCAAGTAAGCCTTTAGAATCATCTTGAGGTTCTTCTAGAGGAGGGGCGCACATGTTCTATTGAAGGAGTAAGGCGGTGCGCAAGTGTGGCCATTTCCCTTAAGGGCTGGCAACTCAGGCGCGCAAGTGTTGATGAGTTTCATCACTTAGGCCTTCTTCCCCCTCTATAGATCTTCGGTTCTAGGTATGAAATATCCTTAGAAGTGTTTCAGAAGCTTTGAGAAGAGAATAGGGCATCGGGAGCTTAAATCTGAGTTTCTGAAAAAAAAATCCACCCCCCTCAATTGGGGGGCCCACAGGGTCTATATATAGGCTGAAGAAGACCTAGGCGGTTATCCTTTATGGCGCACAAGTCCCTTGTGCGACCATTACGCGTCACGCAAGTAGACATGCGCGATAGTGATGGAACTTGCATGACACATGTGCTTTTGAAGCCTTGTTCATAGCTTTATCGATTTTTGATATTTGTCCAAAGGTTGAATCACTTTGAGCTCAGTCATTTCCATTTGCATTCTTTTAGACAATGTGATGAAAAAGGAGCGTCAACAATAATCATCATGTAAGATATTAAACTCCAAAGGGTACTATCCTATAAAATTAGTGTGGGTAAGGTATCGACACTATATCATCTAAAAGACACCTAATAACCCATGATGATAGTAAAGTTGTGTATGTAGGGGGTGAACACAAATGTGACTCACATCAGTTTTCGTAAATAATTTCTCCTACCCCAAATATAGATAACAATATACGATAAGAAGAAAATGGAAATATATCCTATAATGACATCAAATATATATATATATATATATATATACATTCTACATCACATTAGGTGCCAACTATGCCTCTATACTGTATAAACATTCTAATCAGATTATAAAAACAAAATTAGATGCCAATATGAATAGAGATTTTCTAAACACCCTCCTTTTTAAAATTTTACACAACCATCACCTTTGAGTTGGAAAATTCCAAACGGTCCATTATTATTAAAAACCCCACAACAAAACTAGTGTCATGGCCAAATAAGCCAAACTATGTTGAACACATTTAAGGTCAATTTTTCCAAAACCCTTGAAATAACGCTTTACCATTTCAGGAAAGGGGGCTTGTATTTAGAATAAGAGAAGGAATGATGAAATGTTTAGGAAACCATTATTTAGAGAAAACACTAGTTCAAAGAACCATCTACATTTGTGGGAACATCCATGTGAGCAATTGGTGCATAGATGGATATCCAACCTCTAATGGAATATCCATCTTCTAAGAAAAAATTTGAAAACCATTTCCACAAAATCACCACATGCTTTTAAACCATAAGCACACATCCAAATTATTTAAAAAAAACAAAAACCAAAACATTGGTACCATTAAACCCATTCCAAAACATGTTAACACAACCACTATGACATAGAACTACCAAATCAAATAAAACAACCAAGTTCATCAAAAAAATAACATTATGACATTATAATGTCTATACATTTCAAAACCCCCTCAATTTCTCATAAAAGGAACAATGGAATTACAAAACACTCTAGGTATCTAAAACAAAGATATAACATACAAATATCTCTGAAATTCAATTTTTAGGAAATTAAAACAACTCCAAAATACTCTAATAAGCTAAAAAATAGTTTCATAGAGGATCAAGTCCATGTTATAAATTTATTTAAAATGTAAATCATCAAAGGAAATTCTTTAGAAAAGAGAAATATGGAAATAACTACCCAAACCAAGTGGGATTGGAATGAAACTCTAATGAGAGAATGAACCATGCCTAACTAAAAATATGCATGCCCTAACCATAAGAAAAAATTAACCAAATTATCCAATACTAAACCTACTATTAAGAAAATAAAGGAAACCCCATTGGGGAACTATGAAACGAATATGTAATGAGAAATAGGAGGGAAAACACCCAACACCCAAAAAACTTACCTTAGATCATATAGAGATGAAACCCCATACAATTGGAAGAAAGTGACAAGGGTTAGGGAGGAACCCCTAATATGAAAAATTGAGAGGGAGGAGGGGGTTGTCAAGAAAGGGTTAAATAAGGGAAGATAGAGGAAATGATATCAAATTTTTAATGACCTGGAATGTCCACAAAATTTGGCTACATGGTCTACAAAACTACACAATAACCATGCATACTTCTAATCCTAAGGGAATAAAGGTGACTATTACCATAGACCTACCACATGGATTTTACCTGACCATGCAGTTGGATCTTCCCACCCTGTAGCAGCCAAAAATCCAATATACATGGTTACTAATAACTATGAGGTAACCAAGTCACACATAGAAAACTTCCAAAAAACTCTAAAAGTAAAAATTTTGATTACGAATAAAACCCAAACCATCACTAAAATATACATAACTAATAACATGATATATAAAATTTGTGTATAAGGTTAGGGTGTCACATTCTGAATTATATAATGTGGTTTACTAAAACATGTTATAACAGGACTATTTTTATTGAAAATATTTTCCTAGTTGTAGCATATGATTTAGTTTATTATTAAATTGTTTCCATATTTTTTTCATACTGACACTAAACCTTACTCCAATTTAAATGAGACTACTCCAAATCCAGACATTAAAACCATTGATATTTCACATGTAGAGTTCATTGGATAAATAGAATATTGAATTTGAAGATGACTAGGTTTTTCTTTCAAGAAATATTCTCAACACGTTATGAAATCATCATTATGACTCGTTTTCCAATCAAATCCAACTCATGAGATATGGTATTAAGTCAAGTTCAAGCAATAAAATAAAATAAATTATATATATCTTATTCAAATTAATTGTTATTTATATATGTTTGATAACAAGCTGGTAATGGGGAAAGTTAACATACTCTAATTAAATGAGTAAAAATCATTTTCCATTAAAATTAATATACAAAAAAATACATTCTATTTTGGTGAAATTATTTCTAAATTTCCACATATAATGAAATATTTAGGTATATCACTCATTAAAAAGAGTAAGGATATTTTATTTTAAATTTTTTAAAATATTCATCACATTGTGGAAGAATCCATATTGAGATTCATGAGTATAGATTCATAATTTCATACAAAGGTAAACAATATTTAGGGATATAAATAATTGAACACTTCCTCTGATGTCAATAAGAGAAGTTAGAAATATAAAAAGAAAGGAAATCCTTATATAAAGAAAGGGGTGATTTTTCAATGTAAACCATGGATATTTGGAAAGGAATTTCTTTATCACAATGAATTTTATTAACTTGTGGAAAACAAGGTGATTAAAGATAATATAGTTTTAATGATGTTCACTCTGAATATAATATATGATGGTGAATTGATGGTGGATTGGTTTTGGAGAAATGGTGTATGTCTGCAAGGATCATTCAAAATTTAAAACATATTTTGATAGTATTTAAATAATGGATTTATAACAAGGAAATATTTCTTGCATCAATGTCATTGGACAAGGAATAATGGAACTATACATTAAATTTAGAAATAAGTTTACTATTATAAAAGTGCAGTATGTGCCCAAAATAACAAACAAATATAGATTGTATTGATCTTCACGATATGAAATGATTTTGGGATTCATTTGAATTATAAAAATTTATCTCGTTGAAGGGATGTTTTATTTTGGGGAAGGGATACTCAAATATTGTCATGTATGAACTGCCTACTAATAATATGATTGCATCTTCTTCATACATTATAGAGGGGGTCTAATTTAATGCATGATTCATTGGAGAATTTAAAATATATTTTATTAAATTTATTGATGATTAAAAATTTAATTATCCACTTAAATTAATATAATAAATGAAAAAATATGTTTAGAATCTTATATAGTAAATAAACCTTTTTAAAATATTGACTAATATATATATTTATATTAGATATTTAACATTATGATAAATATAAATTAAATGTTTATGTAAATCTTGGAGTAAAAAGGAAATTTATTTCCTTTTTTGGTGACTATATTATATATTTACATATATATATTCTTAGTAAAATGGTTCATGAATTTTAGATGCTTAATAATAGTAAAGATGATGTTAATATCAATGAAAAAAATATTAATTTCTTATCCTAAAATAATGGTGGGGAATACTTTTTGAATGAATTTAGTGAGTTTTGTGAAGAAAATATAATAACTCATTAATGTAATTCACATCATACACTTATGAAATATGAATTATATGAAAAAAATAATAATATCTTATTTGGAATGCTAAATTACCAAATTGATAAATCAAAATTTCCATTACATTAATGGGGATAAACTATATTGAATACATGTCGTATTCATAATATGAATTCATATAGGAAAACATGGTAACCTATTATGACATATGGAATGATAAAATTCATAACGCTTCATATTTTAGTGTTTGGGGTTATTTAGCTTAAGATATTGTTCATTATCATAAAACAACTAAAATTTTTACCCAAGTAATTGATTGTGTTTTTTTGGTTTAAAGAAAATAGAAAATCATATAGAATTCCTGATTTTGGATATAATAATATTATTCAATAAAAAGTGTAGTTCTTATTAAAATAAAACATATAATTATTATGTTAGGGTGGTTATTTTTCATTCCACAATCTCTTTTACTCCATCTATTTTTAATATAGTAGTAGAAAATAATGATGATAATCTTATTGAACCCAAATCGAATACAATATATAGGAAGGAGAAACATCTATATCCCCATTTTAATTATCTTGATTCTATAGTTTTCTATATTGAAGGATATCAAAATAATAATTTAATAAATAAGTATCATATGGTATTTAATATTGAAGATGACCCATAGAAATATAAGTAATCTATGAATTCTATAGACGATTTTTTTGAAATAATCAATTAGTGATAAAATAGGTTTTATTATGGGGATTAATACATGGGCTATTATAGCTTCACTTATGGGATCAAAACCTATAGGTCTTATTGGGGTTTTCAAAAAAATATGATTCCAACAGGGAAAAATAATTGTTAAAATCTATATTTTATTTTTATGGTTTTGGAGAAAAAAAGTGGGATTGATTATTTTTATACTCATTCTCCTTTGGTATGAATTACTTCAACAAAGATTTTATTTGTACTATATTCAATTATTCATTTTCATATCTATATAATTCATTTTAATACTGAATTTTAAATATATAAATAAATTAATTGATTTAGGTAGAAAAAGAAAAAGGGTTTCTTTTACAAGATATGTAAAATAAATTTTGAAAACTAGTAAAATATCATTAAGGACATTAACAAGATTCTAATAAATGGAATTAATGATTTTATTTTATTTTTTAATATTAATTATTTACTCATAAAAATGTAGTTATATATGTTTACTCAATGTTTACAAAATAATATGGTCTTGATGATTTTTTATCTATTGATGATATGTTAATTGTTTGTAGATAATATTATTATAGTGGATGAGAAAATGAATAATTTATCCTCAATGTTTAAAATATAGATATCAGAATTGTTGATTTTATTCTTGGAATTAAATTTAGAAAACATATTGGAGTTATTCTTTTAGTCATTCTCATTTCATAGGAATCTTTTCTAAATAATTTGGTCATATTGGATTAAAGGATTCTAATACATCATTTGATTATTGTGTTAAATTATATATGAATACAGGTAAAGTCATTGAGTAACTTAGCTATTTAATATAATGTTTTATATTAATGTATACAATACATTTTTCTATATGTTATATGAATTGATATACTTATAAAATGATTAGAGATACTAGTCATATGAGTGTGTGACATTGTATAATTTTACCTAGAATATTTTGATACTTATAAAATGTAAAATATTTATGTTTTGACAACAATGATTATTCATATGTATTACAAGGATAAAACTATGTGAGTTTCATTACTAGTATTTCTAACTACCAATCCACATATGGTTGTTTTTTACTCTTGAACGTTGTCATGTTTCTTGTTTGAGATAGATAAACATGTATTTTACATTGATCAATGAATTTAGTGTTTATCACTACTAGGACATGTGGAATGGAAACTGAATGGAAAAAAATATAGTATTGGATATTAGATTGTTTCATAGTCTGATGCCTACAATCTTTATCAATTTGGATAGTGAAGTAAATTTATAAATGAAATATTTTTCTATGTAAAATGGAATGTAAAGACATAAAATTTTGAGTCTCTACTATGGGATAATTTTATTAAAATATAATAAAATAAAAATTATCTATTTGACATCTTGTAAAAAACATGCGGGATCATATATATAATCTCAACTGAGAGATATTATTCATTAATATAATAATATTATGGTGATAATTTAATTAAAAATACTTTTTTTGGTATTAGAAAAAAAATGTGGTATTTAGGTATATCCTTATTAAAATGATAAATGGAAAATAAACTTATGATAATAACTGTTGAAATTGAGAATCAGAATCCCAACTACTTGGTTTCAATACCATTTTTCAGGACAATAGGATGAGATATAAACTCTTAAAAACTGTAAGACTCAATAATCTATGTTTTTTATAGTGGAAACACTTTTTAGTATTTTTTTATGTGAACATAATTTTTTTTACTTATTATTGGAGTTAATTGGTTTATTTTTAATAGATTTAATCAAAATGATATAATATTATGGCCATAAATGTGCTATAAAATAAGATGTTAAATGTAATGAGAATTGTATGTATGATATATTTGATCTATCTAAATGATTAAGATTCATATGTACAAAAAAAACTTGTAAATATGATAATACATTGAGATATTGATACTAAATAAATAATTGAACTGAAAAAAAGAAATTATTATGATTAATGATTCATTTTTCACCCATATAGTTTGTATTTGTGAATACTATTTGGGATTTTTATAATTGTTTTAATTAAAAAATACTAATTGAAAAAAGTAACATAATTGGGAAAAACATTTACATGGATTTATGAGTTGGGACATATACTTTTTGGTAGTGAATTAAATTCCCTCTGTGAGATTCAATCCTTATTCTCGGTCTTCCTACATATTTTAAAACAATTACACATTCATGGTAATAAATGAATTCTCCAACGAAAATTTAAATTTATTGTTCCATTTAATAGATTTTGAATATAAGATCTCCAGAACTATAATTAATGGGGGAAACCATTATATTATAATATTAGGGATTGGGTGATTATATAGAGTCACATTTCCTAATGATTGATTATTTTTTAAATACATTTTAATAAAAGAAACTATGTGATATACACTTTCAAAACAAATGGAAAAAAATAATTATATGTGAAATAGTTTGCAAGATCATGGAATACATGTTTATAAAAAATACTATCATGAAAATGAGATAGGATCCTACAACCAAAATGTTATAATAAATTTTATGGCACATTAGATCTTAGGTCTAAGGATTCACATATAGTAGAAAAAGGATTCCAGGAATCTTTTGACATGATCCCACTTTTTCTTATTGTTTTGAGACTTATTTATCCTATAACGATATCATGTTTATTTTATATTGTTTATATTTTTAATATTTATAAGTTAAATTTTATATTTCCGTACATTGTTAAGGGATAAAAACATACCATTTAATCCTCTAAAAGATATTTAAATTTCAAATATTTTTGAAGGATATGTTTTTCCTAACTAATTTAACAGAATGGATATAAACTATGTTCTTCTACTTTCTTCTATATCACTATTTTAAATATTATATTGTTAAATGGAGTAAATGATAATTTTTTTTAATATACCCATTTATATCAATGTGAATATTTTCATTAAATTTTAATCATATGTACTCTATTATTTTAATGTATCTAATTAAAATAAATTATTCAAACATTTTTAAATATTTATTTCTTGTGGATCATTTACTGTATGAAGATTAATTAAGTGTTCATAAATTTAAGACCATTATTACTATTTATTAGATAATTTTAACAATCAATAAGTCATTACTAGATATACTATAAAAGTATATATAATTTCAATGGTGGGTTATAATAATTAGAAAAAAGTGGAATGAAAAATAATGAAGAGTAGTGATTTCTATATCAACTACTATACACCAGTGACGGCGAATTGAAATTCTCTATTTGTTCATTATTATCGTACTAAAAAAGAAAAAATAATTATAATTGTACTATATAAAAGGGTATTTTTATATCTTAATGATGAAGAATATAGCATGAGATTATTTAAACTCTTATTATTATTCGATGATAAAATTAAGAAAACATGTGTTAATGATCAGTTTTTCTTCTAGAAGATCATTTCACATAAACCAATTTTGTAAGAAATTGTTTCATGACATTGTTTCATGATTCGATATACAATTTAATAATTTATTCAGTATCAATTGTATATACTAAGTCATGGTTTAGTTTCAACATGATATAATAGGTATTTGAAGTTACCAATAATGTAATATGAGACCCTATAATATCCTTATTTCATGGTGTCAATTTCATACATTAATATTTCATGTCTCCATTATTAAAATAATATATTATAAATATTACAATTATTATATTAAAAATGATGGTTTTGTGGACTAGGGGTTATTTTTTTGACCAAAACCACTATACATTTATATGCCTTACCCTTTCATTTATTTTAATTTCTACAATATAATCTAATTAAATACAATGTTTTCTTTGTGAAATCTAGAGATGTATTTAAATAGATAATATTTTTATCGTAATCAATCCCCCTATTGAGTCTTCATAAACTCACACCAAGACACCAATATTAATGATTTATGAAAACTATTGTCCTGTGAAATAGTATTTTTTTTAATTAATTGAATCTGTTAGGATATATAATCACTAAAAACAACACATATTTCTTATCAACCTTATGTAAATATAGATTGAAAAAATGGTAATATTATTTTAAAAAATATATTTATAAATTATTTCATAAGATGAAATTATGTTCTCGTGTAAAAAGTGTGACCTCCAAGGAATTGAACCATCAAATATTTTTTTGGATTCATTATTTTTTTGGTTTTTAAAATGTTTATTGTGTTTCGTTGTAAAATAGTGAAAATATTTCTGATGAAAAAAAAATCAATTGTTTCAATTTCATCATGCTTTCAAAATTAATTTCATAATGTAGTTATCCTAAATAACAACATCAATTCATTTTTCATGATATAGCTAAACTGATGACAATTAAAAGAATAATTTTTTCTATAATAATATTATTAAATATTCTATATGATGTTGACAAATGGAAACCAGTGGATCAAACACATCTATTTATTACTTCAGAACCTTTTAACTTTCAATTAATCCTTTCAACTAATTATTCTTCTCCATTTGGTTAATACAAAATTTATTATTGTTGTTTTCTTGTAATAATAACACTATATAACTTATCACCTTAGATATTAATAAAGGAACCCTTTATCTATTTAGTGTTATTATTTCTTGTACATCTAGTGATGAATAGTAATGTTTAATTTAATTTATATAATGATGAGTTAAATTTTTTATTTATTGATGGTGTAAATATATATTAAATAGCTGGAGAGTATAATTGTTCTATAAAAGTTTCATCAATTTGGAAAATCAGTTACTTTCTTGTGTACAATATATTTCTGAATGGAGTACACATAGCTGAAAATACTATTTGAAATAAATTTTGGATAACAATGATAGAATGTTTCTCATCACATAGGATATAAATTGTTATGGAATATAAATAACATTATGAATAAGAAATTTATAGTGATATACCACTAATAGTTCTATTACATATTTTAGAATAATATATTACCTCTAAATTTCCTCTTATAATATTCTAACAGTCTGTATACCAAAAAATTGGAATGATTGAAGGAAATAAGAATTTAAAAATTGGAAGTATTTTTTTATTTAGGATATAATAATATTATCTGTTCATCAATAACATTTTATATGTAATGTATATCATGATGAACTATTGGTTTAACATACAGTTTTCTATGTTCTACACCTTCATAAAGGTTAAGAATATATTAATGATATGGTTATGTCATTCTAAACACTAGAGATATCCTGGATATAATTTATTTTAAAATGAGAAATACGAAATTTTATAAAGAAAAAATAGGCTACACACATTATAAAGAAACACATTTAATATTATAATAGTTAATTGGTGATTTCAAGTGTCCACATATCTATTATTTTAACTTGTCTTGCGGTATTAGATTTTGTTATATCTTAGGATACAAAATTCCCAATTTCCATGTAATAATTGAAGGATTAACACCTATTATTATTAGAGGGTTGATGAATTCATAATTTTTAATGTGTTAATGGAGATGTAACACTTATTTTTATAAATTATTACCAAAAAACTAATCGTAATCAAATGAGCAAATGGAGACAATTTTTTTAATTATATATATATTTGAAACAATATTTCCACCAATATTCAATAACATAATTGAACATTTTATAATACATTTTATATATATTTCACAACAAGGGTTTTAAATATATATTTATTCTATATTAAAACATGAGGGATATAGTAATAGAAAAATGGAGAGTCTATGTAACAAAACATCATTTGAATGGTCAATTACAAAAGCATACTTGGTGTAGTAAAATTATAATTTAGTGCCTTTTTATTTTAATTCATAATATCATTAAAACCATAATCAAATTAGTCATAATGGGAAAGTATTAGTTTAATATTCAAATATATATTTTATTTCCTTAGTTATGATATTCTTGGTTTCTTTAGTGATTATTAAAAATGGACTCCATATGATGAAAAACATGTAGTTCATTTTTATTTTCAAGATAATTATTATAAACTAAATTGTTTGTATGATAATTTCTAATTTTTTCAATACTTTTTTTATATAATATTTTCATTATATATTAATAATAATAATAATTTACTACATTAAATTTTGATCATAATAAATTATTAGTTCATAAATATTATATTACCAACTGTTATTGAAATTCAACAACAATACATCTTATTATAATTTCAATGACTAATATTCTTAATTATTTATGGTTGAAAATGTGAATTCATTTTATTATTATAACTCATATTTTTCCTTATGAATTATAATTGGAAATAAAAATGTATTTGATTATGTGAACTATTTAAGACAAAAATCAAATTAGTATGATTTTATGATACATATTTGTTTAATGGCTTCTGATTTCATAGAAACACACATATAGATAATGATAAAAATTAATAAATAATAATTTTTTAAAATTAACCCCTCTTACTGAATGTGATGTTTAATTTTCTATCATTCTTGATGAAATTAATGAGTTTTGTTTTTAGGGATATAATTATATAATAATGCGAAAAATATCATTCTAATGATACCAATAGAGTTTTTCACAATGACAAACAATATAAATATATTGACATTAATTATATAAGTCTTATTACATGAAATAAAACTTTTACGATTTGTCATCAAGAACATTATATTTATTATTAAAATTAATATAATCATTTGAGATATGATAATGACTATTTTATTAACATAAATTTGAAATATATTGAAAATAAGATTATAAACTATTAATTTAGTTCCATAGAAGTGAAAAATATTTACATTTTTATAGAAACAACACTAAATAAATATATTATTCATAGAGATAATGTAATCAATGATGGGAAACCTTACTCATGATAGACATTTTTGATCATGTAGATAATGTAAAGAATGGATTTTAAATAATGAATGTTGATGAAAATGATTCTTGAACATAAAATTATGATTTTAAGTGAGAAGATTAAGTTATTGACAACGATGAATGAAATTTTGAACATAAATATGAATAACATTTTCTTTTATTCATTTTGTAGTAATAATAAATATATAGTGTTGTTTTGTAATATTTATTGGTCACTTATATTTGTTTTTTATAATATATAATATATTCATGTGACATTATTCTATTTGAATTTTGAATAAAATGGTTCGTAAAAATGTAATATTTATATATTTATATACAATGAGTCTTTTTAATGATACCGATTATATTTCTTATAATCCCCAAAAGTAGTTCAATAACATGATGCATAACTTGAATGAGGGTGCTTTCCCTAGTAATGAGGGTCATATTCTAATAACTAAGGGGAATAACATGGAATTGACTAATAAGAGGTGATAGGGTCGCACATGATTAATTATTATTGATCCAATTGCATAGAAACATAAATATATTGATCATGATACTCAATATATAAAGTAATTTTTAATGTTAATGTTATTTAATTATCATTTTATTTTCTAAATATATTACCATTTAATCTAATTTTTATTTATATTCACATTTAGTACTTATATGGGCTAGTGATATAATGAGGAGATATATTTTTACATTGTGTGTGACATGCGATCAAGTTCCAATAGATGTTAATCATCTCTTCCTAGATCAGTAGATAGTTTGTAAAAAATATTTTATTTTATTTTAAAAAATAGTTTAACTTTACTATATTATTAAAATTATTTAGTGTTTTGTGTATCCAATTACCAATCATAATTTTTAATGATTTTTTTGTCATGCAAGAAAATTTTCATCCCCATTTATAAATCCTTTAGATAAGAACTATTAAGAGACAATGTGAGATAGTGTTAGATGTCTCTATTGTTCCATGTAAAAATGATTACACAACATACTATTCATTGGGGGGAATACATACCTAATGGATATGGGATATTTTTTGTATGATATTATATTATGTTCAATATAATTTGGGGAGACCAAAATTCACACATAATGTAAGGGGTTGTATATTTTTTAATATAACATCAATAGTTGGTATTAAATATCAATTAATAATATATATGTGTGTGAATTAAATGTTTTCCAAATAAATCATGTAGTTTGTAATTGATTAAACTATTCGGGTGTTCGATGTTTGTTAGTGGACATAGCTTTTGAGTAACACAAGGGAGATTTTCAGTTCATGATAATGTCGAATATTAGTTAATATTTACATTATGGTTGTTTAAATTCTTATAATATAAATTCATTACATATTCATTTTCATTTATTGATTTATACAATAAATATAAGATAGATATTAATATGATACATGTGATCCATGCAATGATGGATAATGGGGATCCTGAGACGTTATACATGTCATGATTTGCTGAGTGGGATTTCATATGGGAGACTTAAATGGATTATGAAAATGGTAATTTCATCAGTATTTGTTCTTAAAGGATGCTATCTAGATACCATAATACTTAGGTGATGTCATAATTTAGCTAGATGTATTATACAATTAAATCATTATGTTTCACTGTTATATAGCTTTATTCAAGTCATCCCTTGTAAAAAGTATGTTATTCTCTATACGCTTTAAACAAGGGTTTATTAAAAACTATCATGAAAATAATATTAATATAATTTCCTAAATAACCAATGTTAAAATAATTTTTAAAAGTAATTTTTCCAAAAGAAAGCTAAAAATAATTTTCATTTTCATTATTTCTAAAATAATGATGGCCTTATTTTTTATGCCAATTCCATTAAATATGTATGTTATGTATTTTTTCTAAAAACTAGTTAAAGTATATTATTTTAGTAATTATTTTAATGAAAATAGATTTTAAAATTCTGAGATGCTTTTTTTAAATGTGTGAATATTTTATTTTTAGTTTTTACGTCCTCTGATGTGAATTTTCTGTTACAACATCTTATTACATTATGTAATTGATAAATTTTTCCATTCTCCTATAAATATATCAACCAAATTGGGAATAATAATATCACTCAAACATTTCATTTATATCACTATTGATACACTAGATCAACTACTTTGTAATTTTTTTTGATATGATATAGAAATTTATTCATATTATATTTTATTATATTAATTTATTTTAATGATATTCAATTGATTTAAAATTTTCTTTTTTTAAGAAGAATTCATTTTAGATGATGATTATGTTTCCAAAAGTATATCTTTTCCAGTACTCAAAATCAATTTTTATTTCATCATGTTTCAATTTATTATTATGAAATAATCTCCAATGCCAATGGAAATGAGGACATATAGGGAGACATAAGGAAAAACAATAACTATTATTTTTTCATTTTGTTGCTGAAGTGTATTGATTGTTATAAAATTTATAGATTGATGTTATTATAAACAAAATATAATTTATAATTCAATGAATTTCTATCTAATTACTTTATTCTATATTAATATCCCCAGAAAAAAATAATTTTTCACAAAAATTATCTATATCCTATGAAAATATATTTAAATTTCAAAATTTTCACATCGATTATAACGATAGATAGAATGACAAGTTATTTTCTATTAAATTTTTTTCATTATTCCAATATAGTCAATCTCAAAATTTATTTACAAGCTCAATGAAAATAATATTTAAAAAAATTGAAAACAGTGACATTAAAAAGTCATTTTTATGTAGTTTCCACATATATTGATTATTGAAATGGGGAAACAATGAAAATATTTTAAGAATCAGGGTTGGGATTTGAAAAAAAACATGAGTGCTTGATCATGTATATGTGATGTATTGGATGAGGTTTACAATTAAGGTTCAAACTATTTGATGGATTTTACCAACTATCATCAAAGTGAAAAAATAATTATATTCTTGTATATGAATTATTATTAATAGTTTGATATTTTTCTATAATTAATGTTTTTTTATTGATTTAAATTTTTAGTGAATTATTTCCTTAGAAAATTATATTTATTTTTGATAAATATAGAACTCCTTAAAAAATATATTTTAATATAAATTTAATGTATTCATAAATACTATTTGGTATGGAGATTCAAATATATCCTAAATATGATGTTATAAAATTATTTTCTATGTACCTTATAATTTTATTATAGGGTGATGAAAATTCTGCCAAGAGGAGAAAGTCCGACTATAATCACTTTGTAGAAGGACAAAAGTGCTTCTACTAGCCTATCAAGGAGAAAAGACTCAAATTAAGTCGCATTTCATTGAAGGAACTTGACGTTATTCATTTTTTCAAGGTTTTTAATTGGCCCGCATACCATCACTAGCAATGATTTGCGGAGAAGATGGATTGTGAACCTCCAGGTATGTGGGATGGACCATGAACTGCGGGCCCGCTAGAAAAAAAATCATGTACAACGTTAACCAAAGTAGTTGTGCATAGAATAATATCTGTGTTCTATACCGTGATCCCATCAATTTGTAGACTATGTGAATGGGTAGGGTTCTCTAAACCATTATCATGAACCAAAGCCTATACAAAACCCAAGTTGACTGATTCTTCTGCAGGTCAGAATATTTCTTCAATGGGCCTCCGCAAATGGTGTTGTATTCCCAATAAATATGACTTCTCTGATGCTCTATATAGAAAACACAATAGAAGAAGAAATGATGGAGACACAGAGGCATAGAGGGAGAAAGATAGATTAAGGATATATGACGAAAGCTTGAGGGACACTTAGAGGTTCCTCAGCATCCGTCTCGTTTCATCGATGAAGCATCAACTGCGAACCACTTCCTCGGCAGGTACAGTCGGTCGCAAACCATAAAATGAGGGGAATTGAATAATAATAATACAACTATGAACCTGATTGGTAAACCACAAACTATATAATTCCTGCGGATTAATTTACCGCTAGTGGTAATCCCCCTGACCCTCCTTTATTTTGGTGCTCTGTGTGGCGTACCACTATGTGGACTGAACCCGACACTACATAGTCAATCGGTACGTGGATGCAACCCAAAGCGGCATGGTCAGCAATGTACCACTTTGGTACATGGTGGAAAATACACACACTTTCATACTACACCGGTATGCGGATCCCCATTCTGCATGCATACCATTAGGGTATGCAGGGCCTTCCCCATCCTGCATGAGAAACCAGTACATAGAATGATGTGTTTCTGGTATTGTTCCTTTCAGTTCTATCCTCACCTCACCATTACCATCCAGTCCTAGATGATCCCTCTACATACCAGTCCCTCGATACTAGGCTAAAGCCTCCTTTAAATCTACCAGACCCATATGATCAAACCATTGGATTCATCAGCCTGCCACATTGAGTCTACATACCCATGGTAAGCTGAGTCATGAATTCCCTCCCCACAATGGTGCGGGATTTGGGAATGACTATAAGGCTACATTTCCATAGAACCCAGAGTCCAACTTTGGTATTCCAACGTGAACTTCCATGTTCAGGAGATTAAGGGTGATCACTTGATTTTCCATTTAATGAGGGAAAGTGATTAGTCTAAGGGGTTATGTTTGCTCCCCCCACACCTTGGTGAAGATTAAACTCCTCCCCTTCCCAGAACAGGCTTCGGGGCAATCCCACTATGGTATGTCCCCAATCATCCAAGGTAGCTCTGCATGACCAAAAATTTTATTTCACATTGAAGGGTTCATTGCTCTGCACCCTCACCATGGTCACCCCGAACTCATCCTCCACACGCTCTCCCTCCCCCGCCAATAGGGGAGGATGCATGTGCATTGTCCAATATTTCACATCTTCTTTTTTTCTCACATTGATCATGAATCACATGAGATTAATGGTTTGAGAGTATTACACCATCTGCACAAATTCTGAACTATGAGAACTCAAATTGATAGTTAAATCATGGCACGTAGGATGCCAATCAGAAGGCCTGACCTCAAAAGGTGTACCAATCCATAAAGGGTCCACCCAATCATGTTTTACAAATGGGAAACTTCCACGCGTAATCCAAACACATTCTGAACGACGAGTACTACGATTTCTAAAAAAATAAAGATATATATTATGCCTACTAGATGGCACGAGCTCAAAAGGGTTCCCTCCCATAAAGGTTCCACCCAATTTTGTCCCCTAAAATGGGATGCTTCCACACATATTACCTAGAAATTCAAACTACATGTGTTCTAATTCCTCTCTGGATGATATGTTGGAATCCCTCTTTGTGGGCCCGATCCAAACATCAAGTCACCTTTCACCAACCATGATGATGATAAACTCTAGAGGGCCTTATAATATGGCTATGTCGGCATCACCATTGGGGCATCAAATATATGCATTCTCATGAAGATCCTGAAATGTAAGGGTAGCCCATGGACACACACATTAGGAATGATCCAAGGATTCACGAACCTATGAAGACACATAAATATAAAAGAGAGTCCTGGAACATGCATCAATCCTCCCCCACAAGGGTATGGTGAGCCCGACCTCCCATCCAATCGACCAATGGAGTCCTTAAGTGTAATTGGCCAAATCATCAGCCAATGAGAGCCTAACGTTGGAATGATGGTCCATGAATCATTGATACTAGGGTAGTTGGGCATTCTTGGCTCCATGAATAAACTCTTTGGAGACCATCCAAGGCAATTATATCCGATAAGGGATGATTGCATGAGTGTTTTAAACCCACACAATCTCCTTCAAGGTCCGAAAGTTCGCACAAGGATATTCAACCTTCTTTAAAGGAAAATTTCACCGAACATGTCAAAAAAGGAATGGTAAAATTGATAGGAATCCATACATATACAAAAAGGGACGAGTGATGATTCTCATCCAACCATTTCCGCACCACCCATAAATGTTCCACATTAGATGATGAACAAAAATGTTGACCCAATGTGAATCCTTATCCAAGGTCATGGTTCTAGCCCTAATGATAAAACACAAAAGGATACTGCTCATTGGAAAATTTTGTCAGCCTTGGTATGCACAAAACACGCCACCTCATATGTGGAACAAAAATGTTGAACTTGATGGGAATTCTTAACAAAGTCAGCGGTTATACCCCTCTCCAGCCCCTTCACCCCACAACAAAAAAGGGGAAGGGGGCCAAACTGAATCTTGAAATATACATAAGTGTAATGTAATACTTTTTTTGATGATGTTTTGTGGTAAGTATGTCATATAATTGGTTTTCAGGTTCTTGATGAGTGATATTCGATCCAAATGATCTCCCAAAGACACATACAAATATGCACATTAGCGATCACGCAAGCGTTCGGGGCCTCGATGAATAGTAGGACCCCTTCCCATACCCAGCATCTTCGATGCTGGTTACCCAATATGTTGATCAAGGATTACCACCAAAATGGTACTCACCCCATGCTAGAGGCCACATGACAATCCCACTTATCCAAAATGATCTGCAAGCCACCTATTGGGCCGTTGCTAGTCCCTAGTGCAATGTGGCCCCGATTCTCGTCTCATACCATTTCAGGAGCCTATCCCTGCAACTCCCCAAATTCAGCTTCCCATACCTTAGGGAGGCAGATGAAGTCAATACTGACAAATTGATCCCAACCGCACGGGCTTCCAACCCACTATCCCCCTCTAGAGAGCATCACTACTGAAACTAGATGACCAGGCCTCCTCCTGCTAAGGAGGTCCTTATGCCAAGGGAACCCACCAAAGTTCAAGTATCCCGGGCCCATTGGGCTGTGTTCCATGATAACCGAATATATAACCAGGAACATGCTATCATTCATTTTCATGAAGAGTAGCTTAATTGTACTAATGAGGAAGCAGTCAATGGGCACACATACAACACTACCCTATTCACTCAAGCCCAACAAAGAAATTGGGTGTCATAATATGATCACATCAACGTTCATACTAATGCTCACCGGTGCCACCACAAAGACAGAGCGACAAACTACATGAAGACAAAGATATATCATAATGAACTAAAATCCCTCCATCTAAATAGTGAGGAACTCAGCTACATGTAGGAACAAACACCTACCAATTAACTTCAGGCACGCTATCTAAATAGGGAGGAGGGAAAATATGTGCATAGAAAAATTCTTGTTGTTGCATACAAATACTGTGAGACAAATACTGTGACAAGCGAGTAGGTGAAAATCCCCACTCATGAATATGAAGAACACCAGTCAAATACGGTAGAAACTAGAGAAGGAAGCTGGTGACAGACTCGTTCCTCTATCCTAGCACATGATAACCTCAAATATCAACTGGAAACTCATGGAGGACTGGAGTAGGTACAAACTCCTTCTCTGACATCGGAATGGGCCATCATACCAATTCCAGCAAAAGATGTATCTCAACACATCTTATCAATGATGGAAGATCCGACATTGTTTCTTGAACATATCCTCCAAACATTCCAAGATATCATTGCTTCAGTGGAAAAGGTGAGAAAATGGGCCCACGACCCGATTTCCTCGAATGGAATGACTCACTCAAAAAATGAGTTAGTCACTCCAGAGAAATTATGCATCCCTAATTTAGTTCAAGATGGTCGACAGAAATATCCCACGACATACGGACAACCAGATCAGGAACAAATACATGTTCCAACTGGGGGCGCCGGTCCAAAATGGTGGCTGCTCCAGGGCAGGCATATATCCATGCTAAAACTCAAGATGTCCATTAGCATATCCCAATGACATCACATGACCCAACAATATATGGACCTATATATGAAGTCCATTACCAATAGAAGGTGTCATCGGTTTCCTGCAAGAGAGAACCCAAAAGTTAGAATCATCAAAGAAAACTCCAAAATTAAGAACACATACACAATCCTACTCTGCTGGAAGCTGTGGTTCATGAGGTCCTAAAAGGTATTTAAAAAAATTCTCATTACCATATCATTTAATTACAAAATTCAAGAATTTGTAGTTGCAGTTGTGAAGGTCCTCCCTACAATGTTCCTACCAGTAGCTCCGAAGGTCCACCACAGAGCACCCATGGGGGCTTACTTCATGGGGAAATAATGATCAATCATGATATCCTATCTTCTAATGTGTGTTGGGGTTTCCCTCCCCTCAACCTAAATATCATACCATAAGAAGGTCTTCCACTTGTCCTCATTCACTCTAATGGTCCTCCCCAGGGTATACACTACAGAAATTCTTCTCCATATAGTATGATATCTGGTCGTGATGGTAGTCCTCAGCATGACAACATTCATTGCGAAGGACCTCCCAGCAATGACAATTGCTATGAAGGCCCTCCCCACAGAAAAAACAAGCAACGGAAAGGTCCTCCCTACATTTCAGTACATCTTAAAGGCCCTCCCTAGGATGTACACTATAGGAATTATCCCTTAACCAGGTATCAAGTCATTATGGTAGTCCTCGCCATGATGAGAGTCTTTGAGAATACCCTCCCTACAATGACTGTTTCTGTGAAGGCCCTCCACAAAGTGACATCAAGCATTAAGAAGTTCCTCCCCTTGCTACATCTCACCCTGAAAGTCTTCCTCAGAGTATACACCATCAAGAAAATTCTTGCGGTCGGGAATCAACATTCAATACTATCCTTCTCCATTGCAGCACTATATAAAGAGGTCCTCCCATCAATCAAAAATCATATTATCAAGAATGTCCTCCCCATTTGAGAACAAATATGAGAAATACCTCATATGATGAGGTTCTTAGAATGGATTCAGACACAACTAGAACTCCATATTCAATGAGTGATATTCATTCTCAACTAGAGGATAACCTGGGGCCACAATCAACTCTTAAAAACCCCCACTATATTATGAAATCATTATGACTCCCACAACACTACTATAATTTGAGGATGTAGACACGGTTTGAATCGTTGGATATAATCCCAAAAACTATTCCTATAAGTTATATCAATGGATTAATGGACCATGGATGGTATTGGAATGGCTATATGGAAAGCCCTATGTCCACGAATTCAAACGGTGGCTATATCCCTATAGCCACTGATTGTATAGTGGCTAAATCCCTATAGTCACAGTTTAAAATCATTGCTAAAACCCATTAGCCACGGTTATAAACCATGGTAGAAAATTAAGCCACATAGCGCCTATATCCATGATTTTAAATCGTGGATCAAAGCCATCCCATTTCATTAAAAAAACCCCGCAGCACCCCCTATAACACCCCATGCACCCACATTCCCCCTATACAGGACCCTTTCCCCTCTAGAACAGCCCCCTTGCACCCCCTAGAACACCCCCACCACCATGATCCCCTTGGATAGCCCCTTGCAATCCCATGCCCTCCTGGATAGGCCCCTTGCACCCCCTGGATAGCCCCCTTGCTGTAACACCCCTAACCGAGTTACTCAGAGTCGGTGTATTATTACATATCATTGGCATGATCACAAAAGATCATGTCTCAAAAGACCGATTAGTTTAGTATCCTTGGAATCACTAGATACATTCATAAATGTTACATTACATAATAATGTGAAAAAAAACTACAAAAACATCTTGTCTTCATATCCCCTCATACTATCCTTTAAGGTCATTTATAAATTAATTCTTCACATCCTGGGAAAAATAAAACATTGAAAGGGGTGAGCTCAAATGCTCAGTAAGGATAACAATATAGTAGAAATTTTCATTAATAATCATAAACATTTAAGCAAATGAATAACAAAAACAAAAGCATTTTAAACTTAAAATTCAGCATAATATAGCACAGATAAAATGAAATAATTCCATTTTCTTATTCACAGGGATATTCTACTAGTCGAATAACCACATGTAATATCAATAACCACTTTCATAACGATGGAATTCATAATGCTAGACTATCATAACCACATATTCAACGCCTCGTGCCAAGACTACAAATTAGATTTTTTCAACGCATTGTGCCAAGACACTAGTTTGTCTCATGAGACCTACTGAAGCATTGAGGAGCTATAGTGGGCTCTACCCGTCACTTACTAAGTCCAATGCATTCCTCATGTGAAAAGTTTGAAACATAACATAAACATTCGTATTAAAACAAGAATATGAAATGTCAATAATTTAACCACAAACAATGAATGGTATAAAAATAGCACATCCACAGTCAAACGTAACTCAGTCGATACAATATGAAGGATTTTATTATATCATATTAACCTCAATAGAGAATATTGAAGGATATAGACATAGATTAATATAATCATGAAACTGTTGAGAGAAATATCCCCCTTTTTCATGAAAACATTTAAAAGTTACAAAATTTTTCAAGAATCCATTTAAAATAGATTTTTGAATCAAAGTGTCCCATACCACTTTGAATCTTTTAAAAGAAATTTTGATTTGAAAACTTTAATGTCTATATAAAAAAATCCTTAAAACCATTTTTAAAACATGGACATTAATGAGAAAGATTTAGAATAATAAATCATTAAAATATTTTAAAATGATATTTTCATCACATTGAACCACATTTTACTCCTTGAATTAACTGTGTCTCTCATATTTTCGAAATTCCACTCACAATAGTGGTAAAATTATGTTTTACGTGAATTTCCAAATTCTCCTAGGAGGTGGGTAAAAGACGGTGAAAAGTTCAATAAAATCTTTATATATCTAAAATTATTCTAAACTGACTCCAATGAATTACATTGAACATATATAAGTATTATCTATCTATTTTGACCTTAATTAAATTTATATAAAATAAATAATTACTTAAATAAAAATTCGTTTTTAAACTATAAATCGATGTTTTTTCACTATTCCTAAAAAATTGAATGTTTTCAGAAAAATACCAAATATTTACCCTACATTAATATCGATATTCCAAATCGAAAAATGAAGACCATTTTGAAAGATAAAATTTATAAAATTTCAAAAAGTGGGTATTACTATTCATAATAGCTAGTTTGATTGGTTGTGGTGTGTGTTAAAACTCTAAGTTGCGTACAACACACGCTACTGTATTATTCCAAGAGAAGTGTACTGTGGAAGCTTGGGGTGTTACATTCTCTTATAATTTAAATAATTTCATCCTCGAAATTATTAAAATTGGGCTTGGGAATATAATGGAAAGTCCCACATCAGAAAAAAGTCAATAAAACTATCACCATAAAAAAAGAAATAGAAGTACAAAGGTCACCCAATATAATTCATACTAGGATTCCATGTAGGAAAACATGAATATGTAAGATAAAATAAGTGTCAAGTTGTGATGGAGAGGGATAGAAAACATGACCAGGATAAAGTTAACCACAA
Source organism: Viscum album (assembly GCA_963277665.1). Lineage (NCBI taxonomy): Eukaryota > Viridiplantae > Streptophyta > Magnoliopsida > Santalales > Viscaceae > Viscum > Viscum album. Next base: position 901,286,839 of record OY728162.1, on the reverse strand, counting down.
GAAAGCCACAAACTTGTGATGGGACAAACGGTCATTACATTCCCAGTATGAAAAGTATACAGACAACATTTTTTAAGTTACATTACATAATGATGAGGAATTCATTTACTAGACTAACTAAGAAAATAATGATTTATACTTACTTTTTAAGTAGAGTTCCATTCTTTAATAAATTTCCACCACTAAATCATTTTTTTAAATGATGAATATTCAAGAAGACTTGGTCACAATGGAAGATCTAGAATAAACTTCTATAGAATCACATGATCCACGAAGGATAACTTATATATTTACCTTGTTTTTAGAGATTAATCAAAACCAAAATGGTTAGTACAAGATCTGATGATCCCCCCAAAGTATATTCCTTCAGAGAAAGAAACACTAATCTTAATTTCTAAAATTAAACCAACAATACCCCAAAGTTAAATAAATACCATTCAATAAACAATTTTCCTTAAAATCCTTCAATATAATCCAAACTAATATTGAAACCCAAAACATAGAATAATTTGGTTATGCAGTCTTCCACGTTAAATTGTATCTCCCAATGACATCAACTACTCATAATGTCGCATACTTAAATGTAATTAACCTAATCACAAAGTTTCTATTATAGTATAATCATTTCCATAAATAACCCAAATCACTATAAATCCACAATAAGAACGTAGGTAAAAATCCATCATTACTCCTCAAATAAAATCCCATTGTATTCTAGTTTCCTTGGGCATATAGTGTTCCCAACAAAGCGAACATCTTCCCAAAATAACTTTTATCACATTTTCAACAAATTATTTTCCTATACTAAGGTTATTCATTTGATAAGACATAAGAATCCAAATCAAGTTATTATTGATCAATAGAATTATTTAACTAAAAATAATTAGTCACACTAACCAAGGACATTATGTAGTCCAGTGGTAGGCGATAAATCCCAATCAATGTTTGGTTGTGCGTTCGATTTCCCATAGCTTTTTCTAACATGATGGATTGTCATTAGGTCAGCGTTTTGTCCTTTTTCAAAAACTTTATTTCATAACATTACCTAAATGAGATAAATTCCTCAAAATAAACATAATATAAATTTAACCAGAAATTTTATCTCATACCTTTCATTTACATCCCAAAATATAATAACTTGTAATTGCCTCAAACCCAATGATCATATAAAACCAAATGGTTATTTATAACTATATCCAAAAGGGAAAAGATAATTCTTCCTCAAATATCATTCTCACATGGAAAACTGTGGGGTTACAAATACAAAAGAGAATTATTCTAATGTAATCCCATCAACAAGGAGCACTAATACTATTAAACATTTCTCCAACCATTTATTTCAACATAGGTTTTTCTTTGACCAATAAAATATCCTATAGAATAAGGAATTCACTCGGGTAATGGCCAGGTCCCCTATATTTTTAGAAAATGGCTGTAAAAGGATTTCTGGGACCATTTTTATTTTCTTCCATTGTACTCTATATTTTTCCTCGGTAGTTTTTCACTATATATCCTTTTTCCCACACGTAAATCATTTCTTTGTTCCATTGAGACACATTCTTGGGTGTATCCCTCCACATTTCCTGTATGATGGAAATTTAGGATTCTTTTCTCCATGGTCTCCACTACTGGAGCTCTTATTATTCATCACCTTTCTCTTCTTTGTTGAGTCCGAGAGGTGGTTAATATATATGTTGTTGATCATATTTTTGGAAAACTGATTTTCCATGAACATGATATCTTTTATGCCTATCTACATTCCATTTTTTGCTCATTTCTACCTCTATTCCCACCTTGTAAATCATTCTCATAGTTACTATGACTTCCTTGGACTCCAGTCATTGACTAAAACTAGAAAGCATTGTGTGATTAACAGTAGTCATAAAATCATTTAGAAAATATCATGACACCATATTCTCAAATTGAAACACCTTAAGATTAACCAAGGTAATTCATTCTCATATTATATTAAAATAATTCAAATTGGTTTTTTAATAAAATGTAAATTGTCATAAGCATATCCCCCGGGAGTGTCGTAACCAAGAGTGCAGCAAGGCCTGTTGTCGTGCACCATTTCCCATTCGAGTCTAGGTCAAAGCGGTGTTTTTGGGTTTTACCCTTAGGTACATCAGTGCCAGTGCCAACACTACCTGCTCGTATCCAGACCGGGATGTATTCCATATAAAACTCACAAAATCTATACAATACCAAAATTCTAGGAAGTTCTTCGATACTAATCCTCAAAGTCTATCATCGGGCTATGTTCTCTAATCAGGGTTTATATAAATCTAGTTTCCAAGGTTTGTACTAAACATCATATAATACTGATTGTAATTCCCCTACCCCAGTTACCTACAGTCGGTGCATTATTAAGTATCATTGGCATTATCACAAAAGATCAAGTCTCGAAATACCGATTAGTTTAGTATCCTTGGAATCACTAGATACATTCATAAATGCTACATTACATCATAATGTGAAAAAAAACAACAAAAACATCTTGTCTTCATATCCCCTCATACTATCCTTTCAGGTCATTCATAAATTTCTTCTTCACGTCCTGAGAAAAATAAAACATTGAAAGGGCTGAGCTCAGATGCTCAGTAAGGATAACAATATAGCGGAAACTTTCATAAATAATCATAAACATTTAAGGCAACATATAACTAAAACAAAAGGCTTTTAAAATTTAACTTCAGTATAATATGGAAAAGATAAAATGAAATAATTCAATTTTCTTATTCACATGGATATTCTACTAGTCGAATAACCACATGAAATATCAATAACCACTTTTATAACGATGGAATGCAAAATGCCAGACTATCAGAACCACATAGTCAAGGCCTCATGCCAAGACTACAAATAAGATTTTGTCAAGGAATTGTGACAAGACACTAGTTTGTCTCATGAGACCTACCGATGCATCGAGGAGCTATAGCATTCTCCACCCGTCACTTACTAAGTCAAATGCATTCCTCATGTGAAAATTTTGAAACATAACATAAAAATTCGTATTAAACTTGCATACGAAATGTCAATACTTTAACCACAAACCATGAATGGTATAAAAATAGAACATCCACAGTCAAACATAACTCATTCGATACAATATAGATGATTGTGTTATAACAGATTAACCACAATTGAGAATAATGAAGGATATTGACATAGATTAAAATAATCATCAAACTGTTGAGAGAAATATCCCCATTTTTCTTGAAAACATTTAAAAGTCACACAATTTTTCAAGAAGCCGTTTAAAGTAGATTTTTGAATCAATGTGTCCCATACAACTTTGAAACATTTAAAAATAATTTTTATTTGAAAACTTTAATGTCCATATAAATAGATCCTTAAAACCATTTTTAAAACATGGACATTAATGAGAAATAATTAGAATAATACATCATTAAAACATTTTAAAATGATATTTTAGTTAGAGTTCCTAACCAAAAGAGAGACACTTGAATAAAAATAATTGAGGTAATAAAAACTTTGTAATATCATGAGAATAAATGGATTCATGATATATTATGTCAATGTACATTATATAGACCATATAAAAGTGATTTGGTGTATAACGACAAAAGAGTCTCAACGAAATGTAAATTGTGATGAAATCTCTCATAAAAGTTGTATCCTTAGGATAAGGATAAATCAACGACTTAATTATGTGTGATAAATATAAATACACTCAATATTATTGGATATTATGTGATAAACAATAAAAGTACATTCACACATATTCTTTTAAAAACAACACCAATGAATTGGATGTTTAACTCAAAAAATGGAGATTGATTAAAAATTACTCTTATCATGTTCATACCGATGACTTAAGAATTTATCAAAGGATTTATTATGTATATCAAAAGTATACCGACAGAAAGAAAATTGGAAATTATGACATAAACAAATGAATAGTGATTCCACACATAATCCTGGAGTAAAATAATCAATGAAGTATGCGTAAAGTCGAATGATTGGAAATTGAAATTTTAAATTGCCTTATTGATTTGGTAATGTACGAAACATAAAACCATGAAATAAGGATCATATAATTATGATTTAAATATCCATGAATTAATGTATATTACAAAAATTAAAAAAAACATGGGCAGTACACACACGACATGAAATAAAAATGTGGTGAACAATGGAAATCTCACGGAATTAAAAGTGAGAAAAGAAACCCCTTACTTTGTACTTTTTCCTTGGTTGAGGGTAGGTTATCCACCTATATAATGGGGAAATATTGTTTATTTAATTATAAAAGAATAATATACATTAATATTATAACATATATGATTTTTTAACATTACTTTGTCAATAATATCATAGTATTATCGTCATTTTGGGTGTTAACTTACTCATTTTCATTTATATGTTTTGTTACATAATTCATGCTCTTTATGGATAGGTTGTATCTTATTCATATACATAATTATATCATGTCATTAAAAATTATTTTTAATCATAAAATGACAATTAGGCTTGTATGGATACAATGGGAAATGAATCTGATCACGTTCATTGAGATGGTAGTCCATATGTCTGCACGAGCGATAATATCATTCTTTTGAAAATAAAATCATATATAATTGGATAGAATATAATATATATAGAATCATTATAATGTTATATTTATTATTTACATGAATTACATATCATAATTATAACCAACTAAATCATAATGTATTGAATAACAATTACACCGTGACATGGAGACGGTAGGCCGTACGTACGCACGTATGGTGAAATGTCATTCAATGGATTGACAGAATACTGAATATGGTTGTACTATATTTATAATAAAATCATAGTATATAAAATATCGTGGATTTATTATTTTATAATAGAAATAACAAAGAAATAAGAAGTTGAAGAAGAATGGAACTTGAATGAGGGTGGTGAAAACATTACCTCTTCTTCAGGTTATTCCTTTTGATTTGATCAAAAGGGCTCCTTAGGTTATCTTTATGATCAAACTAAGGCCTATAGGTTGAAGTGAGGGAAGTTTAGAAAATATTTGGGCAGGGTTTGGCCGAGCCAAAAGGCTTTTAATGTGTAAATTAGAGTGAAGGGGGAGTACCCTTTTATATGAGGGGTGAGGGGAACCTTTGGAAAAGCTTGAAATATTATTTTATAATAAATTCATATTTGGTTTCTAATGGGTCAAAAGTAGATTATTTAAAGTTTAAGGTGGGGATGGATATAATCCTTTCATCCAATAGATTTTAGACAGGTTTTGGTCACAATATTAACCTTATCATTTATATTTAACTCACAATTAAATAGTTTGACATTTACCATGTCGATTTGTATTTTTATATTATATAGTTAATAAACTTACTATATACCTCCAAGAGACCCCCATGTAGTCCATTAATGATACACCTATCATTATATAAGTCTTCTAGCCAATCCATAGATTTTGAGGAATAGAATATCAATTAATAATATAATATTTGTTTTAAAAACTCTTTTATGTCGATGTTGACACTACTGGGTAGTTCGTGTTTGATGATTTCATAATAGCATTATTACTTCGAAAAAAATTGATATAACCAATCCTAATATTTTATATTAACCTATAAATTTAGTGGAATTCATAAAAAGTTTTAAATTACATTTATTTCTATTTTTATAATATCAATTATTTTAATATTTCATTAATTAGGTAATTACTGCATCACTATTGTGTCACAAATAAATTAAATTATTTAATGTCTAAAAATTATAAATAAAATACCATTATGTAAGAAATATTTTTATCTTTATAATTAATATTTATAATCAAATTTATCTTATTTATAACCCTATATTAAAAATGTTTTAGTTATTAAACTTTCATTTTATCTCTTTTAACTCTTCTTTGAATTAAATAATATTAAATGTACTAATCTAGTCCAAGTGGACCTAAATGATAATATTTTATTCATAAGGTTGTATTTGGTCGATATGTACTTGTCCAATAGAATTAGGACATGTTTTATGGTAATATTAATATCATTTTTACCCTTAAATACCCTATTTACTTTTAACCGTGCTAAATAAAAGTAAAAAGTTACTATTCACCAAAAATTATTTTCATCTCATTGAACCTAATTTTACTCCTTGATATTAACCATGTCTCTCAGATTTTCAAAATTCCACTCACAGAAGAGGTAAAATTATGTTTTATGTGAATTTCCAAATTCTCCTAGGAGGTGGGTAAAAGACGGTGAAAAGTTTAATAAAATTTTTATATATCTAAAATTAATCTAAACTAACTCCAATGAATTAAATTTAACATATATTGGTATTATTTATCTATTTTTACCTTAATAAAATTTAAATAATATAAATAATTATTTAAATAAAAATTCGGTTTTAAACTATAACTCCATGTTTTTTCACTATTCATCAAAAATTGAATGTTTTCATAAAAATACCAAAAATTAACCCTAAGCTAATTTCGATATTCCAAATCCAAAAATGAACTCCATTTAGAAAGATAAAATTTTTAAAATTTAAAAAAAGTGGGTATTACTATTCATAATGGCTAGTTTGATTGGTTTTGGTGTGTGTTAGAACTTGAGGTTGCGTACAACACAAGATACTGTATTATTAAAAGAGAAGTGTACCGTGGAAGCTTGGGGTGTTACACTTGCACCACTTTGGACAGCCACCTTGCACCCCCTGCACAGCCCCCTTGCTACCCCTTGGACAACCCCCTTGAACACCACCATGCCCCCTGGACTACCCCCATTCACCTCCTTTCACGCCCCTCACACCCGCATTCTCCCGGGATAGCCACCTTGAACACCACACCTCGCAACCCCATGCCCCCTAGACATCCCCCTTGCACCCCCAAAGGACAACCCCTCTTGCACCCCCATGCCCCGACCCCACCCCCCCTTGGACACCCCCTTGCACCCCCTGCACACCCATGACCCCTACACCCCCCACTAGACATCCCCATTTAACACCCCCTTTCACCCCCATAGTATCCAACACCATAGAATTTCTCATTGCACCCCCTCCTGGACACCCCCTCCCTCCTGAACACCCCACCGTCCTCTATACCCCCCACCTTGAAACCCCCTCCCTTCTGGAAAACCCTTCCACCAGCATGATATTTGAAGGAAATATGTTCATAATTAACATAGTAAGAATTGTAAGAATGAAAATAAGTGAGTCATTGAATAACTAATAGTGTCATTGAAAAAGGATAAACATATTGACACCATGTCATAGGGCTGTCATGATTTCAGAGAAGTACATTCCACAAAAATTCCTTCTAATGTGGACAACCCCCCTAGACACCCCCTCCCCTTGTAGACCCTTGTTACACCCCCTAGGTAGATCCACTAGACATCCCACTAGACATCCCCCCCAGGGCCACCCCCACTCCCCCCAAGAGAACCCCCCATGTACCCCCTGGACATCCCCACATCCATTCTGGACACCCCTTGGACACCAGTAGCCCCTCCAAGATAGCCCCCATCGATCATGGACACCACCCCTCCCCATATTCACCATTCCCTCTATGATACCCCCTGGAAAGCCCACTTGTACCCCCTGTACATATCCCAATCCATCCAGGACACCCCCATGGAGAGCCCCCCACCCCACATGCACCCCCTTAATAGCCCCTCATGCCTCCTAAATAACACCACCTCCCCCTGTAGAACCCCCTGGACAGCCCCCATCCCTCTTGAACACCCCCGTGGACAACACCCCCCCACCCTCCTAGACACACCCATGGACATCCCCCTTTCTCCCGGACAACACCCCCCCCCCCCCTCCTAGACACCCCTTGGATAGCCCCCTCCCCCTAGACATCACTCATGTAATGCCCCCCTCCCCCTAGAAGACCCCCTGGATAGTTAGTGTTTGGGTACTACAGTCACTGTTGGGGTACTACAACCAGTGTTAGGGTGATACTGTTGATGTTCTACCATTGAGGCTCCATCGTTGGTATGTGACTACTTGATGAAGAACAAAGACATTGTATGTCTCTATGTATTAAAGTTACCATGAATCACTTCTGATGAAAATGATATACTATAAGTGCACCTGAGACACTATGGTCATTGTTAAATGATACATAATCCATTTTTAAATTCTGTTTACTGATAAGCCTCAATTATTTGATTCAATAAGAAAATAATTAGTTTTGTTATCTCCATCATAGAGCTAATAGACCAGAGTCCTTTCACAAGAATGTTTTCCTACCTCTATAAATCATTCCATGATATTCTTTTTATTTTCCATGAGATTCATAAAATTTTCATCATTCAAAGAGTCGTTCAGGTTTCAATATAGTATATCTAATTTATGTTCTAGTTCATTAATTCCTATAATCGACGAATAATGTAGTGCATACCATTCCATAATGACTCTTTTTAGACATCTTAGTGTATTTTTTAGTATATGATATTGATTTCCTTATAGTGGAAAATTTCATTATTACATCACTATTGATAAAAATACGTCTTCCAAAGTCTAGATCATATAGAAATAAGAAACTTATGAGAATCAACGTCTCAACAAACTAGTGAGTGTAATGGAAAAGAGTAAAATGAGAGTCCCCTCTCTAGGTGGTATCCTTACTTCCTTGTTTCTTGACTCTAGTTTAGAAGGAATCATACATTCAGATAGAGAAATTGCCTTATGTCTGTTGGTCACACCACTAGATTCAATGTTTGCATCAAAAACCATTTAATCTCTTGGTAGATCATCATTAAAATCTAGAGGACTAAAATAGTTTTACATAAAATTTACAGAATCTTCAAATGTTGGAAGAATTTTATTAGTGAAGTGATATAAAATTGGGAATGGAGGGAGATTCAAGGAGAGAGATAAAGAAAGATTACTAACATCATCAGTAACAGTAGTAACTCTAATGGAAGCCCAATCATCCATTAATATAATATATATCTCTTCTTCACCGTACAATATAGCTAAACTTCCACATATACCAATATCATCAAAGATAATAGAATCATGAGATCTAGGAAGAAGCAACCTAACAAAGACTACCTGAATTTTGAACCATTATATATTTTTAAATATAAAAATATAGTTTCCCTAGGGAATTATTTACAATGAACATCGGTGACTATGAGGGTAGATTAGCATTTTTCTGGTTCTGAGAAATCTATTAGGAAATTGACTCTTGTAAAATATTTAATGAAAGGTGGTGATGGATTTATTGATGACCAGTGGGCCTTAAGAGGTCAAAAGAATGCATAGTTTTAATCAAGTGTAGGAGATGACCATGTTGACTTATAAAATAAACTTTTTTGAGTTATGATACTTGTAAGGGGAATCATTCCCTTGGAATTATGAATGTTTATTCACCTACTAAAACTCCCTCCATTAGGGCTGGAAATATTGATAAATATTTGAACACAACCTTTATTTCAATATCAGAGGAAGCTAAAAATAACCACCCTATTAATGGAAAATCCATGGTTATATCATGAGATATTTCCTTTTCTAAAAGTGATATTTATGGATTTAATAAGGATGATACCAGGAATGAGGATGATCAATGTATGAAATTGGATGGTGGTACTGGTAGTAGTGATACTTACAACATTGATGAATCTAGGAAGGCTGAGAAGGATTCCTTAACAGTGGATAATGTAGGTGAATAAGGGAAAGTGGATGGGGACCCATCTTTATATTTTTAATCTTGTATGAGAGAGGTCATCTCAAGAACACAATAATGATTTCACACAGTGGCTTGAATACCCCCACCCCTAGATAGAGCCCCCCAAACCTGCATATACCCTTTGGACAGACACCCCCGGATAGGAACCGCCCTGCAGCACCCCTTCCCCCATGCAAAGCCCCCCCCACCCACACCCCCTGGACCACCTTCCCCCTATACAGACCCTAAACAAACCCCCTTACAGACCCCCCTACACCACCCCTTCCCCCAAGAAAATCCACCTCTCCCTAGATAGACCCTTAATTACATAGACCCCCTAAATAGACCCCACCCCTAGACCTAGCACCCCTCCCCGAACAGACACCCCCAATAGGCAACCCCCTGATAGCCCCCCCCCCCCCACAGTGGTTCTCCCACTTGCATATACAAGATGATAATCCAATACTCTAATAAATGACTCAATTCTTAATAAAAAAACACGGCTTCTCAAACAAAACATGTTCTCATGGTTTTAAAAACTATCCACTACCTAAATTAAATAAATCATAAACTACTGAATAAGAGTACATGCACTCTAAAAAATGAGTCACTACTCATATTTAATACATGTAAAAGAGAATATTAACTAAAACAAAATAAAATTACATGCTGGTTTGAAATATAAAGTTTCTCAAATCTTTCCTGATAGTGTATTTCTCCAAAATCGAGAGTTAGTCGACCTTGTCACCTTGAATGAAGGATCAAAACCCTGAAAGAATATTTTTTTTAGAAAAGGTTGAGGATCAAGCCCTCTTTATTGAACAAAAAACCAAATGAACCTCTTTTATGGCTAGATAAGAGGGAACCTATTATAGATAAGGGAAAGATTCCAAAGGAAACAATAAAGAAAAACAAAAATTTGGGGTATATACCATTGCCATAATATTGGATTAAACATGAGTAAGAAAAATAAGATACAAAAACATTTAATTAGAACTCATGGGAAAAAAATATCACCAAACGTAAGAATCAATTTAATACAGGGTTCATGTTTACTAATTATAGCTTGTGGATAGATATTAATTGTAACATAGGGGATATGTCATGTATTTGTACCTTGATATAAAATCATTGTACATAAAGTGCAGAAGAATATGAGAGAATACACACGCATTGATTCGAGTAAACATTCATATGTGAGAATACAAAATAAAAACATCATCTTTATTGATCCCTAAAATAATTCTATAAGCACATGATTGGTAACTGCTAAAAAGTAATAAAACAGCTGCATATTTCTTATGCTATTAAAGGTCGTGAAATTGTATCTCTAGACCCACCCACCCTCACACCCGGACAGCCCCCCCCCCCTAAATGCACCCCCACATCCCACCCATACCTGCACCCCCACAACCCCCCCCCCCCCACACCCCACACAAACACACCGGAACCCCCTTCCCCCCAGACCAGCACACCCACTTCCCCCCACCCACACACATGCACCCCACTACCCCCACCTACACCCCACTACCCCCCCCACATCCACTTTCACTAAACCCCCCCCACTGATAACCCCTCCACACCTACACCCCCCACAATGACAGCCCCCACCCAACACCTGCACCCTCCACTCCCCCCCAATTCATGTGGTATGTTTCATGATTCTAGTTGATATGAAAGAAGTACTAACCAAGGATGTAGCTAAAGATAACGAAAGATGAATCTAAAAGAAAAAAAGTATTAATGAGATGATAAATATAAAAAAGATTTACCTATTGGGAATAAAGGAATAAAATCCAACTTCATCATGCTAATATCATGATGATACCTAACCAATCATGAATATCAAAGAATTGGCTAAGAATGACAATGGTAAGAAGATGGACAAAACATATACTTATAGTGAATCATATTTGTTCCATGAAGATGATGTAATTGTAAATTATTATCATGATAGTTCCACTGTTGAATCAATAACATGTGGTGAGGACCATATTTTCAAAGATCTATTTAATATTGAATATGAAGATTCATGTTCTTACTTTGAGTAAATCTAACAATGATTTCCAAAATATGTTGTGGCTTTTATTTTTATCCCCTTAAATAATTTTAAGAATAAGTCATTTTCCTTGAAAAGGAATCGTATATAAAGGTGAAATGATCTTCCAAAAATGAGCTTGAATGTGTAAATATTTCTTATAAAATAGAGGCCACAAAAAAGATTTTTATTCTTGAAGGAAAGTACTCAAAATTTGAGATGGATTTGCTGAATGAAATCCATGAAAAAGAAAAATATAGGAAAAGGATTTATGTATGGAACAATACATATAAATAACTATTTGTAGTTATGAATAATGAACAGGTGGTGAAATAAACTAAGATTTAATAGTTTGACCACCTATTATAGGAAAAGAACAATATTCTTTATGAAAAAGTTGGTAAAATGAAAAATCCTCATGAAGAAAATATAAAAACAATTGATGATGAGAGACATATTAAATATGAATTTTTTATACCTTGAAGGTAAACATACAAATATAACAGTAATTTAACCTTGGACATTATTGGCCACTAGAAAAATTGTTGTTCAACACATTGTTCGTGAGGATACTCTTGGAAAAAATCCCTACAACTAGTACCAAAAAAATCTTGAGATCATCTAATGATCAATATTCAACAGATATAAAAAGAAAGGTACTAACCACATCAGAAAATTGTATTCTTAATGAATATATTTTTGTACATAATGTATTAATAAACTAAAAACTGATAAAAAATTTTGTATTGAGAAATTAAGAGAAATCAACCACTTTATCCAAAGATTATGAAATTAAGGGTATAACCGTGGCTAATGGGTTTTAGCAGTGATTTTAAACTGTGACAATAGGGATTTATCCACTATACAAACCGTGGTATAAAATTAAGCCACATAGCGCCTATATCCATGATTTTAAATCATGGATCAAAGCCATCCCATTTCATTAAAAACACCCCCGCAGCACCCCCTATAACACCCCATGCACGCGCATCCCCCCTATACAGCACCCTTTCCTCTCCAGGACAGCCCCCTTACACCCCCTAAACACCCCCACCACCATGATCCCCCTGGATATCCCCTTGCAACCCCATGCCCTCCTGGATAAGCACCTTGCACCCCCTGGATAGCCCCCTTGCTGTAACACCCCTACCCGAGTTACCCAGAGTCGGTGTATTATTACGTATCATTGGCATGATCACAAAAGATCACGTCTCGAAAGACAGATTAGTTTAGTATCCATGGAATCACTAGATACATTAATAAATGTTACATTACATAATAATGTGAAAAAAACTACAACAACATCATGTCTTCATATCCCCTCATTCTATCCCTTAAGGTCATTCATAAATTACTTCTTCACATCCTGGGAAAAATAAAACATTGAAAGGGGTGAGCTCAGATGCTCAGTAAGTATAACAATATAGTGGAAACTTACATAAATAATCATAAACATTTAAGGAAATTTATACAAAAACAAAAGTATTTTATACTTAAAATTCAGCATAATATGGCACAAATAAAATAAAATAATTCCATTTTCTTATTCACAAGGATATTATACTAGTCGAATAACCACATGCAATATCAATAACCACTTTCATAAAGATGGAATGCATAATACCGGACTATCATAACCACATATTGAACACCTCATGCCAAGACTACAAATTAGATTTTGTCAACGCATTGTGCCAAGATAGTAGTTTGTCTCATGAGACCTACTGATGCATCAAGGAGCTATAGTGGGCTCCACCCGTCACATACTAAGTCCAATGCATTCCTAATTTGAAAAGTTTGAAACATAACATAAACATTCGTATTAAAACTAGAATACGAAATGTCAATAATTTAACCACAAACAATGAATGGTATAAAAATAGCACATCCATAGTCAAACATAACTCATTCAATACAATATGGAATATTTTATTATATCATATTAACCTCAATAGAGAATAATGAAGGATATAGACATCGATTAAAATAATCATTAAACTGTTGAGAGAAATATCCCCCTTTTTCATGAAAATATTTAAAATTTACACAATTTTTCATGAAGCCATTTAAAATAGATTTTTTAATCAAAGTGTCCCATACCACTTTGAAACTTTTAAAAGAAATTTTGATTTGAAAACGTTAATGTCCATATAAATAAATCCTTAAAACCATTTTTAAAACATGGACATTAATGAGAACGATTTAGAATAATAAATCATTAAAACATATTAAAAAGATATTTTCATCACATTGAACCACATTTTACTCCTTGATATTAACTGTGTCTCTCAGATTTTCGAAATTCCACTCACAAAAGTGGTAAAATTATGTTTTATGTGAATTTCCAAATTCTTCTAGGAGGTGGGTAAAAGACAGTGAAAAGTTCAATAAAATTTCTATATATCCAAAATTATTCTAAACTGACTCCAATGAATTACATTGAACATATATAGGTATTATGTATCTATTTTGACCTTAATCAAATTTATATAAAATAAATAATTATTTAAATAAAAATTCGTTTTTAAACTATAACTCAGTGTTTTTTTCACTATTCATAAAAAATTTAATGTTTTCAGAAAAATACCGAATATTCACCCTACGTTAATATCGATATTCCAAATCAAAAAATGAAGACCATTTTGAAAGATAAAATTTATAAAATTTCAAAAAGTGGGTATTACTCTTCATAATGGATTGTTTGATTGGTTGTGGTGTGTGTTAAAACTCGAAGTTGCGTACAACACACGCTACTGTATTATTCCAAGAGAAGTGTACTGTGGAAGCTTGGGGTGTTACATTCTCTTCTACTTCAAATAATTTCATCCCCGAAATTAATAAAATTGTACTTGGGAATATAATGGAAAGTCCCACATCAGAAAAAAGTCAATAAAACTATCACCTTAGAAAAAAAAAGAGAAGTGCAAAGGTCACCCAAGATAATTCATACTAGGATTCCATGTAGGAAAACATGAATATGGAAGATAAAATAAGTGTCAAGTTGTGATGTAGAGGGATAGAAAACATGACCAAGATAAAGTTAACCACAAGAAAGCCACAAACTTGTGATGGGAAAAACAGTTATTACATTACCAGTATCAAAAGTATACAGACAACATTTTTTTAAGTTACATTAGATAAAGATGAGGAATTCATTTACTAGACTGACGAAGAAAATAAAGATTTATACTTACTTTTTAAGTATAGTTCCATTCTTTAATAAATTTCCACCACTAACTCATTTTTTTAAAAGATGAATATTCAAGAAGACTTGGTCAAAATGGAAGATCTAGAATAAACTTCTATAGAATCGCATGATCCACGAAGGATAACTTATATATTTACATTGTCTTTAGAGATTAATCAAAACCAAAATGGTTAGTACAAGATCTGATGATCCCCCCAAAGTATATTCCTTCAGAGAAAGAAACACTAATCTTAATTTCTAAAATTAAACCAACAATACCCCAAAGCTAAATAAATACCATTCAATAAACAATTGTCCTTAAAATCCTTAAATATAATCCAAACTAATATTGAAACCCAAAACATAGAATAATTTGGTTATGTAGTCTTCCACGTTAAATTGTATCTCCAAATGACATCAACTACTCTTAAAGTCGCATACTTAAAAGTAATTAACCTAATCACAAAGTTTCTATTATAGTATAATCATTTCCATAAATAACCCAAATCACTATAAATCCACAATAAGAACGTAGATAAAAATACACTATTACTCCTCAAATAAAATCCCATTGTATTCTAGTTTCCTTGGGCATATAGTGTTCCCATCAAAGCGAACAACTTCCAAAAATAACTTTTATCACATAATCACCAAATTATTTTCCTATACTATGGGTATTCATTTGATAAGACATAAGAATCCAAATCAATATATTATTGATCAATAGAATTATTTAACGAAAAATAATTAGTGACACTAACCAAGGACTTCATGTAGTCAAGTGGTAGGCGATAAATCCCAATCGCACTTTGGTTGTGCATTCGATTTCCCATAGATTTTTCTAACACAACAGGTTGTCATACGGTCAGAGTTTTGTCCTTTATCAAAAACGTTATTTTATAACATTACCTAAATGAGATAAATTACTCAAAATAAACATAACATAAATTTAACCAGAAATTTTATCTCATACCTTGCATTTACATCCCAAAATATAATAACTTGTAATTTCCCCAAACCCAATGATCATATAAAACCAAATGGTTATTTATAACTATATCCAAAAGTGAAAAGATAAGTCTTACTCAAATATAATTCTCACATGGAAAATGGTGGGGTTACAAATACAAGAGAAAATTATTCCAATGTAATCCCATCAACAAGGAGCACTAATACTATTAAACATTTCTCTAACCACTTATTTCAACATAGGTTTTTCTTTGACCAATAAAATTCCCATAGAATAAGGAATTCACTCAGGTAATGGCCAGGACCCCTATATTTTTTGAAAATGACTATAAAAGGATTTTTGGGACCATTTTTATTTTCTTCCATAGTACTTTTCATTTTTCCTCGGTAAATTTTCACTATATATCATTTTTCCCGCATGTAAATCATTTCTTTGTTCCATTGAGACACATTCTTGGGTGTATCCCTCCACATTTCCTGCATGATGAAAATTTAGGATTCTTTTCTCCATGGTCTCCACTGCTGGAGCTCTTATTATTCATCACCTTTCTCTTCTTTGTTGAGTCAGATAGGTGGTTAATAGATATGTTGTTGATCATATTTTTTGAAAACTGGTTTTCCATGAACACGATATCTTTTACGCCTATCTAAATTCCATTTTTTGTTCATTTCCACCGCCATTCCCACCTTGTACATCATTCTCATAGTTACTATGACTTTCTTGGACTCCAGCCATTGACTAAAACCAGAAAGTATTGTGTGAGTAACAATAGTCATAAAATCATTTAGAAAATATCATGACACCATATTCTCAAATTGAAACACCTTAGGATTAACCAAGGTAATTTATTCTAATATTATATTAAAATAAATCAAATTGGTTTGTTAAGAAAATGTAAATTTTCCTAAGCATATCCCCCCGGAGTGTCGTAACCAAGCGTGCAGCAAGGCCCGTTGTCGTGCACCATTTCCCATTAGAGTCTAGGTCAAAGCGGTGATTTTGGGTTTTACCCCTAGGTACATCAGTGCCAGAGCCACCACCACTTGCTCGTATCCAGACCGGGATGTATTTTATAGAAAACTCACAAAATCAATTAAATACCAAAATTCTAGGAAGTTCTTTGATACTAATCCTCAAAGTCTATCTTCGGGCTATGTGCTCTAATCAGGGTTTAACTAAATCTAGTTTCCAAGGTTTGTACTAATCATCCTCTGATACCGATTGTAATTCCCCTACCCCATTTACCTAGAGTCGGTTCATTATTATGTATCATAGGCATTATCACAAAAGTTCATGTCTCGAAAGACCGATTAGTTTAGTATCCTTGGAATCACTAGATATATTAAAAAATTCTACATTACATCATAAGGTGAAAAAAACTACAACAACATCTTGTCTTCATATCCCCTCATACTATCCTTTCTGGTCATTCATAAATTACTTCTTCACATCCTAGGAAAAAGAAAACATTGAAAGGGCTGAGCTCAGATGCTCATAAAGGATAACAATATAGCAGAAAATTTCATAAATAATCATAAACATTTAAGGCAACGTATAACTAAAACAAAAGGCTTTTAAAAATGAACTCCAGCATAATATGGAAAAGATAAAATTAAATAATTCCATTTTCATATTCACATGGATATTCTACTAGTCGAATAACCACATGCAATATCAATAACCACTTTTATAACGATGGAATGCATAATTCCAGACTATCAGAACCACATAGTCAAGGCCCCATGCCAAGACTACAAATAAGATTTTGTCAAGGAATTGTGACAAGACACTAGTTTGTCTCATGAGACCTACCGATGCATCGAGGAGCTATAGTATTCTCCACCCGTCACTTACTAAGTCAAATTCATTCCTCATGTGAAAATTTTGAAACATAACAGAAACATTGTTATTAAAACTTGCATACAAAATGTCAGTACTTTAACCATAAACCATGAATGGTATAAAAATAGAACATCCACAGTCAAACATAACTCATTCGATACAATATAGATGATTGTGTTATATCAGATTAACCTCAATTGAGAATAATGAAGGATATTGGCATAGATTAAAATAATCATCAAACTATTGAGAGAAATATCCCCATTTTTCATGAAAACATTTAAAAGTCACACAATTTTTCAAGAAGCCGTTTAAAATAGATTTTTGAATCAAAGTGTCCCATACAACATTGAAACATTTAAAAAGAATTTTTATTTGAAAACTTTAATTTCCATATAAATAAATCCTTAAAACCATTTTTAAAACATGGACATTAATGAGAAATATTTAGAATAATACATCATTAAAACATTTTAAAATGATATTTTAGTTAGAGTTCCTAACCAAAAGAGAGACACTTGAATAAAAATAATTGAGGTAATAAAAACTTTGTAATATTATGAGAATAAATGGATTCATGATATATTATGTCAAAGTACATTATATACACCATATAAAAGTTATTTGGTGTATAACGACAAAGGAGTCTCAACGGAATGTAAATTGTGAAGAAATCTCTCATAAAGGTTGTATCCTTAGGATAAGGATAAATCAACGGCTTTATTATGTGTGATAAATACAAATAAACTAAATATGATTGGATATTCTGTGAAAAACACTAAAAGGACATTCACACATATTCTTGTAAAAACTACACCAATGAATTGGATGTTTAACTCAACAAATGGAGATTGAGTAAAAATTACTCTTATCATGTTCATACCGATGACTTAAGAATTTATCAAAGGATTGATTATGTGTATCAAAAGTGTATCCATAGAAACAATATTGGAAATTATGACATAAACAAATGAATAGTGATTCCAAACATAATCTTGGAGTAAAATAATCAATGATGTATGCGTAAAGTCGAATGAGTGGAAATTGAAATTTCAAATCGCCTTATTGATTTGGTAACATATGAAACATAAACCCATGAAATAAGGATCATACAATGATGATGTAAATATCCATGAATTAAATTATATTACAATAATGAATACAAACATGTGCAGTACACACACGAAATGAAATAAAAAAGTGGTGAACAATGGAAATCTCACAGAATTAAAAGTGAGATAAGAAATCCCTTACTTTGTACTTTTTCCTTTGTTGAGGGTAGGTTAGCCTCCTATATAATGGTGAAATATTCTTTATTGAATTATAAAAGAATCATATACATTAATATGATACATATATGATTTTTTAACATTACATTGTTAATAATATCATAGTATTATCATCGTTTTGGGTGTTAACTTACTCATTTACATTTATATGTTTTGTTACATAATTCATGTTTTTTATGGATAGGTTGTATCTTATTCATATAAATAATTATATCATGTCATTAAAAATTATTTTTAATCATAAAATGACAATTAGACTTGTATGGATACGATGGGAAATGAATCTGATCACGTTCATGGAGATGGTAGTCCATACGTATGCACGAGCGATAATATCATTCTTTTGATAATAAAACCATCTATAATTGGATAGAATATAATATATACAGAATCATTATAATGTTATATTTATTATTTACTTGAATTACATTTCATTTTTATAACCAACTAAATAATAATGTATTTAATAACAATTACACCGTGACATGGAGACAGTAGGCCGTACGTACACACGTATGGTGACATGTCATTCAAAGGATTGATAGAATACTGAATATGGTTGTACTATATTTATAGTAACATCATAGTTTATAAAATATACTTGATTTATTATTTTAGAATAGAAATAACAAAGAATGAATAAGTTTAAGAAGAATGGAACTTGAATGAGGGTGATGAAAACATTACCTCTTTTTCAGGTTATTCCTTTTGATTTGATCAAAAGGGATACTTAGGTTATCTTTATGATCAAACTAAGGCCTCTCTGTTGAAGTGATGGAATTTTAGAAAATATTTGGGCAGGGTTTGGCCGATCCAAAAGGCTTTTAATGTGTATATTAGAGTGAAGGGGGAGTACCCTTTTATATGAGGGGTGAGGGGATCCTTTGGAAAAGCGTGAAATATTATTTTATAATAAATTCATATTTGGTTTATAATGGATCCAAAGTAGATTATTTAAAGTTTAAGGTGGGGATGGGTATAAAACCTTTCAACCAATAGATTTTAGAGAGTTTTTGGTCACTATATTAACCTTATCATTTATATTTAACTGATGATTAAATAGTGTGACATTTACCAAGTCCATTTGTATTTTTATATTATATAGTTAATAAACTTACTATATACCTCCAAGAGACCCCCAAGTAGTCCATTAATGATACACCTATCATTATATAAGTCTTCTAGCCGATCCTTAGATTTTTAGGAATATAATATCAATTAATAATATAATATTTGTTTTAAAAACTCTTTTATGTCAATATTGACACTAATGGGTGTTTCGTTTTTGTTGATTTCATAATAGCATTATTACTTAGAAAAAAATTTATATAACCAATCCTAATATTTCATATTAACATATAAATTTAGTGTAATTCATAAAAAGTTTTAAATTACATTTATTTTTATTTTTATAATATCAAATATTGTAATATTTCATTAATTACGTAATTACTGCATCACTATTGTGTCATAAATAAATTAAATTATTTAATGTCTAAAAATTATAAATAAAATACCATTATGTAGGAAATAGTTTTAAATTTTTAACTAATATTTATAATCAAATTAATATTATTTATAACCCTATATTAAAAATGTTTTAGTTATTAAACTTTGATTTTATCTCTTTTAACTCTTCTTTGAATTAAATAATATTAAATGTACTAATCTAGTCCAAGTGGACCTAAATGATAATATTTTATTCCTAAGGTTGTATTTGGTGGATATATATTTGTCCAATAGAATTAGGACATGTGTTAGGGTAATATTAATATCATTTTTACCCTTAAATACACTATTTACTTTTAACCATGCTAAATAAAAGTAAAAAGTTACTATTCACCAAAAATTATTTTTATCACATTGAACCTCATTTTAATCTTTGATATTAACCATGTCTCTCATATTTTCAAAATTCCACTCACAGAAGAGGTAAAATTATGTTTTATTTGATTTTCCAAATTCTCCTACGAGGTGGGTAAAAGATGGTGAAAAGTTCAAGAAAATTTTTATATATCTAAAATTATTCTAAACTAACTCCAATGAATTAAATTTAACTTATATAGGTATTATGTATCTATTTTTACCTTAATAAAATTTAAACAATATAAATAATTATTTAAATAAAAATTCAGTTTTAAACTATAACTCCATGTTTTTCACTATTCATCAAAAATTGAATGTTTTCATAAAAATACCAAAAATTAACCCTATGCTAATTTTGATATTCCAAATCCAAAAAAGAACTCCATTTAGAAAGATAAAATTTATAAAATTTCAATAAAGTGGGTATTACTATTCATAATGGCTAGTTAGATTAGTTGTGGTGTGTGTTAGAACTCAAAGTTGCGTACAACACAAGCTACTGTATTATTAAAAGAGAAGTGTACCGTGGAAGTTTGGGGTGTTACACTTGCACCACTCTGGACAGCCACCTTCCACCCCCTGGATAGCCCCCTTGCTACCACTTGGACAACCCCCTTGAACACCACCATTCCCCCCTGGACTGCCCCCTTTCACCGCCTTTCACCCCCCTCACACCCGCATTCTCCTAGGATAGCCATCTTGAACACCACGCCTCGTAACCCCATGCCCCCTAGACATCACCCTTGCACCCCCAAAGGACAACCCCTCTTGCACCGCCATGCCCCGACCCCCCCCCCCCTGGACACCCCCTTGCACCCACTGCACACCCATGCCCCCTACACCCCCCACTAGACATCCCCCTTTAACACCCCTTGCACCCCCATAGTATCCAACACCCTAGAATTTCTCATTGCACCCCCTCTTGGACACCCCCTCCCTCCTGAACACCCCGCCGTCCTCTAAACCCCCCACCTTGAAACCCCCTCCCTTCTGGAAAACCCTTCAGCCATCATCATATTTGAAGGAAATATGTTCATAATTAACATAGTAAGAATTATAAGAATGAAAATAAGTGAGTCTTTGACTAACTAATAGTGTCATTGAAAAATGATAAACATATTGACACCATGTCATAGGGCTGTCATGATTTCAGAGAAGTACATTCCACAAAAATTCCTTCTAATGTGGACAACGCCCCTGGACACCCCCTACCCTTGTAGACCCTTGTTACACCCCTAGGTAGATCCACTAGATATTCCCCCTAGACACCCCCCCCCCCAAGGGCCACCCCCACTCCCCCCAAGAGAACCCCCCTTGTACCCCCTGGACATCCCCACATCCATTCTAGACACCCCTTGGACACCATCACCCCCCTCCAAGATAGCCCCCATTGATCATGGACACCACCGCTCCCCATCATCACTCCTCCCTCTAAGATACCCCATGGAAATCCCACTTGTACCCCCTGTACATCTCTCAATCCATCCAGGACATCCCCATGGAGAGCCCCCCCCCCCCCAACTGCACCCCCTTGATAGCCCCTCATGCCTCCTAAATAACACCACCTCCCCCCTGCAGAACCCCCTGGATAGCCCCCATCACTCCTGAACACCCCCGTGGACAACACCACCCCCACCCTCCTAGACACCCCCATGGACATCCCCCTCCCTCCTGGACAACACCCCCCCCCCCCCCCCCCCCTCCTGGACACCCCTTGGATAGCCCCCCTCCCCTAGACATCACTCATGTAACACCCCCTACCCCTAGCAGACCCCCTGGATAGTTAGTGTTTGGGTACTACAGTCACTGTTGGGGTACTATAGTCAGTGTTAGGGTGATACTATTGATGTTCTACCATTGAGGTTCCATCTTTGGTATGTGACTACTTGCTGAAGAAAAAAGACATTGTATGTCTCTATGTATTAAAGTTACCATGAAACACTTCTGATGAAAATGATATACTATAAGTGCACCTGATACACTATGGTCATTGTTAAATGATACATATTCCATTTTTAAATTCTGTTTACTGATAGACCTCGATTATTTGATTCAATAAGAAAATGTTTAGTTTTGTTATCTCCATCATAGAGCTAACAGACCAGAGTCCTTTCACAAGAATGCTTTCCTACCTCTATAAACCATTCCATGATATTCTTTTGATTTTCCATTAGATTCATTAAATTTTCATCATTCAAAGATTCGTTCAGGTTTCAATATAGTATGTCTAATTTATGTTCTAGTTCATTAATTCCTATAATTGACAAATAATGTAGTGCATACCATTCCTTAATGACTCCTTTTAGACATCTTAGTGTATTTTTTAGTATATGATATTGATTTCCTTATAGTGGAAAATGTCATTATTACATCACTATTGATAAAAATAAGTCTTCCAAAGTCTAGATCGTATAGAAATAAGAAACTTATGAGAATCAACGTCTCAAGAAACTAGTGAGAGTAATGGAAAAGAATAAAATGAGAGTCCCCTCTCTAAGTGGTATCCTTACTTCCTTGTTTCTTGACTCTAGTTTAGAAGTAATCATACATTCAGATAGAGACTTTGCCTTATGTCTTTTGGTCACACCACTAGATTCAATGTTTTCATCAAAAACCATTTAATCTCTTGGTAGATCATCATTAAAATCTAGAGCACTAAAATAGTTTTACATAAAAATCATAGAATCTTCAAATGTTGGAAGAATTTTATTAGTGAAGTGACATAATATTGGGAATGGAGGGAGATTCAAGGAGAGGGATAAAGAAATATTACTAACAACATCAGTAACAGTGGTAACACTAATGGAAGGCCAATCATCCATTAATATAATATATATCTCTTCCTCACCGTACAATATAGCTAAACTTCCACATCTACCAATATCATCAAAGATAATAGAATCATGAGATCTAGGAAGAAGCAACCAAACAAGGACTACCTGAATTTGGAACCATTATATATTTTTAAATATAAAAAGATATTTTCCCTATGTAATTATTTACAATGAACATCAGTGACTATGAGGGTGGATTAGCATTGTTCTGGTTCTGAGAAATCTGATAGGAAATTGCCTCTTGTAAAATATTTAAAGAAAGGTGGTGATGGATTTATTGATGATCAGTGGGCCTTAAGAGGTCAAAAGAATGCATAGTTTTATTCAAGTGTAGGATATGACCATGTTGACTTAGAAAATAAACTTTTTTGAGTTATGATACCTATAAGGGGAATCATTCCCTAGGAATTATTAATGTTTATCCACTTATTAACACTCCCTCCATTAGGGCTGGCAATATTGATAAATATTTGAACACAACCTTTATTTCAATATCAGAGGAAGATAAAAATAACCACCCTATTAATGGAAAATCCATGGTTATCTCTAGAGATATTTCCTTTTCTAAAAGTGATATTTATGGATTTAATAAGGATGATACCAGGAATGAGGATGATAAATGTATGAAATTGGATGGCGGTACTGGTAGCAGTGATACTTAAAACATTGTTGAATATAGGAAGGCTGAGAAGGATTCCTTAACAGTGGATAATGTCAGTGAATAAGGGAAAGAGGATGGGGAAACTTCTTTATATGTTTAATCTTGTATAAGAGAGGTCATCTCAAGAACATAATAATGCTTTCACATAGTGGTTTGAATACCCCCACCCCTAGACAGAGCTCCGCAACCCTGTATATACCCTTTGGACAGACACCGCCGGATAGGAACTGCCCTGCAGCACCCCTTCCCCCATGCAAAGCCCCCCCCCACACCCCCTGTACCACCATCCCCCTTTACAGACCCTAAAAAACCCCCATACAGACCCCCATCCACCACCCCTTCCCCCATGCAAATCCACCTCTCCCTAGATAGACCCTTAATTACACAGACCCCCTAAATAGACCCCACCGCTAGACATAGCACCCCCCTCCCCGAACAGACACCCCCAATAGGCAACCCCCTGATAGCCCCCCCCACAATGGTTCTCCCACTTGCATCTACATGATGATAATCCAATACTCTAATAAATGACTCAATTATCAATAAAAAAACAAGGCTTCTCAAACAAAACATGTTCTCATGGTTTTAAAAACTATCCACTGCCTAAATTAAATAAATCATAAACTACTCAATAAGAGTACATGCAGTTAAAAAAATGAGTCACTACTCATTTTTAATACATGTAAAAGAGAATATTAACTAAAACAAAATAAAATGACATGCTACTTGGAAATATAAAGTTTCTCAAATCTTTCATGATAGTGTATTTCTCCAAAATCGTGAGATAGTCGACCTTGTCACCTTGAATGAAGGATCAAAACCTGAAAGAATATTTTTTAGAAAAGTTTGAGGATCAAGCCCTCTTTATTGAACAAAAAACCAAAAGAACCTATTTTATGACTAGATACGAGGGAACCTATTATAGAGAAGGGAATGATTCCAAAGGAAATAATAAATAAAAACATAAATTTGAGGTACATACCATTTCCATAATATTGGATTAAACATGAGTAAGAAAAATAAGATACAAAAACATTTAATTTGAACTAATGGGAAAAAAAATATCACCAAATGTAAGAATCAATTTAATACAGGGTGCATGTTTACTAATTATATCATGTGGATAGATATTAATTGTAACTTAGGGGATATGTCATGTATTTGTACCTTGATATACAATCATTGTACATAAAGTGCATAAGAATATGAGAGAATACACACGCATTGATTCGAGTACACATGCATATGTGAGAATACACAATGAAAACATCATCTTTATTGTTCCCTAAAATAATTCTATAAGCACATGATTGGTAACTGCTAAAAAGTAATAAAACAGCTGCATATTTCTTGTGCCAATAAAGGCCGTGAAACTGTATCTCAAGACCCACCCACCCTCACCCCCGGACCGCCCCCCCCCCACACACCCCACACACACACACCTGAACCCCCTGTCCCCCAGACCTGCGCACCCACTTCCCCCCACCCACACACATGCACCCCACTCCCCCACCTGCACCCCACTACGCCCCCACCTCCACCTTCACTACACCCCCCACTGATAACCCCTCCACACCAACACCCCCACACTGACAGCCCCCCCCCAACACCTGCACCCTCCACTCCCCCCCCCCCAATTCATGTGGTATGTTTCATGATTCAAGTTGATATGAAAGAAAGACAAACCAAGGATATAGCTAAAGATAACGAAAGATGAATCTAAAAGAAAAAAAGTATTAAGGAGATGATAAATATAAAAAAAATTTACCTCTTGGGAATAAAGGAATAAAATCCAACTTCATTATGCTAATATCATGATGATACCTAACCAATCATGAATATCAAATAATTTGCTAAGAATGAAAATGGTAAGAAGATGGATAAAACATATACTTATAGTGAATCATATTTTTTCCATGAAGACGATGTAATTGTAAATTATAATCATGATAGTTCCACTGCTGAATCAATAACAAGTGGTGAGGACCATATTTTCAAAGATCTATTTAAAATGGAATATAAAGATTCATGTTCTTACTTTGATTAAATATAACAATTATTTCCAAAATATGTTGTGGATTTTATTTTTATACCCTTAAATAATTTTAAGATTAAGTCAATTTCCTTGAAAAGGAATCGTATATGAAGGTGAAATGATCCTCCAAAAATGAGCTTGAATGTGTAAATATTTCTTATAAAATAGAGGCCACAAAAAAGATTTTTATTCTTGAAGGAAAGTACTCAAAATTTGATATGGATTTGCTGAATGAAATCCATGAAAAAGAAAAATACAGGTAAAAGATTTATGTATGGAACCATACATATAAATAAGTATTTGTAGTCATGAATAATGAACAGGTGGTGAAATAAACTAAGATTTAATAGTTTGACCATCTATTATAGGAAAAGAACAACATTCTTTATGAAAAAGTTGGTAAAATGAAAAATCCTCATGAAGAAAATATAAAAACAATTGATGATGAGAGACATATTAAATATGAAATTTTTATATCTTGAAGTTAAACATGAAAATATAACACTAACTTAACCTTGGACATTATTGGCCACTGGAAAAATTGTTGTTCAACACATTGGTCATGAGGATACTCTTGGAAAAAATCCCTACAACTAGTACCAAAAATATCTTGAGATCATCTAATGATCAATATTCAACAGATATAAAAATAAAGGTACTAACCACATTGGAAAATTTTATTCTTAATGAATATATTTTTGTACATAATGTATGAATAAACTAAAAACTGATAAAATATTTTGTAATGAGAAATTAAGAGAAATCGACCACTTTATCCAAAGATTATGAAATTAAGGGTATGAGTTGATTTTTCTTTTATTGAGCCCAAACATTTGAAAAGAATTCCCAAAATTGGCATACTGTAGATATAAAAAAATATCAGTAGTATTGATTTCATAAAAGAAAAAAAGTATTTAACGTTATTATTGGAATTATAATAGGTTTTGGCACAATGCATTAAATTTTGGCATAATATATCTCCTGCTGAAATTCAGATAAATCCATCAATGAGAGGAAGAAAGCCTAATATAAGACAATAACTAGAGTTGAAAGGGAATAACCTATATATTATAAACAAGTTTAAAAATTTTAAAGATCACTATTGTATGGGTAATGGTAGTTGTAACATGTTTGTTTCATGTTTATCTAAGTATGCATCGAAATAAAATAATGATAAAATATCACAATATACAATAATGAATCGTGAGTCTTCCTTAAAAAAGAAATAAAAGAACGATCAACTTTAATGTATGTCCAAAAGTACAAGATAAGTGTTACATGAGTTATTTTCCTTGATTCAGGATGATATGATTGAAATACCAGACAAATAAAGATTTGAAGTCAACAGAATAGAATCCCACATTACAGTATGGCACAAAATAGAACATAGAGAAATGGGAAAATAAAGAGGTTGGTTATGCTATAGTGGAAACAATGGTGAGAATTGTGGTTGCAAAATAGGTAGGAATTGGACATTATACTGTAGTGATGAGAAATTCAAGAAGAATTTTTAACTGTGTAAAATGTCCAGATAGAGTTTGATGTATAGTTGACTATGATGATTCAAAATATATATGGTACTCCACGATGAAGAATAATGAGTAACTATTTCTATAAAATACCCATTAGTGAAATCTGAGAGGTTTACCCATAAATACCTACGGTGGGACAATGAGGAAGATGATCCCCTGAAGGTGGGTAGAAATGTCAGAGGCACGCTAGAGGAGGAGGTGGGGCAGCTGTCTCAGAGTTGCATCGGCAGAGTGGACACATTGTGTGGGAGCTTAAGTGAGAGAGGTCATCGGTGCGGAGGGCACTGTGGTGAGAGGATCACGGATCAGGGGAGGAGGGTACAGCGGTGAGAGGATCGGTAGATTAGGGCACCACGGTGGGAGGTTCGGGGGAGGAGCGCACAGTAGTGGGAGGATCAGTGGAGGAGGGTTCCATAGTGGGGGATCTAGGGAGGAGACCAATGGGTATCAAAACGAAATGAAGAATCACCAATTTTATCCACGAATCACTAATCCAATCATGGAAATAAAAAATCTATAGTCAGGGAACTATAGAACCGTGGCTATTGGTCTGTGTCTATAACATAAAATTCTAGTAGTACCAGCCTGGATTCTTGAAAATAAGTTATTAATAAGCAATCAACTAGGGAACATGAAGTAGAGGAGCCTCCATAAGAACAACAACCTGATATGTTGCATGTGAGATGATAACTACCTAGGGATAATACACTAGTGATGTATTGGCCTACAACCACATCTCAGTTCATCATACTAAGATAATTTTTTGGGTAATGCACATATGAAATTCACCTCAATATATGGATAACTATTCAAAATATAAAAGAAAAATTCCTACCCTACGAAGTGAACACGGACCATGTATATACGATAGGAGAGCATTACCATCTAATCAACCTGGAAGCCCTTCCATCTGCAAGGAAGCCACCACTAGAAAGGTGGAAGAATAACATTGAACTATATTTCCTCCATGCACAATATATATTGTGTCACCTTGGAAAAACCTCTGCTGGAATTCACATTCAGGTGGTAGGGAGAACAATGATCTTTTCAATTCACCCCACATCCCATTAAGCATGCCCCATTGTAAGTGACATCGTGCGATGTCATCAGCCAGAGGTGAAAATCAAATGAAACCCCTACTCAGGAATGATGTGATACTCAAAATAAAATGACCTGAAGTAAGTTTCCAAAGGGTCTGGGTTGAAGTAATCAATCCATAGACAAACTTTTGAGTCTGGTGTCCAATAACATCCAACATGTTCCAACCTAAGGGAAGCCAACCAGCAAGAAGTGATCATATCTTCAAAATACCAAAGACTCCATGTAGACCCAATTCCATACTCGGTTTACAACAACATGAGAGTACATGAATTTGAAAGGGTTGAAATAGTGGTGGATACCACCACGATACGGGAACAACCCCAACCCATACGGATGGAATATTTTTTAAATCAAAATTTCCATGTAGGAACAACTAATGTAGGCCATAACGCAATGACATTTGAATGGGAACAACCATAGCCTGTAGGGATGGGGATATTTTTACCTCAAATTCCACCACAGGGTACGTCTGTCATCAACCTTCTTAGAAGAACAATGGACAGAGGTAATTCTCATTCCACCTGTCTCGTGGTTCGCACCCTCTGAAACAAAGGAATGGTACGAGCTCATACCAGGGCTCCCTTCTGGTCAATATTCATCATGAATCATGAATAATATAGTATAATGTTCGGAGAAAGTCCAATAATGGGAGTAGGAATCCTTCATAACAATTGACACTGGGTACACCACCCCCAATGAAGTATTCCTCAGGGAACATGGTAAACATCAACCACATGGATCTCAGAAAAAATAGCATAGGATTAGAGGGCATAGAGGAAGATAGTTCCCTCTTAGAGGTATCCCGCAACAAGACTAAGGGTGTGTGTACCCAAAACTAGAGAGTGGTCCTAAATTTTCATGCCCCCTCTGTTAATATGTCGCTACCTCCCCCACAAAACTCCAACAAATCGAAAAATGAATCCAAGGTCGTCTAGAACCTCCCTCCTCATCCCCATGAGAATTTATCCCTCAACCAGAAATAATTGTTCTCCACGTAGGAGGATGAAATGAAAGATATTAGGTGAATTAATGATGAGATACATCAAGGGAGTTATATTTTCAGATGTGCTACCTCTACAGAATGTCCGCATGTTCCCTTATAAGAGGATCCCATACCACATGTAGTTATTCCAGTGAATGAATACTTGCTCGGAGGATAGTTCAAACTGGCCCCAAAAGGACATCAAGACTTCCCTTTTTTAGGAAATCATCCAGAATATATCTAGGTAGACCCACAAAGGATTCCCCCAGTTGGGTATCCACCACATATTCCAGTTGCGCTGGCACACACAATCCTAGCCCATGCTGCTCCGACTCTTTCTCGATCCCAACATGATATGATTCAAGGGATCTTAAACACAATAATCAGCTAACAAAATGACTAGAATCCATGGAGAGGTTGTAAATTTTGATAAAAACAAGAGCAAAAACCCTACCCCGAGTGGGTGAGAAAAAATCCACCACGACCAATCTTCAGGAACTCTATATTACTAGTATTCAATGGCTCAGGGGACCCAGAATAGAATTTTATACACTATGCCTCATACTGTGACCCCATGATGGGCACACCAGAGTTGAAAGAATCCTTAAAACACTGGTACATCATATGAAACCTGTAGGGATTTTCTTTCATATGGTATACTACCATGCCAACTAATTTAATTACATGTTTGGAGGAACTCCGACGACAGTTTCTCTTCCATTTCAGTTCAACGCTGCCCAAGGCGATGGTCCGAGATCTCATGAACTTTATGTGGAGAGCGAAAAAGAGAGTATCAGTCTTCATTGACATATGGAAAGGCCATACTTATTCCCTGAACTATCCACTACCCCAGGACGAGATGCTCTCCATGTGTATCGAGAACCGTCAGGTTGAACTGTGAATGCCCCTCATCCCAGTAAAGTACAACAGTAGATTTAGAGTATTTTGTACCATTTCCCAATGGATAGAATACTTCATGAAATTTGACTAATCATGAGTATCGAGTGGCCCCATAGGCCTCTGGGAAAAGAACAGGAAAAGTTGTATCGTCTTTGGTCACACGTAAGCCACCCCCGACACTAGCTGCAGTGGCAAGGACCCCACTAAACCGTGTAGGAACCCATGGACACCAACATCCACCCCCACCTCATCAAGATGATCAACAATGAGCTAAAAAAGTATTTTTATGAATGAATAAATAAATTTTATTCTTTCTGAGATGACCATGTATGTGGCTATTTCATAGAAACCATTAAATTTAATCTAATCCGGCTACCATAGTTAAAGAGAGACGAAGAAGTGGCTCTCAACAACCATAAAAATTACAGTCAGTATCACCAGATACTTGAACACACCATCCTGGAATGATTTTTTTTCATCGATCTCCTACAAAAAATGGTTCATTTTAGGAAAGTAATGTTGGGTCCATCACAAACACATGTGGAGTATGCTTCCACCTCAGACTCAAGAGATGAAGAGGAGTGGAAAATAGTAAACATCAGGAAGGGGAATATTTTGACAACTGGATGAACTAAAATAAAGTCAACCGAGGACATGAAAACTTACAGGAATAGTTGAAACAACCAACTACACCCCCAAAAACTCCCAAAATTACACAACCATTCTCATCTGCCCTACTATCATCTAAAGAGAAGAAGTGAAAAAATCTAGATAAAAAAGATGATTTTACAGAAAATCTAAATTCAGTGTTGATGACTTTATACATCATGCTAACCATCATGGTTCAATGGGAACCATCCCACTAAACATCACCATCAGAAGGAGACATTCAAAATGAAACTTTTTTAGACCAAGAAATGATCATCGACACCATTAATGTCATTCACATTATGGAGCCCTTTTCTAATGAATACTATGGACAAAAAACTGAATTCTTCACACACAACTAGAGAGATGGAGGAAGAGGCTTCATAGGCTGGAGTATTCGTGGAAGGAATGATCATGGGAGGAGTCAAATTCTCATCCACGCCATATGTCAAACTGCTATCATCCCGAAAACTCGCAAAAGGACCCTTCGACAGACACATCATGTACCAGAATGCTCCTCTCCCCATGTAGAAAAAAATTCCAAACCTAGTTATCTTGGAATATCACTCAATGGAAGAATAACTACCAAACCATCCATGGTATACATGCAGACATGTTCAGCCAAATGTGGAATGGAATGAATCACTGTTAGACCCTACTACCAAGGTCGATCCATCTATGTTCAATCCTCAAACCCCTAAAGTTTCTATAAAAGAGAAACCCCGAGCCAGGATGTGCCATCATATAGAGATAAATTATGACATTTTAATGAAGCTGGACTCAGTACCAAAAAATATTTTAATCATAGATGCGTTGAGGTTTTCCACAAATCCTATAGAGGCACTCATTAATGCCACGGTACGTCCCCAGGAGATCGAGACTGAAGTTCATGCGGGCAAATTCTACTGGACGGAGACTAGTCTTGACGAATTTTAGATAATCATCGCCATAACATATAGTGATGAAGTTTCCATAATGAATTTTCACATCAAACCCTTATATGTGTCCGGAAGGATAAATGGAGTTGATGTTAGGAAGATCTTCGATGAAAATGGCTCTGAAGCTAACCTCCTCCCGTTGAGAGTGATTTGTTCACTGGGGTATGATGAAGACAACCTGATACTCTCTACTACGAATATGCTATGATAAGACAAAAGTGATTAGAAAACATTTATACGAATCAATCTTAAAACGTGGCTCAAATATCTCATATCAGATTTAGAACTCTTGGTGGAGGGGCAAAGAACGACCTTCAATGTTCTATTAGGGAGGCCCTAAAAACATCATCATGATGCAATTCCATCCCTATACCATCAGTGCATCATGTATTGTTCTAATGGGAAAAGTGTGATGTTGCATGCTGATAAATCCCCTCTTTAATTTTTTGAATCTTATTATTTCAACACAGGGTTCTATGAGCTGAAATAAAAACACATTTTGGCTGACGACATTAATTGGATCAATGCCCCGAATGGTTTGGAGATGTCTCCTACGGGCCCCTTCCAACTGCTTGGGGAGGAGTACATACTACACATAAACCATGATGAATGTGTATGTATATGGTTTGATATAGACGTAGGATTCTACATGGTCATTGTTACGAGTGCAATGTCCAAAGACACAGAAGTGTGGGATGAATCCCATGTTCAAAGGAAAATCCCTATCAAAGATGCTCCCGACCCATCCTTGGGACATTAAACTACCATTTCCTCACACAATAATGAAAAAAATGATATCACTTCCAATATTTTAGAAGTTATCTCAAATGATATTTCTCAATCAGAAGAGGAACATAATGAAGATAAAGAAGAAGAAGATAAACAAGGGGATTGGGACCTCAATGATGCACCTCTAGCATTTAAATAAGGTTTGTCCACCACAATCGATGAACTTAGGGGGAAAAATCTGGGTACCAAAAATTACTTGTGACCAAATCTTATCATTTTGGCCATGCCTTTAAAGGAGTAGTAAGCATACATATACTTCCTAAAGAATAATCGAGATGTCTTTTCCTATAATTACAAAGAGATTCTTGGCCTCAATAATGAAGTCTCCACCCACCATATGGGCTTTCCAAAAGATCGACAGGACTATAAGAAGGCAGCCATAGGGACCCATCTGAAGCCTACTGCAAAAAATAGAGGTTGTAGAAGACAAGAAGATAAAATAAATCTTCATATGGGTGGTCTAATTTACAATATTGGTGGTGAACATAGTCCTAATCAAAAAGAAAAATGGACAAATTTGAATCTTCAATGACATCATGGGCCTTAGTTGGAATTTACCAGAAGATGACCTCTCTGTTAAGATCACATAATTTTGGATCGCTGAAATACCTAGTTAAAAATCCATATCATTCATGGATGATTGTTCTATATATAATAAAATCTGAATGGCCTAAGGATACATAGAATCTACCACATTTAGGGCCCCTCAAGGGGTGTTCTGTAATAATGTGATTCCCTTTTGTATAAAGAATATCAGTGCCACATATCATAACGCCATGCATTACATCTACAATCCTTTTTTTGGAAAATTAATCGAGTGTTATGTCAATGAAAAAGTAGTCATGTCATGATAGAATTCGAACCACCTGGATGACCTAGAAACTATCTTCAAAAAATATCAACTGCCGAGTTTAAAGATGAATCCCTAGAAATGAGCCTTTGGAGTTACCTTTTGAAAATTCCTTGGCTTTGTCATACACCATCATGGCATCATAGACAACCTAGAGTAGCCAAAAGCCATTCTCAGTATGTCCCTACCCTGCACAATGACCAGGTTGATTGGTCTTTAGAGGAACCTCTCCTACATTCAGTGCTTCATAGACAACCTAGCAGGTAAATTATTACCTTTCAATAGGCTCATGAACAAATTAGTTACGTATGAAAGTGATAAATATTTTTAAGAATCATTTGAATAAATCAAATGAAATCTTATATTCTGACCCGTGCTCATGCCTCCAGAGTAGGGGAGACCACTAATTTTAAGAATAACATCCTTGGAACAATCATTTGGATCCTTCATCACATAGAAAAATTCTTTCAGAAGAAGAACAAAGTCTACTACATCATCTGAACAAGGATAGTTGCCAAAAATCAGTATTCAATGATTGGAAAGAATTTCCTAGCCCTAATCTTCACAGTTCAAAAGGTAAAGAATTACTTGCATCACCTTGAGGTCCACCTGGTATCCGGCTTTAACCCGCTAAAATATATCCTCAACTGTCCCATTATAAATGGGTGTCTATCATGATGGGAGGTCATCCTACAACATTTATACATATGGTATGTTCCCTAGAAGGACATAAAATGCTAGATATTAGCATAATTCCTAGCCAATAACCCCTCGGAAAAAACAACACCGTTGGATTCCAAACATCCGGATGAAGAAGTGTTTTCCATACATGAAAATCCCAAGACATGGGATATGTACTTCAGCAATGCTTCCTAAATATCTGTAGGGAAAAGGATGGAGGATCTCAAGCTCAATAAAGTGGGGTTGGTATTAGTACTTGTATATCTTGAAAAGGCCACCATTCCTTACACTTTTGGGATTTTGGAAGGATGTATAAACAATGAAGCAGAATATCAGTCCCTCATTGCAGGCCTAGAATTGGCACTCCATGTGCAGGCCAATCACCTATAAATAAAGGTTGATTTAGATCTACTTATTAAATAGGCCAACATTGACTATGCTATCAAGAAAGAAGTATTAGTTTCCCTGATGAACCATGTTCATGCACTGATATATGAATTACCATAAAAACAATGTTTTCTTATATTCCCCGATCACAGAATGCTCAAGCCAACACTTTGGTAAATGTAGTCACAGCCTTGGTCGATCCCGACCGAGGTGAAATATTCATTATCATTGCTCATCATTAGATGGAATTTAAATTAATCCATAGAAATATAGAGGATATATATGAAATTAGTATTTTCCTTGATCCTTATGGTCATGCCACTATTTG
The DNA here is from genome assembly GCA_963277665.1 of Viscum album. NCBI lineage: Eukaryota > Viridiplantae > Streptophyta > Magnoliopsida > Santalales > Viscaceae > Viscum > Viscum album. The sequence goes on along the minus strand of OY728162.1, from coordinate 901,251,335 downwards.
AATGACACCCACTACAAATTACCTTTAGAATGGGGAACTACCACCAGTTAGGGAAGAAAAAGAGTAGGTCCGAAGATGGGAAGTGAATTTTTTCCAATAAAATGTGGTAAACCAATATATGGTTCACTAAAAAAGAGGCCTTGATAGAGTCCTTGGCAGGTTCATTTATGGAGAAGAGACTGCTAATGTCATGAAATAAGTGCACATCAGTGCTTGTGGAGCACAATAGTCAGCAACCGAGATCTCTCACCAAATTTGGAGGCTTGGGTATTACTGGCCCACCATGATACAAGATTGTTACATATTCGTGAAAAAGTTCCATTCCGGTCATGTTTATGCTAATTTAATATATTCCCCCCATTGTTTCTTCACATTTCTAAGTACTAATGGCCATTCATCGCCAAGGATATGGATATTGTGGGACCATATCCTCTATCTATAGCCAGATAATTCAATTTCAAACTCACTGTGACAAACATCTTTTCAAAATGGGACAAATCCATACCCCTTATGGAAGTTGTGGTGATAAGCATCGTCAACATTGTAAAGGCCAACATCATCACTAGATTTTTTGTCCCTCATACAATAATGATAGACAATGACACCAACTTCACATCTACTAAGCTAGACAAGATGTACTAGGATTATTGAATCAAATCCATTCAGGCATCCGGCTATCAAATGGAGACCAATGGGTAGATATAGGCTTTCAAAAAGAATATATCCAACAAACATCAAAAGATGGTCGATAAGGATATAAAATTGTGGACATATAAGCTATTTCATGCATTGTCGGATCACCAGAACATGACCCACACTACCACTCATGCAAACCCGAACTCACAAATATACAGGGAAGAGGTGGTGTAACCTATCGAAATACATGTTCCATCACTTAGTGTGGCCATTTTCGATCAACTGATCATGGAAGAGAGATCCGGGAAACTTCTTGATGAATTGGAGTAGTTTGATGAAAAATGGAAGTGCACTCTGCACCATTTAAAAATATACCAATATCGAATTGCACAAGACATCAATAAATAGGTTCACCTTCGATCTTTCCCCAAAGTAGAAATGGTGTTTGTCCTCATAACCCCGATGATAATATGGAAGATTCCCCCAAAGATTCAAATGATGTAGGAAGGACCATATGTGATTCATAGGGTCTATTCAAATAGATCATACACTCTATTATCAATGGATAGATAGTGCATAATGGATACAACGAATGCAATGTTCTTGAAGAAATACTTCACATTAAAATTCCCCTATGTATTGGTCCGAACACAATGACCCAAAACTTTGAGTTATATCACCCCTATGCATATGTTCAAGAACTACAACCCTAAACAATGCGTCTTAAAAAATATGTCCCCAAAATATTGGCCATTGATCTATGAACCAAAACTATTAGTCATAAATTAATGTCTCCCATATCATGGTCCAAACTACACGACCTTAAACTATGAGCCATCGTCCTAGACACCTGAAGCTAAACTGTATAGTATTAGTCCATGCAACAGAATGTTAAACTGAAATTCCCTCAATAATATGGTCTAATCTCTATAACCCTAAACTATTAGAAATTCATGATTACAGTAGCAATGTCTAATATCTACACCCTAAACTATGATTCCAAAAAAAATTCCTTCCATATCATTTTCCAAACTCTCCGATCCTAAAATTTAAGTTAAGGCGAAACACCATGGAGCTGAGGTCCAAGCTCTATGAACCTAAACTATTAGTAAAATTCCCCCATATCACTCATCCTTTCCACATGATGTTGAAAATCAAGGAACTCATCCTTGAAACATGGTGTTAAACTGTGAATCATTTCCTTGACGTAAGATGATAAACTACGTAGAATAAAACATCCTAATTGCATGACAATAAACTACATGATCTCCCACAGAACATCGTGCAGCTTGATTCCTTCCCTCATACGATATGTTTTGATGCCTCGATCTTCGTTCCTAGACCACCCCTACATCAATCAAATTCCTTAATCATGACCCCTATCTTCCCATAGTCGTAGTGGAAACCCTTATCACTCCTCGTTTCTCATATTGAGTACAAATCCCATGAGAAAATGATTGGAGAAAGAGATTATATTATGAATGTCAACTATGGGATAACATGGAGGACCTGGAAACTATGATGGGTAGAATGAAATTACCCCTACCCTTAGAATTGTGGAAAAGTGGTATGGGTACACATAGAACTATGTTTAGCTTGATTCCTAACCTCGCTGGATTCATAGAGGTGGCTTGATCCTTGATCATGGCCAATCCCCAGAAGGAAATAAAATGAAAATACCCCATCATATTCTTTATCACCTTACACATTTGAATGATACACTGTAACCACTGATTTTTTCCCACATAGAGTGTAACTCACATGAGCTTATTATTAGTGGGAGGGATTCTCTTGTGCAAATAAACCATATGGGAATAGGGTAGGACTAACCCCCATATACAGTTATACCAAAATACCCTCAAGTGTCCCTAACACATCTTGAAAATGTTAGAAGGGAACATCTGGAACTACATGTGGTTTGATTTCATCCCATGCGGGTTACATAGTGACACTCAAATTCATCATCATGGCCCAACCACTAGAAAAAAATTCCCCTTTCCCCCATGCATGGGTCATACCTATGTATAAGCTCTATGTAGGTTACAGTTATTCATGGTCTGGAATTCTAACATTCCTAGGAACACTTTTCCCATTTTCACACTCCATTCCTCGAGAAAACATTGATCCTTATAATCATTCAAGGATATCAGGGGTGGAAGGCCAGTGTCCTATGGACACCTTTCAATGAATATGCATATCATGCCCAAGTAGCTCTACATATGTCTCCTACAAAATTGGACATCAATCAAATGAAAATTCATCCTTAGGAGAGTCATCTCCTATCCTAGTATGCCTAATGACATTCAATCCCCATGTCATCCATCATAATTCATGTCTCTCCCGGGAATATTGTTTACACATTCTTTAATAACTCACATCTAAGGAACTCAAGAACACCCAGATTTGGATTGACCTGAAACCTTTGAAGATGTCTATGACACCGAAATTGTCCTCACCACACGACATTAAACTGCAAGGAAAAATTCGTCCTCACCACACGATGTTAAACTACATGTCCAAAATCGTTCTCACCACATGACATTAAAATGAAAGGCCAAAATCATCCTCACTTCACAATGATAAATTTCAAGGCCAAGTTTTTATTCACCACATGACGTTAAACTGGAAGGCCAAAATCATCTTCACCACACGATATTAAACTACATGGCCAAAATCATCCTCACTGCATGGCGTTAAGTAGTATGGTATTGGGTTTAGTTGAAATATTACCCCTAAGGTTGAATTCACTATTCTTAGACAGTGACATGGAACTCTTGAAATAACTTGTTTCTCATACCCAGTAGATCCCACATGATCATAGGTATCTTAGCGAGAGATACATCGTGAAATTATGGAAAAATGGCCCAAATTTGGTATTTGAAGTATGACCTTAAGAGACATGTCATGGTTCCCACCAATGAGAGGAACAATGTGTCCTAACCATGTGATGTTAAATAACTAGGTATCCCAAAAATAGAATGAATACATCACCTTGTGTATGAGTCAGATCTATGTAAGGGACACCATTCCATGTGTAAATCACAACACAAATGTCCCCAATATGTCTGGATACACCCCTTCCATATTCCAACCACCGTGTTTTGAGTCATCTTGAATCCCCATAACACTCCAAGTCCATCTAGGATGGAATTCCAGTGTCATGTGGACACCTTTTCATGATTATGCATATCCTTCCATAGTTCCTCTGCATATGTTTCCCTAAACAATGGCCATCAATTAGTGGAAAATTCATCCCCAGGAGAGACCTCTCTTCCCATAGTAAAACCAATGGATTATATGCCTCATTTCAACCCTCCTGATTCAATGACCCTCAATGTACTAGTTTACATTCTCCTCCTTTCACACATCTAGGACATATTAGAGAAAAAAATCCTGGTTCATCTATGTTCTCTTTTGAGGTTTCTTATTAATATCCAATATTAAGGCGTGAAGTTGATACACATTCTATGGAAGAGTTCCCGAACTCAGTTCCGGGTTTCACCAAAGAAGTTAAGCTAAAAAAGACTCCTTTTGTTATCAGGGGAACCCCTGATCGAAGGTCACGTACCATATTCAGAATGTTCCCAAACTCTGTAATCTTACTTGGAAATAAAAAAATGGAAGGTCAGTTCCCTAAGGACATGTTTTCTTGAATATTCACATCAAGCCCTTGGGGAACTGCATATATTGCCAAAAAATGGTCATCAATCATTGAAACATTCATCCCCAGGAGAGTCCTTTATAGCTTCCGTATGGTAAACTGACAATCATGTCTTGTCACACCCCCATATTTGGAAAACTAAAGGATTAAAGCTTGTGTACCACCATTATTTCACGTGCCCCTAAAAAATGCTTAATCTTAATTGAACTGACATTCACCAACTCTCCCCCATGAAAGTAAGAAGTGTGTAGGGACCATTGTCTACTCAAGACTGATATGAGTTTTACTAATGTTCTCAGAAAACATGGCTCAGTCCAGCAAGTGATTATGGCTCCCAACATCATAATAAATGTAGAATATTGAAATTCCCACCAATCCATTGATATGGGAAGGCTGGTGTCCTACGAACACCTTTTCTTAAATATGCACATAACGCCACGGTGGCTTTACATATCACGCCTTCAAAAATTGAAATTAATCAAAAAAACTTCATCCCTAAGGGAGTCCATTACTAACTATTTACAACTAATTTGGCTCCCGAGACTCATGCAAGACCAAATTCCATATGTCCAGGGTCAAGAAAAATTCTTAATATTTGTCGGAAGGATACTATAACATTTCTGGTTAACACTCTCGAGTTAGGCCTATACCCCCATTAAGATTGTTAAATTATATTTGAACTAAAACATGGGTATTATGTTTTGTTTTCTAGTACTATGAACTGCTAGAAAAAAATACCATACAATTGACATAGTTTAAATCCTCCAAAGGCACATCTGCTTAAAATTCGTGTATTGGTTCATTGAAAAATAGCATTGAGCCATCAGAAAATACATAAATTTTGGTATGTCCAAAACCCACAAAGGGAAACTGAAGAAATATCCATGTTATGCCCTCTAATCCAGTGTTAAGGAGTGTTAAGAAAAAATTTGAGTGATATTGAATGAGATGTAAATTTTTTTGAGGTGTTCCATAAAACATCTACAATAGTTGAAATACGCTCACTGAGTCCCTTGTCTAGGGAAAAAATTAGAGCCCGGTTTGATTATATAAGTTAAATAATTTAAAGTCATGTTTTAAAATAAAAATGTTATTGAAATAATGTTGACAAGAAGTGACATGGAAGAAATGTTTAAAATCGAAATCTTTTCCATTGATTTTAGAAAAAATGGAGGAATATCCCCAATATGGAGTCTCTCTGGAATTATAAAAATAGGAGAGTACATATCGAAATTTAGGATATAAATACGACAAGAACCATTTCACAATTTTCAAAATAATAGGGAGTGATTTTCATGGGCCATCGATGGTCTATTATAAAGAAGTTCATTCCTTCATTTCTTCTTTGACCGTCGGATGCACCCACTCCATGAAATCATTACTGTCTCATTGCTTCATCTGGACAACTTTATAATTGGCATGCGAGGAGGCCATTTGTTCCCTAAACATAGCTGGATGGGTTACAATCTCCCATAGCTCCTCTTATTGGTTCTGTACCAAATCATGAACCTTCACCTCCTCAGCCTTCATATGAATAAATTCTTCCAAAATATCTCGTAAGGTTTCCACCTTTTGATGTTAGGAATTAAACCTGGCCATCTTGCCCTCGCAGGAGGTGAGGTCTTCTCAAGTAATGAATATTTGTTAAATAAGGATGTCAAGGAGCTGATAATCAAAGCCTCTAGAGCCCATATTAGTAAATAAACACTGAATATTATCACCCTCATTGTAAAAATTATCTAAGGGTGTCTCCGTGGCAAGAGAACATAGCTGGCTTCATCCCACTTTACACACTACCTGGTTCCTTTCCACAACACGAACACATCAATCCTAACCTACTACAATATGTAATTATGTGGGAATCATCCCCATAGGTGTGGGAAGGGACCTATGTTAAGTTAACCAAGATGGGAGACTCTTTGTTCACTTTGGTGGACCATCCCACAGATCCGGATACAGAGGACTAACCATGACATATGGGATGATCAATGACCCTCACCTGGTTCTTGTCTCATTAATATTTGTGAAATATCTGTATGATGGGAGTTGTGTGAATCCCCCCCATAAATGGGATGTACTAATGAATCCCTTCCCAGAAACTTTTGACAGTGGACCAAACACCTTCTTACCTCATAAGCAGGAGGATGAGGTGTATCCATATTGGTTGCTGAAGGAAGGGAAGTAGAAACCATAGCTGTTGGAATATTCATGACAAAAGGAACACGTGGAGTTGTTTTTGGGTAAATAACGGGATAGAAAATTGTCAAGAGTTTCTTCAATCACTGAACTGGTTCATTCAGCATCCCCACAGGGTAACAATCTACCCATAGATGGGAATAATATATCGATAAGAAGAGGAGACCAATCGTGTTAGGAATGATAATCTCCCTAGAAGCACCTTCAACCATCATCATAAGCCACAATTGAAAATTGAAACTGGTATGGGAGATATGGATAAAAAAAATAATCGGTCTACATGAGCACTGAGCATCCTATTTCATATCATGATGAGGAATGTACATTGATCCAAGGAACCACCTCTTTCACCACTCAAAGATCCATAAAGATTATGATGTAGTGCGAATGAGAAATGATAGGTGTCATTCAAGAGCCTAAATGAATTGAAAATAGTTAGAGTCATGGGTAAAATAACAAAATTTTTGGGAAGAGCATGATGAAAGTCAAAATGGGGATCCTGGGTGGTATGCTAATATTCATAACTGGGAAAGTGTTCCTCCATCCACCCAGATAGGAATTGGAATGGTCTATTGAGATGATGTGGAGACCTTCCTTCCTGAATCTATCCCAATAATTCATAATGACGGGTGAGGGTAGGAAGGGACAAATTAAAGGGTAAACACTCCACCATCATGGCCGCCATCATCAAGGTATAGGCCTGAAACCTGGTGTATATGTCACGTGATGGGAGGAGCCATCCACTTTAAAACATGGCGAAGAATCATTCTAGCCTAAGTGCACATGAAATGTCTGGCTGAAGCTCAAATTCCTATGTGGTATGTCTTCCTACTTCAGGGGTGGCACAATATGACCTTGGGGTTTTGTGGGATTGGTAGGTGGGATGGGTTCGACCGCAGAGAGCCTTCGGTATAGTTCAGTTCGACTATAAGAATAACCTTATCCACGCTTCAAATGGGATGAGGGAATGATACTCAAGGGGATGATCCAATGATCCCGCTACCAAGACCAGTAAGCTCCATGTCAAAGGAGACAAATGATCTATATCATTCCATGTGGCAGCTAACGGTAGAAACTCATCATACATTTCTCTAAGGAATGATAGACCTCCAAGCTGGAAGATATCCCATAAACAAATCCCCACCTCCCCATGATGTAGGTGGAAGGTTTTTGTGCTAAATCACCAGTGGATCAGGAAATTCCGGATGTATTTTTCATGTAGAGATGATTGAAAATTGATTCACATAGGATACATAGTGCAATACCACCACCCCTATATGTTTGGGGGACTCTAGACATGTTTGATGAATCTAGAACACCCCGACCCACTCATCAGAGAAACATCATATGACCTAAAAATCCAACTTGGTGCTCCACCCTGCATTAGAATTTTCTCGAGATATACTGATAATGGATGGATATTCTCAAATGTCTAGTCTCATGAAACTACTACGACACTCGCGATTTCCCTATTTCGATGATGAATCTCATAGTATGAAGAAGTATTCTTGAATAGGATCGGCGATGACTTTTCTAATTAGGGAAATATTGGAACGATCATGATCATGTGGTGCCTATAAGTAGAAAAAAGGGATTTCAGGGTCAGGAAACAATAGAGGCACTTCGGTGGGAAAACCAAAGCCATAAAGTGGAAACTATATGTATAGTTGGTATGCTAAAAGCTCTGGCATCAAAAAGACTGTTAGAAAGCTACCACGAGGAATGACATGGGATCAAATTCGATCATCGCTATTCCACCCCATGGTGATGATTTTCTTTGTCGAATTAATAGTAACTTGTGAATCAACCACTATAGCCTACACTGGAAGATCCAGAAGTTTATGGGAAGTCAGTCCAATTAAAATTGTGCAGAAAAGGATATGAAAAATTGGCTAAATGATGTAAGATATGTTGGCAAAAGGCACTGCATAGTGTTACTAAAAACGGTATGTGGGAAGGGAATTCTGTGAACAACACGACAAGTGGATGCTACACTACCTACAACTATGGTACAAAAATATTGTTCACCACATACAACCATGGTACATGAGATGATCGTGAGGCGCAAGCCCACGAACCGTTGGCTGGTGAAAAGAACTATTCGTGGAATGAAGTAATCACGGATGTAGACCTCAGTTATGTTAACATTCAGATGTTATTGATTAAAATTTATTTTTGTAATAAATTTTTTAATACTTTGTTCGTTGATCCATGTTCGGTATGCAAACAATGATGCCATGTAGAATTTTTCCACGTGGAATAAATATTTTATTTTTTAAAATTTCGCAGTCCCATTCACGAAAAAAAATATTTTACACGGATGTGGTAATGGAGAAGAAATCGGTTCATAGAATGTATGGAACCATTCACGAATAGGGTTTTCACAAAAAGAAATGTACACGAAAGTGATGGAGGCTGGGAAATTTGGGAGAACTTTTTTCTATGAGAAATCATAAAAGAAAAATGACATGACCCCCTATATAATGGTGTGGTCCCCTCCTACCGTGTCTACATGATCTACCACTAATCATTTCATTTCAAACTGCTTCTGCATCGAAATGTTCCCATATTCGTTCCAAATAGACTCCATTCCGATGGGGGAATTTGTAGGGACCTAAATATCATTCCTAGTGACAAAAGTCCCACTACAATTGCTTTGTTGAAATAATAATGTTCTTCTACCAGTCTATCACGGAAAAGGGAATCAAATTGAGTGGACTTTATTTAAAAGAACAAGAAGGCATTAAATTTTTCATGGTTTTTAAGTGGCCCACATAACATCATTGGGAAAGGTATACGTAGAAGATGGATTGTGAAACGCCTGGTATGCAGGACTGTCTGCAAACCGCTGGTCCATGAAGCGGTGTCCAGCGAGCAAGGAAAACCGCAAACCACGTCAAATGAAGGAGTTATGCGTGGAAGAATATCTGTGTATCACATCGAGAACCCATCAGTTCATGAACTATGTGAACATTCAGGGTTCCAAAAACCATTATCTCAAACCAAATCATCTCCAAACCCTAGATTACCAAGCCTTCCACGGGTCGGAATGATGCTTACATGTGCCTCTATGAATGGTGTCGTGTTCCCAATAGATGTGATCGCTCTCATCATCTTTAAAAAGACAATAGTAGATGAAGAAATGAAAATGACACAGAGGCTAAGAGGGAGACAAATAGAGATAAGGACAGACGATGAAATCTTGAGGGAGACTTTGAGGTTTCCCGGCATCCGTCTTGTTTCATCTATGAAGCACGAACAACAAACCACTTCCTATGTTGGTACATACAATCACAAAACATAAAATGGGGGGAATTGAATAATAATAATAGAACTGAAATCCTAAATGGAAAACCAAGAACCAAAGACATCTCGTAGATGAATTTTTCGCGAGTGTTAATCCCCCTAACCCTCATTCAATATAGTGCTCCGTGTGGTTGTAAACCACACGGACTGAACCCAGCGCTGCATACCCAATCAGAATATAGATACAACCCAAAGCACCAGGGTGATCCACGTACCACAGTGGTATGTGGTAGACTATACAGATTCCCACGTACCACATAGGTATGTAGATGTCCCTTCTACCGCATACCATTACAGTATACAGAGCCTTCCCCACCCCGCATGAGAAACTAGTATGTGGAATGGGGTGTTTTCCGGAATTTTTCATTCCACATCCAACCTCACATATCCATTATCATCCAATCCTCCATGATCTCTCTACTAACCAGTCCCCCAAATCTAGTCCAAAGCCTCCTCCAAAGACTTTGTACCAATATGATCAGACCATCGAGGGAATCAGTGTACCCCATTAATTCTATATACCCATAGTAAGCGGAGTCATAGAGGCCCTCCCCAAAAATGCGCGGGCTTCTAAAATTCTAGGAAGGAAATATTCTAACAGTAACATATTGTTTTACCTTGGGTTGCCGACATGAGCTTCCATGTTCTAGATATTACATGTGATCAAATAATTTTCAATTTGTTGAGTGATAATGATCAGTAGAAGGGGTTATGATCGCTCCCCCTTTTTGCGAGGATGAAACTCATCCCCTTCCCAAAATGTGCTCAAGGGCCCTCCCACTGAGGTAAGTCTACAATATTCTAAGTCAAGGCATCATGTACTTCAATTCCATTTCACATTGAAGGGTTCATTGCTCCCCCATCAACTAGGGAGGAGGCATGTGCACTGTCAAATCATTCACATTATTTTGTTTCTCTCACAGATCATGACGCATGTGGTATTAGAGGATTGTGAGGATTACAACAGTTGCACAAATTCTTAACTATGAGAACACTAATTATTGGTTAAATTAGGATATGTAAGATGCCTATCAGAAGGCCCGAGCTCAATAGGGGTTCCCATCCCTAAGGTGTCTACCCAATAAAGTTTTCCAAATGGGCAGCTTCAATGCATAAGCCTCAACCATTCTGAACTACGAGAACTCTGATTACTGACCAAATCATGATATGTAGGATTCCTACCAGGAATCCCAAAATCAAAATGGTGCCCTCCAATAATGCTTCCACCTAATTATGTCCCCTAAAATGGGCATCTTCCACAAGTAAGCCCGACACATTCCGAACTACGTGGGTTATGATTCCTCTCCTGAGTATTCGTAGGAAGCGCTCCTTGTGGGCTCTATCCCAACATCAAGTCACCATCAGTCCCCCCAAGTTGATGATAAACTATAGAGGAACTTTAATATGTCGAAGTCAGAATCACCTTCGTGGAATAAAACATATGAATGCTCAAAGTGTTCTTGAAAACTAAGGGTATCCGGTGGACATAGTCTTTGGGAATGAACTAAGGATTCACGAACATATAAACAAAACTTAAATATATATGAGAGTCCCATAATTGGAAACAATCCTCCCCCGGAAGGGTGAAGTGAGTGTGATCTCCCATCCCCTCAACCAATGGAGTACTTAAGTGTCATTGGCCAAATCCTCACCCAACGAGTGCCTACCGTTGGAAAGCAAGTTCATGAATCATGGATATAGGGTTGTTGGGCTTTCATGAATCAATGAATAAACCCTTTGGAGACCATATGAGGAAATTATATTTGAGAAGGGATAATTTCATGAGTGTTTGACACCCACAAAATCACCTGCATGGGCCAACAGTTTTCACATGGATATTCATCCTTCATTAAAGGATAGTGACACTGAACGGGTGGGAAAAAAGGAATGGTAAACTCAAAAGGAACCTATCCCTATAAAAAATGGATGTGTGATTATTCTCATCAAACCATTTCCATTCCACCCCAAAACGTGCCACCATAGAGGTGGAACATGTATATAAATAATATTTTGGATAAAAAAGTATTTTTTCCCAAATAGTACATGACCCTGGCTACTATAAAAATTCATCATTATATATCTGAAATAAGTGTATAGGAAAATATTGATGATATAATTGATCATACATTGAAAATAATAATTTTAAAGGATAAATATTATAGTCAAAAATAGTATAACCTCAATAAATTGTATTTTTTTTGAATATGACAGTAATCATGACGTGGTTTTACAAGATTCGATATTTATGATGTATCCATACTTTAAATAATGTATTTTATTAGAATCTTTCCTAATAACCCATATAAAATGTATTATTTTTATAATTTTGTAAAGAACCTTATCATATGATACTTTTATCAGTGCTTGGTTACTAAAATATAGGGTCATATCCATTAAAGGGAAGGTCATTTTTATGATTCATAAATTTTTTCCATATGTTGGCTAGGATTTCCTATCGGGATATGTAATATATAATGGAGTTATTACCCATAGGAATCCCTAAAAATAATAATGGCTTATATGGTGATGTCACTAGGTTACCATCATGAATAATTCCGTTTTATTTTTAGAATGGTTCAAAGGTTGTGATGGTATTTCTATGAATTTATTAAATTATATAGTATAGATGAGGGAACAAGTGTTTCATTACAATTACGTTTATAGAATTATTTTTTTGGTGTTTGTTACATTATCAATGAGTGGTTCATTGAGATTTGGATTATTCTTTGTGGTATCACCTCCATAATTATGATATTAACACTCTATGGGTTTCATTTGGGATGATATGGGACAAAACAATAATCCAAATAATGTTGTTTTAATTGATGAGAATCATGTATTGAATTAATGAAAAATGGAGAGTTTTCATTGTTTATATCACTGATTCCACTATGTTATGTCTAAAATTGAAAGATAATATCTAGGGTGTTTTTAATTGTTTTTAATATTCAATTTGGATCTCAAAAGTGTGAAAACCCTTATAGTGAATGTCGTTAAGGTGTAGAAAATTATCATAGAAACCATGATATTTTAGATAATGGAATATAGATTGTAAACACAAATTGAAAGGAAATAATTTATTATGGGGTCATTGTGGGTCAACAATGTGGTGGTTCTTTATTATCTTATTTGTATTTGGTGTGGTCAATTTGTAGTTGAGAGATTTGATCATGTAGCCTTTGTTTGAATGGATTATGTTGAACATGTGATTTTTTTCAATAATATCAATTGTACTCCCATGTCTATGAATGTGAAAGTCACAGTATGACATCTTTATTTAAAGATATTTTGAATAATAGTATTTTGGGATAGTTGTTTAGTTATATTATTTTAATGGTGGAATGTATACAAGATTTTTTGGTCCTGAATGGTGATATAATACAAAGAATTATGTTGGTTGAGGAGATGATTAGTCATGAATTAATTATCCAAAATGAGTATGGATCCATGAAAATATATTTCTAGTTGAATTTTTTTAATGTTTTAGGATTATTTTAGCAATGTATTTATGAAAATTGTAATATGGGTTGTGGTAATAGTAAGATTAGTTCGATATTTATTACTCTTAGGATTGAAGTTGATATATAGTTATTTAATGTTGAACCCCATCTATATCAAATTATGATGGATTAGGTCTCTAACCATATTTAGTTTATTATATGGAGTTTTGAGTAATGTGATTACAGATATTTTATTTTCTCAATTATATATATTTGATCAAGTGACTGTAACGCAAACAAGATATCTTAAATTTTTTCTACTAATCATTCATCTTCATTTTGTTATTATGGAAGTAATTAACCATGTTTTCCAATTTTCATAACATAATATAACTCAAAGACTTCAATATTGATAATTTAACCTTTTACTATTTTTTTATAATTATTTCCAGGGCATCTAATGAAGAATATAAATGGATAATTCACGTTTCAGAACAATTTGTAAATTTAACTATTGATTGATCATGTAATTATATATGACATAGATGCATAATAGAGTTTTCCACTATAAAATAAATCAATATGTATAATAACAAACATTACATTGTATATTATATTATCCGGATGAAGTTCACATAGACTAAAATCAAATTTTTACTTAATTGCTGACATCAAATTCGTTATTCTTCTCATCCAATAGGATATTCTTCGTAGAGGAATATGAATAATTTTAGAAAGAATCTATTTATAATGATTGACCTGAAAAAGTTTTCATTGGAATTTAGGTAAAATCTATTAACTCTTCATTACATCCATAAACGTTTGGACCATCTATATAAAATTAAAAAATCTATCTTTTAGAGAAAGTTTTTTTGATAAAGAATAATATTTTTTTGGCCCTACTATATTAGTATTATTTTTTGATCCATCATATTTTTTATGTATTGTATCTGATGAAGAACTATTATTATATCACATTATACACAATTTTCAATACACTTGGAAAGTCTTATCAAACTATATTAGTATGGTATGATATTTATAAATATTGAAGTTATCTTGAACCCTATTTACTTGAAAACACTAGATCACAATATTTTATGAAGTCAAAAATAATTTATGAACTTTATAAAAAGAACAATCTATTACTCTAATATTTTATTAGTATTTAGGTTACATGACATCTATTATATTAATTTTTCCAACAGTATTTGAAATGGAAATATTATTAGGTTAAAAATTCTTTATTTCAATGTCATTATTAATGGAATGTCGAATATTTTAATTGTAGTTTTTTTGGAATTTGTTAATTTTTAAAGTGTTAGTTTAAATATCAATTTTTTGAGACATTATTAATGAAAAAATGAACTAGATATATTGAGTGATGTTAAAAACACGTTGTTCCAATTTTATCTTAAATATAGAAATTGTTTGAATAATAAATATTTGAGTAAATGGAAAATTTAATTTCTCATTTTTTGTATATAGAATTATAAGGAGAGAAATTATAGATTTCATTGAAATTTCCAAATGATAATTCTATGAAATAACTAATTATGAAGAAATATTTAAAAAAATTATATAATTTTTCAGTTATATAAGCATACATATAAGGGAAATATAAAATTTATTCCCAAACAATTTTCAATTAGAATAGTTTTTAAAGTATAATCAAATGGGTCATAATGGGGAAAGTGTTAAGGACAAAAATTTCTCTATATTATTAGAATTTAATTATAGAAATTTGGTTTTGATGGTGATTAAAAATAGTTACATTCATAAGATGAACAACATAAATCTTATATATATATATATATATATATATATTCTTGTCAATTAGGATCTAATGTCCCAATTTATATAGTAAGTTCTAATTTTATCATTGTTTTTTTATAAAAATACTTTTAAATACTAATTTAAAGTAATTATATTTTATCTAATATAATGATTATATGAAAAAAATTTAATTTAAAATTAAAACAATACCTCTTGAAGAATATAAAAATATTATTTTTAGTTATGGTTGTGAAAAATGGTTATGTTAAAATGTTTAGAGTTTATTTTTTAAAACAATTTTTTTATACATAATATTATTTATTTAATTACTAGGAAGTAATATTGGAAATAATATTGATAGTCAGTAATGTGCACTAACTAATATGAAATTTAAATTTTAAAATATTTTAATATGTATGTGCTTAATGTATTTTGATTTCAAACACAAACATATTATGGCTTAGAAAAATTCAATGAACAATGATTATTTTAAAATAACCAATCATAATGAATTTAATGTAGGACTTTCAAGAATGATGGTTGATATAATAAAGTTATTTTTTTAGGGAGATAATTATATAATTATTCTAAAATATTGTTTCTAAGATACTAATACTATTTTTCACTATAATCAGTGAACAAGATTCATAAATATTAAATATAAAATTATTCTTATATCAAATGAAACAATTATGCTTTCTCATCATTCCCATTATTATTATTGAGAAAATTATTATTTGTTATTGTGTTATGTAAATAAAATATAATGAGAATTTAAATTTGAATATATTGAAAATAATATTATGGGAATATAATTTAGTGTCGTGTAAGTAAAAAATCATGATATTTTTTAAGAAACAATAATATGTATGTCTTTTAGTCCACGAAACAATGTTATCACTGACGATACTCCATAGTCAAGTGTGAATTTTATAGATAATTTATACGATGTAAGTAATAGATTTTAAGTAATCGTGGGTGATGAAATTGATTATCTTATATAGATTAATAATCATGAAACATCCTATATTATGTACTAGGTACATTTCTGAGAGATTTTGAAATTTTAATTTGTTGTAAGTGTATTTATTTTAACTAATGCAATGCAATTAATTTTAAGAGTAGATCACAAAAATATGACTTATTTTGACCTGGGTTAATTCCTAAGAGTTTCCATGGGAGTCTGGTCGATTCATTGAAATGCCTAGGTCTAGAGTTGCAATCTCAATAGTAGATGATCTAGGGGAATATATTCATTGAAGTTGTGTGATCCTATGGTGAAACTTTTCAACCTAAACTAGTGATGTTGTAATTGTCACACCATGTACACATGGGTTTCCCAAACATTTATCTTATACCACACCGTTAGTGCAGCTTAGAAAATATGAACACATGGTATAGGTTACCTATTTTCCTAACCATGAGACCTAAGAATGCGGTGTATAGATTTGTCCAGTGAAGCCTTCATGGTTGGCACACTGTTAAGAAAACAATGTGGCCTAACCCTGAAACATATTAATGAGATGGTAAATGATCTCTTACCCAAAATAAATTTCATTTCCTCCTTCATATTCTTCCTCACTCCTCCAAACTCGGGCTTCTAATGGGAGCCGAATTCTTATACTCTTCTATGAATAGAATGATCTCCATCATCAAATTTCAGATTCAAGATCTGTTAGTCACTATAGTTTCTTTAGAGTAAACTCTTTAATACTATAGATCCATTATTAGATTCCATTACCCTCACATGTGATATCATCATTCATGATAATTCACCCCATATTCTGTATTTTTATTCACTTATTCATTTTCTCTTGAACTGGGCTGAAAAAAGCCTCAATATTGGATGGGTGAATCATCCATGGTAGACATTAGTCAGTATTTTTTTCTACATGAATTTTAGATTCATTTTCATTGTGTATCATCATTTAATGCTATTGACCATCCATTTGACAAATTTTAAATTTGATTTAATTTTATTAAATTGTTCTCATATTTCCAATGTGACCTCAGTTTGTGGTGAATAAAAACAGATGGATGTTAAACTCAATATGAGCAATCTCTTCAGGTTCCTTCCTTAATGGACTTGTTTCCATAGGCCTTATACTGATTATCACTATGTGCCTGCTTGTTTATCACTTTTAATAAATGAAATATCTGGTGTAATGACTTAATATGGATGGTAGGAATTGAATTTCCCCTCTTAGAATGATTCTTATGATTATACTCCACTGTTAATATTTAATGTCATATCCAATATGTATATTTCTATTGATCACTCCATTGTTAAATAAGTTAAAGTAAATTAATAATTTTAAACTATTTTAATGATAGAAATTCAAGGTTGTATGATTTATGATTACGTATTAAACCTTGTTCATTATACCTTATACAATGTTCCATATTTCATATTCCATTTTCTAGATTTTTTGAATTGTGATTATTAATCATTTTATATGAGTTATGATAATGTCTTATAACAAGTTCCATATTTATATTCTAACACTTAGTATCTTATGATCATTTCGCAGTGTGCATATATTACATCCTCATGGTTATAAATGTGGCTTGCTACCATTTTTCACCTTGTTACATGTTGACATTTATGACATCTTCTTATTCCCAAATTTCATATGCCCAAAATTATTGGTTTGATAAATTTCCTCATCTATATTTATCATTTTTTTATACAGGAAAATTATTTGTTGAAATGTGATATTGTTTGTTATAATTGACCTATATGTGGTACATGGATGAACCTGGGTCCAGACATAATGATGTAATAGATTGAATCACTCTACAAGTCTTGGAACTACATGATGCACCCGGGGAGATACAAGGATTTTTCTATACAGGATCTCTAGGTAGATTGTTATAATCATGATTGAGATAGGTTCTATAGGGGAGAAACCATTGACGGGATTGATAGAAAGTTGTATACTCCACACCTCAAGTGATACTCGATCCCCTATATGAGATTCCTTGTACGGATTAAGAGTTTACGGTTCCATGAATAATATGAGGGATGTTGATGTGTGTTGCCATGGATGTAATCAATGGTATTTTTTATATTTGAAGCTCTTTTAACGTCCCTTTGATTCATTATAGATCAACTTGGATGGGATCAGTATTCTGTTACTATATTTGAATGATTTATTTCCTGGATTATATATAATTCGTTTTTATTTAATGATGAGCATGCTAAATTGTTATTAAAGGGATGCATACACCATGATAAAGCACAATCATGGGTTATAGCCACCCATTATACTGTTTTATGATAACCAATAATCATTCTTGATTACATCTAGAGGTTCTCTTTTTTTAGAACACTATATTATGATGATGTAGGTATAATCCACCGGGTATCAATTGAGGAACGCCAAATAAGTGTTATTTTTTATTTATATAACCATTATACCTCATTTAACTACATAAATCTAATATTAATTATATATTTTATAATCTATATTGATCTAAATAGCATTGGTGGTGGCCTACTGAGTATATCTCACACCCTTCTTCGACCACTATTATATTGGTGTACCAAGCTGATCTTCTTGTTTACAGAACAATAGATTATTACTTGTACTATGATTTTAGATTTTCAGATATGAGAAATAACCTAGGATTTTACTTAGGATTTTCATCGAGTTAGTATTTGTCCTTCTGTATATTTTTAAGGTAATACATGCAATATTTCAGTTAATGAACTTGTAGAATAATCTAGACATGCATGCATTTAATGATTTTTATGTATAGAATTTTCATTAAATTCATCCAATACATTCAATTGATTTATCATCTCCTGTACCTATGTGATACTATAATCATGATGAAATATTCTCCCTATTGTACAACCATTAGACCCTCACTACTAGTCGATAGCCTCTAGTATAATGTGAGTGGTTATTGAGGGAATGTGGTAATTGTTCTGGTTACCGTTTTAAGGGTCAGTAAGGTTGTGTTGTATCAAAGTAGTTTTAAAGGACCCATTTCATTTTTTAGCTATAGGGTAACATGTATAAGAAAATATAGTAATGTGTTAGGACTTCTCAAATAGTTGTGACAAAGACTGATCAACCCACATTTGGAAAAATTAAATGTTATTGGAACATTATTGTTGGTTAAATTATTTTCAGTTGCAGTTGAATATGATTTAAACTTTAATAAATGGTTTACATTATGATGCCAATTGATTAATGAAATTATATTATTTTATGCTTCGACATCTATGGAATGACAGTATCATTACCTGAATCATTATAGTCCTATTGGGGTTTAGATGCCATGCATAATACCGGCCACATAGAATTCAATATTATAATATTTGAAATTAGTGTCATGGATACAATGATACTTTACATCCTGTTCTATACCATGTTATGTATTTTTATTAATTTTTTTAGACTTATACTTAACAAGGTATTTATTACCTGGTATGATTATATGAAATTATTTGTGTTAAATTTAGCACATTTTATAGTACAACATTCTTCTGTGATATAATATTTATGATTTGGTTATATTACATGGTTTGGTGAATCTTATTTGTGTAGTATCTTTCTAGGATTATTTTTCATGCATATATATTTATTTATTATTCCCAAATATTTACCAAGATAGTTTATTGATTATTAACCAACTCTGTAATTTCTTTATTATGAACAAACAATGAAAATTTATGTTTATTTATTTCTTATTATCAATTGACATCGTATAATTTAGATGGAAAGGTGGGTAAAATAGTATTCCAGTACAAACCTATGTTTTACATTCCTATATATATGAATGGTGAAATTCTATATGAAAAACCATCCATTAATTTTTTAATCCATGAACCATTGGTTTTGTGGGCTGAATCATATTTGTTGTTATTAAATGGGACACAATTTTCAATTTATAATGTGTATGAAAGATTTATCAATATGGAAATGTAAACCCATGTAATCAAAACATTGTATATGTGCTCGATATACATATTGATCATCAAGTGGTGAAAAATTTAACCAGAACATCCTTCAAGAGCTTTATATATACTTAGATACCATTGAAAAGTAACATAATCTTTTAAAATTTGTTTTTATTAAAATTAAATTTTTGGAATTAATAATTTCTTGTGACTCTATTATGTTAAAAGGACTACTCACATTAAAAAAAATTTATATTAACAAATGGACACATGTTCATAATTTGGGGTATGGTTATTTAAAAAACCCATTTATTGTGTTTTAATTCCTAATAACATGTTTTTTGTTTTTTTAATGTATCCTAAAATGGCATAAATGGACCCTAGTATATGGTTTACATATATGAAACTGTTAGCATATTACATGAACATTTACTCTTTAAATAAAAAAAATTCATTTCAACTTCATGAACTTTTTTTATATTTGGTTTTGGTTTTTTAAAAATCCAATTACTATCAAAAGGGTGTTTTCTTCTATAGATTTCAAAAAACAAAATACATAACTGAGCAAGTAGTGAAACTCTTTAAATAAATGATTGATGATTAGAATGATGGTATTTAAAACTCATGGACTAATTTTCATGGCATCAAGATTAAATAATTAGACTTTAAAAGGATGTTTGACATAACATACCTATTTTCCTGGGAGCCTTGGCTGTGTAAATTATAAGATGCTATTTCTATATTACCGAAATTATATATCATTAAATCACAAACATTAAATTATTTAATATTTATATTAGTATCAATGCCTCAATATTTAACACAAATAGGGGTTTGTATCCTTAACCCTCATGTAATGTTTTTTTATATACTCTCAATGAGTTTTTCCTTGAATCATATTTTGTTGTTTTTTATAGGACTTTTCATTTAGGGCCTATGTATAAATGATGGTCCCTTGATCATAGTGTCCTTTTGTTGTTTTAACGTCTATTTAGGTCAATGATTTATGCTTTGGTGAGGTTATGACATATCATAGGTAGCATCTTCCGATCATCAAACCCCTTTCAATATTTCTATGATCTTTTTTTGGTGTGTGGTATTTTTTGTTATCCATAGTTCCATGTATGACTCTATGTGTCTAAATGATTACTTTGTCTAGATTGGTTTTTGTTTAGTTATTTGACCCTCATTTCTGGAATAAGCATCATATAATGATTGATTTATATAGGTTAGTCTTTCCTAGGGAATGATAGACCACATAGTGGATTGTTTGACCCCACCTCATACTCTACAACATGTATATGAAACTATGTGTGTCCCAAATTATGGTAATGGTCATTTGGGAAGATATAGTTGTATGTTAAATCTTTTTTATGTGCCATTGATACTAGAATGAATTGGAATTGTAATCCTATTGGTTGTATCGATGATGTTCCAATTTATTGGGGTATATACTTTAGTTCATGAAGTTCTCATTTAGTTAATAAATGTTTCAACAGACTCGATAGGTTTGGTATTATCCTTATAATCTGGATATTTAATTCTTGAATATGTGTCACCACCTGAGGAGGGTGAATTGGGTGTTTGATCAACTCAACTCACCCTAATTTTTATGACGTTGATTTAGTGAGGATTATGTGTTTTTACAAACTTATTAGCAATTTGGGTTTTATACCTAATGTAATGATGTAACATCTTGGACTAACTGACCACTATAATGGTCAACAAACTGGTGGGTTCCATGGAATCAAGCATGCTTCCCCCATACACCAGAGGCTTTCGACTAGCAGTGACACTCTAAGGAGGATTTTGTGAGGAGACTATACCCTCATTCTATAGCAGCACATCAATACATCTAAAGATAAACAAAAACAGTAGTAGAAACTGTATTAAATGAAAGAAAGAGTAACAGAACAATAAAAAAAATTGAATACAAATTAAGGACAACAAGAATATATGATAGATGGATGTAATCCTGTATAATTAAAAATAATTTATGACCATTGATGGACAATAGGAAGTTATTTAGTAAATGAATTTAGATAAGAAATAAAAGGTAATACTGAAGCAATATCTCCAGGAATTTTTTGAGCCCATGCCCAGTCCTATTCACCAACACCTAGGAATAAGAATAACTACACATGAAATTTAAATCATCCTAAAAACCTGAGATATAATTTGGTACCCTAGTGCAATGGAGACCTGAGAAGGTTGTGAGATATAAATCCCTATAGGTTACCAGCCACTTTTTTATGACTGAATCTAGTCAATGATAAATAAACAAAATAGTGATAATGTAATATGTATAAATAAACAATTTTGAAAAAATATATAAACATATGTCAGGTCCGGTTCAAATAGCATACCTAACCGACTCAACCTACTTCATCTATCAACATGAAATATATTTCTAACTAGTATATATATATTAATAATTATAGAAAAAGTTTATTTATATGGATAATCCACCTATATGAACCATGTATTGGAGGACTTAAGTGTAAATCTACCAATAATACTTGTTGCAAGATGGACCAAGGCATAACTCAATCATACATAACCAGTCTAAACAATCCTAAAAACTCATGAATGATAGTACAATCCAAACATCCAAAAAGGGAGTGGGAAAATAGGCATGATACTAGGTATGGTGAGTGATCCAACATATTATAACTTTATGTCATGAGTGTGTCATCATGAAAACCCCCAACAAGGTACATGTTGTAATATGCCCACTACCCACATAGTATCTAGGGTGCATGATGTCATGAACTCAACACCTGATGTAAGAGAGCATGATTACATCATGCTCAACAAAACCATACCATCATTCAATAACCTATGTAGAAGGCATAATCATATAATTATACTAATTTAATCCAAGATTCATTACCTCACATTCTTTATATTTATAAATACAATATAAAAACATGGTTATTTCATGTTATAACATCATTTAATAAATATGAATGATCAGGAATGAATTTTCACCCTTTAGGATTAATTTTATTTAGATCATTAAAGAAATCCTTCATGTACAAGATAATTAAATTAATGCATGATAATTTTTTTAAGGAAAAAACCATTATTAATTAATTATGCAGTTAAAAACATCCCATTTAATCTATCAAAGCATGGAAATTCATTTAATAAGGCTAAATGAGGTACTTAGATGGTACCATGTTCTGATTTGGAAATTACCTACAAGGAAAATCCCATTCATTTAACTATCTAATCATTTATATGATGCTTTTTCCATTAGTTTTTTATATTTTTAAGTAGGGAGATTATTTTTATTACTTAAATAAAGTCCATTACTCAAGAAATCTATATACCAATCGATAACATAAAATCACAGAAGAAGAACCAATTCAATAATTACAGAATTGTATAAAACAATACTCATAACATTGTAATTTCGAAGACAGTGCACCTCATTTCAGTGGTTTTATGATACAAAAATGATGTTTCCTATAAAAAAATCATTTAATAATAATCAAACATCAAATTAAATGTTTTACACATAATTCTCCAAGAAAACATTAAAAACATCCAAGAATTGAAAAACAATTATAAATGATCAATATGTCCTTAAAGAGGTGCCGTTATCATTTAAGAAGGACCATACAAGGGTAAAATAATTTATTTATTCTACAAGAATTATTATATGGTGTTTTGAGAATTTAATCATTTAATTATGAGTGGGAAATTTTCGCCTGAACACAGAAGGGGAGTCCATAATCGATGTTGAAATCCAAATTTCACATAACAATGGTAAAAGGGAGTAATAATTGGTGCATATAACATTTTAAAAGCTTGAACTAAAATTTAGGGAAATGAACATCAATGGTTGGTGTGTGGCATAACATAATTATACATTAAATATTGAAAAATTCGGGAAAATCCATTGAACACTATCCTCATTCTTGGGACGTCAAGTAATAAAATATTTTCTCATGATTTGGAATTGTTTAAAAGAAATCAATGATACTGTCCTCAACCCATAAAATATAGAAAATGAGGTTTCACCATGATAATTCATTTGAGAAAATATTAAATAATGAAAATGTAAAAAGGAATCAAATATTACCACTTTTTAACTGGAGAGACAAAAAAATCATGAATCAGATGACCAATAGGGAACATATCTTGATGCCTAGATTATGCTTGGTGGTGGAAAATCATATTGGAATGGATATGGTTCACTTAGATAAGGGGGAGAAAATAATGAAAAGAAACATAAAAATTCAATAAGGTAAAAAAGAAAATTTACCCTCAAATATAAGTCACATGATTTGGAATAATGGTTTTTCCCAACTGTGCGACAACATCTACCTATGAATCCCACGTCATACAGTTGTGCCACAAGGATTACCCAAATATTAACCAACTATTGTATGAATAGTTATTAGGTACTACCTTTGTGGAACTAAACATGTATGATATTCACACCATTTACTTAAATTGTGTTCTTTTTGTGCACATCACATATACTCATAACCACAAGTCGCTTCCTCTACTGCTGGGGGATGCACAATTTAAAAAAACTCATATTCCATATGTAAACCATCAAAACATGATATTATTGGGGCCTGGTGCTCCCGAAACAAAATGAGGCACTATGGGTGACCCCTCCAGCTTTTACCCAACTCCAAAAGTATCACTATTATGTGTTAAATCTATTATAATTTTGTTCTTAATCTTGGTTCCAAGAATGGGCCACCACTAAACACCTAAATTAAAATTCCCATGGAATTTAACTTGCCACAAAACACATGTCATTACATCCTCCCCAACGTAGAAATTCCCTCCCCAATAATCCTTTGGGAACAACAAAAACATCACCCGACCTATAATTTTCATGAATTATCATTCTAATGGTCGCATTACATTTCCAAACACCCAATTATCCATCATTAATTCACTAAATCTTACAACATTGACACCCACAAAAGATGATCCAATGGATATTTTCTGAATGAAACACTGAAACATAGAATACCCAAGACTGTTTAGCAAAATACATGATCATATCATCATCTTGATAAATATATGGCCAAAGGTGCTTCCAACAAACAGTTTTAAACATATGAAAAGACAATTTATAAACCAAAACACCTCCACTATCAATTTTTCCTTACAAAGAACTCCCTAAGTGTTATAATGTTTCTCTTATATACGTTTCCATAACATGGTTTACATGATTACATATTAGGTCATAACATAAACCTCATCTAGATGAAATGGTTGAATCCCAATTGACCTAACATAAATGAGCTGCCCAATCATAACATGGAAGACACAACTGACCCTAAAACCACAGCCACTATACACCGAAAACATGATTTAATGTAGATCCACATGATCATATCCATTAGAATCAAAGGAAAAAAATATTCCCCACCAATCCAACCATTGTCAATATGATAGGCTTAAACAAATGATGTATCTCAAAATGAACCTCAATGCCTTCCTCCAAGTTAATGTTTACAACTTGGATGCTCAACGATGTCAACACCTGACATCCATTGATGTTCCCTGGCCATAGGAACATTGAGAGAGTAAAATAGCATGGGATATACATAGAATCAAAGAACTGGATTCCACAGAGCTAATACAATGTAGTTTGAACCCATCACTACAAAATATACATTGTTATAATGCCAAGATATCCAGAATAGATCAGTGACTATTCCCAAAGTGGAATTCACATAGCAGTAATATCAAAGAGAATTTCTACTGTCCAAGAGTCCATCCTTGAAATTATTACTGGGTAACCCTATTATCAATTCTGGAAAACCATTCCATGTTAAGAACCATGTCTCTACATCAAACAATGATAGAGATTACTTACCAAGGCCATCATCATTAAAAACATTTACATGATATAAGACCAACCACTTCTTAGTGAATCAAATATGACATCAAGATAGATGAAAATATTTTCTATTGAAGAAGATTACTCTATGATGATACCAAGGAATACAAATAAGAATAGTTGAACCAAGTCTAGTTGACTTATTGAATGAATCTTAGCTATACCTTTAGATTCATTTTCAACCATACCATGATGACTTTATCACCTGAGGAATTACATGTTCACTCATTATTTACGTCCAATGTCCATTAAAATTGGGTATTGTTTCTAAGGGATTTGATACAAATACAATAATTTCAATTTCATGATGTTGATCAAGAACTCACATGATTTAAAACACGCAAGAGATTTGGGAACTCAAGAAAGACAAACCATTTTGAACAACCCTAATATGATGCATTTCTTCAACATGGAATGACACATTTTTTAAATTACTGACGTGATGCTCCACACAATGTGGAGTGACCTAGCTATTGATATAAGGGATTGAGTAGTATCTTGCAATAATTATCTATCAAAACCACCATAAACATATCAATGTCACTCTTATAGGAGATGATCACTAGGTGACAACATCAAATCATTTTTCATGAAATCCAGAACCAACCAAACCGGCATGTCAAACGACATGACCAACGAAGAAATTCTTCTTGAATATTGAGAAGAAAATGTTTCCCTTAAAAAAATGCCACAATACTCCAGAGTTGATATGAGAGTGTACTCAACAACACAACGCTCACGATTCCAGAAAAATATACCAGTTCGTTACACCATTTAGAAACTAAATTGTAATAACATTTTGAAAGCATAATACCCTATCATTTCATAAGTAATATGAACATTATTTATACAATCCATAGGGTTTCCTCCCAATAAATCCATGTATGACGTTTTCCATACAATAGTTTTATTCTGAAGTTATATTTCCCTGTATGACCATTACCTGGGATGGTGAAATATCCAGTCTACAACACTAAGGAAGAAGAGAGGTTCATGAGTCTTGCTAAGTTGTCAATTTTTCTATATGCGTCTCAAACATGCTGAAAATCATAAATAAATGATTCTGACCCCCATAAAAATGGGCATAGAATCCATGACCACCCATGAAAACAAGGGTTTCATTCATGAACTAATATTCCTTTAAGGGACACTGATACCCAAGCAACACCAAAATCAGAAATCTTACAACATAAAGAATGGAATTTATACTCTAAAGGAACTAATACCATTGTATACCCCTAATAAAAGATTAAGCATGGAATTCATCAATATTTTAGGATAAACAGACATCCCTAAGCCCAACACAAATTATTTAAGACATTTCTAAAGAGGAAAAAATAACTCCTATAGAAAACGTTCATGTTTCCGTTACAAGGAATCATAAAGGGAAACTCCAATTCCCTTCAATGAGGGTTTAAATGAAGGAAACTTTTAACGTCCCATAATTATATTAGTGTGATTTACCTCATTATAATTATTTCATAGAGTATAAATCTCAAAAAATCACATAGATAACACAACAAAAATATTATAAATGAAGAATCGATGAAATACGAAGTATTTATTAAAATTCAGAAACCCAAACCAATGGAATAGTAATGTGACAATTTGAATAGAAATGTTTGCATAAGAAATACTAATCTGGACAATACATTAATAACCTCACCATTGATTGTGTAAATAAAATTTGGAGTAGTATATATGAAAACATGAAATTTTTTATCCTAGTATATGTATATATGTATGTTTTTAAAATGGTAAATGAATTATTGGTATATTTATAAAACATAAATGTTCACTTAATATTTTATTAAAAATTTGATGCCATAAGAGAAAGTTTATTTTCATAATCAATATTCATATATTAAATTTTTTTTTCTCATGTCTAAAAAAATAATTTTATTTGACCTTAATTGATTTTTCAAAGTGTTATAAAAAAATATAATTTTTATAATTTTATTTTTTGAATAAATGTTTAATTTAAGTAAAAATTTAATTTATCATATTTAGAAATTTATTTAATAAAATAGTGTCCATTCTCTAATTTTACTTTTTAAAAAATGTTTGGTGTGGTTTTTTTGGATTCTTCTAAAATAGTTGAATTTTTTTAATAGTGAAAATATATAATTTATAGTAATAGTTGAATTCATGAGTTTATGAATTCTGATTAATGTATAGATGATGTAAGAACCTTTGGTTCTAAATCTCATCCACTATTTATTTCCTATTTCACAGGAATCCACTATATTCAACGTCTTGAACCAAAACAATATATTAATTAGTAAAATAATCATACAACACCCATATCTTCCACTATAAATTCCACCCCTCACCACCCATTCTCCTCACACATCCAAAGCATTAATGATTATAAATATTATTCACAATCCTCTCTAAATCCTCACCCCCATGTCCAGGATCTATTTTTCACAGCAATATTCCAATCTCATTTTCCCAAAGGAGGTTCTCAACACAGTGAAATTCAAGAGGTAAAATCATATATCGTTCTCTTTTAATGTCTTTTTTTCTCCCATATCCCCCCTTATAAATGTGAAAAAATAAATATAGAATATTTTATATATTTTAATGTTGTTTTTTTAATATAATAGACTATCATCTTTTCTGTCCCCCACTCTTTTATTACTAAAAATTAAAACTTCATTTGTGATGTGTTCATTTATCGCATTCAAGGATGATAGGTTTTTAATTTTCATTGACACATTTAATAATAGTTATAAAACCATTTTTATGAATATATAAAATTTTGACAATTTAATGTTTTTAAACATTATATATACGTAATATTAATTAATTAAAAAACTAGTTTTTGATTATTACAAATAACATAATAATAAAAATGGTTATCATTAAAATTTTCTCTAAAGTATAGTCATAAGATCTAGAAAAAATAATATATAAGGCCATTTAATATTATATTTATTCATTAATAAAATATAATTTTATTTCAGGAAAACTATTCTCATTTTATATGATTTTTTATAGATGTATACAAGTAAACCATTCATAAAATCCAAAGAAAAGAACATTTCTAAGACATAAAATTGAATATTATAACCTACCAAAATGGCCTTAAATTCACAAAATAATATTATAAGAAATAAAATAAATGTATATTAGTTTATCAATTGTCTAATTAATGGATTTAGTTGGATTATCCTGCACACTAAGTGCAAGTACAGAACACTTTCGGACATAATGTATTGATTTTTTCCAAACCTCTATTTCTCATTCTGGTTAGGTTTTCTATATATTAAACACAATTTATGTAATATATATTTTGATATAATTTTTATAAAATCTTTTTATATGGTCCAAAATCATTAATCTAGATCATATCATCCTTATTTAATGGTGAAATACATGATTCCCTTCTCATATCATCCTAATAAGAAAGCACGGTTAAAGATATCTTCTTGAAGTCTCAAAAAATTAATGGGCACCCCAGATTCCATTTTATTCCTAAATTATTCTTACAAATTCAATATATTTTCATTAAAAGTACTATTGGTATATTTATGGTTTTATATAAAAGATTGTTCCTTTTTTCCTCATTATATTATCAAGGATATTTTCCTTTATAAGCACTAATTTTTTTGTTTCTAATGTTTCTTAATCATTCTATTTTCATGATGTCACTTTAGTTTGATTTAAATTATCATGAAAGATTCCTATTTTCATTTATTATAGTCTATGTAAAATTTAAATCCATTATTTCATGGAGACCATTATGATATTCCATTTTGTTACTCCTTATGAAATGATTATTAAACCCAATTTCATCCATGGGTAACCCTAATTCTTGATTCTTCATCCAACACAAAAATTCATGAAACTTTTTAGATGGGTGAAGCTAGATAGATAATCAATTGAACTAGTATTTTTTAGTCTCATGAGATTTCTTGTTCAATGGTCTTGGTGGTTAAGCATGACTCATGTTAATCATGCGCAATGGTCTTGGTGGTTATCCACGACTGATGTTGGTCTATGTGCAAATGTCTTGGAGGTTGGACATGACTTGAGATTTTGTCATGGTATATATTGTTTTCACATTCCTATTATTCCATGAATACATGATATTGTATTCAATAAGTTAATCTTATTTATTTTTTTCCATTGTCCATTCATTTTTAGAGCATAATGTTAGTCCATCTATCCCCTGTGTTGTGATTTATTCATATGATTGTTCATATACAAGGATTTTACCACATAAATATAGCCATGTATTCCGTGGGTTATCCAATTATCTTTTAATAGCTATGAAGATGTTAGGAGCTATTTATTTAGGGTAACTAAATGATGTTTTAATTTTGGATACATGTTTTCAGTTTTATGGACCTAATCTTCCAAAGATGCTAGAATTTTCAATACTTGGTCTGTATGTGATGGTTAATTATACTTAAAATCGTGATATAATAAGTGTAAAAGGATATGTACATAAAATATTGTATCAGTGGGATGATCAACATATATTTTGAGATTAGGAATATATTACATTATTATAATCATTAGGGATAATTCTATGAACATGGATAACCTATATTGAGACATAAGGAATCACAATATATTTTTCATTTACATGTTTATCCCTCTATGTTCACATTTTTAATTTATTATGATTATTATATAAATATTCAAGAACTCTAATTGTAAGCAATTTTTCTTAGTTTTTGGCTAAAAATATAATAACCCATTCAAGCAATCAATTTGATAGGAAATGTGACCATTTCCCAAATGATATGCCAAATAATATGGGAAGGGTTCTCAAAAAATCTTGATAGTACTTGATCAACTAGACCATGTTATGATTAATAACATAAATCTTATGGACAAACCTCATTCCCCTAAATATGATCATGTTGCAGTCAATTCTATTATGTGGGAAATTCCCCCCATTATCAGTTTAACTTCTAATTTCCACTTCACAGAACAATGGATTGACTATATTGAGAACATATTCTCTATCCTACAGTTCTCAAAAGATGACAATAGTATTATTCCATTTTATAATTTTAAAGGTTAAGCTTATTAGTGCTGGAAAATTCTCAAGAACAATAATCTCATTGAATAAATTTATTCCATTGATTGGGAATATTAAATAAAATATTTTCTCAATAAATATCGTCCCAAAAACTATCATCTTAAAATGAAATGATAGGTCCTCAGACTAAAGAAAAAAAAGATGTGTCTATTAGGGAATGTGAAAAAAATTCAAGGATCACAAGATATACCTCAGGATTATCCGTGAACATTGAAATAAATGTTGATTTCATCTTTATCATACTAATGATAAGAATACAAAAGGTTTTTTTGATTCTAGACTTTGAAATCAAATAAGAAATTTTTTTATTCCCTTAATGTTGAAATGGAGATCAGTGTCTCTCATTGATACCATGGGTCTAGGAAAAACATTAAAAAATGGTGTTTAATAATATAATATAAGTATATAAAACACATGATTGAATGAAAATGAAACGTCCTATTTGATAGTGTCATAGCAAGAAGAATCCTGGGAACTATCTAAAGGGAACTAAAAAATGATTCAAATGTTGATGAATGGAGAATATAGCTGATGATTTGCAAAGGGATATAAAAATCCCATGAATGTGGAAAAATAAAGGATGTCTTAGAGAAATTATTAGCTTTAGTGTAGTGTTTTGACATCACGGAAAATGATAATTCGAAAACCATTACCCTACAAAAAGGGTTGTTGGAGGAAATCAACAACAACCATATCCAAGGTATTATGGAAGAGAATATGATATCACTACTGATAAGGTGGATCTTGGAAATGATTTCATGAATGATATACTATTTATTCATTCCAGAATAGTGAATTTATTATTCTATTCAGCTTATAAACATTTTTTCTTATCTTTGATGTTTAGTAGAAATATTCAAACACAGCCTCAAAATATGTATATTGAGTTATATTTGCGAACAAGATAAGGGTATATTAACTAATCAAGATTATATAACTACCCTTGTTAATTTTTTCAGAATGTACCTCTGAGATAATATTGTCTTACATATTTTGGTGTAGTTTGATGATATATTGGGAATTGATTTTCCCTCATTATATCAATAAAACATCAACTATATGGAAATGGTGATCACTTTTTACATCCTGAAGCATCCTCTAATTATATAAATGTTTATGGTGGATGATGAATCCCATTTTTAGTCATCACCACACTTGTAGACATTAATTTTATATGTGAAATCATATCAAGGACAAATGATTGATACAAAAGAGAGGATTATGATCACATAAATGTTCATTGTGAGGAACCACAATTAGTTGTTCCTTGAATAATTTTCTTATATTGATTATAATATATAGGATGAGTTTTTAATTGATCACATTCCAAGATCAGTACCTATATAATAAAATCCTTATATAAAGGCCACCATTGTGTTTTAGGAACTGAAATTTTTTACTGGGGAATCTTGATGAGGATTGTATATGTTGTAGTTCTTCATCACAGGGTGAACCAATCCTCTTTATCATGAAGTAATATGGATCAATGAACATCAGTATTGATTATCTTGAGGTCAATAAAATCGTAATAAAGAACATGTATCATTCTACATGGATAATTGACTTGTTTGATCAACCACATGGGGTCATGTATTAGTTTATAGTGGACCTTCCCTAGAGATATCTCCAATTAATGATAATTAAGGAATATATTGACATTTAATGCTTTTTACCCAAGCATGGCCACTATGATTTCATAGTGATTCCATTCATAATCACTAATTCTTGGGAAATATTTCTGGATTTACATAATAGAGTATATCGAGATTGCTGAAAAAAATTGTGTTAGTCTTTATTTATGATATACTTATATACTCCATGAGAAAGGAGGACCATGAGGAGAATTTGAATACAATGCTAATGACATTTAAAAAGAGGAATAAAGATTAAATGTATAGTAATTGTAAGTTATGGATGATGGGATTGTCATTCTTGGGGATTGTTATCAATAATGAATGAATATTTTTGGACATTTCCAAGAGAACGGAAACTGAATAATGACCTATGACAATATCAATAAGCAAGATCATTAGTTTACATGGTCAATATAGGAATTACAAATTCCATTTTAAGAACATATCATGAATTTATGATCCTCTAACCAAGAACACTCATAATTGAGTAGTTTTTTCCTGGAATAGAGAATGGTAATACTGCATCAATGAATTGAAAAATAAGATTATCACTACAGTAGTGATTAATCTTCCAATAAGTGAGAAACTCATTATGTTAAATAGTGATGCTTAAAAGAAGGTATTTTTTTAATAATGTAAATTAGTTTAATGATACCCTATGCCTCATGGTAGTTGAAAATCCATGATCAATGTTATCTAATACATGTTATGGATTTAGTGGATGTCTTCATTGCATGTAAAATTTGGAGGCATAATATCTATGAAGAGTAACGTTAAATAGACATTGATAAAAAAAGACTAAAGTATATACTCACAGAAGTGGATATTAATATGTGACAACAATAATGGTTTTATCTATTCAATAATTATGACTTCTCAATCCACTACCATCCTGTTAGAGAAAATATGTTGGTGAATTCTCTATGTAAAAAATATCATGTATATTTATCAATGATGATAGTTGAGAGGGGTATAATATTACTATATTTGTAAAGGATTGACATGGTAATCAATAAGAAAATAACATCATCAATCCATTATTAAAATCACATAATCGAAAAAATAATGATTCTCAATGAAATTATGTGTAAATTCAAAAAAAAAGTCGATTCTATCATAATTGGGTATATCCTCAGAGGTAAATGTGAATAAAGAAGGAATCATGTTATTTGGGACATGCCAATGTATAACATCCAATTGATAGACAAATGAAGATCTTTTGCACAATGAACATAGCTCAACCTTCTATATTCACCTAATGATCACAATGATGTATCAAGATCTATGAGCGAACTATTAGTGGGACAGTATGAAGAATGATATCCCTAGGTAAACATCAATGTTACTGGAATTTAATCATGAAAAGGTTTAAAAGAAAAATTATAATGGGCTGACGAAATTATTACCCATACAAACCTGGAAGATGGATAAATCACCATAAAATTTATCATTGGACAAAAAAATAAATCATGATGAAATAATGGTATATGGGTCATTGGGGATCATCTAAAAAAGATAGAGCACTATATCGCAATTCGAGATGAAATCCAACTTCATCCACTAGAACAAATATAAATTATAGATGTGGTGAGGTTGAATGTATTTCCACTATTAATTGTGTCTGATCATGTTCTAATATTTAACTCCATCTATTAGAAAATAATCTAACATTCACCATAATATGATCTAAACATTAGTAGGACCCATCACCCTGAAACTGATGGAAAATATAAGTTGACTATTTGGACATTTGAAGACATGTTGGGTGTGCTTTAGGTGGTATTTAAAGAATGATTTGACAAATATATTCTCTTGTTTATGTTCTATTATAACTACATTTTGCAGAAGCTATATATGAATCCATTTGTAGGAAAAGATGATGAAAATCGTCATGTTGGGAGGATGTCCGTAAACATAAGATGATAAGAAATGAAATGGTCTATATAATGGTGGAAAAGGTGATTCTAATTCTGAAACACATCAAGGAATACCAAATTGGATAGAACACTTATGTAGAAAATTGTCGATGTGACCAGGATTTAACGTTTAGAGATATGGTTTTCATTGACATATCTCCATGGAAGAGGGTTGTGAGATTTGGGAAGAACAAAAATCTAAGTCCGAGGAACATTATCACTTACCAGATCCTTGATCATGTCAATGTTGTGGAATATTGACAAGGAAATCAACAATCTATGTCTAATGTTTATGATTTATTCCATGTAACCCTCTCAAGGAAGTACATACATGATCCATAACATGTATAGTATTCAGAGGAGGTACTGTTGCATAATGATCTCTCTTATAAGGCACACCCAGTGAAGAGCTTAGATCATATGGATATATTTCTTTCCAACAAGTCCACTAAAATTATCAATATACTATGGTTTAATCATAAGATCAATGAGGAATCATGGAAACTGGGGGAAGCAATGAAGGAGATGTATCCTAACATATTTTCTCGATAGTTTGTAAAAACAAATTTTCATGGTGGAATTTCAAAGGGGGAAGAATGAAATGACCCAAACATTTATCAAATATATTTTCCTTCACATAATAATTTCATATTGATTATATCACGTAAAATCACATATAAAAATAAATGAAAACATTATAAATGAATAATTGATTAAATATTATATAATAATATATATTTAAGGAACCTAATCCAATGGAATAGTAAAATAAACTTTGGAATATAAATATGTAAATATGAATAGCAATATTACTAATTAAATAGTGAAATCACTTATGGATGAATAAATAATATTTGGGAATATTATAAATAATAATAATATATTTTTTAACATGATATGAGTAAATAAATATTTTGAAAATAATAAATTTTGTATTGGTATTTTTATGAAACAGACATCTGTATTTTATGTTTTATAAATAAATTAATAACATAAAAAAATTTATTTTCATAAAATGAAATAAAAATTTAATATATCTTATATAATGGTTATAAAATAGTATTATGAGTGACTAATTAAT
Organism: Viscum album; assembly: GCA_963277665.1. Taxonomy (NCBI): domain Eukaryota; kingdom Viridiplantae; phylum Streptophyta; class Magnoliopsida; order Santalales; family Viscaceae; genus Viscum; species Viscum album. The sequence goes on along the minus strand of OY728162.1, from coordinate 901,215,840 downwards.
TTTTAATTGTCTCAAAAAACAATTTATAATTACAAAGTTTTTATTTTTGTAATAAATTATTATTTTATTGAAAAATAAATTTCTCATATTTTGAAAATATTTTACCTATAATATAGTTTATTTTGAATTCTATATTTCAAAAAATGGTTATCGTAAAATTTTTATATTATTTTACATTTAGTTGAATTTTTGGTGAATTGTGAAATACAGTAAATTACAATATAAGGAAAGTACATGAATTATTGAGTCATGGATGATGTATGGATGACATACGTACCATTGGATCAAAATCACATTCACTAGTTACTATAATAAGTTCCAATAATCTAAACTATTAATATTCTTGAGCCAAAATAATTAACTAATGATTTATATAATAAACAATCACTCATCTCCTCCACAATAAATACCACCCTTCAACACCCCTTCTAATCACACCTCCAAAACCTTGATGTTTTCCCCAATTCTACCACATCCTCTCCCAAGCCATTCACCCCACATAAAATGATCATTTTACCATAGAAATGGACAAACCCATTTTATATATGGATGTTCTCAAGGAGGCGAAATTCAATCAGTAAAATGTTATTCCATTCTCAATAAATTTCAATTATTTTTCCATTCTTTTATTATTATATCCCCACCTACCCTTATACAAGTTACATGATAAATAAATTACAAATAATATATGAGTTTTTTAATTTTATAATTCATCAAACCATCATATTTTCTCGTCCCCTCCCAATTTCCACAAAAAATGAAACCACCATCCATGATGTGTTGATTTGTCACAGTCAAGGATGACATGTTTTCAATTTCCAATACCACATTCAAAGATGGTTGTTATAACTTTTATGGTTAAAATATTTTATAAAATATTAATTACATCCTATTAAATATTCTATAAGAATTATATATATATGATATTAATGAATACAGGAAAACTGTTTCATGATTATCAAAAAAGGAATAATAATCCCACTTTCTATCATTAATGATTGATGTAATGAATCATCCTTACATATAAAAAATACTAATATATAAGACTATATAATATCCAAGAAGTTTATTAACAACATATAAAGTAAATTATTTGCTATTGTTCTCATTTCTCATGATTTCCTATACTCTTATACATGTAAACATATATTAAAATGCACGGAAACGAACACTCTTAAATGATAAAATTTAATCTTATAACATATAAAAACCCCATAAAAGAAAATAAGAAAATAATAATTAATAATATAAATGTGTAAAATAAACCTATTTAATTATTAATTGATATTATCTAATTATCTATCATTATGTCCATGTGCATGATATGTTTAGACATATAGTAAGGGATTCATTCCCATCTGCAATTTATCTATCGAGTTATGTTTTCTCCCTCTATACTGCAATTTACTATTATTTATAATTATATAATTATTCTAAAATATATTTTATGTACCAAATTTATATATCCATATCATATGATCATTCATTGATGTGGAAATACATGTTTCCCTTGTCAATTCATAATAATTGGAATCCCAATGAAATGGTACTTCCAGATTTATCTCCTGCTCCCAATTGAACAAAATTTTCTCCGTTAATAAACCATTATTCTTATAAAGTAAATGATTTTCTTAGGAAACTAATTCAGGGTTTGTTTTCGATTTTATATAAAATATTATTCATTATTTGTCTTTATATACCCCTTGATATTTTCATCAAACCTCACTAAAATGTTTTAAATATATTGTTACTTAAACACAATATTTACATGATTTCACGTATGTTTGGAAACTTTTATCTTGATATATGAATATTTTACCTTAGTAATTTCCATTAATGATTTAAATTAATTATTTCCTGAACACTATTATGAAATTACCATTTGTTATACCTGGTGACCTGAATATTATACCCAATTATTTCAATGGGTAAACAATATGATTGCTTATTCTCATGGTACACATACTCATGACCATGTTAGGATGGATGGACCTATATAACATGCCACTTCATTGGGTAAATATTATTTTCAAGAGATTTCATGTGAAATTATCTCGGTGGTTATCCTCAACTCATGCTAATCATGTCCAATGGTCTTGGTGGTTAGAATTGATTCATGCCCCTACAAGTGTAATGGTTTTGGTGGTTATACTTAAATCATTATTATTCCATGTTTTATATTGTTTCCACATTCCCATGATTCCATGATTCAATGATTGAATGTTAAATATGTTATTATTTAATATGTTTATTTATGTTCCAGGCCTTTTTATGTCATCATGTTATGCCTTATAACCCATGTGTTATGATTTATTCCATTGTTTATTTTGATATGAGGAATTTATCTAATTCCATTGTTTATATATTTCCATGGTTATCCAAGGATAATGTAAGACATTAATTTGATTTAGGATATATTTATTAAATTAAAATAAATTATTTATTTAGTTTGGTTCATATTTTAATATTTAACTACCCGATATTCCAAATATAGTAGCACTAGTACCTCACTCATGCATACGCATGACACTACAAATAAAATCTAAATATAAAAATATATTAATAAATTAGTAGTGATCAATGAATCATAATAATAAATATGATTAAATTACATTTCTGGTCATCATTCTCAAATATTAATAAGTTACAGCAAATACTAAATTAATAAAATTGATTTTAAAACAAAACAATAAATGGAAACAAAAGTTATAGATAGATGATGTAGACGAAACATGTAATAAAAAACATGGAAAATTATCTCATAACAAAAAGAGCAGCATAGTTCATTGTCATCAAAGAAATTACTCTGAATTATTATGTCATCCTGGAAACTGGAAAATGGTATGTTTTGTTACTATTTTAACAGAACAGAAATATATTTTTAGTAGTAGATACATGAATGATAACAATAACAAGAACATATATTTTAAACAGTGGTTGGTCTTCCCTTTAGAGTCAAGCTCATGTCATCAGAATGTGCATCCAATATCCTCCCAATAATTCCATAGTTCATCGATTCAGAGTAGCAGTAGTTCATCATGATTTTAAATAGTTATATTAATCCCTATAATTAGTAATTTAACATAAATGTGAGTTAATGAATCATATTATTATGAAAAACAATATATGATACACATATCTGTCACATTATTCTGATTTGAAGCTCCAAACAAGAATGGTGGTGTGATAATATAATGTTCGTTTATAGTAAGAAAAAAATAATGATATCAAAAAATATGATAACATTATTTCTGGTACAAAACATGTATAATCAGAAAATGGGATTTATGGAAACAAACATAAGTATTCAGAATCATTAGATTCAATAAAATAAGAATTTTCTTTTATTGGATGCTCCATTTGATTAATCAAATGAAGCAGCAGTAGTTTTGCTACATTCACCTTTACATATTGATGTAATTATAGTTTTCAGTACAATAAACTATTATTTCAATAGATTACGTGTTGACGATGAAGCTAGGTGCATGTGTTGGATGAGATTTATAGACTTACATTCCAATAGAACAAACCACACTGTAATTTATACATCTAATTAAGCAGCACACTCCCAATGAAGCAACACACTCAAATACCAGACATTCAAATGTTCCATTAATAAGGAAAAATAGAAAACCAACAATAATTATATATTGACCAATAGTTTATAATATTATTTCATTATAAAATAAAAGAAACCCAAGAATGTAAACATCCTTTTACATCCCAATGAAATTCTATGGAAATAGTCAAACTAAACATATGTAAATCAATAAAACTGTATAGACTATAATAAACATAAAATGTTTTCTTCAACCAAAAATATTTTAAGAGAGTAATGTCCTAAAATAAAAAATCCTTCCTAGATGCAATTTAAACACAATGAAGATAAGTCATATAATATGTGTATATTTTCAAATTTATAAATGGAAATTTGAAATTTAAATTTTGGAAAACATGCATTAATTACCATGGATATGTGTGGAAACCATTTAGTCTAGTTTGTTTGTTTTATTGTTTCTATTTTCCATTATATGTATATGAAGTAAATTGGAATGAGTTGATGATGGTGTGGATTCTTGAGAGAGTGATTTCGTGTGTTTTTCCTTATCTTCATCGTTGAATTTATTCAATAGTTATTTCTATATGATGATATAATTTTAACTAATGAGCAGAAGTAGACACATAAAAGCCACACCATTAATTGAAAAAAATAATTTCTAACTATTGGCACATTCGGGGAACCAATTTAGTTAATTTCTAATAAAAGTTAAAAATAAAAAAATGAAGGAAACCTCAGTATTTTATACGACCTGTACACAATGAAAGTAATAATAAATGAAGATAGAAATAATATTACTTAGTTGTAGATACAGTTTTACTTGTTGTATCGAAACCAGCATTAGTGTTGTAGCTGACTCCTGAAGATCCACCACAACGATGTTACTAAAATAGATGGGTGAAATAATATTATAGGTATGTGTGGACTATTTTCTAAACTATAGGAATGGTAAATATGGAAAAAAAATCAATGTTGTAATAATCTTATAGATAATGTTGTAATGTGCGATTCATAAGGCATACGATAAATGTTTTTGGACGAATTAATCTATTTACAAGGCTATCAGAAAAACATGGATAATTAGTGCTAATACAATTGTCATTGTCACTGATAAGGAGAACTATGTAATTGTTCTATACTGGAAAAAAATTAATTTTAAATGTTGTAACTTGTGACATCTAGTGACTTCAAAACGTTTTTTTATTTGAAAATGTTATGCTCTTGGGGAAAACCAAACTCATCCAAGTCCTATTATGTAATAAATTAGAAATATGTGTCTAAAAAGAACAAAAAATACATGAAAATGATAACATATATAAAGAATATTACTTTTATCAAATAATCTCTCTATTGAGAAGATATTTTTCTTTTGAACTTATTGATGTTCTTGTCGAAGAAAACGATAAATAGAGGGTATTTTTTATCTTTCACCAGTAGTTAAACTCTAATATATTGTATTTATAATTGATAGAATTCATTGGGTGGTATCAATACTATTAAATTCATATAGTAAGAATATACCTAAGTAATATTTATAAATTAATGAATAAATTAAATGAATACATTGGAGAAGTGTACCTGGGGGATCATTTACAATTATGGTACCAAATGTTCTTATCAGCTGTTTGTACTTTTTTATGCTAGAGCTTCATGATTTAAAATACCAGTTTCAAGTGATATTGTGTTTATCTATTATAGAATAAATCAATCACCTTGTTGGATATGAGACAATTTTTAGTATTATTATATTAAAAAATGTAGGTCGTACAAGTAATAGTGTTGTAGACGACATAGTAAAATAAAAAAATCAGGATATTGTACATACATCTAGAAATGATTAACCATCATAAATAAGTTTTTTGGTTTCCAAATAAGGTAAAGGTGTAAAAAAAATTTGAATTTATTATTCTGGGACCATCAAATTTCCAGTGACTGATGATACAAAATATGTTAAAAGTATAAAATAATGCATTCAAGACAATATTTTAATAAATGTAAATAATGTTGTTGGTATTTGTAGATAGAATATCCTTACAAACAATATCAGTTAACATTTTATCTTATTTTGAAGTTGTGGTCTACTGGGTTGTCCATGTGGAGTAGTATTTTTGAATAATTAATTTAAATGGTATTTATAATAGATGCTAGAACATGTTGAATTTCATAATAAGAATTTGAAGTAACTAATTTTAAAACAAAATAGTGAATGTCAAGAACATTTTAGAGAGAATAAGAATATTTATAAACATTACAGTTCAAAAGATTGCATAATAGATGTTGTAACATTATAGTTTTCATTATGTTATAATAGAACATGGACAATAAAGCTCCTGGAATATTACAGTTCTGAGTTTTCAATAACAAATAATATCTAATGGAACATAATAGATGTTGGAACTATATAGTTTGATGACATTTTAGTTTGAAATAAGATATTAAATTTTATATTGTTGTTAATAAAATATTTTAAGACAACTTGACTATTATAAGCATAATATTAATGCACTAATTACTAAACATTATAGTTTTCAATCTGGAAGATTTTGTAATCTTCATCTGGATTTTATACAACTTAATCGGTTTTCCCTCACCAGCTACATGATCAATAAATTAGAGGAGTCTTTGTTGTTTTCCAAGTACTCTAACATTATGTTGTATAACTCCCCCCACAATATACTATTTATTCAAATGAAACTCTGAATAAAATCATAGCAATTGAGTTGGTAATTACTATATAATATGCTAATTGTTATGAAAAGACAGGGATGCTAGCCTGTCATCCTCTAAAACAATTTGATTCTTTTGTTTGGAATTAACAACACACTATAAAGGGTATGATTGATATAGATGTACAATAATTTCTATAACAGGTAAATGTGATGTAAAACAAAGAGTAATTTATGAATAGACTATCACTCTTCATAGTGTATCAATTATTGAGATATTGAGAAAATTTAATAGTATATTTTGTTAGATATGTATTTGATGACTGTATTTATTAAAAACCTATTGTAAAGATGTATTTGAAAATAGTAGAATCCCAAAAAAGAGTTGTATTGAAATTTACCTATTAATTATTGTTTTAGACTTATTTTGTTATTAATCTTATCAAAAGAAGTGAATTCAATACTGAACAGTGGTAGTGGAACATCGGTTGGTTGGACAAATGTTGTTGTTGTGAAAAAAAGTCATAAGCATATCTTTCCTCCAAGTAGATCCCCTTATTAAGTTACATTTGGACGTTTTTTATATTGTGCAAAAGGATTTCACACATGATTGGTTTGTATGTGGTGATTAGATGGCAGTTAGTAATTATACATTGAATTATGGTCTTCTGCATCAATTACTATTCAATTTAAAAATTTAAAAACCATATGATGAATATCATTTACATAAAATTTTTCCAATAATATAATTACATAGTATTAACGTTATAAAGATAGTGAAAAAACTATACTTATGGAAATTATATACTCACATGTGCATCGTAGAAAATCTGGTCGATAGCAGCAACATTTATGTTTAGAGATAAATTAGACAACAATTCAATACAAGGACTTATATCTTCATTTCTTCATTAGAATCAATAGTAATCTCATTCAATGGAAAAACTCTTCATGATTTTTTTTGAGTCTGTATGTTTTTAATTAATTTACAAATATAAATTAATAATAAGAAATATAATTCACGTGTTTCTATATAAATTTAATTGATAAATGCATCGAAATTTATATATTTGAAATGAAAAGTTACCTAATAAAGGATATTAATTTTTTTTCTGTAGATATGGTTGTGTGTATTGTCTGAGGTTGGATTTTCACTATCATTAAGAAAAAATTTCAAACACCTTGCTCACTTCACTGTAGATAGGAAAACATAATGTTTATTGTGATAGAACACATTCTTGAAAATATATAAACAAATAATAGACATAGATTGACCATGAGTTATATTAATAGTCAATGAATAAGAAACAGTCAAAGTATATTGTCTTATTTATAATTTGAAAGGTTGTATGTTGTCATTGTGATTCATATATATTAATGGGATGAATGAAAGATTCCTCAAATGTCTACAAGTTAAAATTTTAGCTCTAATTACATGATCACCCAAGTGAGTAATAATAAGATGAGTACCATTGCATAACCCCACTGATTGGTCTACATTTCAATAAAACATAATGGTTACCCCGATCATCAAAGTAATTTTGTGTGCAGGATGACCAGAGACATTGATAGCATTTAAAACATCATTTGTATATATGTTCTCAGGCCGATCAGTATCGAAATGGGAATTTAAAACATAATCAGAACTGAGGTAATATTTTCCTTCTAATGTACTAAGAGTTTACATGTCGTCATTGAATTTGTGAACTATGTCATAGGTTGGAGAAAATATTGCATGAACCTTCAAATATGATACATACCCAAAGTTATCATTGAAATCTGGGTAACAAAATTCAACCTATGCAACCAATGGTGATTTATTTTTTCTTTTAATGATATGTTGATGGTATTTGAATTCACTTGTTCCCATCATTTATCTTAATCAGAACCATCATTTAAATATTTGGATTGTAACCTCATGTTTTGGGATTACGATAAAACCTAACAGTGTTTCCATTGATATAAGGGCATAATACATGAAAATACCATGTCGCTTCTATCACCACCAGGGATTACCCGGATTATTTTCTGAAATATCAACCTAGGAAACTATTAAACTACAAAATGTTAAATTATAAGAATTTTTATTCAATCATGATATTATATCACTTTATGTATGATCAAGATCTTCATAACAGTTTTTATGAATCACTAGAGCCTCATCCCATATAATCAATATTTGGTTACTGTAGTAGTTCTTCAACATCACTCCCTTACTAAATATTGCAGACCAAGTGGAAATTTATAGAGATTTTAATATGAAATATTGAATGGGATGACCTACCACCCGATAGGAATAATGATGCAATTACACTATAAGAAAAAACAAAACCAACATTAGCTTCTAACCTTAGTAAATATGTTAATACTCTCTAGATTAAAGTCTTACATGTCCCTCTAAATCAATAAATGAAAAAAACACAATAAAGGAACATAACATAGACATAATTCTACCTATTACATTTTTCAGTTCAACAGTAAGAATATTTTGTAATGATATGTACTCATTACTGAGATTTTACCTATTTTAATTAAGATCTTCTTCAATCAAACGATTTTGTTGAACAAGAAATAAATAATATATAATGGGAATTGGAAGATAATATTGGAGAGATTTAACATTAGTGCAGATAATATTTTCTATTTCAATCCATCCATGCATTTTCCTTTGATGATCCTTCAGTGTCAAGTCTATAGGAGAGGGAAATTGTATTAGAATGGAACATACTAACATAGATATCTAGTGACAGAGACAATATGTTTTTTGTACCATGTATTTGCAGGAGCTATTGTTGGAAATATATATTATCATCAATTAGAAACTTCTATGTTTGAAGAAAAAAATTCAATTCATTTATTGTTATTTGAGAATAAAATTCCACTGAACAGTCTTTGCAATGAGTGTCCCATTCCCTAAGAACAGACATTTCGAGTGGTTGAATAAACTCATTGTCATCCGCAAATAGTCCCATGGATGAACATGTTTTTCTGAATGTTTATTGATTATCTAATAAAATCATACGAAGTTCCACATCTCTCTTTTATAAGTAGAGAAATGGGTATCATATTCCTTACACAATGACTTTGGCTAGAAACATTATGGTGCAATTTCGACAGCATAATAGTGTGACATAAGAATAATAAAAATTATTGATGAGAGAGAATGTGGTGTCTCATTATATGTACATTATATGGATGTTAAGGGATCATATATATAAATTTCCCAACATTAGTAATGTAAATTTACATTCATAATAAAAAATAATGGATTTAATGTAATTGGGAAGAGAGAAATCCCTTACTCAATTTCGACATGGTAATGTGTGCACATGTGAGGAATTAGTGAGAGGTAAAGGGGTCTATAATCATTCAGGTATAAAAGTTTCTGTATGGGGGAGGTGAAAAATCATACCCCAACATCTATAATTGAAAATAAAATGACATAAAAATATTACGAAACATAGATAAAATGAGAAAGGATGGAATCCTTTACATGAAAGCATTATCCCAATGGCTTGGGAGGGGATTGAGAGAGGATTCATGGGAGAATGAGGCACCTTGGGAGTATTATAGAGAGAGTAAACAAGAGGTTGGAAGAACTAAAAATGCTTTGATTGAAGATAAAGTGGGAGCATTGGTGGGTTTATAAAGGAAAGGTGAAGGAATTATTTATTATTTAGGTTTGGGAAACCACAATTAAACAAATCAAAACCACAGAACATCCCAGGGTTATTGCCCATGGATTTTGAAAAAGTTAAGTGGAAAAATATATTTTAAATATCCAATGTCCTAACTTCTTAAAATAATAGGATTTCATTTGTTGAGGTGAGTCACTATATCCGGGAATCAATTTAAAAGCTAAAATGTTTTATACGCCTTAGAGTGTCCACTAAGTCTTTGTAAAATAAATCAAACCAACAATAACTCACAATATATTAATGGTAAAATATATATTGTCAAAAATATTATTTTTAGTATTTTATTACATCACTATTGTTTCATTATGATGTCATAAAACACATTATATAATTAAATGGTATTTAATTTTTATCAAAATATTTGACTGTCTCAGAAAATTGAGAAAAATTCACCGTTGGCCAATTTTGACGTCCTGATTCCAAAAATAATATTCAATTTATCTAAATAATTTTCATATTATGTGTTATTTTAATTTTATAATAAAAACCATCATTTATCAAAATTTACAGGTTTTGACAAAAAATGCTTTCAACCCATTAAAATCACAACCTTATTCATAATAATTATAAGATCATTTATATTTAATAAAATAAATTTAGTAATAATATTTTTAAAAAATATTATTTGATTCAAAAATCCATTAATTTTGAAATTTATATTTCTTAAATTAATATTAACTAAAAATACTATTTGTGATCTATAAACCATTTATAAAGTAACACTAATAAAATTAATGTACATTATTTATTATATAAAAAATAATGCACATAATCATAATGCTAAGGTCATGTTACATAACCTCTTATTACAACTGCATAAGACTGAAGGGTAAGGTGCGTAGTGTTGAAAGACTCTTGGGGTGGCTCGAATAACATCACTTGGGTGGTAATCTCTATCAAATTCCACATCTCTTGTAGGAAGTTCTGTTCGAGATTAAAATGTTGAAGCTCAGCTGGGTATTGGTCAAGAGTGAATCTCAATGATGCCAACTCCTTTCTGATCTCTGACAAATGGGATCAATATGGGGAAAGACTACTGGATGATGACATCCCTTTCTTTGTCTATGTAATTTGGATATGTTAATTCCCTATCTTTGTACTAATCATGTGAACACTATTCAACAGATATATTAGAAATGGTCATAATTATTAATATTGTTTTAAATTATAAAAACATGAAACCAAGGAGTGCATATGTTTTACAAAACCATTTTACATAATATGACATTTAATTATATCAATATGAATTTTCAGTAATGAATGTTTGGGTCATTACAATCTTCACCCATTAATAAATTTTGCACTCAAAATCTCCTTTTCCCACACGAAAATAGATACGGGTAAATCTTGCTTCATCACTTCTTCTGATTCCCATGTTGCTTCTTCAAAAAAAAAATTTCTCTAGAGCACTTTCACAAGGGGAATTGTGTTATTTTTTAGAACTTTCTCCCTACGCTATGGGATCTTCCTAGGTTTCTCCTCGTAAAGAATGATCATCCTCTAACTATACTACCTCTGAAAAGTTTACATGTGATGGGTTTGGATTGTACTTGCTCAAGAGGGATACATGAAAAACATAATGTACATTGGCCATGGTAGGTGGATGTGCTATTAAATAGTCCACAACCCTGACATGATCAAGAATCTCAAAGTAGATGATGTAATTAGGACATAACAACCCCTTTTTCCCAAGCTTTATAACCTTTTTCCAGGAAGATATGCGTAGAAATACCAAGTCTCCAACTTTGACCACATGTTCTTCTTAAAAATTATCTAAATAAATTTTCTATCCACATTGGGCTGCCTTGATATGCTATATAATGGTTTTCAACTTCTCCATAATTTCATTGACCATTTCATGTCCTACCAGCTTGGGCACCCTAGCTTCATCCCATCACGGTGGTGTTCTGCACCTTTTCTAATAATGGTCTTCATATGGTGCCATTAAGATGCATGAGTGGAAACTATTATTGTTGGAGAATTCAACTAGTGGAAAATGTTGGACCCATCTTCATTTGAATTCCATAAAATGTTATCTTAACATATCTTCCAGTGTCAAAATATTTCGCTCAGATTGGCTATCTGTATTAAGACGATAGGTTGTACTGAAGTTCAGTTCAGTGCTTAAAACATGTTGGAGACATTTTCGAAACATTGATGTGAATCTAGAATGAAGATCAGAAAAAAAATATAGTGGTACTACATGTTGCCTTACCACCCCTTTATTGTAAATCCATGAAAGTTTATCCTATGAGAAGTTCTCTCAAATTGCGATAAAGTGAGATGTCTTTGTAAGACGATCCACAAAGACCCATATAGTATTGTATCCACTGGATGTCCTTGGAAGTCTAGTGAAAATGTACATGTTAATGTTGTCCCACTTCTATGTTGGTATGGGTAGTTGTTGTATCATACTATTAGATTTTTTCCTCTCAACCTTCACTTTCTATCATACCAGGCACTTTGATGTATATTCAGCAATCTCCATTTTCATATTTTCCCAAAAAAATGTTTTCTCGAAGTTATCGATACGTCTCTGTCCTCCCCAGGTGAATAGAGAAGGTTGAGTGATTTGAGTCATTAAGAAGATTATTCTTTATCTCTACTTCATGGTACACCTAATCATTACCCAAATATCACAACTCCATCCTTGTAAACAAATAACTCTATGTATTTCCCATTTCTGATAGCTTCCACCATTTTCAAAATTTCAACATCCATTCTTTTAGAATTATTTATTTTCTTCAGGAGAAATGGTTGATAAATTATTTGAGAAAAGATTGATGAGGTTCCTCCCTTAATGATTCCCATGTCCATAATCTAAAACTGTAAGAAGATTGTATTCTTTTCAATTATCATCTTTGATAACGATGCATGATCCTTTATAATTAAAGCATCTACCACCTTGTTTTCCATAATGGGATGGTAGTGGATTGACCAGTCACAATCATTGATCAGTTCTATCGATCATCATGGGTGAAAATTAATCTCTTTTTGTGTCAATATATATTTTAGGCTCTTTTGATCCGAATATATCTCACACTTTTCCCCATAGAGATAAATCCACTATATTTTCAAGCAAAGACCACAAAAGCCAACTCCAGATCATCTGTGGGATAGTTTTGTTCATGAAATTTTAGATACATTGTGGCTTAAGCTATCACTTTATCACAATACATCAAAACACAACCCATTACATTCTTCGAAGAATCACTAAATTGGAGGCCTCTAACTCATCATCTTATTGATAAAGAAATTTTCTTTCTTAGGGGGGGGGGGAGTTGAACATTCTTATTGAACCATGTTTTTATTGAAATCTAGTGTCAACTGAGGGAGTATCGTGACAATGATCGAAATTCCTGCTCCCATCAAATTGGGCATCTTATTCGAACATTCATCACATTTTACTATGCATCAGTTATTAGTTGAAGTCCTCATATTACCGGCCAATGGCTAGAATAAAATGAATGTTAGGGGTAACACATAAAGGGAAATCCAAGGAAAAAATGTCTGACATAAAAATATCTTTTATTTTCTTTACTTATGAATATATGGGATTTTTTCTTTTTTATCCATGATCAACTTTCTAACATATATTCTAATGGGTATTTTAATCTTTAATTATCTTAATAATGGTTCATAATAAGCTTCTGAATTTACTAAATACTATCCCTTGGATGTGTCGTAAAAAAGAGTGAAGAAAGGACTATTTTTGTGTACCAAGATACCCCGAGTCAAGCCCAAAACTCTATATCGATGTTTTCAATCCTAGATACATCTGTTCCAGACCCTCCTGTACCTGCACGTATTTAGACAGTAATGTATTTTCTTGATAAACCACTTACTCAATACTCACCAAAATTTATGGGTGTTATTATTATACATAGTCTTTTACCTAAGGCACTCATTATGGTTTTCTATTGATAATCCCAAAAAGAACTAAATATATCTTCTAATACCAACTATAACGACCATTCTTTTTATTACACATAGAAACATGGATCATTACATAAAACCTTCACTTGATACAATATATAAGATTATTAGGTCTAGTGACTTTGGTGCATATTAATATTACATAACCACTTAAAACATAGAATGAAACATCATATTGAAATATCCCATTACATTACAAATGCATTCCCTCGTACTTAGGATTGCATGGGATGATAATAACACCCATAAAAGACTATGTATAATAATAACACCCATAAATTTTGGTGAGTATTGAGGAAATACATAAAATAAGGTGAGATATAAATCCCTTTAAATAAGTAAACAAGGTTTAACCTGAATATTACAATACATGATATGTAATAGGAATATAAATTGAGCTCAAGAGAAACATGAACATAAAGGCATGATATAGCATGTTTATCATAACATGGAAATGTTGCAACAATACATAACATGGTATTAGCATGATCCAAGGATCATTGCACACAGAGAAAGAGTGAAACATCATTACAAATGAATTATTATGATTAAACCCTCATTTTAATTTAATTATCATCATTAAACCCTCATTTTACTTGATTTATAATGAAACTAATCTTTTTCAAATTCATTGGAGCACTATCAGGGTGCACCATTCTTAAACATTTCATTTCATGCATAAGTTTTTCACATGAATCATACAACATGGAATCATTCAACATCATAATTTATTCCACAATAAATGAATATATAATACATACATGAAACTTTATAAACAATATTTAAATGTTCATAATGGTTAATACCCATGATAGATAACTGGGCATGGTATTCACTACACAATGATTTTGGGTTTGTAAAATCACAGTGCTATTTCGGCAGCATAACAGCGTGACATAAGAATTCATAAAAATTGTTGATGAGAGATAATGGGGTGTCTTTTCATATGTAAATTAAATGGGCAATAAGGCATTCAAATATATACAAGTACCAACATGAGTAATGGATGTTCAGATTCATAATACAAAAAAAATAATGGCTTGAATGTTATTGAGGAGAGGGAAATTTATTATACATGAGAGGAATTAATGTGAGGGAAAGTGGTCTCTCATAAATAAAATATTAAAATGGAAGTATGGGGGACATGTGAAATCATAATCCAACATTTATAATTTATAATAAAAGGACATAACACTATTAAGAAACTTGGATAAAATTAGAAAATAAGGCATCCCTTATTTGGAGTGTGATCCCAGAGGCTTGGGAGAGAGAGTCTTATTGGGAGATTGGGTGCCTTGGAAGCATTCTAGAGAGGGGATGGAAAAGGTCGGAAAAACTCTAAAGGATTTGAGTGAATAGTAAGTGGGAGTTTCGGTGGGTTTATATAGCGAAAGAGAGGGAATTTTTTATTATATATGTATGGGACACCACACATTAATCTAATCAAAAAAACAAAATAGACCATGGTTTTTTACCATCAATTTTTTCAAATGAGACTAGAAAACAATATTTTACAAGTCCAATGGCTGAACATCTTTCAATAATAGGATTTCTTATGTGGAATTGAGTCACACTCTCAAGGAAATCAATTTAAAGTCAGAAATGTTTTGTATGTCTTGGAGGGTCCACTAAGGCTTTGTAAAATAATCAAACCAACCTAAATTAACATTATTCTAATGGTAAAATATATATTTTCTGAACACAATTTTGTGTTATTTTAATACTTCTTAATTGGGTCATTATGATGTCATAAAACACCTTATATAATAAAAATGGTATTTAATTTTTACCAAAATGTTTGACTGTCTCAGAAAATTATGAAAAATTCATAATTGGTTAATTTCAATATACTAATTCCAAAATTAATATTAATTTAATCATAATAATATTCTAAATAAGTTAATTTTTTACTTTTAAAATAAGAATAGACATTTATCAAAAAGCCTTGTGTTTTTACAAGAATAACATTCAATCCATAATTAAAATCACAACTGTATTCATAATAATTATACTATTATATATATTTAATAAAATAAAATTCGTAGTAGTATTTTAATAAAATATTATTTAATATAAAAATCCATTAATTAATCAAAATATACTACTTAATTGAATATTATCTAAAAATACTATTGGATCTTCAAAATTCATTTACAAAGTAACACTAATAAAATGAATGTATATTATTTATTATAAACCAAAATATTACACATAATCATAGTACTAGTGTCTTGTTACATAAACCCGTATAACACCTACATAAGACCAATGGGTATGGTGCGAGATGGTGATAGACTCTTGTGGTGGCTCGGATAACATCGCTTTGGTGGTAATCCCTATAAAATTCCACTTCTCCCATAAGTGGTTCTGTTTGAGATTAACATGATGAAGCTCAGCTTGGGATTAGTCAAGAGAATATCCCAATGATGCTATATTATTTCTGAGCTCTGTCAAATGGGCTTTATACAGGGAAAGTCTATTAGATGAGGCCATCACTTCTATTGTCTGATTAAAATGGATTTGTTGAACCCCTATATTTATACTAATCATGTGATGATTGTTCAAAGAAAATATTATCACCAGTCACAATTCATAATGGCATTTTAAAATCAAAAAACATAAAACCAAGGATGTGCATAAATTTTATATAACCATTTTACATAATACGACATTTAATTTGATTACGAGTATGTTTATTAATGAATTTTTGTGTCATTACATATATACTACATAACCTTAGTCATCTATTGTTGTATGTTCAAAAAAATCAGATAATATTTTGATCATTTTCCATTCCTCATACAATGTGAGTGACAATTTTCACCACCACATGTCCCATGAATCATAAAATTTGAAACAGCTTCGTGACATTTTGGTAAAGCACCATTATTTTGGATTTCATCCGTAACAATTCTGTTAATGTCTATTGGAGTGAAACCATTTACTTCATGACTAAAATAATAGAATGTGCTCATATGATAGTACTCTTTAATAAAACACCATAGTATGAATAACAACATTGGAAGTTGGAGGATAGATTTGAAAACATGTGAAAAACATTTGACATTTTCATGTAAAAGTTGTGTTTATAATAACTGATTATATTATTGATGATGTTTCATACCTCCTCGAGACATTATGAAGAAACATTCTTCTTATAAATCGTTCATGGGTTTTTCAACCATAACATTGAAAATCCAAGACTGTATGTGAGGATAGTCTGAAGGGCGGAGGATTTTTTCTTTAACAAATATCAAAACAGAAGGCCACATAAGATTACATGTATATGTAAAAAAATATAATGATACCCCACCCAATTATATATTGACATAACATCTTGGTAAATTTGAATCCTATAACTCAGAAAACCTATAAATGTGGAAGGTAAAATGACACTCTTACCATATAAAGACCCATCTCAATCACCTCTATGGAAGGAATATTATAGAACATTTTATAGTTCTTCCCTCGTGTGTAATTGATTGATGATGATAAATGATAATCTTTGAGGCTCAATCATTTTTACGCCTCAATAATGAAATATTTTAGAAGAATCCTATGATAATGTTGACTAGATGAATCATTGTAACATAATTTAATGTGAAAGGAGAAATATTATCTCATTGTTTCCTTTTGTAGTTTTTCACTATGATTGAAGGGTGTCACACGATGGAATATTTTGTTGACATATCTTTCATCTCCACCTGTGAAAACCAATGGATATTGAAAATGAACATATAGTGGGTGAAGATCATCTAAGCGTTGAAATTCAACATTTTTTCATTGAATGATGATATCCCTATAATTGTATAGATCTTCAATGTCTCCCACAATGACTATTTAAATCTCAGACTTAGTTGGTAATTTTAATGTTTGGGCATCTCTTCCTAATCTTCTATGAAGTTATAGCTTTAAATTTGTAGTTCTGTTACACTTAATAACATCCCTACATGTTATATATTGGAATGATAATGATTTTTTTCATGAAGAATATCCTTTAGTTTATACAAAAACATAAGTGTATAACATAGTAATGATTTCTATCATCAATGCTACATACGAAAGTGTAATGAAGTTAAAATTAAGATATTACCACATAATGTATTAGTCACCTGATGGATAATACTCTGTTTTGATTTTAATTTGAAATGTAAAATATATGCATATGAGAAATCATTGGTGGTTGTCCATTTAAAGGACATAAAATTACAACACCATTGTTGTTTTTTCCATTTAATCTAAAAATATTTGGATACCCACCACAGTTCACAAATTTTTATACTTTTTTGGCCAATGATGTGAATGCAAACATATAGTTCTAAATCTGTATTTTGTCATGGAATGTTTTTGAATGATTAGAGGTTTTATAGAGAACAAATGTTCTATGGTTTCCATGACATGCATGTAACAAATGTAAAGCATATTATCTTTGGGAGAAACATAAAGTGAACCATGGGATATATCTGTGGATATATTTTTTATTCCTCCCTCTATACCTGGGGATTGAACTATAGTTCTCACAAATGATAGAAGGTTATCCACAATCAGAATATTTTTAAGTTGAAAAGTGTTACTATATTTGATATTAATTGATAAAGAATGATTTCTCTAAACATATTGTATACATATCCAATGTAGTAATATAAATATTTATTAAATGTAAATCATCTTTTTATTACACACATTGATGTTGTAGTGATTTATCTTCAACATTTTACTTCAATTTATTTGTTATTGATGCGAATTTAGTAATTGAAAATATACTTTAAAATAGTTGAAGGTTGATAATATATTCTCCACATTGATACACTAGTGAAGGTTATATGAGGAGCTATGTTAGAGTTTAACTAAGTATTAGATTCCACGGTCATATGTTTCATTGATTTTTGTTCCTCGTGTGGTTGTGTAGAACCTTCATTCTTAGTAATTCTTCATTAGAAAAACACCATAGGTGAAAATGTTATTAAATATTATAAACTGGCACTACATAATGATATGTAGAGATGAGAAACTTGAAATGCTAGTTGGGCTGTATAATATACTCATGGATGAAAAATGAAAGTAGTTTCTGAAATCAATATAATTACCAATATTTATTATTGATGTTTCATGTGTAAAATTCAATATTTCATTGATAGA
This sequence comes from Viscum album, assembly GCA_963277665.1. Lineage (NCBI taxonomy): Eukaryota > Viridiplantae > Streptophyta > Magnoliopsida > Santalales > Viscaceae > Viscum > Viscum album. The sequence goes on along the minus strand of OY728162.1, from coordinate 901,196,842 downwards.
TAATAAATTATGTAGTGAACAAATTTTTTCTTATAGTGATGAGGAGGCATTATCTAGATACATAATAGTATGATCATTTATATTTGTACCTTGTAAGAGTAATTTCAGGATATGATGTTGTTAAATATAAATTTAACATATTGGCCATTTACTTAAACAATGTTGTTTGAAAACATTCTTATAGAAATATAGACAGTGTTGTATCATGGTATTCAGTAGATTTTTCTTATTTTATCCAGTGTATATCATTGAATGACTTGCACAGTCTTGAGGGACTATGAAACATGTAGATGAAATTTTTTAGCATGACATGGTTACTTTTTTCGTAGTATGAATTCAATGAAATTAAATTAGATATTGTAAACCAAAATCACAATTGATGTAAATAAGTGATAATAGAATACATCAATGTATTTCTATGTTATTAGCTAGTGTGACCACTACTACTGTAAAACATTTTCCAATAGTTATTGTTATCATACAATTTTTGGTACTATTAGAATATAAATATTTAGGTAGAAATAAAATATTCTAAATAGATATGATATTTCCATTTTCTATATGATAATTAAAAAAAGTAATGGAATTTGAAAATTGAACTTGTCATTACTAGGTAATAGTGAGAAATGCAATCATATTCTTGTTTGTGTGCATCCTATTTGTGTTAAGGGTTCACATTAGTTAATGTTTTCAAGAGGCATTCTTTCTGTTGAGTTTTAATTATCATAAACATATGCATTTTTTTGATACATAATAGAATAGTATCCGTACTACAGAAAAAAATAAGACTACTTGATTGACGTGGTTGTCGTAGTAGTCTTCTCTGAAGATGTGCATCCCTATATCTGGAAGGGGAGTGAAATTTTTAATGTTGTATCATATTATATGATTGTAAATGAATTAAATATAACCACAAAACATGCCATATAGTACTGTGATCAAATTATATACAATGTATATTCTAAACACAATTGATCATTATAATGTAAATGTAGTCACATTCTAAGGGTCGTATGTCCTAATTCTACCAATGAAAATTATTTAATTCGATCAATAAAATATCAACAATGTTATTAATAATTTTTAAATTAGAAATATACAATAAAATTAAATAGGGATACATGGAGGCAATACTATGAATATATTATAGAGAATGTAAATGTTGAACCCAAATAATACTTAGAATCTTCCTAAAGTAACTGCTATGGTTTCTTCTCAAATTACAGTTTACCGTAAATGTTGAAATCAAATAATACTTGGTTTATTGAAATAAGATAAAGTATAATGATTGTTTCAATAAATTGGTTGAACCCATTAATAATATATTGAAGAGCACAAGGTATAAGTATTAAAATCATGTTGGATACCATAACTATTTCAAAAAGTTTGTTATAGCTGGAACAAGGAGAACCTCAGTTTACTATAACAATATAAAACTACAGATTTGAGGCAAAATCAGATGTTTAGTGGGCAGTGGATGATGTCAGAGTGACGGTATAAAAGGTAGGAGAAGAAATTGTTTTTCGACTAAGACAGAATTGAAACCCCATATTTCAGACACTAAATAGAGTCACTTCAGAAACTCTAGATTGCGGATATCCGAAGATGTGAATGAGATGTGTTGACAATCAGATCCGGCTATAGATTTCATAGAAAGATTGTGGTGAAGATTTTGAATAAATATGAAGCAAAAATTATTGAGGTTTTTGAACTTGTCCATCGGAAAAAATAAGTCACGATGGGGAGTATATTCACAGTCCTGAAGTTGATGTAGAGATGGAGCGATGGGGTGGACATTAGATGTGGGGAAGATAAAATTGAGAGATGTGACACATTTTATTGAGTTAATATGCCAATTTAGGTGAAATCATTTGAAGATGATGAAGCTAGATGTACGGAGGGTCTGAAACAATGGTTTTAGAGGAGGGGGGTTGCAATGGAGAGGTAGGGTAATGTGATATAAGGAGGTTACACAAAAATGGGTGGATGAAGTGAATTGTTGTGGGAGTGACACGTAGTGGAAAAATTAAAATTTTTGTAAATATATTGATTTAAAATCCTTTTACTATATTTTAAAGATAATTATGTATAACATCGTGGAATTATATGATTAAAAGGATATGGGCTTCATAACCCCACTTTAGGATATATTTTTGGAACATTACATTTATTGACATTCAATTCATAGACACATAAAAGAGATAAAATAGAATACCAATTACCATTAAAAATATTGAAGAACCAGTATGAGATAAGGCAAACAATAAGGATCACATTTAATAAACTTGGGTTCATTAATATGAAACCCAATATAAGATTCTTAATTATATAAATTAAAAACACCAAATTGGGTCATCACATAAGGTACAAGCCCCAACTGACCAAGATGGGTCCATTTGATCATTTAAATGGTTAACCAACACATTTGAGTTAATAATTAAATATATTTAAAATTTATAGAAATTTCAAATGATACCATGTTCAAATATAATTGATCAATTAAATGGGTTTCCATCGAAAATCTATAAATCACCCATACACCATATAGTTTTTCATTTCACTCCCATTAATTGGAATCACTCAATTTCAAAATTCAATATAAGGCCCCTTTAAATTTTAACAATGGCCCTTCATGACATGTAAATATCATGGATTTTTCAAGTACATGTGTTACATTTCTCAATCATAAGGCACCAATACCCCTTACCATTTCAAACTGGATCTTATTTACTCGCAATCCATATTTCATTCTCACACATCCATTTACAAGTATATCATTCTCAATATGAAGCCTGATATCATAGGAAGTAAGCAAATAAAGATGGCTAATAATCATAGAAGCATTTCACATATCAAGAATGAAATATTTCAGTAATCACTAAAGTAGATTAACAAGATAAAGAAAATTTACCAAAATGGTTTAAATCAATGCACAGAATAAATATCATGTCCTAAAATAAAAATCAAATATAAAAGAAATCAATGAAACTAAATGCCATAGAAGATGAATTAAATGTGATTTTATATGTGAATATAAGGATAAATGTAATACTTTATCCTCTCCATACCCACCCAAGGGTAAAATATTGTTAATTCCATAAATCAATAAACAACAAAAGATACACCAATAACTCAAGGTGAAGTACTTATCATCTATTATAGAAACAAATAAACAATATTCTTATCATTAGTCACTTGTACTTCTCCTGATGGGTGGGGTGATCAATCCCAAACAAGGTTATTTACTAAGAACTCACATAGTCCTCATCTCTTGTATACCAAAAAAATATTATGTGGGAAAAATAACTTCTATAATACATCATTATTACATTAGGACCCATCTGACCACTAGAATAACCACCAAACCAGTGGGTCACATGGACTTAGTTTTATATCCTCATATGATAGAGGCTTCCAACTAGCAGTGAAGGTCTAAAATGGTGATAGTGGGGAGACGATATACTTATATCAGAGTATAACATAACTAGTTCAGAAGGTAAATAACGGATAATAGTGGAATAATTAATAAGAAAAAGGAAGATAAGTAAAATAAGAATACATATAACTAAGTAGAAATGATATCCAAAGCCAATATAAAATAGATTTATGCATGTCTAGATGCTGATACAGAACCTAAAACAATAGGCATTTAGGTAGAAGTGATATAGTATAAGAAATAAATCCATGTGGAATATTTCCATGAGAAACTCGAGATCCATCTTTGTACAATGCTCTTATGGCTCATGTACAAGGAAAACTACATAGTAAAATTCCATGGTCTTGAGAACATGATTAATACTTAGGTACCCCAATGCAATGATAGCCCGAGATGCGTGTGAGTTATGAATTCCAGTATCTAAACAACCATGGTGTCTACAACAAAATTTAATCTATTATAAAAATATAAAGCAATGTTCATGTAATATTAATAAGTAAATAGTGATCTATAAACAAATAAACACAGTTTGGATGACGTTCGTACCTGACGCCTGATGGACTCCACCTGCTTCATCTCATGAAATAAATGAGGCATCTGACCAATAATTATATATATATATATATTCCAAATTATATATATATATATATTAGTTATATAATTCTCCCACCTATATGAACAAAATACAACCAGATGCATGTTTCCATATACATGGAATAATAGTTGTTGTAAGGGCTAGGGAATAACATAGAAATCCAAAACCTGTCTAAAAAATCCAAAAATATCAAGAAAAATGGTAAATTCCCCACATCCTAATAGATTGAGAGACATCATGGCAGACAAATGTGATGGTGAGTGAGCCATAATTTCATCACTCAAAGTCATGATTGTTTTATCATTCCCAATATCAATGTGGGACATTGTGGAATATTCCTATCATTCATATAGTATAAATGGTGAGAACATAATGAACTAACCACCCAATTTAAGTGAACATGATTCTACAATACTAGAAAAACCCTTACCATTGTTCCACAACTAATATATTAGGCATAATCATATAATAATAATAAGTGAATCCATGATGAATTTTCACTCATGATTTATATTTATCAAGCCCATTAGAAAATAAGGTAATCACATTTCAATATATTATGTACTAAGGATGAATGAATGATGTGGCCTTTCCACCCATTACAAATCAATTCATTAAAAATATTCAATGAAATAAAGCCTTTATATATAAGCTAATATAAATAATACATGCTATGTATTTAAAGGAAACAAAAATCAGGAAAAAGTTAATCAATTAAACAAATTCCATTTAATCTATCAAAACATTGAAATTAATTTTAAAAGTCCCAGTTAGGTTCATATATGATACCATGGTATTATTGAAAAAATATCTAAATGGTAAATACCATTCATTTTTCAAGCCAATACCTTATATGTGGTCATTGTATTTGTTATTTATAAATATATAAAGAATAAAATTAATTTTATAAATTCAATAACTTACATGTCTCAACCATTAAATATACAAAACCATGACATTAAAATATATAAGAAGAATGAACGAAATAAGGCAATGAATTTTATAAACCACAACTCATCACTTTTTTATTTCTAATACAGCAAAACTCATTCAAGGGTTTGTGTTATGATGAAATGAATTTTTTTATTAACAATTGACTTAGTCATAAATAAGAATCACATTCAATATTATACACCTAATTCACCAATGATTCATTTTAAAATAAAATATTATGAAAGAAAAAACAAATGTGAATGATCAAATATACATTTAATGTGGTATAGTTATCATTTAGTCAAAAACCTTCATAATAAGATCAATTATTTATCCAAGATAAATTATTAAAAAGTGTTATTATCAATTAATAAATTAATTTATAAGGGTAAGTTTTATCTAACACACTCAAGGGGTCTTCTTGATCAAGGTTGACATCCTAAAAACACATAACAACCCTTAATGTGAGTAATACTATGTGAGTGTAAATATTTAAAATGAAGAACCCAATTTTAAGGCAATGTGAGAAAAACTATATTGTGTGTCACAATGTAAATATCCATAAAACGATTAAATTTTATGTAAAAATACATAGATCACCAACATTAGGGCGTTTTGTATTCCAATCATCCAAGATCATGTATTGATTCATTCCACTTTGGAAGAAATCAAGGACATGATAATACAACCTGAAAATAGGGTAAATTATCTTTCACCTCAATAACATTTTCAAGAGAAGAATAAAAAAATACACTATAAAATCCAATAAAGAGATTACCAATATGTATACATTGATACTAACAATTCTCAAATTAGATGACTGATGATGAAGATATCTTGAATCCTATATTACTCTTAATGGAGGAATCACACAACGCAAGGGAGAGGGTTCACATGGATGGAGGAGGATAACAAAAAGAGAAATTAAATTGAAAACATCATTATTAAAATGGTTTATTTACCTGAAAACCTGGGTCACCCAATTTATTCATATGGTTCCCCCAAACATTCACTAACCATACTCACCAACTGTCTGAAAAATCCACCTCATATGGTTGTGTGTAACAGTTTTCATAACCATGTGACAATGGTGTGATGAATGGTTCTTTATTAATGCCTAACTAGCACTAACCATTAGAGATATGCATACGGTTAGGGTAAACCATGCATAGACATTTCACATCACTTCTTCTCACTACCACAAGTTAAGTAATATGATGTTGGGGCCAGAATGGTTTTAGAAAAACAATGTTCCCTTTGAAGACCTTGAAAATTGGTATTTCTATGGTATATTTCTCCTATCACTCATTCAGGCACTTAGGGTACCCCTTAAGGCGTTACCCAAGTCTGGATAATAGTTTTAAGTGTTCCAAATCTTGAAATTATGATCCAAAGACTAATTCGAAGAATTGTAAGTACACTAAATTCCAAAATTAAAATTACATTTCATGTTTACCATGGTTAAAAATCATGGGTCTGTACAATTTACATAAGAGAGAATCACTAAAAGAATAATAAACCATATTCCAAGTCAAAAAACAGATCAAGAACGTTTTCATGATGCTGGTTTCCTTAAATTTTTGAGATAAATCGTAGAAATGGAATCCTAGAAATGTCCAGGACTCACAGTTAGTGGCCTACAGAACATAGTCCATGGAATTAGGTCCCTTTCTTATTAAATTAGATTATAAGGACATCAAAATGTGGGGAGTTCTTTGTCAACTTGGGTAACATGTGTCCTCACCATTATAATACACAAAACCAAGAAGGAGCTTTTGGAAATGTTTAGTTCATATTTTGAATGCCATTGGGAATCATGAGTTTTCAGCCTTGACAGTTATTGATAGGTAGCATAATGATGAATGGGTGGATTAGAATGAATCCATTATAAACACATTTTGTAAGGGTGGGAAATCGGTGGTTGTGATTGTGTAGGAACTAAATTCCTTGACTTTTAACCGCACCATTATTAGTTTTGTGGATGCATGATCAAAATTAGTATATCTCTTCATTGTATGTCTACTTTTAGGGGATTGAAAATCACTCACATTATGTGGTTGGTTATATGGTATACAGAGCCTTACCATGCATTACATCTATGTTTTAGTGTATGTGACTTGGAATCTATTGATAATCATACAAAGCCACATAGTAATCTCTTAGCATTATGATGATCATGTTATTTATATTGTACTATTTAAAGTACATTGGGATAGGGATGAGACCGTAAGGGGTGCCTACATGATTAGGGTTTCCCCTATTACATCCTATCTTCTCTCAGCATAGGTTCTGCTTTGGAAGCTCTTTAGACTTCTTCTTGGTGCTCATTTGATAGTGGTACCCTTCCTGGGGAAGCATCAAGGTTTTCAAGGGTTTAACTATATTGGAATTTCCCACTGATTTTTGGCATATCTCCTCTCTTTCCCTTCTTGCTCGGTAGATCTTAATTTGGTGGCGTGGTAAAGCCAGCGGTCATTGCTCGAGCCTTTCCTGTATGAAGGTCATCTTAGTGGTTCTATGTCGGTTGGAAGCATGTGAAGTAGTTCGAGGTGGTATCTGGGGGATAACAAGAGGGAAGAATCTTGATTTTTCTCTAGCTTGCATTTGGAATTCGACTGCTTGTGTTAATGGTTTGGAATTCTCTTTAGGTTGTGACGACATTGTGGATGAGATGAAACGAGATTTTCCTTCATTGGTGATGTTTTTTGCACAATTTTTTTGGTTTTGTTTTTGTAATGTGCATTGATTTGGTTTCTTAGTGTGTGATGATGGATTTGGGGTTTTTGTTCTGAAGAATGTGATGGAGTTGTTGTTTAACTCCATTCAAGATATAGAGAATTTTCTTGAGGGTGACAGATACTTTGAAGAAGAAACTAGAAGTATCATTTCCTACAGGTTGAGGATTAAATAACATCTTTGGTGTTGGATTGAGAAAAGGTTGTCATGAAAGTTTATGGTGTGATGTTGTTGAATTTTTTTCAATGGGATCTGTTGTTTATAGAAATGTTTTTTTGTGGCCATGTTGTTGTATTTATGTAAATAATCTAAGAGTTCGTCTACATAGGGGTGCTTCATAGGAGGTTCAGAGAAAATGTTTTCACCTGACATGGTTATTCGGATTTGGAAGGAAGAGAGGGCATGGCATTACCATCGGTTCTAGGCTCATGCATTCATGCACGGAATAGCTTGCTGAGCCGTAATGTGCAGGTGGAAGCTGGTCTTCATGGTTATGTTGCTGTGTTTGAGCCTTTCTTTGTAGTTCTGAATGATTTGTTTTTGTCCATGAACTAACAGTAGAGGATTTTTTATTGATTATGTCGTGATGTCATGTTGGGTTCCTCTTCATCCCTTAAAAGGGGGTTTTTAATAATGAAAAAATTAATTTTAAGCCATAGTACATTGGGAGAGTGTCAGTTATTGACTGCACTAAGTTTATTATACATTGGGATTCGGTGGCTAGTCTCAATTAAAGTGTTCTCCAGAAGCACAGTTGTTTTTGAGGAATGGTTATCCATTAATGATACCTAGTATCATTAGTTTAAATTCATTGAACAAACTCATGGAGATGAGCATTATTCCTTTGACTTGTCTTCCATGTGGATGCCTCATTGTGGTCAGCAAATGTTTTCAATATGGGGACGTTCGACATTGTACCAACATATCCCTTGTGAACTTGGATTGTGAATTTCCATGGATGAGATCCTAGGACTCTAGGAGATGAAAACATGGATACCCTATACATTTATCATGCTTGGATGAGATTTCTTAAGGGTTGGCGATCAATTATTGATTCTTTGGGTATACTTCCCAATTCGTACTGAGGCACAAATACTTATACTATTTTTTTCACTTGAGTCATTACAAAAATATAGTTATTGTATTTAATGAACATACTCAGAGTTATATAATGATAAAATATTATAACTTGTTCCTCATCTAGTTCAAAAATTACATGGGCCATTAAATTTGAGTGTTTTGTGAATATTCAATCAGTAGTGGGTTGGCCATTTTTTCTCTTGATTTATTAAATGTTGTTAGTGAGGAACTATTTCAGTAAATCTCTCAATTGATATGGGTGGAATATATATGTCGGCTGATAATTTTCATGGAATGGTCACCATGACTAGTTTAACAGTGTTTGTGATTGAATGAACACTATAAATGAATCATGAATCATGTCTTAAGTAGCATTGGAATTCATTGAGGATACTTCAAAAAGATAATTATGACAATAGAGTTACCGTGATTGATTGTTTTTTGTTAAATGATAGAACCAATGGTGGGAATCTGCATAGGATAAAAAATTATAGAGGAAATATTTTGGCTACATCTCATGGTATAATGGCTCCGGTAAGCACCTACATGTTGTTTCAATAGATATTTTGATTGTTGTATTCAGTTTTATTGGAAATAGTAAAATTGGACAACGACGACTATTGGGTCTGAATTGGTTGTTCTATAATGAAATGAAAACATTTCAATAGTTTTCCTCAACCCAAGTAGGTCAGGTGTGGTTAATGATATTATCCAGGGCATCTCATGGAAGAGAATTTCTAATGTGGAAAGACTGTGATGTCCCATGTTTTGGACCGGGAGAAATTTATGTGTGACATTAAAATTTTGTTCCTTGGACGGTTTGTTCCATAAAATAACCATCAGATATTAATTCATCGAGTTGGATCAATGGAATTAAATTTTTATATACATGTATTAAAGACTGAAAGGTTTCATGGGCGTCTGGTTGAGTTTTAGGAGTGTCAGGTTTTGGAGACTATATCACATAAAAAATTGATTAGGGTGAATAGTTTATCTAAAACAATGTGTCCCTCGGGTGAAAAAATATGTCCAAGATCAATGAAGTAGTTGTTGTCTCATAGGATTCACATGTTTTACCAAACTGTGTGCCTTGATCGCAACCTCATCACCATTTAAATTGCCTAAATTAACAGTTTAGGTGGATGGTTATCATAATCATGCGATCTAACCATATATTGTGTGCATTTGAGTTGTAAACCCTTAATGGTTGGCATAGGATTAGATAAACCATGCGAACTATCTAGGAATATCCTTAATGATTCATTAAATGAACCTTTTCCACCTATCCATTTTTCATTTCATTTCCCTCTTATTCCATACTCGTGTGCATTATGGGATCCACATGGGTGCACTCTCCCTCAATGCCTCCCGGTATAGAATGTTCTCTATCATTTGATGTCATGTTTGAGATCTACCAGTCTCTATAGATTCCTCTTGGTATGATCATTTATCTCCTTTCCCAATTAAAAATTTCAATTTCCATATCCTATGAAATCATTGTGTAATCTAATTCTCTAAATTTTTAGGTCATTAAACCTTACTCATTTTCCCTCAAACTGAGCCAAATTATTCCGTGATATTGGAAAAATATAGAATACATCTTATATGGTAGGTGGTCTATCCTCTTTCCCTTATGTTTGATTTCATTTCAATAGTGTTTCATCATTCTTCATTGTATACCCTTCTAGAGACATCTCTTAAAGGAGACAAAATTCAATTAAACAATTCTCCTATGTCAAATGTTTCCTTAGTTAGTAGGGAATCAAAATTAATTGTTGTTAACCATTGTGTGAGCCACCCCATGGGATTTACACCCTTTGAGGGCTTGTTTCCTCTAATCTCAAACTAATAACCACCATGGGTGTTAGTGTGTTGAAATTTTAAAAAAATTATGTACAATGAAATGACTTTGGATAGATGATAGTCTAAGAGTTTACCCTCTTTGCTTGATTCTTATAATTATAATGTAATGCCCATCTTAAATATTTTTGCAATCTATAAATTCTTATTATTCATGCCAAGGTTAAATTACTTGAATGAGAAAAAATGGTTTAAATTAGTGAATGACACCAATTATATTCCTTATTATTTATTCATAGGTCTTATACTCTATCATTAATAATTTATTCAATGTGACTTATATCATATGCCTTATTGCTTGTGTCCTATGCATTGTTCTTATGGAAAATGTTCTATGAATTAAGATTATGTCATATACCATGTGACATATTTTTATTCTTATTGATAGTGTCTAATGTTCATTTCCATGTGTGGATGTATCATTTCCTTATGATTATACTTGTCCATTGCTTTAATTTTCTAACTTCTTCCTTGATTCATTTATGTATTGCTCTTATTAACAGATTTCATACTCCAAAATACCTTGGCCTTGATAAAATGATTACGTTAGCTTTCTAAGATTGAATTTCTAGAAAATACTTTAATGTTATGTTATACTGGTCTCTATGATAATCCTTATTTTTAGCTGAGAGTGAAATCAACTCCTAATTTAGGGACGTTGTGGACTGACTCTCGATTCTTTTCATGAAACAATTTAATTTTCAAGGAGCATTAATTAGTTTCCCATGTAGGGCCTCTTTATGATGATTATTATACTTATGAGTGAAACAGGATACCTAGGGGTGAAACCATGGATGATCTCATTTGATTGATATCTACACTCTACCTTAAGTGAATATCAATCCCAAAAATAGGAAACTTAGTATAGACTCAGAGTTTATCGTTCCCTGAGCGATACAAGGGACACTTTTATGGGATGCCTCATATGGACTTGGTGCAATTTTTTTTAATGTAAAATCCTATATCAACCCATGGGATTCATTATAGATCTCAAGGGATGGGATCATTATGCCATTTCTTGATTTTATAGATTCTTTTCTTGGATTAGATATGATTCTTTTTTATTTGAATGGTGAGAATTAAAATTTGATGTTATAGGGATCTATTTATGAAGATAAAACCCAAGAATGAAATCATTCCATATGTGATACCTTTTTATGATGGCCAATGATCAAACAATATTAATTGTGTCCGTTCTACTAGTTTAAACATCCATCATAGAAAATGTTGATAGAATTAGTCTAGTAAATATTGAGGAACCAATACCAAATGTTACACATTATTTATTTATTTGTTGTCCATAATTTATCAATATCTTTTCCCTGATTATTATAGATTTCATGATGTCAATTGATATAGACATCATGGGTGGTGTCCTATTTAGGATATCTCACACCCTTCTTGGGTGTACATTACATCAAGGTACCCAAGAAAACCTCTTGTTTGGATGTTTAGGGAATATTACCTAGGAAATTCTATGTGTTTGATATATAGGAGAACCAAACTATGATAGTACTGAAGATTATCATGGAGTTATCCATTTTTATTTAATCCATTTTTTTGTATTGTAATGTATATTGTTTTCTATAATTTGAGTTGTAGAATTATGTGGATATGCATTCATAATTGTATATTATATTTTATTATATTATTCTATATCTTCTACTGTAGTTTATTGATTTATCATCTAATGTAACACCATGTTGCTCTGATCATGTGTTTATAGTCTCCCAACACAACCTCCAACAGACCCTCACTACTAGTTGTAAGGATCTACAATATGAGGAGGTGTTCTTAAGGACATGTGGAAATCGGTATGATAATTAGATTAATGGCCAATAAGGTTGGTGTTTTTAAGATGTTGATGTGCAATATGAATAAATTTACATAAATTAACATGATTTTGAATATAATGATGATTAATGTTGTCTTATCTTTAATTTATAGACATAATCATAATATATAATTTGTATTATGTATATATATATTATATTGTTATATTTAATATTTGATTATACTATTATATTCCCATGACTGTAATTTACCTCATATTATTTTATAATATATTATTGAATTATAAAAAATATATAATTATAGATTGTGATTTTTTACGAAACCGATTATATGTTTCTGATTCTCAAGAGTATATCAATGTGAAAATCATAACATTATCTTGGATGAGCTACCTCGAGATGAGCCTCATATATTAATATCTGATGGTACAATTGTGTTATTGAATACAATGAGGGTTTATGACCTTTCAAAATTTATTATTGTTGATCTAATCAAAAATCTATGTCCATATATTACTTTTGAACCTCATCAGATAATGCAATTTTAAATATCAGTTTTATATAGTTATAATTTTTTTTATTTAATATAAAAATTATTTTTCTAAATAACATTATTTTAATGTATTTTAATTTATATCAGTTTTCAGGTCTAGTTATATTTTCAGAAGCTATTTTTATACATTGAGTATGCCATGAGATATTTTTTTATCGAGGTGTGTTATTACATGGTCGTGAAATATGTCGTTTGTAAAAAAATAGTTATTTTTATTTTAGTTATATATAATTTAAAATTTCATATATTATAAATATTATTCACAGTTTATGGTATTTTATTGATGATATCATGATACCCTCCATCTTCTATCCAATAGGTTTCTACATGCACAAATGATTCTGTCATAATTTATATAACCTTCAAATGAGGGATATTAGGTGATAATATTAGACTATCATTGATGGATCTAGTGTGCCTCATTGAAAATATTAATCCCAATATTATTATTGGTAAGTATTACATTGTTAATAGATATGGGAGACTTTATTTAGAAAATTTAGTTCAATAGAATCAGTAGAGACTAGAAGTCACAAGTAGAGATAATATTAGTTGTTTTTGTATATATAATTAATTGTTTGGATGTAATTATATATATATATAATACAAAATTAATTTTATAAATTCATGATGTTTTTAATTGATAAAAACATTAAGAAGATTGATGTGTGTTAGATTATGTACATTTATTGTAATACTAGAAAGATTATCAGCTAATGATGGTGTCAAATATTGGTTAGTTTTTAATTACTCAGGTGTTTAAATTATTATAATATATATAAATTTGTGTTTTATTTTATCTTTATAAATTATTATAATTATTATGAGAAATATATTACAATGATATCTGAATGTCTACCCATGATGGATAATAGGGATATGAGGTGTGTACATGTTATTTATTTAGGAAGTGGATTGGATACGGGTGACTAAATGTTGAATTGGAAATGGTTAGATGATCAGTATTGGTTCATAATAGTTTTGAACTATTTTCCATAGTACTAATGTGATCTCATAATCTATATAGAGGGACTCCCATTCTAGGATAGTTTCCTTCACCATTATAATGTGTGTGGGATTATATCCTACTCAGGATGATACTATGACTAGTATAAAAATTTAAACCCCTTATGGTTTAATATAGGATTCCTTATATTCTGATGTCAAAAGGTTTCTTAAAATAATTTTTAAAAAAATGTTAACAAAATAATTTAAAATAAATTTTTTATAAGTGCAGTTTAAAAAAATATACCATTAACATCATTCTAATTAAAAAATATTAGTTTTAAGTAGCATTTAATGTTGATTCAACTATAAATATACCTTAGGCATTTATTTTGGAATGAAATTCTTAATTTATACATTTGGAAATGTTATTTTAATTATTTGTCAATGTTATAAATATAATGTTAAAGAAATTATCATCTTAAAAATATATAATTAATTTCAACATTGACTTGTGACTTTTTTTCATTCCTCTAAAAGATAAATTTGACAATTTATAATTCCATCCATTGTCCTAAAAGATATCAACACAATCAATATAAATAATTTTTCTCAATCTATTTATTTTCCTCACTTTTAAATCTCTTAATTAAATCCTACATCAATTTACAATTTATTTGATATAGTAATCAATTATTATTATAGTTATTTTGATAAATCATATTTAGTGTATACATTTTAAAATAAAATTAATTTTCTTTCTATGACGATTATACTATTAGTGATGATTATTCTACGAACAATATATATATTCCAGTGATAAATTTTAATTCTAATTTCATCTTCAAAAAGAAAATCAATATTATGGAATACACTATAATGTGATATGAAATAGGTGCATGTTGGTGGAATTAATAATGATATTATCTCTTGATTTCCCAATTTTTTTCTCTAATGTTTTTATTGTCATCATATATTTGATCAATTTTATTCAATATATATTATTATTTAGTTTCATTGAATTTTCATTACATTTAATACTTATAATATATTTCAAAAATTTGTAAAAAAATCATAGTATATAGATATATATAAAAATATAAATATATATTTTGAATCTCCCCACATCAATTATAATAAAACTTGAATTGAAATGTGTTTTCGAAATACCATTTTACATCTACTTTATATATTTATTTTTAAAATTTATTTACAATATTGGTAGAAGTAATGAATGTTAAACCTAACCGTAAAATATTGATGTTAAAATGTCAATTTTAATTGTGTATACTAATATTTATAAGAGGGAACGAGAAACAAGGACACGAATTAGAGTATTAGGGTTGGAATATAGAGATTAAATATTAGCATATAATTGTCTATACGTGAGGACATACATTAAGTTTAGGTATGGAGTTCCCTCAACCTATTCAATTTGATCAACTACAATCAATGTGACATCATTATTATAATCATTTTTTTGAATATTTTAAAATTATTTTCATTCATTTTATAGAATGAATATTTGTTTATATAAATTATTTTTAGATATTTTCTTAATAAAAATTTAGATTTATTTATCATGAATATAGAATTCCATCCCAAATTGTATATGTGGTAGTAATTTTGAATTTTCAAAAAAACGTATTTGTGATGTAATTTAATATTCAACCCAAATATGATAGCATGAAATTATTTTTTGGACTTCATAATCCAAGAAAATAATATTTATAAAGGAAAACATGTTTTTTAAATCTTATGGTCCACATATTAATATAAATAAGATTTATAATTTATCTCAAATATGTTTACTGCAAAATATTTTTAATATACTTGAAAATAAAATGAAAATATTATTTTTAATAGATAAATATTTATTTCAAAAATTCTAAATCCTAAAATTAGTTGCCGTAGTCAGTTGAAAATGATTGTAATCATGACCTGATATTCTATGATATGTTACATATGATGGATAATCAATATAATCAACATTTTATTTGATATCCTATCTTAAATACCCTTAAAATAAATAATTATTTATAGTGATATAATGTCCATTATGTTAAGATACATTTACTAATGGTATAAAACCATTTTTCATGACTACTAATGCACTGAAACCTATCCATTTCAAATAAGATCATTTTCATGATATATACTAATTTCCCATTAATTGGATGTGATTTCCTATCAGGATATATAATATATAGTGGATTGGTTCCATATAGGTGTTTCAAACTCAATAATATTTTTTAAGATGATAACCTTGGTTACCATCATTAATAATTCTATTTTTGTATTTTCATAATTTAGTGGTTTTTCTCATTTCTCTAATAATTTATGGGATATACCTGTTTAGATGTGAGAAAATGAATTTAACTAGAAAAAAATTTATAAAATGTTGTAAGTTGGGTTATTTTTTATATTCCCAACTATTGGTCCACTGGGATTTAGATTATGTTTAGTTGGTAACATATCTATTATTGAGACATTAATTCTCTATGGATCGAATTCAAGGCATTAATGGGATATCTCAAAAATAAAAATGATGTCATTGGATGTGATGAACACCCTATAGTGAATTTATGAACCATGTATTTTGTTCAATTTTCCTCTTCCATACCCCATGATACATATAAAATTGAGGGAGCGAATCAAGGTAATTTATGTGATGGTTTTAAATTATTTTATACTATGAACTGTGTGGAAAATCCTCACAATGGCTGAGAAATCAGTCATAAAAGATAACATTTTGGAGTGGATTCCATAGTTATTTTCAAGATTAATCTAATGGTAATAACTTAATATTGGTTCAGATTTTCACACTAGAGTTGTGGTTACTGATGCCTACCACAAAAGCTTTTTTGGTATATTTTAATTATATGTATTTTATTTTTTAACTAATGTGTGTATGTATTCTATATAAGTGGTGATATTTTTCACTAGTTTCAAATATCCTCACATCTCAATGAATGTTAAAGTCTTAGAATTGAACCATTACGTTCTGATATTTTGGGATCTTGTATATATAGATTATTATTCTGACATATAATCTTAATAGTGAGCATTGTGTAGGGTTAACTTGTAATATGATACCAGTAATCCTCTTATATGATGTGATGATTAGTTGAAAAATAATAATCCATAGTGGTTTTAAAATATCGAGGTTGAATATCTAATTTTGAATTGTTTTTTATTTTGAGTTAATTTTAGATGTCTATCGAATAACATTTATTTAAGGGTTGTGCTAATATTATCATGAGTTCAATTAGTGTTAATATTGGTTTTGAAGCTAATATAGTGGAACTAAATATTACAAACAATATATGTTGAATTATGGTGGGTAGTATCTCTAATGAGACATAGTTTGTTGTGTGGATTTTTGTGGAATTGTTTTAAAAAAATATATGTGCTTGAAAATTTATTATATATTGAATTATCATAACAAAAAAAAATGATATTTAGTGGTAGATGTGTTCTTATATGGAATTATTGTTATTGTTATTTCTTATTTCTTTTTTTGCAGAGTTTTAAAAAATGTATATAGATTAAAGCAACTAGTAATTACACCCTTACTTGTGAATACTCTTAAATATGGTGGTTGTGAGTTTGGGATCTATTCATTGATGGTGGATTAGTGATATATGGTAGGATATCTAAGTGGAAGAGTGGTATATACCACATAATATCCGTATATAACTATTCCATTAATTTTTTTGTATAGGTTTGGACATGATTATTTTAATGTAGGGGGAATAAAATTTCCCTAAGTTGTTGTGTCCTAGGCCTACATAAGTCATTGAACACCATTGGTGAATTGTGTGTATGGGAGGTTGGGTTGTGTTTTAGGTATTCTTATTTACAGATATTATTAATATAATTTGGGGTTGTTTTCCATTCAAGGATAAATGGATTTCTTTTGGTGAGGATGTAGGGACCAAATTTTTTTATGAGTGAAAAATAATCTATTTCTGAGATGTATATAATCCGTCTTATAAATAGGGTAAAAGCATATGTTTACCCCATTGTTGACCTCAGATGAATTTTTTTATGGGTTCGTTTTTCTTGAAATATAGATACTAACATAGGGATATAATTTTGTGAAATTCCAAGGAATATAATTTTTTGTGATCATTTAATATTAATTAAATGAAAAAATAATTTTCTTGGAGTATAAAGTTTTGTTTAAACATAAATTGATTTTAGTACTAAAATTATAATTTCATAGTTGTGTATAAAACATGTTTTTTTTAATGTTGGGGTATAATTTTTTTGGAATGTATTTAAACCCTATAAATAAAAATTTTTACATCATATTGTTAAATAAAAAAATTATTATTATTTCTTGTGTGTAGTGATGTCATAATATCTTGTATTTTGGATATTAATAATACATGACATAATGTATATGATATGGCATGGGGAATTATAAAACATGATGATACTATAATGTTTTCTTCATTATATAAGGATAAATTTCTATATTATTACTGAAAATTGATGTATGTGTAACGAGGTCATATGATGAGATTTTGGGAAAGGAGATAATTTCAAAAAGTCATTAATTTATTCACATCCTATATAAGTAATTTTGAAAGAAACTTCCCTTTACTTTCTTGCTCAATAATATGGTTGGTAAACCAATGAAAAACCCCTCTCTCTTTTCTCACATTGATTGATATGTTCATCGAGTTAATCATGATATAAAGTGTGGTAGTAACATTGATGATTTATGATTATAATGTTATCATCTTGTTTTATCAGAAAAGAATTGAGTAATGAATCCACATTTTTTTAATTTTTTCATGGATGTTGGGTTTTAACCCCCTTCAACCTATGATTGAGTCACTTAATTTTTATTAGGGTATTAGAACAATATAAAACATTATATCATTGAAATATGATTACTCTATAATTTTTTGAATATAATATTTTAATTCATGGAATTAATTATGTTTTAATGAAAATGTATTGTAAAAGTTTAATTATATTAATTTTTTAATTCATTTGAAAAATAATATTTTTACATTTTTAATTATTCTCCAATGATCATGAAATTAAAAATTTAAAAATATTTTTTTGATTTAAAAAAAGGACAAATCATGATTTTTCTTATCACTGAGAGGTAGAGAGTGCGAATAAGTGTAGTTTTTTATGTTTTAATTATTAAAAAAATCATCATATTATAGAGATATGTAATTTTGGAAAACATCATCAAAAGCATAGCCATAGGAAAATATGAATTTACAAGGATCACTCTCAATTTGGTTATGTAGTCCATGAAATGTTTTATGAATATCAAAATACAACCCAATACATGGAAAAAATACTCTTTAGGTGGTTACTAATATTATGGAATATGCATAATTTTTCCAATTTAGTTAAATGATAGGTAATGTTTTCTTAAATAAAATAAATAACGTAATAATTATTTTTGAAATAGTTGTAACAAACCTTACCTGATAGGATTATCTATATTTTCACAACACTTATTGTATTTTTTTCAATTTATCTTATTATAAGTACTTATATTATTCACAATTCATTGGTTGTTTGTACGATGGGTTTCTCCATGATTATACATTGTCGATATATCCAATAAACTGTGTCTAGTGCATCCTTGTATACTAAATACACATATCTCACATTATCAGTCCAATATCATAAATATACCATATATCTAATATGTCCCATTAATACACTATCTTTGGTATAATTCAAAAGGATTCTACTACTCCTAATTCATTTTATTTCTTCTACACGTTGTCAATCTGATACCAACTGATGAGACAAACTTGTATTATATATGATTTATTTGATGTATCTTCAAAAATAATATCATATACAATTTATAATTATTCAATTATTTACCCAATTAACTCATGTATGAAATTTTTTATAATTTAGTTTGTATGAAATAAAATTATATAGGTACACTTGAAGGTGAAATTTCAGAAAATAAAATTTATTTTCCCGCTCAATAACAACTCGAATATTGAATCATAAGAACAAATGAATATCACTAGACACTTCTCAAGGCATATAGAATATTATATAAACCTGTTGAGGTTATTTTAATACTCCACATTTATTTTATATTAAATACCATTTCTAGATATCACACATTGAAATAAAATAAATCATAATATTATTACATTAATAATAACACTAAAATGTATTTTAAAACTATTATTCTATAAACAACTCATACATGTAGAAAAATATAATATAATTATCTTTTTATATTATAATTCGTCCAATGATACACTTAATTTTTTTAAATCATATAATAATTATTTTTCCAAAATCATCATCTATCCAATTACATACCTCAAAAAAATATGACTAATGACCTTGCATACCAACACTGACCAATGAAATTTATATAGAATGATCTAACTAGTGACCTGAACTATATCCCTATGTTTCGCACCCTTATATTCGATGACTCAAATTATTTCTCTCAAAATATATTGAAAAAAATTACATCACAACATCATACAATTCCATCCTATATAAATTTTATCAAATTAAACATCATCTTTTCATACATCCAAAAAAACTATTCAATCAATGAACACACACACTTATAAATACAAGTGAGTGATTTTACGTTGTTATTAATCCTTTATTATTCCCTAGAAATGTTAAATTTCATATCAAAAAACATTATCTTTAGAGATTTTGTTTAAATTTTCCACTCAGAATACATTGAACCACAATAACTACCATAATGTTATTAAAAAAATCAAACACAATCATCATTCAGTGAAACTAGAGACGAATAAATAATGACTATAAACATAAATATAGAGATTACTGCTATGATATATATTGATGACCCTAATGAAATGGTTGGATAACAATTATGAAAGGAATCTATTTAACTATATGCATGATCCTTTAGTCGTTGACCTATTTAAAGAAAATTCTACATATATTCATTGAATACACATTATAAAAAAGATATATTTTAACCCCTATTAATATTATTATATAAACTAGATAAATTTATAAAATAATGATATTAGAAAATAAAAAAATTTCATCACTGATTTATATTCTTCACTAAACACTTCAACCAATGAACAATGTAAACATGATATAATAAATATTTAGAAAAATATATATATGAATGCCTCAAATATGTAAATGTTTTCTAATTTATGTTGTCCTATAAATCTATCTACCATATCCGTTGAATTACCTTTATTGGAATTATATACAATGAATAGTAATTTAGGATGGCATTAAAAATAAAACAACATTTATCAACATTTTGAGTTTATAAAGATCACAACCATATTTTTTGTAACATCACACAACTTCCCCAAAACACCATTGATATTATTAGTCCCATTCATCTCCCCCATTGTTTTTCTTAACAAGGAATCATAAATCCATGAAGCCTTTTAATATAATAATATTATATCCTATTCAAAAAATTTACGTCTATATTAGATTAATCAAATCTATAATGGAAACTGGTATCACTGGAAAATAATTCCTTGATAAAAGTTTTTGACACCTCATAAAAAACACTAATATTTTTATACACCTATTATGAAACATTACTTTAAAAATTCAGAGATAAACACAATTTCACAAAATAAATTTTTTAGCTTCATACAATTCAATAAACTATAAAACAGTTCACCAATACATAAATTACTTAATAATAAATTTAAAAACTATCCCTAAATACATTATCTTATATAAAAAGGTTATGAACACACAAATGAATAGATTTATGTTACAAAATTTTCTCTCCCTTTGATAATACTATGAAAATACAACCTAACATAGGAGATAGTTTGACAAACCATATCCCTAAAGATGAAAAGGTTGTACTACATTGATCTTATTCAGAATAATAAATGTTTCATTCAAATATGGTTTTATGAATATATCAATATCATTCTATTTAGTAGGATCAAGCTCAAGACTTGGACAATTCATCTTCACATTCTCTATCATTTATTGATATTAAATTTCAATTTTAATAGAATTTTATTATTATACTATATTCTTAGTGAAATTTATAAAACATTGATTTTTAAAAGACAATATTAGGGTAAACATCACATAAAATAACACCGCATCCAATTATGTCACCTTCCACATATTTTGTGTTGTATAATGAGTGGAATCTACTTTCTCAAATTATGATATACATAGATTTACTGTATATTTATTCATTCAATTAAAATTCACACAAATTTCTCCAAACATTAACACTCAACAATATGTGTATCTTTTTTCATCAACACATTCGTCATAATATATATATTTACTACTAAACAGATCATTATTTACTAGTATTTAATATTTTATTAAAAAAATAATATGTCTTTTGATATATCATAGAGTTCCTTTTCCAGTGATAAGATGATATTCCCTTGGAGCACTATATTTCCTACGAAAAATAATATTAATATACACTCTATCACACTATGACATATAAAAACTCACAATAACTTCAAAACACTTTTGGATTAGCCTATTTAACATTTCATTTTTTGAATAGAAAATACCCACTGAGAATGGTGTGGAAAATTCCTTTAAATACTCGATGAAAAAAATCTTAAAAAGTGACATAATATACTAATCCTGATAATGAAATAAATATTTCTTATTTTGTGATATTTTTAGAGATTTAAAGTATTTAATTTCTCTTACCATGTAAATTTCATATAGATTCTTTATCTCCTCAATAAACATTTCACATGTTTCTATATCATTTCCTATTATGATTATATAGTAATCCAAAATAATCATTGTAAGGGAATACTGTTGATTTTTTTATGTAGAGGATATTGAAAAATATTCATTTCATAAAGTATAACTTCCATAAGAATTTATCTAATTTTGAATACCATTTTATCAGAGCTTGCATCAACTAATAAAAATCATTCCTCATCCTTCCCAAAAATCAACCATCACTCCGAAAAATGATGTCGCTCAATTTATAAATAAAAATTACTTTAAAAAAATCTCTATTGAAATAATATTGCTTTAAAACCATATGATAAATCATATATATTCATTATTTTGTCCTAAAAAGATTCAGTCATATTGTTTTTATGCATCCACATGACTAAATACCACATGAACTATAATACCTTTAAATTATGGGTATACATTACAAACCATTCAAGTCGTTTTTATTGTCACTTTATGTTTTTCTTCCAACATGTTATAGAACACCCACATAATATGAATAAAATTATAATTATTTTTCATGTTTATAGGTTCTCATATATCATTCTTTTCAATCTGATCGTGTTCATTATTAATAGAATCAATCTACTGGGGATCCTCCTAACTATCATCAATATCTCATTACTCATCCTAGTAATATAAGTAATTATATTAAATAATTGATTTTATTTTATTTTATTCCTTCTATTTGTTGATCCCATATTATGTTTTGTACTCCACATACATAATTATCCTAATATGAGTTGAATTACATTTTTTTTAATTATTCGAGATATGAAACTATAAATTTAAGTAACCTTACACATCAATAGAATTAATATTATTAATAAATTTATCTATTTTTTCAACTACGATGACCTCATATTCTCTTTCATCCAAATATATAATAGTTTGTGGAAATTTATTATCAAAATATTTATGAAATATATCATATGTTGAATAAATTATATTTACTATTTATTTATTATAACACATGTATCCTACGAAAATAAAAGGGTATCCCTAAAATATTCCATTAAAATATCATTGATCAAACATTCCATGATTCTCATCATTAAATATTCTAATTAAATTACTTAAAATATCCCTAAGGTATTTCAGGTTAAGGAATCTTGGTAATATATCTCGTAAGGATTCATATAAATGTATATCCTATAGAAATATTTATCTTTTTTATAAACTAGTTAACTAATAGTATTCCTCCAAATATATTTAGAAATATATTATTTTACCAAAAGATTTTTTGTTATCTAAACTAAACACCAATTTTATATCAAAACAAATCCTTCAAATGTTGTTTATATAGTTATCTAAATACATTAAATATTTAATTTTTTTCAATATATTCATTAAAAATAGTATTTTATATTTTCCACCATTATCAATTTCAATATTCTTCAAAAAATATATATAATATTTTTTTATTGTTCTTAGTAATCTTAGAAACAATATAGGAGCCTTGTAATTTTTTATAGAAAAATATATACATTTAATTAATATAAAGCCATAAATACAAATAACAATATCAATTTTTTATTTCTATTATATCCATAATGAAATTTCAGAATGTATCATCTTAAATGGATTGTGTAAATATACCTCAAAATTTTTATATAAAGAGTTTTTAATAATCCCTTTACGAAATATATATCAAAAGAAACATCATCTTCTTGTTATATGATTATTACCAATCTCAATTTCCCTTGTTGCAAAACTAATCATAATCCACTAACACATATTCCCTATCCTTTTATTACATTTTTATCTTTCCACCCTCATTTTAATAGAACATGAAATTTGTACATCACCAACTCAAATTGTGTTTCCTTCAGCTTGTTTGACAATCATTTAAACTCTATAAATATTTATACCATTAATAATAAGTACATATTTTATTTTGATAACATTGTTTCCTTTAAAAATTATTTGGCACACAGAGTATATTGTGTTTAATCCCATCAAATAATATTTTCCATCAGATTTTAACTTTTCTTCCCTAATAGTATATGATCTAATGACATTGATTCCATAATACTCAGCACTTCCAAAATAAAAGAATATTTATTTACAACCTCATTATATATCATGTTATATCTAAAAACACTAACTATCCAATAACCATGGATATTCCCTTTTTAAATATTTTAGATTAATTTAAAGAACCTTGGCATTTTTTATTTTCTTTGGGATTCTTATCTACCAAAATCTATAATGTTGTTTTTGAACATTTTTATGTTAGTATAATGAAAAAACACATTTTAAAATATTTCTAGTATAATCACATAATTCATAACTAGTTACATTGGGAATGAAACTATTTCTACACTTTAAATAGACTTTCCCATGTTGTCTTCACTCAGTGGGTATACCACCCCTTAGTCATTTACTCTATTTTCTTATTGATTGTGTATATCAATAGTAATTTTAAAAACAAATATTTTTCATTTTCCCAAAAAATCCCCAATTCCAGTAATAACTATTTAAATCACTTATCCCATTGTAACATCCATATCATCAACTGTTGTGAACCTTCTTTTTATCAACATTACTAACAGCCAAATTTATGTTTTTTTAGAACCAATGGGTTGGATACCATATCAAATTCTATTCTTCATATTAGAATTATTCTGAACATCAAAATAATTTATAGTGGTAGGAGATTTTTGTTTAAGATTTTACACCGTAGATACATTAGGTTTTTTTTACTCCACTTGTTTTTACTACAAAAATGAACATCTAAACATCTAAATCCATCTTATTAACCATTGAGGATAATGTTTATGGAACCATTTATGTTTTAATACTCTTAGAAAATTCATATATGTATGAAATATAGTTTTGAAGGTTATTTTTATCCTATTAATAAATGATAATTTATTGATGAAGAAGATAGTTTTTATAATTATTGCAACCCGACCGTAGTGGACATGACTCGGTGATTACATTATTACATTGAAATATGATTCAAATAATTTCATCTTGATGGAAAGAATAGATTAATAGTATTCATAAAATTGACACATACATGAGTTTTGAATTATAATTGAATACAAATATTACAAAATAATTTTCATACATGAATAATTTTTCTCCTACTAAAATAATTTTGCATATCAAAGTAGTCATTAATATATCCTAGGGAAAGGAAACATTTTTGGGTGAGCTCGAATGCATAGTATTCTATAAGTCCAACTAATGCTATCATGATTCAATATTAATGAAAATCATGTAATGACAAATAAAAATAAAATATTCCAATTAAAAAAAACTGAAAATGAAAATCAATATAAAATGTAAAATAATAGAAAAAATATTCCATTTAATCAATAATCTGAAAATGAAATGCATCTTGAGATAAGATCATATTGAAAATTTTCTAGATAAAATTACTTAAACACTTACTAATGGAAATGATTAGTTGTTTGATTTAATGTTTACTAGGAATATGAAACCTTTATGTACATAAAATTCTCAATACAGTTTATAAAATAATTTATTCAAGACTATTTAGTAAATACTTTACAATATACCAGTTATAATCACACATCCATTGGCTAATTGTATTTTTCCCATGAGACTAACGATTCATCTTTGGGATTTATTTCACTGTTCCCACAACCCTGTATTTCGTGTCTTACTCATTCCATATATATCCAAAAATAAATTTAATTCATGATCTATGTGGCTTACCATATATCAACATGATTAAAACATGTGTATTTATCAATATTTTACATGTTAATCAAATAACATTATAAGTAAACACTATTTGTGAACATGGTATAATTTTTAAGAACTAATCATATCCCTCACAACAAATAACAATATTTAACAGAAATTTATTTTCTAATAAAAAAATAATTTCATGAAAATAATTTTTTAAAGTGAATATTAATAGTAGAAAAATATTGTATTATTTAAAACTAAATCGTACCATTTTGTAATTTCTAAGTCAAATACAGTTGGAAGAGATAATTCAAATTGAAACATAAAAGCCTATTTATAATCAATTATTCATGATATTACATGTGACAAGGTCAGTAAATACCCTACATAGAAGTGGATTTATTTATTATAACAAATAAAACATAATAGAATGTAAATTGAAACAAAATCCTTTACCTCATCCATCATTTTGGTTTAAAATTAATAAAAATTATATATTGGATTTCAAAAAAGTTATTAACATATAATATAAAAAATTAAAATTTATAATAAAATATATTAACGTTTTATAACATTTCATAGCACTAACATTAATAATCAATTATTGTTTTTATGGTTTCTGGTGAAGATTGCCTTATTTTATTATTTGTGTTTTTCCTAAATGATCCATTTCTTGAAAATATTATATTGTTAATTAATATTAAAATCATAATCAGGAAGTAATTTTCATATTTTTACATAAATGGTTATGTTAAAAATTATCATGAATGATGTTTAATAACAAAGAAGTATGTACCAATCATGGAGATAGTAGGTCGTACGTATGCATGAGTATCTTTTCCATTTTTAATGGCCATTTTGAAAATGATGTAAATATTATTTTTATTTTCCAGAAATATTATAATATAATTAAATCCATATTATAAAATTAAATATATCATCCATTTAATTTGGTGATGAAAAGAGAGTCACATCCCTTCGAGTAGGAGGTAGTCTACACGTACATGACTGACATTATCATCTTTCATTATGTAATGAGTAAGGAAAAAACTATGAATTGTATTTACAAAATTTTAATTAATTATGGATATCCAATATATTTCATTAATTTCACATATAGTTATTATATTTATCCAAATCAATATCCTCATTAAGCATTAGTGAATGAATAATCACGTCTCTGCATTAAGCGGTAGTCTTCTGTACAAAAAAGAAAAATTATCAAATCTCTTAAAGAATATAAAGTAACCACATATCTATGATATAGTGAATTGAAATTATTAAAAAATATAATAATATCATATATATTCACTTTATACATAATTGAAAAAAACTGTGACGGGTGAAAATGGATAAAACGGACAACAATAGTTCATGAGGAAGTGGTCCTCTGTATACAAGAATGATGAACCTGTAACCCATTCGAAGGATGTAGATATGGTTTCAAGTAATAAAATTAGAGTGAAATAATCCAATTATATGATATATTCTATAATTATTATATCATCATGGTTAAATAAAAATTCATGTATGTATATGATTAAGTAAAATAAGCTTGCTCGTTGACGAACCATGCCTCTTCTTTCTTGTAACTTCATTATGATTGCAAAAAATCCATACTAGATTGCATTTATATAAAAAATAATGATTCTAGGATGATTTTAGGGATGTTGGTGTGATATTTGTTATGGTATTGTCTGAATAAAATGGATGAGTGATGTGAATAAGTTTGGGTAGTGAGTGGAATTTTGTAATTGAGAAGAAATGATTTTTTTAAATACCCAAAAGTATTCAATATCTGGGAGGTCTCTCTTACCTCATTTGCCTACAAAATAGACCATTAATGGGGTTTATGGATTATTTCTTTGATAAAAATATAAAAAAAAATTAAACACATGTTTTTTATAATTTTAATCCATAGTGTTTACGTGTACTCAATTTTATGCTTTTAGTTTTTATCACAGTAAATTGTATATATTTACTTTCATAGGTAATTTACCCTATAAGAAAATAATTGAAATTATTTTTATTAGTTAATTTTTATTTACAAATAATAAAAATTAACTTTAATTTTTTTTATAAAAAAACATATGTGTTTGTGTAATTAATATTTTTAAAATGCATGCAATGCGTAAACCCCCATTCTAACATTAATTATGGTAGTTAATTTAATGTGTCTCACTAATAGTTATTGTAAAAAAATTAATACTACATTTTTATATAATATAAATTGGGATTTTAAAATTAATGAATTCATTTTTTCAAATTAAACTCCCAATAGTGGAAGAATTTATTTTAAACATAATCTTGCATATAAGAAAACAAAGTGGTTTTTTAAAGTGGAGATGTCAAAAAATATTATATGATTTTATATCCAAATTAAACATGAAATTGATCCCAATAACCAATATTGGATTAACTTATATAAAATATGACTAATTTTTCTTGAAAAAAAATAAAAATTATATTTTAACCTTAAAAAATTTTTAAATGAAATTAGATTTTTCAATTAAAACTCAGTATTCATCAAATACTCATGAAATTATAATACATCTGAAAAATTGAAAAATTCATGCAAAGGTATTTTTGTATTACTCTCTCATAAAAATGGTGATTATTTTTCAAATTAATTTAATAAAACTGATCAATATTAGTTATAAACTATCTATGAAAATCATGACTAAAGCATCTATCAGAAAGTGTAAGGATTTTCAGAATTGTTTTTAATTTAAATTTATATTATTCTATTTATAATCAATAGATTTCTTATAAACACATGTAAAATATATATATTTATAAGTTATTTATTATTGTTCATAACCACTTTTCCAAAATCTAGTCACTAACTAGAAAGTTATAAAATAATTTTAATAGTATATATTTTTCTTAGTAAAACATGTTCTTACATGAAACACATGATTTCAATGAAACTCATAATTTAGTGAAATGAAATCTATTTCAATATAGGATGTAACTCAAGAAAAACATTGTGTTTTGTGTAATTCATGATATTGAAGATATTGTATTTAATTAAATATAAATATATAATAAAGTCTCACGGTGTTATATTCTCTTATATGTATGGTGTTGCGTGTCACATACCTTTTGAATATGATTTTCTTATTTTAAAATATTATGTTGTTACAATTTCACATCCATAAATAAAATGTCTCAAAAAAATTAAACATTATGTTAGTAATCAATGGTTTTATAAAAGAAATTTATGTGGTTGAAGTCACACATCCGGATAATGGTTGGTAAATCATCTTCTAAATAAAAGATATAGAGAAGTACATAGGTCATATGGAAGAACACATAATAAGATTCTAATGTAGTCGAACATCAGTGTAAATTTAAGATATGCACATGTAACACAAAAATAAATTATTATAGAGATTGATTTAGGTCATTGATAACAATTAATTGAATGGTCAATGGAATGCTGAGGACCTATAATCCAAAAATAAAATTTGTTTCAAAATGTCATTAACACCGAAATAAATAATGGTAATACAATAACATTTTATTTTAATATCTATTTCCCAGATGGTGAGTTTTTATTTTACTCTATATTAATATAATTATGAATAATTACTGGTTATGTTTCTAATTTATAATCATAATTTCATCCTCTAGTTATGCTTCAATAAATTTCCATCCCATCATATACTTAATGAAAATAATATTTTATTCATAAATCATTAAAATTCACTTATAATGAATCAAAAAATCCATATAAATGTAATTATATATGCCTCTAACTGTTTCCCATAACCAAACTTTTTAGTAAAATTTATCCAATATAATAAATTAGTCTCAATACATGAAAAGATGAAATATTTGTTCATCATTATTATTTATTATTCATATTTTTATCTAAAAAAATAACATAATAAACTATACATCACTTAGTCCATTGGTAGGGGTGAACCCCATATTGACCATTGATGATGTATTGATTCCCAACCACCTTTGTGGATGCAATGGGTTTTCACCTCGCATTTGAGTTGTCCAATTTAATATATATATTAATATAATTATTATAATTATAAAAAAAATATGATGGACAGTATTGAATAAAATTAATCACTAAATAACTATATTAATGAGGATTTCAATACAATTTTTATTTTTGCGATGTCTAAAAATATATTTTTGACTCTTATTACATTGTAAATATTGATCATATTAAATATAAAGTTTATTAATATTTTAAACTTGTCTCTTTATAATATAATGTAATTATTCCTCAAATAACATTTTCACTAGATCATATACTAAACCATAAATCTCTCTAAAAATTTAATTAATCTTGTAACGTTCTTTCTACAAAAGATATTTATCATATGCTCAAAATTAGACTCACTAACCAATGGTGGTATTAATAACTATTATGTTGATGATGAAATTTATGATTCTAAAATTTAACAAAATCCTTATATGATTCATGATTATTATAAACAAATACCACATGTAAAATACTTATACAATTTAATAATTTTACCCCTATACATCAATACATCGACCATCATGTCAAGAAAAAAATTCCTCCTTTGGATATCTTACCCCATGGTACGTGTTTTCATGAACCACATCATCTTTTAGTGCATAGACAAGGTTGTATTTAAAAGAAATAACAAATAATATCTTATAAAAAATAGGATGTTATTGAATTCTTATCCTAATTGTATGTATTAGGTTACATTCCCTAATATGCATTTTCCAAATATGAGTACCAATGAGTTCTAATAAAGTTCCACTGAGGCCAACTATAAAGGCCATGACCCCAATATCCTTAAGACATCGCCTACATTATAAATTTCATATATGATATAATAAATTACATCCTAAAAGACCGAATAATTTGGTATCCTTGGAAAACTAGATTCATACATGTGTTTTGAATTATAATTAAATAAAAACCTCAAAAAATAATTTATCTTTTTGGATAATAAAATTATTCCATCTATTATATCATTTCATATCATAACAATTTTCATTGAATATAAGGGAATAGAAACAAACTATGGGTGAGACAAAATTCTTGGTAGATGTAATGTTTGAATGAATATATCATTAATCAATAAGAATAATCAACATTGTATGGTACATAACTGATCACTCATTCTTTTTATATAATTTTATTAGTCAAAATAAATATAGTCTGGTAAATAATGAAAAACATAAGCTATTTAATTAATGAACAGAAAATGAAATTCATCCATAGTTAATATCCTTGAGAAAATCCCTTAGAATTATTAACTATACCTAATTGGAGAAAATGATTAGTTATCATACATAATATTTTCCAAGAACATGATACCTATCATTTCATGAAATTTCATTAGATAGTTTATATCATAATACTATCAAGACCATTAACAAGATAGTTTGTAACATACTTGTTATAAATGCATAGGGTTTTTCAGACTTATTTTGTCTCATGGGACTACTGATGAATTGACGTAATTTAACTAACTAGTCCCAAACCATTTTTTTCATGTCCAATAGATTCCATATATATAAAATAATCTATTTAGTTCAAAAACAACTTTCCTAATAAAATATCCACATTGAGTAATGGCTATTAATATATCAATCCAAAGATAATAATGTCACATTCAAAGAAAAAACCATACAGATGAATTGTATATTGTTTAGGAAATAATACTATAGATTCTATAATAAATGGATATATAATATAAATTAATAATCCACTGAAACAACTATACATGACAGTGATTACTTTAAGTGAATTTTATTAATTTAAAAAATGTGAGATTTCATAATAAATCATATAATTTGGTAATTTACACATCAAATCCACTTAGATGGTATAATTAAAATTGAAACTAAATATACCGTGAGAAATTAAGTATTCATTGTATTACACATCAATGTGGAATTAAATACACCCCAAAAGTGTGAATCAGTACATTACAACAACTCACTCTCAATGTAATGTAATTTGAGACAAAATCCCTTACCTCAAGCCTCATATTGGTTGGAAATTCAAAACCACCTTTATAGTGGTTTAAAAAAAATATAATTATAATATATATAAATATATATATAATAATATATTATCCATTAAAATAATTTTATCACACATTCTTTAAGAATATTTTATTTTGTTCATAGTTATGGGTGTTAATTGCCTTGTTTTCTCATTGATGTTTTGTCAAGAAAGATCTAGTTCATGAACAAGTTTTATAGTTTATCAATATCCAGTTTAATAACCATGAAATATTTATAATATTTGTGCCACAATATTAAATTTAAAACAAATAATGAATGATGTTTATGAAAAATGAAGTACATTACCATCATGGGGAAAGTTGGTTGTACGTATAGATGACTGACATTTCCATTTTTCAACATTCATTATAGAAAGGATGTAAGTAATATTTTACCTTATTAGAGTGATAACTGTACCATTAATACTATATATTACAAAAATACATATCATCCATGTGTTTTGGGGATGAAAATAGAATCACATCATTTCTTCAAGCTAGTAGTCCACATGTACATGAATGGCGTTATCATCATTCATGAAGTGAAATAAAAAGAAAATAAAATGATATATTATCTTTATATAATTATTAATATTTCATTAATATATTATTTATTTCATTTATATCATACATAGTCTTTATATTTACACATATCACCTTCCATGTAGGGTGTGTGTGACGGTCGAATCACATCACTTCACGAGATGGTAGTTTGCCACACCCACAAGAAACACTATCGTATCTCATATAGAATGAAAGGTAAAAAAGTTATATTTTATATAGTGAATACTAAGATATTAATATTTTATTACTATAATATTTATACTTTATATCCATAATTATACAGTCACACTCAATTTTGGTACATATTCATAATCTATTTTCAATGACTTTAAAATTAAATTCAATTAATATTCTCTTATATTTCAATCTAATATTTGAAAATAATAAATTATAAATATGTATTAAAAAAGGAATTAATTTTATTGAATCAAGAAATAATGATTGATTTTTTAATTAAAAAAACTGTATTATATCTTTTCTATCTAACTAATCAATTGTGACATTGAAAAAAAATTTGTATAGTCCATCGAAGGCCCTCAAACAGAGGATACATACATTTTAGCCGGCCCAAGAGGGTTGGATGGCCACAATTCTCTCATATAGAGACTGATTGAGCTAGTAACATAATTTTGATGAATCCTCATGAAAATCTATCCCCTAGGCGGTGAATTCCATGAAGATTAGTGGGGAGATAAAGCTAAAAAATATCATGTATATGTGTTGCCCGTATTTTAATGTCTTCCAATAAGAACTACGATCCCATGACTTATGAGGGATTATGATAGATAGAATCAACTCCCTGGATTATAATCCAACACCTTCCATTCTTTTATTTTTTTGGGCCATGACTTTATAAAGATAGTATTCACCCCGACCCAATTTTGTTGCGCTCCATCTTGGATTCGTCGGTTTTGACTCATCTTCTCCACTACATCATGCCATAAGAAACTATGGACACCACATAGAAAAATTACTATGAGATCATTTTCCATAATGATGCATCAGACTAACATCGATGTCCTTGAGAAATTCAACCAACTCCCCGGAAGGCTCATCAGGCCACTATTAAAGATGGTTGAGAGGAAGTCTACTTTATTTCCTTCACTATGCATGCATTGCTTCCAGGATGCACTTCCCAAATTCCAAAAATATCAACTTCTCTTTAAAGCTGCCATATTTTCCCAGGAACAAATGATCCTTTCGACATTAAGCTACCCCATTCCATATTTATTATTCAAACAACTAGTTTTATCTTCTATTTTTAAATCTCAACATGCAGGTCTCATGTGTGAATAAATAATATTTAAGAAGATCTTATTAGTGAGAATTTTTTTCCACTACTAATCCATGATTAATTAATGCCTATAAAATAAGGACTCGCCCACTCTTGAAGAGGGATGTTTTACCACTACAAGAGGGATGCCACTGCTAGAGGGGTTCTCAGACACCATGTTCATTATTCCATTCGTTCTCTTTATTTTTTTCAGTAATCTTTTGAATACATTTTTAGTTTAATTAACTTTTGTTTTATAGATAGAGTTTAATTACTTTTTAAATTCCTTGTATTCTAAAAATATTACGAACCCTTCATCTTCTACTCTTTTAATTTTATTATTTTTATTTTTTATTTAATATTTTATGTTTTTAATTTTCATTAACATATATTTTTATTTATTTTTTTTATTTTTTTTCTTATTTACTAATTTTTATCCTTATATTTAATTTTATTTTTCTCTCTCTATGTCAATCATCTCAATAATTTTTTCATTATTGTTTTTATTTGATAAATCTGATAATTTTCTTCATTCCATGATGTGATCTCTTACCACCTATAATGAAGATATATCTCATGTCCTGGTTTGGGCGAGGTCAAGGAATTCTTAAATTTTTCATAATTTTTATTATATGTTTTTGGTATTTTTTAAGTAGAATGAATGGATGTGGAAAATGTCCCCCTTTAAATGAAAATAAATATATTTCTATTATTTTTATTTATCCATTTTCTTCTCCTATGCATTTTATTAAATCTTCACATGATAGATTTGGATGATCACACACCCTCAACCAAGGTGTTTCATCAACCCTGATTATATGAGGAGGTTGACTTGAAAGTTTAATAGGCATTCAGGGGTTCACAATTATAAATTTAATGATATAAAATTATCATTATATATCATGTTTATATTATCTAACTAAAATATAAAAAAATTATGAGTAACAATTATAGAATCTAAAAAATAACCTTCAAATAATTTTGTTCCTCCATAACACATTATGTTTAATATTTAATGTTACTATATGTTTACAACATAAATTATGAAGGTATATATAGTATTTTAAATTAAAAAAAAACTCCAATTTATTAGCGTTTTTATAAAAAAATAGAAATAAATTATATAGGTGAATGAGGGTATGTTTGTGAAAAAATGAGAAGCTCGTCAAGTGAGATAACCCTGGTCAACTAGTATGCAACAATAGGAAAATAATTTTCTTTTTACACACCCTATGAAACGTTTGTGTTCACAACTAGCACCTTTTTCTGGGTGTTAATAATGATTTTTATTACTTTTTCCAATTTCACATTTTAGAGTGTTATTATTTCATGAACAAAAAAAACAAAAAAAAATTTCATGTTACATTTAAAGGATTATTATATTTTATTGAAATAAAAATATAATGTGTATGAACCAATTGCAGAATAACCCAGTTATTCAGAAGATTGTGTTTCCATGTGGTCTCAATAGATTAGGGGAGCCGATATCCAAATTATCACAAATGTGTAAATCGATGAACATATTCATCATCTAAAAAAGACTCCAGAACAACATCTGATGGAAATATTTTCTACAATGTTAATTTAATTATATAACTACATACTAAAATTTTATTAAGAATATCCCATGACCCAAATAGAATCATCCTTTTTTCTCCAAACACAATCGAAGAAGTTCACCAAGAAAAACTAAAGGAAAATTTTTTATTAGAACAATCTTAAATATATATTCGAAATCCAGATGATATGGTTCAATATCTACATAGAAAATTGATTTTTATTACTTATAAGTTCAATGTATCCCTCAATAAACGTTCACATAATGCAAAAGTAGAGGAACTGGCCTCTCTAGATTTTTTAGGGAAAACGTGGTGATGTGTCCAAGACTAGGGAGAATCCAAATCCCATCCATTTGAAGATATAGATACATGGGTACCATGATGACAATGCGTAGATCCATGATAAAGAATACACTCCTACTAATTTACATAAATTATATCAATGGGATATGGATGATTTTTTTAAAAAATGTAGGGAACTACATGATCTCCCCATTTATTAAAAAGAAGATGAGGTAAAACAAGTAAAATATAACATACCTAACTTGAAATAATTTGAAGAAAACATGGAGGTTCACAACTTTTTGCCTACACATTACACCATATAAATATAAGAGGATCTCACCACTGATGATGATATTAAACAAGAACCAGTCCGGGGATGTATTATTTCACTGAAAATAATCTTTTTTATCATTATTTAATCTGCATTGAGTATAACTTCTATGGTTCTAAATTGTAATATTTAGTCAATATATGACTTTACTTAGTAGAAGATTAATAAACAGAACAAACACCTCTTAAGGTACACTTATAGCTTTTGGATTTCAATTAACATGCATTTGAGCATGAGCATGATGAAATCCAATTGCTATGACTGAGGAAGCCAATACAGAGGTTGTTCATGTTGAAAGGGATAAATTTCATTTTAGAAAATAATATGTTAATTTTATATAAGTATAAAATACATGTCTACACTCAATTTGAACATTCCTTTAATGTATACAATGGTGATTCATCACTGCAAAACAATGATAAGGTAACATAATAAGAAACCCAAAAAGAGGATGATCCATACATCATCCTACCCCCTACATCAAATATATATTATTTTTGAATGGCTAGGATCTACTATAATCTATCAATGGATCATTAATCAAAAAAGAAAAATATGTGGATGTTGGCAAAATACATATGTGGTGATTCATTTTAAAGAATATCCAACCGCCATTAGCCATTGGATAGAAAATGGTATTCCCCTCAATAGGCGGTACAAATTTATGTCCCTTGCAGGGGATATGACAATAACATATCAATTTTATTCTATTACTAGGAATCCAGATTTCAATTTTATTTTTTGGATGTATAATTTTTTGCATCCCACTACCTCTTATCTTTTTGAGTTTTAATGACATGATCCTTGTGCTTAATTATGTAATTTTCTTTTATAAAATCATTAATACACAAGAATGAAAACAAAATATCACATAGTAATGGATCAAATCATAATTTAAAAATGGTGTTAACTATTAATTTTTATAATTAAAAATATAAAAAATTTATCCAACAACATATTTTTAGTATTAAACTAAAAAATTAATTCCCATGCTGGAATTTATGCTTTTCATGGATTCTCTTGGATACGTGAGTTTCTTAGGAATATTTTGATGACTTGGTTTAGATATCAATTTTCATTATATTGAATTTGTAAATTTTTTAATTTGTTGATTAATGGGAATAATGTATATTAAAATGAGATTCTATGATTTGAGGTAATTAGTTAATTCATGTAAATAAAAAATTTTACATCAGATTTTATTATTTAAATTTCTCAAATTCAGGTGGAATTTATGGTTACTAATACTTATGAATTATATAATTTTATAAAGCGACATTTACAATTCCTAAAAGGATATCTAGACTAAGAACTAGCTATTTTATCTTTTTCTAAATTCATTATTGATCTTGGGACATTCCACCATCTAGAACATTCATTTGAACTTTTTAGTGATATGACATGGTTAAAAAAACAACTAAAATTATTGAGTCATATTTTTAAATCACCTTATCTTCTTAACCCACATATACATCAATCTTGTTCTATTCCATATAGATCATGAATATTCATGCTAAAAATGCTCTATGTTCCCAGCCATTTTTATCCATTACTAAAGTCTTCTAATTAATCTCATTATATTATAATGTTGAAATGTTGGGTGAAGGGAGTCCAAAATAAGGGGATGAAATAAATTGTATGGAAAATGTGGAGGGTGTGAATGTGGGAATTAAGGAAGGTAGTTGATTCATTATCTACACTTAATTTACATTTCCCTCTTAATTAAAACAATATATAAAGAAAAAAACCAAAAAATTATTTTTGATTTAGGAAAAAAAATCAACCTCACTATACCCATGATTTGGATCATACATTATTAGGTGGTGGATATGAAATTTAATCTAAGAATACCTTTTAAATACTAAAAAAATTAAATAAATGTTAGTTGAAAAAAATTATAATACATAGAAAAATTAAATATATCTCAATAATCATTCATTATTTAAAATATTGATCTTGAAATTTACATTGTGATTTTAGAGAAATTTGAATTTCCAAAACATTACGGGGAGACTTTCATGACCTATTTACTTTTAATATCATGATTCGTGCCACAAAAGATGAACCTCCTCCTTGAGAGTAATTTTTTTAAACATCGATTACTATGAAATTTAATTAATAGATTTATTTTATTCATCCTTGAAAATACCTCATGATTGTATGTGTATTTTGTCTTTACAATGTGGATAATGTATATCATTTGCATCCATGTTGTTATGTAAATTTATCGATTGATATGATAATAAATCTAGTTGAATTAATATCATAGGTGATGATTGAAAAGATCTAAAAGTTAGTAAAATAATGATTTTAATGATAAATAATAATATATTGAGGAAAATGAATAATTATGAATGGAATATTCCAAAAATATGAATATGGAAAAATTGAAATGCATGATTTGATAGTTTCATTGAAAATTTATAAAATGAGTTAATATATTTTTTGATTTTTTTAAATTTTAATTTGAAATTATAATTCATTGATTTAATTACAGTGAAACTTTAACAATGATAACATTGGTTCCCTATAATATTTTATAATGAGATTATATGATTGAGGCCCAAAATACTTTATGTGTGACAGTATTTAACACAGTCATATTTTGTACATAAAATTTATCAATTATTAATGATTTTTTAGTAAATTTCAATGGATATTAGATTATATTTTACTATTAAATTAGAAAACGGGAAATTTAAAATATGTAATAGATAAGAAATGAATTTTTTTCAATAAAATAATAATGATTTGTTTTTTACTTTTTCAAATCATACAATATATGTTTTATGTACCTATTTATGCTTTCCCTTAATTAAATTTTTTCCCAGGTCTGAGATGGACCTCAACCAGGGTCCATTCACCTTTTAGAAATTCTAAGAGGGTCATCCA
Organism: Viscum album; assembly: GCA_963277665.1. Taxonomy (NCBI): domain Eukaryota; kingdom Viridiplantae; phylum Streptophyta; class Magnoliopsida; order Santalales; family Viscaceae; genus Viscum; species Viscum album. The sequence goes on along the minus strand of OY728162.1, from coordinate 901,157,603 downwards.
GTCATTCAGCCCACCTAGATAGCCTATATGAGTTGGCAATACATTGTTGATAATGCCATGTGCATAAGTGGCCCATGGTTGGTGTTACTCATGGGGAGAGGTGTAGGGATGAAGCCCGCATGTGACACATCTACGTGTGGACTGTATTTTCATTAGTGCAAGTTTGAACTAGAATCCAATCCTAGTGTGGGCATATGATCGAAGAAATCCTTAGTTTTTTATATAATAAATCATCCACCATTCTTTTGTTTTGATGTGGGGTATGATTTTTTTAGGTTACTATTCGCCCCCTTTCTACTCTGATGTGATTCTCTGTGACTCTAATTCAATTAACGATCCATCACCACTACGAAACATCATAAGACTCTATGTCTACCCCTATATAGAAATATCACATTCTCCTTTTCCATGTCGGGGTCTTCCACGACCATAACTTCCCTTGATATCCATCATCAACTACTATGAATGATCATACACCAAAAATTATTGATTTATAAGAAGAAGATTGCTTTACTGCCTATACTATATAGTAACCGATATCATGCCCCACATCCACCATTCCCAACTTTGGCACAAACACATCGATGTCATATCCCATTCCAAGCGTGCACAAGCCTTTCACCATGACCCTACCCTATTTTATGACCATTAATCCAAGTCAAAATATTATTGGATGTTTTAGAATTTAACAATTTGGATGTCACTGGTGAATTCTGATAGTTTAAGAATATCTTATCAAAAAGGATATGAGACCACCACTAATCCATGAAAAATAACTACCTATAAAAGGGGGTGGTAGCTACACTAGAAAAAATCATTTCAACCACTACCAGAGGGAAGCCACTGATGGAAGGGGAATCAACCACCATGCATTTTATTCAATAATTTTTTTTTAATATTATATTTTGAATTTCATTTCATATAATTTTAAATATATTTTGAGGTTAATTTACTTTTATATTATAAATTGGGTTTTTATAATTTATTATTCAAATTGTCCCACAAATATTACATCATTCTTCTTATTATTCCATTATTCATCACATATACATATTATTTTATTATTTTTTGTGTTTAATTTTATTAATATATGTTTTTACTTTTTCATTTATCTATTTCTATTCTTATATAATTATTATTCCCTTTAATATTTTGTATTTTCTCTCACCTTAGTATAATATTTTGATTTTATTCTTGTTATTTTATTTCTTTTCTTTTTTTATTATTCCACCAACTCATCTCATCCCCTTTATAATGTGGGTCATACACGAGGCTTGGCCTAAGGGAGGTTAGGGTGTTCATGGATTCTTATATAAATTTTATATTTTATATGTGCTATATCTGAGTAGCATGCCCATGTGCTCGAACAAACACATTGAAATAAAGGTAAATCTATTATCATTATGTTAATTAATTTCATTTCCAAATATACATTTTATTAACTCTTCACACGATGGATTTGAGCAAATTAATAAATGAAATAGAATAACTAGACCTGAGTCATGGAAGATGGTAGAGGATTGACAATGGTGTTTCGTCAAACTTGATTTTAGGTTGAGGTGGATTTGGTAGTTCTTTTGGAATTCTTGATTTCGCAATTCATAAATCTAAATATACTAATAATTCATGATATATAATGATTTAATTATCAAAATAAAATTATAAAAATAAATGGGAATAATGATTGACCCTAAAACATACCTTAAACAATTTTATATCATCCTTAAATAATTTAGTGGCATTTCACATTACTATATGTTTATAATTTCTATATTTCATGTTATTTAGATATTTTAGGAATTAAGCAAAGTATAAACATACTAAAAGTTCCATTAAAAAAATTAGTAAAAACTAATAGTTTTTGTGAATATGATTACATGAGTGAATAAAAGGAGAAGATCCTAAAGTGATATGAACCTGGTCAACCATTCGGTTACACAGGGAAAAAAATTTCTTTTTACACACCCAACGATAGGAGTGAGTTTACATACCAATCCATTAGAGGTTGAAATATAAAAATTAACGATATTTCTTTGCAAGGCGTTAGTCCACCATACAGACGAATAATCATTTGGTAAACCATTTGATGAAAATGGATTAGAATTTAGTCTATTCCCTTAATATAACTATATCAAATAATAAGGAATATTCATAGGATATTAAATTAGTATGTTTTATTTAAAATTTACAGATGTGGATACAAAAGTAAAATAAAGATACACATTGATGTACATTTCCTCTTATCTAGGTATCTTCTTGGGATTTCATTAATGCATTCCTATTATGGATTTTCATAAAAAAACAAGGCTTATAGAAGGAGGTAAGGTAATTATATAAGTAATTTGTGGAGGGATTAGCCAAACCAAAATAATTGATATGTTTGGAGAATTTATCGGAGTTAGTACCCTATTATAGTTGAGGGGGAGTGTCATTTTTGTAAATACCCAAATCTAATCAATCTTAGGAGGTCTCCTTTAATACACGAGTCTCAAAAAATAGATAAATAATATATTCTATGTTTTATAGTGACAAGTCACACTTCCCCGACAAAAAAGAGACACATTGTTTTCCTATAAACCCATAGTCATTATGTTTAATCAATTTTTTCCTTCTAATTTTGAACACAACTACTTGTATATTTCTATTTATCTAGGTAATTTATATATTATGAAAAATTATTGAATGGGGTTTAGTTGAAAAATTAAAAATAATTATTATAAATTTTAAAAATAAAATTTTAAATAATATCATATATGAGTTTATAATTAAATTTTTAAATAACACATGTAATGGTACAAACTTCTTTCTATTCTAAATCATAATTAATAATGATTACTATTTACTGTAGTAATTATGGTAAAAAATTAATATGAATTTATTTGGTAATATATATAATGATTATTCCAAATATGGAATAAATATTTTCAAATTAAATTCACTTAATTGAAAGAATTTAATTTAACATTAATCCAGCAGACGTGATGAAAAAATGGGGTTTTAAGCATAAATGCTAAAATGCATGAAATATTTTTATATAAAAATTCAACATAAAATTGATCTAAATTACATATATTGAATTGATTGATTTATAATTTAACTAATTTTACATTAAAACCAATTACATGTATAATTTATCATTATAATTATATTAAATTAAATGTTAAATTTCAATTAAAATGTCATTTTTTTCACAACACATGAAAAAATGAAACATCTTGAAAAAATACCAAAAACTAACTCTATGATAATTTTTAATTCATATTTTAATTTTTATAAATATTTAATATAAAATTTAAAAAAATTTAACAATTATTTTTTTTTTCTGTGAAAAAATTTCGAGCAAGATGTCCTTTGAAAAAAATCATTTTTAGAAAACATTTTTGTTTAATTTAAATATTTATTATATTATTTTAGATCAATAGACACATAATAAAAATGTGTGAAATATAATTTTTCATCTGTGATTTAATCATATTCGAGAACTTATTTCCAATAGATAGTCAATAACAATCATGTTAAATTAAAATATTGAAAATATATTTTTTCATGGTAAAATTTGGTCTTTTGTGTAACTCTAGATTTTAATAAAACTCATTGTTTCATGAATTAAATGATAAAACCATGTTGTGTGTAACATAAAAAACATATGTTTTTATTTTAATAAAATTTATTCAATATATTTAGTTTATTTGGAAATAAATATATCATAAAATCTTAAGTAATTGTATTTTTTTCTAATCTTAGTGTATTTATTCCCAAATGCTATTGAATACAATAGATTAATTTTAAAATATAATACATTTAAAAAAATTATTAAATTTAATATTTGTTTTAATATCTATTTTATTTTTTCATCTCATCATGTATCTTATTCAAATCATTAATATGATTACGAGTCATTTATTTTCCATCATGAATTTTTTTGGTTATTTTTTGAAATTTCTTGATTCAATTACTAATAATTAACTTTTTCTAGTATAAAAATATAAAAATTTATTCCATATTTTTATTCATATATTACACCATCTGAGTCCCTTATTATTAAATAATACTATTTTATGATGATATAAATTTTCATCATTCACTTTTTCAATGAGAAATTTTTTTACATCCTCATCTGGAAATTATTCCACTTCATCATCATTATCCTCATCATTATAATTATTTTTTTTTCTACTTTTGAAATTATATAATTCAATTTAATTTAACTTATAATAAGAAAATAATTTTTTTACCTTCTTCTTGTGCAATATTCCAAACATTATTCCATATTTTTTACTTTCACCATATTGTTTTTCTCATGGAAAATTTGTAGAAATGTCCAATATCATCACATTTAAATCATTTATATGTTAAAATTATTTTGTTATATCCTCTTTAGACTTTAATGTTAAAAAAACGTATGTAAATATAATCTTTTTTAGACCTCATATATTCTGTCAGACTCCCAATGTTCTTTATTTAGAAAGTTCATATATTTTTCTTTATTGTAATCTTTTAATGGAACTTATCAATGTAAATTTTATTGGGCCTTATTAAATTTCCATTTACTTATTTAATATTTGGTTATTATAACACTCCTATAATTTCACAATTAATATTACATAATTTAAGAAATTTTAAAAAATAATGATGGAATGGTTTAGTGTCTTTAGAAGACTTGGGTGGTAATAAGAAAATATTTGACTAAACCTATAAAAAAATCTATTTATTTATAATAAAGATAACCTAACACTGTTTTATATATTATAACTATGTTGTAAAACCTGTTGAATTCATATAAAAATTATATGAGCTAAAAAGACCTATAAAGGAATACACATGAGAATGAAACATCGAACATGATTTAGAAATGAATATAATTATAACATTAAAGTCATAGATCATGAATAATATTAAGTAAGAATAACATATAGAACATGTAATAAAATTATTATGTATGTGTTAAAATGTTTCAAAAATATAACATGAGAAAAAATTAGTCAGGGATAACATCCAATACAATATCATAAGGTGAAAAATGTCCCAATATGGATTTTGTTGTCTCTTAAATCTCATTCTTGACATCATATCAGACTAAAAATTTTATAGTGAATTTAATCAGTATTTGGGTTTACCAATCATAAAATTATCATGCATATGTTTTCATCATAAATAATCAACCATATTGAATACACATAACAGTTACCTGTGAAAATTAATGGGTATCATAATCATGTCATAAGGAATCACTGGTGGGTGTATCAGGATGTTTCCCATTCATAAAGGTATTTAAATAATACATGAAAATTAATAAGGTAAACTATTATTATATAGTCTTAAATTATGTCTACCAAAAGTGAAAAAATGTAAAATGAGTTTCTAGGAAACATTATAAATGATCTCCTTGAGTGTAGTTTTAGGGATAATAATTAAGAGTAATTATATAGGATAAAGTAATATTTATTTGTATAAAACTAGAAATGAACTAAATAAATATTATAATAAAATGATTAATTTTACTAAAATAGTGGAGACTTAAATTTGTTTATGGAGTGTTCTTGAACATGCCATTGAAAAACAGGAGTCATATTTAATCGGTATTTCATATTGGAATTAATCAATAATAAAACTTTTTAAAATTCATATTTAAGCATAACATTAAAATGAAATGGGATAGATACACATGTATGGATCATATAAAAAAATAAAGTTGAATTATAAAATTATAATAAAGATCTAAATTGATGCCACGAGTGAGAATGTGTAACCTATTGTAAATTATTGAGGTTTAGATAGATCTTATACAATATGTCTAGAAGGAATTCTATACGTGAATATTATGTCATTGATAAGAAAATTATCATCATTAATTACATAATTTATAATGTCATATAAATTTATTGGATTTACTATAATTTTTTAGGTTCATTTATGACCATTTTTAGGATTCATAATGTTCAATTTACTTTTCCTAGGAGAGTTATTTTTCATGGTTTCTTGATCTGTTCACTCTCGTATAATTAAGGATATTTTTAGTGAAATGATAATAATTATCCTGAAGTGAAAGTTATAGGTATTAATAGAATCTTATATGTCTAAATGTTACCATATATATTTTGGATTCAATGTATGATATTTATTCCTTATAAGAAATGTTAGTAAATTATTATTTTAAATTGGCTGGATTTTCGACCACCATTGACTAGTATCACATTATTTTATTTTATTACTAACTATTAGTTATAGAACATGAAAAAAGTTATCAAAAAACTTATTATAATATTATACAACAATAAATTATTTTATCATCCATTAAATAATGTCATGGAACATAAAAATCCATTACCCATAATGATAGTAAAAGCCCATAATTTGGATTAGCGTTTCATTTGGTTTGAATAGGAGGAGATGCGAAATAAGGATTACATCAGAAATTACAATATAAATATAAAATAATTTTGTATACATGATATTGGATGATGTAGGGTAGGATAATATAAAATATACAATTAAATTATGTGAGACTGTTTTGGAATAGTAGCTCTTATATACCACCTTCTTAAAGAACCACTTATGAAAAATAAACTTTTTCTTTTATTGAGGGAATATGTTCATAGACATCGATTAATGGATTTTAACTGTAATTATAAAGAACATTGAAAATCTATAAGTATTGTATGGTGTGAGTATAAGGGATTGTTAGTTGAGGAATTTATAAAGGGGAATGGGTGGTTTAAATATTTCATAAAAGATTAATTAAAATAATTTAATTTTTAACCAAATTTCCCCAAATAACAATATATTATAACATATAATAAGATGAAATTGTTTTCTCATCAACAGAAAAAAATTATACATGTTAAAGCATATAATTTTTATTAAAACTTAAATGACCTATTCCAATTTTAAGTATGGTAACAATAGTTTCAATATTAAAAGGATGAAATTTTTACTTATATGATGTATTTGGAACATAAAAGTATAATTTATGAAATTATAGATCATTCAATAATAAAATATTATTTTATAATGACTGCTATTGTTTCAATATAATTATGTAATATGTTAGTCCTATAAAATGTCATTTTTTCAATGTTGACACTATTCAATACATTGAAATTAAAATAATTATATGAAAAATAAAATTGAAAACAAATATTTTATTATTTCAAAATTTTTTATTTTCAATTAGATAATTAATGGATGAACTTATATATCTCCAATTATATTTATTTTTATATTTTTAATATAATATATTTTATTTTCATTTAATTTAATAATAAATATAACATTATTGCGTTACAATTTGAGGAAATTATTTCTTGAACAAAAATTATAATGAAAATTACAACTAATAATTTAACTATTTTATATTTAAAAAATTATTTACGATCAAAGATAGATTTTTTTAAGTCTATATTTACAAATATTATACATGTTAAAAAAATTGTTACATATTTTCACTTTCTAAACTTTTAATAATATATATATGATATTTTTGTGGAAAGTTTCCACTAAATGATTCAATTTCAAACTGTCGATATTAAGGATGGAATTTAGTTCATCCAATAATATTGACCAGAAATAAAATTAGGCTATTTAATAAAGTTTTAACTTCTAATTATGAATTTGAAATGCATTTTTTTTATTTCCAAATGTATTTGTTTTTGATTTAATTTTAAAATTAAATTGGTAAAATACAATAAAATAAAAATTTCCAAAAAAGTTATATTTTAAAGACTAAATTTTTATACTAAATTCATGTATAAAACTCATTTAAAAGTCAAAATTTAGATTATTTACAATCAAAACGAAATTATTACATTTAAAAACTAATAAATAGACATTTTACTAAGTAAATGTTATAAAAAATATAAAATTTTCAATGTAAAGAAATATTTATTTGAATTCATTAAGATTTCTGTCTTTTAAAAAAAATTCATATACATCATTATAAGAAACATTTAACATTATTAATTCAAAAATGATGTTTATTTTTTCAAATAAATTTTATTAATGATTCAAATTAAATATATTTATTTTAACATTATGTGAAATATTATTTTTTATGAAATCATATTTTTGATGAAAATAGTGACATTATTAAGAAATAGGTTCTTTATTTGTTAATAATAGATTTATTTCAGATTATTATTTTTCTTATAACAACCCTCTAACTAAATATACAATTATAATTTTCACATTTTAATGAAAATATTTAAATAGTATATTTTTGTTCTTTTATACAGATTGTCTAGTTCAACAAAATCATCCAACTAAATTCAATTATTTAAAAAGAAATATTTACTAAAAAAATATTTTCGAGTTACATTCTTCCACCATTAAGAAATTTATCAAATAAAAATTTTCAATATATAATAAGGAAAATAGTTGAGGCTGCTTATCCTTCATCAAAACCTCTACAGCCAATTTTTCCTCATTATATTTGTGGTTATTCGATATTACATTAATAAGGTGAGTGGTCTTATTGTGTAGTTAATTATCTCTAAATTCTAAGATCATTACCAGATGATCCCCATTTGAGAGATAATTTTCAACATATAAAAAATTTTAATTTAGTAAATGTGATGGATGTAGTATATACTTTTTTAGGATGGATATGTGGAATTCATCGTGTATTTGGGAAATGTTTTTTTGAAGTACTATTTGATAGGCCATAGCTCCAACACATTAAGAATATAAGAGGGTATGATGTACATAGGACATGGAATTTTTTTCTTCTAAAATTTCATGACTCTCTTCAATGGTGATATATGATAGAATAACTTATCACTAACCTTACACTATATGTCCCATTAATTATAGTGTGTATTGCCCTTTAGGAAATTTTGGTAATCCCTAATGGGATTTTTTATAAAATTAACTATTTTAAAAATTTCCAAAACCATTATTGTTCATATAATCTTATGTTCTCAAATATCCCAAAAACATGATGGTGTTCTACAAAAATTCCCATTAAAGTCTTCAAATTAGTCTGTTTAGATTCTTGAGGGTAAACTATTTTGGTAGGGGAACTCAAATAGTAGAATATATTGATCACAAAAACTTTTTATGACTATTAATAAAGATATAAAAATGTCTTCTAGTGTCTGAATGGTAAACTAGTATTGTCTAACACATGGGGGGTTATAATTTGCAATGAAGTTCAATTAAATGTTTAGATCGCATTATGATTTATTCTACAACATCTAGGAAAAAATAATATCTAGGTTGGATAAAATTAATAGTGGTACACAATGAAGCATCACAAATTATATGAGGAATATCCATTTAAGATGATAAAAAGGGATGTCCTCTCAAATTTCCATAAAGTGGGAAATATTTATATGATGATCCAAAACAACCCATATGTCAATATTTCATTTGTATATCACTGGAATCCAATGAAAAATTCCATGGTGGTGTTTTCTTGTATCCATGTTTGTATATTTAATAGTTCTATTCACCATTTAGAGAATTTATTTTCATCATTCACTTTCTGACACATTTGAACATTGATGCATATTCATTGATGACCTACATCATTATATTTAACCATTAGAGATTTCAGATATCTCGATATTTCATTTTTTACCTAGGATAATAGAGAATATATAGCTATGAGAATCATTTAAAATTTCATTATTTTTATTAGGATTAAATGGAATACATATATTTGTACCAAGTAATAAAAATCCATCATAAAAAATTCATAATTTTGAGGATTTTTTTGATTGATCATACAATCATCTGGATTCCATCATCATATATTTAAATATCATTTATCTTCACTATAACAGATACCTAGGAAATAACATATGAATGGAATGATAATGTACCATCATTCATGGTTCCCATGTCCAACAATTCAATGTCATATAATATTCAACCCCTCTCAATTTTCATCATTGAAAATGTTGTAAGATCCATTCTACATAGTGAATCTCCTATTATTTTGGCTTTGTTAGGATAATAGTGTATTGTGAAGTTTTAATGCTTGATGAGATAAAACCATATTAAATGGATAATATTGATTTCATTCTATGATAATATATATTTTAGCCTCTTTTTATTAGTATATATATTAATCTACCCCACATAGATATAATTCACCATTATTTTCAATGTGATGATCATAGATTCCAATTCTTGATGATGTGTGTGATAATGTTTATCCAAAAAATTAATCTCCCAAGAATAATTTTCTATCTATTTAACATTTTTCATTATTACATAGCCTAATCCATTATTTGATTCTCTTTTTAAAAACATAAATAGACATCCACCAGAGGGTAGTGTATTCAAGGACGTAGTGGTTTGCCAATTTTTTTTACTCTTTAGAGAAGTATTCACATTAACTAGATCAGAACTACATTAATCCCTTATATGTAATATTGGATACTATGTTTGTAAATTCTTAATTTTTCTTTAGAAAACATTCATAATACCCATTTAGATATAATAAATTATGTTTATCTGTTACAGATGGTGGTCTAGTCCACTCTTTGATAGATTTTATTTTAGAAGGGTCCAGTAATATCCAATTACTAGGGGTTTCATGCCCCCATAATGATACTTCTTCCATCATGAAATAAAATTTTCTATATATTTCATATAGTTTCCCCCTACGCAACTTATTTATCATAGTATATAAATGATCTATTTTTTACACTTTTCTAATTGATTATATCATAAAATCACTTATAAAGGCGACCAAAATTTATTTGAGGTAATATTCAAAAACCATATTTATTATGGCCTTGAATATTTATGAATCATTAGTGAGTCCGAATGGAATTATTATGAACTCATATTTTTCATACCAAATTTGAATGGAATTCTGGAGAACATCATCCTTCTTATGCTTTATTTGGTAATATCAAAACTAAAGTTTCAACATAAAGAAATAAATAGACCCAATTAGTTGACCGAATGAGTCATCTCTCCATGGTATGTGGTACATGTCTTTTATAATTATTTTATTGTATAATTGACCAATATTGGTCAACTAGAAAAGTCACCCAAATCATTTAATTATTGGATGATGTATACAAAAGGTAACATAACATGTCCCATGTATAAGAAAAAAAGAAATAAAACCAGAGTTCAAAGTCAAAAAAATGAGATACAACTAATCTATATGGAACGACCAGGAAGAATGAAACATCTAGAATACAAATTCTCTATTTGAACAGACGTGAACTATAAACAATACCAAACTATATCAATGAAGTAAAGATATTTCTTCATGTTTCTGGATGCCCTTCAGTTTACATAAATCCTATAAAAAAATATCTAATGTATCCTTAATGTAGAATTAACTAGTAAAAAATGGATCCTTTTAGGATATGATGAATGAATATATAAATGAAGTAATGTCATTGATTCTAATTTGAAATCTATAAAATAAAAACATTTTACAAGAAATTTTTTTGATTATTAAATTTAAAAAATAATTCTCAAAAAAATCATTGGGTTTTCCAAAAAAAAGGAATAAAATGTTTTTAAAATCTAAAAACACTCCAATTATAAATTAATTATTTCAAATTGGCATAAGTGTAAATATAAATGTGATCCAATATCCATGAAATAATCTATCATGCAATAGGAAACCTGAGAATAAAATCATCTTCTAGTAGAGCTCTACCAAAGGGTATTGTTTGTTGTTGATGCCCATGATCCAAAAAAGAGAAATTTTGTATCCAACTAATGTTATATCCTTCAATAGTCAATTTATATACAAGAGGAAACATCTTAGTGATTTCACATGCACACTAAGGCTACCAATGTTTCTTTCTCGGTGCACAAAAGGTCCCGATATGTAATTTTTTCAATTTTATTTTGAAAACAATGCTCACCGTTTTATAAAACCTTTTGAAATCAAATAAAATATTATTCATGTAAAAAATTAATTTTTCAAAGACAAAACCCCTTTAAAAAGTTAAATCGTGCCTTTTAAATATTAACACATGAAATTCCATTTCAAATATCAAGGAATAAATAAGGATAAAATGTAATTAAATAGATTAGAACACGTGAATAGATTAAACTACTTTAATGGTATAGAAAAACTAACTTAATTTGATAATGATGATTATAATTCACAAGATCATCATTTGTATAAAATGGAATAATAGTATATTAAAAATGATTAATAAGAATCATTATCAAATAACAAAAATTTAGAAAAAATAACATTGCACCCAAATTCAAGTATGAACATAAATAAAATCATACTCAAAAAAGATAAAACAAATTCAAATGTTGATAAATCACTACAAAAATTGATCTCGATGGAATTAACTTGAAGAAAATATATTAATAGTATTTATAGTTTGGAAAGGAGGACAACAAAAATAAGGAATAAACCATATCACTCAAATGAAGTCCTAAAAATCAACACTGTGTCATTTATATAGATTGTAACCCATTTAAATGTTTTGTAATCTTCAGGGGTTTTATTATTCGCAAATAAAATCTTGTTCTTATGAAAAAAATATGTTCACATATACACAGTTTGATGCTATTACCTGATGGGTACTCAATTAACATGATGAACCAAGTTCACGGAATCTTCCCAGTATCCATTACAAGGAAATTACACTACGTAAACATTAGGTATGTTCTCTATGAGTGGAAGAAACTTTTTTTTCATGTTACAAATTCCATGAAAATACTTTAATTCAACAACAAAGGTATCCACCCAATTCTATATTTGAAATACTCAACCAATGAAAATGAAAACCAAAAGAATAGATTTGAACATACCCGACTGAATGGTAATGAGGTGTTATAATGTAACAACCTGAGATTTTATGAAAAATATTCTTTTTTTTATTTTACTAATGTTTTGTGTTATACGATACACCAAAAGGAGCTTGCACAACACGCATCCTTGACTTGCCTTGCATTACACGCAATCACGACCTTCCTCGATAGCGTGTGTAATACGCAATACCGAGTTTCACTAAACAACGATATGCTAGCCGTTATGAATAATAATAACCACTTTTTAAATTCTGTAAATCTTATTTTTCAAAATGAACTTCATTTTTGGATTCGGAGTATCGAATTTATCCTAAGGTGAAATTTTGGTACTTTTCGGATAACTTTCATATTCTGGTGAATAGTGAAAATTACTAAATTATAATTAAAAACAACCTTTTTAATCGAAATAATTAATAGTGATAAATTATAAATTTGAGTGGTTTTAAAGTATATTTAGAATATATTTTTACAATTTAATTCAATGTTGGTCATTGGTTGTAATTTCACATTTAAACCAGACATAATCAAGTGTCAATCTTTTGATAGAAATTGTTTCTTAAAAACACGCTATTTGTCTTAACAGCGGGATTTAATTATAAAATTAATTAATTCAACTTCTATGTTATGAATTTGGTAAAATAGACTTCATTTTTGAATTCGGAATATGAAATATAGCTTAGGATGAAATTTTGGCATTTTTCTGAAAACCTTCATTTTTTGATGAATAGTAAAACTACTAAGTGGTAGGTTAAAAACTGAATTTTGCATAAAACTTAATTTTACCGCTTCTGTGAATGGAATTTCAAAAATCCGAGAGACACGGTTAATATCAAGGACTAAAATGTGGTTCAATGAGATGAAAATAATTTTTTGGTGAATAGTAACTTTTTACTATTTTTACCGCGATTAATAGTAAATAGGGTAACTTAGGGTAAATATGATATTACCCTAACACATGTCCTAATTCTATTGGACAAGTGTAATTCGACCAAAAACAAACTTAGGAATAAAATATGACCATTTAGGCCCACTTGGATTAGATTAGGACATTTATTATTAATTTATTTAAAGAAGGGTTAAAATAGTTAAAATCAAAGTTTAATAAGTAAATAATTTTTAATATAGGGTTATACATAAGATAAATTCGATTGTAAATATTCATTAGAAAGCTAAAAAGATTTCATACATGATGGTATTTTATTTGTAATTTTTAGACATCAAATAATTTAATTTATTTATGACACATTGATGATGCAGTAATTATCTTATTAATGAAATATTGACATAATTGATGTTATAAACACCAAAATAAATATAATTTGAGACTTTTTATGAATTACACTAATTTTCTAGGTTACTATGATATATTAATGTTGATTTAATCAACTTGGTTCGAACATTTAATTCTGTTATGACTTTCACAAAAATCATATATCAAATAGTGTCAAAATTGACACAAAATAGTTTTTAAATCAAATATTATATTATTAATTGTTATTGTATTCCTAAAAATCTAAGGTTCGGCCAAATGACTTAGATAAGGATATATATATTAATAATAAACAATTTGGGGTTCGTTTGGCATGTTATAGTAAGTTTATTAACCATATAGTGAAAGAAAACAAAAAGACACGGTAAAAGTTAAATTATTTAACTTAGAGTTAAATCTAATTGATAAGGTTTAAAATAATATCCAAACATGTCTAAATTTGATTGGTTGATGAGATTACAACCCTATCTCATCTAATCTTCGAATATGAGTCATTTTTGGAGTTTTTTTAAGTGGGGTTAGATTTATTATAAATTAATATTTTTAAAAATTCCTAAGGTGCCCCTCTCCTCCCCTATAAAAGGACACCTCCTCCCCCTCCTCCTCACACCAATTTGAGCACTCAAGCTCGGCCAACCCCTGCCAAAATCTCTTCTCCACTTCCCTAGAAACATCCTAGAGGTTCTGGTCTTACTCAAAGACCAATTTTAGTTCCCTAAGAGGAGGTCTCCAAAAGGCGCTTCAAAGAAGAGGTAATTACCGTTACCAATTCTTTCATCTTTATTTCTTCTTCCACTTATTCTTCTTAGTTTGTTTCATTATGAAGTAATAACATCAGTATCACTCATATACTGATATTTTATTATAAGTATGAAACAACCCTATTTCACCATCAATCCATCCTACGGAAAAAGAAATCACCGCGCGTGCGTACGTACGGAATACCGTCTCCACGCCGTGGTGTAATCTATTTTCCACCACCACCTTACATGGATGGGTATAATGGTGTAAAGAATAACTATACATAGTTATTAAAACATCATATTGATTCTGATATATTTTATAATCCACTTCAATTCAGTTCAATATTTATGGAAATGATATCATCGCTCGTGCGTACGTACGGACTACCGTCTCCACGATGCGATGAGATTCATTCTCCATGTTAACCATTAAAGAATGATTATAAAGTATATATAAGAAATAATAATGAAATATATGACATTATAAAGCTACTGGATTTATGTATATATATATATATATATGTATGTCATCTACTTACTTCCATTTCAAGACAATAAGGTAAGTAAAACAGCGTTCATGCGTACGTACGGACTACCGTCTCCATGAACGGTGTTTTTCATTTTATTTATCTATATTATATATATATATATACTGAATATATATGATATATAAATCATATTTTATATTCTGGAAGTAAGTAAATCATGATATAAGTAATAATGATGTCAAGAACAACAAGTCAAAACACCTACGATAAATGAAACGATTTTACCCAAAACGCTTCTTTAACATGGAATTTACAAAAGAACGGGTAATATAATGTCATAAGTGAACCATATATGATATCATAACAATGAATATGATTCTGTAATAAGTCAATAACATGATTTAAATCATTATACAGGAGGTTCGGACACTTACAAAGCAAGTCGGACCTAAGGTAAGGGAAATATCACAATCTCATTTTTATCCGAGATTGTTTATTCGTAAGTATTTACTGGGGTGTATTTTATCATCCACATCCATGTTCCCTCAATATGTAATATTATTTCCATCCACCTACAATTGTTTAAATCCAATTTTACCCTTCTATGAGTTTTTAGTAAAGGATATGAAAGGAATCTTTTTTCGTTTTTCGTACGAGGTACTTTTTGACTTTTCCGACAAAAGTACGAAGAATGTTTTTTTTAACTTATACAGCACGGACGGATTTATACTGTTTTATAAAGCCTTATTTTCATGAAGCTTCCTCTAAAATATTTCATGACTATTTTCAAAAAAATCTCTTTCTTTTAAAATTGCATGATGTTTTGTGAAAAGAAATTGATTTTAAAGAAGAAAGGATATTTTCCTCAAGAATTCAATTCAAGTGTTTTATCAAAATTATTTTCCATATAAGATAATAAAGGGTTCTGTTTCTATCCATATTTTTACATTGATTTGACTATGTTGTGATGAAATTATGTTTATGAATTCCTTTATCTTATATGAATGGTTTTATGATGTCATGTTGTTTAAGAATCCCATTTTTATTACATGGTTTATGCAATGATGTATGATTTATGATTTTGTGGCACACATAAGAAAGGATTCATTAAGAGATGGGTGGGACCTATATCTCCCTCCAATGCATTGGGTAAAGATTTCATATCTCATGAGATAGACATGGCTGGAACGGAAGGTTATTTCGGTTCAGTGATACAGGACTGAAACGAGGAGTGAACTCGGTTCAGAAAGGGACTTTGTCCACTAAGATAGTCTTGGCAATGAGTCATGACTAACAAGAAATGATTTTCCATGATTATGTGTGCATGCCACAAAGTTTCAAGTTTCATGTTATGATTATGGTGATCTCATTTTCACTTCTATGATTTGTTCCATGTTAAGATATTATGATCTCTTTTGCAGGTTATGATTTTCAAAAAGATATGATATGATTTTTATTTCTTTTGTATACCCTTACTGAGAATTTGAGCTCACCCTTTTATGTTTTCTTTTCCCCAGGATATAAATAAAGGTTTTAGGTAAAAAAGGGAAGATCTTTATGGGAGATATTGAAGATCTTTCACCAAGATTAGAAGATTACGTTCCGAGTTTCCAAAGACACTAAACTATTACGATCCTTTAGTGTGTGTTTTTGTTATGTACTAAGTATTCCGCAAAAGTAATGTAATGTCCATGTACGTCAGGCTTTGGGTCTCTACAGTTGGTATCAGAGGCAAAGGAGGTAGGAATGTATCCGATCCTTGGGAACTCTCACATGTGAGCGTTGGACGAAGCATGGCTCTCCGCCCAAGGGCTTCATGAGGAAATGGCTGCCACTGGGGATGGTGGTGTGTCCCGCCCAGGGGGTGTAGCCGCCCATGGAGTGCCCTGATAGGTATCAATTATAGTCCACTGGAAGTAATTCCAGACCGCTACAGTTGGTATCAGAGGAAAGGTTTAGTCAACCTTTGGAAACTAGGATGCGAAAACGTTAGTGAGATCCCTAGAGATATTTCTGAGGTATGTCTAGGGATGCCCCTAAGGATAAGTATACGTATAGGATATAGTTCTAGAACTATGGTAACGATATTAGATTAAACCAAAGATGATATATATTTTAGTTACTCCCCCTTTATTACGATTTTTTCATCTAACACTATTTTGTTTGGGTTTTAGAAAATGGCTGGAAACAAGATGATTCACAATAATGGAGGATATGATGGACAATGGAATGATATTCTTCATGAGCAACCAAATGAAATGGGATTTGGATGTCCAAACATCATTATTATGCCGAATCAACAATCTCACAACATGATCAATAAAGTAAAATTTGGTATGTTTCCTGACTCGACTAATAAGAGAAAGATGGAGTTCCATGATGATCATAGAGGAAAGAAAGTTCAGTTTCCCCTATGTAAATCATGTGGGAAGAGGCATCAAGGAGAATGTTTCAGGGGAACTGGAAGATGCTTTGGGTGTGGAAAAGAAGGACACAAAGCAAGTAAGTGCAAAGGAAAAGGGTCGGTTAACACCATGGATGAGGATAATTGTATTGCTACGACATCAAAATTGGTTAAGTGTTTTAAATGTGGAATGTATGGGCATTATGCAAACAAATTCCCTAAGGGAAAGACTCATGAAGAGAATCAGTATGGTCATATGGGTAGTATTTATGTGGATGATGATGAAGAGACTACAAATGATATGTGAGATGAAAGAATTTTTGAAGCTCGGTCAATGGTTTGAGAATGTAGTGGAATGATTACATGTTTCTCATGTGTAATTTTGGAATAAAGAGACATCTATGGATTGTTACACTGTTGTCTTTCCTTGTGTTTTGAAAGTGTATGATTAATGTTACTAGTATCCATGAAAGGGTATCCAGATAATTTTGGAATGTAGATGATATGCGCATAATGAAGGGATAAGGAGAAAATTAAATGTTTGATAGTATTCATGAGCTCATGATTGATATAAGGACTAAGTGATATCATGGTTTGAGTATATAGAATTTTGATGATTTTGGTATGTGGAAAGTGTTAACTTTTAACTGCACTCATGTTTTCACTAAGGTATTCAAGAGAATACACGATTAAGGACTTTGAATGTTTGGAATGTGACCTACAAGACATATCTTATGATATGTGGGGATCAACGACAGTATTAAATCTCTGGTAATCGATGTCACTATATTATGAGAGTGGAATGAAGTATAAGCCTAAAGATTAGACTGGATTATGTTGGACATAAGTTAGTATTGTTTGAGGATAGAAGATTTTCGATATTATTGATGGGATGTTATAGTAACGTAGTTTTAGAAAAAGGACAACCTGCAGGACGGGCGACAGCCCATCGCTTCGGACAAGGCTGTAGGAATCGAACCCACAACCGAAGTGCGACTGGCCTTTATCGCCTACCACTGGCCTACAGGAAGTCCCTGTTTAGTAGAAACTAGTTTTATTATATTAAGCAGTATGATATATGAAGTATAAGCCCATTTTAGGAACCATATGTGATTAATCTCACTATAGATCGACTTATGTATATAATTTTTGCTAACCTTTTGTTTGAGACAGATGGAATGACCCGTCATTCTATCACATGATCTGCTAACACTTCACGAATAACAAATTCAACTTCATTTATTTAAGAGATGAAGTGGAAATTGTTAAAGGCACGAACAACAGTGAGATTGTACCAAAATAAGGTAAGTATTTATTCTAATTCAAATTCTTTAACTTTAGGGAAATGATCTTGAAAACCAAAAATGTTGTCCTAGTGATCTTATACCTGATGAATCAGATGGTACCTTAGATCGTCACGAATTTATGGATTTGTGATTACTGGATTTTCCATAGCCATGTTCTCTACCACTCTCCATCAGAACATGATGGTTAGATTTCTCTTCCATATCCATATTTTCACCTATGTGGAAACCCAGTGATTAGTTTATTTGGGTAATCGTTACATTTCATACTTTAGTTTTTAAAGCCAAGTTTTGGTATTCCCTTTTACGATGTGGGTTTCTATTAAAGAAACTTTCGAATAGTAAACCATTTATAACCCCGACGAATTTCGAGGGCGAAATTCATTTTAAGGGGGGTAGAATGTAACAACCCGAGATTTTATGAAAAATATTCTTTTTTTTATTTTACTAATGTTTTGTGTTATACGATACACCAAAAGGAGCTTGCACAACACGCATCCTTGACTTGCCTTGCATTACACGCAATCACGACCTTCCTCGATAGCGTGTGTAATACGCAATACCGAGTTTCACTAAACAACGATATGCTAGCCGTTATGAATAGTAATAACCACTTTTTAAATTCTGTAAATCTTATTTTTCAAAATGAACTTCATTTTTGGATTCGGAGTATCGAATTTAGCCTAAGGTGAAATTTTGGTACTTTTCGGATAACTTTCATATTCTGGTGAATAGTGAAAATTACTAAATTATAATTAAAAACAACCTTTTTAATCGAAATAATTCATAGTGATAAATTATTAATTTGAGTGGTTTTAAAGTATATTTAGAATATATTTTTACAATTTAATTCAATGTTGGTCATTGGTTGTAATTTCACATTTAAACCAGACATAATCAAGTGTCAATCTTTTGATAGAAATTGTTTCTTAAAAACACGCTATTTGTCTTAACAGCGGGATTTAATTATAAAATTAATTAATTCAACTTCTATGTTATGAATTTGGTAAAATAGACTTCATTTTTGAATTCGGAATATGAAATATAGCTTAGGATGAAATTTTGGCATTTTTCTGAAAACCTTCATTTTTTGATGAATAGTAAAACTACTAAGTGGTAGGTTAAAAACTGAATTTTGCATAAAACATAATTTTACCGCTTCTGTGAATGGAATTTCAAAAATCCGAGAGACACGGTTAATATCAAGGACTAAAATGTGGTTCAATGAGATGAAAATAATTTTTTGGTGAATAGTAACTTTTTACTATTTTTACCGCGATTAATAGTAAATAGGGTAACTAAGGGTAAATATGATATTACCCTAACACATGTCCTAATTCTATTGGACAAGTGTAATTCGACCAAAAACAAACTTAGGAATAAAATATGACCATTTAGGCCCACTTGGATTAGATTAGGACATTTATTATTAATTTATTTAAAGAAGGGTTAAAATAGTTAAAATCAATGTTTAATAAGTAAATAATTTTTAATATAGGGTTATACATAAGATAAATTCGATTGTAAATATTCATTAGAAAGCTAAAAAGATTTCCTACATGATGGTATTTTATTTTTAATTTTTAGACATCAAATAATTTAATTTATTTATGACACAGTGATGATGCAGTAATTATCTTATTAATGAAATATTGACATAATTGATGTTATAAACACAAAAATAAATATAATTTGAGACTTTTTATGAATTCCACTAATTTTCTAGGTTACTATGATATATTAATGTTGATTTAATCAACTTGGTTCGAACATTTAATTCTGTTATGACTTTCACAAAAATCATATATCAAATAGTGTCAAAATTGACACAAAATAGTTTTTAAATCAAATATTATATTATTAATTGTTATTGTATTCTTAAAAATCTAAGGTTCGGCCAAATGACTTAGATAAGGATATATATATATTAATAATAAACAATTTGGGGTTCGTTTGGCATGTTATAGTATGTTTATTAACCATATAGTGAAAGAAAACAAAAAGACACGGTAAAAGTTAAATTATTTAACTTAGAGTTAAATCTAATTGATAAGGTTTAAAATAATATCCAAACATGTCTAAATTTGATTGGTTGATGAGATTACAACCCTATCTCATCTAATCTTCGAATATGAGTCATTTTTGGAGTTTTTTTAAGTGGGGTTAGATTTATTATAAATTAATATTTTTAAAAATTCCTAAGGTGCCCCTCTCCTCCCCTATAAAAGGACACCTCCTCCCCCTCCTCCTCACACCAATTTGAGCACTCAAGCTTGGCCAAACCCTGCCAAAATCTCTTCTCCACTTCCCTAGCAACATCCTAGAGGTTCTGGTCTTACTCAAAGACCAAATTTAGTTCCCTAAGAGGAGGTCTCCAAAAGGCGCTTCAAAGAAGAGGTAATTACCGTTACCAATTCTTTCATCTTTATTTCTTCTTCCACTTCTTCTTCTTAGGTTGTTTCATTATGAAGTAATAACATCAGTATCACTCATATACTGATATGTTATTATAAGTATGAAACAACCCTATTTCACCATCTATCCATCCTACGGAAAAAGAAATCACCGCGCGTGCGTACGTACGGAATACCGTCTCCACGCCGTGGTGTAATCTATTTTCCACCACCACCTTACATGGATGGGTATAATGGTGTAAAGAATAACTATACATAGTTATTAAAACATCATATTGATTCTGATATATTTTATAATCCACTTCAATTCAGTTCAATATTTATGGAAATGATATCATCGCTCGTGCGTACGTACGGACTACCGTCTCCACGACGCGATGAGATTCATTCTCCATGTTAACCATTAAAGAATGATTATAAAGTATATATAAGAAATAATAATGAAATATATGACATTATAAAGCTACTGGATTTATGTATATATATATATATATGTATGTCATCTACTTACTTCCATTTCAAGACAATAAGGTAAGTAAAACAGCGTTCATGCGTACGTACGGACTGCCGTCTCCATGAACGGTGTTTTTCATTTTATTTATCTATATTATATATATATATATATATACTGAATATATATGATATATAAATCATATTTTATATTCTGGAAGTAAGTAAATCATGATATAAGTAATAATGATGTCAAGAACAACAAGTCAAAACACCTACGATAAATGAAACGATTTTACCCAAAACGCTTCTTTAACATGGAATTTACAAAAGAACGGGTAATATAATGTCATAAGTGAACCATATATGATATCATAACAATGAATATGATTCTGTAATAAGTCAATAACATGATTTAAATCATTATACAGGAGGTTCGGACACTTACAAAGCAAGTCGGACCTAAGGTAAGGGAAATATCACAATCTCATTTTTATCCGAGATTGTTTATTCGTAAGTATTTACTGGGGTGTATTTTATCATCCACATCCATGTTCCCTCAATATGTAATAT
The DNA here is from genome assembly GCA_963277665.1 of Viscum album. NCBI lineage: Eukaryota > Viridiplantae > Streptophyta > Magnoliopsida > Santalales > Viscaceae > Viscum > Viscum album. The sequence goes on along the minus strand of OY728162.1, from coordinate 901,135,207 downwards.
TATTTCCATCCACCTACAATTGTTTAAATCCAATTTTACCCTTCTATGAGTTTTTAGTAAAGGATATGAAAGGAATCTTTTTTCGTTTTTCGTACGAGGTACTTTTTGACTTTTCCGACAAAAGTACGAAGAATGTTTTTTTTAACTTATACGGCACGGACGGATTTATACTGTTTTATAAAGCCTTATTTTCATGAAGCTTCCTCTAAAATATTTCATGACTATTTTCAATAAAATCTCTTTCTTTTAAAATTGCATGATGTTTTGTGAAAAGAAATTGATTTTAAAGAAGAAAGGATATTTTCCTCAAGAATTCAATTCAAGTGTTTTATCAAAATTATTTTCCATATAAGATAATAAAGGGTTCTGTTTCTATCCATATTTTTACATTGATTTGACTATGTTGTGATGAAATTATGTTTATGAATTCCTTTATCTTATATGAATGGTTTTATGATGTCATGTTGTTTAAGAATCCCATTTTTATTACATGGGTTATGCAATGATGTATGATTTATGATTTTGTGGCACACATAATAAAGGATTCATTAAGAGATGGGTGGGACCTATATCTCCCTCCAATGCATTGGGTAAAGATTTCATATCTCATGAGATAGACATGGCTGGAACGGAAGGTTATTTCGGTTCAGTGATACAGGACTGAAACGAGGAGTGAACTCGGTTCAGAAAGGGACTTTGTCCACTAAGATAGTCTTGGCAATGAGTCATGACTAACAAGAAATGACTTTCCATGATTATGTGTGCATGCCACAAAGTTTCAAGTTTCATGTTATGATTATGGTGATCTCATTTTCACTTCTATGATTTGTTCCATGTTAAGATATTATGATCTCTTTTGCAGGTTATGATTTTCAAAAAGATATGATATGATTTTTATTTCTTTTGTATACCCTTACTGAGAATTTGAGCTCACCCTTTTATGTTTTCTTTTCCCCAGGATATAAATAAAGGTTTTAGGTAAAAAAGGGAAGATCTTTATGGGAGATATTGAAGATCTTTCACCAAGATTAGAAGATTACGTTCCGAGTTTCCAAAGACACTAAACTATTACGATCCTTTAGTGTGTGTTTTTGTTATGTACTAAGTATTCCGCAAAAGTAATGTAATGTCCATGTACGTCAGGCTTCGGGTCTCTACAGTTGGTATCAGAGGCAAAGGAGGTAGGAATGTATCCGATCCTTGGGAACTCTCACATGTGAGCGTTGGACGAAGCATGGCTCTCCGCCCAAGGGCTTCATGAGGAAATGGCTGCCACTGGGGATGGTGGTGTGTCCCGCCCAGGGGGTGTAGCCGCCCATGGAGTGCCCTGATAGGCATCAATTATAGTCCACTGGAAGTAATTCCAGACCGTTACATATAATCTTCCCACCATAAAATAATTCTATCTACAAAATTTTATCATGTTCTTGGATCCATAAAATGACAATGCCACTTATACCTCATTAATTAATCCCACTCCCTTGTCTCATGGAAACCATATACTCATAGCCAAAGTACCTAGACTGCATGGGATAGTTCTACCATGTAATACCATATCATAGAAATCCATAAACTGATTTTTATGATTAACCAAAGTATTATTGGCCCCTAGATCAACATCCTCCCAATTAATCACTTCTGATTATCCTTGAAGGTTTCTCCACTACTAGGAAACATGAAACAGATCGTGGATATAATTAAAACAATTTTAGAAGTGTATTCGCTAGTCCACCTTGAATAGTCACTAAAATATATAAAAGGGGACCAAAATATTATATACTAACATATCATGTATACCCAAATGATGATTTCCCATGAAAGGTGAAAATTTGAGAAAAAACTGATCACTAACCACAAATTATAGCAATTGATAATGGAGGTCTATATATAATTTATGATGACTCTCTAACATTAAAAAATGCATCTATATGAAATATTAAATATTTTTCCCCTGAAAAAAACACACCCATACCAAGGAATTCCCACCCATATCTTCCTAGAATACGTGATATCAACATGAATGACTATACAATGTGTCAATGGTCTTTATCCAAATCAACTCCTGCTATAATTTTATAGGAAAATAGATCCATTAGAAAATTCATATCTTATGACTTTCCTAAATCAGAGACACAACCCCAAAACAAATCCTTATCTTCATATATTTCCATCTTGGTCCTCCCATCCATATGTTGATGATATTCCATACTCAATTAAAACTGGAATCCCATTTCCTCTGGTAGACCATTACGTAACATAGATGTGAACCTTGATCCCATGTTAGAAACAACTGCATATGGAATCCCAAGAATAATCACACTATCTAGTACATTTATATCCCCACTCTATTTGATATTCATCATCTCCCTTGTTGGTAAATATTTTTATGATTTAGTTAGTCTACCAATAATCCCCCAAATGTCATCCCACACTCCATGTGTTTTTGGTAAAGTAATGATAAAATCCATGAATGTTTTTTCCTACTTTCATACTAGATCATGTATAGTTTGAAAAAAATTCATACCGGTCATTGGTGTTCTACATAAACATTCCTACATGTGAGACACCTTGATACAAAATTCACTATTGGCAATATCTCCCTTGGCCATCAATAACTATGTCTCAAATTATGGTACATGTTTTTATCCCCATGGTACACGGACTAGTATGGAAACTGTCCACTATTTAACAAGTCCAATATCATAGAGAGAGTAAAAAACAACCTTCTTCAAAAGTAAAAATATCCCCATGGAGACTGACACCACTCCATGGAGGTCACCCCACCCTTAAATATTTATCTTAAACATTATATCTCAATATCTATTGTCTCATTGAGTCAAAATCACCCATAAATAGACATGTAAACCATTATTAAAAGCACACAATCCTTTCCACCAACCATATTCACATCCAAGATCATCTCAGAAAACTAACTCATCACAGACAAATCTTCTACATATTCTATCACATTTAGAATCAAAACTCTTCAACTCAGTTCATTGTCAATAATTTTTCCTTTTCCATTGGTCAATAAAATTTAAAAATAAAAATTATATATTTAATTAATGGAGTGTATCTTTCTCTTGTTCAAATACCTTTGAGTGATAACATAGTTTATTATTTTTATCAGAAAACTCTATAAATTAATACATTAAAATTTATTGAATCTATTTCATGAGATAATGAATAATTTATACCATATCAAGAACAATGGAATTGCATTTTTTTTGTGAGGGTATAACTGGATTTACCGATAAGACCGAACCAATTTCCCTTGAATCAAGGCACTTCTAAACCCCTTACTGGATGCCCTACATAAAAAATAATATCCTAAACTATGTTCTAATATAATAAACACTTGTGATGAACTCAAATTCAGTTTCATATCCTCAAAATATATATTAAATTCATTATCCAATTCAAATATTAAACCCTTATGGGTTAAATAATTAATTTCTGATCCAATCGTGGAGATGTATTGGAAAAAAAGGTGATTGTAAACCACCAAACCCAATAATTTATGGATCTAAATTTTTTGGTATTTTCCAATCAATTAACTGCCTACACTTTAAAAAAAATACTAAGATGCCACTATTAGTTTTCAAATTCCCCCAAAACAACATTTCTCATTTCCAAAACTCACACATGAAAAACATACTTTATAGATGATGTTCATTCAATTTCTGAATAATGATATCTTATTTGACCACATGTATCTTCTCTAACTTGGAGTACACAAAAAATATCTTATATGAATCCAAAAATTAATGAGTTAGAGAATTGAAGAATTATATTTTTCATCAATACCATAAATACCTTTACAGTGTCAGTAATAGAAAATAGAATAATAAATAATTAAAAATTCCCATATCAACTCCAAAAAACAGTACTAGGTATTTCGTCCTCTTATACTCTCAACTAGCGGTACCCTGACTACATGTAAATCATTGTAAACAAACTAACCCATATTATATGATTAAAGGGATCATTAATTTTATTTAAATTATATTTTTTCTTAGTGTTCGCCTAATTCAAATTTTTGTAGTCGATAAAAATCTAGTGACTCTCATCTACCATCTTGGAAAAGATTATTGTTAATGAAAATAGTCATCCACCAGGGTGAATAAACCCTTTCATGCTTAGTTTCCCAAGCTACGACTTGTGTTCCACCAACATTTTAAGTTCCAATCAGTAGGATATCATACAAATGGGTGTCATTCGGGGGAGAAATTCAATTGTAAACAATACCTCTCTTTTTAGAGGTAAATAATATAAATCATCTAGAATGACCTCATGGTATCAAAAAAACAACAGTTAGATGACCACTCAAGAATTATTTACTATATCGATAGGATATCAATGAAATTTGAATCATTTGATGGAACAAGTCAATAGTTATCATGACCTCTTTCTATAATGGGAAACCGTGAAATTCTTCTGACCTAAGGGTATGAACACACTAAATCAGATATCTAGACTCCCAATAAAGAGAATAATACATCAATAGAAATATATGGAAATAGACATTATATTATCTCGGAATAAGGAAAAAGGAAATTCTCTTACCGATCTAGAGACTCACTCATCCTAAAAAATATGAGTGACCCCGTCGGGTGATAGGAAATAGAATTAGTGATGATAATAGACATTTTGGGAAATATTACTAATTATCCAATGATTTATGATAATCAATTCATTAATTTCATGATCAAGTACTAAGATGTCAAAAACCATCAAAATGTCGGCCATCATTAACTGAAATTTGGGGCACTTGAAACCTTGTTTAGAATACTTTCCCAACGGTGTGGAATGATCCAATAAGTTTGAAATATGATCTAAATTCAAACACAACATATCAATGAACAATGATGATATAAAATAATTATTGGTTCATATATCATACAAAGCTAGAACCAAAGAATATGAATTAAACACTGTAACTCAAATAGTAGTCGTACATACTTCAGCTTCCTCTAGTGTACAGTCTTCAACATAAAGTGATATGTACCTTGTAATCTATACATACCTATTGACTATATAACGAGTCCAACCACAATTTTTCACTTCACAATTTAGTTCACTCCCTTAGTGAATGTAGATCCCACCTTACTTCGTAGAGACATTATATCATAGAAATGATTCATAGAGACATATCACAAATAATGATGAAAATTCTTAGGGTCCTCATTATAATGAGTCCTACTATAAACACAACTCCCACATTTATATAAAAGAACCATTTTCTTCCTTTAATAATCTCAAGAAAATGTTCTTGTAGAAAACTGACTACTCTTTCTCATCCTTTTTTGATATGAGAAAGAACCTCAGCTAATAGTGGCACCAAATGATGCTCTACTAACACATGTCTTACCAAATATGAATTTACTAAACATTGGATGTCATTACCATCTCAATCCTTAGAGAATTATGCCAATCATTAGTGAGAATATCTTGTGTTGGATGCACCAAGTCATAAAAATTGGTGGAGTACTCTAAAATGCTATACTCCCATTATCAAAGGGTAGAAACACATGATGGTATTCTCAACACATAATTTTAAATATAAAATTACGAACTATATTCATTAATGGACGAATCCTAGGTAACATTATCATATAACATAGATTGTATTATAGTGTCCCACAATCATCTACGTGGCCCCTTAAGTATATACATTGAAATAAGAACCTTAGAATTATTTAGACACTTCAAAAAGATTAATATCCCTTCAATCCATTAAGTACACACTTATGATTTGTTGGTCCTTTTTCTCCATAAATGATAGATGTATACTTTTTACTGAATTACATTCCACGGTCCATTAGTCATCCAAGGTCCATTGTCCCACTTAATCTAGATTCTATATGGTATATATAACTACTTCAACCCATGAATTTTAAACCAGAGGATCCAATAGTGGATCCGTCCTCATTATGCCCCTTATAATATATTAATTAACTCTTAAATGAGGCATAATATATTATATATAATAAAAAACCAATCAGTCATGAGAAAATTCTTCAACTATTCTACAAACTCCTAGAATCGAAAACATTTCTTAAAAATGTTATGTCATTAATGAAAATATAAATTCTACCATAAAAGGATAAAATTTTTGAATAGAACATATCATATTAATAAAAATAAAACATAGTTTATTCAAACGACCATTCACTCACAAAATCTACAAACATATTAAATTTTCATATTTAAATTATTATCCGAAACAATTAATTAAAATGAACATAAATTCCAAGTCTGAGACATAGTAATGATTTTACAACCTCCCATGAAAACCCAAATTAGGTTACATGAGTGAGTCGGAGATGCCACTTTATATCCCTTCTTTCAAAATTATAGCAATCATGGTCATATCATCACAAGATAAATAACTATCTCACACAGGGATGAAACACTTCAGGTTGAACAATGCGATTGATAAAAAACTATAACAGACAATCCTAGGATAACTATAAAAGTCAACCAAATCATCGCATTAAAGTGTGAGGTATCAATAAATGACCAATCAAGTAACTTATAAAAAATTGTTTAAACCATAGTATTATGGATACCCGTGTCAGTTTCCTGATACACAAAGGGTTTACATTATATAATTTGTTTGAATTTCATCTTATAAAATATTTATTTTTTTATAAAATCAATTCAATGCCAATAAAATATACCTCATGGTTTTGGAAAATAAATTTTCAAAAATAAAAGGAAAATTCATTATAATTTAATATGTCCCTTAAAATTGAGAACCAACTACTTTTTTAATTTTGACACATAAAACAGCATTTTGAATATCATGGAATTAGTAAGAACAATATAAAATTTAAGAAAATGGAATTTTTTATTACATACACCTACCATAAATACATTAAAACCCTAACCACCTTTGACATATGGTATTATAAAAAACAGGATCGTCCATTAGAAGACTAGTCATGGAAATAGATAGAAAATGTTTGATTAGAAACATGATATGATCAAAAAATAAATCCAAAACATGGCTATAAAATAATAGAGATGAACCACGAGGAACACTTACCCCGAAAAGAAAAATCCAACCCCAAAAGTGATCAATAATTTAATTTATCATTTGGGATGGAAGGAACTCATAGAAAATCATTGAGAATATTTTTAGGTTCAAAGATGAGGGATTTATAGAGGATGAGTCAAGAATATCACTTGTATGGAGACCTAAAAAACACCATAACCATTCATGTTGTGTAAACCATTGACTTATTGAGTAATCCCCATGGTCTGTAAAAATCAAAAAATTATATATAATTTTTATTTTTGAATTTTTTTTACGTACATGGCATGTTACTATTACAAGACATGTACACAATTCATGCTATGAAACTAGTTCACAGATTATTTCCAAAATCTATTACATGGTGTGTTCAAAATATATATTATGTGTAACTTCTTATTAAGTATTATAAACTATTGGATTTATGATGGAAATTCCCAAAAAAATCTTAAAATCACCACTTCTGATATCCACCCAATTCCATGTTCTGAAATACTAAACTAATGATAAATTAAACCAAAATAAAAGATTATAACACACATGATAGAATTTTAATGGTTATTTGTGTGTTGAGTTTACAATAAGAAATGTATAATCACATTTATCCAGCATTTTTTATGACAATGCTGACTTTTTCACCCCATGGTGAATAACTCAAGTATAAGAAATCATTGTCCATATATTATTATAAATGATTATTGAATTATTCAAACTCTTTTTTTCATATCCTATCAAGAGTATTTGATATGGGTAGATATCGAGATATAAGATCAATTAAAAAAAATAAAACTATACAATAAGAAGAATTCTAGGGAATTCTTCATGGAACAAATCAATGTAGTCACATATAACATATATGTATTAAATAATGATCCTCTCCTTTTTATCAGTTAATTGAGATATAAATTCCTTCTCATTATGAAATAATATCGACTCTTGATTTGATGATTCTAAAGTATACTAATACTCCTCCCTACACATATCCATAACTGGAGGATGCCTCATGATGTGAAGAGTGATCTAACTCTCCCAACAACAAATATTTATTTTGATTAATGATAACCTATCCTTACACAATATAGCATCAAAATCCAATGAATAATATAAAATGATATTTTTGGTGGTTCATTATATAAAAATTAACATGAGAGGATAAATATATTTTTTTAAATAATATCCACATTCAGTGTTCTCATAGAAAATACATTTTGCATATTTTGAGGTATTGATTGAATAGGTACAGTAAATTTGCATCATATGAATGAATGAATAAAGTAAATTAAATAATATGTTTTTTATTATTTATTTTATATATATAATACCTATCACCAAATTTTTTTAGGGATATAATTTATATGTTTTGGTATCATATTCCATTCCTTACTTCAATGTTAGTTGTTTTCATTGATTTTTCTCACCAACCCTTGTCTTAGAGAATTGGATGGGATAATGACCATGTTTCTTGTGATTAAAATACTTCACAATATGCATATTTATAATCTAATACATATTTTAAACTACATTAAAACTGGGTTTAATCCTTTCACATCCCTAATGAGTAGCTTTGTTCCCCTCTTTTCCACTCATGAAGCGTCTTTTGGTTTCCACTAGCCTAATTCAATGATACATCTTCCGAATAATTTTACAAGTGGGACATTAATATTTCATTCCACCATGGTTTTTTTCTACTGGTCCTTCAAAAGATAATTCCATTTTATATTTATTGTATCTATTCCCACAAGAAGACTTTGAAACATTGATATCTATATCAAATATTAGAGTAGAATAAACAAAATTAATAAAATTTTCATTGTCTCAAATTACCAATAATCTTCATAACTCGTATTTAATACACAAATGAATATGTCAATCATAATTTAGAGCTTCTGAAAATGACTTAAGAGAATATTATTTGTTTTTTGAAGTATACCACACATGAACCCATAGAAACATGTAATTTTTTTGACTATGTATATCCTTCTACACCCGAAGATAAAGTGCTCGGGGAAAATAATTATGGAATAATATTTTCATGGATGCTTCATATTTCATGAATTCAATATCATTGGTACACAATGTGTTATTTATCATGGTGCATAATTAATGATCATTAATCAAAATTATATACCTACATTATGAAGTTATCGTTTTTAGCGCTGGAGGATAGATAATATTTTCTCAATGGAGTTATTCTATTGTTTTATAAAGAGGGGACCATAAGTACTACTAGAAAAGAGGTATTTTTTATATAAAGGATTAGACATTAAAATTATTTTCATTAGGATAAGTAGGGAGTTGTACATGATTAATGTTATTAATAAAAACATAATTATGTTAAGCTAGTACTCTAATGAGTTTCCGATCTATAGTTCCCTACATGTTTGAAATATCACTAGAGAAATCATCTTATTTATTATCACATTAAATATTGGAATAATTTATACTATTTAAAACCATTAACTATAAATAAAAAACAAATACACGGGATATAATTCAATGAAAACATGTATATAAAGTGACAACATTGAAAATATAATGATAAAAAATAAATTAAAACTACATCATAACTTGTGAATCCCTAATTTTCAATCTTCTATTCATGGTGATATAAATATCCATAGGGTTCTTACTAATATATTATAGTATTAATACAAAACAATAATGTGTTTGTGATATGATACTAAATATAATGACTATATATTTTACACATTATATTATATCATTTTATTCATGATACATGTTAATGATGAAAAAGTCTACTGTCATTGAAATACTAGGTTCATAATTAGAAAAAATGAAACTAAAATAACCAAATTGTTCAATTAATATACATAATGAGATACTAAATCTATTTGACCTCTTATAACTATATATTATTTCCACGGGAATACATAGAAAAAATAGATTAGCTAAAATGTTAATTAAGGGAATAAATGTGGGAATAAAACCTATCACATTATTTTGAAATGAATTTCATTATTAGAAAAAAAAGAATGTCAATGAAAAAAGGTACAGATTAATAAAATATATAATTTGGAATCATAATATCATGGAGATGTTGTAATGATTATGAAACATATAACATGACATAAACTTGAGTAAAGGATGTCTTCGAAGACTATATCACATCGTGGGAAAATCTCCAAAATGGATCATCATTACTCTTTATTCTCAAACATGATGTGTAGGGAGTCTAAATATTACACAATCCATTACAGCTATATCCATGTTCAACCATCATAACTTGTTCATTCATATGATTTCCACATTAAATCAAAAACATAATGAATAATGATAAGGGTCGCCCATGAAAATAATTAGGTAGCATAATCATGTCATATGGAATAAGAGCATTGTGTATCATGATGGAACCATTGAAAAAGGGAGTTAAATTATACATAGATATTCATATAGGAATATAAGTGTATATAATAACAAAATATGTCGATATAATGAGACATAATGTATAACTAGTGTCTATGTAACATTTTAAATGTTACACTTATGTGTTGTTTTAGGGAAATGAATAAAGAGTATCTAAAGAGGGTAAAAGAATATGTGTTTACATTGAATCTAAATAAAAAAAATAGTTTTTCATGATAAATTAAGTTATTTTAGAAAAATATTCAAGGCTAAAATTTTATTTTATAACTTACATGAAAAAGGGAATTAAAATGGGAAGTCCCTTGTTTCAGGATTTATTATTGAGACGTATTGAGAAGGAAAATTTTTAAAAATTGTATTTTTCCCATAAAATTAAAATGAATTGTGATACATACATATGTATGAAAAATATATAAAATATATTGAAAATTAATAAAATATGAATTATTTTTCAAATCGATAAGAAGACAGATATACTATAACCCAATGTAAAACGAAGATTATCGAAGATATCCATTACCCGAGGTCCAAAGGCGTTATGAAAATGCAGTTAATTTCATGGATAATAAAATATTATTAAATAATTACTTAACTAATAACTTATTATAGATGTATTTTATTTATAATAATTTTATTATGTTTATTTGACTCCATTTCAATGAGTTAAAAAGTTCAATTTCATTGTTTAATGAGATTTTATTTTCATGGTTTCATGAGTAGTTCCCTTGTGTAAAATTATTATTATTGTTATAAAATGGTTATAATTATCTAGAAGTAAAATGGTTTGGTATTAAAACACTTATATATTTCTAAATTATATCATATATGATTCAGTTTTTTGGTTTGCAGATGATTTATTTGATAAAACCATAAAAAAATTATTCATTTTTTGTTTTCTCAAACCATCATGATCTAGTTAATTTTTTTTATATTATGTCTATATATTATTTCCAAAAAAATATAAAATATTTTAATATATATTATAAATTATTATTTAGCACTAATACAATTTTAATGACCATACTTTCTCGTGGTAATGGAAAATATAAATTCCTTGTCGGTAGAGATGGTAAACGTCCATAATTTGTACAATGGTTTCCTTTAATTGAATAATAGGAAATAAAAGAGGAGGAAGAAAGAAAATATTAAATTAAAAATATAATATTACATTATATACATAATAATGTATTTATTATGATATTATGGATGAAGGTGGTGAGAAGATTATATAAGTTGGAATGAAATTCAGATAGATTGTTCTATAAAGGAACATCATGAATATAACGTCCTCAAATGAACCCTTATGGAACGTAGTAATGATATTTTCTTGATAAATTTATCTATTGGACCTAGATAAGAGGCTTTTAATTTTAATTAGGTAGTAAATTAAAAATATACAAGTCATAGTAGTATTGAGGATTAGGGGTTTTGAGTGGTGGAATTTATAAGGAAAGAGGGTGTGTTTTTTGAAAATTCTCATATGATTAAATTATAATACAATAATTTTATATCTAAATATCAGAAAATGGAGATATATTCAAATAAAAAATATCTAAGGCTATAATATCATTGAAAATATTTATTTTGACATTATACAATTTTTTTTATACCGTATCATTTTGGTTAATCTTTAATTAACATATTATTATTTTAACTATGCCATACATTTTCATTATGAAAATGTTTTAATATTTTACGAATATTTTTTAATTAGAAAATAAATTTTCAATTAAATAAAATACATACCAGATCATATTTTTTTATTTTATAAATGTTTTTTGATTTTTAAATAATTTAATCCAATATTAATCCCATAAAATATCATTATTTTCAGATTTAAAACTTTTCATTATATTGAATTTAAAATAATAAAGGTAAAATTTAAAATTTGAACTATATAATTTATCATATCTTAAACATTCCGTGATAATATATTGAATTTTTGGATCTATTTATATATCTCAAATTATATTTACTCTAATATTATTAATGTCATTGAATTTATTTTCCACTAAATTAATAATTACTCTATTACTTTGTGTAAGAATCGAAGGAAATTTTTTCTTAACAATAAATTAAAAATAATTAAAAAACATCTATATATTTAGTTTATTATTATAAATTATATTTTTAATCCAACATATCTTATGGTTAACCCTATATTGAAAATATTATAATTATTGAAAATTGGAAGGTGAAATTATTTTAGTTTCAATGATTTTAGTAATTTCAAATATATTTTCATGGAAATGTGTCCATTAAATTTTAAAAATATAACCATATGTATTATGTTTATAATTTAATACAAATATTATTATCTGAGCTTGTGTTAGAGTAATTTGATTTTCATTATCATATTAATTGTAATCATAATTATATGACTTAACATTTACCATGATAACAATAATTTACGAAGGTTACTACTCATATTGAAAATAATGGGTAGATTTAAAAAAATTTCAATTTATTAATAAAATATGGAATCAATTTTTTAAAATTCATGTCATAAAAGTTTCATAATTTAATTTTTAATTAAATTGGAAAATGAAAATAAATGATTTTCCTGAACATTTTTCTTTTACATATAGAAATTTTTTCACTTCATTATTATATAAAATTCATTTCAAAAAAATGTGTATTGTTTATAATCAAATGTAACCGAAAAAAATTTTTATTTGTTAAAAATTTTATTTTTAATTTTTAACTACATTAAAATATTTTTCAATTTTCAAGGAAAATATAAATTTTTTACGATTCATTATATTTACAACTTTTTTTAAAACCTCACCAAATATCATATTAATATTATAATAGATAGAATAATTACAAAATTCATTTTAATTTTACAAATAAATTTTTTAAATTGTTCAACATTAAATATATTTATTTTCCTATAGGAAGAAATAAAATAGTTTTTTGAGGAAAAAATATTTGAAGGTTATAATAAAAGTTAAAAATTATGTATTTTATTTCCTACTATGTTTATTCCTAATAAAACCCTTAAATTAAATGTTTAGTTTTTACTATTCATGTTGTAATAATAATATTTTAATACTATACCATTTTTTTAAATTGGGGTTCTCATGAAACACTACTTGTCGAAGTAATTAAATTATTTGATGAAAAATATTTCATAAATTTTATTCTGGTGATACAATGGGAGTGTTTTGAAGATCATAAAGAAAAATAATTCTTGGATTTAAATGATAGAAGTATGGAATGTTTGTATCAAATTCATATCCATGTTTTTATATTTTCTTTTCAATAATGGTTGAATCATTAAAATTCCGAATAGTCAATCTTATGGTGCATATAATGAATTTCACCCTTACAAACGTTTCATTAATAGATTCATCCTCAATTATAATAATATATTCATACACAAATCACTATTTTTGAAACAATGTGGTATTATATTATTTGTTATCTTTTTATGGGTCCCACATCTTTTCATAGATGTCTTTTGACCTTCCAATTCATTTTACTATATGAAACTCACTTTTAGAGTGTGATAAAAGAATAACATTTCAAGATAACCCATATTTATATAAATTATTTGTATCAAGATCTGTGAGGGGAATATCATCAATACATTGTGTAAAACTATATTATTATTACGGACTGTTCCATAAAAAATATTACATTTTCTAGATGAATATTCTACCTATTGCAAAAATAGGTGCTCGATGAACATAAATTATTAGTGTGTTTAGGTACTAGATAAAAATTTTTATTTTTTCATTAATTATTCTCAATCTAAAGCATTAATGATCATCCCATATTGTATTATTCATAGAAATACACTACTGTAAAATATGTCTCATAACATGTGGAAAGGAGTCATCCTAAAGGGTGATCATAGGTGCTCTGTAATTATAAATATGGGAGATAAGAAATGATGATAGTATATAATAATAAGACAAACACATTCGTATGAGATCATAGACATAAATATAATTGTTTATAAAAAATACTTCATAGATCATAAACATGATTTTTACTATCAACCTCATGAAGCAGTAACATTAAATAAAACATAGAATATGATGAGATTAAGGATATTCAATATACAATAAGTAAAAAAGGAATTATATACACTCTATAAAAGTGAATATTATCATACCAAAAAATATGTCTCAATGAAATGTAAATTGAGAAAAAAACGCTTACATTGAGTCTGAATTTTATGGTATGTCTCTATATTACTAAATAATAAATTTATTTTAATTATTTAATTTGTTATAACCATTTTTAAATACTATTAATATCCTTATATAACTTATTAAAATGTTTTATACAAATACAAATACGATTATGTTTACATTGGCTGTTTTGACCAAATTTACTTCAAGTGTCAAAAACAGTTATGGTAGGTTAACTATGGTCAAATGGGTTATTATGTAAACATATCCAAAATAATAATTCTAAAATATTTATCATATTTACACATAAATTATATTTTTTTAATCAAATTATGAATCATGGTTATGAAAAATGACAGAACGTTACAATCATGGAGACAATATATCGTGCATATGAATGAGTAACGTTCCAAATATTTCAAATATCATTTGGGTGAGAAGATAAGAAACACAATATAATTCTTGAACAATTATTATAACATGTATAACATGGAATTTAATCAAATATAAATTTATATATAATTCATGTGATGTAAAAGTAATCACATTGCATCGAGGAGGAGGTAGTCCACACGACCACGATCGATGTTTTCACTTTTGTGTGTATAAAAAAGTTAAAAATGAAAATTAATTGATATATCTTCAAGAATGTTAATTATTATATTACTATAATATAGATTTTTGTGTCACATATTTTTATTTAAAACCATCTATAATCAATTCCATGTTGTGTGTGAATGTATTACATAGCTTTGAGGTGGCGGTAGTCCAGAAATCCATAAATGATGTGATCATATTTACAAAAAATGTAATGTATAATAGTATTAGTTATAAAAATTATTATTGAATAATAAAAACCTAATAAATTTCATATATATCATATATAATCATAGTTTCAATCATTATGTCTACCATGAGTGATGGTAGAGGGAAATTGAATTTTCATTGTTTCTGGAGGCGATGGTTCACCGTACATGTAAATAGAATGTTTGTAACCCAATAGATAGACGTGTGTTTAATTTTATTTAAAACATTTCAAAAAAATGTTTTAGAATATTTAGGATACTAGGGTTATTATAATAACATTTATTAATAATAAATGAATGGGTGGATCAAAAAACAAAAAGAATTTGACGGAAGATGCTGCATATTAATTGGCTAACTACGTTAGTTTTGTACCAAATGGATTCAATTGATTCTATTTTTCTAAAATGGATTTATATAGGTTGAGTGGGGGGAATTTTTTGTGACTATTTTATTTTTGTATTGAAAACCCAATGATTCTTTATAGGTTTCATGAAGGGGTATAATTTTTTCCTTTGTATAGTGGAGGGGGAGTGACACTCTTGTAAATAAGAAAAGGCATTCATTAATGGAAGAAATAACATACCTAATGTTCCACTATAATAAAAAACTAATCAATAAAAGGGAAAATATTCGATAAAATCATCCCTGATAAAATAATAAATAAATTTTAATAATTTGGTTCTTTAACTTCTATGATTCCCCAATTTTATCATTTTTTATTATATTAAAGAATAAAGATTTCTAACATTTGTAATATAAAATTTATTAAATCACTTAAGTGATATTTATAAGAAAATACAGTGCCACTAAATTATTAATTTAATAAATAATTTATGAAATTAATATCCCATGTATTTTGGATATAAATTTTGAAACAAGTGATTGTGTTGTGGTAAAACACTTCTTCAACAATGACCATGTTAAAAATGTTTCTACAATATATAGGTTGATATGTTAATTATAAAATATCAATTGGTACATTAGTAGACCATATTTAATTATAATCAAAACATACATTTCACCTGTAAGAATATATATTTTACATTGTTTTTAACTCATTAAACAAAATATTATTAATTATAAAATATCAATAATGTAAATATGAAAATTATTTATTTATTTTATATTTTAAAATATCAAAAAAATATTGGAATTATAATTTAATAAGATCACAACTGTTTAACATGAAATATCAATCTAAAAATTAATTAAATACACTAATTCACTCATTTTACAACACTTTTAATAATTATATTATCATTTATATGAGTCAATTATTGTTTAAATAATCTCTACATTGGCATTTCTGAAGCATCTTATGTAACTAAATATACTCAAAAAATTAATGATAAATTTTTATGATAAAATTAACCCGTTTATATTTAAAATGTATATATTTAATTTATTAAATTATGTTTTGTACATATCTCTATGTTTCATAAATTTTAATGCTAATGAATATTCTTTTTTCCTATTTCATTACAACCCATTTTTATAGGGAAATTATAATTTATAATATCCCAATAACCCATAAAAATAAAACCAATAGGTGGTTTGTTTGGAATATTAGTTGCCACTAGTTTTTGGGAGAGTTTCCACATCATTTTGGCAACAATGATTATAGTTTAACACACTTTAAAGATCTATTTTAACATAATAACCAAAATTAATTTTAACATATTTTATTAATACTTCTGGTAAAATATTAATTTGAAATTATTAGAAAAATATATTTTACTAATTACCACCTTTTTTGTCTTTTTTGAAAATTCCACTTATAGAAATGTGAAAATTACGATTAACACTACACCCAAAGACATGGTGATAATGAAGGTTTTTAATGTAAAAACGTTCAAAAGATCAATATGTTTTTATATATAATTTCAATATAAAAGTAATTACAATGACCGAAATTGGATTAATATATTTATAATTAATCTATTTTGACTATAAAAAACTAATTTAAAATATAGTTTAACACTAATATTAATTTACATGAGAAGACCATTTTTAATTAAAATGATGCATTTTTCACTATTCCTTAAAAAACAAAACATCTCATAAAAATTTCAAAATAGTACCCACGATAACTTTGAAATTTTTAATTCAATAATGTATTTTATATTTAAAAATAATTAGGATAAAATTTATGAATATTATTTTAAAATAGTTCTTCCATTAAAATGATGGAAAAAATGGTTTTGTGTATAACTCAAACATACATAGTGTTTTGGGTAGAGTAATATTAAAATGGTATTGAATATAATAAAAATGAATACAAAATAAAATTTATATAGAAAGTAATAATATATATATTTATTTTTGGTGTTATAGTCTCTCCACATTTATTGAATTTTGTCATAATTGAAACAAGACATCCATAATAAAGGGTTTGATATGGGAAATTGTTATTATTGAAAAACCAACATTGTAAATAGGAGTAATAACACATCTTTTTAATAAGAGATAAATGGAATTACCATGGTCATGTAACTAGGTTACTTAGTTGGTGGACATAGTTGGGAAATGAAAATATTGATACAGAAGAAAAATTTAATAATCAAGTTATGATGGAGTGTTCTAGAGAACATGGTTTGGGGAAAAATAAATTTCAAAAGGACATAAATACATGATTATCTAAGGGGAAAATTTATTAATTATTATTGAATATACATGGAAAATATTTTTTATCTCAATATAATTTTTCCTATAGTTTAAAAATTTACTAGATCGCCATGAATATAAGTAAATATAATTATTTGGTACATTTATTTAAGAAAAATTTTACTCTTTTGTCATGAGTTAAACTATGTTTACATAATATATTAGAACATGATCTATAACATAGTGATGTAATATATCAATCACTAAAACCGGATCCAATGTCAAACATGCACTATTTCATTAATTCTTAACATTTCCATGTGATTTTGAAACAAAACATTGCATGGATGGTAAATTATTTTACAAAATGAACATATCATCAAAATGTAATCAACATGACAAAACTCTCAATTTTAATATTCCAAACAAGTGAATAATTTCATCATGTGTCCTATTGAAATATGTTTACATCTCGAATTACTATAAAATCGTATTGGAATCTTTAATTCATCCTTATTCATTATTGAAGAAACATGTTATTAGATATATTCAATAAAAACAAATGTGTGGTAGGATTCATCAATGATAACATTAAACACTTATCAACAAGTCATTAATCAGTTTAAAGTTATTCAACACTTGTCAAAATCAATAATTTCTTCATCATTATCTCAGTATGGAAAAATATTTTATGGGTTTTCTTTCCATAAATCATGAATTTTTAGAATATCATAGTTGTATAAAGAATAAATATTCTTAGTACATCTCAGAATTTGATATCAAATCATTATTGAAATATTACTACAATGAAATACTTATATATTTCAAAATTCAGATGATGAGAACAACATCAATGAAATTATTTTACAACATATTTCTTAAATCGAAATACATAATAATATTAATCAATACACTTCAGTCGTGTCAATAACATATACTTGACATTAATCCTTTGGCTTCATCTAAGGTATGTTCCTTGGATTCTTGGGGAATTCATTTTCATAGTTCCTAATATCTTTATAGTTGATTCACTAAATTTTTGCCTTTTAAATTTTCCCTTTTCATTCAATAGATTCAGGACCCTTATCTCTTCACATAAATACTAGCATTCTCTTCAAGCATTTACCATGTAGATTCTTCCCATAGTTATCAAATATTCGAAAATTTGACTTCCCATTCTTCGTCGACTCATTTTAATTTTTGTGGTTCATAGATGGATTCTTCATCTATTATATTGCCTTGAATATATTTATTCTAAAGAATTATTTCTCTGTTGTTATGGAATATAAAACTATATCTTCATATGATGAAATTTTTTGAGAAATTTGTTTTATTTATATATTAGTATTAAGACCATAAAATAGGTGGTCAATATTGCACTCCATGTTTAGTATATAATTAGTACCATACCTACCTTACATTGTAAAGGTAGATTCATAATATACAATACTCAATTCATATGTTTTATTTATGCTATTGAACATCCTATTCATTTAAATTTTTTGGATCAAGAGGGAATTATTTATCAAAGAATGTGTAATTAATGGTTTTCTATTATAGGAGTTATATTTATTCTTCCTCATTTGTATTATGGATTATAAACCACCCAAAATCGGCATCTCCATTCATACAATATACTGCATGTGTATCCTTTTCCTTTTCACCACATCCCAAATCCATGAATATTTTCTCCTGTGAATTAATCCATTTACTAGCTACAATTATAATTGTAGTACCACAAAATTTCGGGGGCCTCTATCACATAATGTGATCCAACATTTTATAATTTCATTGTGGAATAATTTACTCCATCCAGGCATAGGGATATTTCATAACCGGATTAAGTTAGGAAAAAATTTCCATAACATTCTCCTTTCCTATACCATATGTATTGGTCTCCCCGGCATGGAAATATCATAATTTTCTACATGTATTGATACTATTCTACCATCTAAGAAACATTTCAGAAAATGGAAATTACTGAATTAGCTCATAAAATTATGAAAATATTATAACTCTAAATTTATTGTAACATAATTATAAAATCCATGCACAAATAATGTAACGCCCAGACCCTAGTTACCCAGAGTCGGTGTATTATTGCATAACATTGGCATGATCACAAAAGATCAAGTCTCGAAAGACCAATTAGTTTAGTATCCTTGGAAACACTAGATACATTCATAAATGTTACATTACATCATAAAGTGAAAAATCACAATAACATAGTCCCTATATTCTACACTTCCATCCCCATCAGACTATCCCTATAGGTCAGTCATAAAATATTTCTTCACATCCTGGGGAAAATAAAATATTGAAAGGGGTGAGCTCAGATGTTCAGTAAGGATAACAATATAGCAGAAGCTTTCATAAATAAACAAAAACATTTAAGGCAATGTATAACTAAAAAAAGCCTTTTAAACTTGAACTTCAACATAATATTGAAAAAAGTAAAATGAGATAATTCCATTTTCTTATTCACATGGATATTATACTGGTTGAATAATCACATGTAATATCCATAAACACTTTCATAATGATGGAATGCATAATGCCAGACTATCATAACCACGTAGCAAAGGCCTCGTGCCAAGACTAAAAATAATATTTTGTCAAGGCCTCGTGCCAAGACACTAGTTTGTCTCATGAGACATACCGATGAATTGAAAAGCTATAGAGGGCTCCACCCGTCACTTATTAAGTCCTATGCATTCCTCATATGAACAGGTTTAAACATATCATAAAACATAACATAATCGTATCACATAAAACATGCATAATGGAAACATAAAATTTCTACATTTCAATCACAAGATATCAATTCAACACATTGATATAATAAAAAAACACTTTCAAAACCATTTTCAATAACAAAATAATATAAAATTAAAACTTGGTATTTATTTTTCATTTAAAAAAACTATGGCTTGTAAAGGAAGCCGAAACTCAAATAATGGTCACGGCGGTAGAGAATCCATTATCGCCGCATACGTAATACAAAAAAACATTCCTTTTTTTTTTCTTTAGTAAAACACTTCATATAAAAAATTCCTTTTGAATAAACGTAAACGTCAAAGGGGTTTATACACCGTATAAAATAAAGTTCTGTATAAAATAAAATATTCCTCAATGAAATGAGATTGAGACGAAGTCCCTTAAAAAGATCATTTTTTAAATAAAATAGATCTATTATGTGTATTCACTATAAGTACACATAATGAAAGTACAAATACAAGATAGGACATAATAATATCATGATAAAATTTGAAAGTAGGAGATTAACCCAAAGAACGAAAATTGGGTTAAGAAGTTCCCTTACCTCGTGTCCGACTTGACTCGAATGTTTTTTAACCCCCCGAATAATAAACTATAGTTAATTTCTAATTTCTTAAGAACCTTTTTCATGTTCATTATTCCTTTTATATCACTTATTACCATGTTATGAACATTATGTAATGATTTAAGTTACTAACCATCATTTGGTCGATTTTTGGTATTTGAGTCAAAAATAAACTTCTTATAATTACAAGATGTTCATGTGAAAAATATCCATTATATAAAGAATTATATACTTGATTTAGATATCATATATATCACATATATCCTGTATATACATGCATTTATAGTATAACATAACATTCAGAGGTAATAAATGAAATGCACCGTTCATGGAGACGGTAAGTCGTACGTACACATGAACGCTACTTTCATTTCTATTTCATATTTAATGGAATGAAATTATAATTATATAAAGGTATACTATAATTCCAGTATAATATAATTTATAATACCATTTAATTTATCCTTTATACATCCCACATATGGCATTAACAATTCAAATCACTTTGAGGGGGCGGTAGTCCGCGCTTCCTAAAATGAAATTATCGCGTTTAACCATAATGAAAATCATAAAGGTATGCCATAAATGAGAAATAAAGAATCATAAGGAAAACATAATATATATCCTATATAAAAAATAGTGTCATCATAATGGCCACCATGAGAGGTGTTAAAAAAATATTGAACAATCATCGTTTCGTGAGGCAGTATTTCGCCACCCACAGAAACAGTATGTTCATTAACCATTAGAAGAAGGTGTGTGTAAGTTTAAATCAAATAAATCTCATAACAACATCCAATTATATTGAGGATACTTGTTTTGTTACAAGATAAAGTAATAAAAATGATTTTAGGGGGTTGGAGAAGCAAAATAAAACAAAAGAACACAAGAGAAGACATTACCTTAAAATCGGGTAACTCTTTTTGATTTGAGCCAAAGGATTCCTTGGGAAGACTTATACTCAAATTGAGGCGTCTAGGAGTAAGAGAGGGAATATGGGAGAGTATTTGGGAAAAGTTTGGCCGAGCAAAATGGATTGGAAGGTGTGAATAAGGTGGTAGTGGTGGGGGCCTTTTATAAGAGGAGAGGAGGGGCACTCTGGGAAATTCATCAAATGTTATATTATTATGAAGCACTTTCCGTATTTCAAAGGACCCAAAATTATATATTTATAGGATAAGGTGATAAGGGATCTAAATCCACTCATCCAATAGGTTTTAGACAAGTGTAAGACATAGATTTTACATTATCTTTTCATTTTATTTAATTTGTTAATTAATGAGGTAATCGCTGCATCATCATTGGGTCATAAATAATTTAATTTATGTAATGTATAAATATTATAAAAAAATTACCATGATGTATAAAATCATTTTATCTTTCCAATGAATATTTATCGTCAAAAGGTTAACTTATATAACCCCATTTAATAATTGATTTAGTAAAACAAAACATGTTTGTGACAATTTTATTTTTACATTAAATAAAACGTTATGAATGTCATTTTCTTACCCAAGTGGCTCCATGGGGTCCCCTAGTTGACCCATGGATTTTATTGGTCGCCCATGACTCATAAAATAAGGGTAGGACAAGTGTAATGGTATTTTCATATTTTTATAATATCATTTTTACCTTGAATTTCACTAATTAACTTTAATCATTATTAATTATTCTTAAAAGTTACTATGCACCAATGAATTATTTTAATCCCATTGAACCACAATTAAATTTTTAATGAAAACCATTTATGTTGGATTTTTGAAAATCAAATCACAGAAGTGGTAATGTTTCATTTAAATGAAAAATCAGTTTTTAACTACCACTTAGTGGTTTCACTATTAATCAAAAATTGATGTTTTTCAGAACAATGCCAAAATGTTACCCTAATATATAATTAATGATACAAATTCAAAAATTATGTCTATTTTAAAAAATTCTAAACATATAAGTTTCATTAATTAATTTTATAATTAATTCCCACTCTCTCAACAAACAACGTGTTTTTAAGAAACAATATATATCAAAAGATTGATAATTGTTTATGTCCAATTTCAAAGTGAAATTAATTCTAATGACCACCATTGGATAAAATGGTAAAAATATATTCAAATTATACTTTAAAACCAATAAATAGTATAAATTATCACTAGAAATTATTTTGATTAAAAAAGTAGTTTTTATGTATTTTCTCTATTCAGAGAAAATTGGAAGTTCTCAGAAAATTACAACAAATTCAACTTAGGATAATATAGATATTCAGAATACAAATATGAAGTCAATTTTGAAATATAAAATTTATATAATTTCAAAAAGTGGGTATTTCTATTCACAACTGTTACTTTGATTGGTCGCGGTGTGTTAGAATCTCGAACTTGTGTACAATGCAAGCTATTGCATTATTGAAAGAGAAGCATATCGTGAAAGCATGTGGTGCTACATTATCTCCTCCATCAATAAATTTTGTCCTCACAATTAGATTTTTTTCTTTGAAAATAAAAGGTTGAAAATAGAAAATACATTTATGGAAAATCCACATCGGAAATAGGGTTAACAAAAATATAACATTAAAAGAAAGAAAGATAAGTAAAAAGGTCATCTGAGATAGCCCATACTAGGATTCTATGAAAATATGGATATGGAGGAAAAACAAACCATCAAGGAATAATGGAGAGTTGTAAAAAATAGGATTAGGATAAATTTAACCACAAGAAAGTCACAAACTTGAGATTGGTTAAACGATCATTGAATCCCCAGTTTGAAATGTTAACCGACAATGTTTTTGTTTCAAGTTACCTTTTATAAAGTTGAGGAATTTATTTGGGAGATTTACTAAGAACGTAATGGAATATACATACCTGTCCTGTAGACTTTCATTCTTTAATAAATTTTTACCAAAAACCCATATTTCACTCAAAATGATAAGAGAACTCAAAAATATTATATTTATCCTAATCGTACAAGGTTCCAAATATTAACACATAACATTTAGATTAGGAAAACTATTTTGTAATAACCAGGGACTTCCCGTAGGCTAGTGGTAGGTAATAAAGGCCTGTCGCACTATGATTGTAGGTTCGATTCCTGCAGCTTTGTCTGACGTGACGGGTTATCCCTCGACCTACAGGTTATCTTTTTCCAAAAAATATAGTATTAGAATATTCCAAAAATAATCTTCAGAAATATTTTATACTTAAACAATATTATCCAAAGTTCAACTTAATCCATTCCAACCTTTATATTAATCCAAAATACCTTTGTCCAAACTTTCTCTAAAAGGTCTCTAAATTCCAAAATCAATTGTGACATCAGATTCCCCAAACAAAGTAAAATTTCACTTATTGTCACAAATTAAAAATATGATTACCTTCATCATATTAAAACCTTAATGAAAACCACAAGTACTGCAGTAAAATCCTTATATATATCACATTATTCTTATAACCAGAATATAATCCTTGAGTCCAAAAGCACCAATACATTAATTATTCCACTTCAACTGTAGTAACGACATAAGACTAGCCTCGATCCCTTGGCCTTTTCTGAAGTATGTTTCCCTAACGCTTAGGGAATTCATTTGAATAATTCCCCATTTCTCTACAATAGTAGCATTCAACATTGACAGCCACTTTCATTCCCTTGAAATCACGAGCCTGGTGACCTTTTTCTCCACATTTATAACAAACTCTCAATCCTTTTAGGCAAGTACCGATGTGATTCTTCCCACAATTATCGCATAATGGAAAATCCTTCTTTCCCTTTTTCTATTTATTTGTCTCTTATTCCACCATTCTCTTCTTCTCTTGTTTTACTTTATTTTTATAAGATTTAGAGAATTCCTTTTCTGTCTTGATATAACACACGACTATATATGCGTACGTTGAGAAAGATTGTGATACTAATGCTCGACGGAGAAACGGTTTTAACCCATAAATGAAACGATCGATCTTACTTCTTGGGTTATGTATATATTCTGCAGCATGCCTTACTAATAGTGTAAAGTTAGACTCATACTTTGTTACATTCTCATCCTCCTTTGGCCTCAGACTTAGAAATTTCCTTTCCATATCTGCTCGATGGTCACGAGGAAAGTATTTTTCTATGAAAATATCTTTGAACTCCTTCTATTCTATATTCGATACTTCAGAATCTTCCTTTTTGTTTTGAATCAATGACCACCATTGATTAGAATCTCCAATGAGGCAGTAAACTGCCATGATAACCTTTTCCCTTTTGCTACTCCCCATGGCGTGGAATATTTTCTCTAAAGAGTTTATCGATTCCTCAGCTACAAATGGATTTGTACCCCCCATTAATTGTTGGTGGGTTTTTCCTCATGAAGCGGTCTATCATTGATCCTCTATGTTGCGGATCACGGTGCTCTATACAAGTAAAGTTATTATTCATAACCTGAGTGAGTTGTCCCAGTATGGTGATATGTTGACCAGCACCAGTGGTATCTCCTTCTCCACAATAATAACCTTGAGCAGGAGGGAAATCCCTACATGGAGTGTGTGCATTGATACGGTTTCCATTCCTTCCACTAGGCACCATTTCTAAATAATGGCATAAACTAGATCAGTTTAAGAATCAAAATACATAATTCCATACATGTAAAACACTTAACGTAAATAGAACGGTTTATTGATATAGTCCATAATAATAATAAAAAATTCTTTGAGGAAGTATATACTCATAGATCCTTCATAAATGTTTGTAAAGAAAATGATAATTATCCCAAGCATATCCCCCGGGAGTGTCGTAACCAAGAGTGCAACAAGGCCCATTTTCGTACAACAGTTACCATTCGAGTGTATCTCAAAGCGGTGTTTTCGGGTTTTACCCCTAGGTACATCTGTGCCAGAGCCGCCTCTACCTGCTCGTATCCATACAGGGATGTATTTCTCGGAAAACTCCCAAAATCTCTATAATACCAAGATTCTATGAAGTTCATCTATACTAATCATAAAATTATATCTTACGACTATGTCCTCTAATCAGAGTTTTTTTTAAATCTAGCTTCCAGTGTTAGTACTAAACTGCCTCTGATACCAACTGTAATGCCCCGACCCTAGATACCCAGAGTCGGTGCATTATGGCGTATCATTGGCATGATCACAAAAGATCAAGTCTAGAAAGACATATTAGTTTAGTAGACTTGGAAACACTAGATACATTCATAAATGTTACATTAAATCATAAAGTGAAAAATCACAATAACATAGTCTCCATGGTCCACACTTCTATCCCCTTAAGACTATCCCTGTATTTCAGTCATAAAATATTTCTTCACATCCTGGGGAAAATAAAACATTGAAATGGGTGAGCTCAGATGATCAGTAAGGATAACAATATAACGGAAGCTTTCATAAATAAACATAAACATTTAAGGAAATGTATTACTAAAACAAAAGACTTTTAATCTTGAACTTTAACATAATATGGAAAAAGTAAGATGAGATAATGCCATTTTTTCTTATTCACATGGATATTCTACTGGTCGAATAATCACATGAAATGTCAATAACCACTTTCATAATGATGGAATGCATAATTCTAGACTTTTATAACCACGTAGTCAAGGTCTCGTTATAAGACTACAAATAATATTTTGTCAAGGCCTAGTGCCAAGACACTAGTTTGTCTCATGAGACCTGTCGATGCATCGAGGAGCTATAGCGGGCTCCACCCGTCACTTATTAAGTCCAATGCATTCCTCATATGAACAGGTTTAAACATATCATAAACCATAACATAATCGTATCACATAAAACATGCATAAAGGAAACATAAAATTTCCACATTTCAATCACAAGATATCAATACAACACATTGATATAATAAAAAAACACTTTCAAAATCATTTTCAATACCAAAATAATAGAAAATTAAAACATTGTATTTATTTTTAATTTAAAAAAATTATGGCTTGTAGAGGAAGCCAAAACTCAAATAATGGTCATGGCGGTGGATAAGTCATTGTCGCCGCATACATACGAGAAAAAAACATTCCTTTTTGTCATTTAGTAAAATGCTTCGTATAAAAAGATTCCTTTTGAATAAACGTAAATGTCAAAGGGGTTTATACACTGTATAAATGAAATTTGTGTATAAAATAAAATATGCCACAATGAAAGGAGATTGAGATGAAGTCCCTTACAAAGATAATTTTTTAAATAAAATAGATCTATTATGTGTATTCACTATATGTACACATAATGAATGTACAAATACAAGATAGGACATAATAATATCATGACGTAATTTGAAAGTAGGAGATTAACCCAAAGAACAAAAATTGGGTTAAGAAGTTCTCTTACATCGTGTCCGACTTGACTCGAACATTCTTTAACCTCCTGAATAATAAACTAGAGTTAATTTATGCATTCTTAAGAAGCTTTTTCAAGTTCATTATTCCTTTTATATCACTTATTACCTTGTTATGAACATTATGTAATAATTTAAGTTAATCACGGTCGTTTTGTCGATTTTTGGTATTTCAGTAAAAAATAAACTTCTTATAATTACAAATTGTTCATGTGGTGAAATATCCATTATATAAATAATTATATTCATGATTTAGATATCATATATATCATATATATCCATTGTATACATGCATTTATAATATTACATAACATTTAGAGGTAAGAAATGAAATGCACTGTACATGGAGACAGTAATCCGTACGTACGCATGAATGCTACTTTCATTTCTATTTCATATTTAATGGAATGAAATTATAATTATATAAAGGTATACTATAATTCCAGTATAATATAATGTATAATACCATTTACTTCATCCTTTATACATCCCACATATGTCATTAACAATTCAAATCACTTAGACGGGGCGGTAGTCCACACTTCCTAAAATGAAATTATCACATTTACCCATAATGGAAATAATAAAGGTATGAAATAAATGCGAAATACATAATCATAAGGAAAACATAATATATATCATATATAAAAAATAGTGTCATCATAATGGCAACCATGAGAGGTGTTAAAAGATGATTGAACAATCATCGTTTCGTGAGGCAGTATTTCACCAACCACAAAAACAGTATGTTCATTAACCATTAGACGAAGGTGTGTGTAAGTGTAAATCAAATAATTCTCATAAAAACATCCAGTTATATTTATTATACTTTTGTTGTTACAAAATAAAGTAATAAAAATATTTTAGGGGGTTGTAGAAGCAAAATAAAACAAAAGAACACAAGAGAAGATATTACCTTATAATCGGGTAACTCTTTTTTATTTGAGCCAAAGGATTCCTTGGAAAGACTTATACCCAAATTGAGGCTTGTAGGAGTAATATAGGGAAGTATGGAGAGTATTTGGGCAGAGTTTGGCCGATAAAAATGGCTTGGAAGGTGTGAATAAGGTGGTTGTGGTGGGGGCATTTTATAAGAGAAGAGGAGGGGCACTCTTGGAATGTCATGAAATGTTACATTATTATGATGTACTTTTAGGATTTTAAAGGTCCCAAAATTATATATTTCTAGGGTAAGGTGATAAGGGATCGAAATATACTCATCCAATAGGGTTTTTACAAGTGTAATACTTAGATTTTACATATCTTGTCATTTTATTTAAATCGTTAATTAATGAGGTAATCGATGCATCATCATTGTGTC
The DNA here is from genome assembly GCA_963277665.1 of Viscum album. Lineage (NCBI taxonomy): Eukaryota > Viridiplantae > Streptophyta > Magnoliopsida > Santalales > Viscaceae > Viscum > Viscum album. Next base: position 901,106,243 of record OY728162.1, on the reverse strand, counting down.
ATAATTAATTTAATTTATATAATGTCTAAAAATTATAAATAATTTACCATGATGTAGGAAATATTTTTATCTTTACAATTAATATTTATAGTCAAAATGTTAACTTCTATAACCCTATGTAATAATTATTTTAGTAAAACAACACATGTTTGTGACAATTTTATTTTTACTTTAATAAATCGTTTTTAAAGCCATTTTATTACCAAAGTGGCTCCATGGGGTCCCCAAGTTGACCCATGGATTGTCTTAGTCGGAAATGACTCATAAAATAAGGGTAGGACAAGTGTAAAGGTATTTTCATATTTTTATAACATCATTTTTACCTTAAATTTCACTAATTACCTTTAATCGCGATTAATTATACTTAAAAGTTACTATTCACCAATAAATTATTTTAATCCCATTGAACCACATTTTAATTCCAAATGACAACCATGTATGTCGGATTTTTGAAAATCAAATCATAGAAGTGGTAATGTTTCATTTAAAAAAATCATTTTTTTAACTACCACTTAGTGGTTTCACTATTCATCAAAAATTGAAGTTTTTCAGAACAATGCCAAAATTTCACCCTAAGATATAATTGATATTCTGAATTCATAAATGATGTATATTTTAAAAAATTCTAAATATATAAGTTTCATTAATTAATTTTATAATTAATTCCCGCTGTCAAAACAAAAAGCGTGTTTTTAAGATACAATATATATCAAAAGATTGACAGTTGTGTATGTCCAATTTCAAAGTGAAATTAATTCTAATGACCACCATTGGATAAAATGGTAAAAAATTATTCTAATTATACTATAAAACCACTCAATAGTATAATTTATCACTATAAATTATTCTGATTAAAAATGTTGTTTTTATGTATTTTCTCTATTTAGAGAAAATTGGATGTTCTCAGAAAATTACAAAAAATTAAACATAGAATAATTTCGATATTACGAATAAAAAAATGAAGTCCATTTTGAAATATAAAATTTATATAATTTCAAAAATTGGGTATTGCTATTCACAGCTGCTTCTTTGATTGGTCGTGGTGTGTTAGAATCTCGAACATGCGTACAATGTAAGCTAATGCATTATTGAAAGAGAACTGTATCGTGAAAGATTGGGGTGTTACAAATATTATCATATTCATAAACATGGATTCTTTTGGGATATCATTAATTATAAATCCTTCCAAATTACTGAAAAAAAATGTGAACTAACCTATGTGTGTCCCTCATGAGTGTCATACACGTTTTTTAGTAAGGCCCATTGTCGTGTACTAGTTTATGCCGATTATGGTACGAAAAACCATTTCAAAGTTCTAAGTACAAGGTATATTTGGGTTTTAACCATGTCCACTAGTTGTATTTAGACATGGTTGTATTTAAAATAACACCCACATAAACTATAGCCGACCAATATTTGGATGTTCCTCTATACTTATTCTTAAAATCTATATCTTGGTTGTTCTCCAAATATTTTTTTTCTAAATCTTGTTTCCAAGTTTACTGTTAATCTTCCTCTAGTACCAAATTTAACAACTCAACACTAGAATCAGATAGCCAGTGCATTATTTTATTACATTATGAATATTAAAATGATTAAAATATCAATGGAATGATTATTTTAGTAGTCTTGGATATCCAAATTATATACATGATACCTATAATACATTGGTAAATATAAAATAAAACAGTCATGCATAATAAAATGAAATAAATGACATCGTTCAACACTAAATAAATTATTTATTCATCATAACCTGGTGAAAAAAATTTATAATAAGGGTTATCCCAATTTTAATGTTTGGGTATGTAAAATAGAATAAATAATGAATCAATGAGGATAAAAGGAATGTTATTTATCTGATAGCACATGACATTAAAATAAATAAATATATATAAAAATAAATATTGAAAGGTAATAAAATAAAAACACATTTCATTTAATCAATTTGATAAAAATAAATGAATCAAAATATATTTCAACGCACACTCTCAGGGATAAAATGATAAACAATGTATAGTAATTTTTTTAATATTGTATGTAGTATATCTAGGACATGAACCAATATACCATTATGATATATTATCAAGAAATTTTAAACTATATTTATTTGGAAAACATATTTTTCTCATGAGACTATTGATGCATCAAGGAGAAATCTCTAACCAGGCCCCACCTGTGTCTTCAAGTCTAATGCATTCCTCATCAATCGAGTAATAGAGATAGTTAATAAACAATGTTTCATATCATCAAAAATACATATTGAATAAAGGATGTGTATTTATTAATAGTTGCCTTGTGGATGAAAAGTAACAACAACGGTTATATTTTTGATAATTGTAAATACTTTTTAAATATCATTAGAGCATGGTTTTGTAAAATATTCATTAAACATTTCATAGTGTCCCACACCACATTGATTTTTTATCATAATCCATAAGAAGGAATATGATTAAATGAAACTTATTATACCATGGGAATAAAAATATTCATGATATAACATGTCAAGGTGTATTATATACTCTATATAAAATAATATTTGTGCATAATAACATATATTTTTTAGTGCATTGTAAATTGAGATGAAAACCATGACCCTGAGTATAAAATTTCTTCTGTGTCAGTGTATTCAAGTATAATTAACTTATTTAAATTATTTTGTTTATTAAATAGTTTTCAATCTTATTATTACTTTCATATAACATATTACAATTTTGTATATAACTACTTAAACAATTATGTTAATGTCTAGTGTTTTGACCAAATTCAGTTCATTTGACAAAAATAATTATGGTATGAAAATGTTCGTCAAAGGGGTTATTATATAAAACAATACCTAATTATAATCATTGAAGAATTAATATATTGATAAATAAATCATTATTTTAAAAACAATCATGAATGTTCGTAATACAAAATGATAGAACATTACAATCATGTAGACAGTAGGCCATGCGTACGCATTAGTAACGTTCACATTTTTAAATGAAAGTTATGGAAAGACATCATGATACAATATATTTTTATATAATAATCATTATGTCAAGAATAAGATGTTATTTAATCATATAATATTTTTTATATGATTCATGTGATTCCAAGCTAATAACATCAAATTAAGTATGTGATAGTCCACAAATCCAGTATCCACATTGTCACATTCATGTGTGTGAAAAATGTAATTATGATAATTAAATATTATATATTATATAATGGTAATTATGCCATTAATATTACATATATTATATTTATTTCAAATATTATTGATTTGAAACATTTTAAATACATTCCATTTAGTGTATAAATGTATCACATCCCTTTATGGATGTGGTAGCCCACAATAAAAAAATAATGTTATAATATTTATGCATAATATAATGTATAGAGTCACATGTTATAAAATAATTAAATAAGTATAAAATACATAATATATATCATATATATCATATATATCATATATAATCATACTGTCCATTATAATGGTCACCATGATAGATGGTAGATGAAAAATGTACAATCATCATTTCGTGAGGGCGTAGTTCGCAAAACACGTGAATATTATATTTGTTACCCATTAAATAGAACTGTGTTTATGTTTTGGAATAATCCATATAATAAAAAATTAATAGTATATTGAGTATATTTTTTTTTATATAAACAATTAATAATAATAAATTAAGCGGTGCAGAAACAACTAAATTTAAATAGGATGAAGAAGATTATGCCTCTTAATCGGTTTATTCCTTTTGGATTATAAATAAGGGATTATTTAAATGGATTAATGCCAAAACTAAGACTCTTAGGTATAGGGTATGGATTTTGGGAGACTTGTTGGGAATATTTTCGATGATCAAATGTTGCATGATAGGTATGATGAATGGGTAGAGTGATTACCTTTTTATATTGATGGGGGATTAAGAATATTCTAAATATGAAAATGTATTCTTTAATGTGAGGTATAATAAACCAAATGTTCAGAAAAATGGAAAAATAATGGATTAAATGGTAATAATGGTAGATAAAATGCTACACCTTAAAAAAATAAGTTAATTTTTATAATTTGGTTCCTTATCTTCTAAGATCCCCCATTTGTTATCATTTTTTTATTAAAGAATCTTATTTTCCAACCTACGAAATATAACAATTAAGACTAAACTAAATTTAGATTTATTATAAAATATATATCCACTGAATTATTAATATAGTAAATAATTTATAAAATGAAAATTTTGTGTTGTTTGGAATTTAATTTTAAAACATCTGCTTGTGACGTACCAAAACACTACATAAACACAGTCCATGTTAATAATATAGCAAGATTATATGCGTCAACATATTAATTATAAAAGAATAATTTTACCTTTAATAGACTAAATTTAAAATTTATTAACACTTATAAATCACTTCTAAATATATAGGATTTTTATTAATTTTAAATCATTTAATAAAATATCATTTATTGTAAAATTTGAATAATTTAAATTTTGACATTATTTATTTATTTTTAATTTTAAAATATCACAAAATATAGTAATTAAAATATATTATGATTTTTGGTATGTAACATGGTATATTTATCTAATAAATAATTAAATTAAACTATTCAATCAATCCTATTCACTTTAAGTATCTAATGTACCATTTATTTTAGTCAATTATTAACTAAATAATCAGTACAATATCGTTTCTTAAGAGTCATAGGTAACTATATAATATATTAAATTTAATGAGACATTTTATGATAACATTAAACCTCTTATCATTAAAATGGTTCTATTTAATCTAAAATACAATGTTCTTAAAAATTTCAAGGTTTAATAAATGTTAAATATAAGGAAAGTTTCTTTTTTGAATCTTCCATTACATAACCATTTATATTGGGAGGATACATTTAATAATATCCAAATAACCCCTAAAAATTGAAGCAAGCCTTTTTTTGTGGTCGAACTACTTATAGACAATAGTTTTTTAAAAAGTTTCGATGTTATTTTAGCCCTTAATATTAGGGGTTAGTCCCTTCTTAAGCTTAATTTACAATAATCAGCATAATTAATTTTAATCACATTCACTAATATATTTGGTCTAAAATTAATTTTAGATTATTAGACCACAATTTTTATACTAATTAAAAACCTTTATTTCCATTTTTCATAATTGAATTCATAGAATTGGGAGAATTAGGATTAACATTAATCCCATGTATGTGGTGAGAAAGCATGGTTTTAAAGTAAACAACGTTTAGAAGTTCTATAAGTTTTTATATCTAATTTATATATTAAAATTATTCATATCATCTGATTTGGATTAAAATATGTATTGTAACGTCCCCGACCTGGAGGCCACTAAATCGGTGCTCCGAGCTCGGTTGTTACATGACATTAAGCGTGCCTCCCTGTATGCCAAAGGTTGCCAACTAGAAGTAGGGGTCTACGTGGTCTAGTGGGGAGAATATACCCCCATTTTATCAGAGCAAGCCACACCAGAAATAAAACAATATAAGAAACGGTAATCATCAAACAAGGAACATGTATAACAACCATTTCCATCAATAAAATATGTCACGTCATACTACAGGTGAAAAAGTGAACAAAAGCCAAAAACAAGGACAATGGCCGAAATCCACAAAATGGTCCCGAGTCCAAGTCTGGATCTTCCACCTAGTGCTACCCATGTCCACTCACTATCTAGCAAGGATCATTTCCCTTATTTAAACCTTCAAACATGAAGTCTGCTTGGGTAACCAATGGCGGCCCGAGTAGGGTGTGAGTACACCTCAATAGGCCACCACCAACAGTGTCTACAAAATATCCAGTATGAACAGTAAGTGAATAAAAAAGGAATATGAATGATAATTGCCATGTAATTAATTAAGGTTCCATTAACAAGTTCATATTCAAGCCATTTCCACTTCTATTACCATTCTTCCACATCATTTATTATCACTTACCATTTCATCACACATCCATGGGTTAATCACATTCATTGTGGTACATGGGTCTAAGGTCAAAAATCACATGCAAGAGGGTAAACACATTGTTATCCTATCTCACTAGGAATAACCCCTCGTAGAAACCATAACCTCACCTCGAAACCTCAGTACGGGTGGATGAAACCGTTTGGAGAATAGACCCTCAGTCCCCTTTCCTAACCCGTGCATTTATGTTGGAGTTTAGAACCTCAGTCTAAGCTCGACCCATGGGCATAGATCCTCTTGTTATACCCCACTCTATGAAGCCATGTGCATATGTTTATAAATAAGTAACCATCAGCCATCCAAACCACTGCCCTTCGGCAAATACTATTCTTAACAACCCACATGGGAATCCACATCATGCCTTAACCCATTAACACATTACCATTTCACATCATTTAACCATTCACCCAATTCCCATGTGTTATGCCTATCTCACTAAGCATTCAATATTAAACATATAATCTATCCCATTATGGTCTTTAATCAGGTTACTCATTAACCCATTTAACTCATTCATCAATCCCATGACTCAACCATTTAACCCATTCCACGTTAACCCTAATGTTATTTCCAAGTCTTGGCGAATCACATAACTTATATTCCACGTTCAACCAATCATGCCCACATATTTATCAAGGCCTCTAAAATTCATTACATGATGGTCACTTGTTTAATATCATTCCCTAAATCCGGGAAAAGCTGACACATCCCATGGATGGCCTCAATTAGGTCAAGTCTATCCCAACACATCCCATAGGGATTATGAGGGTTCCAATTTTCCATTTTAAACACCATTATTACCAAACATACAATGTCTATCCAAAACATAACCAGAGGAAAGAAAGATCACAACTAAACATGCAAAAATACTCAAATAACTATGGGATATCACTTATAGACCACCTACCTCAAAACCAAGGTTAAATTCACTCTCAATCGAGTCCTCGGACCTCGATCCAACCAACCTTTGGAGATTCAACCTAAAACTCACCCAAAAGATAGGGTTTTAGAGCATTGAAATGAGAGGGAGAGAAGATACAAACCCTAAACCAAAAAGAGAAGCAAGGATGGGATTAGCCTTACCCGGAGCTTCGATCCGCAACCAACAGCACCAAAAACTCCTTAGAAACGAAGGAGATCGGTCTCATGGAGCCTTTTCGAGATTTGGGTGGAGTGGGCGGAAATGAGAGGAAATCCTGATTGGGGTTTTAATTCCTGGAGTGGAAAACTTGTAATTTCTCCCATCTTTAAGTGGTCGCATGGTTTGTCCGCACGGTTTGGGAAACTATGCGCAAACCATGCGCAAGACACTTTCTGGAGGAGGAGGGGTTGCACGATTTCACCGCAAGGTTTGTCAAACCGTGCGCAAACCATGTGCATGATTCTACCTGGAGGAGGAAGGGTCACACGTTTTAGCTCGGACAGGCCGCACGGTTTCCCTAGTCGTGCGCAGGCCATGCGACTTGGCCTATCTTAACCATATTTCCTTTCTCCCATACCCCGATCCCCCAAAACACCCCCAAGGACTCTCACACTCCCAGGAAACATCCCATGACGCATGAAACAAGGGATTCAACCAAAACATAATTAAAACATAACTTTTCAAAAAAACTGGGATCTTACAATCTTCCCAACTTATAATGGCTCATCCTCAAGCTGAGTTCCCAAGCCTCTTTGCTCAACCAAAGAGAAGAGATTGGGCCACTGAGCCCACATATCCGTTTCCCACTCCCATGTTTCTTCCGGAACTTTCCCATGCTACCATAGTATTGGAACTAATGGTACAACCTTTCCTCGCAAGAACTTTTCACTATGGTCCACCACACGAACCGAATGCTCCTCAAAGGACGCATTTTCCTCAAGAACCAAATCCTCAACATCAACCATGTGAGATGGGTCAGGTTGATACCGTCGAAGCTGGAACACATGAAACACATCATGCATTCAACCATTCCACTGTGGAAGAGCCAATCGGCAAGCCTCCGATCCTATCCACAATCTCAAAAGGTCCCACATACATGGGAGCCAACATACCCTACATTCGTATCCGATGGTGACCCAACCTTGGTGACACCCGAAGGAACACTTTATCATCCACTTCAAACTCAAGATGTCTACGACTCCGATCTTTATATGACTTTTGCCTACTCTAAGCCGTATCCATCCCCTTCCTGGTCAAATTTACTCTCTCTGAAGTCTCCTACATGAGACTTGTCCCCAACAACTCAGTTTCACCGGCCTCTAGCCAACACAACGGAGATCTGCATGGCCTCCTATGGAGTGCCTCAAATGGTGCCATCTGAATCATATCCTGAAACATTTTGTTGTGGGAAAACATAACCAAAGATAGGTGTCTCTCCCAAGAACCACCAATGTCCAAGACACAAGCTCTTAACATGTCTTCCAACACTCGGATTATATGCTCCGACTGCCCGTCCGTCTGTGTGTGGTAATCCGTACTAAAAAACACATGTGTACCAAGAGCCTTCTGCAAACCCTGCTAGAAACGCAATGTGAAACGCGGATCTCGGTCCGAAACTATAGTCCACGGCACACCATGCAACCACACTATTTCCCGAACATACAGCTCACCCAACTGGTCGACTATATGGGTCTGCTGAATCTGTATGAAATGAGCCACTTTAGTTAACTGATCCACAATCACCCATATTTCATCATTATTCTATGGCATACTCTGAAGACCCATGACAAAATACATTGTCACTTCATCCCACTTCTATTCCAGAATGGGCAATGGATGCAACAAAACTCTTGGGCGTTGATGCTCGGTCTTCACCTGGTGACAGGTAAGACACCGCACCACAATGCCCGCAACTTCATTCTTCATTCCAGGCCGCCAAAAATTCCTTCATTGATCTTGGTACATCTTGGTCAAACCAGAATGCACTGCCCACATTGATGCATGGAACTCACGCATAAACTATTCCCACACAGACATTGGCACAACCACACTATCATGAACACAAACAACTCCGTCCACACTAACGGCCCAACAAGAAGGTAGCTCCCCACCTTTATGCTTATCCTTCATGATCAAAAAATCAGGATCATTATGGTGACCTTCCTTAACTCGACTTAAAAGCGTCAATTCCATCATTAAGGATGAAAGAGTGACCTGAACATTCTCCTCCTGCACCTCTAGGTGCATCTCTGCAAACAAACCCATCACTTTCCACTCAGTACTAGATTCCTAAACAACCTGATTCTGAACCATTCTGCTCAAATAATCAGAAACACTATTTTCTTTTCCCGGTAGGTACACAAAATAAATTCCAGAAGACTGTAGGTATTCAACCCATATTCACTGCGGAAGATTCAGATCCCACTGTGAGAAGATGTATTTTAAACTCTTATGATCAGTAAACACGGTAAACCATTCTCCCAACAGATAGTGCCTCCAACACTTAAAGGGGTACACTACGGCAGCCAAATCAAGATCATGAGAGGGATAGTTCCACTTAGGGGCTCTCTGCTTCCTTGACCCATAAGACACAACCCACCCATCTTGCATCAAAACAACCCCAAGTCTGATTCTGGAAGCATCAAAAAACACGATGTACTTATTACCTGGCTTAGGTAAGATCATGATAGGTGCAGTCGTCAACTACTTCTTCAACTCTTAGAAGGAATTCTCAGAATCCTTAGGAAATTCGAAACTGATTACCTTCTTGGCCAAGCTCGAAAGTGGTGCTGACAAGTGAGAGAAATCATGAAGGGACCTTCAGTAATACTCAGCCAAACCTAGAAAACACTGAACATCAGAAACACTTTTGGGATTCTCCCAAGATACAACTGCCTGCACTTTCTCTGGATCCACTGACACACCTTCCTCTGAGATGATGTGACCTAGAAAATGCACCTCTCCTATCCAGAATTGACACTTTGATACCTTAGCGTATAGTCGGTGCACTCTTAGTGTACCCAAGACGATGTCAAGATGTTGGGAGTGATACTAGTGAGTTTTTGAGTACAATAAGATATCCTAAACAAAGACAACCACAAACCTATCTAGATGGGGATGAAAGAACTGGTTCATGAAATCTATAAACACTGCCAGTGCATTGGTCAATCCTAAAGTCATTACCATAAACTCAAACAACCTGTACCGACTCCAGAAAGTTGTCTGTGGTATGTCGGAGGACCTCACCCTCAACTAGTGATAACATGACCTCTGATCAATCATAGAAAAAAATGATGCACCACTCAAATGATCAAACAGGACATCAATTATAGGAAGATAGTACCGATTTTTCACCGCCATCTGATTCAAATTTCGATAGTCGACAAACAGCCTTAACGACCCAACAACCTTCTTTGCAAAAAGCACGGGAGATCCCCAAGGAGACGGACTAGGACGGATAAAACCCTTACGATCCAACTCCTCAAGATGAATGTTCAGTTCCTGGAGTTTTTATGATGCCATACAGTATGGCGGAATAGAAACTGGCACTGTTCCAGGAAGTAACTCGTTCGTGAACTCAACATCCCTCTCTGAGGGTAACCCTGAGAATTCCTCAGGAAACACATCCTGAAATTGATCCACCACAAGAGGGAAAACAGATTGCTCGCATCATTCATTGTCATCAAGCATGAGACTTTCCACTCGAACCATGAGTCCATTCATCTATTGAAAAAACGGACCCACATGCCCTGCTCGAACATCCCATTCTCCACGGTGGACATAAGCATCACCCTCAAGCAACTTGAACGATACTCTACGATGGTAATAGTATATGTGTGCCCAATACAACACCAAAAAATCCATTCTCAGGGTTAGGTCAAACCCTGACATCTCAGCAATGAAAAAGTCCCACAAAAAATGATACCCACCAACTTCCAAGGCACATCCCTTACACTGCATGATATCCTCATCCCGCACCCCCAACGGAGTGTCAAATGACATAAATCCAAACACCCATTCCATAAGTAAACCCAATGCTACAACATGTTTAGAAAAGATAGAAGAGTGTGTTGAACCTATGTCAAACAACAAAGTAGAAAAAGTAGAAGCAACAAGGATTGTACCTCGAACAGTCGATGGTCCAGCCTCATCATCACCAGGCGCAAACTGAACTGCCTGAAGCTGACTTGCCCCTTTACCTAGGGATCCAGCCTAAATGCCCTGTGCTACACTGCCATGCTGGTGTGAGCGATCTTACCCTGGAGTTACACATCCACTACCCCTACCAGTACGGCTCGTGGAGCTCCAACTGCCTACCTGATATGGGTAAACTAATCTCATTCCCATATCCTATACATTCCATCCACCATCATACAATCCCACCTGCCAAGGTCTCCTGCCAAACATCTGCACATGTCTTATCTTCCCGCACGAATGACAGTCAACAGGAGGTCGAGGACACTGACCACACATTTTCCCCAGCCTACCACACTGATAGCAGAACACCTTTTTTCCACTATGAGATGCTGACCGTCTCATCCAACCACTTTGACAACTTCTACCACGCTATGATCTCTTATGGCGTCGCTTCCAACCTTCGGTAGCCGCACCGCTCGTCTGCCTCGCTGGCACCCCAAGCCCACTACCCGAAGCTCTCTTCAGGTTTTCATCCGAGATTACTGACTGATCTACTACAAATGCGAACCTCTTCAAGCGGAAGATGTTTACTTGAGACCTGATCTTGTGTCTCATCCCATCCTGAAAATTCTTTACTACTATTACCTCATCCCCTTCTGACACTGGGACAAAGCGTCTCAAATTATCGAAGCGACTTGCATAGTATATCACTGATAGCGATCCCTGAGTTGGACTCATAAAATCTGTATCCCGCTCCTACCTCAAGGTCTCTGGGTAGAAATTCTATAGAAACTTTTCCTGAAAAACCATCCACGACATTTCCATAGCCTGCTCGATCTGAGCCTAAATGTCCCACAAACTCCTTGGATGGCTCCAGAACATATAAGCAGCCAGATTCACCCGCATTTCGACAGGGGTCTCTAGATGATCCAGTATCATCAGGACAGACTCTAACCAAAACTCCACAGCCTCTGGCGCACCCTCTCCGGTGAAGGTCAGAGGGTCCTACAACTAGAACTTCATAGTCATCTCAAACATACTTGGTGAAACCCGCCTTGGGTCTCGATCCATCATCTCCATTTGGCAAGCCAAGTTCTCCTGTAATTGGACTTCTATATCTTCATTGATCACTAAATTTTCATTCTTTTCTACCAGAGGAGTGTTATCAGCAACATCCTCTCGTTTCCCAACTGGTAACTGACGTCATGGTGGCATTTCTCTATAATTCCAAGCATGAGATTTAGAACACATACCACATAACTTTCACAACTTTATCAAAAACTCTTTACTAGCTACAATAACCCACTTTTCATATACTAACGCAAAAACATTTTACAACATGTTTCAAACCCTATTACTCCATTAAACATCATTTACCCACTTTTTTTATCTCATTCTTCTCATTATTTATTGGTTTAATGAAATGCATGATGCACCCTACTTGCATGCCTCACAGACCCACCTCATGCATGTGTCTAATACAATGCATGTCACCAATATCCCTAGATGCCTATAATGATGTATGAATTCCAATCCTCGTGACGTTAAGGCCACAATCCAAATATCATAAAACAGTCACATAAAACCACATGTGCATCACCCAATAGTGAAATATCATCAACTGTAACAACACACAACCAAGAACAACATTTCCCACCCAGAGTGACATGGTTTCCCCCCGTACATGGGTTAGATACTCCCAACCACGAGTGCATTACCATGGCTGACACATCTTATCCCTTGGCTACCAATCCCAAATAACAAGACCTTAGAGAAGGAGAAGAAAGACCTCCTCTGATACCACTTTGTAACGTCCCCAACCCAAATGCCACTAAATCGGTACTCCGAGCCGGGTGGTTACATGACCTTAAGCGCACCTCCCCATACGGAAAAGGCTACCAACTAGTTGTGGGGGTCTATGTGCTCATGTGGGGAGACTATACCCCCTTTTTATCAGAGTAAGCCACAACAGAAATAAACCAATAGCGGAAACAATAATAAAAAAACAAGTAACATGTTTAACAACCATTTTCATCAACAAAATATTTCATGTCATACTACAAGTGAAAAGGTGAACAAAATCCCAAAAAGAGGACAATAGCTAAAATCCCCAAAATGGTCTCGACTCCAAGTCGAGATCCTCCACCAAGTGATTCCCATGTCCACTCACTATCTAGCAAGGACCCCCTGCCCTTCTTCTGACATGCAAACATGAAGTATACTCAGGTACTCATCGGCGTCCCGAGCAGGGTGTGAGTAAAACTCGGTAGGCCACCACCAACGGTGTCTACAAAATATCCAGTATGAATAGGTAGTGCATGAAAAAGGAATATGAATGATAATTTCCATGTAATTAATTAAGGTTCCATTAACAAGTTCAGTGTCAAGCCATTTCCAATTCCATTACCATTCTTCCACACCGTTTATCATCACATACAATTTCATCACACTTCCATGGGTTAATCACATTCATTATGTAACATGGGTTTATGACCAACAATCACATGCAAGAGGGTAAACAGATTGTTATCCTATCTCACTAGGACTAACCCCTCATACCAACCATTACCTAACCTCGAAGCCTCTGTCCAGGTGGATGCAACCATTTGGAGAATAGACTCTCAGTCCCCTTTCCTAACTCATGCATTTAGGGTGGAGTTTAGAACCCTAGTCTATGCTTTTACCATGGGCATAGATCCTCATGTCATACCCCACTCTACGAAGCCATGTAAACATGCTTATATATAAGTAACCATCATCCATCCAAACCATTGCCCTTCGGAAAAATATATTCACAACAATCCACATGGGAATCCACATCATGCCTTAACCCATTAACACATTACCATTTCACATCATTTAACCATTAACCCAATTCCCATGTGTTATGCCTATCTCATTAAGAATTCAACATTAAACCCATAATATATCCCATTATGGTCTTTAATAATTTTACTCATTAACCCATTTAACTCCTTCATCATTCCCATGAATCAACCATTTAACCCATTCCACTTTAACCCTTAGGTTATTTCCTAGTCTAGGTGCTTCACTTAACTTCTATTACAAATTCAACCAATCATTCCAAATATTTATCAAGGGCTCTACAATTCATTACAACAAGGTCAATTGATTAATATCAATCCCTAAATCTGAGAAAAGATGGCACATCCCATGGATGGCCCTAATTAGGTCAAGTCTATCCCAACACTTCCCACGGGTATCGTGAGGGTTCCCATTTTCCATTATAAACAACATTTTTACCAAACATGCCGAGGTTGTCCAAAACATAACCAAAGGAAAGCAAGAACACAACTAAACATTCACAAATACCCAAATAACTACGGGATATCACTTATAGAACACCTACCTCGAAACCGTGGTTGAACGCACTCTCAATCGAGTCCTTAGACCTCGATCCATCCATCCTTTGGAGCTTCAACCTAAAACTCACCCAAAACACAGGGTTTTAGAGCTTCAGAATGAGGGGGAGAGAAGATACAGTACCTAAACCAAAAAAAAAGAAGCATGGATGGGATTAGCCTTACCGAGAGCTTCGATTCGCAACCAACGGCACCAAAAATGCCTTATAATTGAATGAGATCGGTCTCTTGGAGCCTTTGTGTGAATTGGTTCGTGTCTAGGGTGGAGAGGGAAAAAATGAGAGGAAACCACGAATGAGGTTTTAAATCCCGGAGTGGCAATCTTGTAATTTTCCCAACTTTAAGTGGATGCACGGTTTTTCTGCATGGTTTGGAAAACTGTGCCCAAACCGTGTGCATTCCACTGTCCGGAGAAGGAGAGGACGCATGATTTAGCCACACGGTTTGGAAAACCATGTGCAAATTGTGTACATGATTTTGTTCGTAGGAGGAAGGGTGTCACGGTTTAGCCTGGGCAGGTCGGACGGTTTTCCTGGCCATGCACAAGCCGTGCACCATGGCCTATCTTGCCCAGATTTCCTTTCTCCTATTCCCCGATCCCCCGGAACACCCCCAAGGCCTCTCACACTTTCAAGAAACATCACTTGAATCCCAAAACAACGGATTCAACAAAAACATAATGAAAACATACCTTTCCAAAACAACCAAAAGCTTACATGTATAATGGATCTATGGTGACATTAAACAAATTAAAATATAATATATTACTAATAATTATTTAAACACTTTTTTAGTTAAAATGCAGTATTTTTCACTATAATTTAGAAAATGAAACATCAAAAAATAATAGCAAAAATTGACCCCTTTAGAAATTTTACATTTTGAATTCCAAAATTATATTTATTTTGAAAAATAATATTCATAAAATATAAAAAATATAGTTTTAATATAGGAACACAATTAAAATCTTGTAAAACTCAGTTTTTTGTGTAATGAAAACAAACATAGAGTTCTGGGTAGAGTATACATAACTTTCTGTTGTATATAATAATTCCATCATCAAACTTAAATTTTATCTAAAAGTAAAAATTCTATAACATATTAGGGTGCTAGAATTAATCAAAAGGTAAAATTGTAAATTCAAATAAGTGGATTTAATATAAGAATAGGTTAGTTATAAGGACCCGACCTTAAAACATTACATAATCTTGAATTAAATGAATAATTCACATTGAGGATCTTTTCAGGTTTAGAAGTTTAGATAATTAGAACATAACTGTTACATCTCACAAGATTACAAAGTAGACACTTCTACTAAGTTTCCATTTTTTTAAAATAAAAACTCTTAAAAAGAAACATTTCTAGTTCTATGTTTTATATAACATGTCTTTCCTTGATCCCATCCTTGACCGTATTCCACTTTAAGTCCTGTGGAAATCATTTCAAGAACTTGGGATGAGCATAAAAAGCACAGTAAGGGATATAAAAATACTGAAAGAAAACATTAGTCCATGTATACATAAGAATCAATGAAATCATACTTCACTCATAAAACATAAGCACTTCCACATACCTTATTAAATCATAATATTTATGAATAACTCATATAAATCCTAAGACATAAAGTTAAATTGAGGAATTCATAACATTCTAATGTAGGGAGTAACCCTAATGGTTACGTTTGGAATACCCATCACAGTATATTCCCTAAATCTTTTTGGAGAAACCTTACCGTTTAACTCCTTCACATTACCCAATTCATTAGAGAGCTATCATGGGCTCACCCGCCCTTAGTTTATCTCGGAACCACACGTATTTATAAACAATGCCCAAGAACCATAACATAATAGTATCACATAAAACATGCATAAAGGAAACATAAAATTTCCACATTTCAATCCCAATATATCAAAATCAAATTGATATAATCAAAACATTATCAAAACCATTTTCAATAACAAAATAAATTAAAAGTAAAACATGGTATTTATTTTTCATTTAAAAAAAGGTATGTCTTGTAGAGGAAGCGTATACTCAAATAATGGTCATGGCGGGGGAGAATTCTTTGTCGCCGCATACATAAGAACATTCCCTTTTGTCCTTTAGTAAAATGCTTCGTATAAAAAGATTCCATTTGAATAAGAGTAAAATTCAAAGGGGTTTATACACTGTATAAAATAAAGTTGAGTATAAAATAAAATATGCCTCAATAAATGGAGATTGAGACGAAGTCCCATACCACTTTGAAGCTTTTAGCATTTTATACCATTTATATCTATATAAATAAATCCTTAAAAACCATTTTGAAATCATGGATATTAATGAGAAATATTTATAAGAATAAATCATTAAAACATTTAAAATGATATTTTAGTTAAAGAGTTTTTATCAAAATGAGAGACAATTGAATACAAATAATTGAGGAATAACATTTAATAAGAACATTATAATATCATGATATAATATGCCAAAGGACTGTATATACACCATATAAGAGTGAATTGGTTCATAACAACAATGAAGTCTCAATAGAAATGTAAAATGAGATTAAATCCCTTATAAAGAAGGTATCCTTAAATTAAGGATAAATCATTCTCATAATTATGTGTGAAAAATATAAATACACCCAATATAAGTGGAAATTAAGTGTAAAACAACAAGAGGTCGTTCAAACATATTCATAGGATTACATATTCAATAAATACAAGTTGAACTCCAAGAAACCGAAATTGGGTTAAGATGTTCCCTTGTAAAAATTTGACAGCTTAACGACATCACTTTAAAATTCCGAAAACGACTTGATGAGACAAAAAGGGTATATCATCAATTGGAAATAAATTTTACATCAATAAGGATATATTATAACATATACCAATATAATAATATATAAATTAAAATACCTATCAAAAATAAGTCTTTTAAAAGAGGAGTGTGAAAGGTTCCCTTACCGACTTGGGTAACATTTGAAACGTACAACCCATGAAAGAAGGACTATACAACATTGATGTAAATACTCATAAAAAAGTATATTAAACAAAGAGTAGAATAATGGGAAGTACATACACCACTCAATGTAATTGGTGGAAAATGTTTCATATATCCCACACGAATAAAAGTGAGATGAAAAATCCCTTACGAAAACTCGGCAGCCTAACGACGCCTCTTAAAACATCCAAAAATGGATTTATGAGATCAAATAGGTTCTCTCATAATATGAACATACAAAGTAAATAATGAGGAATATAAAATAACATCCCCAAACATAATAAAGGTGATCTTAAAATAAATGACATAAAAGAGAGTACTTAAAAAGAAAGAGAGAGGTATGATCCCTTATCTCAAGTCTGACTTGTCTTGTTCGTTTCTTTATATTCCTGAATAATAAAAATTGATCAATTATTAATATCTTAATGACCTCATTTAATGTTTATTATTCAATTCATAACACATATTATAATGTTATAATAATTAGTTAATTATGCGAGTTCATATCAGACGTTTTTTGTCGATGTTCGGTACATGAGTCGAAAATGAACTTGTTTGAAAAGAATTGTCCATGTAGTAATAATTTAACCATCTCCAGAATAGTATTAATGATTTAAATATCACATATATCCAGTATATATTCATTTTATACTACTCGATAACATTTTTAAATAAAAAATTAAATGCACCGTTCATGGAAACGGTAGGTCGTACGTACGCATGACCGCTACTTTCATTTCTTTGTCATATTAATGGAATTAAAACTAAATGGGATATATATATATACATATTATTTAAAGATTAATATATTTGTTATATAGGTCACATTATTTCATTAATTTAATTCTTTATACATTCCATGTGTTGCATGAATGAGTCACATCACTTGAGGGGGCGGTAGTCCACACTTCTTCAAATGAAATTATCGCATTTGAAGAAAATGAAAATCATAAAGGTATGTTTTAAATGTAAAAAAAAAGCATAGAGTGGAAATAAATATTATATATATCATAAATAAATATAGTTCCGCCATAAGGGACACCATGAGAGGTGGTAGGTGATGATATAACAATCATCGTTTCGTGAGGCAGTAATTCGCCATCCATGGAAACATTATGTTCTGTAACCATTAGACGGAGCTATGTGTAAGTGTAGCTATAATCCATCTCATAAAAACATCCTAATATATTGAAGATACCTGGTTTGTTATAAATAAAGCAATAAAAAGATTTTATGGGTTTAGAGAAGAAAAATAAAATAAAAGATCATAAGAGAAGACATTACTTTCAAATCGGGTAACTCCCTTTGGTTTGAACCAAAAGGGTTTCTTGAAGATATTTCTGCCTAAGGTAAGGATTCTATGATGAATAAAGGTATATAGAAATATAAAATGAGCAGATTTTGGCCCGGACAATGGCTTGAGAGGTGTGGGTAAGGAGGTAGAAGTGGGGGCCTTTTATAAGAGGGAGGATGGGCACTCTTGGAAAGTCAAGAAATGTTACTTTATATTAAAATGATTTTCGGATTTTAAAGGTCCCGCATTGATATAGTTCGAGGGTAAGGTGATAAGAATTCGAAATATACTCATAAAATAGGTTTTTGACAAGTGTAAATCTAAGATTTTACACTATAGTTTCATTTTATTTAAATCATTCACTTATAAGGTAATCGCTGCATCATCATGGTGTCATAAAAAAATTAATTTATTTAATGTCTAAAAATTATAGAAAAAATAATATGATGTAGGAAATAGTTTTATCTTTTAAATTACTATTTATAGTCAAAGATATCGTTTACATAGACAAAACTAATTTTTTTTTACTTAGGTGTTACATTCTTTGGTGATGTTCTCCTTTCTTTAAAAATTAAAAGATATAGTGTCACTATCTCCCAAAAGTTATTCCATGGGGTCCCAATGTTTGGCACAAGGAATACCATAGTCAGTAAGGATACAAAAAGTATCATAAGGACACATTTGGGGTCATTTTATTTTTTTATGATGTTATTTTATTACCCTTAACTACCCGATTACCAATTAAACACGATAATTAATGATAATTAACGATGTTATTATTCATAATGTCCAAAAACAAGAGTCTTAATTACACAATTTAAAAGTTATGATTAAAAATGTGGAATAAATTTTATCAAATTCCAAACATAGAAATTGTTGTAATTAATTTAAAATTAAATCTCGTTGTCAAAACAAAAGACAGGTTTTTAAGAAGTAAAATTTGTCAAAAGATTGACTTGTTTTTACATCCAATTGAAAGGTGAAATTACTTCCAATGAGAAAAATTTTATTAAGTGATAAAAACATAATAAAATTTTACTTTTAAAAAATTAGAATTAAAATATAACTATATAAATAAATTGGATGAAAATACAGTTTTGAATTAAAAAGCTGTATCTTTCACTATTCATTAAAAAAAGAACATTAACATAAAAATACCAAAAAATCACCCTAAGAAATATTTTATATTCCAAATTCCAAAATTATGTCCATTCTATCAATTTAAAAACCTAGATATTTCTTTAATAAATTATATAGTTAATTCCTGTAATCAAAAAAATAGCATGTTTTTAAGAAACAATAACTATCAAATGATTGACACTTGTTTATGTCCATTTTCAAAGTGAAATTAATTCTAATGACCACCATTAAATTAAATGGTAAAAATATATTCTAATTACACTTTAAATCAATTAAAAAAGATAATATAACCATATAATTAAATTAGATGAAAAAGCAGTTGTGAAGTAAAATGTGTATTTTTCACTATTCATTAAAAAATCAACATTGTCATAAAAAACCAAAATTTTATCCAAAGTAGATTTCAATGTCCCAATTCAATATAATAAGTGTATTTTGACAAATAGAGCTTATTAAATTGTCAAATTTAGATTTAAAAAGGTTCTTCATCAAAAGGCGGTAAAACAATCTTTTAAAAATATTAGAGTATTTATTCTTAAAATTGGATTCATTTCCATTTTAAGGCTCTAAAATTTATTGGATAAATGTAAAAATATTCAACAAACATATGTAATCATTTTTTTAGTTATTTCTGTTCATTCGCGACATTACAATAGCTAGGCATTAACTATTTAAAATAATATTATTATATTGTCAGTGTGCAATATAAGATTTCAAAGAAACTCGTTGTTGCATATTGGGTACGTCATTGAGCATAGCTTTCCCTTTAACGTAATATTAACAAATATTGATAAACATGAGTATGTAATAATATTTATTTACCTGGGTGTTGCATCCTTCCTCCCTTTTGGGAATTGCTTCCTCACAATTTTAAAATTGGGCTTGGAAACGTCATTGAAAGCCCCACATCGGAAAAAGAGTCAGTAAAACTATCACTTTAACAGAATGAAAGAGAAGTACAGAGGTCACCCTAGTTAACCCATTCTAAGATTCCATGTAGGAAATCATGGATATGGAAGAAAAAAACAAAGGGTCATGTTCTGAGGGAGCGTGATAGAAAACATGTTTAGGAGAATGTTAACCATCGGAAAATCACAAACATGTGATGGGTTAAACGGTATTTTATTCCCCAATAAGAAAAGTTAACAGACAACATTTTTGTTTTAGGTTACTTTTCATCGAGGAACTTATTTATGAGCATAACTAAACCCTAAGGAAACATACTTAATTGTCATGTAGACTTTCATCTCTTACTAGATTTCTTACACAAACTCATATTTTCTCCAAAAGACGAGTATTTAGTATGACTTGTTAACATTCAGAGCTCTATAATCATCTTCTAGAGAATAAAATAATCCAAAAAAGAGAACTATACTTTTTTCATGTCTTTAGAAAAAAACCAAAACAAAAATTCTTAGTACGATATCAGATAATACCCAAAAAGGATAATCCTTTATAAAAAGAAAATCTATTCTTAATCCCAACATTGTTTCCAACAAAACACAAATTTCAACAAAGACCATTCGATAAAAAATTGTCTATAAAATTCTTCAAAGTAAACTAAACTAATATTGAATCCCAATTATTTGAAGGATTTAATCACATAGTCTTCCAAGGTAAATAATAAAATTTATCTCCAAATAACATCAGTTGCTCTTAAAGTCTCATACTGAAAAGTAATTAACCTAATCATATATCCTCCATGATAGGTCAATAATTTCCTAGATAACCCAAAATCAACTTTTTCTTGATTTAGAAAATCATCTTACTAAAAATTATTTGTCATGATAACCAGGGACAATAGGTAGTCTAGTGGTAGGTGATAAATACCAGTCGCACATTGGTTGGGTGTTCGATTCCCACTGCTTTGTCCGGCACGACGGGTTGTCACACGATCTACGTGTTGTCCTTTTTCCAAAACTATATAATTCATAAAACATTACCCAAAAAGAGATAAAATCATCAAAAATAACCATAACATAATTTAACCTCAATGTTATCTCATGCCTTTCATTTTCCATCATAACATATAGTAACCCATAATTACCTCAAAAGTAAGGATTATATAAACCCTAATGGTTACCTTTATAATTATTTCCTGAACTTCCACATTGAGTTGGTTATCTCATACATGATGCATTAGAGAACTCACCATGTATAAAGTGGTTAATCATGACTCCTGATATTTGGTTGAGAAAAACCACAAGAGTTCTCATTGCAGCTCCCATATCATCCAGTCTCTTAATCATAGAACCACCACTGTTTCCTTCAAACCCATTGTCACATTGGTACCTGCTAGATCCATCCATTTACTAAACCAAAAATCTCAGTGTGAGTATATCAACAAAATTATCATGTACTAATGAGGAAGATAAACACTAAGATATACTTAATCATTCACTTTATCTAAAAACTACGACTCTTTCTGAAATCCTAACCATTATGGTAATGTCACTTATGCTTAAATAATACCCTTACCTCTAAAGTTATCTAAACTGAACGTTGATAGAAACTATAAGGACCCGGCCATAAAACATTACATAATCTTGAATTAAATGAATAAATCACTTTGAGGATCTTTTCAGGTTTAGAGTTTTATCTAATTAGGACATAACTATTACATCTCACAAGATTACAATGTAGACACTTCTACTAAGATTCCATTTTTTTAAAAATAAAAACTCTTAAAAAGAAACATTTCTAGTTCCATGTTTTAGATTGCATGTCATTCCATGATCACATCCTTGACCGTATTCCATTTTAAGTCATCTGGAAAACATTTCAAAAACTTGGGATGATCACAAAAAACTCACTAAGGGATATAAAAATACGGAAAGAAAGCATTAGTCCATGTATACATAAGAATCAATTAAATCATAATTCACTCATAAAACATTATCACTTTAACAAACCTCATTAAATCATATGATTTATGAATAACTCATAGAAATCATAAGACATGAAGGTAACTTGAGGCATTCATAACATTCTTACATAGGGAGTAACCCTTATGGTTATGTTTGGAATACCCATCATAGTATATTCCCTAAATCTCTTCGGATAAAACTTATCGTTTAACTCCTTCACGTTACCCAATTCATTGGAGAGCTATCACGGGCGCACCCGCCCATAGTTTATCACAGAACCACCCGTCTTCATAAAAAATCCCAAGAACCATAACATAATTGTATCACATAAAACATGCATGAAGGAAACATAACATTTCCACATTTCAATCACAATATATCAAAATCACATTGATATAATCAAAACATTATTAAATCCATTTTCAATACCAAAATAAAAGAAAATTAAAACATGGTATTTATTTTTCATTTTAAAAAAAGGTAAGGCTTGTAGAGGAATCTGAAACTCAAATAATGGTCACGGCGGTGGAAAATTCGTTATCTCCACATACGTAAAAACATTTTCTTCTGTCATTTAGTAAAGCGCTTCGTATAAAAATATTACTTTTGAATAAAAGTAAAATTCAAAGGGGTTTATACACCGTATAAAAGAAAGTGTTGTATAAAATGAAATATGCCTCAATGAAAGGATATTGAGGTGAAGTCCCAAACCACATTGAAGCTTTTAACATATTAAACCATTAATATTCATATAAAAAATCCTTAAAAGCCATTTTGAAAACGTGGGTATTAATGAGAAATATTTATAAAAATAAATCATTAAAACATTTAAAATGATATTTTAATTAAAGTGTTTTTAACAAAATGAGAGACACTTGAATAAAAATAATTGTGGAATAACATTTAATCAGAACATTATAATATCATTAGAATAAAGGTATTCAAGATATAATATGCCAAAGGATAGTATACACACCATATAAGAGTGAATTTATACATAACAACAATGAAGCCTCAATAGAAATGTAAACCGAGATGAAATACCTTATAAAGAAGGTATCCTTAAATTAAGGATAAATAAATCTCATAATTATGTGTGAAAAATATAAATACAACCAATATAACTGGATATTAAGTGTAAAACAACAAGATTTCATTCACACATATTCATAGGATTACATATTCAATAACAACAAGTTGAACCCAACGAAATCGAAATTCGGTTATGAAGTTACCTTGTAAAAATTGAACAGCTTAACTATAATGACCCATACTTTACATACATTGTTAATACATAAAAATTGAAGTAAACTTATTACAACATATAACAAGACCATGAAAGGACCGTATAAGTATAGTGTCTTTAGAAACTGGGAAACATAAACAACTGGTTCATAAAATCATCTACGTTGTCTCCCATTTATTTCATCATATCTGGAGTCCCTTTTTTTCATATCCTACTTAATAACCTTATTCCTCACCTGGGGAAAGAAAACATACAAAAGGGTGAGATCAAATGCTCAGTAAGGGTAAACAAAAGTAATATCAATCACATCATAATCATAAGAACATAACATTTTGGGAATCTTAACCTGCAAAATAGATCATAATTTCATAACATGGGATAAATCATAGTAGTGAAATGTAATCTCAATAATCATAAATTAAAAAATGAAACTTTGTGGCATTCACACATAATCATATAGAATCATTTCATAGTAGTCAAGACTCACTGCCAAGACTATCTTAGCGGACAAAGTCCATTTCTGAACCGAGTTCACTCCTCGTTTCTGTCCTGTTTCACTGAACCGGATTAAGCTGTCGTTCTAGCCATGTCTATCTTATGAGATATAAATCTTTACCCAATCAATTGGAGGGAGATATAGGTCCCACCCATCTCATCATGATACCATTCTTATGTAATCCACAAAATCATAAATCATATATCATTACATAACCCATGTAATAAAAATGGGATTCTTAAACATCGTGATATCATAAAACAATTCATATAAGATAAAGGAATTAATAAAAATAATTCCATCACAAAATAATAAAATCAATGTAATAATAGGGATAGAAACAGAACCCTATATTATCTTATATGGAATATACTTTTGATAAAACACTTGAACTCCATTCTTGAGGAAAATATCCTTTCTACTTCAAAAACATTTTTCCTTTCTTAACATGTCATAAAATTTTAAACTAAAAAAAGTTGATTAAAAATAAACTTGAAAACATGTAAAGAAAGCTTCTTGGAAATAATGTTTTAAAAATCCATTCATTCCATATAAGTTAATAAAACATTCTTCTCGTACTTTTTTTGGAAAAGTCAAAAACTACCTCGTACGAAAAACGACAAAAGATTCCTTTCATATCTTTTACTAAATTCTCATCGAAGGGTAAAATTGGATTTAAAATTTTTTAGGAGGATATATATAATATAACATATTGAGGAAACATGTATGTGGATGATAAATATTCCCCAGTAATTTTGAAGTATAAACAATCTCGGATAAAAATTGAGATTGCGAGATTTTCCCTTACCTTAGGTCCGATTTTCTTCGTAATTGTCTAAACCTCCTATATAATTATTTAAATAGTGTCATTGAATTATTCTAGGATCATAATTATTTTTATGATATCATATATGGTCATATTCTTATCTTTTTATTTGTAATATTTCATTGTAACTTGTTATTCGGGTGTTTATTGCTTTTTGTTCTTATGCGTGTTTTGTCGAATAAATTATTATTCTTCTTTTTAGGTTATAGATACCTCATTTCCAGAATGGTATTAGAGCAATACATATCATGTTTATTCACTCAATTCATTTATGTAATCATTATGCAATGAAAATCATGTAGAACGAGTCGCATAACATCGTGGAGACGGTATTCCGTACGTACGCACGAGCGATGATATCATTCCCATGATCGTGGAATTGTATTGGAGTGTATGTATACTATTTCACAATCAATATCACATTAAAATAATCATATATTGTCATTATTTACACCATTATACTCATCCAAGTAAGGTGGTGGTGGAAAATAGATTACACCACGGCGTGGAGACGGTATTTCGTACGTACGCACGCACGTTGATTTCGTTTTCCGTAGGATGGATAGATGGTGAAATAGATTTGTTTCATACATATAATAACATATAATTATATGAGTGATAATGATGTAATTACTTCATAATGAAACAAATAAATAAGAAGAAGTTGAAGAAGAAATAAATTTGAAAGAATCAGTAACAGACATTACCTCTTCTTTGAAGTTCCTCTTTGAGGCCTCTTCATAGGGCACTAAAATTTGTCTTCGAAGAAGACCAGAACCTCTATGATGTTTCTAGAGAAGTAGAGAAGAAACTTTTTCAGGGTTTTTCCGTGTTTTAAGGATCAATGTGGTGTGAGGAAGATAGGGAGGAGGTGCCCTTTTATAAGGGAGGAGACGGGCACCTTTGGAATAAATAAAAATATTATTTTATTATATAGTCATATTTAGTTTTTAAATAGCTCCAAATTGATTTATTTCGAAGCTAAGGTGGGTATGGGTCAAAATCCTCTCATGCAATAAAATTTAGACAAGTTTAGGTTTCTATTTTAACCTTATCATTTAGATTTAACTTTAAGTGAAATAATTTTACTTTTACTGTGTCTTCTTGTTTTCTTACACTATAAGGTTAATAAACATACTATAACATGACAAACGAATCCCAAGTTGTTTATTATTAATATATATAACCTTATCTAAGTCATTTTTCCGAAACCTAGATTTTTATGAATAAAATAACAATTAATAAGATAAATTTTTTTTAAAAACTAGTTTATGTCAATTTTGAAACTATTTGGTAATTGATTTGTTGAAAATCATAACAGAAATATTAGTTCACAAAAAGTTAATTAAATAAATAATAACATGTCATATTAACATTGAAAATTATATTAATTCATGAAAAGTCCCAAATTACATTTATTTGGGTATTTATAACATCAATTATGTCAATATTTCATTAATAAGATAATTACTGCATCATCATTGTGTCATAAATAAATTAAATTATTTAAAGTATAAAAACTAAAAATAAAATACCATTATGTAGGAAATTATTTTATATTTCTAATTAATATTTATAGTCTAATTTATCATATTTATAACCCTATATTAAAAATTATTTATTTATTAAACTTTGATTTTATCTATTTTAACACTTCTTTAAATAAATTTATAATAAATGTCCTAATCTAATCCAAGTGGGCCTAAATGGTCATATTTTATTCCTAAGGTTGTTTTTGGTCGAATTACACTTATCCAATAGAATGAGGACATGGTTTAGGGTAATAATAATTACATTTTTTCCCTTAATTACCCTATTTACTTTTAACCGTGGTAAAAAAAGTAAAAAGGTACTATTCAACAAAAATTATTTTCATCTCATTGAACCACATTTTACATACTGACATCAACCGTGTCTCTCGGATTTTTGAAATTCCATTCACAAAAGTGGTTAAATTATGTTTTTTTAAATTTGCAAATTCTCGTAGGAAATGGGTAAAAAACGGTCAAAAGTTTAATAAAATTTTTATATATCTAAAATTATTATAAAATGACTCCAATGAATTACATTGAAATTATATAGGTATTATGTATCAATTTTCACCGAAAATAAAATTAAATAAAATGAATAATTAATTAAATAAAAAGTCGATTTTCAAATAGTAACCCAATGTTTTCACTTTTCATCAAAAATTGAAAGTTTTCAGAAAAATAACAAAATTCCACCATAGGCTAATTTCGATATTCCGAATCCAAAAATGAAGTCCATTTTGAAAAATAAAAATTAAAAATTTACAAAAAGTGGGTATTACTATTCATAAAGTCTAGTTTTAATAATATTTTAATAGCATATCGTTGTTTAGTGAAACTCGGTATTGCGTACGACGCAAGCTATCGAGGAAGGTCGTGATTGCGTGTAAAGCAAGCCAAGATAGTGTTGTGTGTAGTGAAAGATTATTTTGGTGATTTATATAACATCAAAAAAATATTTCTCAAAAAAGTCTCGGGTGTAACATTCTACCCCCTTAAAATGAATTTCTCCCTCGAAATTCGTCATTTTGTAAGAAACAGATGAGGATACCTCTCCCTAATCATATCGTCAAGATCCCATGTAGCTTCTTCTAATTGTTGGTTCGTCCCTAAAACTTTCACCAAGCTAGTTGTCTTGTTCCGTAGGACCTTTTCACTATGATCGAGAATCTCTATCGGCTGTTCTTCATAAGAAAGATCTTGCTCCAGCGGTACAACTTCTGAGTTGAGTACATATGAAGGATCAAGTATGTACTATCTCAAGAGAGATACATGGAACACATCGTGAACTTGGGAGAGATTCGGTGGAAGCTCCAATCAGTAAGCTACCTTCCCAACACGATCCAGTATTTCTAAAGGACCGATATATCTAGGGCTCAGCTTTCCCTTCTTTGCAAATCTCATTACTCTCTTCCAAGGAGATATTCATAAGAACACTTTTTCACCCACTTCGAACTCTAGGTCTTTTATTCGGTTGTCGGCATAACTTTTTTTTCGACTCTGAGATGCTCTTATATGTTGTTGAATATATCGGATCTTTTATGCCATCTCATCAAGAAGTTGATGTCCTAATAGATTTCTTTCCCCAACATCATCCCAACAAGTTGGAGTCCTGCATTTCTTTCTATATAGAGCTTTATAAGGAACCATCAGAATACTGGAGTGAAAGCTATTATTATAAGAAAATTCCACTAATGGTAGGTGTTGATCCCAACCACCTTTTAAATCTATAGAGAAATCTCTCAACATATCTTCTAGAGTTTGAATTGTCCTCTCAGACTGACCGTCTATCTGAGGATGATAAGCAGTGCTGAAACTCAACTCTGTATCCAAAGTATGCTGAAGAATTCACCAGAACATCAAGGTAAATCTCGGATCCCGATCAGATATAATGGATAGTGGTACTCCATGCAATCTTACCACTTCTTTTAAATATATCCTAGAAAGCTGATCTTGAGAGAAATACTCTCTAATAGCAATGAAGTGTGTAGAATTTTTAAGATGATCAACTATGAGCTATATAGCATTATTGCCTTTGGAAGTTTTAGGAAGTACGGTGACAATGTCCATAGTGATGTTTTCCCATTTCCATTCAGGTATGGGTAATGGTTGTGACATCCCCTTAGATTTCTGTCTCTCAGCTTTAACTTGCTGAAATACCAAGTATCGAGAGACATATTCAGCAACATCTCTTCTCATGCCATCCCACCAGATGTACTCTTTCAGTTCCCTATACATCTTTGTGCTTCCTAGATGAATAGAGAATGAAGAACTATAAGCCTCATCCATCCGCTCCTTCTTTAATTCTGGGATGGGAGGAACACTAAACTGATTCCTGATCTTTATTATCCCATCACAATCAAGGTTGAATTTAGGAACATTTCTCACATTCTTTTGTAACTCTACATCTTCTTTCTGTTCCTCTTTAATCTTCACATGTATAGATGGTTGAACATTCATTTGAGAAAGATAATATTTTTCCCCTTCTATTATAATTCCAATATCCATCCTTTGTAAATACATAAATATTGGATCTTTTGTGATCCTCATCATGGATAAGCGTGCATGGTCTTGTCGACTTAATGAATCTACCACCTTGTTTGCTTTCCCAGGGTGGTAATGAATTGAGCAGTTGTAATCCTTATCAGGTCCAACCATCTTCTTTGGCGCATATTCAGCTCTTTTTGTGTGAAAATATTCTTTAAAATTTTATGATCAGTATAAATGTCACACTTTTCTCCATAAAGATAATTCTTCAAATCATTAATGCAATGACTACCATAGCTAACTCCAAATCATGAGTTGAGTAATTTTGCTCATGGATTTTCAACTGTCGTGAGGAATAAGCTATCACTATATAATTTTTCATGAGAACACACCCAAATCCCTTCTTGGATGCATCACTGTAGATCACAAAACTTTCTCCACTACAAGGCAGTGTGAGCACAGGTGCACTGGATAACCTTCTTTTTAACTCCTTGAAATTCTCTTCACATTCCTCTGTCCAAACAAACTTAACTCCTTTATGTGTCTACCGGGTGAGTGGATTAGATAACTGTGAAAATTATTTCACAAAACGTCGAGAATATCCATCCAAACAAAGAAAAAATCGGATCTCAGTTACTGTTGTTGATCTCGAACATCTTTCGATAACCTCTGTTTTTGCTGGATCCACAGATATCCCCTCTTACGAGATTATGTGACCCAAATATGCAACTGTTTGAAGCCAAAATTCACACTTGGAAAATTTGGCATAAAGGTTCTCCTTTCTCAGGGTATTCAATTCAATTCTCAAGTGATATTCATGTTCTTCCTTGCTCTTTGAGTAGACAAGAATATCGTCTATAAAGACTACTACAAACTGATCAAGATAGTCTCTAAAGACTCTATTCATCAGATCCATGAAGATAGTAAGGGCATTTGTAATACCAAATGGCATCACTATAAATTCATAGTTTCCATACCTTGTATGGAATGACGTCTTTGGTATATCCTCCCTTTTGAACCTTAATTGATGATACCCTGAACAAAGATCAATCTTGGAAAATTATTGAGCTCCACGTAGTTGGTCAAATATGTCATTAATGCACAAGAGAGGATATTTGTTCTTAATAGTGATCTTGTTTAGTTCTCGATAATCAATGAAGAGTCTCATTGATCCAGCTTTCTTCTTAACAAACAGAACAGGTGCTCCCCAAGGTGACGTACTAGGGCATATGAATCCCTTTTCATGATTCTATTGGTTTTTCTTCTTAAATTCTTGCAACTCAATTGGGGCCATTCTATACGGTGTCTTTGAAATAGGCAAAACACCCAGTACGAGTTCTATTGAAAACTCAACTTCATGATTTGGTGGGAGACCCAGCAATTCCTCTGTAAAGACATCATCAAACTCCCGTACAATGGGCATATTCATAATCATGAGTTTATCTCAAACCATTTGAGATAAATAACCTTCATTTAGTGGAATCAAGACCCATAAGATGGAAGAAATTTCCACTGGAAGGTTATGTTCATCCTTACATCGATAGACGATCATAGATTGATCTGGAATATGAAATGTGACTTCCCTTCATTGGAAATTGATTTGAGATCCATATAAAGAAAGCCAATCCATGCCAAGAATCACATCAAATTCCACTATAGGAGGGATCAAAAAATTTGCAGGAAGCACTTTCCCACAAACTTTAATCAGAGAAGAATTATAAACTTTTGATGCGACTTTTGTGCCATTAGGGGTTATCACAGCTAACTCAACAACTAATTGTTGAGGTAATATAGTGAGTCAATTAGAAACTTTTTCAGAAATAGAAGAGAGGGTGGATCCAGAATCATGTAAAACATTTTCTACTTTAGAGTGGATGGTAAGTGTACCTTTCACCACTTCGTTATCATACTCCACATCGCTGATAGAAACTATATGTTACTTTCCTTTGTTTTTATCCATAAGAGTTTTTTGACATCGATCATCATCAACAACCCTTGGATTAGGGCATTGATTAGCAAAATTCCACATTTCCTTGCACTTGTAACATTGAAGTGTTGGAGGTTCACTATGTGTAGCCTTTTATTTGTTCGTATAACAAGACATCTTCTTCCCATCATTGCAGCATTCAAATGCCCGATGACCTTCGTTTCCACATTTGAAACATTTACCTGTCCCATTAAGACAACTCCCTCCATGTTTCTTTCCACACTTTGAGCATAAGGGAAATCTCATCTTCTTTTCAGTGTGCTCTTTAGATTTTCCTTTGAATTCTATTTTCTTCTTCTTATCTAACCCATATGACTGATGGGTTACTCCAATCTTCATCTCAACCTTGACAGCACATTGAATAACTTCCTCGTAGCTATTGAAGTATCTTATGTCTAATGACCTTTGAAGACTTGGTTTTAAGCCACTAAAGAATCGATCAATCTTAATCACAGGTTGGATAATAATACCAGAAGCGTACCTTTCATGTCTTGTAAAATTTGTTTCATATCTACCAACAGATTCATCATCCTTTTACTTCAGTTCAAGAAACTCTTTATCCATTTTGTTCAAAGAATACGAGGGAAGTACTTATTGAAAAATACTTTCTTGAAATCGTCCCATTCCCGGGACTCAATTTCATCTCTCGGCCTCGTATTCTTGATAGGATTCCACCATTGATCAACTTCACCTTTCAAACGATAAACTGCTAAGATGACTTTATCATGTTCAAGAACATTGATGAACTGAAAATATCTTTTCAGTGGTACTGATCCATTGTTCAGCCACTAATGGATCAGTAGACCCGCTGAATGGGGGTGGTCGCTGCCTCATGAGGGATTCAATAGAATGATTCTCCTTCCTTTTCTTGTTTGGAAGTCTTGCATGATTCATATCTTGAGAATGTTGTGTGAGCATGGCTACAAGATTTTTCATTCCAGGTCCCATAACGTTTGGTTTCTCAAGAGGACAATCATTGCATTGCCCGTCACATTTCGAATTAACATGGTTCATTCGGGTTCCATCCATTGACTAAAACCAAGAAGAATAGTGTGAGAAACAATAATTATAATAGGAAAACCACATAATCAAGAATAAAATTTCACACTTAAGGTATTATCATAGGTTTTTCATGGCCATTTCTAAAATACTAAGATTTTGTTAGTCATATCCTTAGGGTTCTTACTAAGGGTTTCACTTCCTAGTTTCCAAAGGTTTACTATACCTTTCCTCTAATACCAACTATAACAACCCATACTTTACATACATTGTTAATACTTTGAAATTGAAGTACACTTATTACAACATATAACACGACCATGAAAAAACCATATAGGTATAGTGTCTTTAGAAACTGGGAAACATAAACAACTACCTCATAAAATCATCTACGTTGTCTCCCATTTATTTCATCATATCTAGGGTCCCTTTTTGGAATACCCTACTTAATAACCTTCTTCCTAACCTAGGGAAAGAAATAATACAAAAGGGTGAGTTCAAATGCTCTGTAAGGGTAAAAAAAGAAATATCAATCACATCATATTCATAAGAACAAAACATTGTGGAAATCATAACCTGCAAAAGAGATCATAATTTCATAACATGGGATAAATCATATTAGTGAAATTTAATCCCAATAATCATAACTTAAAACATGATACCTTGTGGCATACACACATAATCATAGATAATAATTTCTTAGTAGTCAAGACTCATTGCCAAGACTGTCTTAGCGGACAATGTCCATTTATGAACTGAGATCACTCCTTGTTTCAGTCCTGTTTCACTGAACCGGATTAACCTGCCATTCCAACCATGTCTATCTCAAGAGATATAAATCTTTACCTAATGAATTTGAGGGAGGTATAGGTCCCACCCATCTCATAATGATACCATTCATATGTGTGACACAAAATCATAAATCATACATCATTGCATAACCCATGTAATAAAAATGGGATTCATAAACATCGTGACATCATAAAACAATTAATATAAGACAACAGAATTCATAAAAATAATTCCATCACAACATATTCAAATCAATGTAATAATAGGGATAGAAACAGAACCCTATATTATCTTAGATGGGAAATACTTTTGATAAAACACTTGAACTCCATTCTTGAGGAAAATATCCTTTCTACTTCAAAAACATTTTTCCTTTCTTAACATGTCATAAAATTTTAAACTAAAATAAGTTGATTAAAAATAAACTTGATAACTTTTAAAGGAATATTCATGGAAATAATTTTTTAAAAAACCATTCATGCCGTATATGTTAAAAAAACATTCTTCTAATACTTTTGTCAGAAAATTCAAAAAGTACCTCGTATGAAAAATGACAAAAGATTACATTCATATCTTTTACTATAAACTCAACGAAGGGTAAAATTGGATTTA
Organism: Viscum album; assembly: GCA_963277665.1. Lineage (NCBI taxonomy): Eukaryota > Viridiplantae > Streptophyta > Magnoliopsida > Santalales > Viscaceae > Viscum > Viscum album. The sequence goes on along the minus strand of OY728162.1, from coordinate 901,072,567 downwards.
AAAAATTGTAGGAGGATATAAAAAATATTACATATCGAGGAAACATGGATGTGGATGATAAATATTCCCCAGTAAATTCTGAAGTATAAACAATCTCCGATAAAAATTGAGATTGCGAGATTGTCCCTTACCTTAGGTCCGATTTTCTTCATATGTATCCAAAACTCTTGTATAATGATTTAAATAATGTCATTGACTTATTCCAGAATCATACTTATTTTTATGATATCATATATGGTCAAATTATTATCTTCTTATTAGTAATTTTTCATTGTTACTTGTTATTCAGGTGTTTATTGCTTTTCGTTCTTATGCGTGTTTTGTCGAATAAATTCTTATACTTATTTTTAGGTTATAGATACCTCATTTCCCGAATGGTATTAGTGTAATACATATCATATTTATTCACTCAATTCATTTATGTAATCATTATGCAATGAAAATCATGTAGAACGAGTCGCATCACATCGTGGAGACGGTATTCCGTACGTACGCACGGTCAATGATATCGTTCCCATGATTTTGGAATTGTATTGGAGTGTATGTATACTATTTAATAATAAATATCACTTTAAAATAATCATATATATTCATTATTTACACCATTTTACTCATCCAAGTAAAGTGGTGGTGGAAAATAGATTACACCATGGCATGGAGACAGTATTCTATAAGTACGCACGCGCAGTGATTTCGTTTTCCGTAGGATAGATAGATGGTGAAATAGGGTTGTTTAATACTTATATTAACATATCAGTATATTATTTATACTGATGTTATTACTTCATAATGAAACAACTAAATAATAAGAAGTTGAAGAAGAAATAATGTTGAAAGAATCGGTTACGGACATTACATCTTCTTTGAAGCGCCTCTTTGAGACCTTCTCTTAGGGCACTAAAATTGGTCTTTAAAGAAGACCAGGACCTATAGGATGTCTCTAGGGAATTGGAGAAGATAATTTTTCAGGGTTTTGCCGAGCATGAAGGCTCAATGTGGTGTGAGGAATAGAGGGAGGAGGTGCCTTTTTATAAGGGAGGAGAGGGTAACCTTTTGAAAAACTAAAAATATTATTTTATTATAAAGTCATATTCGGTTTTTAAATAGCTCAAATTGATTTATTTCGAAGCTAAGGTGGGGATGGGTCAAAATACCCTCATACAATAGAATTTAGACAAGTTTAGGTTTCTATTTTAACCTTATCATTTAGATTTAACTTTAAGTTAAATAATTTTTCTTTTACAGTGTCTTCTTGTTTTCTTACACTATAAGGTTAATGAACATACTATAACAAGCCAAAATAACCCCAAGTTGTTCATTATTAATATATATAATCTTATCTAAGTGATTTTTCCGATCCTTATATTTTTAGGAATAAAATTACTATTAATAATATAATATTTGTTTTAAAAAATATTTTATGTCAGTTATGACAATATTTGGTAATTGATTTTTGTGAAACTCATAAATGAAATATTAGTTTGAATAAAGTTATTTAAATCAATAATAACATGTCATATTAACATAGAAAATTATTTTAAATCATAAAAAGTCTAAAATTACATTTATTTGGGTATTTATAACATCAATTATGTCAATATTTCGTTAATAAGATAATTACTCTATCATCATTGTGTCAAAAATAAATTAAATTTTTTAAAGTCTAAAAATTACAAATAAAATACCATTATGTAGGAAATTTTTTATCATTCTAATTAACATTTATATTCTAACTTATCTTATGTATTACCCAATATTAAAAATGATTTAGTTATTAAACATTGATTTTAACTATTTTAACCCTTATTTAAATAAATTAATAATAAATGTCCTAATCAAATCCAAGTGGTCCGATATGGTCATATTTTATTCCTATGGTTGTTTTTGGTCGAATTACACTTATCCAATAGAATTAGGATATGTTCTATGGCAATAATAATAACATTTTTACCCTTAATTACCCTATTTACTTTTAACCGTTGTAAAAAGTAAAAAGTTACTATTCATCAAAAATTATTTTCATCTCATTTCACCACATTTTACTTACTGAAATCAACAGGGTCTCTTGGATTTTTGAAATTCCATTCACAAAAGTGGTAAAATTATGTTTTTTTTAAATTTGCGAATTCTCCTAGGAGGTGGGTAAAAGACGGTCAAAAGTTCAATAAAATTTTTATATATCTAAAATTATTATAAACTGACTCCAATGAATTACATTTAACTTATATAGGTATTATGTATCAATTTTGATCTAAAATAAAATAAAATTAAAAAAATAATTATTTAAATAAAAAGTCAGTTTTTAAATAGTAACCTAGTGTTTTCATTATTCATCAAAAATTGAATGTTTTCAGAAAAATACCAAAATTTCACCCTTGGCTAATTTTGATATTATGAATCCAAACATGACGTCCATTTTGAATAATAAAAATTTCAAAATTTTAAAAATGGGTATTACTATTGATAACGGCTTGTTTTAATAATATTTTAATAGCATATTGTTGTTTAGTGAAACATGGTATTGCGTACGATGCAAGCTATCGAGGAAGGTCATGATTGTGTGTAAAGAAAGCCAAAATAGTGTTGCATGTAGTGAAAGATTCCTTTGATGATTTATATAACATAAAAAAATATTTCTCATAAAAGTGTCGGGTGTTACACTAACGGCGTCACTTTAAAATTCAAAAAACGAGTTGATGAGACAAAAAGGCTATCTCATAAATTGGAAATAAATTTTACATCAATAAGGATATATTATAACATATCATAGAATAATATGATGTAAATTAAAATACCTAACAAAAAGAAGTCTTTTAAAAGAGGAGGGTGAAAGGTTCCCTAACCGACTTGGGTAACTTTCGAAACATACACCCCATGAAATAAGGACTATACAACATTGATTTAAATACTCATAAACGAAATTATATTACACAAATCGTAAAATAATGGGCAGTACATACAACACTCAATGTAAATGGTGGAAAATGTAGAAAAAATTCCACAGGAATAAAAGTGAGATGAAAAATCCCTTACGAAAACTCGGCAGCCTAACAACGCCACAAAAAACATCCAAAAATGGATTTATGAGATCAAATAGGGTCTCTCATAATATGAACAAAAAAAATTAAAGAAGTAGGAATATAAAATAACATCCCCAAACATAAGAAATATGATCTTAAAATAAATGACATAAAAGAGAGTACTTAAAAAGAAAGAGAGAGGTGGGATCCCATACATCAAGTCCAACTTGTCTTGTTCGTTTCTTTATATTCCTGAATAATAAACTTTGGACAATTAATAATTTCTTAAGGACCTCCTTTAATGTTTATTATTCAATTCATATCACATATTATAATGTTGGAATAATTAGTTAATTATGTGACTTCATATTAGACGTTTTTTGTCAATGTTCGGTACATGAGTCAAAAATGAACTTGTTTGAAAAGAAATGTCCATGTAGTTATAATTACACCATCTCTAGAATTTTATTAATGATTTAAATATGATATATATCTAGTATATATTCATTTGATACTATTCCCTAACATTTTTAAAAAAATGAAATGCACCGTTCATAGAGACGGTAGGCCGTATGTACGCATGAACGCTACTTTCATTTCTTTATCACATTAAGGGAATTAAAACTAAATGAGAGAGAGATATATATATTATATTTCCAGTATATTAAATATGTTATATAGGTCACATTATTTCATTAATTTCATTATTTATACATTCCATGTATTGCATGAACGTGTCACATCACTTTAGGGGGCGGTAGTCCACACTTCCTCAAATGAAATTATCGCATTTGCACAAAATGAAAATCGTAAAGGTATGTTTTAAATGTAAAACACAGAAGAATAGATAGGAAATAAATATTATATATTTCATAAATAAATATAGTTCCATCATAAAGGACACCATGAATGGTGGTAGGAGAAGATAGAACAATCATCGTTTCGTGAGGTAGTAATTCACCATCTACGGAAACAGTATGTTCTTTAACCATTATATGGTGGTGTGTGTAAGTGTAGCTATAATCCTTATAATAAAGACATCCTAGTATATTTAATATGATGATTTTGTTCCAAAATAAAGGAATAAAAAGATTTTATGTGGTTGGAGAAGCAAAATAAAACAAAAGAACATAAGAGAAGACATTACCTTCAAATTGGGTAACTCGCTTTGGTTTGAACCAAAAGGGTTACATGAAGAGATTTCTGCCTAAGGTAAGGCTTATATGATGAAGAGAGGTATGTAGAGATTTAAAATGAGCAGATTTTGGCCGATCCAATGGCTTGTGAGGTGTGTGTAAGGATGTATAGGTGGGGGCCTTTTATAAGAGGGAGGATGGGCACTCTTGGGAAGTCACGAAATGTTACTTTATATTCAAATGAGTTTCAGATTTTAAAGGTCCCACATTGATATATTTAGAGGATAAGGTGATAAGGGTTCGAAAGATACTCATCCAATAGGTTTTTGACAAGTGTAAGTCTTAGATTTTACATTATATTTTCATTTTATTTAAATCGTTCACTAATGAGGTAATCGCTGCATCATCATGGTGTCATAAATAAATTAATTTATTTAATGTCTAAATATTAAAAAAAACTATGTTGTAGGAAATATTTTTAGCCTTCCAATAAATATTTATAGTCTAAGATATCGTTTACAGAGACAAAACTAAAATTCTTTTACTTAGGTGTTATATTCTTTTGTGATATTCTCTTTTCTTTAAAAATAAAAAGATAAAGTGTCACTATCACACAAAGATTATTCCATGGGGTCCCAAAGTATGGCACAAGGAATCCCATGGTCGGCCATGAAACAAAAGGTAGTATAAGGACACATTTTGGTGTCATTTTATATTTTTATTCATTATTTTATTACCCTTAACTACCCAAATACCAATTAAACACGATAATTAAAGATAATTACGGTCGTTACTATTCATAATGTCAAAAAACAAAAGAATCATAATTACATAATTTGGAACTTATGATTAAAAATATGGAATCCATTTTATCAAATTCCAAACATATGAATTTTAGTAATATATTTAAACGTAAATCCTGTTGTCAAAACAAAAGATGGTTTTTTAAGAAGTAAATTTTGTCAAAAGATTGACTTGTTTTTACATCCAATTGAAAAGTGAAATTACTTACAATGATTTTTTTTTCATTAAGTGATAAAAAAATAATAAAATTTACTTTAAAAAATTTAAAATAACAATCTATCTATATAAATAAATTGGATGAAAAGGCAGTTTTGAATAAAAAAGCTGTATTTTTCACTATTTATTAAAAAAAGAAAATTAACAGAAAAATACCAAACCTTCACCCTAAGATATATTTGATATTCCAAATTCAAAAATGATTTCAATTTTACCAAGTTCAAAACATATATGTTTCATTTATAAATTATATAGTTAATTCCCGCTGTCAAAACAAATAGCGTGTTTTTAAGAAACAATATATATCAAAAGATTGACACTTGTTTATGTACATTTTCAAAGTGAAATTAATTCTAATGACCACCATTGAATTAAATGGTAAAAATATATTCTAATTAAACTATAAAAAATTAAAAAATATAACCTAACCATATAATAAAGTCGAAGAAAAATCAGTTTTTAAGTAAAATGCAGTATTTTTCACTATTCATTAAAAAAATTAACATTGCCAAAAATAACCAAAAAATTATCCAAAGTAAATTTCAATGTCCCAATTCTAAATAATAAGTTTATTTTGACAAATAAGGCTTATAAAATTGTCAAAAGTAATATTTAAAATGGTTCCCCACCAAAGGTGGTAAAACAATCTTTTAAAAATATTAGAGTATTTATTCTTAAAATTGGATTCATTTGTATTTAAGCCTCTAACATTAATTGGATAAATGTAAAAATATTTAACAAAAAAATGTAATCATTTTTTTAGTTTGTTATTTTTATTCCCGGCATTACAACAGTTAGGCATTAACTATTTAAAATAATATTATTATATTGTCAGTGTGGAACGTAAGATTTCAAAGAAACTCATTGTTGCGTATTGGGTACGCCATTGAGCATAGATTTCCCTTTAAAGTAATATTAAACAATATTGATAAAAATGAGAATGTAATATTATTTATTTACCTGGGATGTTACCTTAGTAATGAGCATAAAAAATAAGGTAAAATTAAATTGTGCAAGGTGAATTTAATGAACCATCTACCAAGACAAACTAACCAACAGATGAAACCTCAAGTATTCCAGGGGATACATTATTGTAAGAAAAAGTCCATACCTCCTTTCTATATGATAATAATTGAATCTTGGAACTTTATTTCATTAAAAACTGACACAAACCCATATATTTAATGAAATAAAAGATTGATATGAAAATTTATAAACATAAAATCTCATACATTGATTTTAATTGAGGCGGGTTCAATTATAACCCTCTATCAACTTATCGGCATTGAGATGTACCCTTAAGGGTTTTATTTCTAAAACAACTCATTTAATTTAGCCTAAATATCTTCAATCCACTCCCAAGGATCATCCTGGATCCATAGATATGGTAATGGATTTCAAAAAGAGGTACTATCATCCAGTGAATAAATTTCTTTTTCTATTCTTGGAAATGCGTAGTGTGCTACACATATGATGGGCCATGATCCATCTAAACATTACAAAAGTAATTTATATTTATATGATAATTCATGTACCTCTTGAGACAAGAATAATGATACACATCATGCATATAAGTTTAATTATAGGTTGATTCATATGGTAACCTGGTGTTTAAATACACTAGATAATCTATATAATGACCCGACCTTAAACATTACATAATATTGAATTAAATGAATAATTAACATTAAAGATCTTTTCAGGTTTAGTGTTTTAGAGAATTAGGACATATCTATTACATCTCAAAATATTACAAGGTATACATATCTATATAGTTTCCATTTTTTCATAAAATAAAAACTCTTTAAAAAAAGACTCATGTCTAGTTCCATGTTTTAGACACCATGACTTTTCCTTAATCTCATCCTTGACCTTATTCATCTTTAAGTCCTGTGAAAACATTTCAAAACTTAGGATGAGCATAAAAAGCCCAGTAAGGGTAATAAAACCAAGAATTAAAACATTTGTTCATAAATAAAAACAAAACATGAACTCTTTTACTTACCTCATGAAATCATATGATTTATGAAAGACACATTGAAATCTTTAATCATAAAGTTAACTCGTGGCATCCATATCATACTTACATTATTGATATCACAGCTACATAGGGAGTTACATTGGATTACCCATCATAGTATATTACCTAAATATCTTAGGAGAAATATTCAAATTTACCTCCGTCACGTTACCCAATGAATTGGAGAGCTATCTCGGGATCACCCGCCCTAGGTTTATCACAGACCCACCCGTGTAAGGAAATAATTCCCTAGAACCATAACATGATCACAATGCATAACATAAGCTAATGAATAGATAAAATTCACACATTGAAATAAAAAAATATCATTTCAAGTTATTGAAATAATAAATCCATTCTCATAGTAATTTTCATTACCAAAATACATAAAAAGAGTATTTGGTATTTATTTTTCATTTTATAAACATTATGGCTTATTAAGGAATCCAAAGATCAAATAATAATCGTGGCGGCGGAAAGGTCTTTGTCATAGCTTAAGTTAAAAAAATTCCCTTTTTTTTAGTAAAACGCTTTATATAAAAAGATTCCCTTTGAATAAAATGAAAATTCAAAGGGGTTTATAAACCGTATGAAATAAAGTCATGTATAAAACTAAAAATCCCTCAATGAAAGGAGATCGAGATGAAGTCCCTTACCTCACGTCCAACATGACTTGATCATTATTTAATCTCCTTAATAATAAACTAAAGTTAATTTATACTTGATTAGGAACCTTCTTAAGGTTTATTATTACTTTTATATAACTTATTACCATGTTATAAACATTATGGAATCATTTAAGTTAATAATGTTCATTTTGTATATATTTGGCACTTGAGTAAAAATGAACACCTTATATTTTTAAGTTGTCCATGTGGTCAACGGTTCATTATATCCAGAATGATATTCATGACTTGGATATCATATATATCATATATATCCAGTATATACATGTTTTTATAATAGTAGATAATATTTAGAGGTAAGAAATGAAATGCACCATTCATGGAGACGGTAAGCCGGACGTACGCATTAACGCTACTTTCATTTATATTTCTTATTTTAATGGAAATAAAACATAATGATACATAGGTATATTATAATTCCATTATAATATAATATATAATATCATTAACTCCATATTTTATACATCCCACACAAGGCCTTAACGAATCAAATCACTTTGAGGGGGCGATAGTCCGCACTTCCTCAGATGAGATTATCGTATTTACCCACTATGGAAACCATAATGGCGTGCTATAAATGGGAAGTACAGAAGAATAAAGAAATAATAAAAATAATATATATCATATATAAATACATTTCCATCATAATGGCCACCATGAGATGCGGTAAGATGTTATTGAACAAGCATCGTTTTGTGAGGCCTTAGTGTGCCATCCACATAAACATTATGTTCTTCATCCATTAGATGGAGGTGTGTGTATGTGCAGTTCAAATTAATCTCATAAAAACATCATAGTATATGTAGGATAATATTATTGTTACAAAATAATGGAATAAAAAATGTTTATGGGATGGAAAAGTAAAATAAAAGAAAACAATTTAAGTGAAATTGTTACAATAAATTTGGGTAACTCCCGTTGGTTTGAACCAAAGGACTTTTTGAAGTGCCTTCTGCCTAAGGTAAGACTACTAAGAGTAGGAGAGGGATGTAGGGAGATTAATTGGTCATTCCTTGGATGAGCTAAATGACTTTATTGGTGTGAGGAATTTATTTTAAGTGGTCTCCTTTTATAAGGGAGAGGAGGGGCTCTTTAGGAAAGTGTGAAAAAATTATTTTATTATATAATGATATTCGATTTCGAAAGGTCCAAATATCATTATAGTAGAATATAAGATGACTCATGGTCGAAATAAAATCATCCAATCCAAATTGGACATGTTTTGGACAATATTTTAATCATTATAATCTTATTTATTTAAATCATTTATTAAATATGTAAATACTGCATCATTATTGTGTCATAAATAAATTAATTTATTCGAAATTTAAAAATTATAAAAAAATACTATCATGTAGTTAATATATTTATCATTCCAATTAATATTTATAGTGTAATATATGGCTTATATAACACCATATAAAAATTAATTTACTAAAAGAGTTTTGTTATTGTCAATTTTGTCTTTACATTAAATTAATTAATCTAAAGTGTCATTATCATTCATAAGTGGCTCTATGGGGTCCCGAAATCGACCCAAGGATGCCCATGGTTGGCCACTACTCAACCAATAAGGTTAAGTCATGTGTTAAGGTAATTTTAATCTATTATAATATTCTTCTAACCTTGAATTACCCTATTTACCTTTAACCGCAGAAAATAAAAGTCAAAAGTTACTATTCACCAAAATTATTTTCATCTTAATGAAACACATTTTACTTCTTGGTAACAACCATGTATGTAGGATTTTTGAAATACAATTTAAAGAAGTGGTAAAATGTCATTTAAATGAAAAATTCAGTCTTTTTAACTACCATTAAGTGGTGTCACTATTCCTCAAAAATTGAAGTTTTTTAGAAAAATACCAAAAATTTAGCCTAAGCTATATTTGATATTCCGAATTCAGAAATGATTTATATTTTTCCAAATTCAAAACATATAAGTGGAATTAATTAATTTTAAAATTTATTCTCGTTATCAAAGGAAATAGCTTGTTTTTATGAAACAATAACTATCAAAAGATTGATACTTGTTTATGTCCAATTTCAAAGTGAACTTAATTCCAATGACCAAAATTGGTTTATATGGTAAAAATATATTTCAATTTCACTTTAAATCAAACTAATAAGATAATCTAACCATATAAATCAATTATATTAAAAGGCACTTTTGAATAAAAATAAAGTAGTTTTCACTATTCATTAAAAATTGATCTTTATCAGAAAAATACCAAAAAATTACCCAAAGTAAAATTTAATGGCCCCATTCTAATGAAGGATTAAATTTGGTCAATTATAATGTATTAAAGTGACCAAAACTATATTTAAATAGGGCTCTCAATTAAAAGGTCGTAAATTGGCCTTTTAATGCAAAATTTTCTTAAAATTAGATTCATTTATATTTTAATCCTCTAACTTTTTATTGGATAAATGGGAATACATTTAACAATCATGTATAATCATATTTTAGTTAGTTTCATTCATTCCCACTAATACAATGGCTATAAGTTAACTATAAATTAAAATAATTTTATTATATTATTAGTGAGCAACGTAAGATTCCAAAGAAACCCGATATTGCGTATCGAGTATGCTATCAAACATAAAAAACCCTTTAAAGTAAAAGTAATACTTATTTCACAAATATTAATAAATATGAAATATTTCTTATTCTTCATTTACTTGGGATGATACATCTTTCCCCCATTTTGGGAATTGTGTCCTCGCAATTTTTATTCACATATCAAAATAAGTGGGGGTATTTGTCCCTCATAGCATTTTTAGATTCCCACGTTGCCTCTTCAACCATATGGTTTTTTCAAAAAACCTTTACCTGGTGAATTACCTTGATCTGCAACACCTTCTCACTATAGTCAAGAATTTAGACAGGATGTTCTTAATAAGAGAGATTCTCTTCCAACTGAACTACCTCAGGGCTCAAAACATGAGATGGATCTGGTATATACATTGTCAACATCAAAATATGAAGAACATTGTGTACATTGGATAAACATGTTGTTAAGGACACTCTATACGCAAATGATCCAACTTTCTCTATTATTTTATAAGGTCCAACGAACCTCGGAATCAACTTTCCATTCTTACCAAAACGTATCACCCTTTTCCATGGAGAAACTTTGAGAAAGACATGATCACCTACCTCAAAGGAAAAATCCTTCCATCGGTTATCTACATAACTTTTCTGTCTTCTCGGAGCTCTTCTCATGTGCTTCTCAATCAACTGAACTTTCTCTGCCATCTATCATACCAATTATGTTCCCATTAATGTCCTTTCACCTACTTCATCCCAGAATGTTGGAGTTCGACAATGCTTTCTATATAATGCCTCAAATGGAGCCATTTGTATACTGGAATGAAAGCCATTATTATAAGAAAATTCAACCAAAGAAAGATGTTGGTCCCAAATTTCCTGGTAATCCATTGAGAAAGCACATAACATATCCTCCAAGGTATGAATTGTTCGTTCTGACGGCCCATCTGATTTAGGAGGAAAAGTTGTACTAAAATTTAATTCAGTACCCATTGACTTCTTAAGGCCTATCCAAAAGATATAAGTGAACATGGGATCACGATAAGATACAATGGAGAGGGGAACTCCATAGAACCTGACTATCAATTTAACATACAACCAAGAAAGTTGATATAGAGATAATGTATCTCTAATTGGAAGGAAATGAGAAGATTTAGTCAATCTGTCAACTATAACCCATATTTCATTATTACCTCGAGATGTCTTTGGTAATCCCACAACATTTTCCATGGATATATTTTCCTATTTCCACACCGGCACTGGTAAAGGATGAAGAATTACTTTTGGTAACTATCACTCTGCTTTAACCTGCTGACAAGTCAAACACATCACAGTAAAATCCACAATATTTCTTTTCATTCCATCCCACAAGTAATGCTCCCGAAGATCTCTATACTTCTTAGTAATGCAAGGATTAACTGAAAACGGTGAATTATGAGCTTCACATAACAACTCATTCTTCACATGTGAATCACAAGGCAGACATAATCTCTTTCCAAATCTCAAAACACAATAATTATCCATGTTAAAATCAGGCAAGTTACCCTTCTGAACCAACACAACCTTTTTCTGTAACTCACTAGCTTTATTCTGCACTTTCTTAATTATTTCTGATAGAGATGATTTCAATGACCCTTGAAATAAAACAGAATAATTTCTTGCAACAACAACTTCTATGCCAAAGTTCATCAAATTGAAACCAAAGGATCTCATTCAAAACGTAACATGGTTAATGAAGTATTACTATTTCGACTCAAAGCATCAGCCAATTTATTTTCATTCCCTAGATAATAAAGGATCGTGCAATCATAATCCTTGATTAATTCCAACCATCTCCTCTGTCTCTTGTTAAATTCTTTCTGAGTGAATATATACTTCAAACTTTTGTGATCAGTAAATATTTCACATTTCACTCCATAAAAATGTTGCCTCCATATTTTTAAAGCAAAAACTACAACATCTAATTCCAAATCATGTGTATGGTAATTTACCTCATGTGGTTTCAACTGACGAGAAGCATAAGCAATTACCTGATCATTTTTCATTAGGACACAACCCATTCCTTTCAACGAAGCATCACTGTAGACAACAAACTCATCATTTCTAGAAGGAAGTGCCAAAACTAGAGCATTCACCAATCTTCTTTTCAATTCCTTAAAACAATCATCACATTCTTTTGTCCAGACGAACATAACACCTCTTCGAGTTAACATAGTCATTGGACTATATAACTGTGCAAAATTTTCAAAAACCCTCAGGTAATAACCATCCCATCCAAAAAAACTACGAATCTCAGTTATATTTGTGGGACTTGGCCATTCTTCCACAACTTTTGTTTTATCAGGATCAACAATTAAGCCATTTTTTTAAATAATGTGACCAAGGAAAAACAAATTTGTAACCAAAACTCACACTTTCTGAATTTCCCATAAAGTTTCTTCTCTTTTAAGGTTTTCAAGACAACCCATAAATGAATTTCATGTTCCTATTTACTATTTTAATAATCCAAAATATCATCAATAAACAAAACTAAAATTTATCACCTGAGTCAATTGATCCATCATTGCAACAAACTGTTCAACTATGATTCTTCCTTCATAAGATGCTGATTTGGAAGGTCATTTCCCTATGTATGACTTCCTATCACAACTTCAATGTTTTCTCTACGAAAAACCATTCTCAACATAGAAATATCTTAGGTGAAGCAACATGTTAATCTATAAATTCTATATCATTCGAATATTAACATAAATTATTTTAGGGACATTAATTTAACAATACCCTAACTCCTAAAGTTATCTAAACCAACCTCTGATACCAACTATAAGGACCTGGCCTTTAACATTACATAATATTTAATTAAATTAATAATTCACAATGAGTATCTTTTCAGGTTTACAGTTTTAGAGAATTAGGACATAACTATTACATATGAAAAGATTACAAGGTATACATATCTAAATAGTTTCCATTTTTTTCATAAAATAAAAACTCTAGAAAAAAAGAGCCATGACTAGTTCCATGTTTTAGACAGCATGACTTTTCCATGATCCCATCCTTGACGTTATTCATATTTAAGTCCTTTTAGTACATTTCAAAACTTTGGATGAACATAAATAGCTTAGTAAGGGTTACAAAATAAAGAATGAAAACATTTTTTCATAAATACATAAAAAACATGAGCTCTTTTACGTACTTCATGATATCATATGATTTATAAAAAATAGATAGAAATCATTAATCATAATGTTAACTTGTGTCATCCATATCATACTTACATTGTAGCTATCACAGCTACATAGGGAGTTACTTTGGAATACCCATCACAGTATATTCCCTAAATCTCTTAGGTTAAACATTCACGTTTACCTCTGTCATGTTACCCAATGCATTGGAGAGCTATCTCGAGCTCACCCGCCCTAGGTTTATAATAGAACCACCCGTATACATAAATAATTCCCACGAACCATAACATGATCATAACACATAACAAAAGCATAAAGAAATGATAACATTCACACATTGTAATAAAAAAATATTATTTCAAGATATTGAAATAATAAATCCATTCTCAAAATCATTATCAGTACCAAAATACATAAAAAGTTTATTTGGTATTTATTTTTCATTTTAAAAACATTACGGCTTGTTAAAGAAGCCAAAGATAAAATAATACTCACGGCGGCAGAAAGGTCTTTGTCACCGCTTACGTTAAAAAAACATTCTTTTTGTCATTTAGTAAAACTCTTCGTATAAAAATATTCCCTTTGAATAAAATGAAAAGTCAAAGGTGTTTATAAACCGTATAAAATAACGTCATTTATAAAACAAAAAATGCCTCAATGAAAGGATATTGAGACGAAGTCCCTTACCTCACGTCAGACTTGACTCGATCGTTATTTAATCTTCTGAGTAATAAACTAAAATTAATTTATACTTGATTAAGAACCTTTTTAATATTTATTATTCCTTTTATATAACTTATTACCATGTTATAAAATTATTCAATCATTTATGTTAATAACGTTCATTTTTTCGATATTTGGTACTTGAGTAAAAATGAACACCTTATATTTACAACTTGTCCATGTGGTCAAAGGTTCATTATATCCAGAATGATATTCATGATTTGGATATCATATATATCATATATATCGAGTATATACATGTTTTTATAACAGTACATAACATTTAGAGGTATGAAATGAAATGCATCGTTCATGGAGACGGTAACCCGTACGCATGCATGAACGCTACTTTCATTTCTATTTATTATTTTAATGGAAATATAAATTAATGATACATAAGTATATTATAATTAAAGTATTATATAATATATAATATGGTTAACTCCATCCTTTATAGATCCCACATAAGGCATTAACGAATCAAATCACTCTGATGGGGCGGTAGTCCGCACTTCCTCAAATGAGATTATCGTATTTACCCACTACGGAAACTATAAACGTGTGCTATAAATGGGAAGTACAGAAGCATAAGGAAATAAAAATAATAATATATATCATATATAAATACAGTGTCGTCATAATGGCCACCATGATAGTTGGTAATATGTAATTGAACAATCATCATTTTGTGAGGCCTTAGTTTTCCATCCACATAAATATTATGTTCTTAATCCATTAGATGGAAGTGTGTGTATGTGTAGTTAAAATTCTTCTCATAACAACATCATAGTATTTTTAGGACACTAGTGTTGTTACAAAATAAAGGAATAAAAATATTTTAGGGGTTGTAGAAGTTAAATAAAAGAAAACAATTTAAGAGAAACTGTTACCTTTAATTTGGGTAACTCCCTTTGGTTTGAAGCAAAGGTCATCTTGAAGTGCCTTCTGCCTAAGGTAAGGATTCTAAGAGGAGGGGAGGGATGTTGGTAGATTAATTTGGCAGATTTATGATGAGACAAATGGCTTGAGGGGTGTGATAAATTGGTTAGAAGTGTTTTCTTTTTATAAGGGAGATTAGGGGCTCCTTAGGATAGTGTGAAATCATTATTTTATTATATAACGATATTCGGTTTTTAAAGGTCCAAAAACCATTATAGTCGAAGATAATATGACTCATGGTCGAAATAAAATCATCCAATCATAATTGGACATGTTTTTGATAATATTGTAATCATTTTAATCTTATTTATTTAAATCCTTTATTGATGAGGTAAATACTGCATCATTATTGTGTCATATATAATTTAATTTATTCGATGTCTAAAAATTAAAAAAAAAACTATGATGTAGGAATTATTTATATATTTTCAATGAATATTCATAGTAGAAGATATGACTTATATAAGACCATATATAAAATTAATTATCTAAAATGTTTTTGTTATTGTCAATTTTGTCTTTACATTAAATTAATAAATTTAAAGTGTCATTATCTTTCATAAGTGGCTCTATTATGTCCAAAAATAGACCCAAGGATGCCCATGGTCGGCCACAACTCAACAAATAAGGTTTGGAAATGTGTTAAGGTAATTGTCAATTATTATAATATTATTTTAACCATGAATTACCCTATTTACCTTTAATCGCTGTAAATAAAAGTCAAAAGTTACTATTCACCAAAAAATATTTTCTTCTTAATGAACCAAAATTTTCTTCATGATAACAATAATGTATGTTGGATTTTCGAAATTTAATTCATAGAAGTGGTTAAATTTAATTTAAATGAAAAAGTCTATTTTTTTTAACTACCACTAAGTGGTGTCACTATTCATAAAAAATTAATGTTTTTCAGAAAAAAACAAAAAATTCAGTCTAAGCTATATTTGATATTCTGAATTGAAAAATGATTTCTATTTTTCCAAATTCAATACATAGAAGTGGAAATAATTAATTTTAAAATTAATACCCCTTATCAAAAAAATAGTGTGTTTTTAAGAAACAATAACTACCAAAAGATTGATTCTTGTTTATTTCCAATTTCAAAGTGAAATTAATTCCAATGACCAACATTGGTTTAAATGGTAAAAATATATTTCAATTTAACTTTAAAACCAACTAAAAAGATAATCTAAAAATATAAATAAATTATATTAAAAGGAACATTTGAATTAATATAAAGTATTTTTCACTATTCATTAAAAAATTGAAATTTTTCAGAAAAATACCAAAAAATTTGCCAAAGTAAAATTTGATGTCCCCATTCTAAATAAGGATTATATTTGGTCAATTAGAATGTATTAAAGTGCCCAAATCTATATTTAAAGGGGGTTCTCCATTAAAAGGCAGAAAATCGCCCTTTTAATGTAAATTATGCTTAAAATTAAAATCATTCAAATTATAAGCCTCTAAATTTTTATTGGATTATTGAAAATACATTTAACAATAATGTATAATCATATTGTAGTTTGTTTCGTTCATTCCTGCCAATACAACGGTTAGGAGTCAACTACAATTTAAAATAATAATATTTTATTATTAGTATGCAACATAAGATTCCAAAGAAACCTGTTGTTGCATATCGGGTACGCTATCGATCATAGAAACCCCTTTAAAGTAAAATTAATATTAAATTCACAAATACTAATAAATATGAAATATGTATTATTCTTCATTTACCTGGGATGTTACAATCTATTTGGGTATGAAAATAAGTGAGGCTAATTTCAATAGATTACTCAAATATTTTTGACCTTTCAAAGTCATATCTCTATGATAAACTTTTTTAAAAAAAGGAAAGGTATCATCCTATTATTGGGATAAGAATTATGTATTCATTGAGCTACAATGACTCTATTCTAAAGCAAATACACTATCTTGTTGGTATGATGTACAATAATTGTATCCAAAACTACTATCTATAGACTTGTGAAAATATATTAGTGAACAATATAGTCCACCATAATGTTCCACATAACGTGCAATGTAAATTGAAGACTAGTTAAAATTATCTAATGAATAGTCAACCAATTCTAGGTGATTATCCCATATTCCACTATTGTCTATGAAGCATCCCAGAAGCCTATCCCTAAAAATGAAAATAATTTTATCCCACTATCCATTTTTCTAGGGATGGTACAATGTGATCAACCTACGATGACTTCATAGGGCCTTTTTCAATAACTACGCAATTCATGACAAAAAATGACTTTTAAAGATATATAAAATTTATATAGAAACACAATGAATGAATAATATCTCATAAACTATAGGGTTCAATGTTTATAAGCTGAGTGAGTCTCAAAGATAAATAAAAAATTATCATATTATATTAATAAATCAGTAACCATCCATAAACTTTCATGGAACCACAGTGTCCTAGTTAATCATTTTAAAATACATATCATTTTGTCTTCTTTATTTGACAATGGTATAAAAATACTTTGGAGAAAATCACCAGAATATTAGTCCATAACCTTTATCTTATTGAAGGTATTATAATGGGAAACAAAATTTTAAATGTCAATATTCATTTTTTCCCACCATAACAACCACATAAAGGAATGTTACAACATTGTATCTCTATATTGAACCACCCATCTAGAGGTATGAAAATATCACTCAAAATATTCCCGGATGGAAGTAGTGTTTAAAACGCTTCCATTTACTAAGATTACATCATTTTACTTAATTAACCATAGGTATAAGGCCAACACATAATAATTAGTACCACTTCCCAAAAAACAATATTTCATATTATAGGACATCCATAACATGGTTTACCATCAAATATTCAATTACTAATGGAGAAGATTTCAAAAATTCTAGGTCTTAAAATTCATCCAAAATACCATATGTCAACAAGCACATCATCCTCCAATGTTCTTTATAATGAAATTCACCAACCACATGAGTTACTCACTTATTATAAATGAAATTATTTAAATGAAATTACAATTAATTTTTTATATATGCTATCTCATAGTCAAAATCATGCACCCATCACCTCTGCCTCAAATATTGGTTCCACTGTGTGATGATAAATCGAAATGATATTGTGGGGCAAGATGAAAATAAACTTCTCTCCAAAGTGATAGTGGCTTCGACAACTCAATGTGTAAAATAACACATCCTTATAAAATGCATGTGTATAAAATTTATACTCATTGGTTCACATTTCACACAACTAATAAGTGAATACCTACTCATGTTGTATCATCAATTCCCCCAAAAACACTATTAATGCATCTTAGAAAAAGGAATAAATAACCAATGAATCTGTAAGAATCGTCATTTGGGATATATTCACCCTCCACATGAGCTTAATAACAATCCCCTAAAAAAATTAACCCTAAAAAACCAGCATTTTATTTGTTAGAAGAGTCATGTGTTATGATGAATGGATATTTTGAGGATAAATTTACAATATTATCCCACTACGCCCAAAAATACCTTCATCTAAAAGGCATTACAGGGAATTATAGTGTAAATCTCTACCACAAATTTATTTAGTTTTATAGATATAATAGTCTTATAAAAAACATTCCTCGTGTATATCACATCCTATATAAAATAGTGACACTTCAAATACATAAAATAAAAATAATATTATAAAATTGTACTCCTAACTATATCATGGGGTTTGACATCATACTCTAGTGTTAATAAGTAAATGAGACTTCCATTGATGTATATCATAAAGAAAGACTAAATATATTATTGGGAAATATTTTTTATGTTATCCATGAACACTAACTGTTTTATCATTCATCCAAAATCTATCGCCAAGTAATAATATTGGCCACACCTACTCCTAATCTCAATATTTGGGATGTACTCCTGTATGAACAATAATTGGTGTTAACCTGGTGGATGATTAATCATGAATAACCATAGGGATCTTCATTTAGGAACAATGAGACCATAAATTGTAATGCACCGACCCCAATTACCTAGAGGTGGTGTGTTATTTTAACATATTGGCCTGATTACAAGGAATCATATCCTGAATGACTGATCAGTTTTGCAGTCTTGTAAAATTGATTACATACATTAACATTACATTTAATTTTCAAACATAAAACACACCATAGATAGTTCTTTGAGAACAACAGTATTCCCATTAGATTAACCCTTCGTATTAATCATAATACACTTCTTGGTAACCTGGGAAAATAAAACATTAGAAAGGTCTGAGATCAGATGCTCAGTAAGAATAACAATATAGTAAAAACTTTCATAAATAAGTATAAACTTTTAAATCCATGTATAAAAAGAAAAAAATCCTATTAAAGATAAACTTATGAATAATATGGCAAAGATAAATAAAATAATTCCATTTACTTATTCACATGGATATTCTACTAGTCGAATAATCACATTTAATATCAATAGAAAATCTCATAATGATGCCAGACCTCATAACCACATAATCAAGGCCTTGTGCTAAGACTACATATAACATATTGTCGAGGCCTTGTTCCAAGACACTTGTTTGACTCATGATACCTATTAATACATCGACGAGCTATATTGGGCTCCACTCGTCACTTACTAAGTCCAATGCTTCCCTTATATGAAAGGTTAAAAGATAACATAAACATTCGTATTAAAACTAGTATTAGAAATGTTAATAATTTGACCATAAACCATGAATGGTATAAATAACACATCCATAGTCAAACATATCACAAAACTATCAATAGAATATGGAATATTTGTATCATAATGAATCAACCTCAAACAAGTGTAAGATCCATCAAAGGATGCTGACATAGATGAATTCAAATCAATTTGAGAGAAATATCTATTTATTATTTTAAAATCATTTAAAGGTAACATAATTTATAAAAGAGAAAATTTAAAATAAATTCATTCAAATTTTACCATACCACTTTACAACTTCTGAAAGGAATTAACATTTTCAAAACATACATGTCCATATTAATACATCCTTAAAACCCATTTTGAAAACATGGAAATTAATGTGAATGATTTAGAAGGATAAATATTTAAACCATTTAAACTGGTTATCGAGTTAAAGAGT
Source organism: Viscum album (assembly GCA_963277665.1). Classification (NCBI taxonomy): domain Eukaryota; kingdom Viridiplantae; phylum Streptophyta; class Magnoliopsida; order Santalales; family Viscaceae; genus Viscum; species Viscum album. The sequence continues at coordinate 901,052,184 of OY728162.1, read as the reverse complement.
CACTTCCATAAAACCTTAAAATATTCCTTTTGAAAATAGTTTTTTGAAACATGGATGTTGATGATAAATATTTCCCAGTAGATTCTCACGTAAAAACAACCTTTGATTATAAAGAGATTGTGAAATTGACCCTTAACTTGCACTTTCCATTGGTTGAGGGTAAATTTAACCTATTTTATAATGACCATAGTATGTTATCAAATTATACCAGAACCATATTCAATTTATTTATATCATACATGATTCATTTATGAATTTATACTAACAATTTAATAATTATTTCCATGTTAAATTAACATTTCGGGTAATATTCACTTTATTGTATGTGTTTTAACATGTTATTCTTGATCATATCATTTAGATCACAATTTAAAAAACACCAAAATATAAAACATGATTTATATATCATATATATGTAGAATTTAAATATGTGTAATAGATATATATGTGAAATGGAAAACACTATTTACAGAGACGGTAGGATGTACGTAAGCATAAATGTTGTTTCCATTAAAATATCGTATTGAATGGAAAAAAGTGAATAAGATATATGTAAGTACATATATATATATATATATATATCCAGTATAATTATTACATCATATGTTACATACTAATTAATAATATATATTTTTATAATCATTGTTGAACGGTGAACTTGGAAATGAATCTCATCACGTTCGGGAAGACGGTAATCCGTACATACGCACGAGAGATAATATCATTATATTGATGGTGAAATAAGATGTAATTGGATGGTATATCATATTTAAACAATAATTAACATGTTATATTTATTATTTACATAATTTATACTCATTATTATACTCATACAAATAATTAAGTGTCTGAATAACAAACTACTCCACGATGTGGAGACGGTATGCCGTACGTACGCACGTATGGTGACATTTTCATTTATAAGATGTATAGGATAATGAATTTGGTTGTAAAATATTTATAATATCATCATATTATTTATATTTTTATTGATTTATTATTTTCGTATGGAAACAGCAAAGAAAGAGGAAGTGGAAGACGAAAAAACATTAAAGAGGGTGGTGAAATTATTATCTCATGTTCGGGTGTTTCCTTTTGAGTTGATCAAAAGTGCCCCATAGGTTGCCTTTATGATCAAATTATGGACTCTAGGATGATTTGGGGGATTTTGGGAGGATATTTGGTTGGTTTTTGGCCGAACCAAATGGCTTTGGAGGTGTGAAATTAACAGAAAGGGATGTTCCATTTTAAAACAGAGGCGAGGGGTACCTTATGAAAAGATTGAATTATTTTTTTATAATAAAATAATTTTTAGTTTTTAATGGATAAAAAATATTTATTTCAAGGATAAGGTGTTTATGGGTTTAAATCCTCTCTTTCAATACGTTTTAGACAAGTTCAGGTCACCATATTAACCCAATATTTTAGATTTATCTATATGTTAAAAAGTGTAACTTTTACAATGTCCTCTTGTATTACTATAATAAATGGTTAATAAACATACTATAAAATGACAAGAGAACCAAAAGTTATTCATTAATTACATATCCGTTATTATATAATTCATTTGTCTAAACCATACATTTTCTTGAATAATATATCAATAAATAATATATTATTTTTAAAAAAAATTCATTTATGTAAATTTTGACACTATTTGGTATTTGGTTTTTCATAAAGTCAAAAAAACATTATTACTTAGAAAAAAATACATTATATCAATCCTAAAATCTCATATTCCACTAGAAAATTTACTTCTGGCGTAAAAAATTTCAAATTATATTTTTTTTAATATTTACAATATCATTTATTTGATTCATTAATTAATCAGAAAAAATACTCCATCATTATTGTGTCATAAATAAATATATATATTTTATGTATAAAATTTATTATTAAAATACCATAATGTATAAAATCATTTTAGATTTCAATTGAATATTTATAGTCAAAGATATCAATTATATAACTCCACAAAAATATTTTACTTAATGATATATGTTTATGTCATTTTTGTCTTTACACTAAATCAATTAATATAAAGTGTCACTATCACTTTCAAATGGATACATGGGGTCCCAAACTCGACCCACGGTTTTCCATCATTAGAAAATTATCATCCAATAGAAATAGTACACATGTTATGGTAATTTAATAATTATATAATAATATTTGATTACCTTTATTTACCAGATTTACCCTATAACCATGGTAAATAAAATATTTACTGATGTAAATATTCATAATGTCTAAAAATAAAAGATATCTATTACCACAATTTTTACCTTTTGATTCCAAATGTGGAATTCATTTTTCCAAATTCAAAACATAGTAGTGGCAGAAATTCATTTAAAATTAATAATCATTGTCAAAACCAAAAGTGTATTTTTATGAAATAATAACTTTCAAAAGATTGATGCTTGTTTATGTCTAGATTAAATTTAACATTAAATCCCATTACCTAAATTATATTAAATGATAAAAATGTAATCAAATGGTACTTTAAAACCTCTAAAATGTTACATTTAATAAAATAAATTATTTTGATTACAAATGTTGTTTCCAATTTAAATTTATTATTTTTTACTATTCCTCAAAAACTGAATGTTTTCAGAAGATTACCAAAAATTTATCCAAAATAAATTTTTATATTATGATTCTAAATAATAATTTAATTTCATTAAATTAAATTTATAACTATGTCAAATAATTTTTAAAAAAGTAATCCCCATTAAATAGGTGGTATAATTTCATTTTTTGAAAAATAATTCTTTTATCTAAAAAATTGAATTTGTCCTTATATTATGTGTAGGAAAAAAATATGATTTATAAAATTATATGGAGTATATTAAATTCAAAATTTATTTAATACTATTCATAACCTCATTTTGAATGGCTAGTTTGGTAAGTCGTGGTGCGCTTGGATCCGGTGTTGCGTGTAGTGCAAGTTATTGAATAACATTTATGAGATAATTTACAATGAAATCTTGGGCTGTTACATTATCCCCTCCTTTAATAAATTTCATCCTCACAAATTTAATTTTTTTTTGAAAATAAAAGGTTAAAAATTGTAAAATACCTTTGTGAAAAACCCACATTGGAAATTGGGTTAATGAAATATAATCTTAATAAGAGGGAAAGATAAATGAAAAAGTCACCAGAAAATTATGATCATTAATTATGGGAAAATTTGTTGAAATTAGAGATACATAATTGGAGGAAAACATAAATATTTATAGGGAGTGATTGAATTCATCAATAGTAAACAAGTAGAAAATTTAGGGCATCAAAGCCATCAATCTATGATGATTTAAAATATAATACATTCAAAATAACTTAAGGTAATATGAAAACCAATTTTTCGTTTTTAGATCCATTCTCTAATGTTTAAGAATTAATTTATTCCAAGAATAATAGAAAAATATACATGAAAAGTATAGTTTCATCCTTTAACTAATTACTAAAAAAACGCATGTTTCACTCCAAAAAATAAGAGAATTCAAAATTATTCTATTTATCCTAATTGTATAGGGTTACAAAAATAGTGAATTAATAATTAATTTTTCATAATATTTTAACAAACTACTTTATACAAAATAATACATCACGTAGGTCAGTGGAAGCTGATCCACCCTTTCCACCCCTGAGTTGTGGGTTTAAGACTCGCGGCCATGTAGGATGCGAAGGGTTATTTCTCGACTTTTGAGTAGTCCTTTTTATGAAAATTACAAAATAATCTCAAGAAATGATTTAACTTTAACAATAGTATCCAATGTCAATCTTCATCTATTGAAACCATTATACTTATCCAAAACACTTTTGTGCAAACTCACAGTCCAAAAATAATAAGGAAGGTAAACACAATGAAGATCATGTTTTCCATGTAATAACATTTGAATACCTTCATCATGTATTCATTTAAAACACTTTAACACCATAAATTGTGATAAAACATTATTCATTACATTCATGCTCACTAATTCCTTATAGAATACTGGATATAATACTTCTATCCAAAAAGGTTGTAAACTCTTACAATGATGAATTATACAAATCAGTAATCAGTTTCAAGGTAGTCAAAAATATCCAATATAATTTATCCAAATGAATCATATATTATTCCAAAATCACTACCTCAATATAAAAACCATATTATGTTTTATCTATCTCTCAACCATATATTTTATAAAATAAATAACCTATTATTGAGTCACTTCTCTTAGTTCCACAAAATCTCAAGTCCTTAATGAAATAGTTCTACAGTATAATCCTTATACACTCTATAATTCTGATAACATGTAGATAATTTATATAATTATCAAATGAATAAATATATTAAAAACAATATAAGAACTATAATCATTCCTCTTCATATTTGGTAGTATCATAAATTGATAATTATCCAATAGCAGCATTTGGGGTATACTGTGATGATTTGGACATTGATTCGTGTAGTGTCCCAAATTCTAGTAGATAATTCTCTATACATTTGATATCATTTTCAAACCCTTGAATCAAGTACATGGTTTCCTTTTTCTCCACACATAAAACAACATCTTATTCCCTTGATGTATTTACCAAGGGGATTCTTTTCACAGTTATCACATATGGGAAAATCCTTCTTTCCCTAATTCCTTTTATCCATCTTTCTCTCTACCATCCTTTTCTTCACATGATTCTCATCAAAGCCATAGGACTCGTAGAATTACTTACTTATCTTATTAACACATGATACTATTTCTTCATATTATGATAATATGTGGGAGACTATTTCCTTTCTAAATTATGGCTTAATACCATGAATGATATGGTCCTTCTTACTCTTTGGATCAAGCGTATTATTGGATTCCTCATTCCATCTACTATACATCATTTCTAAACAATGGAATACAGTAGTTTACTTTATGAATCACAATGCGTAATTTCATACTTGTAAAACACATAACATTAATTGAGTTGTTTATGGATATAAACCAAAATCAAAAAAATGTTTTCTTTGAGGATCTATATACTCCGAAACCCTTTATAATGGTTTGTAAAGAATATGTGAATTTTCCTAAGCGTATCCCCTAAGGGTGTTGTAACCAGTACTTTATAAAGGCCCATTGTCGTGTAGCACAATACCCCGGGTCATGCCCATAAATCCTTGTCAATGATTTCACTATTTGGTAAATTTGTGACAAAGCAGTCTCTACATGCTCATATCTAGATAGAGATGTATTTCTTGGAAAATTCACAAAATCTCTATGTTACCAATATTCTACGAATTTATTACATACTAATCCTCAATGTCTATATTAGGGTAATGTTATCTAATCAGATATTATCAAAATCTAGTTTCCATGGTTTCTACTAAACATTCTCTCATTCTAACTGTAACGCCCCAACCCCAGTTACCCAGAGCTGGTGAATTATTTTTATACGTTGGCCTGATTACAAGGAATCATGTCCCAAATGACCGATCAGTTTAGCAGTCTTGGAAAATGGACTACATACATTAACATGACATTAAAATTTCAAACATAAAAAATAGCATAGATAGTTCTTTGAGAACTTCATTATTACCTTTATCTTAACCCTATATATCAATTATAATACATTTCTTGGAATCCTGGTAAAATAAAACATAAGAAAGGTGTGGGCTCAGATGCTTAGTAAGGATAACAATATATCAGAAACATTCATAAATAAGAATAAACATTTAAGGAAATGATTATAACTAAAACAAAATCTTTTTAAACATAAACAATAGAATAATATGGAAAAGTTAAATCAAATAATTTCATTTAATTATTCACATGGATATTCTACATGTCGAATAATCACATGCAATATCAATACCTAATTTTATAATGATTGAATTCATAATGCTAGACTTCATGACGATATAGTCAAGGCCTTGTTCCAAAACTAAAAATAAGGTTTTTTCAAGGAAATGTTCCAAGGTAGTAGTTTCTCTCATGAGACATACCAATGCATCGAGGATCTATAGTGGGCTCCACACATAACTTACTATGTCCAATGGATTCTTCACATGAATGGTTGAAACATAATGTATGCATTCATATTAAATATAGTATAAGAAATATTAATACTTTTACCAAAAACCATGAATGGTATAAAAATAATAAATACATAGTCAAACATATCACAAAAACTTCAATACAATATGGATGATTTTTATCATAACGAATCATCTTCAAACAAGGGTAAAATTCATCCATGGATGTTGACATTGATGAAATCCAAAACTATTTGAGTGAAAATTATCTCTTTCTTTTTTTGAATTAATTTAAAAGAAACATAATTTAGAAAGGAATAAATTTAACGACATTTTTGAATCAAAGTTTCTCATACCACTTTGAATGTTTTTAACGGAATACATATTTTAAAAACATTCATGTCTATATAAATAAATCATTAAAAACTATTTTGAAAACATGAACACTAATGGGAATGAATTAGAAGAATAAAGATTGAAACCATTTAAATTGATGATTTTGTTAAAGTGTCCCTTCCATAAAACCTTAAAATATTCCTTTTGAAAATACTTTTATAAAAATAGATGTGTATAATAATGAGGTCACAGTAGATACTCACGTAAAAACAACCTATGATAATATAGATATTGTGAAAGTAACCATTACCTTTCACATTTCATGGGTAGATGATACATTTAACATTATGTATTATGACGATACTATGTTATTAAATTATACCATAACTATATTCATATTTATTATATCATACATGTTTCATTTATGACTTTATACTTTCCATTTATTATTTATTTCCATGTTAAATTAACTTTTCGGGTAATAATCACCTTCTTTATCGTACGTGTTTTAACTTGTTATTCTTTATCCCATAATTTGGATCCTGATTTAAATACATCCAAAATATAACTCATGATTTATATATCATATATATTTAGAATCTCAATATGTATAATATACAGATATATGAAATGGAAAACACTGTTTACAGATATGGTAGGTCGTACTTACGCGTAAACGTTGTTTCCATTTTCATATCATATTGAAAAGAAGTAAGTGAATAAGATATATATAAGTAAATATATATATATATCAGGAATAATTATTTGGTTATATATTAAAAACTTATAAATAATACATATTTTTATAATCATCTTTGAACGGTAAACGTGGATATGAATCTCATCGCGTTCGTGGAGACAGTAATAGGTACGTACACAGGAGCAACAATATCATTATATTGATGGTGAAATTCTATGTAATTGGATGGTATATCATATATAAAAAATAATTAACATGTTATATTTATTATTTTCATCATTTATACTCATTAGAATACCCATCCAAAAAACAAAGTGTTTTAATAACAAACTACACCACGACATTGAGACGGTAAGCCGTACGTACACATGTATGGTGAAATTGTCATTTATAGGATGGATAGAATAACAAATATGGTTGTAACATATTTATAATAACATAAATTTATGTATAAAGTACTGTATTCTTTATTATGGTATGTAAACAACAAATAAATAGGATGTAGAAGAAGAAAAGAACATGAAAGAGGGTGGTGAAATTATTACGTCTTGTATGGGTGTTTCCTTTTGAGTTGATCAAAAGGGATCCATAGGTTGGATTTACGATAAATTTATGGACTCTAGGTTGATGTGCAGAATGATGGGAGGATATGTGGGCAGGGTTTGTCTGAGCCAAATGGCTTTTGATTTGTGACATTAAGAGAAGGGGAAGTGCCCTTTTATAATAGAGTTGTGGGGCACCTTAAGAAAAGATTGAAATATTATTTTATAATAAAATCATTTTCAGTTTCTAATGGCTCCAAAAGAATTTATTTTGAGTATGAGGTGGGTATGGGTCCGAATAATTTCAACAAATTTGTTTTAGACAAGATTAGGTTACCATATTTCCCCTCTCTTTTAGATTTTTCCTTATGTTAAAAAAATTTAACTTTTACATTGTCCTCTTGTGTTACTATAATAAATGGCTTATAAACATACGATAAAATGAAAATATAACCACAATGGGTTAGCTAATAACATATATATTATTATATAAGTTTTTTGACCGAACCATAGATTTTTAGGAATATTATATCAATTAATAATATATTATTTAAAAAAACTCATTTATGTCAATTTTGACACTATTTGGTATTTCGTTTTTTGTGGAAGTCATAAAACATTATTACAAAAAAATACATTATATCAATACGAACATGTCATATTAAACTATAAAATTCGTTTATGGCATCAAAACATTCAAATTATATTTATTTTAATATTTACAATATCATTTATTTCATTAGTTTATTAATAAGGAAAATACTGCATCATTATTGTATCATAAATAAATATATTTATTTTATGTATAAAAATTATAAATAAAATATCACCATGTAGGAAATATTTTTATCTTTCAAATTAATATTTGTAGTCTAAGAGATAAACTATATAACCATATATAATTTTTTTAACTAAATGATATATGTTTATGTCATTTTTGACTTTACTTAAAATTAATTAATATAAAGTGTCATTATCGCTGTCATGTTGATCCCTGGTGTCCCCTAATAGTCCCAATGATTCCAATGGTCAGAAATGTATCATCCATTAGGAATAGGGTACATTTTAGGGTAATTTAATATTATTATAATAATATTTTTTTACCAATAGTTACCAGATTTACCCTTTTACCATGAAAAATAAAATATTTTCTGAAATATATATTCATAGTGTATAAAAATAAAAGTTACCTATTTTCAAAATTTGGACCTCTTGATTCCAAATATGGATTCCATTTTTCCAAATTCAAAACCCAGAAGCAGAAGAAATTAATTTTAAATTAATTCCCATTGTGAAAACTAAAAGTATGTTGCATGTATTGCAAGTTATTGAATTATTTTGAAGAGGTAACGTACTATGAAATCTTGGGGTGTTACATAGATCCATTTAAAATTATGTATTTTCATAACCACCATATGGTTCAGCTTTTGGTAATACAAATATTTTCAAATAATCCCATCCACCATCATAGGGAACATGACAGGTTTACACCATTGTGATGTACACATCCTAATAATTTTCATCATTGGATTTATTTGACATTACCTTCATGAAATTTATACCCATTCAAAATAATAAAATATGTAGGTTATAAAAAAAATTCACCTCTATAGTGTTATAAATAGAAGTTAATATATTTTTCGGTTAATGACTATGAATTCATATGAGAATATTTCCTAATCGAGATCTACAAACCAAGGAAAAGATAAGAGGGATACCATTGATATTTCTACACGATCCAATAATATAATCATATACATGATCCTTAATTTATGACACATATTAAGGCCCAATTACCAAATCCCAACATCCACACTCCCTTTATCATGAACATCTCTCCCTAAAGAGATTTAAATTATACCCATCTTTGATGGAAATCAATGTGAGTATGGAAGATGCTTATATGATTCATAAAATGATTCACATAATATATTTAAATCTATAAAATCATGAATTAGACTACATTTTCATATCTGAAAATTTCTATAAGAAAATCTAATAATTTATGAATGTTACCTAAATTAATTTCTAATTATATTTCGAGGGAAATAAATTCATATGTAAAATTGAATGAAAAATTATATCTAGTAATTGATTATACAAATTTAATGGAATAAAAATCACCTATAAAAAAGTAATTTAAAACATTAATGTGCTCAAGGTTACACCTCAAACATTATAAAATCCCTTACCCCAAACATATTTTTTCCATTACATATAGTAGACTTATCATAGTTCTGAAACACTATCTTTGTGGTATTTGATTAACATGGGTCATCATTCATTAATACTCTTTCTGATGACCCTAGCTAGATTCACAGTTCCTTGACTCTGTCTTCCTCAATTTTTAATGGTATAAGAAAATAATTCTAAAATAATTCCTCAAGTGTCCCTATTTTTCCACATCATTGAAATTCTACCTATATAATTGTACAAACACTATATTAATGCTCAACCTCTTCATAATTGATACACCATGTAACTTCTCATGAGGTTGGGGGTATGTAATAATCTACATGAATAAAATACTAATACATACTCAACTTCTATGGTATTACAATTCAAACTATTAAATGTGCCAGTCATACTAGTATGTTGAGTTCTATCTTCCAATGTCTATAAGTTTGAGGAAGAAAAATACCATGACCCACCACCCAGACCTACTCAATACTCAAGGAAATTCCCAAAACATCTGGTTATGCCATTTTTTTAATCGTCAAACCTATTCATGCATTTTAGTATATAGATAGATCAAAATTTATCATACCTTAATCTCCTCATTTAATAAATATATAGAAGATATATGAATTTGTTTCTTAAAATGAGTTATATATTCAAATATGGTCATGGATCAATACTATAGATCTAAGAGATATTATTATTGACCAGGAATATACATATCATTAATGAAATATTAAAATTCTTATTCCTTGGTGGAATTATCGGTGATACCATCACCATTTAATTCCTATCACATCGTAACCAAACTAATCTTAGAAGGACAATATAGCATGAATGATTCCATAATCTCCATTAAATTATTAGGTAAATTAACAATGCTTAAAAAAATGAATGATATTTTTCTAGTCCATTTCATCCTTTTGAACAGATATTCCATGAAGGAATTATGGTTATGGGTTCTAAAAAATATATGTACTATTCAACCATGGACCTCAGGTAACCTACATCCTAGGAAGGAACAAGTTGATGGACTACTTGATAGGGTTCCCCACTGCATATACTAGTAGAGTATGTGTGGGATAGTGCAACATTAGACCGTATTACATAGTAGGTTGCAGACCATGTGTATGATCCATAGAGAGAGCATCCCGACCCGCCTAATTTGGCGGTCTCATCAATCTTCTAGGATGTGGGATATTCTAATACAAGATTGGATACTTTATAACATCATATGTTTTTAATTCAAGATAGCAGCAATATAGACAAAGGTTTAAAAAATGTTCTCTTATGATTTTACCAAACCCCACGTTATAACATCCCTTGAACTATCCAATTTCTTATATACCAACATTTAATTGTATTCTACCTCTTGGTCTGTTACATGGATATTTTTAGTTTTTGGAGGTGTTTAGGGTAGGTTTCAAGAGTATTTAGTGGAAGTTGTTCAGGATTCCAAACTACTATAGGAAATATATGAAGTGTAAGTGTATTTAATGATGGGTAATGGATATTCACCTGCTGTGTGAGGTTGTTTCATGATGTAAATATTTGTAGAGGTAAATTACTAAAAGATGATTTTTTTTTAATGAAATGGAATCCTAAGGACTACCTGATGTGCGGTGTGACAATTCATCATATAAATACTTAATGATGTGCGATTTTAAATATTTATTCCAGCTGAATTATCAATCATCCATCCATTTATTTTTTTTCCTATCATTTTTTGGTAAACCACTGGGACCTAGTGAAATTAATCGAGCTATTTTATCCCTCTTTTATCAACTGGTCCTGGTAGTTGTTCAATAAAAATCATTGGAAATCCCTTCCTTATTCTTGGTAGGTTTTTATCTTCTATACTCGTGAGGATTTGATTTATGATTTTGTTCTTGTTTGAGGTCTATTTTGTTATGTGTTTTTAGGGTATTTGTTTTTTTTAAAGGATGATTAGTTTCTTCATGTAGTGTGGTTTTGGTACACATGCGTTCTTATTTTCCATATGGTTCACAATGAGTTGTAAAGCTTCATTAAGATAAGTAATCCATCATTTATATATAGTGTGTATCATGTGATCGAGGTCTAATCTTTTTTTATCTATTTATTATGGGTTTCAGCCTAATCAAATATAAACATTTGGTAAAATCTAATTCATATGAGAAAATGGGGTTCAATTCGCATTCTGTATCACATTTCACATTATTTGTGGTGTTTTGGATTGTACAAGGTCAGTTCCCCCTTCAAATATTGTTCTCATTAAGGGATTGTTTTCATGGTATATATGTGTTCACATTTCAACCTTTTGTGAATTTTGTAATATTACCCTAAAATGGAAATTGGATAACCAATTATATTTGGATAAGAAAACATTTTCCACGTGATAATGGCTTATATGATAAAATCCATAAAATTAAGTGAAATATGATAAAATCACCCTCGAACATATGTAAAATTATCTATTTTGAGGTGATGTGTGGATGTTATTATGGGATTTCATTGTTTGGTACTGGTATGTAGGCTGATGGTTCGTGTGCTGTGATATTGGGTAGTGATTCAGTTTTTTGGTTTTGGTTTTGGGGCCAATAAGTGGTGGCATATTATGCAAGATTTAGGATAAGTAGTGGAATAAATAATTAAATGGATAATAATGATTGAAATTACATGTGTTGGTTTGGTTGTTGTGATGAAAATGGTTAATGAATAATTAGAAGTTGGTTTCTTGAATAAATTTGGTTGAGGATAAATAATTAAGTTATTGAATTGATTTAATGGAAATTGGTTGGAAATGTGGAATTAGACTACATCATATTTTGTGGTGTTATGCATTTAGTTGTGGTAGTAAAAGTGATGGTGTTTTGAGTTGGATGGTTTTTTTGTGAACCCATAGGATGGGATTGTGTATTTAATATAATATTTTTAATATTTTTAATCCATTCGATATCTATACAACCTATACCCACATAGAGAACTTTGTGCCGACATTTTCATAATCACATAATGGGTATTTTTCCTCACATTAGTTGTGGAGTATGGAGGGTTGCTTACCCTCACATTCCAACTCTCTCCCCGGGAATTCAAGGTATTATAGAAGTTGTGACTACTTGAGGTTTATTAGTGAATTATATGGTGGTTGTGAAATCCTAGGTGTTTTTATAGAGAGAAGTTATAACCTAGGTGTATTCTGCAGAGATTTGACGGTTCTTACGGGTGGTAGCCCAGGTGTCCTCATGTGAAATGTGACGTGATTTTTCTTGAAGTACAGTGTGCCCATGAGTCTCTAAGAATGATGTGTTGTAAACATACTTGTGTGGTATTATGGTATACAGATGATATGAGTGTTATAGGATGTGAAATGTTGGTGATAGAGTGTCATACTAGTGGGAAAGTGTTGCAAGGTTCCATGATCAATGGGATTCCTATTATAATATTTTACACGAATTGTGTTATTTGGTGAAAATTCCTTGGTGATGTTGGTATGGTTAGGATACTTTTATATGTGTTTTGGGTTATGTTATTTTCTCACAAGTGCATTAATATTATTATATAAAATGTTCATTAGAGACATTGGGTTTTTCCTAATGAGTATACTTTTATACTCCCCCTATGTATATAAAACTATTATTTGTATTCTAGGAGGACAATGTGGACTTTACTAGGAATTACTTGCTCATACCTTCTTAAATTTTTTTACCATTTCTATAGACTTTCTTTTTGTTATTTTATTTGGTGATTTTTATCTGTATTAGTTTTACTTACACATTCAATGTGGGGTAGTTTTTTAATTTTTATATTTTTTCATGTATTTATTTGGGTATGATCCATCCTATATCTTGATATTGTTTTTATATAGAGGTAAATTCCTTCCATATTGTGAGTTGTTTTTATACAATCGATGATGGTTTCCAACCTGGGGCACACTAGAGTCAGGACATAGTGGTCATTAACAGCCTCCTATAATTGTGGTATCTTTGGTGGTTGGGGGTCATGAAAGAGTGGTATCAGATTTGATTGTTGAAATATAGGTTGGATTTAAATGTTTGGAATAGTGAGGGATAATTGGGGTGGTATGAATATAGTTTTAGTTGACCTTGGTTCATAGAAAAGGCTAGAGAGACCACTTAGGACACATGATTTTAGTTCCCTAGTGATCTAATGCACAATATCTCATATTACTGAATAACCAAGTGAGGTAGAACAATTTTTAGGGTTGAGACCTAGGATTGTTACATGAACTATGATGACTTGTGTTCTGGATTGAATTTGGCTGTTCTAGGAAGGTTAAAATGGATCAAGGAATGAATTATATGAGGTTAACTAAATCTTAATATAATTTCTCACTACATGGGTTATTAATTTTCATGTTTTAATTTTATCTATGGATCATGTTCTTCATTTTTGCGTATCTCGTGGTGTTGGTGTTCAATAGTTTGATCTTGTTTAACTCTATAGGGTCTATGAGATTGGGGAGGATGATTAGTGAAAGAAGAAATTACATGATATCCAGTTGTTGGTTTTTGGAAGGAATGAGTGTAGTGTTCGATATATGGAGATAGAGAGATTGTTGGAGGAGAATGAGATGACATTCAGTTTGATTTAGACCTTGGTAGAGTACTTAGTCCATTTATATGTTAGTTACATGTGGGGATCTATGCTTCAGTGGTGGATGTTCTATCTATGAGAGGAGAAGGAGATAGTATTTTTGTGGCTTCACTTACCAGTGTTGTTTTGGGAAGAGTTCCATATGTTGACCATGGGGGAAGTAAAGTGCTAAGATATTCCTTCTCTCCATTAAGGGATCATGCCAGTGAGATAACTATGATTCATGTTTATAGACATTGTGCATTTCTTCCTAAACCATTTTCTAGATGAGGAGTCTCATTGAAGATTTCATAAGTGGGAACTTAATCCTTATTTTCATTATACATTTACTCCTTTTACATTGTTTACATATCTAGTGGATTAAAAGAAGGTTGAGTACATCAAGAATATGCACTCTCCAGGAGGTATTCCAAAGGAGGGGGACTGGTATGGTTTGATAAAGAGAAGCGTTATTAGTGGTCAGACTCACATACTAATAACTTCAACGTTTCTCCAAGAAGGGTGTATACCTCAAGAGATTTCTTTCAAACCTTCTAAGATGTGTATATTCATTTGTTTTCCTATGTTGTTTGTTCCAGTGTTTTCATTTTTCCAGTTTTTTTCATCATGTAAACCAGTTCCCAGTGGTTCCCTGATCATAGTTTAGAAGAGGTTGATAGGTTCAGCATTATCCACAATAGTAGTTTCAAGTGAGAGCATTTTTATGGAAGAGGCAGTAGGTTTTTTCTTCGGAAAATTGATATAGAGTATGTAGAGGTCGAAATTGGGAATTTCCACATATTTTGGGACCACAAACTGAGCATGGTTATGTAGTGGTTCATCTACATTGTATAATTGTGGTTTGGCGTGGTCCATTACACGTAGTAGAGGAAGTAGTTCCGGAGGGGCCAGAGGACATCATAGGTATGTTATGTTTTTTAGTACCCTTTTGTGCGATGATTGGTTCAGTAGAATTACACTCCATTAATTTACCCTTTTTATTCTATGTTCTGGAACTATAAATAGAGAGGATTATCATGCCCCTAGTCTAAACTACTCTAGATAGAGACATTACCATCTTGTTTAATGTGTTTTGGCGATGTAGACTGATGATGGGCTGCATTCGTGCAGTGAGGATCCTTTCTTTCTACAGATAATGTCATACATTTCCTTCTTAAGCATTGTATTTTTTTATTTCATACATTTTTTTATCAGCTGCTTTCAGATAAGAGTTCTATTTCTTAATGTAGATAGCAAGTGTGTGGTTTTCATTAGTGAGGGGATTCATCAGTGGGTAGTAGACAAGTAGAGTCCCTAATTTATTTTTTCTATGAATTGTCAATGGAATCATCAAACACCTATATGGTTTAGGTTAATAGGTAATTGTGGGATTTGTTATATATTTATCCCAATGAGGTTTTTATTTTACCCCCTCATTGTAATGTTGATTTTAAGATAGACTTGTATCATGTTTCACCTCTTATTTTTATCGATACATATCATATTGAACTTTATGAGTTATTAGAGATGAGTATTTAGAAATATGATTTGATGTATAAGGGTATCAATAAGCCTTGGGTGTCATTATTGGGTGATCAATTTTTTTAAATAAGGAGGCTGTTGATCAATGTATATTCATAGACTATTAAAGGTTGAATCAACTGATGATAAAAAACTATTAACCTCTTCTGAGGATATAAAATATTTTTGACCAGCTGAGTGGGTTCATATTGTTTTTTAAGATCAATCTGATGTCTGGATATCACTAGTTGGGGGGGGGGTGGAATGATGGAGATATCTTTAATAATTCCTTCAAATGGAGGCATGGACAGTTTGAGTTTTTATTCTTGTAATTATTTGTTACGAACAAATGATTCATGTTCATGGGGATTATGAACTCATTGTTCTATGTATTCTGAGATCAGTTATTCAATTTATTCAATGATTAAATATCTATCTACTCCATGTCATAGGAAGATCTTGTCAAGCATCTTAGAACTGTCATTCATGTTATTCAACACCGCCGGCTCTATGAAAAATATCCAAGTTTATGTTTTTGAAGTGGGAGTTTCATTTCATTGGGCATTTGGTGTCTCAGGAGGGTGTGGAAGTAAACCTATTGAAGGATGAATTAGTTGTTTCTTATCCCACAACCAAGAATGTGGAAGAGGTTTGTAATTTCCTTTGTCTCACATGAAATAATTGGATGTTTATACCTGATGAATATCGAGTTGAATCCCTAATGATTATTTTTACTAAGGTGTAATAGACCCTTGTGTGGCTTGATTAGTGCCATCTATCATTTTGGTTACTTGAAGGTGATGTTGGTCAGTGATCACGTGCTTCTGTTTCTGATGGAGGTGGTTATGTTTAAGGTGTTTTGAGATGCATCACATATGGGATTGGGATGTGTTCTAATTCAACACCAGGTGTTGATATATTACGGTTCTAGTAATATAATTACCCATGAGAATAACTACACCATCAATAATCTAGAGCTAATATTGTTTTATTCTTCACTACTGTTAAGGTTGCATTACCTTTTTGGGGATGTTTTTGTAGTCTTCACAAATCACCAGAGTTTGAGGTGTATCTATTTATAACATGATTCGATCTTATGGTTGTGGTGATGGATGGAGTTTCATTAGAATTATTATTTTGAGACATAATAAACCACATGAATTGGAAATTTTGTGGTCGATGCATTTAGCAAGTAGTTGTGGAAGGGTGTTGTTCAGTAGTCTAGGGATGCTTGGAGATAAATGCTGGAGGATTATAAATTTCAAATAGATAGAGAAATGGATTGGGATTGAGGATTTTTTTTCAAATGATGGTATAGTATTCCTTGATGTTGAAGATGGATGAGGCTCAGTCGGGAGAAATCAAGGAAGATGTGATGTGTGATTATTTTGGCCATGATAATGCCCCATAAGAATGGTCAGAGGAAAATTTCAACCAGATGTTATTACATGAAAGTTTGTCTATTATATTAGTATTGTTATAAGGATTCTCTCCTAATTTTCATAGATCACATTTTCCAGCACACACAGATGAGTACAAGATGTTAATATTCATGATGATGTAGTTTTGGGACCCATGATAAAATAGGAAATTTATGAGTTTATGGAAAATTGATTGGATTTCTAGTAAGTAACGATCAAGAATCATCTTCCTGGTAGTTTTTTACAGCCCTTGGATGCTCCTGAGTGGAAATAGGATTATATATTGATGTATTTATTCATAGGGTGACAGTTACGGTAGGGAAGGTTTGATGTTGTATCTGTAGTCATGGATTGGTTGACAAAATCGACCCACTTCTTAGAGATCAAGGAGTTTGTTGGAGAGTATTATTATGTCTATGAGGTATGTAGATGAATTTGTGTGGTTTCATGGAGTATAAATTCCTATTTTCTTGTATTTGGTCACATTAGTTTCCTCACTTGTCTATAAGGGGATTCTAGCATTTTTTTAACACTCAGTTACACCTCAACACTTTTTTCCACCCTTTGATAGATGGGCAGATATAGAAATCTATCCAAAGGTTATAGAAATTATAATCGATGTAACGCCCAGACCCCAGTTACCTAGAGTAAGTGCATTATTATATAACATTGTCATGATCACAAAAGATCAAGTCTCGAAAGACCGATTAATTTAGTTGACTTGGAATAACTAGATACATTAATAAGTCTTACATTACATCATAAAGTAAAAAAAACTACAACAACATCATGTCTTCCTATCCCCTCACACTATCCCTACAGGTCATTCATAAATTACTTCTTCACATCCTTGGAAAAATAAAAATTGAAAGGGGTGAGCTAAGATGCACAGTAAGGATAACAATATAGAAGAAACATTCATAAATAAGATAAAACATTTAAGGCATGTATAACTAAAAAACATTTTAAAAATGAACTTTATGATAATATGGAAAAGATAAAATGAAATAATTCCATTTACTTATTCACATGGATATTCTACAAGTCGAATAATCACATGCAATATTAATAACCACTTTCATAATGACAGAATGCATAATGCCAAACTATCATAACAACGTAGCCAAGGCTTGGGGCCAAGACTATAAATAAGAGTATGTCAAGGGCTCGTTCCAAGACACTAGTTTGTCTCATTAGACATACCGATGCATCGAAGAGATATAGCAGGCTCCACCCGTCACTTACTAAGTCCAATGCCTTCCCGTATGAAAAGGTTTAAACATAACGTAAACATTCGTATTAAAACTAGCATAAGAAATGTCAATACATTCTATATAAACCATGAATGGTATAAAAATAACACATCCACAGTCAAACATATCACAAAACCTTCAATACAATATGAATGTTTTGTATCATAATAAATCGACTTGAAATAAGCTTAAAATCCATCAAAGGATGTTGACATAGATGAAATCAAAAATATTTTAGAGAAATATCTCTTTTTTGAAATCATTTAAAAGTCCCATAATTTTAAAATAAAGCATTTACCTTGAAAATATTCTTATAATCCTATAAGGGAAGCTTCTATGATTTTATAATGGTGGAAAATAGCTGCACCGGCCGTATAAGTTAAAAAAAAGACATTCTTACCTTAATTCTGCCGAAAAGGATAAAAAGGACCTTATTTGGAAAATTACGGAAAGATTACTTTATAAAATTCTTATAAAAATTCAAAAAAGGGTATAAATGATTTTAACACATATTCTGTAAAATATTAAGAATGTTTTGAAATACATTTTTAAGAAACATGGATGTGGATGATAAAGAGGTCCTAGTCGATAATTACGTATAAACAACCTCAGATAATGAAGAGATTGTGAAATAAACCATTAACTTGTACTTTTCCTAGGTCGAGGGCAGGTTAACCTCTTGTATAATAGTTAAATAATTTTTATTAAATTATATAGGAATCATATATATAAATATGATATCATATATGATCTTTTAATATTTATTTATTAATAATATTTTAGTATTATCGTCGTTTCGGGTGTTTACTTAATCATTTTCTTTTATATGTTTTGTTACATAAGTCGGGTTTTTTTATCCATAGGTTATAACTTATTCATATCTAGTATAATATCAAGTCTTTAAACATTATTTTTAATCATCAAGTGAATTTAGTCTTGAATGGATAGGATGGGGAATGAACCTCATTGTGTTCGTGGAGACAGTAGTCCGTACGTACGCACTAATGCTACTTTCATTTCATTTTTCATTTTAAAAGGACTAAAAACAAAATGATACATAGGTATAATATTATTCTAGTATAATATAATATCTTATATGTGTTACATATGTTCATTAATACCATCATTTATACGTTCCATTTATGGTATGAACGAGTCATATCACTTTGAAGGGGTGGTAGTCCGCAATTTCTCAAATGAAATTATCGTATATATATATAACATGATACAAATAATGGTATGCTATAAAATGGAATTACATAAACATATATATAAAATAAATAACATTAATATCATATTTAATTATATGTCCATCATAATGGCCACCATAAGAGATGGTAGGAGATAATTGAACAATCATCGTTTCATGAGGCGTTTAGTTTCCATCCAGAGAAACATTATATTCTTCACCCATTAGATGGAGTTGTCTGTAAGTGTAGTTCAAATACATCTCCGAAAAATATCATAGTATATTGAGTGTACTGGTGTTGTTTCAAAATAAAATAATAAGAAGTGATTTTGGGTTGGCGATGTAAAATAAATGAAAAGAAGCTAAGAGAAATCATTACCTTTAATTTGGGCAACTCTCTTTGGTTTGAACCAAAAGGGATTGTTGAAGTGCATTCTTCCAAAGGTGAGGCTACTAGGAGGAGGATAGTGATGTAGGGAGATTAATTGGTCAGAGGATGGAAGATCCAAGAGGCTTGAGTGGTGTGAGGAATTGGTTAGTAGTGGTGTCCTTTTATAAGGGGGAGGAGGGCTCTTTAGGAAAAACTTAATGTATTATTTTATAATAAAATAATATTCGGTTTCTAATTGATCCAAAGTGGATTATTCAAAGTCTATGGTGGGGTTAGGTCGAAAACAACTCAACCAATAAGTTTTAGACAGGTTTGGGTCATTTTATTAACCTTATCATTTTGTTTTAACTCTTAGTTAATTAGTTTGACACTAACCATGTCACATTGTATTTTTATATTATATGGTTAATAAACATACAATAAACTACCAAGAGAACCCCCAGTGGTTCATTAATGATGTACCTATCATCATAAAAGTCATTTGACCGAACACCAGATTTTTTTGTATATTATATCAATTAAAAATATAACATTTGTTTTAAAAACTCATTTATGTCAATTTTGACAATATTAAATAATTGTTTTTTGTTAAAGTCTTAATAACTTTAGTAATTTTAAAAAAATAAATTTAATCAATCTAAACATGTCATATTAACCAGTAAAATTCGTGTAATTCATTAAAAGACTCAAATTATATTTATTAGGATATTTATAATATTAATTATTTTAATATTTCACTAATAAGGTAATTACTGCATCATCATTCTGTCATAAATAAATTAAATTATTTAATGTCTAAAATTTATAAATAAAATACCATTATGTAGGAAATATCATTGAATCTAATAAATATTTATAATCAAATTTATCTTATATATAACCCTATATTAAAAATGTTTTAGTTAGTAAACATTGATTTTAACTCTTCTAACTCTTCTTTGAATTAAATAATAATAAATGTCCTAATCTAATCCAAGTGGACCAAAGAGATTCATATTTTATTCCTAAGGTTGTTTTTGGTCGAATTATACTTATCCAATAGAATTAGGACATGTGTTAAGGTAATAATAATATCATTTTTACCCATAATTACCCTGTCTACTTTTTACCATGTTAAATAAAAGTAAAAAGTTATTATTCACCAAAAATTATTTTTATCTTATTGAACCACATTTTACTCCTTGATATTAACTGCGTCTCTCAGATTTTCGAAATTCAACACCCAGAAGCGTTAAAATTATATTTTATGTGAAATTGCATATTCTCATAGGAGATGTGTAAAAGACGGTAAAAAGTTAAATAAAATTTTTATATATCAAAAATTATTATAAACTGACTCCAATGAATTAAATTGAAATTATAGAGGTATTATGTATCTCTTTAGACCTAAAATAAATTTAAATAAAATAAATAATTATTTAAATAAAAATTCAGTTTTAAACTATAACTCACTGTTTTTAACTATTCATCAAAAAATAAAAGTATTTCGAAAAATATCAAAAATTTACCCTAAGCTAATTTTGATATTCTGAATTCAATAATGTAGTCTATTTTACCAAATTAAAAAAATAGAAGTTTCATTTGTTAATTTAAAATTATTTCCCGCTGTCAAAACCTAAAGGCGTATTTTTAAAAAATAATAACTATCAAATGTTTGACACTTGTTTACATCCAATTTCAAAGTGAAATTACTTACAATGACCATAATTGGATTAAACTATAAAAATATAATCTATTTATACTTCCAAACCATCAAAATGTATAATTTAACACTATAAATTATTTAGATTAAAAAAGTTGTTTTTAGTTAAAATATAGTAATTTCACTATTCACACAAATATGAAAGTTATCAGAAAAACTTCAAAAAATTTATTGAAACTAAATTTTTATGTCTTGATTCTAAATAAAAACTTTATTTTGTCAAATTGAATATATAAAAGTTTCAATATATTGGATTTAAAATGGGTTCACCATGAAAAGGTGGTAAAATTGCATTTTTTTTAAAATACTTCTTTTATCATAAAAAATGAATATGATCTTACATTATGTATATGAAAATCATAATATGGATTCTAAAATTATAAGGATTATATAATGTTCAAAATTCAGTTAATACTATTTAACAACCACTTTTGAACTGATAGTTTGGTATGTCGTGGTGCGCTTGAACTCAGTGTTGCGTGTAGTGAATGTTATTGAATTACATTGAAGAAATAACGTACTAAGAAATCTTGGGGTGTTACATTCTTCCCTCCTTTAATAAATTGTGTGCTCGCAATTTGAAATTTTTCTTCAAAAATAAAAAGGTTGAAAATAGAAAATACCATTGGGAAAACCCACATCGGAAATTAGGTTAATAAAATTTAGTCTTAATAAGAGGAAAATGGAAATGAAAGGGTCACCACAAAATTATGATCTCAATTAGGAAAACATTGGTTGAAATTAGAGACATATAATTGGAGGAAGAATGTAAATATTTATAGGTAGTGATTGAGGTCATCAATCACACACAAGGGTAAAATTGAGGGCCGTAAATTAATCAATCTATGATGATTTAAAATACCATCTATCCAAAAAAACATATGGTATTAGGATAACACATTTTTTTGTTTTGAGATCCCTTCACTAAAGTATTAGAATTAAATTCTTCATGAAATAAGAGAAGAAAAAATATTTATACTTGACATGTAGAGACCCATCCATTAACTAATTTATACCAAAAACTCATCTTTCACTCTAAAAGATAATAGAACATAAAAATAATATTCTATTTATACGTTTCGTCTTGGGTTAAAAAAAATTTGAATTTATAATTAATCTGCTAGTATTTCTTTTAAAAAGGCTACATTTTTCAATCCAGAACATCACGTTGTCCAGTGGTAGGTGATACACCATTTCACCCTTTGGTTGCGGGTTCAAGTCGTGTGGCCTTGCCGGACGCGACGGGTTACAGCCCAACCTCCATGTTTTCCTTTTATGGAAATCCAAAAATAATATCAAACTAGAATTATCCAAAATACATTTGTCCAAACTCACAGATCGAAAGTTATATGGAAGGTAAACATAATAAATATCTTTTTTCCACGTAATAACATGCAAACACCTTCATCATGTATTATTTTAAAATACTGCTACATCCTGAATTACCATAAAACTTTTTTGATTACATTCATGATCCCTCATTCCTGATAGAATACTAGATATACTCCTTCTATCCAAAAAATGTTGTAAGATCCAACAATGATTGAATATACAAATCATTAATTAGCTTCAAGGTAGTCAAGAATATCCAATATAATTTATCCAAATCAGTCATGTATTATTCCAATATCACTACCTGGGTATCAGAACCATGTTATGGTTTATCATTACCTTAACCATATATTTTACAAAAATTTAACCAATTATTGGGTCACTTTTTTTGGTTCCACACAATCTCATGTCCTAAATGAAATAGTACTAGAGTACAATCCTTATATACTCCATAATTATTATAACCAGTACATTGTTGATACAACACTCAAATGGCATAATTCCCTAATATCAACATAAGTACTCTAATCATTCCTCCTAATCTGTGGTAGTATCATAACTTGATTATTATCCCATAACATCATTTGCGGTATACTCTATGAATGGGACTTTGATTCACGTAGTGTCCCAACTCATTGCAGATGAAGCATTGTACATATGAAACCTTTTCCTTACCCTTGCAGTCACATACATGGTGTCCTTTTTCTCCACACTTATAACAAACTCCCATTCCTTTCATGCAATTTCCAGGGTGTTTCTTCCCAAAGTTATCACATATGAGAAAATTCTTCTTTTCCGTCATCCCTTTATCCATATGTCTCTCTTCCATCATTTTCGTCTCTTGCTTCCCTTAAAAGCCATAGGACTTGGATAATTCTTTACATATCGTATTAACACATGATACTATTTCCTCATATGTTGAGAATACATGGGAGACTATTTCCATTATAAATATTGTCTTAATACCATGAAAGATATGATCCTTCTTACTCTTTGGATCATACGTATTGCTGGAGTTCACATTCCTTCTATTGGGTTCCATTTCTATACAATAGCATAAACTAGGTCAGTTTATGAATTGCAATGAATAATTCCAAACTTGTAAAATACCTAACGTAAATTGAATAGTTTATGGATATAATCCATAATCATAAAGATGTTTTCCTTGAAGATGTATATACTCACAAACCCTTCATAATGATTTGTAATGAAAATGAGAATTATCCTAAGCATATCCCCTAGGAGTGTCGTAACCAAGAGTGCAGCAAGGCCCGTTGTCGTGCACCAATTCCCGTTCGAGTCTAGCTCAAAGTCGTGTTCTTGGGTCTTACCCTTAGGTACATCTGTACCAGAGCCGCCTCTTCCTGATCGTATATAGATAGGGATGTATTGCTCGGAAAACTCACAAAATCTCTACAATACCAAAATTCTAGGAAGTTCTTCTATACTAATCCTCAAAGTCCATCTTAGGTCTATATGGTCTAATCAGAGTTTATATAAATCTAGAATCCAAGGATTGTACTAAAGATCCTCTGATACCAATTGTAATTCCCCGACCCCAGTTATCCATAGTCGGTGCATTATTACATAACATTTTCATGGTCATAAAAGATCATGTCTTTAAAGAACGATTAGTTTAGTAGCCTTGGAATAACTAGATACATTCATAATCCTTGCATTACATCATACAGTAACAAAAACTACAACAAAATATTGTCTTCATATCCCCTCATAAAATCCCTATAGGTCATTCAAAAATTACTTCTTCACATCCTGGGAAAACTAAAACATTGAAAGGGTTGAGCTCAGATGCTCAGTAAGGATAACAATAGTGTGGAAACTTTCATAAATAAGCTTAAACATTTTAGGCAATTTATAACTAAAACAAAAGACTGTTAAACCTGAAAATCCGCATAATATGGAAAATATAAAATGAAATAATGCCATTTATGTATTCACATGGGCATTCTACTAGTCGAATAATCACATGAAATATTAATAACAACATTCATAATGATGGAATGCATAATGCCAGACTATCATAACCAGGTAGCCAAGGCCTCATGCCAATAATGAAAATAAGAGTTTGTCAAGGCCTCGTTCCAAGACACTTCTTTGTCTTATGAGACCTACCTATTCATCAGGGAGATATAGTGGGCTCCACTCGTCACTTACTAAGTCCAATTCATTCCCATATGAAAAGGCTTAAACATAACATAAACATTTATATTAAAACTAGCATACAAAATGTCAATACATTCTCCATAAAATCTGAATGGTATAAAAATAACAATCCACATTCAAACATATCAGAAAACCTTAAATATAGCATGAAAGATTTATATCATAATAAATCAACTTCAAATAAGCTTAAATTCCATCAACGGATGTTGACATAGATGAAATCAAAACTATTTGAGAGAAAAATATCTTTTTTGAAATCTTTTAAAAGTCACATTATTATAAAATAATACATTTACGTTTTAAATATTATTATAATATTTTAATGGAATCTTCAATGATTTTATAACGGTTGAAAATAGCCGCACCCGGCATATAAGTTAAAAAACACATTCTTACCTTAATTCTGTCGAAAAGGTTAAAAAGGACCTTGTTTGGAAAATGATGGAAATACTCCTTTATAAACATATTATAAAAAGACAAACAAGGGTATAAATGACATTATCCCATATTCTGTAAAATATTAAGAATGTTTTGAAATACATTTTTATGAAACATTTATTTATATGATAAAGAGGTTCCAGTAGATAATTATGTATAAACAACCTCAGATAATGAAGAGATTGTGAAATAAACCCTTACCTTGTACTTTTCCTTGGTCGAGGGTAGGTTAACCTACTATATAATAGTTAAATAATTGTTATTAAAATATATATTAATCATATATATAAATATGATATCAAATACGATCTTTTAATATTGCTTTCGTATTAATATTTTAGTATTATCGTCATTTTGGGTGTTCACTTACTCGTTTTCTTTTATATGTTTTGTTACATAAGCTGTTTTTTTATCCATAGGTTGTATCATATTCATATGAATAATTATATAATGTTCTTAAACATTATTTTTTATCATCAAATGAAATTACTCTTGAATGGATAAGATGGGGAATGAATCTCATCGCGTTCGTGGAGACGGTAGTCTGTATGTATGCACTAATGCTACTTCTATTTAATTTTTCATTTTAAAAGGAATAAAAACCAAATTATACATAGGTATATTATTATCCCATTATAATATAATATCTTATATGTGTTACTTATGTTCATTAACACCATCATTTATACGTTCCATGTATGGTATGAACGAGTCATATCACTTTGAGGGGGAGGTAGTCCGCACTTCCTCAAATGAAATTATCGTACATATATACAACATGAAACGAATAATGGTATGCGATAAAATGGATTTAAAGAAGAATATATATAAAATAAATATCATTAATATCATATTTAATTATAGTTCCATCATAATGGCCGCCATGAGGGGTGGTAGGAGATAATTAAACAATCCTCGTTTCGTGAGCCGTTTGGTTGTCATCCACAAAAACATTATGTTCTTCACCCATTAGATGGAGGTGTGTGTAAGTTTAGTTAAAAAAAATCTCATAACAATATCCTTGTATATTTAGTATCCTGGTTTTGTTACAAAAGAAAATAATAAAATGATTCTAGGGGTTGGACAAGTAAAATAAAAGAAAATAAGCTAAGAGAAATCGTTACCTTTAATTTGGGTAACTCCCTTTGGTTTGAACCAAAAAAGACTATTTAATCGCCTTCTTCCTAAGGTAAGTCTTCTAGGATGAGGAGAGGGATGTAGAGAGCTTAATTGGGCAGAGTTTGGACGAGCCAAGAGGCTTGAGAGGTGTGACGAATTGGTTAGAAGTGGCGTCCTTTTATAAGGGGGAGGAGGGGCTCTTTAAGAAAACCTTAATGTATAATTTTATAATAAAAAACTAATAGGTTTATAATACATCAAAAGTGGATTATTCAAATTCTATGGTGGGGATAGGTCTAAAAAAACTCAACCAATAAGTTTTAGACTGGTTTGGGTCACTATATTAACCTTATCTTTTTTTAACTCTTAGTTAATTAGGTTGACACATACCATGTCACTTTGAATTTTTATATTTTATGATTTATAAATTTACTATAAACTTCCAAGAGAACCCCAAGTGGTTTATTAATTACATAAATATCTTCATATAAGTTCTTTGGCTGAACATTACATTTTTAAGAATATTATATCAATTAATAATATAATATTTGTTTTAAAAACTCCTTTATGTCAATTTTGACACTATTTAATAAATGATTTTTGATAAAGTCTAAATAAATTTAATAATTCTAAGAAATCCATTTTATAAATCCTAAAATGTCATATTAAAGAATAAAAATATTCTAATTCATTAAAAGTGTCAAATTATATTTATTTAGGAATTTATAATATCTATTGTTTTATTATTTCACTAATAAGGTAATTACTACATCATCATTGTGTCATAAATAAATTAAATTATTTAACATCTAAAATTTAAAAATAATATACAATTATGTATGAAATATTATTATCTTTCTAATGAATATTTATAATAGAATTTATCTTATGTATAACCCATATATTAAAAATGTTTTAATTATTGAACTTTGATTTTAACTCTTTTAACTCTTCTTTGAAATAAATAATAATAAATGTCCTAATATAATCCAAGTGGACCAAAGAGGTTCATATTTTATTCCTAAGGTTTTTTTGGTCTATATATACTTATCCAATAGAATTTGGACATCTGTTTGGGTAATAAAAATATCATTTTTATCCTTAATTACCCAATTTACTTTTTACAGTGGTAAATAAAATAAAAAATGTACTATTCACCCAAAATAATTTTTATCTTATTGAACCACAATTTACTCTTCGATATTAAATGCGCCTCTCGGATTTTCTAAATTACACTTACAAAAGTGGTAAAATTTTATTTTATGTGAATTTTCAAATTCTCCTAGGAGATGGGTAAAAGACGATGAAAAGTTCAATAAAATTTTCATATATCTAAAATTATTATAAACATACTCAAATGAATTAAATTTTACATATATATGTATTATTTATCTTTTTTGACCTAAAATAAATTTAAATAAATAAATAATTATTTGAATAAAAATCTAGTTTTAAACTATAACTCAGTGTTTTTAACTATTCATCAAAAATTAAATGTTTTCAGAAAAATACCAAAATTTACCGTAAGATAATTTTGATATTATGAATTCAATAATGAAGTCTATTCTACCAAATTAAAAACATTGAAGTTTCATTTATTAATTTAAAATTAATATTTGTTGTCAAAACCTAAAGGCATATTTTTAAGAAATAATAACTATCAAAAGTTTGACGACTGTTTATGTCCAATTTCAAAGTGAACAAACTTAAAATGACCATAATTGGATTAAATGGTAAAAATATAATCTATTTATACTTCCAAACCATTAAAATGTATGAATTAACAATAAAAATTATTTTGATTAAAAAAGTTGTTTTTAGATAAAATATAGTATTTTTCACTGTTCCCCAAAATATGAAAATTATCAGAAAAACACCAAAATTTTATTGAAACTAAATTCTTATATCTCTATTTTAAATAAGTAGTTTATTTTGTTAAATTGAATATATAAAAGTTTCAAATATTTTATTTAAAAATGGTTCTCCTTTAAAAGGTATTAAAATTGCAATTTTTTTTAAAATACTTCTTTTATCTGAAAAAATAAATTTGTTCTTACATTATGTCTAAGAAACTAATAATATTGATTCTATAACTATATGGAATATATAAAGTTCAAAATTCAGTTATACCTATTTAATAACCGATTTTGAATGGTTAGTTTGTTAAGTCGTGGTGCGCTTGAACTCAGTGCTGTGTGTAGTGCAAGTTATTGAATTACATTGAAGAAATAACGTACTAAGAAATCTTAGAGTATTACACTGGGTGTGTGTATTTGTATTTGGTGAGTCCATGGTATGACACCTTCCATGGTAGAATTTAATTATAATAATAAATATCACCCTTCCATTAACATTTCCCAATTTGAGTCTTTATATGAGGGACCTTGTAGTTCTATATTGTGCTGGATGGGGGTTTGGAAAACAGAAATTCATGGTCTCAATGTGGTATAGAGAACAACATGTAATATTCATCTAATTTTAGAAAGGATGAATATAGTTATGAACCAATATAAGTCATATGATGATCAAAAGTGGAGGCCCATGATGTTTGTGTTTAGGGACCATTTTCTTTTTAATGATTCCCCTTGACATGGGAGAGTAGAGGTTCGATAAATGATGTATTCATTCTCACTAGTTTGTTGGCCCATTTTAGGTGTTGGGGAAGTTGATCACACAATGTATCGGTTGACTTTTCCACCACATTTAAAGATAATCAATTATGTATTCCATGTATCTCTTCTTCTATAGTATCATTATGATCACTAAAATTTCATTGACTGTTTAGAGTTAGATAGAGTGGATGACATGACATTTTTTGGAGCAGCATCTAGGTATTTAGGATCTTCAAGGGAAAGAATATCATGGGTAGACCAATTTATTGGTTTTATTGTTGTGGAGTCATGGTGGCATAGAGGATACTAATTGTCAAAAAGTGATGTAGATTCTTTCCCAACACCCAGAGTTGTATTCAGTTTTTCTTTGCTCTATGTTTCTTTGTGATGGAATGTTTAGATCCTTTTTGTTTAATGATATGAGTTGTTTTAATTGATTTTTGATTTTTGTGGTGTAATATGTTATAATATCTTTACCTAAAAATGGTTGGACATGATTAATAATCGAGATGAATTAACTGTAATGTGATTAAACTCGTTTGGGGGATTAACTGCCACCATGAACATATAGTTTCTTAACATGAATGTTGGAATTTCATAATTCACGTGTTCTATACAGTATAGTTCGGTTTATGTAGAATTTATTGTTTTTTCCTATATTGAGGTTGATATGGTTTTGAAGTGGTCATGTGGAAGTATATTTTATTGATAGGATGAGGCATGTTCTTGTGTTTATGTGGGTTTTTAGTGTGTTTTTTGGTTTTTTGGGGTGGTGTATTTGGTTGGTGGTAGTGTTTGAGGTATAATAAGACCCTTGAGAGGTATCCCACATGGTGGTTGTTCAGACCCCTTGTATTCTAGGATTGGTTTCAGATTAATGAGGCCAAGAATCAATATATAGGTACACAATTTTATGGTTCATCCCCCCCCATTTAATTACTATTCCATTTTCTGTCTTTTGAGATATTCGACAAGGGATTGTGAGTTTTTAGTTAAAGATTGAGGTGCACCAGAACTGATGATGGGTTTAAAGGACTTGAATGTTTATTACACAATGTGTAATTTTGATTCATTAATTGCGTGTGGCTGCTTAATGAAATGTATATTGTTTGGGTGGAAAAATCGTTAGATGATTCTTTTTTCAGTGAAACAGAACCCTGACAACTATATTATGTGATAGTGGATTACAAATTGTGTAAATATCTAAGGAAGTCTTTCATTAACAGTTATTTCTAGAATAATTATCATTCATTCAGCCATGGATTATTCTTCCTCTCATTTTGGGATATCCCATGTTAGCTCAAGGAGTTTTTCAATCCCTCTTACTCCTCCTTGATCTGTTGGTCCTGATGGTCTTTTTTTTAGAAATCCTTGGTAAGCCCTATATTCATCGTTGGGGGTTTTTGTTCCATTATTCACCCAGGGATTCTATAATGTTATGTTATTATTGTTTGGGACTTGTGTTTAATAATTTCTTTGTGGCCTTTGGTTGTTTTTTGGAATGATCCATGTTTTATCGTGGTGCAACTATGGTTCACAGGTGTTCTTGTTCAGCCTATAGTTTACAGTAATCTTGAATGATTCATTGATGTAGGGAAGACCTCTTTTATCTTTATTGTTTTTCATAATCAAAGTGTTTAATATTGTTTATCTATGTATTATTGTTTATCTGAATTATTCAATGAATTTTTATTGGATAAATTGAATTTAAATGTGTGAATGTGGTTTGACTAACCTGTTATTACAGATTTTATTTTATTTTTGAAATTATATATTGTATGGGATTGATTCCCTTACAAAAAATATTTAAATTGTGGGATTTATTTTCATTGGATATATGTTTTGAGATTTATGTGTTGGTTGATATTTTTGTGATATTACTTGGAAATGGTAATTTGATAACCAAATAGATTGGAAAAATAAAATGGTTTCCCCAGGATTATAGGTTGGTTGATAATGTCCCTAAATTAAAGTGAAAAGTGATTAAAGAACACTTCTAAATATGTTAAATTCTCATTATTGTCCTGTCATGTATGGTTGTACATGCAAGAAATCTGTGTGTAGTTGTGGAATATTGGGATGATGGTTCATGTTCCCTACATTAGGAGAAACATTGTGGGTTTTTTTTGAATTCTTGTGTGGAGAGGGTGTTTCTATAACCATGATTATGGGTGGGTTATATTTTTTGGATGCTATGATTTTTCATGGTGAGGTGGCAGATTCTTCTAATCAATTCCCAAGTTGTGACGGAATAAATAAATATGTTTTTTATTATGATTAAAAAGACATGGGTTTGTTCGGTCAATGGGATGTAAATTATTAATGAATAATTAAATGATGGGTTTTGTGACTAATTGTTATTGATGATAAATAATTTATAAAATGGAATTATTAAAGTGAATTGGATAGAAATGTTGTACGATGTTATAGATTCCTTTGTGGTGTTTTACATTTAGAGGGGAAACCAACAGTGACTTTTTTGGTGAGTTGGTTGGTATCATTGTGAACTCATAGGTTGGGATTTATTTTATGATATTATATATATATATATTCATTATTGATACTTATATATTCACACTATATATGTTTCTCACTACGTTTCGACACCCATATAGTCTCATGGGGTGTTTATATTTGCATACGGTGAGTAGTACAAATGGTTGGGTACCCAACATTTCCCACTCACTCTACCTGGAAAGGTAGGTATTTTACTTACTATGATGGATGGAGGTTTGTTACTACATTAGATGGTGGTTCTAATAGCCTATATGTTTTCATGCGAGAAGTAAAGAAATTGGTGTTTTCTGAAGAAAGGAGATAGTTTTTGTGGGGAGATATACTTGGTGTACTTTAGTGAGGTGTGGTGTGTCTGTTATTGTGTATTGGCCAACCTCGGTGTCTTTTGGCATGTTGAGTTTCGATCATACTTGTGGGGAAGTGTGATATACAGAAGATATCAGAGTGACAAGACATATAAGGATTGGTTTGAGAGTGGCATACCAATGGGAAGCTGGTGTATCATACCCTTATAAATCTGATCAATATTATATTATATTAATTGGTATAAATTATTTTTTGGGACTTCCTTGGTGCAGTTGGGATTGTTACAATGCATTAATAAGTCCCGTTTGGTTCTACTATTTTTGCATTGGTTGAATAGTATGTTTAATTCACAAGTGAACATGTGAATTTTTATCTACTAATTATATAGGTATCCTCACCCTATGAATAAATATATATTTGTTTCCTAGAGTACTACATATACCATTCTAGATATTACTATCTTGTACCTTTTTACAGTTGATTTGTATCTCCATTAGATATTCTTTTGGGTATTATCATTGGAGAAATTTTTTCAATATCATTTTTTCATACACATTCATTGTGGGATGGTTTTTGTTGGTTTTAATATAATTTATGTAATGGAGTTTTTTTGGCTGATCCATATTATATCCTGATATTTTTTTATTTTTGAGGGAAATGAATCCCATATTGTGGGAGTTTTTATACCCTCAGTGCTAGTGACCAAAATGGGGCCAAGTAAAGGCAGGACTCAAGGGTCATTATCTATCTCCCTTCATTGTGGTACATTGGAGGTAGGAGGTTTGGACAAAACACATGTTATTCATGGTCATATGTATTAAAAATATAATGGAATACTCTATTTGATCTAATTAATGATTAATGATAGTAATAACTACATGGAAAACATATGTATCTCTAAATTGAAAATAAAATACTTTCCCAAATAGATAGAGTGAAGGTAATAAATTAAATATAAAATATAATGGTCCTAAAATGAATACATTGGAATTTGGATCTTATGTTAATTATCATGGTTCATGAGAACTCCCAACTCATATATAACCATACCTATAATCATGTTATTGGTAACAATGTGGTCTGTTAATCTTGTTCTATATAAATATATGTAAAATACACTACCAATGTACCCAACATTGTATATTCATTCTACCATGTCACTATATATTTTCATCTATGTTTTTGGTTATTGATAATGATATTAGGATATTTTTGTTTTTTACCCATAGGTAATGGCCCAAAATGAACTAATAATTTCGAGAAAAATGATCAAGAAAACCTCATAAAAACATCCATGTACTTGAGAGGTATTGGATTAATAGAAATGGTAAAAAAAAACTACCATTTGGGAGACTATATCCCCAATATTAATGATATACACCAAAAATAAAAATATATATATATCATAGAGATATCAAGGATTAATATAAATAATCATTAGTAAATATCAAATATTTCACCTCTAATATCAAGAAAAATATTGATATCTCTATGTGGAATTACAAAATGTGTTTATTGAGTGCATGAAAATATTAAGGAAGCACTTAATAATCCTCAAGGGTATGTCTCGATACCATTCACAGTTGTATCCTCCATGAATCACCCATATTCCATTTACATCATTACCTTTCCTAGAACGCTATATATGACATCTTAATGGGAATCGAGATGCATGTCTTAGGTGTGAGTAAAAAAACCCTATAAGACATGAATGATGTATACATAAAAATTGTCTACAAATAAAATATGTGTATTAAATGATAATAAAAGTATATAATAAATAATAAATTATCATATGTCAAGAATTAATGTAATGACCAATCCACCATTAACCATGACCGTACCTCCTTTTACTCTATGCCAGATACAAAATTATGAGATGTCGCATGTGATAAAAAAACAACATGGATTATAATTATGTCACTCAATAGTCTTGATGCTTTGACTAATATTTGAATATGATTCCATCATAACATTACTACATAATAAGTCAAAAATCATGTTCATAAGAACAAATTTATGCCTTGAGTCAGGACACATGTCCCCCTTACCAAAAATTTGGCATCCTTTGGTTAGGCTTAATGGTCGTCCGACCCCAACCCTACGTTCAGTTCCTCTGACATCATTATTTCAAACCATGATCACTCAGCCTTGTTGGTATTACTAAATCATGATGTTCCACCTATTCTATGTACTAAGAATAAAAAATATAATGGGATTAGAAATAAATTTATTAGGGTGGATCATAGATAGGATGGGCTCATAACATCATCATTATAAAAAACTAATCTTTCATACTAAAACATGTTATCAAATAATACATGGATAAAATCCTACATAAACATGATGATGTAATCAATCATTGTATATAGTTAATAGGGCTACGTAAGTGAACACACATACACACGTTCACATTCTATCAAGAATCGGAAAACCTAAAATGCTAAAACATGTGTTATACTATTGAACCAAGTGTATACTGGAGACCCAAATTGTGAAGAACATAAAATCCATGGTTATTGATGATGTAATCCATGATTCATCAAATTATTAATATCATATCACATAGAATACACATAGTGAACTAGATCTCACTTCAAGGATGCATATATGATGTTTCAGTTCATCATGAAGGATGTTTATAAAAGATAACAGTGGTGACTACATTTAAGAAATGGTGGTACAATATTTAGATAACTCATTGAGATTATAAATTTTATTAGATTTTCGATATCTCAATGGAGAGAAAGTCATGAAAAAAAATTAATTTCCATTAAAGAACATATCCAAAATTCATTATATATTCCAAAATAGAACATAATTTATAGAAACAAACCATTACCTACTATCAAACCATTATCTAAAATGATATCCAATACTATATTAAAGGAGAAAGAGTCGCATGGTCATTGATTTATGAAGTATTACCGCTAAAATCCAACAAATAAGAGATTTATTACTCCTATATAGGGGATATCATCGAAACATTAGAACCTCCACAAATCTAAAAAATATTCCATAATGTATTATTATTTTATCTCTAATATTCCATCAATAACTAGTATAATAAGATAATTCATAAACACATATCTTTAAATTGTCCATAATTAATGTATGATCTTTCACTTACTAACAGACAATGTCAATTCAGTAGATTTTTTACAAATCGATGATGAAATATATAATTAATCATCATATCCTCGTAGAAAACAATATCTAAAATATATATGTCTTCATCTCTGATTAAATAAGTGAGCATGGAGTAGGTACCGTGGAAACTCAACACTATAGCATAATCAGATTGTTACAATGTTGATGATCCAAAGAGAGATGGGTGTGGGTGATCCATAATCAAGAGGGGGGGATAGAAAATAGAAAAATGGGCACTAGGGAAAGAATTACGTAATATATAGGATCCAAACTGAGTGGTAATTAAAACATTCATGGTGAATTTAATGCACACACATATTATGTGCACCAATAAGTTAGTGGGCCATACCAACCAGCTATTGGTACCCCTTTGGTAAGGTGTTAGGGTCTTCAAAAAACATTACACCAATATAACATACACCATCTTTCCAGTGAAGTCCATTGACTAGACGATTTAATCGTTACACGTGACTCCCAATTATTTTATGGAATATTTTTCATTAAATAAATTTTCGTTTTTGATATCTTGTGATACACACAACCTCGAGACTAAAATGAAATGGAATGGAGTATTCAGTTACTTTTTATCCATTCGATTAGATGGTATAAATGAGTCTACATAAATTATGAAGCATTAGTGTATTAAAAATGTTTAAAATTAATTCTTTTGACCTCAATTAATTACATATTGAAGGAAAAATCTTTTGAAAATAAAGGGTATATTTTCTGAGGAACTATATTATTGAGAGTAATTTAATTTTAAATTAATAACTAACTTTTATTACCCTTGGTTATTGATTAATTTTCATAAAATTATATATGAAATTTATAATAAATTTATTTAACAACCATATATTATATTTTTGGTCATGATATATGTATAAACCATTCTTATATAGAATATTAAATTTTTTAATTAAGATTCTATTTCAATTTTCAAGATAATTTTTAAATTAATTT
The DNA here is from genome assembly GCA_963277665.1 of Viscum album. Classification (NCBI taxonomy): domain Eukaryota; kingdom Viridiplantae; phylum Streptophyta; class Magnoliopsida; order Santalales; family Viscaceae; genus Viscum; species Viscum album. The sequence continues at coordinate 901,015,757 of OY728162.1, read as the reverse complement.
AAAACACATATAAAAATTGAATGTTTAATATTGGAATTCATATATGGAATTAGGATACTACGTTTTTCAAACAATGCAAATGTTTTTTTTTTCAATGTGAATATTAACAACATGAATATGTTGATATCTTGGTAAATGTAAAACAATAAAACGAGGTTAAAACATAGGGTAAAGGATCTATTGTTCCTCTAAAAATTGTTTTTATCCTATGGGAAGATGGAGTCCATGGTGTTCCATCTAATAAGTGAATCTATGACCCCTTATATCTATAATTATTTTATTTTTATCTTTATATTAATATATTTTTTTTGAAGAACACTTCCAATCAGTTGACTTTGATGCTTCTATGATTTTTATATATTGATAAAAGGAAAATAAGTTTGGCTTTAAATATTAATTTTAAATATTAATTAAATTTATTTATTATAGTATATTTACTTTTAATATTTAGATTTATGATAATTTTCTTGTATTCTTATGCTACTCCATATAAATATTTATTCTATTAATATAAAATTAAAATATTTATTTTGAAAAAAAATATTAAAAGTAAATAAATTTATTTAATAATTATATTCAATTGATTTTATAGATTTATATAACATATTTGATATAATTACAATTATAATATTTAATTTTATTTATTTTCATGTTGTAATTAAATTCAATGTAAATTTATTGTGTAAGAAAAACATTAATTACATTTTTTTTGAAAAAGATAATTAATTAACTTATTTAAATATATTAAGAATACCGAATGAGGATAATATTGATAATATGTGGTCGATAATTTCATAAAATGTTAATTTATGTTCCAATTTTCACCTAATAACTAAAATGATAACACTTTTATATTAATTTTTTTAGAGTGATTATGTATAAAGTTAGTTAGCCGATGGGATAATAAACATGTTATGGGTTAAAATGAAACAAAAAAATGTCAAAATTTTAGTGATGTATGAAATTTTTACATTATCCTTTTTTATCAAAATCTAAAAACATTTCAAATAGTTACTATTGATAATTACTTCATTGTATTTTAATATTTTATCAAATTCCATGAATATAATTCACCTATTTTATAAAGGGAACCCCTTATTACTCTTTAATACACAACATTGATCCATCTATCATAACCAAAGACTAACCAATTAAATTTCAATAATCCATATACATGATTTAGATTTTATTTTATTCTTTAAATACAATCCCAAGGGTTCTTCAGTATGGATATAATGGAGGCCAATTGAAAGTGATGTAGATGTCTTACGTGACCTACACCAATTTCATTCTTATTATAATATATTTGAATTTATTATTTTTATCATAAAATAATTAATTATGTTTATGAAATAAAAAAAAATTATATTATGTTCATGAAATATCTATTATCCACACTCATTTTTATCATAAAATAAAAATAAAAACCTCATTTGTGTGTACGTGTGCCTTACCGTCCTCACATAATGGTGTAATTTGTCTTGCATGACCATCATTCGTGTATGGATATAATGAAAATATTAATATTTATAAATAAAAATAATAAATAATTGTGATTCTTTAATTATAATATATCATTACATTTCTTACAATCTGATCTGTTAAAAAGTTATAATGTCACTCATGTGCATGTGTTGACTACTATTTCCAAGAAGTGATGTGATTAGTTTTTAATACTATTTTTTTCATTGAAGGTAATGAGGACCGAGTTTATAATGTATCTTATATTTATGATATAATAAGGATTATATTATGTAAAATTATTATTTGGCAATGTTTAGTTTATTCTTAAAAAAATTGAAAGAATGTTCATGAGAACATATGACCGACAATCTAATTGAGTGGTGTAATTAGTTTTTCTCTCTATATATTGTTGGGATAAATATATGTATATAAATATACCGAATATATAATATATTTATATCATTATTATTAATTTAGATATGAATGAGGTTTGAATAGGATACATGGACCCAGAATTCCAAATATTGACATCCATAAAAAACAGAGTTGTTATCACCTTGAACAATGATTTTAATAAAAAATTGAGAATATATGAAAAAATGTATAACAAATAAATAATAAATGTTTTGATATATATTATCATACTTATATAATAATATTATAATAAATCAATATTTATTATACTTGAGTTTATAAATTGTATAAATAAAAATGAGACTTAACGTACGGTATTTTCAGGACAATTTTATTTTTATGAGACACATTAAATATTCAAAACATGTTTCATTTATGTGGTTTACATGAATCCTATGAATTTATTTTATTATTATAGTCAATAAATTTAATTTCATGTACATAACTATCTATGGTTCTCTCATTCATGAGGATTTTATTCAAAAGTAATGAATGTGGTAAGTGATTTATGTTTTAATCCAAATTTAATTGGGATTTTTTATGGTCGAATTTCTATAGGGGATAATATTTTATACTTATCTAATAAAAACCTTTAATTTTATTTTTAAATGGTGATTTCTTTATAATTTAAGTCTTCCTTTCAAACACTCTAGATATCAACGAATTAATTAAAGTAAAACTATCTTTATTTTTATCTTCATTCAAATTTAATGTTAAATATATTATTTTTAATCAAAATGTAATCAGGATTATTTTAAATATTAAAAAAATAAATGTTTTATTTAATGTTATCTAATTTTTAAAAAATATTTTTAAAGGAATATTTGAGTTATTTTAGGAATGTGGTTCTTCTTGAATTTTTACCACGAGTATAAAAAAGAATGTTTTATTTTAACTTACATGGAATTTATTTAATTTATGACTATAATGACCAATATATGTTTTGAAAATTCAATTATATGTTTCCAATGATCATTTTCATGAAAACAGCATTCCATTATATTTTGTTAATATTTATATTTTTCAATACAATCATGGTGTGGTGGTTATTTTCCTCAAGAAATATTTTAGTGATCTTTTAAAAGAATTTTCATCTATGATAACATCTGTTGATGTTAATTATGATTTATTGGAGATATGATCCAATTATACCATACATGTTGTTTTAATTGAAGGGTTATCATTATTTTGAGGAGATGTTTTACAACACCATTTTTTCATGGATTTTCTAGTGATGAATTGATAAAATGATTATGAAACAAGTTTTCTTCACACAAGTATTGACATGATTATAGGATGAATGTGTTATTGTATTATAAAACAAATATATGTGTTTATCATTATGACATGGGTTGGAAACGAATTATATATCCATAAAATGTATTGGTTGAATCTTTACATCTCATGAAATATTTATGGGAAACATGTTCATATGCTTTACCCACTACGAAAGAAAGTTGATATGATTGATTTGTTATGGGAAATTGGCCGTTGTACTTGATAAACATTTGAAAACATTAATTGATTCCTAATACATTGTTATATGTGAAAAAGGTAGGGAATTATATTCAAAATTTTGTTTATGGTATTGGTAGTTTACCATAATATATGAAATAGGTTCTATACCTATGATGTTTCAACATTTTTACAACAAGAACTTATAGATGATGATTTATTTATAATGATTTATCACTCTTAAAATTATATTATTTTCTACTGATAAATATTTATTCGATGTATCATTTTTTCAATCCTTGATATTCTTTGGATTAACATCAGATTTTATGTTCATGTTATCAAAACCATGTACTTGTCTGATGATTTCATAAGATCAATAATGACTATCTCCAATTTTTACCCTTGCATTGAATATGATATCAATCTTTTATATATTTATTTTCTGATTATTATGATGAAATGATTTTATAGGGTATTTTTATGAATATTACTATGTGGGATGATCTTTTTGGGGGTTATGGAAGATATATAATGAAAAATGAACATTTTTTACCTAATTTATAATTGAAATAAACCTTTTATTATATCACTTTTTCATTTTTAAAATGTATCGAATATTTATCTAAAAAAGGTGTCATTAATTTAAGAATGTTATGGGTTTCTATTTTTTGTATTATTGTAGATGTTTAGTCTATAATAAGTGATTATGATTAATATACATTTTTCAAATTCGTGGGGATTAGTATATGTAAAGGATAAACAACCTAATGTTTTAATAATGATCATTTATAACACATGTTAAGCCTATGGTTCAAAAAATTGTGAAGATGGTTTCATGATAGAGATTCTATATGAATTATATATATTGATTTTTTATATCTCACACTGATAATTATAGATTGATGATTATGCTGTTTATTTTGGTTTTAGTCAATGTCTTAAATTAAAGGAATCTTGCTAACAATGAATGTGACAGACACTGTAATGATTTTATATATGAGGAACAAAAGTCTACATTAGTTGGAGTATGTAATCCCATTGATATTATCTTACAAAAATCACATGATACAAATCTCGTTATTCTTAGAAATGATCAAAATATAAAACAACATACTATTTAGTACTTTTGAGGTAGTCCCCACATTATATTCATATTTCATTTTATCCACTGGTAGATTAATGATGGATTGAAACCATTCAGTATTATTTATATTTTAAATAACTTTGAAAATGAAAATATTTTTATAGGCATTAATAGTATGAATGGTGGATCTAGTCAAGCATGGAATCATATTATGAATTTGAGCCAAGAGTTAAAAATTGACTCCATATATTGGGATGAGATTTATATTTTATTTATTAGTATTTTTTACCACGTTATTATTTGTTCTAGTATAGAGAATTAATTTCATCAGACGAAGTGAAATGTTTCCAAATCAATTGGTACTTATGAGAAAAATTTAAATATATAATAATAGAATTGTTATTATTTTTTCATTATCCATAACAGAATAAAATTATTGATTCATTGCTGGTTTAAAAACATGACTCCAAATTAAATTATCTATAAGATTATTTACTAGAAATTTAGAAATCAATTTGTGTGAGCTATGGGAATAAATGGAAATTGGAGACTCCAACGATTAAAAGTTTTCTAATAAAAAATCATGCCTTATGAAAATTTGTATAAATTACATGGTTAGATGAAATAAAATCCATTTACATGACATAAATGTTGAAATTATCATCATTTGAATTGATTTAATGGGGATGGGAGGTGCATTAAATTATTATTGGTGGGCTATCAATGTCTTAAATGAACAAATGCGATGAATAAGAAAGTTATTGAAATAGAGAAAATATGTTTCAAACTAATAAACTAGCCATGATCTTGTGATTCAAATGAGAGATGTATGGATTTTAATCTAACCATGTCTTGAATATGAATATTTATGATTATTTGTGTCTTTAAACACTTAGTCATAAATACCACAAAATATCTCATGTGATTATGATTGTCGAAGTTGTTTACAAATAAGATGTAGTTAAAGGTACACTTATCACCCACTCTATAATATATAATTTATTCTTTTAATCTGTATGTAACCACTCATTTATATCAACATTTTTTAAAGGGTATTTAATTATTAGTTCATTTATTGGATGTTGAATTAGAAGTGATTACTTCTAATGGTATTATAGTCACATCTCATGTATGTAGTTCCTATCATATTTATGTTTTCTAGAATGTACATACTATAAATCATGTGATTATCTAATTAGTTGAAAAATATATAAATATTATTATGTATGTGATTTAAATATATTGATATCATATCAATTTTCATGGAAGGGTTTTAACAATTTATATTATAAATTAACATAAGATTGATTATCAGTGGGAGGATTAAAATGATGATTTGATGAAAATTACATCGATAAATGGTCTCTTAATTACAGTGACTATATGAAATCTATGTTGGATAGTTTTGAGAAAATAAATAATTGTGTCTATAATTATATTATGTAAATTTGATTATTCATTTCTTAAATACATTCAATATATTCCTCTAACAATTGTAGTTACTGTTCCATAGAACACATACCTAGATATCTAACTATTTCAAATTCACCATATAGAATGGTCCTAATTTATTTGGTTGAATAAAATAAGAAACACTAATAGGATCCTGATAAGGTATTTAAATACCCAATTGGATCACCATTGTGTTTATTATTATTTTTATTAAGAATAATCATGGGTCACTGCATATTTTGATAGATTATCAGGAACATAACAAGATCACTATCAATATAAATTATCATATAACACATATTTATTTTTTCTAGATAAATTTGAAGAGATATGTACATTTGAAAGATTATAAATTTTTTATTTATCATAAAATGTTGGTTTATATGGAGAATATGACCAAGTAATCCATCTGTACAAGATATGGGAATTGCGAATTCATAGCGATTACATTTTTAATTTTCAATGACCATGTTATCATTGTGAATTTAATGAATACAATCTTTAAATACTAATTAGATCAGTTTTTGGAAGACTTTTTATAAAATAATATTATATATTCATATAGAAAATATGAGAATGAATATCAATTAACAATTATGATGAAGACAATGGGGAAGGACATGTTTTAGGAAAAATATTCTATGTTTAAATGTTAGAATCATAATGTTTCGGTCGTGGTCCATATAAACTCACATGATGGTAAATAAGTGGATCCTAATACATCATAAATTATTTAGAAATGACAAGGATCAACTATAAAATCCAATTTAGAAAATTTTCATAGTGTATATGGATATTACCAATGGGTTTTGAGGGAACCATCATGACTCTCTAATCAACTCACCAAGTTGACATAGAAGAGTTTTAAGGCCCTTTTGGTAGATAAATACAAATATAATTTCATTGAGCTTTGGAGAAACTATGATAGTTCACATGTGCTCAATGTACCCGATAGTGGACTTCAATTACAGATCAATAGTGATCTATGAAATAATTGAATAGGATGTGTACTCTGACATAATGATATGGTGATAACTTATGCATATTCCAATTAAAGGTTCTTATGAAAAATAACACTACTCTTTATTTAGAGTTAGTTGTTTTAATTTTTATATTAATTATATACAGGATATATACTTATGGATAAATTTGTTAAATATATATGAATCATAAAATATTATTTTTATAAAAAAATATCTAAATACATACCTATGAATATGGTTGAAGTAGATTAAATATTATAACTATTTAATAAAAAATCACATTTGATTTGTGAACAAGGTGACTAATTATATGAGTATGAAAGGCCATTACAGTTTATCCAAGATTAAAATTGAAAGGTTACCAACATAAATTGATTTATTTATGATAGATCATGAAATGATGGGGAAATGGGAATGATATGATATTTATCATATGAATATTTAACCATTCATCTATGATAGGAATATAGAATTGAAAAATAAATATAAGTAATTATATAATATGATGAGGAATTATCATGAGTTCAACCAGGATCATATTTAAATATTAATGTTCAATAATAGATTATGTATCCTTTGAATACCATAATTTAATAGGAAATATTATATAAACCACATATTTCTACATTTTCATTACATTTGGGAGGTAAAAATATATATTGGGATCTAAATGAATATTTATAAAGATAAAAAATTGAAAATGAATATAATGGAATATGTATCTCTATTCTTGATATGTTTTCTAGTTAAGGAAGAGAGAAATATATCTTGGGGATGTTAAATAAATTACGTACACCTGAAGTGAAATGGGAAATCATTACTATGGATTTCTTAATTGGACTCTATGAAACGTCTAAATGGAAAAATTCTATTTTTGTTTCAGTTGATGAGATGAAAAAATAAGGTCACTTCATTCACATTAGGGATGATTTGTCTTTAGATAATCCTCATAAAACATATATAAATATCTAGTATGAATTTATGGATTAATACATTTGGATTTATATTATTGAGAACCAAGGATTGTCTTAATGGTCTATAAAACTCTTCCACCAAATATAGATATAGAGATATGTTGGAGCCCTGATATCATCCTCAGACAGAGTGACAACGTAGGATAACCATTAAAACACTATAATAGTTGTTGATATTTTTCCACCATAATTTAAATGTGGTTGGGATCAACACCTTTATTTAGTAGAGACTATGTAAAAAATAGCATTTACTTGAGTATTAAGATGAATTGTTATGTATACCTCAATTGAATGATGTTCATAACTCTAATGTGTTTGGTAGAAATTGGAGAAAGAATGCTATTTGTACATGATCTAGCTAATGAAAAAAATGGAATATCAGATCCATTAAGAAACACATAAGATAAACTTATAGTTGATTGAAAATCTATTTTGACAATTATTAATGAGATTAGAATTTCAAATTTAGTGATAAGGTATTCTTATGAATATGTCCTCAAAATGTGGTTATGATGTTTCGAATGAAGGTAGAACTAAGCCTTAAATATATATGTTCATTTTGTATTGTGGATAATTCTTAGTTGGTAGAATTTCATTTTTCACTTCCACAACATCACTATATAAACCATGATGGCTTCCATACATCACTGTTATAGAAGTAAATAAATAAGTCCTAACATGTACTAATCTCAGATGTCAAATTTATAGACTAATATCACTATTATGAAGAAAAAATTGTGAAGATTATAGATCACTAAGAGAATGTGATATGAAATATGGAAAATCAACTACTCAATGATTAATGGTTAAACCATAAATTAGAGTAAGGTACATGGGATCCAAAACATGTTATAAGTTATATGTATCATCATATGTGTATATAGGAGTGATGAAATATCAATGAAATATTATTTTTAGGGGGTATAATGTAATACACCAAGTGTTATAGATACATTTTCCTTTAAATGAATATTATTTATTTGATATCTTGTGATACACATGACCCCAAATATATATTAATAGAAATTTTGTATATATTTACCAATTATCAATTTATATAGGGTTATTCATTGGAAACACTAAAGTAGGAAAAATTTAATGATTAAATATGATTAAAATAAATTCATTTCTTATCAATTGATTAGAGGCATAAATAAAAATTCCATGAAATTAAAAGAAATAATTCTCATAAAAAAATATTTTTATACAAAAAACTTGTAATATCACGAGTTTCTAAAAGTGAAAACGATATTCCAAAGTGTATGTGATATAAAATATTGGGACCAAAGAATAAAGATTATTTATATATGATTATTTTATTCTTTACATTAAATATTTATATATGAGTTTGACTAACTACATTATATTATATATATATATATATATATCCAATATATATTAACAATGTTTTAGTAAATAATCAATAAAAGTTTTTGTAAGTTCTTATTGTTCATAAAAATAATATTTCTCAAAAAAATATTTATATATATTTTCATGATAATATATTTTAATTATTTTTTATAATATTTAGATAATTTATTCGATAACAATAATTCCATTTTGACAATGGTAGTAAATATTATGTTAGGAAGAATTTTTAGGATTCTTCAGGGAATAATAATTCATATTTTCCTTGAGGAATACATTTTTTGGAAGGATATCTTTCCATCAGGATTATTGGTTTTTTAAAATATATTTTGATCAAAAATGTGATTGAATTATGAAAAAATTAAATCAATATTTGGATGAATAATAATTAATATTATAAAGTAATGTCTATAAAATATTTTTAAAATATTAATACTAACTGTAGTAAATATTTATTACCATGAAATAAATAAATATCAGAATTTAGGAGGAAATTAATTTAACAATGAATATAAAAAAATTATCCAACCTAGAATGAATATTTATATTTCCTTTTCAGGGATATAATGATTATATTTATTCCATATTGTTTTTAATTTGTAAAATATTGAGTAATCATTTTATTGAAAACTATATTTTGATACGATAAAACACAAACTATATTTTGAGTAATATGAAATTTCAATTAAGATATTTTTTTATAAATTATTTAATTTTAATATAAATGATATTTTAATACAATGTCATTATAATATGATGATTTTTTAATGCAAATTACTATATAACTATGATTATGTGAGATGAAATTCACATATCTGTTCGATAATTTTTATTGTCCCAAAACCTATCCTTTTTCAATAAATGCCAATTCTATAATAAAGTAGAATTAGGATATTTAGAAAATTGTATCATCAAAATAATCAACAATTATTTTATCAACCAGTCAAAATAATACATTTTTCAATTCCACATAATTTTCAAAGATTGATTAATTTTTGGGTAAAAATTATCTATTATATAAATATTTGGTGTTTATTATAAAATCATAGTGACAAAAAAGTGATAAAATAAATTTTATAAAGGGTATAGATGAAAAAATATATGTTAAAACATTAATGAAGTGTTATTTGTGATTATTAGATTAATTTTATAAAGTATTTTTAATCATCCAATCACTATAAAATATTTTATGGTTTTAAAATTATTTTTTATAAACATGAATTGCTTATATATTATAATGGTAATTGTTTTAATATGTTCGTACCCTGGATTAATAAAATAAAAAATAAATCCTCATTGGTAAAAAACATTGAGAAATCCATGGGATGGATTATGGGTTTGGTATTTTATTATATAGAGTCCAAAACCTATGTTTGGGATTTAAAAATAAACTCCCCTCTCTCTTCATCTATAAACCCAATGAATCACCACATTCTCATCACTCAAAAACCCATAGTGAATTTATTTAATATTCCCATCCCTATATAATGTCCTTATAATTTCACCCCAATCTCTGAAGAGTCTCCACTAATGTATTTGTAATCACTCATTCAAGGTTAGGGATCTCCCTCACTTCTTTTTATTCATAAGACTATTTTTAATTTTTCCTCTTAAATTCCATTTCATCCAGATTGGAGTGTGATTTTCTACATCCCTATCACTATTTATTTTATTTTTATGAGATGATATTACTTGTTCACTCTTAATAAGACACCAGATGAAACATTATGTAAACCTATTTTCATTCCAAAATTTGGTGAAGGACTTATATATAATCTTTTAAATTCAACAACCCTTATAATATTGATCCTTTTTAATCTCAATTTATTAGGTTTTCTTAAAAATAGAAATATCTGTATAGAACCCACATGAGGCTCATTTAATGATATTTCATTTATCCCCTCTCACTATTTTTTTATCTACATTGTTACAATACATAAATCCCCTCTTTATCCTCATTATTCATGCATGTTCATTATCTTATGCATTTTAACCCAATATTATAATTTTTGGATACTTTATTTCTTATACCCCTTAATTCCCATATGATTTTTAAATGAAAATAAACCCTTTAAATCTCATTAATCCCTCTCGTGGCCATTTGTATACCCTAATTATGATGTTGAAATTTCTCTATGATAGTCTATGTTAAATAATTTTGTTGTGAATTCCAATACGAATTTGTTATCTAGTGGAAAAGTTTTCAACCTTAAACATTACATAATCATGAGTTAAGAAATTATTTAACATTGATGATGTTTTTAGGTTTAGAGTATTATAGAATTAGTCCGTCAATATTAAATTACTTCTCAATCTTACAAGGTAGACACTTCTACTCTATCTAATACTTTTACAAAAAACTCCTTAAATAAAACAAGAGTTCATTTCTTGATATAAATATTCCTAAATGCTTCCTTTAACTTACCCTTCCTTATACCCTGTGAAAGTCATCTAAAAAACTTGTGATGTACATAAAAATATCAATAAACGATATAATGTAATTAAATAAAACATTAGTCCATCATTACATACAAATCAGTTAAACCATGCTTTTCAATCATAAAACATAATTCTTTAAAATACCTCATGTCATAATATTATTGAATGAAAAATAAGAATCATAAATAATAATGTTATATTGTATCATTTATAACATACTTAAATTGTATCATTCACTTCAACATAGGGTGTTATGTTTGGAATACCTATCACAATATATTCACTAAATCTCTTAAAAGAATCATTAACATTTACCTCCTTCACATTACCCAATGTATTATAAATATATATCTTCTCAACCATCCTTGTTTTATCACCGAACCAAAAGTATATGTAAAACATTCCCACGAACCATAACATATTACTAACTCATAAAAAAGAATAAAGGAAATATAAAATTCCACATTGAAATCACAATAAATAATTTCAGGATGTTGTCATAATCAATTATTTCTCATATACATTTGAAATTCAAGAATATGTAAAAATGGTACATGATATTTATTTTCCTTTTAAAAGCAGTACATCTTGTAGAGGAATCCAAATACAAAATAATGATCACTGCATCAGAAATGTCATTGTGACCACATATGTTAAAAAGAAACATTCCCTTTTTCAATTGGTAAAACGATTCTTAGAGAAAATATTACCATTGAATGAAATTAAAATTAAAATGTTTTTGTACACCATATAAGAGAAATTTTTGTATAAAATAATTTATACCTCTATGAAAGTATATTGATACACAGTCCCTTATAAAGATCATTTTGTAAACAAAATGGATATATTATGTGTATTTACTATATGTACAGAGACAAAAAGTTGAGATACATGATAGGATATAAAAATTTATTTCTCAGAGAATAATAGAAAATAATAATCAATAAGTATAAGTTTAAACCAAAGAACAAAAATTGGGTTATGTTCCATTAGGAAAATTTGGCAGCCTAACATCGTCACATAAAAAAATGAGTTGATGAGAGAGAAAATGGTCTCTCCCCAAATGAACATAAAATGTACATAAATATGTATGTTGAATAATATATTCCAATATAAGAAAAAAATTAATAGACATAACATAAAAGAAGTATTTTACCTAAAGAGGAGGGTGAAATGTCCCTTAAATCATAGTTTATTATGACTATTACATCTTTTATTAAAATATTCTTCATTTTAAAAACTCCTTAATGCCAAATTTTATACTATTCATATACTAAAATTTTAAAAATCCATAACAACATTATTCATTCTAAAAAACATCATAAATTAAAATAAAACAAGACATAATCATCCTGAAAATTCGTGTATGGAATAAAAAGATTCAAAATAAATATATTTTAATATTTTTTACCTCATTTATTTATATTATTCGTTAATAAAGAAAATCACGGCATCATTATTGTATCACAAATAATTTTCTTTATATGATGTATAAAAATTAGTAATAAAATATCATGTTGTAGGAAATATTTTTATAATATAATTACTATATATAGTCTAAATTATCTCTTGTACACCCCCATCTTAAAATTATCTTACTAAAAGATACTTGTTTTTGTTACATTTTTTATTATTTTAAATTAAATCTTGTAAAATGTCATTTTCACATCAATGTGGCTCCATGGGGTCCCAAAATCGACCTAAGGATTCCCATGGTCAGAAATATCTAATAAAATAGGACAAAAATACATTTTATAGTAATTTAATATTATTATAATATTCTTCTTTTACACTTATTTACCATATTTACCCTTTAACAATGGTAAATAAAATAATTACTAAAGTTACTATTCATTATGTATATAAATAAAAGGTTTTATTTACAAAATTTTGACCTAATAATTCCAATTATGGAATCCATTTTTCCAAATTCAAAATAAAATAATATTCAATAAATAATTTAAAATTAATTCTTGTTGTCAAAAACCAAAAGGCGTGTTTTTATGAAATAAAAATTTCCAAAAGATTGACATGTGTTTATGTCCAATTTAAAAGTGAAATTACTTCTAATGAAAAAAATTGGATTAAGTGATAAAAATATAATCCAATTACACATTGAAAATATTTAAAAGGAAAATCTAACTAATTAAATAAATTAAATGAAAAATGGTTTGGACTTTAAATGCAATATTTATCACTATTCCTTAAAAAATGAACATTATCAGAAAAATACCAAAAATTCACCCAGTGTAAATTTGGATATCTTGAATATAAATAAGAGTTTAATTTTTTCCAATGGAAAATATATACGTGAAATAATGTATATTTAAAAATGGTTCCCATCAAAAGGTGGTAGTACTACCTTTAAAAAATATTAGACTATTTATGCTTAAAATTGGATTCATTATCATTTTATGCATCTAAATTTTATTAGATAAATGTAAAAGCATTTAACATAAATGTTTAATCATAATATGGTTAGTTCTGTTCATTTCATCCAATAGTATGGCTATTATTTAAATACAATTTAAAATGATTGTATTATTATATTATTTTTTGTATAAATCAACATTGTGTGCAATATAAGATTTAAAAGAAACCTATTTTTGCTTATGACTATGTGATCAGAAATGACATAATATTTAATGTAAAATAAATATTTAATTAAATAATATTAATAAATATGAAAATTTCATATTCATTCTTTACCTGGAATGATACATCCTTCCCCCCTTTTGGGAATTGTGTCTCCACGTTTCTATTCACTTATAAAATAACTGGGGGTATTTATCCCTCCTAGAATTTTTAGATCCCCACATTGCCTCTTCAACCATATGGGTTTTTCACAAAAACATTACCTGATGAATTACCATATTCTGCAACACTTTCACAATGTGGTAAATATTCTGGGCCGGTTGTTTTTCATAAAAAACGTTTCCTTCCAACTGAACTACATCTAGACACAAAACATGAGATGAATATGGCATATAACTTCTCATAATTGAAACCAGAAAAACATTTTGTACCTATAATAAACTTGGATTTAATTCCACTCTATAGGTAACTGATCAAACTTTCTCTAGGATTTCATAGGTTCCAATGAAACTCAGACTCAACATTCCCTTATTTCGAAAACACATCATACATTTCCCTAGGAGAAATTAGAGATAGACATGATCACCAATCTCTAGAGAAATATCCTTTCTTGAATTATATGTATAAATTTCCTTCATCTATGAATTTTTATCCAGTGATTCTGAATCAAATGAATTTTTTCATCCATATATTATACCAATTCTGGTCTCAATAACTTCTTTTTACCTAGTTCATCCCAAAAAAAGCTAGAGTTCAACACCGCTTTTCATATAATGCCTCAAATTTTGTCATCTATATACTTTACTGAAAACAGTTATTACAAGAAAACTAATCCAAAGAAATATGTTGATCCAAAATTCCCTAGTAATATAGTTAGAAAGCACATAGCATATCTTCCAATGTATGAATTGTTTATTCTGACTACACATCAGATTGAGGATGAAAAGCTATACTGAAAATTAATTCAGTTTCAAATGACTTCTAAATTCCCTTACAAAAAATATAGCAGTGAACATGGGATCTTGATCATATATTATAGAGAGGGGAAATTAATGTTACTTTTTTATCTATTTAATTTACAATTGAGGATGTTGATTAAGAGACAGAGTATCTTGAATTGGATGTAAATGTGTATAATTTGTTAATCGATCAACCAAAACCCAGATTTCATTTTTATCTATGGAGTTTTTCGTTAATCCCTCCGAAAAATCCATGGAATCATTTCCCTATTCCTAATCTGGCACTGGGAAAGGGAAATGCATCCCTTTTGGTAATCGTCACTCTCCATTAACCTGTTCCCAAATCAAACAACTCAGGGTAATGTAAAAAATATATATTTTAACTTTGTCTCACTAGTAATACTTGTGGTGATCTCTATACCTCATGGTACATCCAGGATAAACTAAAAATGGGGAACTATGAGTTTCAAATAATAAAATTTTCTTCATCTATGAACCACAAGGCACACATAATCTCTTTCCAAACCTCAAAACACAATCTCTATCAATTTTAAACTCTGGTAACTTAACCTTTTCAACCAATTCTACATTTTTCTTCAACACACTATCATCGTTCTGCACATGCATTATTCTGTGTGGTAAGTATGATTGTATAGAAACTTGGATCAATTTAAAGAAATTTCATGCACTAGAAACTTATATGAAAAATATCATCAAATTTAAAATTAAAATATCTTGTTCAAAACATAACATGGTTAATGTATCATTACTTTTTCAACACAATGATTCAGCCAATTTAATTTATTTTTCTGGATGGTAATGCATTATCAAATTATAATCCTTGATTAATTCTATCTATCTTCTTTGTATCATGTCCAGTTAATTATAAGAGAATATATACTTCAATATTTTTTGGTCGGAAAATATTTCACATTTTACTCTATACAGATGATGCCTCTATATTTTTAAAGAAAAAACAATATCAAATAATTTCAAATCATGTATAGGGTAATTTAACTCATGAGGTTTCTACTTATGTGAAGCATAATAAATTACATGACCATTCTACATTATGACACAACCATGTCTTTTCAACGAAGCATCATTATAGAGAAAAAACTCAAAATTTATAGAAGCTAATTCCAACACTGGATAATTCACCAATCTTCTTTTCAATTCAAGGATACATTCATTGTATTATTTTTTCCATATAAATTTAATACCTTTTTAAGTTCACTTAGTCAGTGGGAAAGATAACCATGAAATTTTTCTAAAAACCCTTATTTAATATCCTTCCAAACCAAAAAAACTACAGATATTTGTGATATTGGTAGGGCTGGGAAACTATTTAAAATATTGTTTAGCAGGATCAATATTTAAGCAATGTTTATAATCTTTGTGAACAAGGAATGAATTTTTTTATAACCAAAACTCAAACATTCTAAATATGCAATATTTTTTTTTCTTTTATGGTTTTATAGAAAAATATTTTTATGGATTTAACACACCTATTAACATTTAGAATATACGAAAATATAAATTATTTATGAAACCACCATTTTCCACCGAAGTTATGTGATCCATAACTACAAACGAATATTCAATTATGAGTCTGACCATCTCAGGATGAGGGTTGTAAGGTCATTTCCCTCTGTATGCCTTCCCATCACATCTAACCTATTTCCTCTACGAAAAACCATTATAAAAAAAGATATATTATATGTTGTAACATCGTAATCTTCAAATGATATATCATTTCAATTTTACCATAAAGTAATATAATTTATGGATATTAATTTAACAACATCCTAACTCTTAATGTTGTCCAAACCGAACTTTGATACCAATTATAAGGCCCCAACCATAAACATACATAATATTTAATTATATTAATAATTAATACTGTGGATATTTTCAGGTTTAGTGTTTCAAAGAATTTGGCCATAACTATAACATTACATGTCAATATTACCATGTAGACCCCTCTACTCTATCCAATTTTTCACCAGAAAATAAAACTCCATAAATAAAACAAGTGTTCTTTTATTGATATAAATCTTCTCGAATACCTCATTTATCTTAGCCTTTTTTGTACCCTATGATAAAAATTTAAAAATCATTTTATTAGAATAAAAATCACTCTAAGGGATATAAAATAAGAAAGAAAAAATTAGTCCATCAATACATACAAATCAATGGAACCGTATTTTTTATTTATTAAAATATGGTCTTTAACATATGTCATGAAACCAAAATATTTATGAATAACACAATGAAATCATAAATCCTAAAGGTTACTAGCATGATTCATAACATAATTACAATACAGCTTTCACAGCTACATAGGGTGTTACATTTGGAATAATCATCACAGTATATTCCAACAATGTCATATGAGAAACCTTAAGGATTACCTTCGTCACGTTACCCAATTAATTTGAGAGTTATCTCGGGCTCACATGCCCTTTTTTTATCATGGAACCACCTATATACGTAAACAATTCACAAGAACCATAACATATTCATAACACATAAAAAAGAATAATGAAAGAAAAATATCCACATTGCAATCACAATATATCATTTTAAGATATTGACACAATAAATGTTTTCACAAAATCATTTCCAATACCAAAATACATAAAAAGAGTATATGGTATTTATTTTTCTCTTAAAAAAACTTGGGCTTGTATAGGAACCCAAATATCAAACAATGCTCATGGCAGAGGAAAGGTCATTGTTGCCACATATATTAAAAAGAATTATTCCCTTTGACATTTATTAAAACAATTCATAGAAAAGAGATTCCATTTCTATAAAATTAAAATTCAAAGCATTTATACACTGTATAAAGGAATGTCGTGTATAAAAAAAAGTATGCCTCAATGAAAGAATATTGAGATGATGTCCCATAGAAAGATCATTTTGTAAAAAAAACATATCGATTATGTGTATTCATTACAAGTAAACTTAAATCAAGTATAAATATAATAGAGGACATTAAAAGTTATTTCTCACATAATAAATGCACAAAATAATCATGAAGTATAAGATTAAGCCAAAGAAAGGATATTGGGTTTAAAATTTCCCTTACAAAAATTGGGGAACCTAACAGCGTCATATAAAAATTCTGAAAATTAGTTGATGTGATAGAAAAGGGTTTCTCATCACTTATATATAAAATGAGAATAAATAAGGATATAGAAGAACATATCCCAAAATAAGAAAAAGTAATTTAGAAGACATAATAGAAAATAAGTCCCTGATGAAAATAAGGGTGTGAATGTTTCCCTTACCTTGGGTCGGACTTGTCTTGTTCATTTTAATGTCCCAAAAAATAAACTTATGTTAATTCTATTTTCATCAGAACATTTTTCATTTTCATATAAGTCCTTTTTTCAGTGTTTGATACTTGAGTAAAAATTAAACTGGTTATAATTAATAATTTTCTATGTGGTCAAAATTCCATTATCTCCAGAATGAAATTCATGATTTTAATATAATATATATCCAGTATATATGTATTTAGATCCAGTGTAAATGTATTCACAAGAGTCTATAATATTTTGATATAAAAATTTGAAATGCATCGTTCATTGAGACAGTATGTTGTACATACGTAGGAACACAATATTTATTTCTATTTCATATTTAATGGAATGAAAACTTAATGAATCATAGGTATATTATAATTCCAGTATCATTTAAATTTTTATATATGTTACATGAGTTCATTAACACCATCCATTATACAGTCCATGTATAGCATTAACGAGTCATATCACTTTGAGAGGGTGGTAGTTCACAAATCATCTAATGAAATTATCATATTTATACAACATGAAAAGCATAAAGGTATGTTATAAATGATAATTACATAAGCATAGAGATTAAATAAATATCATAAATATCATATTTAATTTCAGTTCTGTCATAATTACCACCATGAGAGGTGGTAGGGGAAATTGAACAATAATCATTTAATGAGATAAGATGTTATTGGGTCGAAAAATTCTCAAACCATTGGTTTTAGACAAGTCTAGGTCACAAAGATAACTTTATCTTTTATCTTTAACCCTTTTTTAACTAATTTTACTCCAACCATGTCTTCTGGTATATTCATACTATATTATTAGTATAGTTACTATAAAATGCAAATCAAACCTAACGTCATTCATTAATGATATTTAAACATTATCTCAGCCATTTTTCCAAATCATAGATTTTTAGTTCTATTATATCATTTAATAAAATATTATTTTTTTTAAATCTCATTTATGTCCTTTTTTATAAAATTCATATCATGACTTTTTAAAAATCCCTAAAAACATGATTATTTTGAAAACATCGTCAATTAAAATAAATTATGTCATACACATCCATAAAATTCATGTATATAATAAAACGTTTCAAAATTAAAATTTATTTTAATATTAATAATCACATTTATTTAAATTCGTCTTTAATAAGGTAATCACTACATCATTATTGTGTCATAAATAAATTTATTTATTTGATGTCTAAAAATTATAAATAAAGTATCATGATATAGTAAATCATTTTATATTTCTAATTACTATATATATTTGAATTTATTTCTTATATTACCCCATATAAAAATGGTCTTACTAAAAGCTACTTGTTTATGTTACATTTTTCATTACGTTAAATTAATTATTATAAAATATAATTTTCACATCACATTGGCTCCATGGAATCCCAAAATCAACCCATGTATTTCCATGGTCAGACATATCTAATCCAATATGATTAGAAAACATTTTAGGGGAAATTTAATATTATTATAATATTATTTGTTTACCCTTATTTACCAGATTTACCTTTCAACGATGGTAAATAAAATAATTACAGAAGTTACTGTTAATATTGTCTAAAAAGAAAAGGTACATATTTAAACAATTTCCAACTCCTTATTCCAAATATGGAATAATGTTTTCCAAATTCAAACCAAATAAGTTTCAGTGATTAATTTAAAATTCATTCCCCTTTCTAAAAACCAAAAACTGTATTTTTAAAAAGTATAAATTACCAAATGATTTTTATGTGTTTATAGCCAATTTCAAATTAAAATTACATATAATGAAAAAATTTGGTTAAATGATAAAAATATAATCTAATTACACTTAAATACAAATTAAATGTAAAATCTAACTATATATATAATTTAGATGAAATGACAATTTTGACTTAAAATGTAGTATTATTCAATATTCATTTAAAAATGAACATTATTCAAAAAATACCAAAAAAATACCCAAAGTAAATTTTGATGTCTCTATTATAAAGAATATTTTTATTTTGGTAAATGTAAAATCTAAATGTGATAAATAATATATTTAAAAAGTTTTCTCCATCAAAAGGATCTAAACTACCTTTTAAAAATATTAGAGTATTTTTGCATAAAATTTGATTCTTTCCAATTTTAAGCCTATAGATTTTATTGGATAAATGTAAAACCATTTATAAAAAAGGATTAATGATATTATGGTTAGTTATGTTAATTCCATCAATACATAGGATATTATTTATCTATAATTTAAATTAATTGTATTATTATAATATTTTTGGTATAACTCAATGTTGTGTGTAATGTAAGATTTCGGAGCAACCCGTTGTTGCATGTTGAGTATGATATTATAAATAGAATCCCCTTTAATTTAAAATTAATATTTAATTACAAAATATTAATAAATATAATTTTTTATTCATTATTTACATGGGATGTTACTCAGGGTGTTTTCTAATTTTCATTTATACTTCTTTGATTGGGAAATTAAGTTTATGTATTCCAAAATAAATGATTATAGAATACTATTTAATGAAAATGACTTCATGATGTATGATCTAGGTTTCATACATATGAATTCTGAAGATAAGAATGTGACGGGTGTACTCAAAATTATGTTGCATTCCAATGGATTAGGTAATGTTATTTCCTCAAGAGAAATCATTACTGGGATTTGGGGATTACCCCAATCCATCTAGAGTATTTGGCCTCCATGATTTCTCTCCTATTTTCCTGGGCTATGTTTATGATTCCATGTTTAATGTTTTTTCCACATTTACTATGTTTCTTTAATATTATCATGCTATATCATTCATTATTAGTCATTTTTATGATTCCCAACAGTTTTATGACCCATCAATATTCCTATTGTATAACATTTAATTATTTATTCTTATTATGATTTTTTTATTCAATTATTGGGATTTAATGATAAACCATTTATTAATTATGATCCATGGCCATCCATTGTAGTTTCAAAATCTATGAATTTTAGAAGCATGATAAGGGATTTTTCAATAATATAGTTATACCAAAAATACAATATGTTATTCTATATACCTAATTTCATAAGATAATACACATATACATATTCTAGGTTGTATTATGTGTAATATTATGTAATAAACCAGAATCGAATGCATAATTTAGATTAGTTTTTTTATTATTGTTGTCAAAATAATGTTAATTTTTTTGGAATTACCAATAGAAAAATATTAGTAAATCCTTCGGGATATTACACTATAGATTAAAACATCCCAAAATTTTGTTAAAGTGTATACTAAGTGGATGAAATATAATACATTTATATTTTGATACTAAAAGTTGATATGGATCTAGCATCGATGTATATAGAGGTTACATAAAAAACACCACATTGAGCTTGCCATGATGTGGAACTTGTGCACAATAATAGGGATTGATGCATGCCCAGTTTGTCTCTCCATGGGAACATGCGTTGGAAAATTACAAATCCCATTATTATCCATTAAAAATGGGTAAAAATCCCATTAGTGTCTATGTTATAAAATATATCATGGATAACATTGATTGAATAATTTTAATTCATCATTTAATGAAATTAATGTCAATTATATGAAATCATTTTCATTTTATTGTATAATTTTTTCTTTCTTAAAATTTTAAAATTACATATCCCCAATTTTCAAATTATTAACCATTAAAACGGGGTAAAAAAACACATAAGTGTCTATGTTATAAAATATATTATGGATAACATTGATTGAATAATTTTAAATCATCATTTAAAGAAATGAATGTAAATTATATGAAATCCTTTTAATTTTATTGTATAAATTTTTCTTTCTTAAAATTTTGAAATTACTCATCCCCAATTTTACCATTATAATAGCATGGATTGATATATTATGAACCAAGTAAATAACCAATCTTATGGATAATTTGATGACATCCAAAATGATATGCATTATATTATGTTAACTCCAGTAACTCATCTTTTAATTATGAAAAATGCACTATCAAAAGTAACAATTTACAATAGGTATATAGTTGAATGTCCACATACCTTAACAATGATAAGTATAACATTTAAAATGTGTTAATTTGATAACTGTGACAAATAAAAGATGATTCAATTTATTGTTTGTCATAAATGATTAAAAATAAAACAAGTGAAGTGAAATAAAAGAAAAAAATGGTTTTTTATGTGTGAAAAAATAGGGAATAATGTAGACAGCTACCATATGATATTAAGAGTATTATAGAAGATAATAGATCAAATCATAAATCTACAATTTCATTTTAAGCATATTTTTTATACAGAATATGGGATTTATTCAATTCAATGAAATAATTCAAGTGTAAAATCCAAGACTAAGGAGGGACATTTTCTATGGAAATCATTAAAGTTTAAGGGTTGATGTTATTGTGTTCTGATATTTGAGAGTTATGTTTTATAATTTGTATATCAATGAAATTATAGATATTAGAATCCTTGAAAATCTAATGATTCATCCATTGTAGTTTTTATTTAAAGACATTAAATACATGTGGAATGATAATGATGCCCTATAAAAGTGTTATAGTGACAAAGTGATATTTTAGAAAGCACAATATTGAGGAGTTAAAAACATTCGATTTGAATTTTTTGTGGTGATAAACCAAAGGAGTCATGGGTTGATATTTATAAGCATAATCAATTTTTTATAACAATCGATAATTTTTATATGATAACTTTTTATGGTAGTTAAGAATGGTTATAGATATTTTAGGAAACATATAATAGGGTAAAATAATTTTTAATTTTAGTTGATTAATGATATTTAAGGATATGTTTTTTTTTGTCAGGTATATATAACCATCGGTATTATTTTTGAAAAAAGATAATATGTTTATTAGGATGTGTAAGATAAAATATGTGAGAGAATCCCTGGGTTTAAAACATTTTTTAATGGTTATGTTATTTGATTTATTTGTGATATATGTGTATTTATTTAAGGAATGATATATGTTAAACAATATGGTTTATTTTCGGAATTATGTAGACTAATGTGGTAAGGTTTCTTAATTTTTAGTGTTATTTTAATCTATTCGGACAATAATATATTTATTAAATATATAATTGATATATTTTTATACTTTAGTGGATAATGTGATATAATAAAAGATTATTTTAGTGGATCGAGATTAAAATTATTGACATGATTAAAAATTATTTGGGAAAATATGATACTATTGTGGAGCTTGATTAAATAATGAAATTTTTCATATAATGAAATTATATTTCATTATGTCATTAGTCCAGATGGTAACATAATTCATTAACTCATGAAAAATAATTTTAAAACCAAAATTGTGTCATATTTCGATCATTTCCAATGAAATGATGTTTATTTTATCCATCGCAGATTTAGAGTTTCATGGTTTCTGAATATCTCATTCCCAAATTCTCTAGGAAACTATCTAGTTCATTGATGTTATTTTTGTCTCTTATTACTGTTTTTTCACTTCATAATAATGATATCATACTTGGAAACCTATTTATATGATGACCAATATACTTTAGTTTATATCATTCCATGGAATGATTTATTTTCCCTCAATATGATGTATATTTTCAATGAAGATATTTTAAAGAATAATGAAATTAATAAATAATTTCATGTTTAAGTTGATATGATGAAATTTATTAGAGGTTGGATTAATGTAACTACTTATTTTTTAAGGTAAAAACATGTTCTATAGCATATATGATACACAAAAGTAAACCCAAACTGATAGTGATTAACAAAATATGATCATTTAATCCTTTCCCTTTAATTTTATAATATGATTAAGATTATATAATTTAGTAATGATATATATTTATTAAACATATTGAAAAATTAGTATTAAATAATAATTAATTTTTCTGAACTTTCATCTTGTTCATGAAAATATGTTTTCTATAAAATGGGGTTTTATATATTTTTTTATCAAAAAATATTATAATTATTTTATAAATCAATTAAAAAACTTTTCTGGTAAAATGAACATCACTTTTCATTTCAACATTTCAATGTTAATCTTGGATTAATTTTTTTTAATTATGAAAATATAATGTTTTTGTTAAATAGTAAATTATCGTTTCCATGAAAAATACATTTTCTAAAAAAAACCACTTTCCATCATGCATGTGGGTTTTTTTTGAAATTCAATCCCATCACCTCTATGAATTTATTTTGATAAAATAAAATCCATATTTGGAATAATAATGATTAATATTAGTTATTAAAGTCAACTCAATTTTTGAACAATAATAATTGTAATTGTAGTAAATATTTATTTCCATGGTAAAAGGAATATTGTTTAATTATGGGTAAAAAATAAGTTTACAATGAATTGAAAAAACTTAATCTAACACTATTAATAATAATATTTCTTTTTCAATGAAATAATCATTATATTTATACCAAATTTTTTTAACTTTATAAATTATTAAGTTTTATTTTTGATAGAAAATTAATTTTGATACCATAAAATAGAAAGAGTATATTTGAGTAACATGAAATTTTTATTATGACATTCATTTGTAAGAATTAATGTAATTTTATATTATATTATATTTTACTAATATATTATTATTTGATTATGATTGTTAAATGTAAATGATAATATATTTTTTATGATGGAAAATGTTATTTCTATAATGGGATGAAAATAGTTTTTGATAAAAACTCCAAATTTCTCAATTCATGTCAATTATATTTTAAATGTCAAAAATAAAATATATTGAAGATTATTTTCATTAAATAAATATTATTTTTGTAATAAGACCATCGTGATTTTCTAATGGTGAATTTTTTATAATATTTTATGATTATAAATTTTTGTGTAAAATTTAAATATGTTAAAGATACATGTTGTGGAAAGGGGACGATAAAGATGGGGGATAGAATAGGAATCTAGAGGAAATTACTTCATCTAGGGTTTCCTAGTGACGGGATCTAGACTTGATTACTATTTCAACTCATGGGAGGAATTTCTATGCAATGCAATTAATTTTTGAGAGGTGATTACAGCCATGAAGAATAAATCAAAAACTGAAACCCTGGATAGGAAGGTTATGACAGATAATTCTAGTATCATATTGATTCACAGTTTGGAGGGTGTTCTCATGCATATGATTCTATACCTGTAATATAAGGACCCAACCTTATTACATTACATATTCATGAATTAAATGAATAATTCACATTGAGGATCTTTTCAAGTTTAGAGTTTTAGAGAATTAGGACATAACTATTACATATCAAAGATTAAAAGGTAGACACATCTACTAAATTTCCATTTTTTTCACAAAATATAAACTCTTGAACAAAAGTGTAATTTCTAGTTCTTTTTTTAGACAACATGACTTTTCTTTGATCCCATCCTTGACCCTATTGCACTTTACGTCCTGTGAAAAACATTTAAAAAAACTTGGGATGAGCATAAAACGCTCAGTAAGGGTTATAACAATACGGAAAGAAAACATTAGTCCATGTATACATAAGAATCAATGAAATCATACTTTACTCATAAAACATAAGCAATTTAACATACCTCATGAAATCATAAGATTTACGAATAACTCATAGAAATCATAAGACACAAAGGTAATGTGAGGCATTCATAACATTTTTATGTAGGGATTAACCCTCATGGTTACGTTTAGAATACCCATCATAGTATATTCCCTAAATCTCTTTAGAGAAACCTTAACGTTTAACCCCGTCTTGTTACCCAATGCATTGGAGAGCCATATCGGGCACACCCGCCCTTAGTTTATCATGGAACCACCCATCTTCATAAACAATTCCCAAGAACCATAACATAATTATAGCACATAACCTATGAATAATGTAAAGATAACATTCCTACATTGCAATAACAATATAACATTTTAAGATAATGAATGCATTCTAAAAACCATTTTCAAAACCATTTAAAACATTTAATTAAGTGATTTTTGAATCAAAGTTTCCCATACCACTTTGAAGCTTTTAATATTTTAAACCATTAATATCCATATAAGTAACTATATAAATCCATTTTGAGAAAATGGATATTAATGAGTAATATTTATAAGAATAAATAATTAAAACATTTAAAACGATATTTTAGATAAAGGGTTTTTAACAAAATGAGAGACACATGAATACAATAATTGAGGAATAACATTTAATCAGAACGTTATAATATCATGAAAATAAAAGGATTCATGATATAATATTTCAAAGGATAGTATATACCCCATATAAGAGTGAATTGCTGCATAACAACAATGATGTCTCAATAAAAATGTAAAATGAGATGAAATCCCTTATAAAGAAGGTATCCGTAAATTAAGGACAAATCAATCACATAATTATGTGTGAAAAAAATAAATAAACCCAATATAAGTTGATATTAAGTGTAAAATAACCAGAGGACATTCACACCTATTCATAGGATGAAATATTCTATAATTACATGTTGGACCCAAAGAAATCGATATTGGGTTAAGAAGTTCCCTTGTAAAATTTTGACAGCCTAACAGTGTCATATTAAAATTCAGAAAATGTATTGATGAGACAAAAAGGGTATCTCATCACTTGGAAATAAATTTTACATCAATCAGGATATAGAAGAACATATCCAAACATAATAAGATTTAAATTAAAAGGCATAACAAAGAAGTCTTTTAAACAGAGGAGGGTGAAAGGTTCCCTTACCGACTTGGGTAACTTTTAAAACGTACACCCCATGAAAGACGGACTAGACAACATCGATCTAAATACTCATAAACGAAATTATATTACACAAAGAGTAGAATAATGGGAATAAAATACACCACTCATAGTAAATGGTGTCAAATGTATCATAAATATCACGGGAATAAAAGTGAGATGAAAAATTCCATATGAAAACTCGCCAGCCTAACGACGCCACCTAAAACATCCAAAAATGTATTTCTGAGATAAAATAGGTTCTCTTATAATATGGACATAAAAATTACATAATTAGTAACATAAATTAACATCCCCAAATATAATAATGATGAGCTTAAAAGAAATGACATAAAAGAGAGTACTTATAAAGAATGAGAGGAGTATGATCCCTTACCTCACTTCTGACTCGTCTTCTTCGTTTCTTAAAATTAATGAATAATAAACTTTGTTAAATTTCTAATTTCTTAAGGACATCCTTTAAATTTTATTATTCAATTCATATCACATATTATAATGTTAAAATAATTAGTTAATTATGTGAGTTCATATCAGACGTTTTTGTCGATGTTTGGTGCATGAGTAAAAAATGAACTTGTTTGAAAAGAATTGTCCATGTAGTTATAAGTAAATCATCTCTAGAATAGTATTAATGATATAAATAACATATATATCCATTAAATATTCATTTTATACTATAACACAACATTTGGAGATAAAAAGAATTGAAATGCACTGTTCATGGAGACGGTAGGTCGTACGTACGCATGAACGATACTTTCATTTCTTTGTCATATTAATGGAATTAAAAATAATTTAGAGATATATATATTGTAATTAAATATTAATATATATGTTTTATAGGTCACATAATTTCATTAATTTCATTCTTTATACATTCCATGTATTGCATGAACGAGTCACAACACTTGAAGGGGCGGTAGTCCACACTTCCTAGTAAGAAATTATCGCATTTGCACAACATGCAAGGCATAAAGGTATGTTTTAAATATAAAATACAGAAGAATATGGAAAAAATAAATACCATATATATCATATATATAAAATATAGTGACATAATAATGGATACCATCAAAGTTGTTAAGAGAATATTGAACCATCGTCGTTTTGTGAGGCAGTAATTCGCCATCCATAGAAACATTATGTTCTTTATCCAATAGACAGAGGTGTGTGTAAGTGTAGGCTGAATACATTAAAAAACATCATCCTAGTATGTTGAAGATACTTCTGTTGCTACAAAATATATGAATAAAAAGAGTTTAGTGGTTTTTAGAAGCAAAATAAAAGAAAATAACCCATGTGAAGACATTACCTTTAAATCGGGTAAGTCCTCTTGGTTTGAACCAAAAGGGTTTCGTGAAGAGTATTATGCCAAAGGTGAGGCTTAAATGATTAATATGGGGATGTGGAGAGATTAAATGGTCAGGGTTTGTCCAAGCCAAAGGCTTGAGAGGTGTGGGTAAGGTGGTAGAGGTGGGGGCCTTTTATAAGAGAAGGAGAGGGGCACTCTTGGATTGTTATAAAATATTACTTTATTATAAAATTATTTTTGGATTTTAAAGGTCCCAAAACGATATATTTCGAGTATAAGGTGATAATGATTCTAAATCCACCCATACAATAGGTTTTTGACATGTTTAAGACTTATATTTCACCCTATCTTTTCATTTTTTTTAAATCGTTCATTTATGATTTAATCACTACATCATCACGGTGTCATAAATAAAATAATTTATTTAATGTCTAAAAGTTATAAAAAAACATGATGTAGGAAGTATTTTTATATTTCTAATGAATATTTATAGTAAAAAATATGACTTGTATAACCCCATGTAAAAATTGTTTTAGTAAAACAATACATGTTTGTGACATTTTAATTTTAACTTTTAATAAAAAGTTATTAATGTCATTTTCCAAACAAAGTGGATCCATGGGGTCCCCAAGTTGACCCATGGATTGTCTTGGTCGGGCATGACTCATACAATAAGGGTAGAAAATGTGTCAAGGTCATTTCATTTTATAATAACATTATCTTTACCTTCAATTACACTAATTACCTTTAATCACAATAAATAAAACATAAAAGTTACTATTCTCCAAAAAAATTATTTTAATCTCACTGAATAAAATTTTACTTCCTAATGATACACATTTATTTAGGATTTTTGAAAATCAAATCACCAAAGTAGTAATGTTTCATTAAAATGAAAAATAAGTTTCTTTAACTACCTCTAAGTGGTTTCACTATTCATCACAAATTGATGTTTTTCAGAAAAATACCAAAAATTCACCCTATGCTATATTTGATATTCTGAATTCACAAATGATGTCTATTTTAAAAAATTCAAAACATATTAGTTTCATTAATTAATTTAATAATTCATTCCTACTATCAAAACAAATAGCGTGTTTTTAAGAAACAATATCTATTAAAAGATTGACACTAGTTTAAGTATAATTTCAAAGTGAAATTAATTCCAATGACACCCATTGGATTAAATGGTAAAAATATATTCTAAATACACTTTAATCTCAATTAAAAAGATAATATATACATATAAATAAATCATATTAAAATGAGGTTTTGAATTAAAATGCAACATTTTCACTACAAATGATCTTTATCAGAAAAATAACAAAAATTTACACAAAGTTAATTTTGATGTCCAGATTCTAAAGAAGGATTTTATTGGTCAAATACAACATATAAAATTGTAAAAAGTATATTCAAAAAGGGTTCTCCATCAAAAGTTGGTTAATTGACCTTTTAAAAATATTAGAAGAATTATGCTTAAAATTTGATTCATTTGCATTTTAAGCCTCTAACATTTATTAGATAAAAGGAAAAATATTTGACAAACATATATAATCATTTTTTAGTTAGTTCCATTCATTCCCACCATTACATCTTCTAGGGGTTAACTACCATTTAAAATAATATTATTTTATTTTTATAGTGCAACGTGAGATTTTAAAGAAACTCGTTGTTGCGTATTGGGTACGCCATCGAGCATAGCATTCCCTTTAAAGAAATATTAATATTTTATTCAGAAATATGTATAAATATGAAAATTTCATATTATTTATTTACCTTGGGTGTTACATCCTTCCCCCCTTTTGGGAATTTCTTCCTCACAATTTTAAAATTGGGGTTGGAAACATCATTGAATATCCCACATCGGAACAAGAGTTAGTAAAACTATCACTTTAAAATAAAGAAATATAAGAACAAAGGTTACCCGAGTTAACCCATACGAGGATTCCATGTAGGAAAACATGGACATGAAATAGAAAAGAAAGGGTCATGTTCTGATTGAGAGTGATAGAAAACATGTCTAGGAGAAAGCTAACCACAATAAAATCACAAACTTTTGATGGGTTAAACGGTATTTGATTCCCCATTATAAAAAATTAACAGACAACATTTTTTTTTTAAGTTTCTTATCATTGAGGAATTTATTTATGAGCTTCACTAAAACATAAGTAAACATACTTACTTGTCATGTTGACTTTCAACTTTTATTACATTTCTTACATGAACTCATATTTTCTCCAAAAGAAAATTATTTAGGATGACTTGTTCTCATTAAGAGAGCTATAATCAACTTCTAGAGAATCACCCAATCCACAAAAGGGAACTATATAATTCCCATGTCATTAGACCTTAACCAAAAATAAAACCAAAAAGGTTAGTACAAGATCAGATAATACCCAAAAAGGAAAATCCTTCATATAAAAAAATCTATTCTTAATCTCCAAATTGGTCAAATAATAACAGAAGTTCAACAAAGACCATTCAATAAACATCTATCCATAAAATTCGTCAATGTCATCAAAACTAAGATTGAAACCCAAATCTTTGAAGTATTTAATCACATAGTCTTCCAAGATAAAACTTTACATTTATCATTAAATAATATCAGTTACTCTTAAATTCTCATACTGAAAAGTAATTAACCTAATCACATATCCTTCATGATAGGTTAATAATTTTCATTGATAACCCAAAAACAACATATTCATTATTCATAAGATCATCTAACTAAAAATAATTAGTCAAACTAACCAAGGACTTCACGTAATCCAGTGGTAGGTAATAAATACAAGTCGCACTTTGGTTGTCGGTTCGATTCCCGTAGCTTAATCAGACACGAAAGGTTGCCACACGGACTACGTGTTGTCCTTTTTCCAAAACTACATAATTCATATAGCATTCCCAAAAAAGAGAGAAAATCCTAAAAAATAACCATAACATAATTTAACCTCAAGTTTATCTCATGTCGTTCATATTCCATAATAACATATAGTAACGCATAATTACATCAAAAGTAAGGATCATATAAACCATAATGGTTACCTTTATAATTATTACCTGAATATCCATGTCGAGTTGGTTCTCTCGTACATGATGCATTAGAGAACTCACCAAGGTTCAAGTGGTTGATCATGAATCCTGATAGTTGCTTTAGAATAACCACTATATTTATCATTGAATCCCCCATTTCATCCAGTCTCTAAATCAGAGAACCACCACAGTTTCCTTCAAAACCATTGTCACTTTGGTGCCTGCAAAATCCTCCATTTACTAAAACCAGAAATGTCAATGTGATTATATCAACAAAATAATTATGTACTAATGAGGAAGATAAAAACTAAGATATACTTACTCATTCAATTTATATAAAAACTATGACCCTTTCTGAAATCCTAGCCATTATGGTAATGTCACTTGGGATTAAAGAATACCTTAACCTCTAATGTTATCTAAACCGACCTCTGATACCAACTATAAGGACCCGGCCTTATTACATTACATATTCCTGAATTAAATGAATAATTCACATTGAGGATCTTTTCAGGTTTAGAGTTTTATAGAATTAGGAAATAACTATTACATCTCAAAGATTACAAGGTAGACACATGTACTCAGTTTCCATTTTTTCGCAAAATATAAACTCTTGAAAAAAAAGATGAATGTCTAGTTCTTTTTTTAGACAGAATGTCATTTCCATGATCCCATATTTGACCCTATTCCACTTTTTGTCCTTCGAAAAACATTTCAAAAAGAAACATGGGATGAGCATAAAAATCTTTGTAAGGGTTATAACAATACAGAAAGAAAACATTAGTCCATATACACATAAGAATCAATGAAATCATACTTTATACATAAAACATAAGTAATTTAACATACCTCATGAAAACATAATATTTAAGAATAACTCTTTTAAAGAATAAGACATAAAGGTAACTTGAGGCATTCATAACATTCTTATGCAGGGAGTAACTCTCATGGTTACGTTTGGAATACCCATCACAGTATATTGACAAAATCTCTTCAGAGAAACCTTAACGTTTAACCCCTTCGCGTTACCCAATGCATTGGGGAGCTATATCGGGCTCACCCGCCATTAGTTTATCACAGAACCACCTGTCTTCATAAAAAATGCCCAAGAACCATAACATAATCATAGCACATAACATAATCATAGAGGAAAGATAAAATTCCCACATTGTAATAACAATATAACATTTTAATATAATGAATCCATTCTAAAAACCATTTTCAAAACCATTGAAAACATTTAATAAAGTGATTTTTGAATCAAAGTGTCCCCTACCACTTTGAAGATTTTAACATTTTAAACCACTAATAAACATATATGTAAATCCATAAAACCATTTTTAAAACATGGATATTAATGAGAAATATTTATAAAAATAAATCATTAAAACATTTAAAACGATATTTTAGTTAAAGGGTTTTTAACAAAATGAGAGACACCTGAATACAATAATTGAGGAATAAAATTTAATCAGAACGTTATAATATCATGAGAATAAAGGGATTCATGATATACTATTCCAAAGGATATTATATAAATCATATAAGAGTGAATTGGTTCATAACAACAATGATGTTCAACAGAAATGTAAAATGAGATGAAATCCCTTATAAAGAAGGTATCCGTAAATCAAGGACAAATCAATCTCATAATTATGTGTGAAAAATATAAATACACCCAATATAAGTGGATATTAAGTGTAAAACAACTAGAGAACATTCAATAATATTCATAGGATGAAATATTATATAATTAAAAGTTGGACCCAAAGAAATCGAAATTGGGTTAAGAAGTTCCCTTGTAAAAGTTCGACTGCCTAACAGCGTTACATTAAAATTCAGAAAATGAGTTGATGAGACAAAAAGGGCATCTCATCACGTGGAAATAAATTTTACATAAATAATGATATATAATAACATATCCCAACATAATAAGATGTAAATTAAAATGCATAACAAAGAAGTCTTTTAAAAAGAGGAGGGTGAATGGTTCCCTTACCGACTTGGGTAACTTTTGAAATGTACACCCCATGAAAGAAGTAGTATACAACATCAATGTAAATACTCATAAAAGAAATAATATTACACAATGAGTAGAATAATGGGCAGTGAATACACCAATCATAGTAAATGGTGGAAAATGTATCATAAATCTCATGGGAATAAAATTGAGATGAAAAATCCCTTACGAAAACTCGGCAGCCTAACAACGCCACTTATAACTTCCAAAAATGGATTTATGAGATTAAATAGGGTGTTTATTCATATTAAAATAAAAATTAAATAATTAGGAACATAAAATAACATCCCCAAAAAATAATAAATATGAGATTAATAGAAATGACAGAAAAAAGAGTACTTAAAAAAAATTAGAGAGGTAGGATCCCTTAACTCAAGTCCGACTCGTCTTGTTCGTTTCATTATATTCCTGAATAATAAAAATTGGTCGATTTATAATTTCTTAAGGACCTCCTTTAGTGTTTATTATTAAATTAATATCACATATTATAATGTTAAAATAATTATTCAATTATGTGAGTTCATATCAGACGTTTTTGTCTATGTTTGGTAAATGAGTCAAAAATGAACTTGTTTGAAAAGAATTGTCCATGTAGTTATAATTACATCATCTCCAGAATAGTATTAATGATATAAATATCATATATATCCAGTAAATATTCATTTTATACTATTACATAACATTTTGAGATAAAAATAAATGAAATGCACCATTTATGGAGACGGTTGGCCATACATACGCATGAACACTACTTTCATTTCTTTGTCATATTAATGGAATTAAAAATAATTGAGAGATATATATATTATAATTATAGTATAATATATATGTTTTATAGGTCACATATGTTCATTAATTTCATTCTTTATACATTCCATGTATTGCATGAACGAGTCACATCACTTGAGGGGGCGGTAGTCTACACTTCCTCGTATTAAATTATCGCATTTGCACAACACGAAAAGAATAAAGGTATGCTTTAAATATAAAATAAATAATCATATGGAAAACATAAATACCATATATATGATATATAAAATATAGTGACAACATAATGGCCACCATGAAAGGTGTTAAGAGAATATTGAACAATCATCGTTTCGTGAGGCAGTAATTCGCCATCCACAGAAACGGTATGTTTTTAACCATTAGACAGAGGTGTGTGTAAGTGTAGCTCGAATATTTCACATAAAAACATCCTAGTGTATTTAAGATACATGTTTTATTACAAAATAAAGGAATAAAAAGAGTTTAGGGGGTTGGAGAAGAAAAATAAAACAAAATAACTCAAGTGAAGACATTACCTTTAAATCGGGTAACTCCACTAGGTTTGAACCAAAAGGGTTTCTTGAAGAGAATTCTGAAAAATGTGAGGCTTCAATGATGAAGATAGAGATGTGGAGAGATGAAATGGGCAGGGGTTTTCCGGGCCAAATGCTTGAGAGGTGTGGGTAAGGTGGTAGAGTTGGGGGCCTTTTATAAGAGAAGAGGAGGGGCACTCTTGGAATGTTATAAAATATTACTTTATTATAAAATTCATTTCAGATTTTAAAGGTCCCAAAAAGAAATATTTCGAGGCTAAGGTGATACAGTTTCAAAATCCACCCATCCAATAGGTTTTTGACAAGTTTAGGACTTATATTTCTCTCTATCTTCTCATTTTTTTAAATCGTTCATTTATGAGGTAATCACTGCATCATCACGGTGTCATAAATAAAATATTTTATTTAATGTCTAAAAATTATAAAAAAACATCATGATGTAGGAAATATTTTCCACTTTATAATTAATATTTATAGTAAAAAATATGACTTTTATTACCCCATGTAAAAATTGTTTTAGTAAAACAATACATGTTTGTGACATTTTAATTTTAACTGTAAATAAAATGTTATTAATGTCATTTTCCACAAAAGGAGGCTCCATGGGGTCCCCAAGTTGACCCATGGATTTTCATGGTCGGACATGGCTCATAAAATAAGGGTAGGACATGTTTCAAGGTCATTTCGTATTATTATAACATCATCTTTACCGTAAATTACACTAATTATCTTTAATCGCGATTAATAAAACTTAAAAGTTACTATTGTCAAAATAATTATTTTACTCTCATTGAATCACATTTTACTTCCTAATGACACCCATGTATGTCAGATTTTTTAAAATAAAATCACAGAAGTGGTAAAGTTTCATTTAAACGAAAAATCAGTTTCTTTAACTACCACTTAGTGGTTTCACTATTCATCAAAATTGAAGTTTTTCAGAAAAATACCAAAAATTCACCCTATGATATATTGGATATTACGAATTCAAAAATGATGTCTATTTTAAAAAATTCAATACATATAAGTTTCATTAATTAATTTAATAATTAATTCTGGCTGTCAAAACAAATATCGTGTTTTTAAGAAACAATATCTATTAAAAGATTGACACTAGTTTAAGTCTAATTTCAATGTGAAATTAATTCCAATGACCCCCATTAGATTTAATGGTAAAAATGTATTCGAAATTAACTTTAATGTTAATTAAATAGATAATATATCTATATAAATAAATCAGATTAAAAGGAGGTTTTGAATTAAAATGCTACATTTTCACTAAAAATGATCTTTATCGAAAAAATAACAAAAATTTACTCAAATAAAATTTTGATGTCCAAATTCTAAATAAGTACTTAATTTTGTCAAATAAAACATATAAAATTGTCAAAAGTATATTTAAAAAGTTTTCTCCATCAAAAGGCAGTTAATCAACCTTTTAAAGAATATTAGAAGAATTATGCTTAAAATTGGATTCATTTTCATTTTAAGCCTGTAACATTTATTGTATTAAAGTAAAAATATTTGACAAACATATATAGTAATTTTGTAGTTATTTCCGTTCATTCCCTCCATTACAATGACTAGGCGTTAACTACCATTTAAAATAATATTATTTTATTATTAGCGTGCAACGTAAGATTTCAAAGAAACTCATTGTTGTGTATTGGGTAAGCCGAGAATAGTGTTCCCTTTAAAGTAATATTAATATTTTATTCAAAAATATGGATAAATATGAAAATTTCATATTATTTATTTACCTGGGGTGTTACATGCAGTGGGTGTTGAAACAGTTTCAGATCTGGGTTATAAGCCCCTTTCTTCCTATTGGGAATCAAATTTGGGAATAATATCCAAAATGGGATCAATAGCTTATCTTCCAACTAACTCAAATGCGATTTCAGAAAGATTAGGTATGTTTAAATTTTTTTTATTGCTATTTTTATTCTCCAAAATAGAGAAAATCTCTCTCACATGGAGGATTTGGTTGACTGCATTTCTCACATTGGGGATTCACTTTTTGGTGTTGCATCTTTGGTTTTCATTCATTCCTTCATTTCTTATTCCATTGTGAATATCTGTTATATAAGGCTTCGGTTTATGTATACGTGTATTTGAAATTGGATACTCTTCACATTCATGAGTGTTCACAATGATTTGATCCTTTATTTATTAAAAACACTTTTTCATTGATGTGGATTAATATTTATGGATTATCATGTGTTTTATCGAATCCAAACATTCTTCTTGATATAGTTTATATAGTGGGAATCCAAATTTATATGGGTAAGAAAACTGAACGACATATTTATGGGAGATTTTTCCAAGTTCTGGTTGAAATTAATCACAATTTTAATTTATTTGGTAATGTTATTTTGTCTACTTCGACTGATGAAATTAATCTAAAAATTGATTATTATAAAAGTCCAATATTTTTGGTGCCATGTAAAGCTGTTGGACAATCCAAGGAGTATTGGTTTAGTAAACTAATATGTGAGGCCTCCCTTGGATGGGGGACATCGTGAAACACTGTAGAATGAAGATTAAACAAGATCAAGCTCCATTGAAGGTCCAAAATGATTGTGTTCCAAAGAGGAATGATCTAGAGAGATTTGGCCCTATAGGTATGGGGTATATTGGTGTACATTTTCCCGCTTTTGCTGATGGTGGAGGCTATATAGGGGTAGTAAGTGATTCAACTCAAGATTCAAAGACATTTTGGGATTATAATGTAGTTGAAGTGGAAGTGGTGATGTTGGTATAACACTCTAATCTCTCTATGAAAGAGGCTCTTTAATAGATCACTGATGCTGTTGTGAAGAAGAACACTCCCTCTGATTCTAATAATGAGTATGATGTCCAAATGGGAGTTGATCATGACCATAGAACAAAATTTCTCAATAAATGGAAATGGAGATATGATTTGATTGATGATGAGGGCCTTTAATTAGTTTCATATGGGAACACAGGATTTCCCCTGACATTCATGAAAAGGACATGATTCTCAATGATATACCTAATTCTCAAGTGGGGAATCATAAGGTTATTGCATCATAGGATGATGAAGAAGGTCTAGGGTAAGGGAAGGAGGCCACCATAAATTTTGTCAATACCTTGTTGTACTATGGACCATACATTAATATTTTTAATATTCTGAATATTCTACATTGATCATAGTTCAATGATTTTTTCATGAGGATTTTGGAATCCTTCAAGTGTTGGTGAAATCCTCAAATATTGGTTTCTATGATATCAAGGATGCTTCAGATCATGTCACAACTAAGAGTATTTAACCTCATAATGATGAATTTTGACTTGTATGTACAGATTAGGATGACACTTGGAAGGCCCCTAAACCGTGGAAGAAAGGTAGACATCTGAGAGGTCATGGAGGATTGCAAAGGTGTGGTATTTCTAAAATAAGCATATGTTTTTAGTGGCATTTGGTGACATGTTCATATATTTTTAGTCTCCCCATTTTTCTTCCTAGTACATTCTTTTTTCAAGGAAATGTTTATCTGACCATGCATTTGAATCCATG
The DNA here is from genome assembly GCA_963277665.1 of Viscum album. NCBI lineage: Eukaryota > Viridiplantae > Streptophyta > Magnoliopsida > Santalales > Viscaceae > Viscum > Viscum album. The sequence continues at coordinate 900,977,303 of OY728162.1, read as the reverse complement.
GATCGCACTGTTTGGTTTATAAATACCGGCTTTGTATTTTGATATCATAATGACTAAAATGTCATGTAATAAATGATATAAGGGGTGTGAAAGGAAAAATATTTGGTTTCTCTTTAAAGCAAATCTATATTAATATTATTATATTAATTTTATAAATCTTTTATGGATTCTTCAAAAAATATATTATAATAAAATTTATTAAAATAATTTATTATAAAAATGTCCCACTTAAACATTAAAATGGTATTATTTTAAAAATGTATGATCTTATACTTATAAAATAAAAAAAACCACCACTCCAAGGTAGAAACAAATGTCAAAAACCATGGTAATGTTTGCAGTTTAGTTAATTTTATTATATATTGTCCATAAACAATGTTTGGGAAGTAATAAATTACTCCCCTATATTTTCTTATATTTTCTCGTCCAATATCACAGTTAACTTTCTAAAAAAACATCAGAAAATATCCTCACTCTAACCTCCCCATGATTTTTTCCTCATAATTTCCCCCAGGCTCTGAAAAAGCTGGTCTCATACTTTTGTAATCACCCTCTCAAGGTAAGGTTACTCCATCTCTTTATTTATTCAAAAAAACTTTTATATTATCATTGTTAAATTACCTATGTTATAAAAACCTATTTATTTAAATTTTATTTTAATGATTTTAGAGAACCAATTCAATTTCATTATTACTCCTATTATCATATATGTACACACATTACCATGACTAATTTTAGAGAGGGACCTCTCCCACATATTTTCAATTCAAGAACATTAATTATATTAAGAAGATTGAATCTAAATTGGATAGGTTTAAATGAACATATAAATATACATCTACATTCCATTTTTATTTATTTTAATTAGATATCATTTTCCTGGGGTCATTATAGCATTTACCTAATACATTTCTATGTCAAAATCCTCTCATTCTCCTCTGAATTCATGATTCATTGTAAAATTATTCATTTTATCTCAAATTACTAATTTAAGAATATGTTATTACATATCTGACATACATAACTTATAATTCATGTGATTATGGGATACCCATTTTAGTCTCATTTTTCCCTCCCATTATTATTTATGTGCACCTGTTATCCTATCGAAACAAGAAAATATTTTTCCATACCAATCAATTGTGTATTGAATAACTAAACTCATTTACAATCATGGATTTCCAAATTTATGAAAAAATATTTCATTTTTTGGTAATTACATGTATGTAATCTACACATTACAATCCTGGATTATAATTTTTTTAAAAAATGAAACCAATGTATATGATCTATGTGGTGAACTAATTCTTTTGAATGATATCTAAGTGATGGGAGTTCAAGGAATAATATAGTGATACAATTCATTGGGTAAAGGTTTAGAATCATGAGACATTATGATTGTTGTAACGCCCCGACCCCAGCTATCCAGAGTCGGTGCATTATTACATAACATTGGCATGATCACAAGAAAGATCAAATCTCGAAAGACCGATTGGTTTAGTAGCCTTGGAAACACTAGATATATTCATAAGTTTTACATTACATCATAAAATGAAAAACAACATAATGTCTCCATAGTCCACACTAATATCCCCTCATAATATCCCTGCAGGTCATTCATAACTTACTTCTTCACATCCTGGGAAAAGTAAAACATAGAAAAGGGGTGAGCTCAAATGCCCAGTAAGGATAACAATATAGAGGAACATTCAAAATAAGCATAAACATTTAAGGCAATGCATTACTAAAACAAAAGCCTTTTAAACTTGAACTTCAACATAGTATGGCAAAAGTAAAATGAAATAATGCCATTTACTTATTCACATGGATATTATACTAATCGAATAATCACATGCAAAACCAATAACAACTTTCATAATTATGGAATGCATAATGTCAAACGTTAATTTCATTGTCTAGGCCTCATCCCAAGACCTAGGGGTTACTTCTAACCGGAACCCAACCCGAAGTGCCTCTAATAACCGGACACCAACCCGGAGTGCCTCTAATAACCGGAGACCAAACCGGAGGGCTTACTTTTACCAGTCCCTAACCTGGAGGGCTTACTTTAACCAGTCCCCAACCTGGAGGGCTTACTTTTACCGGTCCCCAACCCGGAACATACTTGTTCAGCACATTCATCTGAAGAAAAGTTTGAAATATAACATAAACATTTGGATTAAAAATAACTTCTAAAATGTCAACACTTTAAACATAAACCCTGAGTGATATAAAAATAGCACATCCACAATCAAACATAACTCATTCGATACAATATGGAAGATTGTATTGTATCACATTGACCTCAATCAACAATAATGAAGGATGTTGACATAGATGAAATCAAAATTTCTAAAGAAATATCTCCTTTTACTTTTGAAATCATTTAAGAGCCATATAAAATAAAACATTTTCTTGAAAATATTCTTATAAGCTTGTAAGGAAAGCTTTGAATATTTTATAACGGCGAAAAATAACCGCACCCGCCGTATAAGTTAAAAAAAACATTCTTACCTTAATTTTGTCGAAAAGGTTAAAAAGGACGTTGTTTTGAAAACGACGGAAAGATTCCTTTATAAACCTCTTATAAAAAGTCAAATAAGGGTATAAATGAATTTAACCCATATTCTTGTAAATAATAAATATGTTTTTAAATACATTTTGAAGAAACATGAATGTGGATGATAAAGAGATCCCAGTAGATTATTACGTATAAACAACCTCGAATAATGAAGAGATTGTGAAATAACCCTTACCTTGAACTTTCCCTTAGTCGATGGTATGTTAACCTCCTGTATAATAATTAAAACATTGTTATTAAATTATACAATAATCATATACATCAATATGATATCATATATGATCTTTTAATATTGATTTGATAATAATATCTTAGTATTATCGTTGTTTCGGGTGTGAACTTTCTTGTTTTCTTTTGTATGTTTTGTTACGTAAGACATGTTTGTAAAGGATAGGTTGTATATTATTCATATCCAGAATGATATAAAGTCCTTAAACATCATTTTTAAATCATAAAATGATAATTATACTTGAATGGATACGATGGAGAATGAATCTAATCGAGTTCGTGGAGACGGTAGTCCGTACGTACGCACGAACGCTACTTCCATTTAATTTTTATTTTAAAAGAATCGAATCCAAATGATACATAGGTATATTACTATTCCAGTATAATATAATATTGTATATATTTTACTTATGTTCATTAACACCATCCTTTATACGTTCCATGTGTGGTATGAACGAGTCATATCATTTTAAGGGGGCGGTAGTCCGCACTTCCTCAAATGAAATTATCGTATGTATATACAACATGAAACGAATAATGGTATGAAATAAAATGGAATTTCAGAAGCTTATATATAAAATATATATCCTTAATATCATATTTAATTACAGTGACATCATAATGGCCACCATGAGAGGTGGTAAGATGTATTTGAACAATCATCGTTTCGTGAGGCGTTAGTTTGCCATCCACAGAAACATTATGTTCATCATCCATTAGATGGAGTTGTGTGTATGTGTAGTTTGAATCCTTCTTATAACAATATCCTAGTATATTGAGGATACTGGTGTTGTTACAAAAGAAGGGAAATAAAAAGATTTTGGGGGTTGAAGAGGCAAAATAAATGAAAATAATTTAAGAGAAATCGTTACCTTTAATTTAGGTAACTCACTTTGGTTGGAACCAAAGGACTTCTTGAAATGCTTTCTTCCTAAGGGGAAGCTTCAAGGAGGAGGAGAGGGATGTGGGGAGCTTAGTTGGGCAGAGTTTGGACGAGCCAAATGGCTTGAGAAGTGTGAAGAAATGAGAAGGAGGAGTGCCCTTTTATAAGAGGGGTGAGGGGCACCTTTGGAAAAGCTAGAAATATTAATTTATAATAAATTCATATTCGGTTTCCAATGGCTCCAAAGTTGACTATTCAATGGTTGAGGTGGGGATGGGTCGAAAACAACTCATCCAATAGAATTTAGACAGGTTTGGGTACTTATATTAACCTTATCTTTAAGTATTAACTCTAAGTTAATTAGTTTCACTTTTACAATGTCTCTTTGTATTTTTATATAATATTGTTAATAAACTTACTATATACATCCAAGCGACCCCCAAGTGGTCCATTAATGATTAACCTATCATGATATAAGTCTCTTGGCCGAACCTTAGATTTTTAGGAATTTAATATCAATTAATAATATAATATTTGTTTTAAGAACTCTTTTATGTCAATTTTGACACTATTCATTAGTTGATTTTTGTGAAACTCATAACAGATTGATTACTTCGAACAAAGTCAATTAAATCAATCCTAATATATCATATTATCATAGAAAATTCGTTTAATTCATTAAAAGTTTCATATTATATTTATTTGGGTATTTATAATATCAATTATTTTAATTGTTCACTATTATAGTAGTTACTTCAGCATCATTGTGTCATAAATAAAATAAATTATTAAATGTCTAAAAATTATAAATAAAATATCATTATGTAGGAAATCTTTCTAGCTTTCTAATGAATATTTATAATTGAAAATCAAACATGTATAACCCTATGTAAAAATTGTTCTTCTAAAAGATGTATGCTTATGCCATTTTTATTTTTATTTTAGCTTTATTAATATAATGTGTCATTATCACTTACAAGTGGATCCATGGGGTCCCAAAATAGACCCAAAGATGCCCATGGTCGACCATGTATCAACCAATAGGGTTAAGACACGTTTTAGGGTAATTTAGTATTATTATAATATTATTGATTTAACCCTTATTTACCGGATTTACCCTTAACCATGGTAAATAAAATATTTACCACAGTAATTATTCAAAATGTATAAAAATAAAAGTTACCTATTTACAAAATTTGGAAATCCTGATTCCAAATATGGAATCCATTTTTCTAAATTCAAAACACAGAAGTGGTAGAAATTAATTTAAAATTAATTCCCGCTGTCAAAACAAAAAGCGTGTTTTTAAGAGATAATAACTATCAAAAGATTGACACTTGTTTATGTTCGGTTTAATTGAAAAATTATGTCCAATGACCAAAATTATATTAAATGGTAAAAATATATTCTAAATATACTTTAAAACCACTCAAATTCATAATTTATCACTATTAATTATTTTGATTAAAAAAGTTGTTTTTAATTAAAATTTAGTAATTTTCACTATTCATCAAAATATGAAAGTTATCCGAAATGTACCAAAATTTCACCTTAGGCTAAATTCGATATTCCGAATCCAAAAATGAAGTCCATTTTCAAATATAAAATATATATAATTTTAAAAATTAGGTATTACTATTCACAGCGGCTAGTTTAATTAGTTGTGGTGTGTGTTAGAACTCGAGGTTGCGTACAACACACGCTATCGCATTATTCGAAGGGAAACGTACCGTGGAAGCTTGGGGTGTTTCATTTTAAATTTTTAATGTCCCCATTTAGTCAAAAAGATTAAAATATTGTATTTAAAAAGGTTTCACTATTAAAAGTTGATAAAAGTGCAATACTGAAAATTAATCTGTTCTTGCATTATGACTAAGAAACTCATAATATGGATTCTAAAATTATAAGGATTATATAAAGTTTAAAATGTAGTTAATGCTATTCATGACCTCTTTTAATGGATTTTTTTTTAACTCAAGGTGTGATTGAACTCGGTGTTGCGTGTAGTGCAAGTTATTGAATTATTTTGAAAAATAACACACTATGAAATCTTGGGGTGTTACATTCTCCCCTCCTTCAATAAATTGCGTCCTCGCTATTTGAAATTGTTCTTTGAAAATAAAAGGTTGAAAGTAGAAAATATATTTGTGGGAAAACCCACATCGGAAATTAGGCTACTAAAATTTAGTCTTAATATGAGGAAAAGAGAAATCAAAGGGTCACCACCAAATTATGATCTCGATTAGGAGAACATTGGTGGCAATTAGAGACATATAATTGGAGGAAAAACGTAAATATTTATAGGTAGTGATTGAAGTCATCAATCACAAACAAGTATAAAATTGATGTCCTTAAACTCATCAATCTATGATGATTTGAAATACCATCGGTTCAATAAAACATAGGGTATTAGGATAACACATTTTTGACGTTTCAAAATATCTTAGTTGAAATCCCACATCGAAAAATGAATTAATGAGGCCTCTATTTAAAATAAAGAGTCTAAAGTATGAAGATTACCAAAAATAACACATACTAGGGTTCCATGTAGGAAAATATGGATATGGAAGAAAAATCTAACCATCAATTATCTGATGGAGAGTGGTAGAGAACAAGGCTATGAAAAGGCCAAAAATCCCAAAGCCATAAATTAGTGATGATTTAAGGTACAATCTAGGAAAACATTTTTGTTCTAAGTTGCATTTCTTAATGTTGAGGAATTTATTTATGAGATTGGCTAAGATCATAAGGAGATATACTTACTTTATAATTAGAGTTTTATCCATTAATAAATTTCTACCACAAACTCATCTTTCACTCTAAAAGATAATAGAATGTAAAAAAATTCTATTTACACTATTAGTATAGGGTTCCAAAATAAATGAATTTATAATTCATCTACAAGATCTTTTAATATTAATTAATCCAGGACATCTCGTGGGCCAGTGGTAGGTGATACACCCTTGTCGCCCTTCGGTTGCAGGTTCAAGTCTCGCAGCCTTTCCGGACGCGACGGGTTGCCGCCCGACCTCCGGGTTGTCCTTTTATGGTAATCCAAAATAATCCAAACAAGAACTATCCAAAATAATTCTATCCAAACTCACAGTCCAACATTTATAAGGAAGGTAAACATAATATAGATCCTTTTTACCACGTAATAGCATATGAATACCTTCATCATGTATTACCATATTCCTTATTGATTACATTCATGCTCCCTTATTCCATATAGAATGCTGGATATACTTCATTAATCCAAAAAATGTTTTAAACCCCAACAATGATGGAATATAAAAATCATTAATCAGTTCCAAGGTATTCAAGAATATCCAATATAATTTATCCAAAACAATCACATATTATTCCAAAATCACTACCTCAGTATCAGAACTATATTATGATTTATCATTCTCTCAACCATATATTTACCAAATATTTATCCTGCTATTGAGTCACTTTTCTTTGTTCCACACAATCTCAAGTCCTTAATGAAATAGTACTGCAGTACAATCCTTATATACCCCATAATTATTATAACAAGTACATTGTTGATACAACACTCAATTGACATAATCAACATAAGAACTCTAATCATTCCTCTTCATCTGTGGTAGTATCATAACTTGATTATTATCCAATAACATCATTTGCGGCATAATCTGATGACTGGGACATATATTTACGTAGTGTCCAAAATCCTTTCAAATGAAGCATTGTACATTTAAAACCATTTTCTTACCCTTGCAGTCACGTACTTTGTGCCCTTTTCCTCCACACTTATAACAAACTCCCATTCCTTTCAGGCAAGTTCCAGGGTGTTTCATTCCACAGTTACCACATATGGGAAAATTCTTCTTTTCCCTCTTCCCTTTATCCATCTTTCTCTCTTCCATCCTTTTCTTCTCTTGCTTCCCTTCAAAGCCATAGGACTCAGTAAACTCTTTACTTATCTTATCAACACATGATATTATTTCTTCATATGATGATAATACATGGGAGACTATTTCTCTTATAAATTCTAGCTTAAGACCATGAAAGATATGATCCTTCCTTCTCTTTGGATCATGTGCATTTCTGGAGTTCTCATTCCTTCTACTGGGCGCCATTTATAAACAATGGCATACACTAGATCAGTTTATGAATCAAAATACATAATCCCATACTTATAAAACACTTAACATAAATTGAACTATTTATGGATATAATCCATAATCATAAGAATGTTTCCTTTGAGGACGTATATACTCATAAACCCTTCATAATTATTTGTAAAGAAAATGAGAGTTATCCTAAGCATATCCCCCGGGAGTGTCGTAACCAAGAGTGCAGCAAGGCCCGTTGTCGTGCACCAGTTCCCGTTCGAGTCTAGCTCAAAGCGGTGTTTTCGGGTTTTACCCCTAGGTACATCTGTTCCAGAGCCGCCTCTACCTGCTCGTATCCAGACAGGGATGTATTGCTCGGAAAACTCACAAAATCTCTACAATACCATAATTCTAGGAAGTTCTTCTATACTAATCCTCAAAGTTCATCTTAGGACTACGTGCTCTAATCAGAGTTTATCTAAATCTAGCTTCCAAGGTTTGTACTAAACTTCCTCTGATACCAACTGTAACGCCCCGACCCCAGCTATCCAGAGTCGGTGCATTATTACATAACATTGGCATGATCACAAGAAAGATCAAATCTCGAAAGACCGATTGGTTTAGTAGCCTTGGAAACACTAGATATATACATAAGTTTTACATTACATCATAAAATGAAAAACAACATAATGTCTCCATAGTCCACACTAATATCCCCTCGTAATATCCCCGCAGGTCATTCATAACTTACTTCTTCACATCCAGGGAAAAGTAAAACATAGAAAAGGGGTGAGCTCAAATGCCCAGTAAGGATAACAATATAGCGGAACATTCAAAATAAGCATAAACATTTAAGGCAATGCATTATTAAAACAAAAGCCTTTTAAACTTGAACTTCAACATAGTATGGCAAAAGTAAAATGAAATAATACCATTTACTTATTCACATGGATATTCTACTAATCGAATAATCACATGCAAAACCAATAACCACTTTCATAATTATGGAATGCATAATGTCAAACGTTAATTTCATTGTCTAGGCCTCATCCCAAGACCTAGGGGTTACTTCTAACCGGAACCCAACCCGGAGTGCCTCTAATAACCGGACACCAACCCGGAGTGCCTCTAATAACCGGAGACCAAACCGGAGGGCTTACTTTTACCAGTCCCTAACCTGGAGGGCTTACTTTAACCAGTCCCCAACCTGGAGGGCTTACTTTTACCGGTCCCCAACCCGGAACATACTTGTTCAGCACATTCATCTGAAGAAAAGTTTGAAATATAACATAAACATTCGGATTAAAAATAACTTCTGAAATGTCAACACTTTAAACATAAACCCTGAGTGATATAAAAATAGCACATCCACAATCAAACATAACTCATTCGATACAATATGGAAGATTGTATTGTATCACATTGACCTCAATCAAGAATAATGAAGGATGTTGACATAGATGAAATCAAAATTTTTAAAGAAATATCTCCTTTTACTTTTGAAATCATTTAAGATCCATATAAAATAAAACATTTTCTTGAAAATATTCTTATAAGCTTGTAAGAAAGGCTTTGAATATTTTATAACGGCGAAAAATAACCGCACCCGCCGTATAAGTTAAAAAAAACATTCTTACATTAATTTTGTCGAAAAGGTTAAAAAGGACCTTGTTTTGAAAACGACGGAAAGATTCCTTTATAAACCTCTTATAAAAAGTCAAATAAGGGTATAAATGAATTTAACCCATATTCTTGTAAATAATAAATATGTTTTGAAATACATTTTGAAGAAACATGAATGTGGATGATAAAGAGATCCCAGTAGATTATAACGTATAAACAACCTCGAATAATGAAGAGATTGTGAAATAACCCTTACCTTGAACATTCCCTTAGTCGATGGTATGTTAACCTCCTGTATAATAATTAAAACATTGTTATTAAATTATACAATAATCATATACATCAATATGATATCATATATGATCTTTTAATATTGATTTGATAATAATATCTTAGTATTATCGTTGTTTCGGGTGTGAACTTTCTTGTTTTCTTTTGTATGTTTTGTTACGTAAGACATGTTTGTAAAGGATAGGTTGTATATTATTCATATCCAGAATGATATAAAGTCCTTAAACATCATTTTTAAATCATAAAATGATAATTATACTTGAATGGATACGATGGAGAATGAATCTCATCGCGTTCGTGGAGACGGTAGTCCGTACGTACGCACGAACGCTACTTCCATTTAATTTTTATTTTAAAAGAATCGAATCCAAATGATACATAGGTATATTACTATTCCATTATAATAAAATATTTTATATATTTTACTTAAGTTCATTAACACCATCCTTTATACGTTCCATGTGTGGTATGAACGAGTCATATCATTTTAAGGGGGCGGTAGTCCGCACTTCCTCAAATGAAATTATCGTATGTATATACAACATGAAACGAATAATGGTATGAAATAAAATGGAATTTCAGAAGCTTATATATAAAATATATATCCTTAATATCATATTTAATTACAGTGACATCATAATGGCCACCATGAGAGGTGGTAAGATGTATTTGAACAATCATCGTTTCGTGAGGCGTTAGTTTGCCATCCACAGAAACATTATGTTCATCATCCATTAGATGGAGTTGTGGGTATGTGTAGTTTGAATCCTTCTTATAACAACATCCTAGTATATTGAGGATACTGTTGTTGTTACAAAAGAATGGAAATAAAAAGATTTTGGGGGTTGAAGAGGCAAAATAAATGAAAATAATTTAAGAGAAATCGTTACCTTTAATTTAGGTAACTCACATTGGTTGGAACCAAAGGACTTCTTGAAATGCTTTCTGCCTAAGGGGAAGCTTCATGGAGGAGGAGAGGGATGTGGGGAGATTAGTTGGGCAGAGTTTGGACGAGCCAAGTGGCTTGAGAGGTGTGAAGAAATGAGAAGGAGGAGTGCCCTTTTATAAGAGGGGTGAGGGGCACCTTTGGAAAAGCTAGAAATATTAATTTATAATAAATTCATATTCGGTTTCCAATGGCTCCAAAGTTGACTATTCAAAGGTTGAGGTGGGGATGGGTCGAAAACAACTCATCCAATTGAATTTAGTCAGGTTTGGGTACTTATATTAACCTTATCTTTAAGTATTAACTCTAAGTTAATTAGTTTCACTTTGACAATGTCTCTTTGTATTTTTTATATAATATGGTTAATAAACTTACTATATACATCCAAGCGACCCCCAAGTGGTCCATTAATGATTAAACTATCATGATATAAGTCTCTTGGCCGATTCTTAGATTTTTAGGAATTTAATATCAATTAATAATATAATATTTGTTTTAAGAACTCTTTTATGTCAATTTTGACACTATTCATTAGTTGATTTTTGTGAAACTCATAACAGATTGATTACTTAGAACAAAGTCAATTAAATCAATCCTAATATATCATATTATCCTAGAAAATTCGTTTAATTCATTAAAAGTCTCATATTATATTTATTTGGGTATTTATAATATCAATTATTTTAATTTTTCACTATTATAGTAATTACTTCATCATCATTGTGTCATAAATAAAATAAATTATTTAATGTCTAAAAATTATAAATAAAATATCATTATGTAGGAACTCTTTTTAGCTTTCTAATGAATATTTATAATCGAAAATCAAACATGTATAACCCTATGTAAAAATTGTTCTTCTAAAAGATGTATGCTTATGCCATTTTTATTTTTATTTTAGCTTTATTAATACAATGTGTCATTATCACTTACAAGTTGATCCATGGGGTCCCAAAATAGACCCAAAGATGCCCATGGTCGACCATGTATCAACCAATAGGGTTAAGACACGTTTTAAGGTAATTTAGTATTATTATAATATTATTTTTTTAACCCTTATTTACCGGATTTACCCTTAACCATGGTAAATAAAATATTTACCACAGTAATTATTCAAAATGTATAAAAATAAAAGTTAACTATTTACACAATTTGGAAATCCTGATTCCAAATATGGAATCCATTTTTCTAAATTCAAAACACAGAAGTGACAGAAATTAATTTAAAATTAATTCCCGCTGTCAAAACAAAAAGCGTGTTTTTAAGAGATAATAACTATCAAAAGATTGACACTCGTTTATGTTCGGTTTAATTGTAAAATTATGTCCAATGACCAAAATTATATTAAATGGTAAAAATATATTCTAAATATACTTTAAAACCACTCAAATTCATAATTTATCACTATTAATTATTTTGATTAAAAAAGTTGTTTTTAATTAAAATTTAGTAATTTTCACTATTCATCAAAATATGAAAGTTATCCGAAATGTACCAAAATTTCACCTTAGGCTAAATTCGATATTCCAAATCCAAAAATGAAGTCCATTTTCAAATATAAAATATATATAATTTTAAAAATTAGGTATTACTATTCACAGCGGCTAGTTTAATTAGTCGTGGTGTGTGTTAGAACTCGAGGTTGCGTACAACACACGCTATCGCATTATTCGAAGGGAAACGTACCGTGGAAGCTTGGGGTGTTTCATTTTAAATTTTTAATGTCCCCATTTAGTCAAAAAGATTAAAATATTGTATTTAAAAAGGTTTCACTATTAAAAGTTGATAAAAGTGCAATACTGAAAATGAATCTGTTCTTGCATTATGACTAAGAAACTCATAATATGGATTCTAAAATTATAAGGATTATATAAAGTTTAAAATGTAGTTAATGCTATTCATGACCTCTTTTAATGGATTTTTTTTTGTAAGTCAAGGTGTGATTGAACTCGGTGTTGCGTGTAGTGCAAGTTATTGAATTATTTTGAAGAAATAACACACTATGAAATCTTGGGGTGTTACAATTGCGATTGAAGTGTAAAATTAATAAATAAAGTGATTTTTTTACACCCTTATATCATGGTAGTTAACCTTAACATATGTTTATGATTGCATGTTTAATATTGTTGCTACATTTCTTGTGTTGCATTTATTTTATCATGTTATATCATGTTGCATTGTTAATATTTATGACTCTCAACCATTTTATTTCAAAATTAAATACATACAATCATAAATGTAAATATACGTTCACGAAAATATTTATTTATTCCCTTTCTGGGGTTTATAGTTCACCCATTTCTTATGTATGTCCCTTGGATTTACTATGCTGTTTTGAAAGCTATGGTATTTTAGAATAATGTAATGGATGTTTTCAAATGTTTTTTTGTGTCCCATGTTCTAGATGATATGATATGTTCCCAGTTCCCAAATAAACTACACTTCTCCATCTTTTAGGTTTTATTATGGGAAATATTATGTAATAAACCATGAATTAATTTGTAATTGATAGTAGGGTTTCCTTATAATATATTTTTTATTAATAAATAAAATTTTTCACTATAGGTGAATGTTTTTAATAAAAATTATATATTTTTTATTCAATATAATTTTTTAACATTATTATAATATTTATATTTGAATGTGATAATAATTAATCCATTTTTATGCTTAAAATGTATTTTAAACAATTTTCATGATTTTTTTCATGAATATTTTAAAAGGAATTTATAAATCTATAAAAAATGATTAATTAAAAAACGATTCCATATTTGTAATTAATATTTTAAAATTTGTTAAATTGAACACGTTTTTGAATGAATTTATTATCATAATGTAATTATTTTATCACCTTAGTAAGGAAACACATGTGAAATTGGGTTAAACAATTAGGTAAATGATTTCTAATTTCAATTGAACACATTATTATCCCATTGTACAAGTGGATTTAAATAGTCTACCTCCTTCTCTAGAATATATAGTAAATTGTAACTATATTTATTTGATTATGAAAATTATATTAACTTATTAAAATAATAAAAATAAATATTTTCTTTAGAATTTAATATATATACATATATTTATTTAAAGATAAAATTAGAATAATATCAGTCGAAAATTAAAAATTTCAATTAAAATTTAATATTTTATAGTTATTTATATATAGTTTATAGTCATTAAATGATTACAGTAAACTCTTATTCATTGACGACATTGAATTTTATCAATTAAAAAAATACAACAAATTATTAAAATAAATAAAAAGGTAAATAAATTAGTTGATTAATTTTATTCAATAAATTCTATAGATTAATATAACATATTTTTTATGGGTTAATTTATTTTATTCTAATAAGATAGATTTCATGTTTTAATTTTTTTGGGAAATTAAATAAATAGATAAAAAAATTATTAATTATATTTTCTAAAATAATATTTAATTACATTATTTAAAAATAATAAAAATATATAAATACTCTTGTAAGGATAATATAAAGTAAATTATTCATCCATTTTAATATTATGATCAAATTTTCATCTTTATATAAATAATGTACCTTTTAATATAGAAAAAATCATTCCCAATGTTAAGATTATAATTGCATAACGAATGAGTTAATGAAAATGATGATTTTTGTAATGAAACAAAATACTATATAATTTTCATTATATGATTATATTTTAATGTTTTCTTATATTAATATTAATATGTTTATATATTGAAGAATTTTTTGTTTGATTGAATTTATTATATTTTAATATTTTTTTGATATTCTAATAGTCCCATTCCACTATCTCATAAATCAAAACCCATTCTCCCAATTTACTACACCGCATTAAGCCTCCAAGATAATCAAAACCCTTTATATTATATTCATGACATTAATATCCATGATGTATTGGTTTGAGACTTGTTAGAAGACGTTTCCATGGGTCATTGATAATGGTTCTATAGGTAGTCAACCAAATGGTACGCGATCATCTTATCCGACCCCATTCGATTTCATTATTCTTATAAATAAATAAAATATATGATGTTAATAATAAAATAATAACTACTATATCACCAATAAAATAATAATTTATTATGGTCTTGAATCCACAATAATCGATAAACTTTTCCATCCAAGAGAAAATAAAATCAATAATCGCATGTATATACGACATACTATCTCCATGCAGTGGTGTAATTAATTTTCACCTGTGTATTTAGTGAATGGTAATAATGAAGGAAATATAATTTATAGATTATGTTTATGATATAATTATTAATTATTAATTATTTTATAACATTTACCTTCTTACCTTTCAATCTATTGATAAATGATAATGTCGCTTGTGATTATGTGTGGACTACCATATCCACAAAGTTGTGGGATCTATTTTTTATTTCATATTTACATGTATGGTAATGAGGATAGAGATGATTAATATAAATCACATATATTATGTAATAATGTTATTGGAATTGTGAATTAATATTTATCATTCTATTATTCCATCTATCAAAAAAAGGAATCAATAGTGATGTGTACGTATGACCTACCATCTCCATGAATGGTATAATTTATTTTTTTATCACTTAATTTTATAGATGAATTTAAATATATATACATTGAATATAAATTATATTTATATAATTATTAAAGTTATATATATAATTGATCCATGATCATATTAAATGGACTGAGACTTCTGAAATTAATCTTCCAGAAAAAACATATCAATTATACAAATTAACTATTATTTTAATAAAACAATTTCATCAAAGATTTAAAAATATTTCATGATTAAATAATAAACAAGAATTTCACATATGAATTTGGTTCTATAATTTTTGATTAATAAATATATATTATGTATGTATGTAGATTGAACACTTACAATTAAAGTCAATAAAAGACTTAAACGATATACATTTGACTTTTATTTTTATGAGCTACATGTCATATTCACCATGTGACTATTTTTTAGGGTATATTATAAAAAATATGGTATTTTGTGATTATTATAAGAAAATTATCAGTACTGGAATATCTATGATGGTTTCTCACATTCATGAGTTTTTGATTCAATATTGCTAAGATGGTATGGGATTTATGTTCCATTCCTTTTCAAACTAGGAATTTTTATTCCTGAATTTTCATTGATGATATTATATGTCATTTATCTGATATATTTCATTAATTTAATTATAATATGTCTATTTATATAGACTAAATTATTTCCATTTATTTATCCATTTTTTTGAAATTGTATTTTTATAGAATACTCTATTTTTTATCAGTTTGGTAAAAAATAATTTTTCATGATGATCTACTGTTTCTATAATTGTTTAAAAGATAGTTTTTAATATTATTTTATTATTGACAAAATCCAGCACTAAATCATGATGGAATGTTTTAAAAAAATTAAAAAGAATTTTGTCTTCCTAGTTTTTATTGATGTGAATTTTAATTTTTCCTTATATATTTCAATGGAATGTTTTCTGTTAACATTTACTTCATGAAAAAAATATATTACTATCATGGAAACTTAATGTTTTGAGTATTAATTTTCTTGTCTAAAATGTATCATTAAATTATTTCTTTCATAATATTGTTTAAATTTTTATTTTCAAAACTTATTTGAAAGTGTAAAGGTCATTTTCCTCATTTAAAATTCCAATGAGATTTTAATAGAATATTAATTAATTATTAATTCCATTAATGTTTATAATTATTTAATGATGATATGATCTAATGATACCATCCATGTTTATTATTTGGATATATTTTGATTATTATGATGATATGGGTATGAAACCCATTTTTTCAATTTTTATGTTATTTTAAATTTATTAAATATTTTCAAACCCATTTTATTTATACCCTTTAGATATAAAGAATGATTAATTATCTAGTTTTAATCATTAATAGGGTTTTAAATAATATATTGGAGGGAATAGAATTATATTCACCAAATATTCAATGGTTAAATAATTATATAGAATGACCTAATTATTGAAAACGATTTTATGTGAAAGATCCTCTGAGGGAAACTAGTCAATGTTTATGATCAACTACGGGAAACAAGTAGTTGTTCTTGAAAGGCTATAGGAAACAAGTGTTTATTCTGGATCCCTAATTATATGTTAAAATGGTTGGGATTCAAAATTGTTCATGTATTTATTTATTTTTATGTTGACATTTATATATGGAATTGTTTTTATAAATATAATGGTACAAAACTTTTGGACATGGAAAAATGGTTCAAGATTTATTTATGATGATTTCACACTCTTATGATTCCAATAATTTGGAATGATATTACATTACCCAATTTCTCTAATTTATTTTCTATTATAGATTGGGTATAACATTTTTACGTTATGTTAATAATATCGAACCCTTATTCTTATTAGTATTTCATATGGATATAGATTGATATCTCCCTTTTTTACCATTACTGAGCTTATAAACTCACCCTCACATATACATAAATTTGATTGCGTATGAAGAAAAGATTATGTAAGACATTTCTATGAAATGTAAATTGTTGTAGATTCTTTATGGGATATTTTTTACATAATTTATGAATGGAAATGATTATGAATCTAGTTTGAAATGAAACTAAACCTTCACAGTACTCGAGAAATATTCAAGTGATTTTTTTGAATATTTATTTAAAATAAGTTATATTTATATATGAAAATCCAGAGTTACTCTATTACAACTAGTACTGGTCCATGCATCATATCTTTAAAATATATCAACTATTTATAAAACCCCCTATTATTAAAATACATCTTCTAAACACTCACATATGTAATTATCCAATATTTGAAAGGTTATTTTTATAAACATAACATTTCATACACTGAATTAAAGTGAATATGTTGTATAATATTTGTTCACAATTTTAATTTTTATTATATTAATATCATCTATATTGTTTAATGTGTTATCTAATGGAATGCTATAATGGTTAAAGTGTATGGTTTTTAAATTTTAGGAAAACATTTATATATTTTTTCATCATTTTAAAATCTAAAATTTGTTGATATTGTATTATAATTTCATATAATAAATTAATTTATTACATGTAACCTGAAAGCTACTATTATGATATTTATGATAGAACCATTTATGATGTTCATTGAATATCCAGAATATTTTTAGGGTGAGTTATTTAAAATAATTATAGATTGTTTGAATTTTTTATAGAATGAATTTAAATTTTAGTCATTTATTTTATTCATTGTAAAACCTTTTTTATGACAATCATTTTACATATTTTTAATGGATCCTTGATTATATATATATTACCCAAAAAGAGTTATTTTTTTAGAATATAGATATATATATTAATACATAGCCTCTATTATTTTTTATAAGAGGAATAATTTAATTTATTTCCAAAATAATAATCATATATTAAGGCCAAGCTATATCAATGGTTTTTTAATTTGTTCTTATATTTTTTAAATTACATTTTCATATTTTGAATCATGTTAAATAATTTTTCTTATATTTAAATAATTTTATGTATATTTTTTAATTTCAATTATACTTTAAATGTACATAATTTTGATTTTATTGTCACACTTATTGAAAATGTGACTGTGTATTTAATTAAATGTTATTTTTGGCATGAACCTTTTGAATATATTATAATTACAAATATTTTGGGAGTTATATTTTCTACCTACTAATTTTAATCTATTTATTTGAATTTTTGAATTAATGAATGCCTATCATATGATAGAAAATTTATTTTAAGGAAATTTAGTAGATTGTTATTTATTAATAAAAATATGGAAGACATTTTTTTGTCAACATTTTTTATCATTAGAAATAGAAAAATATATATTTTTAAATTATATGGTCTTGTAATTATTAATGGCGGGGTGTCTGGTTGAAATTTTTCTTGTAGTGTTTTTGGGATAATTATGAAACCCTATTTAATCTATAAATTTTAATATTATTTTATATTTAGTTTTCTTTTTCATTTTTCCATTATTTAATGAATTTCTATTTTTTACCATATTTGTGAAATTTCAGTTTTTTGTTCCCATTGTCTTATGATAGAATAATCAGAATTTAATACCACATTTTTAATCAAATATTTTCTGTTTATCTAGGGACACTAAAACTATAATATTGTTTGAATCAGTTATTTGATATTCCCATATTTTGTCTGAGGTTTCTATAATTATATATATACATATATCAATATTGTTAGTGCATTTTTTATTGGTTATTACGTGAGATATATTTGATGGATTTGGGTTGTTCTTGAGGAAATGGAGAAAAAAGTTTTTCATCTATATTTTATTACACTATGAATAAACAAATAAATATTTCTTTAGAAGACACTTTTATAGAAAAAGTCGGATACCTTTGAGGTCATTTAAACCCTCAAACACTATCGAAATTTTGAAAATTATTAAAAAATAGATTAATCCTATTAGCCAGCCTCCCCCTATATTGTTTTATAAGATGGATATTATTCTTTTGTGACCATGTAATTGGTGATAAATGATTTGAATTGAGAGGAAAAATTGTTCCATGCTTGAAAGAACTCCTCTATAGATATATTCTTTTTGTTTAACCCTCCAGTCAATATTAATTTTTTTCTAATCCACTCACTATTCTCTTTTTTTCACTTGAATTGTTATCCCATTCATTATTTCTTCATCCTATGTAGAACCTTGAATTATTAATACATTATTCATTATATATTCCTCATATTGCATGAGAAGCTCCAATTTTTAATCCAGGACCTCAGTCTCTCCAGCAAACTGTTTTTTAACCGTGATTTAAAAGGAGAGATTGCCAATTCCATTATAAATTCCAGACAACCCAACTGTTCCATCCCTGAAATGAGAAGACGATTCCAAGAATTCCTCCATCCCCTCTCACACATTCTCTTCCTCCATGTTGTATTCTATATCCATCATTGGACTCTCTTACACCATATCTCTATCTAGTGTAATATTTTACCGTATAGGTGAACTATTTCCACACATTTTTGCAAATCGAGTACACACACTCAGGAAAATAGGACTCCCATATTGTAACCACTATGGATGCCCATAGAAAATAAATTGTCATTTGAGTTCTCTAAAAACTCAATAAATGATATACAATAATTATAAATATATTTTTAGATATTTTTAGTTTATTTATGTTTTTTTGATCCTTATATATTCTAATATAGATGATCGATTCTATACATTATTGGTGTGTCATGAAGCTTATATATATATGTGTGTGTGTGTGTGTTTGTTATCTCAAATTAATTCTTAATAAGATATCTGGAGGGTCAAAAATTGAAAAAATTCTTATGATTTCAAAATGTAACATAAATAATGATTATTTTATATAGATGATACTAATGATCATATATGAATATTTTTTTCATCAGTAAAAAAAGATGGATAATTTCATTTTGTCAGATTTATTTCATGATGTGATTTTTTATATATTAGGATTTAAGATCTCTTGATTTAGTTTCATGAATCATTTCAAAATATATGTATCATCTTTGGAGGATAATTTTCTTATGTGAATAAATTATATCCTATGTTCATAAAAAGTTTTCCTCTACATCACACTACTCAACATAGAAAAATGAAATTATATTAGAATAATTATAACCAAGTGATTATTGTGAAATATTATTTATTTTTTAAACTTAATTTGGAATCTTACAATATTAAAACATGATTTTTATACAGGAACTAAATACCATACTTCATATTGTTGCAATAATATGGCTGAAAACAACTCATACATAGGACCTTCGAAAAAAAACATTAAAGAAAAAAACTACATGATTATTCTATATGAAGTCATTTGGAACATTCTCATCCAAGTAATCATGACCCATATATGAATATATACATGATGATATGTTTTGTTGTTTGAACCGAAATTAATAGGGGATCAGAAACAATTAATTTTTTATGTGACATAGGAATAATATATGTTTATTAAGGTTTGTTTTTAATGAATTTTACAATTAATTCAATCCTAAAATTAATGCATGGGCTCGTACTATAAAAACTAATGGAACCCCTTACAAACGTTATCATACAACAAGTTGTCTATAAGAACACACAAACATAATCTATGAAAAAATGACCAAAAAATATAATGATATGAAAAATATTAAAAACAAAAAATCCTGATATTTTTCATTTGGATTCATTTATAGTAAGAATGTATGTTTATTGTAGAGTAATTAATTTAAGTCTTATAATTATTTTAACTTTTAAATTTTAATATGAGAGAAATATTTAATACATATAAAATATATTTCTATATGTTATATCTAGAAGGGTCAAAGAAAATTATGAATATTTATTAAAAATTATATAATATATGGAAAGTATATTTATATTGATTAAAACCCCTGATGACTAAATCAAAATAATTTTTTATTATGATCTCACTACACAAATAAATTAGAATACTACCTATAAAACATAAAATGTAATATTGAACTACTTCTTTTGGATAAGAGTTATTATGAAACATTTCTGATTCAAAAACAATTATTTATATAAGGATTTAATTTTATATATCATAAAGATCCAAGCGGAATGATTGTCTTCATTCTAGATGATATTTTTATATTTTTTAGTTTTACAGACAACTACATGATGATGTTGTATAATATTCCTATGTCTTACCAAAATTTTTCTTGAGTGATGATTTACTATGTTAATTTACTCATGGGTGCATAATTATTTTACTACCTCTTAAATGATCCCTATAAAATAATAAAGAGTTCTTAGGAATTAATTTCTATCATGTGTAAACTTCATAAAAACAGTTTTTCAAGTCCCTAGAAAAAATAATCTGTTATTAAAATCACCAAAATTACAGTTTTATTGTTAAATGAGTGGATTATGGGATTTTTCTGACCTGAAGAACAATACATTGATGTGACATACTCATTAAATTAATTTCATTTTTTAATCATAATCATATCAAATCAAAGGATTGATTTTGGAAATCAAAATATATATTTGAATCAAGAATATTTTTAAAGGAAAAAATTCACCCTAATGGATATTCATCTACTTCAATTACAAAATTAATATTTATATAAAAATTTGGGACCCTTATAATAGATATAAATTAATACTATGAAATCAGGATAATAAACATCATTTCCAAAATCAATATATTTCATGAATAAATTCTATATATATAGAGGATATTGAAAATATTGTATCATTCACATTGTTGATTATAATTTTTCTTTTTAATGAATCTATAAATTTCTTGTGTATGAAATTTGTTTTCTATCGAAGTAAACATTTTATATTTTTGGGAATCAAAAATTATTTTTTTAATTTTTATTATCAGCATGGTGAACATAATTTAGATGAAAAATGAAATTTATTAGTTGCAAATGCATTATAGTTTAATAATATGAAACACATGATTGTTTAACAAGATAAGATAATCTATTTCTTATTGTGACATAATTTTATATATGGAATTTAATAAATCCATTATTCTTATATAAAGATTCTTAATTCATCATGATATTCGTGTTTCATGGATATTGTTTGATCATGAGCATCCATCATTTTAATATGATCTTCACAACATAAATTTTTTAATTCGAATATTAAATCATGACCATTCATTTTTATTTCAATATTCCTGTTGTTTTATTTTTATAACATTGTTCTTATTTTGAGTAAAGATATAAATTTAGAATGTGACACCCAATATTCAATCCTATTAAGAAATCATTTCTTTCATATGAAAAACATATTTACTAGAAATACCAATATTCAAAAATATTTTTGGAAAATAAATACTAACTTTATGGAAGTTATTTATGTGAAATTAATTTCATTTATTAATTCTAAATGTAAAAATTATTATGTATTGATTTTTTGAGATTTTCATAAATATTGTATTTATGTTGTATGGTTAAACATAATGATTTAAAAAAACTGTTAGTTAATGAAATGTCAATGATATATGAGATACATGAGGGGTTATAAACCACTTTTCATGACCAAATATATTTTAACTGCTAATATTATTTAAATAAAATATATAGATGCACCCTGAAATATATTCTTAAAACTTTAAGAATCGTTGTTATGTTTGTGATTGAATTTAAATTACATATAGTTTTTTTAATAAAATTTTGAAAAGGAATAATTTCATTTTTTAAAAATATCTAGTCAAAATAAAAATAAAATTTTATATAATATAATATAATTAATTCCATTAAAATCTACATTTTTCATTATTTTGATGTAAATTTGTTTTTGAATAATGTTTTCATTTAATTTTACAAAATTATATTAAATGTAATTTATTCAATTTTAAATGATGAATCATGTTTAATGGATTAATTATTTGGAATTAGACTTATTTAGATTAGTTTATATTTTCAACCAATATTTTGGTCAAAATTAATAATAAATATGTTAAATTTTATCATCTTTTTTAGGGTAAGATGGCCTAAATGGTTAAATTATTAAGTGAAAAGGTATCAAGAAAAAAAAATTCCTAATAAACAATAATTGGATTTTTTTGAATTTATCCCCATAATGTTATAATATGGTATGTTATGTATCCTTTATTATTGAAAAATATAGTAATATATTTTAACATATTAAAAAAATCAATTTGTTTCCTATACTTCACTTATAAATTGAAACCAATTGCTCTTTCCTCAAAAATCATTAATAGCCATTACTATCATTTAATAACCAATAAAATACTTCCCAAAATAACGTCATATGGTCAAGATATCAGTTTTTTTCTAATTTCAACCATATAATGCATTAGATATAATCCAAATGAGGTTCTCCAATTGATTAACTCTTAATCAACTATTTTAATTTTAATTTTTCATATAACTACATCAATAATATGATAACTATAATGATATAATAACATTAATATATCCCATATACAGAGATGTTATAGTTTTTATGCTTCATCCTTAATTATTTTCTCTTTATTAATTGGGAAATGGTCACATTTTTTTATGTATGTGTTGATCATCTGTTAGGGAAGTGATGTGTTTCATTTCTCATGATCACCATTAATGGATAGTTATTTTGATGGAATTGTGGTTTTTATATGATAAATATTACATAAATATGATTTTTATTATAATATATTATATATATTCATATCCAGAAACACATTAATACATGATAATGTCAGTCATGCATATGTGGAGACTACCACCTACATGATGTGAAGGGATTCAATTTTTAGATCCACATTCAAGGATTAATATAAATAAGTGTTTAATGAATTATAATTATATGTTTACTATTAGTAGCATTTGTGGGATGCTATAACCATAAAATAAATAATTTAGTGAAATTGTTGAATAGAATCATTTTTGGAAAATGAAATAATTAACACATAAAATAGACAATTTCGGTATGTAAGTATAAATAAATGAGTTTTATAATGTTATAATGTGATTTTAAAGGAAATTATAAGTATTAATATCGGTTTTCTATATAATTAAAATAATATTTATTGATTATATAAGATTTTAAAATCACTTATAAGAAAATAAAAACATTACGTAAGGGGTTTCGTTTTTCATCTCATGTTATTTTATAATTGGTTATGTTCATATTTCCTTCAGAAAAATTATATACTTCCAATATATTAATCCAAAAATATTTTATTCTCATCTAGATATTTTTTTCATTCAAACATGTTTATTTTCCATTTCATTTCTTAATGGGTGAAAATTCAAAAAATAATTTACATATATGAGAGTTTATTTTGAAAATATTTATTCAATGTTTTCCTTCCAAATATTTTTATTCCATTTAGATATTTTTTTGTTTATTTTAATATTTTTTAAATATTCTATAATATTTTACTAATTTTATTTATATATATTTTTTTTGGAATTTTTATTCAAAATCATATTATCTTTTCTCTAATGAAATTCTTTTTACCATTGGTGTGAAGAAAGTAATTGTTTTTACAATCACCAGAAATATTATTTTTATTACTATCTTTATAGTCTATTAATTGAAGCTTATAATATGTGTTTCCATGGTTATTTTTTAATATAATTTTCCCAATTATTTTTGGAAATTTTTTTCAAGAATAATTTTTTAAAAAATTATAGTATGATTTCCCTTAAAAAATGATGTCATAATATTTAACAAATATTTTGGTCTCTGAATAAACTGAGTGATTATTCTATAGAGATTATCTATTGAAACATAATTTATTATTTTTCTAGTTTATTATTCTAATGATAATGTAATATTTATTTTCCAGATTATTTATTCAATGTTAATTATTGTTGACTTATAAAGATTTATTATGAATATTAATGGTAAATCAATAATATATTAAATAAAATAAAAAAGAACATGATGGGTAGGGCCATGTTATAGATAAAACATTAATTCATTGATAAGATGCATGAGAGAAAAGTACTGGTATTAAATATGTCATGGGTATCACATGTATACCTATACATTTAATAAGAATGATGTATTTGTTGAGATGATATGGTTATAAGATTGATGTATCATGGTTGAGAGGAATTGGTATTGAATATATAGAATTATTAATTTCACTTATTAAAAAATAATTTTAAATTATTAATTTTATTTTTATGTTTATATTATAAATTAATGTTCATTGAAATCAATCTATTGATTTTGCGACCTGTGATTTGATTTTCCACTCTCCTATATTGGTTATAAATATTCTACTCAAGAGAGATTTAGTTTCACCTAACCCATACAGATGATATGGTCAAACACGTTATCTATTATTAATTCCACATGATACGAATTAGGATAATTTGATTGTTATTAAGCATGCTATAATTCTTATTATGCTATATTTATTATATTTCTAATAAAACATGGTAATCATGTGTATATATATTTCTCTAATACTAATCAAATAATAGATCATTCATGGTTTGATCCCTTATATTCTGTAACTGTTTAGTAATGTAAAACCTATATTATGTTTACTAGAGTTAGGTTATAACAATTTTCATCAATTAATGTTTAGTGTGATCCTTTGGAAATAGGTTTCAAAGATGCAATGGTAACATGTGAATTATGATATCCCCTAATGTAATTTGAAAGAATTTACCCTTATTGAGATTTTTATTTTATGGACCAATAATCAGGATTATTATGAGGTGACTCAGTGTGTTAAACATTTTAGAAATAAAACATAAAAAAATCAACAAAATTTATACCACTAGAAATTATAAGGATTTCCCGTTATAGTAATGAAATATAGCAATTGTTTGAAAATACATGATCAAGGAAATATTAAGAAAGATAACACATGTCATGATGAATAAAAATTACCTTAAAGATAAATCAATTAACTCATAGTGTTATTATCCCTTTTAAGATTTATTCATGAACCATATGCCTCCTTATTTTTCTGGTACTACTAATCCATTCGTAGTTGAAAACTAAATTATGTCTCTCAAAATTTTATTCTTTGATTTGTTATGTAATAGAATTTTAAAGGTTGTTTTGTATGTGTATTGTATGATGGGATATGATGATCCATAGTTTTCATTAATCCATAAAAAATATAATTTGATAAAATATATTGTTTTTAATAAATAATGTTTAATGTAAAATTATTTGAGATATTACTTCCTTGCAATGACACGTTAAATATTGAAGATCTTCCCCACATTAATGAAAAATGTTGAAAATGGTGTGGCATAGTATTAGAATAAGAAAAAAATATTATTAAGGGTTATTGTAGACTACATATTTAATTTGTGAAATAATATTGATAAATTTTTTTACATGCCTTGGTTGAGTCCCCAACGGGAACTATGATCTAAAATTATTTCATCACATGATGATAAAATATCACGTTCCATCAAGGAGAAGAAATTATTTTACACATCTTAAATCTTTAAGGAGGGTCACAAAATGAAGCGGTTGATTGAGCCCCATGAAAAATGAAATGTGTCAGATAATAGTAAAAGTATGATGGAATTTTCAACATGTTATAATATGGTAAATAAATAAACATGTATTTCTATTGTGGAAAGGCGAGTTTTTATTAAATTCTGTAGAAATGGGAATTAATTCTATAGACTGAAATTGTATAGAATAAATGACTACAATCTAGTGATTCATGCATAAACTGATGGGAAATTATCCCACCAAATCAACATTGCATCAAGGGAACCTCCAATATAACTGGCCAATGAATTGGGAAATGGTTATGTGATTAATAAAACTAAGGATAATGTCTCAAATGATGCGAAGGTGGGTTCCCAAATCATAAAATAAAATTTATCTACGGCTTTTTTTGATTTTGGATCTTCTAGGAAATTCATATCATCCATTTTTACCATTAAAATAAACTATATCTCTAGATCCCAATGATGGGTGTTATCAATCTATACTCCTTGTGAATATCATATTATAACAAAGATGTTTCTTTCTATTCCCATTATGGGTCATAGTTATAAATTATACCGTAACATGATTAAGAATAATATGATTGAACTCTTGAAAATAATTTTATGTATATCCTCAAAAATTTTATTAAAAACATTATATACATGAAGAATACATTATTATTCTCGAAGGGGATCTGAAATTCCTTATCATATTAGTGAGACTAAATCATCTGAATCATCATTGTATCCACCTCTAGTATAAATTATTAATGAAATTAACGGGGAATAAGAAAAAAACCAACATATAAATAATAAAGGAATCATATTAATATATGAAACAACTATTATAAAATAATAAATTGATGGTTTATATAAATAACGTCGTGGGAATCAACCAAAGGTTGTTGAAATGTTTTTTATTTATCTTATTAAAGATGAAAAACCTATATACAAGACAACCTATTAGTCACCCATAATGAAATATATTGAACTAAAAATATTAACTACTGGGGTTTTGTGATTTTAAATTTATATTCCCTTTCCATTCTCCATATAAATCCATTATTATTTTTATTAAGAAGAAGGATTTTTTTGATGAGGTTCTTCAATGATTATAGGGAAATCAATTCCATTATCATAGGGAACTAGTATCTTCTACCCCACATTATTGACTAATTTTATCAACTACAAGGTGTAATTTTTTTTAAATATTTATCTTCATAGAGGGTATGATTAACATGTTATGTCAAAAAGTTTCCTTATGACCTTTTCCATTCCATTATGTTTGGGAAATCACAATCTCATTTTCATTAAGGAATATTTATCCTTCTATAAGAATTATTTTTGGAAGGAAATTTATTTTTCTCTAAGAAATGATTTTCCTTAACCATGGTTTTCAATGATATATTTAATGTCTTCTCATACCATGCTCATTTTTTTTATATTCCAAAATTTCAGATCCTTAACTAAAACCTTGGATTTATAAAATTCCTTAGATACCGAGTGTTACTATTTTCAGACTCTGAATTCCTAGAAATTTAGACTCAAAATTATCTCAATTTCACACTCCAAATTCTCAGTTTTCATACTATAAATTCTATGAAATTTAGACTTTGAATTCTCTGAAATACACACACTGAATTTCTTGAAATTCAGACTCCAAATTATCTGAATATCAAAACCCGAATTCTCTTAAATTTTGACTCTAATGTCTCTGAAATTCAGACTCCAGATGCTCAGAAATATGATCAATGAACTCTTCAAAATTCATTGTTTGAATTCCACATAATTCATACACAGAATTCCTCATAATTTAGACTATAAATTCCTCAGAATTTAGATTTTTAACTCTTAAGAATTCAGATTACGAATTGCTCAAAATTTTGACTCTTCATTCCTTTGAATTTTGATTCCTAATCCCTCAGAATTTTGACCCTGAATTCCTCTGAATTTAGACACCATTTTTCTCAGAATCCAAACTCTAAATATCCATTTTTTCAATAATCAAATTTTATATATTTATAGACACTAATTTCAAATTTGGATAGATTCATGATTTTTTATATTTGTTTATATTACTTAAATTTATTAACATGTTTTTTCAAGCTTATTAGATCATAGATTCTTAATGATGGTAATATTTTCCATACATATTTTTTGGCTTCTTACATGTTGCATGATTTCATATATTTTATCATACAAAATAATGTTGTGTAATCTATTTATAGAGAACTGTTGGATGAGGGACACGACTACATGTCCCTATAAGATTTAATAAAAAATATGAAAATTAATGGAGGGGACTATTATAGGAATCCATTACTATAAATAGATGCTCATTTTAATAAGCTCAATAATGCCTTGATCAAGTGATTACATGATATGATGTTGTGAATTGATTTATAGAGAGAAAACTACTTGTGGCATATGTGATATCTGAACATCTTGTTCTACAGTGAACACATTTTTCATTCTAGTGTGACTATTATTGTTTTGGTGTACAATCAAGGGCTTCCAGGTATTGGAAGATAGAGGTGTCGACTATCTTAAAGATAAGTGAATTTCAGGATAGTAATACAGAGGTTCCATCTACCTTAACGTCCAATGGATTTTGGGAATAGCAATACAAAATCAAATGCTCGTATCAAAGTCATACCCTAGTGTGTGTATGGTAGACTTTCATGAATTTATAAAGAAAGATACATTTATCCATGTTTATTGGATAACCTTATCTTTAGGGTAAATTATTACTTATACTGGTTATGTTTTCTTATAAAAAAGTATTTCTGCGGAAATTTTGTTTAAGAAATAAATTATAACAATTTTATACATTTTTATACTTCAATGCTATGAAAACTAATATTATATATGCTTTAAGGTAGAATCATTCCTAATGTTAACATTTCTAATGTTTCTTTTTTGAGATCTATATTTCTTGATCCAAATAAATATTGATTCTATGTTATGCAACAAGGAGTGTTTTTGAATTCATAATGTTAAAACATGTTAAACATACATTTTTTTATAGTTAAAATAGAATGTTTTTAAACCTATAATTATACACACTATTGTAATTTACTTCTACATATATATTTTGATCCTAAAATTGGTATTAGAAGAGGTCTCTAAAACACATATACATACATAAATGTTTTCTTTCTCATCAATTATTTCTCAATATTTTCATAATGAATTTTTTAAAATATTTTACTACTTAAATGTATGGTGGAAAAAAAGTTTCATATAGATATCAAAGAAATTAATATCAATTCAATAAAATATCTAAATTCTAACAGAAAACCAATTTCTAATAGAAATGATTATGAGTACTAGAGAGATAATATAAATACATACATTTTCAATACTAGTTTTGATAACATTGTTATTATTACTCAATAAAACATGATTCTTAACAAGGAAATCAAAATATTCGGAAAACCAGAAAAACAAGAATATCACCTAAACTACATGATACCCAATACTCTTTTATGTCCTGTGACTAGGTATATCCGTAGTCAAATATCTACTTGTGAAGCTTACAATAACATTTGGGTGAAACAAAATGTCAGACACACTTGAAATTCCAATGTTATTTAATTAAAAGAGCTATGTTAAGATTTGAGTATCATTGGTTTTTATTTCCTAATTTAGAACCAGTTTGTAAAGAGAAACAATGATTTATGACCATTGTAAATAGTTATAAATCAATGGGACTGAAAGGTATTGATGATGAAGCACTTGAGGGCAAGATTATTGGTATTATACCCAATGAGTGGGAATCTAGAAGGAAAATTGTTGATGAAAATTCTAATGTATCTAACATTACTCTTGATGTGTTATTTTGTACTCTTCATTAGTTTGAAATAACATTATGAGGGATGTGATTTTAATATGATGAAAATTGGTAATGGGAGCATTTTGTTAACTAATACATCTAAATCCAAGACTCTCAAAAGGGTAATTAAATCTAATGATAAGAATGATGTTGTAAAATATGAATCAAGTGAAGGTTATTAGTATAAGAAAGAATTGGAAAATATTTCTTGAAGGATGACCATGATTTTTGGAAAGAAATATTTTCAGTACAGATATATGTTGAAATATGAAAAGGACAAGAATGATTCTGAAGTAACATGTTTTGAATGAAAAAGAGCTAGACATATCAGGCATTATTGTCCTATGCTCAAGATAAAATATATAAGGGAGAAGCAATTTGAATGGAAGTGAAATAAATACTACAAATCCAAGGGTAATAATGTTTTGAAAGGTAATGACCTCTAGAATTCTAGTGGTGGTGACTCTTCAAATGAATCCTCAAAATATGAATCATCCTTTCTGAAAAATATTGGTCTTATAGCCCGATTACCTATTGAAAATAATTTTCTTATAGTAAATATATGCAATGTTGAATCATTAACAAATTATTCCATCACTAGTATGATTTATGTTTCAGGAACATCCACTATCAATGTAATATTTATTTTTGTTGTTACTTACTTTATTTTCCTAAAAACAAAATAGTTAGACTTTCTGAATCCAAACATTATTGGATCCAGAAATTACCGAAATTAAAATCTTAAGTGTCCGTATTTTCATAAAAAAATATTCTTTATGAAAACCTAAGAATTGGATTTTATTTAACATAGTTTTTTTCTCCAATATCCCCCACATTGAAACTTGATACACAGATTACAACTTTGGGGAAAAAATAAATATTACTCAAAATAGGATTTGACTGATTATAACCAAATACAAGAACTATTCCTAAGTGACCTCTGCTATGAATATATTTAACAAATACTTTTCTTCCCAATTTAAAATTGGATAAATGTTTTATTAAGGAATTAGTCTCAGATTATAGTATGTTTAAGAAACTCTTATCCTCAAAATCAATTAATGTTTAGTACAAAATTCCAAGGAAGATTTTAATATATCTTTTTAAAGGCATGATAACATCTGTATAGATAACATTGAATACTGTACAATCCATGACATACCTTTCCATATTCCAATGGAATATATAAATTTATTATGGTATAGAAGATAAAGACAATGTAACCTTAGAAATCTATAAAAACTATAAAATAAACTACTTGTTAAGGATTTACTAGATCATATATTTTTTTCTTTAATTTTTTTATCCTTTTAGACATAGAAAGATACATAAGTCTAGAATTAATACAATTGGTGATGTATCAACATTTTATCCATTAAAGCTAGTGCATATAGATGTTTTTTCTCCAATAAAAACTAGATTTATTGGAGGAAAATAATCTGTAATTATTTTAATTGATGATTAAACTATAATTACATTATTTTATTTCCTAGAAATTAACTCTGAGGACTTTTCTTATTTTAAATATTTTAGAGTCCAATATAATAAATAATAAAGACCTTCCATTTATAACTGTTCATAGTGATCATGGGGGAGAATTCCAAAATACATATTTTGAATCTTTTGGTTGTAAGAGAGGAATTAATCCTAACATATCTGCTAGGAGAACTCCTCAACAAAATTTTTTTGTTGATAGAAGAACTTCAATTTTTCAAGAGATAAGTTGAGCCAATATGAGTGGTTATTCTCATACCAAACCCTATCGGGATGAAGCTATTACAAATGATTGTTATACTATAAAATGAGTTTCAATCACAAGTTTTCCTAATTAAACACATTATGAGTTGTGGACTACTTGAAAACATAATGTTTCTTACTTAATAGTATTTTGATGAAATATATTCATTTTTAATAAAAAATATAACAGACATAAATTCATACGCAAATCCAATAAGGGCTTTTCTTAGGCTATTCCACTACTTCTAAGGCATATAGAGTTATTAAAAAAATTCATGTACTATTAAAAAAATTCATGTTAGTTTAGATTAAATAGATCCTTTTGTTTTTAAACTACCCCAATCTATATTCTCTAACAAGTTTTCAGAAACTGATTATCAACCATTGATGGAAAATTCTTCTAATATGAAAAAAAACCAAAAAATTGTTTCTGAAGTACTTAACCTAGATGATTGTTTAACTTATGTTGGGGAACATGTATTAAACACCTAAATCTATTGTTTATTATGAATCATCATAGTGATAGTATCATTGGTGATGTAAATAAACCTGTATGGATTATATGTTATTTTTTAAATAAAGTAGAACATATAGAATTACATTCCCAATTAGAACCAAAATGCATAGATGAAGCCTTAGGTGATGATGATTGGATTAAATATATGCATGATGAACTAAATTAATTCAAAATGAGAATTGTCTGGACCATGGTTGAAAGACCAAATGAAACTTCTGTAATTGGTGGAAAATGGGTATTTAGAAATAAATGTGATGAAAATGGAATCATAGTAAGAAATATAGCAGTAATAGTTTATAAAGGCTATATTCAACCAAAAGTAATAGACTATAAAGAAATGCATGATCATGTATCTAGACTTGAATCTATTCGAATACAACTTTCCCTTGCAACATTAATTAATTTAATAAATTTTCGAATGGATGTGAAGTGTCCTATTCCATAATATATATGTCCAAGAGGATGTTTATGTTGAACAAACTCTCATTTTTGAAGACACAAAACATCTTGGACATGTTTTCAAACATACCATATCTTTATATGGACTTAAAGAAAACCCATGATCATTGTATCATTGACATATAAGATTTTTATTAAATAATTATTATGTTAAGGGAACTACTAATAAAACACTTTTTATAAATAAATATTGTGAAAATGTTTTAATTTTTAAAATTTATTTTGATGACTTTATATTCATATCAACTCAACAATACTTAATAGATTCATTTGAGAATATCAGGAAATTTATGTTTTATATGAGTATGATGAGTGAGTTAACATTTTCCTCCATTTTCCAATTACTCAAAAACAATAAGGGACTTATATATATCGACATAAATATATGAAATATTTTCTTAAAAATTATGGAAATGAAAACTCTAAAAGTATAGAAACTCCAATTATTAACTCAGTTTCTCTTGATCATGATGAAGTTGGGAAACCAGTAGATCAAACACCGTTTAGACATATGATATGATGTTTATTATACTTAAGAGCTATATGTACGGACATAATGTTTTTAGTATGACTATGTTCAATATATTAATGTAATCTAAATTAATCTCATTTAAAAGTATTGAAAATAATTTTTCAATATTTAATGGGAACCATGGACCTTGGACATTCTTTTAAAAAAGATGTTTTTATTTAAAAATGAATTTGACACTGATTTTGGGGGGTGTATAATGAATAAGAAATGTCTAGAACATGAAATTTATTAGAAGAAAAATTAGTTTCTAGGTAATGTAATTAGATACACTCAATATCACTTAACCCTACAATAACTGAATATGTAGCAGCATGAAGTTGTTGGGCTCAAGTGTTGTGGATGTAACACACATTCATAGACTATATTATAGGTTTTACCAAAAAATAGTTATTGTGTGATAATACAAGTTCCATTACGGTAAGAAAATTCCATGATCATATCTCCAATGAAAAACATATTGATATTATGAATCAATTTCTTAAGGTTTACACACTTAAAAGAGATATCATTCTTAAAATATTTCGGATGCAATATCATATTTTTTATATTTTTACTAAATATTTAGCCCCAAATAGATTTAAATAAATTTGACATAATTTAGGAATGATAACCCTAATGTAATATTTCATATAAACTTTATTTGAACCTAATATCCTTACATTAAAAATCATTATTTCATATAGTGAGTAAATTTGTGTATTCTTTCAAAAATATCCTCCAAAAATGTCCTTTTCTTTTTAACATTTTTTTGGAACCTTCAAAATTTACTTTTCATAAAAAAAATGTTCGAAACATAAAAAATTCCCTTTTCATAACAAAATTTTTTCAAAACCTACAAATTTTCTATCCTTATTATTCATTCCCGAATTCTATAAATAACCCTATTAATATTAACAATTTTCTATAAGAAATATGAATGGTATGCTACCTTACATAAATCATTGTAACTGTATTTTAATAAATTTTGTTATTTATATTTTGTTTTTAAACAACTATATTGGAATCACTCTACTTAAACATGATTTTACCTTAAAAAATAAAATGATAAAAACTCTCAAATCCTTCATCATCATTGATATCATCAATCAAATCAGATCAAATTTACATCAACATTCTAAATATTCCTTATGAAGGAGATTCAATCTTTTTCTCTCATAAGCTCCGAAAAAAGGAAGCACACTTTTGAGAAGGAAACCTCAATTATGTACCGTGGAATCCCAAGAGTTGAGTAACATATGATAAATCATCTTTTAACCATATTCATATAATTAGCTTTATGGATTAAAGTATTCCCTATTCCAATTAATAGATACAAGGATTCCCTTAAAATGTGTTGTATTATCATGATGGAATTTGTGGTGAGTCTGAGAAAGGTAATTCTTATCACGTATATTCATATGACAATAAAGAATATCAAAAAATAGAACTTTTAAATCATAAATAATTATGTATCTACTGATATTTACAAAATTCATTGTTCTCTATTTTGAATCATTTAATATTCCTTGTAGTTTAAAATCTGGAGATTTGAAGATTATTTTCTTGAGTGATAACACACATAATACAATAAAATTAAGTTTAATTATAATGTTAGGAGAGTTCTATGATCTTTTATAAAATGATATTCATGCACATAGTAAGATACGGGAAGTAGGTGAAACATCCAAGAAATCCAGAAAAAGAGAAAACAAAAAGAACATGAACAAAAAAAATCCTCCATTCTAGAAACCCAATCAACTCCACCCAATCTGATAAATCAAATGATCTTTTCTGATGAAGTAGTAATAATGTGAATAGAGATGAGTTATGAGGAGGAGGAGGGTTATCCTAGTTTTTTATACAATTAGGAGGCCAAGGCCCTGAAGAATCAAGAAACAGAATAGCATAAAAAACATGATAAAGAAAATAAAATGAAGAAGAAGATATCTGATGCTAAAATTTATCATACATATCATAATAATGTAGAGAATTATTCTCAATAGATCCAGGTACCAGAATCAGTCCATAAGAGTCAGTTCCAATAGAAATTCTGGGGAAAAAAATTCAATTATGGAAACCATTGTTTTAGAAGATGTAGCTCAGCAAGAAGAAATAGATGAAAAGGAGGAATAAAGTGATGATATGATGATAGATGTGGAAGAATATCCTAAGAAGGAATGTCCTTCAGATAATCTATTAATTAGAACATCACATGTTGAATCAAACAAAATAGTCTCATTATGAAAAGATGATGATTCACAAGATGAGGTCGATAAACCTACTGATGATTAAAGTAGAAATCATGATTTTAGTCATCCTTAAGATATTATAGAAGGTTTTGAGAAAGATGATATTCATTATTATAAGATAATTCATGTCTCTAGTAGTGAGCATGAGACTATGAATGTCGAGAAGGAAGTCTTTAGAGCAAATAAAGAAAAGAATATGGTTGTTGATTTTCCCTTGAATGATGTGGTTTCTTTATCTAAGAAAAATATTAGTGGAACAACAAAGAGGAATGCTAAAGAACTAGATATAGTTTCCTTTCCAGCAAGGGAATCTACATCTGAATCCTCATCCTCACTAGGACAATATTTTGTTTAATCTTCGAAAAATCAAGTATACACCATTTGTTTATTTCTATTTATTGATTCGAGGTGTGAGTTTTTTCAAAATTATTTTAATCAGAATCCAAATTCGATAAAATTGATTATTGAAAAGTTTAGAATGCTTGAAGAATAGTTCATGAATTTTCACATTGGTTTTCATGCTCATAAGAGATCATACAGGTATATAACTAAATAGAATAAGTCGGTAATGTTTTATCAAGTAATTATAGATAGTATTCATTAGTCATTAAAAGATTCCTCCGATCAATAATATTACACATTGAAGAACACTATATCAAATATTTCATAGAATTTGATTTGATAGAGTTAAGCCTTGATTCATGCAAAAAATGACATAAATGGAAAGCTCAATTCAATTGCCATAAATTGGAAAAGGGAATAATAACTAAGGAAAGAGTTTAAAGAAAAAAATGAAACAGCTAGGGGGGTTGGTTAATTCTCAATCTGAATTTATTATTTCCCAAGAAGAAATAATTAATACATTTGAGAAGAATAATATGGATCAGTTTAAGTTGATCATTAAATATGAGGATGATAAAAATGGTCTAATGAAGTTGATGGAAACTTGAAGAACGTCGATGTTGAAGGAAAATAAGGAAGAATAATTTCCATTAAAAGAAAATCATTTTTTTACTCTCATGGTAATTTTTTTCCTATAATAATGAAATTTCATTGTTCCTCCACTATTTTCTCTTGTATATTTCTAATCATTATGGTACAATTTTTCTATTCCCTCGATTACTTTTTGAAAATCAAAAAGGGGGAGAAAAGAATTATCAAAATAATATTAAGAAGAGAATGCATGAAGTAAGAGGAGTTTACATAAAGAAGATTTTCATAAACAAGAAAAAGTAAAATATCTAAGATAAATGAGAATATAATATTTATGTATATCAAAACCTTAGTGGGAGTTAGTCATATTCATTTTAGGTAAAATTTAAAGGGAGATAAGTATTTATTTTAATGGTTAAAAAATTGAATACCATATTCCTTATATTATTATAAAAAAATTATTTTTCTACCCTAAAATGTGGATATTGTTTAGTAAATAAGTTTTATTATGACCATTTGCATTCCTTTATGTTTTTAAAATCAAAATAAAATTTAATTTATGGAATATTTTTCCTTCTTTGAGAATTATTTTCTTATGGAAAATTTTATTTCTCAAAAAAAAGTTTTATCCATAGCCATGTTTTCCCGTGAATTATTTTATGTATTCTCAAACCAAGTCTATTTTTTCATATGGAAAAATTTAATATCCATAGTTAAAACCTCATAATCTTACAATTCCTTATATATCGAGTCTTACTATTTCCAGACTCTGAATTCTGTAAAATTCATATAACAAATTCTTTGAAATTCATCTTCTAATTTATCAATTTTTATACTCAAAATACTTTTAAATAAAGACATTGAATTATATTAAATTCAGACTTCATATTCTCTAAAATTATGAATTCAAATTCTCTAAAATTAATTCTATGAATTTCTTGAAATTTAGATTCTGAAATCCTTGAATTTCATAATCCAAATTCTCTAAAATTCAGACACTGAATTCCCTAAAATTCAAACGCTAAATTCATTGATATTATGACTCCAAATTCTTTGAAATTCAGACTCTAAATTCCACAAAGTTCAGACTATGAATTCCTTGTAAGTGTGACTCCAAATTCCTCAGAATATTGAATCCTAATTCCTCAGAATATTGAATCCCAATTCCTTATAATTCCATATCCCAATTCCTCATAATTCTTACTCTAAATTCCTCATAATTTCATCTCTGATTTACTCCACATTTTGATTCATAATTCTTAATAATTTATCTCTTAATTAATCAAAATTTAGAATCTAGATTCCTCAAAATTAAGACTTCGAATCCCTCTTAATTCAGAATCTGAATTTCCCAGCATTTATTCTCCGAATTCCTCAGAATTCAAACTTCATGTATCTTTTTTTTTTCAGAATCCTATTGTTCATTTTTGTAGACATTGTTTTCTATTTTCTATTAGATACCTATTTTTCAAATTTTATATAGTTACTTTACTTTAGTAAAATATTTTTTTTCCAATATTATAGACTCATAGCATCTAATACATTATATTTTTTTCCTTAAATATTTTATGTGTTTTGTACACTGGGAATGATTTCATATATTCTTTTTTACAAAATTATGTCATCTAATATGTTTTAATCTAAGCATTTTTCATGAGACCAATGTATAGGTCCCTTCGAGATTTAAAGAAAAATATGATTGTTGGAAGAGGGAGTTGCCCATTGGAAATCATGGATATAAATAGGATCCCATTTTAATGAGCTCAACAACACATCGAACAATAGATTACACAATGTGATGTTGTGAAGGATTTATAGAGATATTATATCTCATGCCTTGTCTAATAAGTGAACATCGGGTTCAACCATGAACAAATTTTTCAGCCAAGTAAAACATTTATTATTGTTGTGTACAATCGAGGGCTTCTAGGGATATGAAGGTAGAGGTGATTACTGCCCTAAATTTCTAGGACATCTGGTGATATGAAGACAAAGGAGACAACTACCATAAATTTGGGGGCATTTCAGGAATATTATGACAAACTCTAATACTCATATCGAGGTCTTACCCTAGGGTGGGTAATATAGAAATTTTAAATAATATAAATCATGGGACATATATCCAAGGTTGTTATATACCCTTTTCATGGGGTTAAAATATTTCTAATACTTTTTCTAGTTTTGTTACGTGTATTTATTTCAGATGCAAATTTGTTAGTGAAATAATGTATAACTATCTTATGCATTCTTTTACATGTATATATAGACAATCACGTTTTTATACGCTTTAAGGTATAATCATTTCCTATTAAACATCTTTTATGTTCCTTTTTTGGATTCATACTTCCAGATCCTATTAAATATTGTTTCATTGTTATGAACTATAAAAAGGTTTTTGAATTAATCTTATTTAACCATATTAAACATAGATATCCTTAATGGTAAAACCAAAAACATTTAAACCTATAATTGACCCCCTACTTCTTTTAATTGAGAATATATAACTATATTTCGATCCTACACAACATTGTATAATGAATGTTGATATTATAGAAACAACATTTCAATCATGGTGTGGACATTTTAATTTTACAATTGCATCATTTAGGTTGATTAATTTATCCTCTATTTTTATTGATAATAAGAGAAAAGTATTAAAGGATAATCTTGGTCAATTTAATTGTATATATTTATTATATCATGATATACATTAAAATCAATGATGAGAATAAGAGTTATTTGAGAATCATTCATAACTTTATTTGATAAAATGAGTTATATAGGAAATTTATATCTCGAGATATATATTTAATAATGATTCTATTCCTCATCATAGTAATACTAATGATGTAATGTCATTAGATCCTTTAATGATAATGATAGCGATGTGATTTCATGCAATAATAAATATAAATGAGGTATGTAATTTCCTTGGATTAGCATGTTAAAATAGATGGTTTATTTTAAAAGCATTTTTATTAGATAATCCATTAACCCTGTTTCCAAAAAAGGGGTTATGTTTATTCGGTAAAAATAAGGAAATGATGTTTTGAATAATTAAATAAAATATTATTTAATGCATTGTCATTAACATTTCCACCTAGAAGGGTTGAGTTTGTGATATCTACTGATGCGTCAAATTATTGGCATGGATGAATCCTTATGTAAAAGAATACAGTTTTTACCTGTGAAAAAATGGTGTTAATGATACATGAATAGAATTTTTCAACCCAAATCATTAGTGATTTCTGTAATCTTTTCATTTAAGATATTATGGAATTATATTTATTAATAAAAATTTAAAATAAATATATATCCAATTGTTTGAATTTTCACTTCTAAATAACAAAAGATTAATATATAGAAGTGTCCATAGACATAATTTCTCAATGATTATAAGTGTTTAATAAACATTTATGATATTATATAAAAAATGGTTAATGAAGCATTGAGTATGAACGATCACAATATTTTAACAAATATGATGATTTAAAAAGATCATATATGAATGCATTTATAGATTTTTCTTATGGGATTCATATTATAATGTGGAATTATGAATGTATTTCAAATTATTTTAAAATCGTCCTTAATAGAGAAAAATAATATTACCTTAGGATGATAATAATAAAAAAAATCAAAGATATTAATGATGGGATAATGGAATACATGAACTACGAAGTTGAAAT
The DNA here is from genome assembly GCA_963277665.1 of Viscum album. Lineage (NCBI taxonomy): Eukaryota > Viridiplantae > Streptophyta > Magnoliopsida > Santalales > Viscaceae > Viscum > Viscum album. The sequence continues at coordinate 900,936,824 of OY728162.1, read as the reverse complement.
AATGATATTTAGAAAGTGGACAAGGGTCCTATTTGTGGAATAGCTAAAAATAAAATTATTATATGACCCTCATAGCTTCAATATCTCTATCCACTATATTAAAAAAATAATTTGATTTAACAGATCCTTTTTGGTGGAATAATATTAATTGATAAATTACATATTACAATTCATGATGACTGATTTATCGATATGTAAAGGATAATAGATGAAATCCTAAGTTGTTCAGGAATACTCATCATATTATAGTGTGGATATGGTATGATATCTCTTAGGATTTTTTATTATATTAACAAATTATATATATAAAATAGTTTTGTGTCATTTATTTTCTGTCACCATAGAAAGTTAACCAGATTACGGTATATAAGGTACCATATTCATCTTAAATACCTCACATGACTTCATATTGTTGAATTTTTGGATCTCCATAGTGCACCGTATCAGGAAAAGTTTAGATGGATGTTATTTTTTGGATACTATAATAAGATGTTTCCAAAATGATTATTTGTTTTTTTCAGCACAATAAATTAAATTATTTGTATATTTTGTGAACGGAATATGAGAAAATTTGATGTGGATTTCGTAATAATGTCCACCATGTGATGTTTTATGTTCTGGAGATGACTTATAGGATAAATTATTTCAAACATGACATCCACGAATGAGTTTTTCATATTATAGAGGGATATTTTATCATATAGAAATGTATTTAGTGAGAGTCAACATAAAAAATCATAGGATTACTTGTGATAAATTTTATCATAATCATAAATTTACTAAAAAATTTGGATTGATTCTATGTGAATTAATCGTGGAGAAAATGTGTAATTTATGAAAATAGAATTGTGATTATATGGTGTTTCTATGAATTAGACATTATCTATTTATATAACATCATTTTGAGGTATACTAGATGAGGATGTTTTTTGCATTCTAGTATATTGAATTTTATGAAGTCATAGGATTAGAAAACATGTCAACCAACTTATTCATCCGACGGACTGATCAATCAGATAATCAAATCCATCAAATAAACCATCAGTTATTGTATTTTGGAAATATAGATGGAAATATTGACATAGGTCCATCAAATATGATTATCCGTTGATCTATAAAACAAGTGTTTGGCATTGATAATACCTAAAATAAACATATCCACTGATTTTAGAAAATCATAAAACCTAGGAAAGATCGATGACTAGTAGTTGTTGAATGTGAATATGAATACTTGTTGACATTAATCAATCTGTTAAGCTCCAAAGACTGATCCATAATATGAGCATCATAGACCAATCAATCACAAGAGGAATAACAATTTTCTAGACCATATTAACTTTATTAAAAGCATTAGTGTAATGTCTTCTGTTATTTTGTTTTCAATTTATTCATGACTCGTCAAACAATCACTTTTTATAATCGGTTATTGGTTTCTGAGTTTCATAATATGGAGTTTCATCAAATGGAATGGATGCTTACAAAATTAATAAAAGGTGAAACATATTTGCATTACTAAAATACTATTATTAAAGGGTTTCTAATTATATATAAGATTCAATTATGAATATGAAAAAAAAGTTTTTTCATTCTTGGAACATCATGGTGAGAAATTCAAATGAAGTGAAATTGAAGGAAAATAGTTCTCTGTATAGAGTAATATTAAGATTACTTTTTAAATAAGGTTTATATATGAGATCGCTTGGATAATATATAATGATTATAAAAAATCAAGAAAAGTGGAGAAGACATATGAAATGGTTATATATTGTTTTAATTTCAATTGTTTTTGAGAATTAGATTTTATTGAGAGGGAAATCTATGCTGGGATCCCAACATTTATTTTTTTGGGAAAACCAACATAAAGTGTTTAAAATTCAATATACACTACCACTATTTAGATGTTCAAGTGGATTTTTTATGGATTCTTGTTTTCAAGGTATAATATTTTGAATTAACTTTTTTTAGATTTAAGAATTTTCCATGAGAAGTTATAATTATATTTTTTTATCTCAGACCATGAAATTTGGTTGACATATTCATGATAATGGAAGAAGTGAATCAAAATTCATTCCTGGAAAATGAATCATACATGTTTCCATTATAAATAATTATATATATAAATAAGAGCAAGTGAGCATACTGAGCATTTTTCCAAATTCTAGAGAAGTTATTCCAACCTGTAGCTCTGTAATAATGTGAATAATTTTTTTAATAAATATTTATAATGTTGGTAGTTATTGAAGTAGTATAGTGGCATATTTGGAACAATTTTTTTAAGATTTATAAACTAGATAAAATATAATAATTATTTTTTCATTCAAAAAGAATAACATGAACTGTTATATTCATAATAGTTCTACACAAGTCTAAGGTTCTTTCAAAAAAATTTATAGTATATTGTGTGGTATTATATTATTTATAGGTCCTTTTAAGGACTAGATAATCATATTCTATAATGATCATTTTCAATTATTTACATATTGTGAATGACTGAATATTAGGTTTTCAACAAGTTTATTAATCATTATTAGGAGGTTAAGTTTTTTATTAAATAAAGGCAATATAACATTATAATATATAATAAATTCCCCCCTCTCCCTATATTAGATTTCATTAATAATTAGTAGGAATTTTTAATTACTATAAAAGATATGTTTCCCTTTATTTTCTACAAAGATAAATTTTTTGAAGATAAGTTGTTATCGAAAAGATGAATTGTTTCTAAATTAAAGGGAATCTAGTTTATTTTGGAATAAACAATAATATAAAGAATTATATATTTTATTAATATCTTTTTCCTCTTGGTTATAGTGTTTAAGAATCTTCTACAGATTCATTTCCTCCTATTTTGAAAATATCACTCTTTTAACTATTTACAATAAAAAATATAGAGAATGATTTTAATAATAAGAAAAACATACTTTCTTCACCTTATGAGTGTTAATTTCATAGTTTGAACGTATTTGGATCTACTAGAGTAATATAGGAAAATTTGAATAATTTGTATGAAGTGAATTCAAAAGATGTGATTCCAAAGTTACAAATGTAAAGGATGATGTAAAAATATTTAAAAATTTGTGATTGTGAATGTATTAGAGACTTCATTACACAATTAAATGATTTTTTAGGACCATATGATGTCTTGGTGAGAAGCTAAAATTATAAACTGTTTTTATAAATTTTAAACAAATTCTTCTTGAATTGATTGATAACATAATTTTCATCATTTGAAGATAGATAGATTGAAACTATATCACTGGATGACTTAGTTGACTCGTTATATATTAAGAGATATGAGATAATGTTATAAAAATCAATGAATTAGTAGATCAATATACTTCTATCAATGAGTCCAAGAATGTGAAATCTAAAAATGTTCATGAAGATGAAGATTAGAGTGAATCTAAAAACAAATTAGAGGTGATTCAAAATTTTTATATGATATTTTGTCTTTTATAAAAATTTTAAAAGATGCATAGGTATGTAATATTTTTTTAGGACTGAAATTCATTGAATTTAGATCGATTTTTTTTTTAAATTTCACATAATGAAATTATAAAGAATAATTTCTGGAAGATAACATAAATTTAAGAATATATTTTAAGAAAAATTGACTGAAATCAAAATATTGTTCCCTTGAAAAATATAAAATATTCTATGTATCCAAAAATGAGATCTTTTTTCTATAAATATACTACAGATGATGATATTTAATTTCATGCTAAAAAATCAATAATGAAGATGTAGAAACATGTTACCTAGAAAGGTAAAATATGTAGAGTTTTTTGTGATTAAAATAGTATTTAAAAAGAATATAAGACACAATTTTATTATTATATATATAGTGTATTTATATATTTCCATTAAAATATTGAAATACAGGAAGGATAAATCCCGAAGTAGAAAAATGATTGTTTTAAATAAAATAGTTCAATATTATTTCTTGAATATTAATATAATATAATATAGTATATTGATCACTTGAAAGATTCTATTGAAAAATAAATGAATTACAATGAATATATTGAAATAATGATAAAAGAAGAGTAGGAAAACATAAAAGTTATTAAACAAATCTCAATAACTGACTAAAGATTTACAAGATTCTTAGTCAATGGTTACAAATTTATAGAATATTTTTGATGTGTGGTCCTGAAGAATATCAGTAAATGTTTTCTTCAATGGGTGAAAATAATATTGATGATATTTAGAGGTTTATGAAAGATTATAATTATGTGTATGTAGATAAAACCAAAAAGATAAAAATATTGAATTTTAGTGAAATTTAAATGTCTAAAACAAAATATTCTATAACATCTGATTATGGTAAAGTTGGGAAGAAAATTGAAATGAGGATGATGATTTCAGGGGAGAACATACTGTTTACGGCTAAATAATTTTATGATTTTGAAGATAAAAAAATTGTTGAAAAAATGTTCAAAACACTATGTTGTATATATGATACATTTTAAAATTTTCATTATATTGATAATTTATGTATTGTGGTGAATTTGAGAAATATAAACAATAATTTTTGGTTCATTAAAAAATAAAAAAATTATCCCACTAGTAAAAAGTAGAAATGATTGTAGAGGATTGAATATGAAAAATAATGAATTCCATGAAATTTTTATTGAATGTTGAAAACAGATTATTGCCTATAAAACAAATTATAAATGATTTGAATGACATATATTTTACCCTAGAGGATGGCTTGTTTTTATACCACCACAACAACTTGTTTATAATAATTCTCAAACATTTCATGTGAATTAGGACAAAGGTAATGAAAAAAGAAAATTGTTGTTGAAACTATTCTCAAAGCTATAATAGGACAACAACCATAGATTTTGAATAGTGGGTTCATATCATATATGAAAATATATTTGAATCTATTTAAGAATCAGGAAGACATTGATTAAGTAAAAACTATTTTCAGTAAAGATAAATCTATCAAAATTAAAGGTGTTGGATGTACTATTATTGGTGAAGAAAAACTAAAATCCTAAAACTGTATGTTTGTTTCATGGATAAAACAAAAATTATTTATTTTTTCAAAACATTGTGATATTGTAAATAATTAATTTTAAAAAAATATGTTCTTATTTTGAAAATATTAAAATATGTAAATATTTCAACAAAATAAAATAATAAAATAGGGAACTTGTTTCATGTAGATTATGTATAGACTTCTTTTTATTTATGCATGATAAAAGAAAAATATTTATTTCATAAAATGTTTTGGTATATGTGTCTGAGGTATATGTGTGAGTTAACAATGTTATATTGTCCCCATAAAATTCTTGACAAGATAAGATGAATAGATTGGTGTTGTTCAATATTTTATTAAGGGAAGATTACAAGATATGTTCACAAGAATGTTTAAATTCATTCAACTCATCCCCTGAAAGTAATTTATTCTGACAGATTTGGGACAATGAGTAACCAATCAACATTCAAATATTTTTAAATTATATAATAATTTTAAATTTTACTACATTACATGCAATATTTGTTTGTTAAATATATCATATGTTCCTAACATGTTGAGGAGTTTTAAGTGAATAGTGGAAGAGGAATGATGATATTCGATGTAGATTTTGAAAATAGATAATTGGGGTGACTTAAAGAATTAATAATTCATATGTTATATTCAAAACCATGGAATTAATTAAGAGTTTAGTGCATTATACACACCCTAGTTTAATGGAGTTTCTAAATTAGATAATACAATTTTGTTTGAGAAGTTACACACTATGTCAATTGAACATGTTATTTCATACTACTTCTGGAGGCAGAAAATGAGTACAACAGTATATATTCAAAATAGATTCATCTCCATACCATGTTATGATACTAATCATTGTGAATTTTTCTAAAATCAAATAACATATTTGAAAAATATAATTATTTTTAGGAGTCCCCGAATCATACTATACAATGGTGAAAATCATTAAATATTTGATCAAAGAGTTGCTAATGGACTATTTCTTCACTATGATCTAGATGTTCGAGGAGATATATGTTTTAATATAGATACATGAAATATTTTTTATTCTATTTATTTAAATTTCATGAAAAAGATATGGAATATTTTTCACATACAAAAAAAGTAATGGATAATTATTATAATTAATGAATTTTTATAGAAAAAATATGAATTTAATTCCAAAAAGGGTAATTCTATGAAAATAGATGAATTATACATAGTTATTTATATTGATGATTATGGACATCAAACATCTCATCCCAAGCAATGTAAACTTCTAAAAGTTAAAAACAACATTACTGATCAACAGAAAAACAATAAATATGAATAACATCAACTTTGTTTCACATACTTCCATATATTCAAAATATGATACAATAAGATGATAATTAACAATTCAAGCATGAGGATTTGTTTCATGATATGAATTATTAGATTAACTATATTTGGAAGAATTATACATCGGAACTCATACAAAAAAATTAAAAAACATATTTTCAGTACATCATGGGTGTTCTGAAGTATGATTACTGAAGATGGTAAAAACACAACTAACATATAACAAATTTTTTATAAAGGTTACACACAAATTTATTTTTCTAAATTTTATGAGCCATTAAATTGTTTTTTAAAAATTAGAATCATTATCAAAATGTATTAACAGAAAATATATAAAATTTATTAGCTATATATGAATTATTATTTTCTTAATTGGAAACTTGTCTAAGATTGTATGTTGACAGTCTCGAGCCTTTATAATTTGAAATTATGAATGTTATGTGTGAATGTTGATGAATGATTTTTATGATTCAAATGAAGCTCTGAAACCTTGGTCTTCCAAATTATAATCATTCTTAAAAAATATGAAATTCAATAAATAAATACTTGATAGTAATATCAAAAACAAATTGAATTAAAAGATAAATCTCATTGTAATTATTTAAGTTTATGATATTATATATTCTAGGAATGATGATAAATCTTGTAGGATTTTTGCTAAATAGAGGATCATGTTTTCATAATTTCTCTAATTAGTGAAATTAATTATTTTCATGGATTAAAAATATAAAAAAATATGAAATATATCTTTCTATACCATGATAGTTTTTCTAAGGATATTCTTAAGAAATTCTAAATGGGAATTTTTAATCCCAATTCAACAAAAAGATACGTGGGAACCAAGTTATCTAATAATGGAAAAGGAAAGGAAGTGGAATATAAATTATTCAGAAAGATTATTGGATGTTTTTATGTCATACTACTTCAAGAACAAATATTTTATATACAGTCACTTTGTGTGTAATATTTATATTTTCTTAAATGGAATCTCAATGAATGATAGGAAAATTAATTCTCAAACATATCAGAGGCCAAACAAAATTTGGTATTATATTTGACATCTGATGAATAAATTATTATTTTTGGTATATATATTATGATTAGGCTAGAAGCGTGGATTATAGATGGTCTACATCTATTAGAGATTTATTTATGAAGTTTTTTTGTGTGAGCTAGCGTACTAAAAAATCAATAACTCTTAGCATCACAAATGTTCAATATCTTGCCACCTCTGAAACAATAACACAAATTATGTTGATGACGACTCAATTGGATGATTTTATAGCTGTTTTTAATTTACACTTTTTCATGGGTTGTGATGTTCAATTTTTTATAAAACTCACTTGAAATAAATGAATTATTATTCTTCAAATCATATTTATATAAAATATCACATCATCAAAGATGATGTTGATATGAATGAACTAAAATTTGAAATTGTTTTTACAATTGAACATGTTGGTAGCATATTCACAATACCGTCGTCAAAGGAATATTTTCTGAAACTGAGGTTGAAAATGGGAATTCATAATCCTTCTATCTAGGGTTAAGGTATGTGTTTTTATCCCTCTCTTTTCTATTATTTGGAAGGTGTTCTCAAGGGGTACCAAAGTGACGATTCCTAAATCTAGTGATTGGTATGTTATAAAACATTTATGGAATTATTTATTCATTGGGATTTATTAAAACAGATAAGATGAATGAAAATTCTGTAAATATATGATTTTTTATCAATTGGGTTACCACTTGTATGAAACTTGTTCTTATAGTAATAAATATGTTTTTATGATCTATAAATTTCGGATGGTTGATGTTCATGAGATTGTATTTTTTACGTACTGATGGAACTCATGGTTTTTTGGTTCAATGAATATTGTTTCCCAAATTTGTTCACTCATGTAGACTAAAATGGTTGATTATATTTCCATATCTTTTGTTAAATGTTTTACTAATTTATGAATATTTTATGACAACAAAATCTAAAGGGGATGTTGGTAGGATGTTTTTTTACAAGTAGTAGAAGAAGTTGTTTCATGAATGTTTTTTATTTTTTCATAATTATAATAAATCAACTTCTTTTTATTTCTTTGATACATGATAAAGATAATTTTACATGAAAATTTCACAAAAATTTACATCATGTGGGATTTTCAATTCAGAAATTTTTTTTGGAGAACATGTTTTTGGTCCTGACATTCCAAAATGAATTTTTTAGAATGGAGTGGGAAGTTAAATTTGATATAAGATCTTTTTAAGGGCATTATAAAAAATAAATATAATTATTCTTTATTATGTTAAATGATTAAATCATTATATGTTGAATAAAAACATGTGATCAATGAATTATGAATCAAATAGAGATAAAATTGGTTAGTTTTTGAAAAAAAAAATGTGATACTATTGTGTTTATATAATGTCAATTTTTTTCCAGTCATAGATCAAATGATTGATAACTAGTAAATATTGAATGTCTATGCATAAAATGAGTCTGATGTTTCAAATGTTAGATGTTATTGTAAGTGATGATTGACCGATTATTCATATTAGAAAATCTAGTAGAAAAAATAATCCATCAAATGAATCATCAGTCATTGTGTCTTTGAGTGAATGAATTAACTACATAAACTTGTGGACTGAGAATGTTGAGGTATTTTTTCATTATACATGTTTCTGGTACCGATATGGAATCAAATGTATATTCCCATTAGAGGTTAAACATCTTCCTACCAAAGACGTATTATAAAAAGAAGAGTGGTTGACTATAAATTTGAGGTGTTTCTGAATCTGATTAATCACGTGAGATCCAAAAACTGATACCTTGTACTGTAATATGAGACTAACTGATTATCAATGATATAATAATGTTGTCAACCATTTTTTGTTAGGCCCAAATAATCGGAATGAGGATTGAAGTTATTTTGATTTCAATTGTTTCAAGACTCAACAGACTACATGTGACATCCATATGTTGTTGGTTAATGAGTTTCATTAGATTCCATTTCATAGATCAAAGGTGAAGATGAACAAATGAAGTAATATTGAAACATATTGATGTTTCGATTGAATTATTGTGGCATGGTTCTGATGTCTATATAGGATGTAATTATGTTTATGGAAAAACTATCTTATTTTTATTGGATCATCATTGTGGGACGTTTGGATCATGTGAATTGGAATGAATCTTTTTTATAGAATAATAAGTTATAATGTTACTTTTTAGATGAGGATCATAATTAATATGTTTTTTGAAAATTAAACATGATTCTGTATGACTTAGGAATATAAAATAAGAACTGCAAAATAGTCCATTACTATTTGAATTTCTGAATTTATATATAATTATGAATTTTATTTAATGGGAACACTATTTTGGGTTACCACATATTCAATTTTGGGAACACCTACATACTGCGGTCAAACTACAATGTACAATTACATTTTATATTTATGTGATATGCAATGTATCATCCTAACCTAAGGTCCACATGGAGTTTCCCTGAGAAAATTAGTTACATGACCTTAGGCCCACCTCCATGCACTCTAGAGGCTATAGATTAATAGGGAGACTATAATATATACATCATTGGGATACTATACAATCTTAACAAAAGAATCAATAAATTGTAAATAAATAAACTATATCTAAATGATAATATGAATAACCAGAATAATATTGTAACCAATAAAAACCAACATCACTTGATAACCCTAGAACATGAATAAAATAAAAAATATAATTTTGAAGATATATCACTCCATATATGTCGACACTGTAAAATAAAAATAGAAAATAAAGACACACTAACAACTCTAATGTAGGTCCCTACATCATGTATAATTCCCTAATCCATTCTCCATCCAAACTCATCCATATAATATAGGAATATTTACGTTATCATATCCTTAAAACAGGAAATCTATTTAGGTACTTATCAACTGACCTAAGAATTTTGTGAGTACAAATCCGTTGAGTACCATAGACAGCATGGAAAATAATATCCATAATATAAAAGTACATGTTTTTGTATAAAGAATAATATTAAATTATAAATTTATAATTTCTAAAATTAAATTATTATTTATTTAAATAAAAAAAATCCCCATTTCATGATGACAACCTAACCATCAGTACATGCATCATCCCATGACCACGTATAAACCATCCACAAAGGAATGTCACATTTAATTTCATAATGGTTTTCTATTAAACAAATTATTCCAATTTCATATATATACATTGGGTACACAAGGTATTGTAACTCATCATGGGTATTTAAAGCAGCAATCCCTATCCCATAGCTTAGTAATCACATGCATACAAAAATATATTTGGTGTTAATGATTGTTATTCTGGAACATAATGGGTATTTGGAGTATCCTTCCTTATCCCAAAACATTGTCAAAAATATCACATCACATAGTTCCAAATTAACATCTATATATCAGATAGTATACTAATTCATTATTCAACTGATTTCACAATTTCATTTATTAAGAATTATCAAATTATCAGTAATAATTTCAATAATATCTACAATCCCCATTGTTCGTAATAATTTTTATATATTAATAATAACAAATTTCATAATTCTCATTATTCATCAATATCATAAACACACACCCAATAAATTTAATTATCATGTGGGAAACAATAAATAATTATTTATATTAAAAATGCAATTAACGAAAGAGGGAATTAGAATTTATTATTTACATACAGATATTTAAAATCAAGAATATATGAATTTAATATTAAATGACATATATCATGGTCAATGAAAAATATTTTCCAAAAAAATCGAAAAATTGATGGGTATTGATCAAAACCACAATATTGAAAAATAATTAAGTCCATAACCTACAATCAATATCCAATGGAATTTAATCCATTAAATCACATATATATATATATATATTGTCAAAAATGGAGTAAAAATCATTAATCTTAATCCTAAAATAGTAACAGGATAGAGATGAAACAAAACAGGGAAGAAATCACGTCCTATTAAGTGTATGAAACTCCAACTAGATCTTCGATTTGTCAATAATGGAGTTAGAGGAGCCTTGAAATTATCTAGAGGACAACGAGAAGGACTGATATTTTTTCTCGAGTAAGTGTAAGTATGGGTTCAAACCATTGGGTTTTTTATTTTTCATTAATTGTTTTGGAGAATAAAAACAACATCTCCGGCCAGAGGTGTACAATTTTCCAAAAGACGCACCTTAGCCATATAAATCTCCTACGGAGTCCACAGTTTCTCCTAATTGGATGTAGAGTTCTAAATACTACACCTGATCAATGAAAATCTCTTCTTCTTTGGGCGACACAGTTTAGTGATAGTGGCTGTAGGATTTAGCCAAACTATATAAAAACCCTCTTCCACCTGATATCTTTCCCAAATTGGGTGCATGTTTTCCTCCTCAAATTTTCATTGTTATACATCAATGTGCACTAATATTGCACAACCCCATTAGATTTCAATGTAATCATATATTTCACTAGAAACACCCCAATGTAAATCCCAACATTGGTATATCCAAAAAATGGTAAAATATACCTAAAATTGAGAATAAAGCATCTCAAGAAAGGTTGGTATAATAAAATATCCCCACATTATAACATCTACTCCTCGAGTTTTACATCAATAATATATATAAGATTCATAGGTAAAAATCCATTCCATTAATACCACATATCTTATTCCCTCTCCAATGTTTCCACATTCACAATACCACGTCACCTTAACACTAGTTCAATCAGATCTGTCATTCACTAAAATAGTGTGTCACTAAAACCCATAAAATGATTTAGATGTTCCTAAATGGACTCATAAGAATAAAGTTCAATATCATCAAAACCAATCACATGAAAATGTTCATGTGATTCTTCCAATGTTGTGGAATGAAAAAAAAATTCATAAAGATATACATCTGTGGATGATCCAATTGGTAAGCCACCTATTCAATTCTTTCCTCTTCAAAAATTGTCCAAAAACCTAGGTTCCAAATTTCCATGAAATTGAATCATTTGAGGACTTAATCTAGGTGAAACATGAATAAATATTCATCTACCCACTCTATTCTCATGTGGTTAATGATTTTTACCATCAGAAAAAAAAAATTAAATTAGAATGGAATCAACATATCTAGAAATAAAATAAACCTGCTCCACCAACTCCTATATGAGACTCTTTCCTAGAAACTATAACTCCCCTACCACCATCCAGCATATTAGGGATCTTATTGGCCTACTATAATGTGAATAATTTTCAACCATATTAATAGTATCCTTATGACTGTCTTTATAAAAACATTTTATGAGTAATAGGTGATTCTAACAAGACAAAACAATACCTAGGGTGAATTCAAGTAGCATATCCTCCAATTAATGTATTGTATATTATGAATTCCCATCTATCTGCGGGTGAATGTACATGATTAAAAATAACTATATACCAATGAACATCTACATTCCATACCAAAAGCATGATGTCAAATATAAATCAAGGTTTCAAACAATGCTCTATAGCACCCTGTGCATATAGAACATCTTCTGAACATATAAGTCCACTAACATATCCTATGTGAAAGTCTCCCAATATGTAAGAAATGGTGAAAATTAATCAAAATGTCAATAATTAACCATATTGTGTCATTTTTTGAGGTTTCCATACATGAATCTCAATGAACGCCTTTGTATCATAAACCCACATCCATTACTGATTGGGAAATGGTTGTAGTAACCCACCTAGTAGTTGATGCTCTACCTTCACCTACTCTCAGTTGTAGTATCTTGTCATGAACATTACACTATCTTTTTCTATGCTCATCCCTGACAAATTTATCATAAGATCAAGATATATCTTTTCCAAAAAAGTTGTCAAATCCCACATAGAGGTCTCAAACTCACCCATTCGATCCTCTCGCACAGTCATAAGAACAACCAAATGATTCCAGATATATATAATCTCATCCACATATATAGTAAAATCAAATGGCATATCGAATACTTCATAAATTTCTCTTAATGCTGAACAGTCTGTATCCTCATACTTCCTCTATCTGGTCTACATCATAAGTATGGAATAAACTAATTCGGATACTATGGGCATTTTTTCCTATATATCATTCACCATACTATGCTTCTCTCCTAATATGGGCATCATCATCCACTCAGATCAAGACTCTTGAAATTACTATTTCTATGTCTTCCTGGTCATGGAATAATCATCATTTTTCCCTCTTGGGAATATATGTTAGCTCAAAATCAATGAAATATATATACTCAAACTCCCTCTGCAACCATAGATTCAGATCTGAGTGCGAAATTTTTTTTCTTAAGTTTGTTTGGTTTGAATAAACAATAAATTTTCCCCCAACAGAAAATGTAAAAATAAATTTAACATATAAACCTCTACATCCAGAATGATTTCTTGAATAGGGTAACTCCTCTTATGTGATATCAACATTCATGATACATTCTCTATAACATGATCCCAATGCATCAACAATGCCCCATGTACGAACCGTTGTATATAAAAAAATGTGGTAAACATCGTACCTGGAAGGAATATGATCACGATCAGTGTATTTTTCAAATGCTTTTTCAACTCCTCGAATGATTCATCACATATTACAGAGCATTCAATCTTAATCTCATTTCTTTCAATCACAATAATGGTGATTCCATGTTGGAAAATTCGTGGTTGAACCTCTAATATTAACCAAACGATCCATGAAATATACATATATAAAAAAAATGGATAATCCGAAGATAATACTATATGAACCTTTTATGGATATATTAAAAAAAATTAATAAGAAATGATGTGGCCTAGGAAATTTACTTGATCAATCCATAATAGAAACATCAATTTATTGACATAAAGACTATACACTCTAATTGTACTCAAGAAACTTTCTTGATGTTGGGAATGATTATCATGATTCTGGGAGCCCAACATGATTTCATTCAAAACAATTACCACAAAATTATCCAGGTATGGGTGGATTAGTTAGTTTATCAAGGGAATTGACATTTCTAGTGCATTTCTCAATCTAAACCACATCTTGAAAAAAAACATCTAGGCCATACCAACTTCTCAAATTGGATCATGGAATATTAGAAGTTCTAAAACTCAACTGATGATACAAGGATCACCATTATAATTTTTAGAAAACATAAGCTCCTCTAAACTAGTCATACAGATCATCTATATAAAGAAGATTATATTAGTTCTTCACTATCATCAACTTCAACATGTCGTAATAATCACATAATAAAAAGTGCATGAAATAATAATTAGCAAACAAAAATATAGATCCCCAAAGTGGAATACATGTATTGATGAATACCTTATTGATAAACACTTATAGTTTAGTTTTAATCTCATGATTCTATATTAGTTTCATTCTCAAAGGTGGGATAGAAACATGCTCATCTCTATGAATGAGATGAATTGTAAACTCAACATATCTCTTAGGTGAAAGCCCTAAAATTTCATTTGGAATTAATTCATGGAACTGGTAAACTATTTCTAATATCTATATATTTATGAAATCACATTATCCAAAAGAATAATTGAAAACTAGGTGACGAGCTCCCCTATTTGATAAGAAAACTAGACCTGTACGACCTACCTAAAGATCTCACACTCCGTGATGAAGAAAATTATTACTATAAAAAGTTTTAAATGTCACTCCTCTATAATAAAAATATATGTCGGCTCAGTATTATACTAACCAATCCAAACATAAAAAATTAATAACTAGAAATGTAAAGGATTTGGTTATCATTAAGAAAATGATACACCACAATATCAAGAGAACCCCCTTTCATAAAAAGGTGTGTCTTAGCCCTACTTCCAATGATGATTCGATCATCCCACCCCGACTAAAAAACAAAATATCTAGACTGAAACCATTTACAAGATATATAGAGATAAAGTAATTATAGGATCATATATCAAACAAGTTACTATAAAGTGTAGAATCTATAAGAATAGTGCCTCTGACAATTAATGGTCTAGCCTCATTTTCCAAAAGTAAAGGTTAACCTAGATGCAATAGTCATTGACTTGTTATATTCTTTGTGACCTGATATCCTTGATATATACCACAATACTGAATTTTTAAATCATTCATTAATGTAACACATCCACATCCTCAACCACCACATCTATTATAACACCAACTACAAGACTAATATAGGGTAGAAGACCCTCGCTCAGTATTCTCACACTTCGTGTATCCTCTATCACTACCCAGATGTTGGGGGGGTTTTTAATAACTTTATAAGATAACCATCCTAATACATTAACAAAACATCACTAATGGTCATTGAAATTGGATAACAATGTTCTTTGACCAAACACACCATCTTATGTATATTCAATTACTACTCTTAGTGATTTATTAATCTACCTAACCACACTAGTTACTATTTACCATGTTGAAATTCCCATAGATACATTTAATTTAATCTGATGACACAACTCTATGTCATTTAGTATAACCCACCAACATTTCCCTAGAATATTACATTATGTCCCTCCCATAATAGAGAGTCTGATTCACCACATTAGACATATTCTTCCTCCTAAAGTTATTAACCTTAGATATAATCTCACATTTAAGTATATCATAAAAATTCTATTATGTAGTATGCTCATATCCTAAAAATTCTAAAAGAATTAATTACAAATCACTGAAGTTTCTAGTATATTGTATCATGGAAAAACTCCCCAAGGTAAACCTTATTAACTACGATTCTTACTCATGTCTGAGCATCTTAATGGAAAAGTGATCCAAGAACATCTCATGGATGTCTGTCAATTACATATCCTATAGCTACTCATCACAAGTAAGGATTTAACACAAATTATTTTCTTTAACATGTAACTAATAAACTTCAAAATATACCTTCCTTTAATTAGGAGTCTCTAAATGGTCAAGGATTTTTCAGATTAACTCAATCCATAATTTAGAAACCTCTAGTCAACACACTCTGATGATAGTTGGATGGTTCTGTAAATGGAAGCCCCGCATCAAGTCTAAAATATTCCTCATATCCCACCCTAGTATCATTCAAATAATTTTTGTAATATAATAGGGTACATGTGGAAGTACTCTCCCTCTCCATCACACAGAACTATCAGAGACTCTCATTCCACTTCTATTGGAAAATTTACACACATTTCTCTAGATTGTCCTACCAATAACATTGTCATGGAGGCATATCTATATTATTCCAAACACACATATTAGTACCCATGAAACATTATTACCATATTAAAATGATATTAATTCATATAAAAACATAGCAATCAATACCCCATTTCTGTCCACATGGTAAAAAAGGAACTGTAACTACCCTCATCAATCCTTCACTTGGGTCATATAAAACATATGGTAAAAAATTTCATATCTCAAGTTTCACATTAGACTCTCATTTATACATTTCAAAATTCAAAATTTTGAATCATTTAACCTACTTAATATTATTATAATAAACCGGTTATCATAAAAATACTAAAAAGAAGAGGTTTTTTTTTTCAATATGTACCCCAAAACATGATTTTCGGGGAGTTCCTACAATGAGGCATGTCCCAAAAAATCAAATTTCTAGGAATGATATATGTAAACTGAAATCTCATTCCACATTTTTTCATGAGTAAAATGTATTATAAATGATAATATCACACAACAAGTGCATTTACCAAGGTGAAATATCAATCGAATATAATAGAAAACATCAATAACATCAATCCCACCCGGGGTACTTTGATTTTTCACTACAAATAAGTTTGTTACTTCCATTAATGAGGTCAATTAAAAGGCCTAAAACCACCTATTAATCTTAATACCTCTACCAATTATTATATAAATAATGGAAATAAATACTCCTATGATATTACTTTGTAACTGCTTAGCTTGGGTGCCAAATTATGGTTCCCCATGTAAGTTAGTTACATGACCTCAGGCCCACCTCCCTATATCCTAGAGGTTTCTATCTAGAAATGAGTGTCTAATATGAAAATAATGGGAAAATATAATCTTTTTATCAAAGAATCACAATAAAATCAGTAAACTACTGCGAAATGGTAATTACAACAACTTAAATAATACCATAACCAATATAGAAAATCATCACATGATACCCCCAAATGGGAATATAAAACCCAAAAACAATTTTTTTTATATTCCAATCCATAGATGTGCTAGGTGTCAAATAAAAAACCCAAATAAACACTAATTAAAAACTCTAAAGAAGGATCTGACTTCATGTCTAGTTCCTTAATTCATGATTGATCATTCCTTCATCATGTACTCCAAACATGATGTCTGTTCAGCCTCCCATTAAGAGGGTTGAATTGGGCATGTGTATTAATCATTAGACCTCCATCAATGTATTCTAAAAAAAAAATATATATATAAAAGTGTATGTAGTTGTGTTATGAATAAATTTCAATAATAAAGAAAACATTTTTCACATTAAAATATAATTTATTTAACAACTAAATCTCAGTTTCACAATGAAACCATAACCACCACTACCTACTATTTCTAGTACCTGAGTCTGAACAGTCCCTAAAGAGATATGAAATTTTTCCAATCATTAATTTCCATTAATCAAATCATTATAGTTTTGCATTCATACAATTAGGGATATAGCATAAGGTTATAACGGTGTAGGTAATTGTTTTAGTAGTCCCTATCCCAAAACTCATTGATAAAATGTTTATATAAATATATTGGGGACTAAAGTGGTGTGAATATACCTCCTGAGAATTTGGATATGTTATCCTTATCCCACAACTCAGTCACAAATATTACATAACATTGTTCCTTATTTACTACAATTTATCAAAAATTAAAATAATTAATTCTTCCATTCATTTCATAATTTTATTTATAATGTATGAAAAAGTAAAAATAATAATTTTGATAATATCTAAAAACCCCATGGTTTGCAAGGAATTTAATAAATCATTAATCACCATTTTTATAAATCCCAAAATTTATCACTTACATAATCACAAATCCAACCAATTTCATTGTCCCAGGGGAAACAGTTAATTAATTAATTCCTTTCAGATCACAATTTCACAATGAGGAAATAAAAATAACTAAGTTAAATAAATTTATTTAAAATCAATAGTATATGAATTAAAAATTCTACCACCTACCTCATGATTAGTAATAGAAATTCATCCAACCAAAATCTTCAAATTGATGTGGAACGATAAAAACAACAGTGGTGTGGGTGATATGGGAAAAATACCAAGATCCACATAAAATGGGTAGAACTCCATTAAATACTATATCTACACAATCACCAATGTCGTAAAAATCATTCCACATAATTTATAAGTATGTATATGAAAGATAGTAACTCGAATGGCTAAGAAATAAAATACCAAAGAGGAGCCATTCCCTTATACAAAACCTTATATTTTCAATAATGGAGCTTGAGGAGCCTTGTAATCCTCTCTACAGCTTCCGTGAAAATTGTATTTATTCTTATTGGGCGTGAATATGGATTAAAACTAGGGGATATAATTTTAATTAAAATTTAATGGTGTATAGAACTCATGAAAATGGTTTTTTGGGCTATGGTCCACAACTTTACAAACTGCGGACCGTAATCATGTTCATCTCTTTAGTGGTTCACAATTTCTAATCAATGGGGAAATGGAAAGAAAAAACATTCACCAACTATGAAAATACCATTTTTTAGGTTTCATTGTTTGAGGAGGACTGTCATATGGCCTGTACAGTCATTGTGAAACCATTTGATTCCCCCTATCTCTCCATAATAGGCCACTCCATTTCATGGGCCAAACCACACATTCTCTCCTAACCACTATGCCAACCATGCACATTAATACTAGCCTTAGAAATCCCCTAGTATTCAACTTTATGCATCCCCATTGTAAAAACCAACCATGTTATATCCAAAAAAATTATAAAGGTTACATTAAAATTAAAATGGGGAATCTCGTGAAAAATTTGGGATCTTACAGGTAATGCCCTATGTTTTGGTTTTTGGATATAATTTATTCCAGAAACACAATATTGATTGTAGAACATTTTATGATAAGTTGTGATTAGATTCATTAGATCATACTGTGAAATCAAAATAGAAAATTCTAGAAAAATAATGATGTGAATCATACTTTTATTTATACATGTGAATTATACTTGTTTTTAGATTGAAGAATCAAATTGATTATTTTTGGTGGGTGATGAGTATATAAAACCACATAAAAGATAATATTTTAATATTATTCAATAATGGATATTATTCTAGTCAAATATTTCAAGTTAATGAGTTACTAATATCATAATGTAGGAATTCATTATTTAGGACATCTGAAACATATCTTCAAGGCCTCGACTAAGACATCTGAAAATACTAGGGTAAAGCCTCATGAAAAACCCATTTTATTTTTGTCCCGTTAGACCTATCCATTCTTATAGGGGCTATACAGGTCCCCAAAAATAAAAATCTTGTTCCAATGCATTCCACTTATTAATATGTCTACACATAAACAAATAAAACATATTAAATTTAAATGACGTTCCTCAATTTTTATTCATAATCACTAACCCATATGAGTGGCATGAAGAATGGTATCAAGATAGCACATCCATAGTCATACTAGTCATTACCTTTTTAGAAACAAATTTTAGATGAAAATAATAAGATATTAATCTCAATGAATAATAATTTTTATCATTTGTGTTTAATTTGACGAATAAACTCTAATAAAATCATCGAGTCTTTCTAGATATAAATACGACTTTTACATTACAATGAAGAGTTCTTTTGGGAGAATAATTTTTATTTGTCGTAATTGATTGAATATAACAAGTAATGGAAAAATATTTTTTATCATGAAATTTTTTAATATTTGAAACATAATTGTTTCACAAAATAGATTATGGATGGTAGAGTATAATTGGTTCGATGTTGAGATGTTCACTTTAATTGAGCTTGTGTACCAAGATGAATTGGGAAGGGAACATTGAAAAAAATATATGTTATATAAAATAATGATGATATGATCTAGAAACATGATATTGAAATGTATAATTAAAACATAGAATAATAATATAAGTGAAATTAATAATTACATTGTGGTATAGATGGAGAAAACAAACCTCGATTGAAAATGGATGTTCTGGAAGAATACCCTAATCTTATGTCTAAATGTGTTACGTGCATGACCTTAAGGTCCTAAAATATAAAATTAGACTCATTAATAATTTCAATAGAATCCTATTATACATGAAAATATTTATTTTTGTTTTATAATATACATTTATGTTATTTTGTCATGTTTTATGTCTAAATTCTATTTTCTGGAGTGTTATTTTCCTTGATTACCATTATCGATTTGCTTGATTATGAATAATGGAGTTTATTTAAAATTAGTGTAATTGTAATGAATTGTAAATAAATTTTAAAAATAAGCTAATAGAGTTTCATTATTATCAATTTATTTTTTTTCGATATATTATGTTGAATCATATGATTACATGATATTGATAATCATTTATCTTAATTTTAGCAGTTTTCCAATCAGAAGAAACTAGATTTGTTCAATTATTTTATAATATATATATATATATAAGCTCAAAAAACATTACATAAAATAATATACATATTATATAATATGGGTAAACTATATAAATGGTTTCATGTCCTGCCATTAAGGATAAAATTATGAATAAAAGCTTGTCATCCATTAAGGTTTTAAATAGGCACCTTTCAGATGATGATTTTGTTCTTAAATAAAGTATATAGATATTAATGGTTTTGATGATTGATATTAAATTAAAATATTATCATTCCAATATATAGAAGATACTATGGATATCATGATCACTTCTATGTATGAGGTGAGGATACAGTAAAAAAAGAAAACAAATTATAATGAAATTTAAAGAAAAAGGAAGAGGACTTACCTCTTGAATTATCCTCATTGAGAACCCTATTAGGGAAAGGGTTATTGGTATATTGTAATGAGAAAGATCTCCATGAAGTGGGGAGAGACTAGGTAAAATTATTTTGGAACAATTATGGTATGAATCAAGGCTTATATTTGTGAGGAAATGATAGGTGATGGTAATATTTACAGTGGATGAGAGGGGTGATTTATCATTATTTTATTCATTATTTACTTATTTAACTGAAGACAATAAATAGTGTTTATTATTGTGCATAATTATATTAATAAGTTATATTCAAATATAACCACTGGTGATTGGGTCATTAATGATGTTATAAATAGTGTATTTAACTTATAATGTATAAATATTGTAAATTACTATATTTTACTATTCAACCAAAATTGAACTATGTTAGAAAAATATGAAAAATTCACACTTACCATTTTTAAAAATGTAGAATCCAAAAATTAACTCCATTTCTTTAAAATATGTTTTTATAAATGAAAAATTTAATTTTGAACTAAAATAATCATTTACTTGAAAAGAATTTATTTGAAATCTATAAATGATTTTATAACATGTTCTAAAAATTAACGAAGGTATCAAAAAATTATATTAAAATTAGACGAGAACACAATTTTAACTTATTAATACATTTTATGAATGTGAATTAATTTTTAATTACATTTTTTATTATAAAATTGTAATTAAATATTTATGACTCATAAAAATACCAACACTTAATTAAAATAATTTAATATATTATATTACTTATACATTGATATAATTATGTCATAATTTCAATTTTAAGAATCCTAAATTTTATTTATACAATCATTGGTGTGGATACTATTTATTCAGAAGATTTATTATTCATAATGGTCATATTACTATTCATACGGTCAAATTATAATTTCATTCATATAGGTTTCATTATTTCTAGAAATTAATCATAGTACATTCACTCAAAATTTATGATGTATCTATTGTGTTATATAAGTAATTTTAAGTGATCTGTATTATATAAACAAAAGAAGGGAAGTTCCATTAAAATAGTTTTTGGTCATTACATTCCATATTCCTACAAAAATGTCTACCTTGAAACATCTATAATATCACCATAAAAATAATATTTAGGTAGTTATGTATTATAAATTCTCAGGATCCCACGTTGCCTCTTCAATTTTATGATTTTTTTCAAAGTTCCTTTACCTACCATGTCATAGAATTCCCCAACACCTAATCTTTATTGTTCATAATCTAGATAGGCTCTTCCTAGTCAGATAAGTCATGTTCCAATTCGATACATTCAAAATAATGTACATGAGTTGGGTCTGGCATTCACTCCCTCAACGTGGTGATTGGGAACACATTTTGTACCATAGAAAATCTCTGTAGTAATTCTAACCTATAATCTCCTACTCAAATTATCTCTATAATTTCTAAAGGGCCATAGTCTCCTTATAATAATTTTTCTTTCTTCCCAATTATTATTACTCCCTTCCATGGAATTAATTTCAATAAAACAAGTTCTATAAGGTGAAATTTCAAATCCTTCCATCGATTATAGGAATATATATTACATATTTTGAGCTTCATTGATATTGGTTTGAATTTTCCTTACTTTTAATGTTGTTTCCTACACATTTTCTATCCTTATATTATTCCTTTCACAAATTTCACAACATCATGTGGGTGTGTGACATATGTTTCCATACATTGCATCATATTGTTCCATTTCAATATGTGAATGTAAAATATTGTTTTAGGAAAACACTGCCAGATGTAAATACTAGTCCCACATACCCAGAAAGAACATTGATCATTATCTATATAGGTATTCTAATTTTTGGATTTTCAATTCAAAATATTCATCAGTTTGAGGGTGATAGGAAGTACTTAAATGTAACTTAGTATCCATGGATATTTTGAAGAATTTAAAAAATATCAATGTTAATCAGGGATCTCAATTACGAACAATTGAGATAGGGTCTACATAAAGTATTATAACATCATTAATATACTTCTTTGTAAGGCGCCCTTGTGGAAAATCATCAGTTGAAGTGTGAAACTTCATAGATTTGGTAATTCTATCAAAAAATCACCTGTATTCCATCATTATTTCTTGGGGTTTTGGAAATCATGTGAAAACAATACACAGTTATTCCATCCTCTTTCCATGTAGGAATAGGTAGTGGTTTCATGATACCACTAGGATGTTGTCTTTAATACTTCACTAGTTGACAGACTAAACACCGTGATACATAATTAGAAATTCCCCATTCTTTTTATCCCAACATAAATGTTCCTTCAGATCCCTATACTTCATAGTTCTACTAGGGTGTATAGAAAAATTCTATATATTTTCATAATCTAATAACTCCATTTTTATCTCAGGAATATAGGTAACACATAGACTCTTCCCAGGTTATAGAATTCCATCCTCACACACATTATCTGAAAACCTATTATCAGTCACATATTTAATTTTCATTTGATGATTCTCATCATTACACAGGAACTAATTTATTTTTTCAAATAAAGATGCTTGGGATAATAGTTGAAAAAGTAATGATGTTTTATCTTTCTTGATAATTACTATATCCTTATTTTCTAGATCAATGTAATTATGATCTTTGTTAATCATCATTTTTATCAGAACACCATGATCATTCCTGCTCATTGCATCCTCTACCAAATTCTTCTTCCCTAGGCAGTAGTTTGTTGAAAAATTATATTCCTTGAGTATGTTGATCCATAACCTTTTCTTGTTCTTGAGTTATTTCTATGAGATTATATATTTTTAAAACTTGTGATCTATATATATCTCACATCATTCACTATAGAGAATATATATCCTTATTTTTAATGGAAATATTACAGCTGATAACTCAATATCATGAGTTATATTGTCATATTTTGGAATTTATAACTTTATTGATGTTGAGGAAATAACTCTATAATTCTTCATAAGGAAACACCAGAGTCGTTTCATTGACTCGTCACTATATATAACCTATCCACCATTTCCTTATTGTAGAGTAAGAATGAAAGCATTCACAAATATCCTCTTTAATGATTCAAAACATTTTTTACATTCGTTTTCCCATAAAAACTTAACACCATAATGAATGGTCTTGTTTAACGGGTTTTCCTATCAGACAAGGATATGGATGAAACACTAAAAATAACATACTAAACCAATAAAACTATGTAGCTCAGTTATATACGTTATTGTAATAAATTATGGAACTACTTTTTTCTTCATATGATCAACAATGATTATATTAATACAAAATATTTGTCCATGAGAACAAACTACTGGATGCCAGAATTTACTCTGGGAAAACTTCCTATAAAACTGAATTCTTATATGAGTCTTATGAATAATTCACATGTGATTATCAATATATTAATATATTTTAGAGTATAATAAGATATCATTAATAAATACCACAGACAATTAATGATGATATTCCCTAAATAAAATATTCATTAGATCCATGAATATAAATGGTGCATTATCTAGTTCAAAAGGCATTACTATAAACACATAATGCTCATAGCTTGATCGAAATGTTGTCTTTAGAATACCCTTTTTTTACATGAAACTAATAATATCTATATTGATGTTCAATATTTGAAAATTATTGGGCTCTACGATGTTGATCAGATAAATTTATATGAGGGAATGAGGATACATTGAATTCATTTCAAAATCATTGATGTATCTATATTCCATACATAGCCTCATGGGTTGGTCTTTATTCTTGTCAAAGAAAACACACGATCCCCCTAGAGAAACACTAGTTAGAATAAATCATTTATCAGTCTATTAATCTAGTTTTATATTTAACTCTACTAATTATACTTGGTCCACTGAATATGAATTCATTAATATATTCCTTACACAATGAATTATATCAATATAAAACATAATTTCCCAATATAGATGATGTTTAGGAAAATCCACCGGAAATACATCCGTCTATTATTTCACAATAATTAAATCTAAAATTTGGTTATTTATTTCCTCTACCATAGATAATGTTTTCACTTCAACTCCACTAATTTAATTCAGTAGTGTTATAGGGGGCGTTTCTAGATGATAATCACATGGAGTGTGTTAAACTCTACTGATAAGGGACATTACATCATTTTAAAAAAATATCGTTCTTATTAATTTTGTATATTATTGCCTCATATTTTAAAATACAATCCCTGGAATGCATTATGACGAATTAAACCATATATATGATGATAATATAAATAGGTAAAAAAAATTAAAAGCCATAATGGGAACTAATTGACATATAATTTTTACATAGATACCTCCCTTACCAGTTTTCACTGATATCTTCCTTGTTATGAATAATTGGAAATATCATATTTTTAATGAAAATTGGGAATATATACAGGAATTAGATGAACTATAATCAAATAAAGAACCGTATATGTTTGATGAAATGATTAATTTACCTCTCACTATGTCATTAGAGACTTTAACTTCATCCCTTTTGGTCACGTCAACATGGCCATTCCCTCTTGTCCTTTTCTAGGTGAACTATCTTTTACTAATTGGAAAATAATTTTAATAATGTCCCATCTCATTACAATTGTAGCAATGAAAATTTGTAGCTTCTTACATTCCCTTAAAATCATGGGAATAATATCCTTTTTTACACTTTTAACCAACTGATTTTTCTTTTAAGTAGGATCGGGGGTGATTCCTTGCACAAGTTTCACATGTTGGAAAAATCCCTTTTATATTCATCTCATTTTCTATTCATTCCTCCAACACTATCTTATTATGTTTTTAGCCATATTATAATAAAGAATCAATAATTCTTTCTTTGATTCGTATGATGATAAAGTTAGGGAAATCAGTACCCTACTGAGGAATGTGTTTAAACCATTAATTAATCGAGAAATATTTCTTTCAGTGTTATATATATAATATTATCATTCCATGATAATCTTGTGACGTTATATTCATACATTACAACATTTAAATCATCTTTTTTCCTCATAATCATAAAATATTGTTCCTTATCCTCTCACTATTCATTAATAATGTGTATTTTCCCAAAAAGTCCTTTAAATTCACTCCATTAAATTTTTTCTATTTCTTTCCCCTCCTATTTGGTTTGAATCAATGTCCACCATTGATCCGAATCTTTTGATAAATGAAAAACATTCATGAAAACCATATCCCTTTAATTATATCTGAATGTGAGAAATAAATTCTCAATGGAAATTATCCATTTATCATCTATAAATGGGTTTATAATCTCATTGAATGATGGAGGTTGTTTTTTCATAAAGCATCATATCATTTCTCTTCCACATTGTGGATCATTATGCTCTATACTGGTATGGTTATTGTTTATATCCTAATTTAGCTGTCCAAGTATAGATATAAATATCTTAGCACCAGTCACAACTTCAATACAAACATAATTATCTTGCATCAGAGGTAAATCACTACATGGAATACATCCATTGATAAGGATTCCCTTAAATATACTAGGAACTATTTCTAAATAGTGGCATACAAATGATTATGTTTTCAATTGTAATGTGTAATATTAAACAAGAAAAAAATGTAACATAACATTAGGTTTTATGAATATCTAATCTCATAATAATAATAAAAGGATTCATTGGTGATATATTTTCATTAAATATGTCAAAATGGGTTGTAATGAAAATTGGGATCATCATAAGAATATCCCCGAGTTGTGTCGAACCAGGTGTACTGTAAGGCCCATTGTTGTATACCAGCTTACCCCGAGTCAGGCTTGGGACACCAGGTTATAGATTTTACCCCTATGTACATATGTACCAGAACCACATTCACATGTAGTATCCAAACGAGGATGCCATTCTCGAAATAACCACATTATATCTACCTTACAAAAATTCTAGGATTTTCTTCTACTATTATCATAACTATCTATCTTAAGGTTATGTTCACCAATTAATGTTCAATAAATATAGTCTCAAAGGATTGTATAAAAAACATTTCATAAAAATTTAAAACCCAAACCCTAGAATACTAGAGCTAGTTCCTTATATTATTACCTTGTAATATAAAAAGGAAGACAGTTCCTAAAGGAAAAAATAGTTTAGTTGCATTGTAAAACCAAACATATAAATAAGTTAAACATTACAACCTTAAAAGAAAAAAAACATTGAAACTTCATTGGAAACATACAAAACTCTTGGATTATCCCTTCAATTTATTCATAATATTGCTCTTCGCATCCTGGGAAAAAATAAAAAATAAAAAAGGAGTGAGCTCAAAATTCTCAGAAAGCTAAGTAAAACAGCAATATTACACAAAAAATAACCATTAAGCATGGTGAATAAATAAAATACATGAATTTAAAAATAACATGACAATAATATTATAGAAATGAATGATGAGAAAATAAGGCCACATAATTGATCATATAATGATGAACCCAAATCATGGATATTCTACTAGTCAAATATCATATTTTTATCAATTAATATATTCATAATATGTGAATTCCTAATGCCTAACATCTGAAACATATCATCAAAGCCACGACCTTGATTTTTTTAAATACTAGGTTAAGGCCTCAGAAAAACCCAAATTCTATTTTATCTAATGAGACATACTGATGCATTGAGGGCCTATAGTGGTTCACAATTGTCACTTTCTATGTCCAGTGTATTATTTATATTAATGGGTCTAATCATAAACCAAATGAACATATAAAATCTAAATAATATCACCCAATATGTAATTAAAATAACTAACCAATGTAAATAGATTAATATAATTTAATTAAGTTCATTTATGTCCTTTTTATAATTTGTAATATTGAATTCTATTATTTATTATTGTTCATTTCCTTGATTTTCATTTTAAGTTCACTTTATTATAAATAATGGATATCATGTATATTGAGCCATCTGGAATATTGTTGAATTATTTCTATGATGGCTGTTTTAATAATCACAAATCATCAATTAGTTAATCTGGTTGGATTTCTCATAATCACAATCTCGTAATGAATCTGTGTATATTGGTTGGATCATGTTTTTATCTCTTTGTTATTGATTTACAAGTATTCTGGAAGTCCTCTGGATCAATGGACAATGGTTTCATCGATCCATATCAAAGGACAACGGTCTCACCGAAGCTGATCTAATGAGTCACCGAAGATGTCTCACCGATGCCGATCGAATGAGTCACCGAAGATGTCTCACCGATGCTGATCGAATGAGTCACCGAAGATGTATCACCGATGCTGATCGAATGAGTCACTGATGCTGATCGAATGAGTCACTGAAGATGTCTCACCGATGCTGATCGAATAAGTCACCGAAGATGTCTCACCGATGCTGATCGAATGAGTCGCCGAAGATGTCTCACCGATGCTGATCGAATGAGTCCCCGAAGATGTCTCACCGATGCTGATTGAATGAGTCACCGATGCTGATCGAATGAGTCACTAAAGATGTCTCACCGATGCTAATCGAATGAGTCACCGAAGATGTCTCACCGATGCTAATGACCCACCGATCACTTGAAACACTGATAGTCATAAACAGCTATTTGAATTTCTTTATCTTTATTTAATCTAGCCAACGGTCATATTAGGAATATTTTAAATGCTCTGTCATTTATATAATGTGTGTTGCTGGATGTCAGTGAACCGTACCTCATACCTGCAAAAATAAATCATTTCCTTTGTCGGAGCACGTGCTTTAAATAGAGGAAGGAAGTTATACTACAAAAAAAAAGAAGAAATACAAGAAGAAGCGAGACGTACAGAGAAAAATAGACAGACCACAAGGTGTGTTGAATGACTAACTGGGTGTGAATGCAAAGAGACGACTGAACTTACATGAAGAGATTAGAATGAGATCATAAAACAAGAACTTCATCGACTACTTATTCTCTATATCTGAACCTGGAAGTCAAGGAAACAGACGATACTCTATTTTCCAGACAGAAACCAGAAGAGGACTCAGAATGAATTCTGATCAATCAAAGGAGTCCAGAACTGCACGGAAAATCACTAGTGCCATTTCTAAACTATAACTATTTGCTCAGTGATTTATCCTTTTACATATTGAGCAGTGTGTGTTATCTGTTCTGTTTTACACACACACTGTCTCTTGTACTCTAACTGGAGGATTTGTAAATCCTCACTCAATACTCTTACATCTTTTATTTTCCACTGGGATAGTGGTAGAGGTCATGTGACCTGGACAGCTGGTTGCTGTTGTGTTTGTTCCGACAAATAACAGTGGTAGAGGTCTTTGACCTGAAAAGTTGGTTGCTGTTGTTATCCCTGATCTAGGGTGTGGATCATCTTTTTATAAAATCTTTTGAGAGGACTAAGTCTCGGCTTGAGACTGAACCTCTTGGTTATATCTGCTGTGTTATATCTTTCAAAGTTATTCTTTTATTCTGCTTCTAATCTCATTAAAACCAAAACTGTTTTAAATTCACTTTGATAATTAAATTCGCAAGTGTTTATATCAGTTGTAAATAAGTAATTTGGTTTCAAAAGTTAATCAACCGTTATTTTTTGATTAACTGGGAAATAATCAATCCCTCTAGAACCCAATCGAACCCTTACTTTGATATAAATTCACTACAGTTTAATTCAGTATTTTATTTGGGGGTTTTAAGTCAATGTTTTTAAAACAGAAATTTTAATTGGAACTCAATTCACCCCCCTCTTGAGTATCCACTCTGACCAACAATTGGTATCAAAGGTTCATTTTAAATATATTCTAATGTACTCTGTTTTTCAACTGTGATTTTAGTTGTATCTTAAAGTTCTTAAAATTTCTGTTATTTCTATATTTTTATCTCTTTAAAATCATTGCCTTAAGTAAGATATCATGGATAATAGAGTTGAAGGTGTTGCTACCAATAGACCACCATTTTTCAATGGCACTAACTATGCTCAGTGGAAAATCAAGATAAAAATTCATTTAGAAAGCATGGGTTTTGATATTTGGACTGCTATAGAATCTGAATATAAAATTCCTACTTCTATTAGAACTACTTGGAATGAAGCTACTAAGACAGCCTACAATAATAATTGTAAAGCTATGAATGCTTTATAATGTGCTCTAGGATATGATGAATTTAATAGAATATCTGCCTGTAAAACTGCAGATGAGATTTTGGATACCTTAGCAATTTCTCATGAAGGAACAACTAATGTTAAGGAGATGAGATTGAACACTTATACTATTAAGTATGATTATTTTAAGATGAAGCCTGATGAACCCATTTCTGATATGTATCTCTGGTTCAATGAAATTTTCAACACAATGACTTCTCTGGGAATGGATGTTCCAGCAAAGGAACAAATCATGATAATTTTCAGATGTCTACCTGAAAGATGGAGAGGAACCTCTGTCTCAATTAGAGAATCATGTGACATTGGTGAACTACCAGTCAACGAAATAATTGGAAAGTTGATGATGTGTGAAGAAGAACTCAAAGTGAACAAAGAAGAAGATGATAAACCTAGAAGGAAGTCTGTTGCCTTCAAAACTACAACCTCAAAGAATAAGGATAAGGAAAAGCTTCAAGCTATCAATGAAAGTTTAATCTGTGAAGACAGTGAGAGTGAATCTGACAGTGATGCTGAGATGGCTCACATTGATAGAAGGTTTATGAAATATTATAAGAAGAAGAAGTTTTTCAGAAAGTCAAACTACAAACGTATGTATGACAACAAGGGACATTGGAAAAAGAATTGGAAGAAATCTGACAAATCAGATGAAGTTGTCTGTTATGAGTGTAAGAGGAAGGGACACATAAAAGCAGATTGTCCAAAGCTGAAATACAAGAACTATGAATACAAGGTTAACATGTATTAGAAATCCATGAAGTCTACTTAGAGTGCTTCTGAGGAAATTTCTAGTGAATATGAAGTTTCTGAAACTGAACACAGAAACAAGGAAAACATGTGTTTTATGACAAACGCTTCTGAGGTAACTTCAGAAACTCCTATTTCTAATTCATAATATTATGGAGATGATTCTGAATGTGATAACATGTCTAAATCTGAACTGTTTGAATATTGTGATATGTTAGAA
Source organism: Viscum album (assembly GCA_963277665.1). Lineage (NCBI taxonomy): Eukaryota > Viridiplantae > Streptophyta > Magnoliopsida > Santalales > Viscaceae > Viscum > Viscum album. Next base: position 900,905,434 of record OY728162.1, on the reverse strand, counting down.
GAAACATGTAATGAGCTGAAAGACAAATATAATGGTTTAATGAAACAGCATGCTTTAACTGTTAAACATAAATCTGATCTTGATATTGAAATGGAAAAGAATGCTCAGTTTCTTAAAGAGAACACTGAACTAAAATTATCCAATGAGCAACTCAAGAAAGACTTAGATAAATTTACAAATGGTAAAGATACTCTTACTCAGATGCTAGGTAATAAAATATCACCTAGATATACTACTGGTTTAGGATACCAACCTGGACAAAGGATGATTACCAGAACTAGATTCATTCCTAAATCGGGACAGAATGTAGCTAGATCTGGAACTTCATATGCTTCAACGAGTTATATTCATAGTTATGGATCTAATAAGATTTATCTTTCCAAATCTTTTGATTCTAGAAATTCTATGAGACCCATTAGAAAAATATGGGTACCTAAAGTATTATTGGCTAACCTGTCTAGACCCAAGAAGATCTGGGTACCAAAATCATTTCCTATCTAAATCTGTTTTGTAGGGAACCTGCTTAAAGAGATCCTGTAAAAAGACCTGGTACTTGGACAGTGGATGTTCAAGACATATGTTAGGAGACTTCTCATGCTTTAAAAGCTTATTCAGATTTGATGGAGGTTTTTTCAACTTTGGTGATAATTCTAAAGGGAAAATCATCGGCTTAGGCTAGATTGGTAACACTGACTGAGTATTAATTTCTAAAGTTTTATTTTTTGATGGACTTAAATACAATCTGTTAAGTATATCTCAGTTATGTGATGATGGTTTTTATGTTAAATTTTAAAATAATTCATGCAATATTTTTAACTCTAAAAATGTTTTAGTGTTTTCTTCATTAAGAAGTGAAAAGTTTATGCTGTCGATTTAAATTCATTAGCCAAGAAAAATATTACTTGTTTAAATGATTTTTATAAAGAATCTTGTCTTTGTCACAGAAGATTAGGACGCTGCAATGTGCATTCACTTAGAAAGCTTGCTAGGAAGAAATTAGTTAGAGACCTACCCAAACGTGAATTTCCAGCAGACAAAGTTTGTAATCCCTGTCAAAAGGGAAAGCAACATAAAGTTTGTTTTAAATCAAAGAAATAAGTGACAACTTTTCAACCTCTTGAGTTGGTTCACATGGATTTATTTGGACCTTCTAGAGTTTCTAGTTTAAATGGGAAGCATTATGTCTATGTTCTTGTAGATGAATTTTCTAGATATACTTGGGTATACTTTCTAGCTCACAAAAGTGAAGCTTCTTATTACTTTGTTAAATATTCCAAGTCTGTAGAGAACCTTAGTGAAATTAAGATTAAAACCATGAGAAGTGATCATGGTCCTGAGTTTGAAAATCACGAGTTTGAATATTACTGCTCGCACAGTGGCTATAGTCCCAATTTTTTTTCCCTTAGGACACCTCAACAGAATGGTGTAGTAGAAAGGAGGAATAGAACCATGCAAGAAATTGCTATAACTATTCTTAAGGAGTATGGCCTACCCATTTACTTTTGGGATGAAGCTGTAAATACAGCTTGTTATGTTATTAATAGAGTCGTGATCATACCTGTTCTTAAGAGGACCCCTTATGAGTTATGGAACCATAGGAAACCTAAGGTTAACAACTTTAATGTTTTTGGCTGCAATGTCTTTATTCTTAACACTAATGATAATCTTGATAAGTTTTCATCCAGGAGTGATGAAGGAATTTTTCTAGGTTACTCAACTTCCAGTAAAACCTATAGTGTTTTCAATAAGAGACCCAAATGTGTGGAAGAATCTGTTCACATCAAATCTGATGAAACTGATCCACATGAACCTAAGACCACTCTTGAAAATCTTGAAGATGATCTCTCTGGTTTGAACCTTAATGATAAAAATAGTGGACCTATAGTTAAAACATCCAGTTCTGGAAATTTTCCAAACCCTGCTTCTGTTGAACCTCAACCTGTAGATGAACCTGAAATCTCGAGCCCTACCTTTTTTAGACCAACTAGAATTCTGAAGAATCATCCTTTAGATGCTGTTGTAGGAAATCTCGATAAAGGGACACAGACTAGAGCTTCTCTTAGAAATCAGGTTGAACATCAAGCCTTCTTGTCACAGCTAGAACCTAAAAATATCAATAATGCTATCAATGATGAATTTTGGGTAATGGCTATGCAAGAAGAACTAAATCAATTTGAATGAAACAAATTCTGGAAATTAGTAGAAAGACCTAAGGACACAATCACTATAGGCACAAAATGGGTGTTTAGAAACAAAGTTGATGAATCTGGAAACATCATTAGAATCAAATCTAGGCTAGTTGCACAAGGTTACAATCAAGAAGAAGGAATTGACTATGAAGATTCCTTTGATGCTGTAGCTAGATTAGAGGCTATTAGGATCTTACTTGCTTATGCATCACATCTGAATTTCATGTTATATCAAATGGAGGTGAAAATGATTTTCTAAATGGTTTTATTGTTGAAAATGTTTTTGTAGAACAACCACCTGGTTTATCAAATCCTCATTTTCAAAATCATGTCTTTAAACTTTCTAAATATTTATATGGTTTAAAACAAGCTCCAAGAGCTTGGTACGAAAGACTTTCAAACTTTATTATTTCAAAAGGATTTAGAAAAGGAATTTCTGATCCAACTTTTATATAAAAAGGATTTCAAAATATGTGTTAATAGTACAAATCTATGTTGATGATATTATTTTTGGATCTTCTAAAAATTCTTTATTTACTGAATTTTCACAGGTTATGCAAAATGAGTTTGAAATGAGCTTAATGGGAGAGCTTAAGTATTTTCTTGGTTTTCAAATTTTTCAAACCAAAGATGTAATTATTCTAAATCAAAGTAAATATACTAAGGATTTATTAAAACGTTTTGGTTTGGATAGTATTAAGGAAAGTGATATACCTATGAGTACCACCTGTAAATTGGATATAGATGAAACTGGTAAACCAGTAGATCAAACTAATTACAGAGGTATGATTGGGATTTTACTTTATCTTACTGCTAGATGACCAGATATTATGTTTAGTGTGTGTATGTGTGCTAGATTTCAAGCTAATCATAAAGAATCACACTTACTGGCTGTTAAAAGGATTTTTAAATATCTTAAGTATACCTTGAATTTAAGTTTGTTTTATCCAAAAGGACAATCATTTGACCTAACTAGTTATTCAGATGCTGACTTTGCTGGATGCAAGTTAGATAGGAAAAGAACATCTGGAACATATCATTTACTTGGAAAATCGCTAGTATCATGGTGTGGTAAGAAACAGAACTCAGTTGCATTGTCTACTGCTGAAGCAGAATACATCGCTACTGGTAGTTGTTGTGCACAGATTCTGTGGATGAAACAAACCTTATTGGACTATGGATTTGATTTTAAATAAGTTTCAATTAACTATGAAAATACTAGTGCGATAAACATATTTAAGAACCATGTGTCTCACTCTAGAACTAAGCACATTGATATCAGACATCACTTTCTAAGAGATCATTATCAAAAAGGTGATATTTCTCTAGAATTTATTAGTTCCGAACATCAATTAGCTGATATTTTTACAAAGCGTTTATGCTCTGAAAGAATGAATTTTATTAAACAAGAATTGTGTATGATCGATCTGTAAAACTGATCTATGAAACTGATCTGTGAAACCGATCTATGAAACCGATCTGTGAAACTGATCTGTGAAACTGATCAGTGAAACTGATCAGTGAAACCGGTCTTTGAAACTGATCTGTGAAACTGATCTGTGAAACTGATCTGTGAAACCGATCTGTGAAACTGATCTGTGAAACCGATCTGTGAAACTGATCTGTGAAACCGATCTGTGAAACTGATCTGTGAAACTAATCTGTGAAACTGATCTGTGAAACTGATCTTTGAAATCGATCTGTGAAACTGATCTGTGAAACTGATCTGTGAAACTGAACTTTCTTTATATTACTTTTTATTTTGTGATTAATTAACTACTTTTATCTTTATTATGGGAGCCCTAAATGATGTAATAAATGATATGTGACTATTCCTATTCCCCAAACTTTAGATCTTTCATTTCATCCCGCCAAACCTTATTTTTTTCTCTCTCTTCTCCTCCACGTTGAACCTTCGAACTCATACTTTCCCCAGAATCATAAAATGGCTAAGAAGAAGAGACCGACCAAAGGATCGGAAAGTCCTGAACCTTCAAAGCGTGCTCGAGGCGAGTCGAGTAGTACCACTCAAAGATCAGTAAATCCGAACCTGGAAACTCGGATTGTTTCTGTAGAAAAGGAAGTCAGATCCTCCTGGATTTTGACAAGTAAGTCACTATTGTTACATGTTTTAGATTCGTAAGGATGGAAAGCCTGGTTCTCAGAAAACACTCATGTATATTACCCAAAGCTAGTGCATGAGTATTATATAAATCTGCAAGTTACTTTAGATGGTGTCGAGGCTGCCAAAAAAATTTCGGTAGTGAAATGAAAGAAAATATCTTTTTCGTCAAAACAATGGGCTGAATGTTTGAATGTACCCCACGAGGGTCGTATGGGGATTTTGCTGGAAACATTCCTCCAACCACCGAGTACTTCTCTTATGAGTTAGCATTAGAGCTTTTGACTCGAAACAGAGAGTCAAGGAGAATCATCGCATTAGAGCTAGACGGTGAATATAGACTTCTCTTTAAGTTTATTCAGCACAAATATTTTCTCCAGAAAAGGAGATTTTGTAGCTGTAAGATACCAGGATGTTTTTATGTTGTTTTTGCTAAAGACCCATGAGAAGATCAATTTTTATAGATATCTAATGGTGCACATAGCTGAAATGGTGAAACCTTCTAAGAAATCCACTGCCCTGTTCTATCCCAAAATGATCTCTGCTATGTTTAAAAGTCTGGAATGTGTTAATGAATCTGATGAGATAGCTGAATCAGATAGTGCTTTTTGTATTACCAAAGAAATTTGTAAATGGATGAAAATAAACTGGAACCCATGGAAAAAATGATGGGTTGCTGATGAAGACAATTTCTATAAATCCTACAATCCCACTGATCATGGAAAGAGGCCGAAGGGTTTGCGAGACCCTGGTTTGAAATCGGATGAGGAACCAATTTATTCTGATGACGAAGAAGAAGTAAATATTGAATGGAATAAAGACACTGAAGAGTCTGTTAAACAAGGGATGGAAGACACTGAAACAGAAGAAGGAAGTATGTAACCTCCTGATTATAGGAGTTATCCTGATACAGTGAGTCCTAAGAGACGAATAGACTTTGGACCTGCCAGTCCACCTTTACCCTTACCTGAATCAGAACCAGTTCTTGGTGATGAAGAAGCTAGTGACACTAAAGTATCTGACAGTGATGTTTCTTTGAAGAATGGAAATGAGAATGGAGATGATGATGAAGATGATAATGATGATGAAGGTGATAACCGACCAGTGGATGGTCTTGTTGTACCTCCAATGGAAACACATCAAACTGTACCAGAAACAGATTCCAATGGAAAGAGAGAATCTCTTAAAAACAGTGTAAAATCAAGTTATGATGAACCGAAATATACTCTGTGTGCTGCTGTCTGGGATGATTACCCTGGTTTTGCTGTTTTGGGTTTAGAGTATTCTGAGGAAGAAGAAGAAGAATCAGAATCTACTGTGGTTATGATGGAAAGCCAACCAGTTGGGGCAAGGTCTGCTCATGTTGTTGATGCTGCTGGTGCTCATCTACCTAGTTCTACTGTCTCTCAGTCTGATTTTGAAAAGTTAAAAAGGGAGTTGCTTACTGTTGTGAGAGACACAGTCAGAGAATAAATTTTAAAAGCTATTACACCAGACCTGGCCAATACTGGAGAGTTTATTGGAAGACACATAGCCTCTATAAATCAGATTCTAAAGGATCTACAATCTGGGTTAGTTTCATTATCAAAAGAATTTAGATCCACCATCTCTGGTATGATGAAAGTGTTGAGAAATCTGATTGAACATCTTAATAAGTATGATATGAGAAAGTTGAAGGCTGAGATAACTCAGATAGTTACTCAAGCCAGTACAACCAATGTAACCAAGATCACTACTCGTGAGCTAGAGGCTCCGAAGCAGTTTGTGCATGATGAATTGGCCGCCATTAGGCAAGTTATTGATTTGGACTCGTTGAGGAAGATGAAGGAGCACAATGATCACATTCATAAGATAGTAATAGTATATTCAGCATATGCCACTAAAGGTCAGAGAGAAATCAAGGAAAAGGTTGATCACTACTTTTCAAAAATCTATACCAAGCATGAGATGACCGCGAATTTCAAAGTGCTAGCTGAAAATCTAAGACTACCTCCATTCACTGAAGCTTTCAAAACTCTAGTTTGATAGTTGAAAGATTTTACTCCAACCTTGGAACGGTTCACTGAAGATGAGGATGATTTTGAGAAGGCTATGCAGTATGGTGCAGAAGTTATTCAGAATTTCAAAAATCATTTGAAGCCTTATCTGAATGCACAAGCCACTGCCATTGTGCTTCCTACTACCGACCCTCTCGGTGCCTCTGATGTTGCTCCAAATCAGTTCTCTGTTGCCCAAGCTCTCTCTCATCTTTGACCAGTTCCTCAGCAATATTCTCAACCAGCTCCTACAGCTCCACAGAAAATTCCGGTGGCACCCTATCCTCCAACATCCAGAGTCTTTTTACCACCGTTTAAAATTCGCCCAGTTCAACCTTCATCCAGGCCTTCCAACTTACCCACCATTGATCCGTCCGAAAAGGGCAAACCCCTTTACACCCCCAGTAATAGTTGTGCATTGTTGTTGATAGGGTAAACGCTGTTTTGATTGTACTATGATGTCTTATGAACTTTATTCTCTTTTCTTTTTATTCTCACTGCTGTCGTCTTTTAATCTCTTCTTTATCTGTTTTCCCTCCTTTTTGATTATCCCAAAGGGGGAAAAATATGTATATCTATGGATCCATGGGAGATATGGGGGAGATGGGAGAAATCTATATCTCAGTTTATCTATGGCTCTATGGGAGATATGGGGGAGATTTATATCTTTGTGTGGCAATGCTTTCATAATTATTTAAAGACATAATTTCAGGGGGAGATTTATATCTCATTATGTTTTTATACTTATTATGCCTTATTATTGATGATTTCTTATATTTATTAATGTCTAAGATTTGTGATTGGATAAGATTTGTGATTATCAAAAAGGGGGAGATTGTTGAGCCCCCTGGAAGACTGTTGAATTCTTTCTATGATTGCGGTTTTAATAATCACAAATCATCAATTACTTAATCCGGTTGGATTTCTCATAATCAAAATCTCTTAATGAATCTGTGTATATTGGTTGGATCATGTTTGTATCTCATTGTTATTGATTTAAAAGTATTCTGGATGTCCTCTAGATCAAAGGACAACGGTCACACCGATCCATATCAAAGGACAACAGTCTCACTGATGCTGATCTAATGAGTCACCGAAGATTTCTCACCGATGCTGATCGAATGAGTCACCGAAGATGTCTCACAGATTCTGATCGAATGAGTCACCGAAGATGTCTCACCAATGCTAATCGAATGTGTCACTGATGCTGATCGAATGAGTCACCGAAGATGTCTCACCGATGCTGATCGAATGAGTCACCGGTGCTGATCGAATGAGTCACCGAATATTTATCACCGATACTGATCGAATGAGTCACTGAAGATATCTCACCGATGCTGATCGAATGAGTCACCGAAGATGTCTCACCGATGCTGATCGAATGAGTCACCGATGTTGATCGAATGAGTCACCGAAGATGTCTCACCGATGCTAATCGAATGAGTCAACGATGATGTCTCACCGATGCTAATGACCCACCGATCACTTGATACACTGATAGTCATAAATAGCTATTTGAATTTCTTTATCTTTATTTAATCTATCCAATGGTAATATTAAGAATATTTTAAATGCTCTATCATTTATTTAATGTGTGTTGTTGGATGTCAGGGAACCGTACCTCATATCTGCAAAAAGAAATCATTTCCTTTGCCGGAGCACATGCTTTAAATAGAGGAAGGATATGCTACTACAAAAAAAGAAGAAATACAATAAGAAGCGAGATGTACAGAAAAAAATAGACAGACCACAAGGTGTGATGAATGAACAACTAGGTGTGAATGAAAAGAGACGACTGAACTTACATGAAGAGCTGAGAACAAGATCATAAAATAAGTACTTCATCGACTACTTCTTCTCTATCTCTGAACCTGGAAGTCAAGGAAACAGACGATACTCTGTTTTCCAGACAGAAACCAGAAGAGGACCCAGAGCGAATTTTGATCAATCAAAGGAGTCCAAAACTGCACGACAAATCACTAGAGCCATTTCTAAACTCTAACTATTGGCTCTGTGATTTATCATTTTACATATTGAGCAGTGTGTGTTATCTGTTCTGTTTTACACACACACTGTCTCCTGTACTCTAACTGGAAGATTTGTAAATCCTCACTGAATACTATTACATCTTTTATTTCCCACTGGGGTAGTGGTAGAGGTCGTGTGACCTGGATAGCTGGTTGCTTTTGTGTTTGTTACCACAAATAACTGTGGTAGAGGTCTTGAACCTGGACAGTTGGTTGCTGTTCTTATCACCAATCTAGGCTGTGGATCATCTTTTTATAAAATATTTTGAGAGGACTAAGTCTCGGCTTGAGACTGAACCTCTTGGTCATATCTGCTGTGTTATATCTTTCAAAGTTATTCTTTTATTCCGCTGCTAATCTCTTTAAAACCAAAACTGTTTTATAGTCACTTTGATAATTAAATTCGCAAGTTTTTATATCAGTTGTAAATCAGTAAGTTGGTTTCAAAAGTTAATCAAACTTTCTGTTTTGATTAACTGGGAAATAATCAATCCCTTGAGAACCCAACCGAACCCTTACTTTGATATAAATTCACTACAGTTTAATTCATTATTTTATTTGGGGGTTTTAAGACAAAGTTTTTAAAACAGAATTTTTAATTGGAACTCAATTCACCCCCTCTTGAGTATCCACTCCGACCAACAATGTAAAATGGTATTAATTCTACAGAATTGGAATTTCATCTTATCAGCGAACAACTATAACTATAAATTGTATTATTTTTTTTCTTTTTATATATTAGGATGAATCATTATATTACATCATAATGATAATAGTTTTGCTTAATTTTAGAGGTTTTTTTTATCATAGTGAACTAATTTTGTTCAATTATAATAATATAATGTATATATAAGGGTTACAGAACATTAATGAAGATATAATAAATATTTTATATTCTGTTTCAACCATAAAAATTGTTTCATTACCATCCTTTATAGATAAATTGATGATGTAATGTTCATCATCCGTGAAGGATGTAAATTGGAACTGCCCAAAAAATGATTTCATTCATAAAATAAAATAGAGAGAGAGTAAAGAATTTGGTAAAGGATATTACATTAACATGAAATCATTATATTATATATATTATAGTAGAGTTATCATGTTCATTTGGTTAGAGGTGGTGATAAGAAGATAAGAAAATAAATTAAATTAATAGAATAACGATGCGGTTTTAATTCTCAAATTATCATCTCAAAGAACATCCTTAGGAGAACGGTTTTTAGTATTTTTTCATGACCAAGATCTCTTATTTGTGGGGAGAGACTTAAGAGGAGGATTTTGAAATAAATTGGGTTATATTGATGGAATATATTTGTGAAGAAAAGAGGTTGTGATGGGTGTTGGTTATAGTGGAGAACAAGGGTGATTTATTATTATTTTACTCATTATTATTTTATTTTTTTGAGATAACAATTAGCATTGAATTTTGTGACTACATACAGTAATAATTGAATCTTAGTTCTAAAAAGGGGTTCTTACATCATACATGATTTTGGGATTCGTGTATTTTACTTATAATGTATAAATACTCTAAATTGCTATATTTTACTATTCACAAAAAATCATCTATTTTGGGAAAATACAAAAATTTATCTATAACTGTTTTCCAATGATTTGAATTAAAAAATGAAATCCATTTCATGAAAATAAATTTATAAATTTAATAAATTTAATTTTAATTTAAAATCATCATTTACTCAAAAAAATAGTGATTTTAAATCGATAATTGATTTTAAATCACATTCAAAAATTAAATAAGGTCTTATAAATTTATCCTAATATCATAAGACAATGAAATATTGATTTATGAATAAATTTTATGAAAATTAATTTTCATCTAAATAATTTATTTAGTTATAAAGATTTTATTAAATATATATGACTCACAAAAAAACCAATACATAATTAAGATGTTTCAAAATATTAATTTGACTATTCTATTATTTAATTACATCATCAATTCAATTTTAATATGATTAAATTTTAAGTTCCAACACATGGGTAAGGTTACTATTCATTCTGAAGATTTACTAGTCTTAAGGGTCCTAATTTTATTCCTCTAGTCATGTAACGTTTTCATCAGTATAAGTTCCATAACTTCTAGAAATTCCACTTATTTATTTAATTATAAATTTATGATGTATTTATTGTGCTATATATATATATATATGATTTTATGTTATCTATACTATATAAAGAGAAGAATTGAAATTTCAGTGATATGGTTCCCGATCGTTACACAACTTGGGTCCCAATAGAATTAATGATAAAGAACCACAAACATATATTCATGATGTGAAATTTTTTAAATTTCAATGATGAAACTTTTAGGAGGGAATAATACAATTATCTAGATTTAATTTCAGTTAGTACGCATTTCATTCTAATGAAACAATTACATTAAGAACAAATTTTTTAAAATAGCATGATTAAAACATAATTAAAACATTATTATAAATTTTATTTAAAGATTATATTTTATTTTCTTAATTCAATGTGGTGAAATTATCATTGGATTCATTTTTTTTTATTTTTTATAAGTAGTTTAATATGAAGTGGATAGTAAAAAATACCATTTTTACAAAAAAAAATATCATTTTCAAAAATATAATGATATAAGATTAATTTTTTTTAAGAAACAGTTTTTCTATTCCAAATATATTTTAGTTAATTAATATATATAATATAGAAATATAATTTTGAACATATAATTATATTTATAACATTTTTGAAATATATGTATTGTTTTTATCTAACTGAAAAATGTTTTTATTTATTTTTTAGAAATTTATTTATATGCTATTATTCAGTTATATTTTGGTTATAAATTTGAATAAATAGTTTTTAATTATATAGAATAATATTAATTCTATTGTGATAAAATATATACATTTTTTAATTTAAATCATTTTTTCTATAAGAAAATCATTTTTCTAAAAAAAAGTTTCTTTGCATTTTGAAGATATATGGTAAATGAAATTTCTACAAATATAAGTATTATTATAGTGTTAAATGGTCTCCATATATGAAATATTCATTATTAATAATATGTAATAAGGTCAAAATGATATTTTAGTCAGACTGATAAGTGAATATTCTAATTATTTATCACATCAAGTTAAGGGTAGAATGTTTTAAAAAATAGAATGGATAATTATTTAACATAACACAAAGAACATCATTAAACCTAATTTTAGTATTTTATTTCTAAAAATACAATATCAAAGTTTTTTATGATTAATTTTGGTTAGATATTGATCACCTAAACCATTAATATTTTATTATTATTTAAAATTTTAATATGCATCCTCTCATTCAATTATCGAAGGAAACCACTTATTAATTAATATCGCTACTTAAGCCTTCAATAATATCCAATACCATACAAAATAAATCACTAATTCCCTTCCCTAATCCAGTGGACATGGTTTTTGCAAAATATTTACTATATATTGATTTTTTTTATATGATAATGAGGGTTTATTCAAGAGTTATATAACTCATAATTTATTATATTTTAATTCTTATTATACAAAATGTAATTTTGTAAAAAAAATTATCAAATAAACTCATGAATTATATCCCTTATATTGAGATATTATTGTTCCAATGGGGGAAAATTCATCTATATCTTACTCTATCAAATGGGAAATGAAATCATTGTTCCTGCTTACCTGCAGACTCTCTCCTCACTAAGTGATGTATTCAACTTTTCATCCCCACCATTCATGGATTGTTATTTTCATGGATAAAATATTTATATATTACTTTAATAACATATATATTATTATTAAATTGTAATATATCATTTACTTTCCTACCCTTCAACCTGATAGAATGTAATAACATTAATTGTGCATAACGGTATATTTTTATCTCCCTAAAACAATGTGATTCATTTTTAATGGCCACCATTAATGGATTGTCATACACATATAAATAATGAATTGATATTGTATTTATATAAATACTGACATTCATGAGATTATATAACCATTGGAATTATGAGTGGACTAAAACTAGAAATATAAACAGACATGAAAATTGAAATAATTGACTCTCTAAAACAACAAATTTTATAAGTAATTATTAACAAAGGGCTGTAAGAATGTTATAATTCGATTATATATGATATTATAATTATTTACATGGTTATGTTATATAATAATAATAAATTAAAATTTATTATATAGGTGATTAAAAGAACTTATGAGGAAGAGTAAGATGTGAGGTAATATATTTCATATAAAATCTCATTTTATTTCAGGGTGGTTTATGTTAAAATATACATTCGAGAAACATTGTGGTGCTTGTATCTTATGCAACAAAATGTTTCTTCTCCTCATGTTATATATGGGATTAAAATTTTTATTTCTTATATTTCATTACATTTCGGATCAAAACATGACATAAATTTTTCATGTAAGAGACATTCATATATTAATAATATTTTGAAAATTTATTTCAAAATAGTTTTATTCAATGTGTCCATTTTTAATAAAAAAAATTAATGAATGAATATACTATTCTATAAGGATTAATTAATGAAAATTTTACCCAATTTTTATATTATATAAAATCATTTAAAATATTAATGACATACTTTTTACCAAAGTAATTAATACAATATTGGTTTCTATGTAATCTATAGAACTGAATATCATGTTATTCAAAGTATACTTTTAATTGAAGAACCATTAAAATGATTCAATTTTTATTTTCAAGTAAAAATTATTTCTAAATAATTTGGGAATATTTATACATTAATAATTTTATTTAATTGATGAAAATAGTATAATAAATAATAAATCTTGTAGTCATATTTTTATGTTCTTCTCCTCTACCAATATACAAATTGAATTTATTTGGGATATGATACATTATTCCTTTTTTATTATTTATCTGTATAGTTTCTTGTTATTATGAACAAATATTGATTATTTGTACTCTGAATTTAATAGAGATAATTTTTTACTTGCATCTCAATTTGAGAATGAACAGTATTGATCAAAAAAACATGAAGAATTTATAAAGTGAAAAAGTGATGGGTGGATCCCTGATAAAGAAAGCATCATGATGCATTAACTAGTCAAATGATACAAATAAATAGAAAATATATATTAAATGGGATTATTTTTTTATACCTACCAATTTGTTACAAATTATTTCTTAGTTGAGATTTCTGCATATTAAGATTCAGTATAACCTAGTTTATAGGTCTTGATGATAAATGTGCATAATTATGCATTTCCATTACTAAAAATTCAGTTCCCATTATATTTATTGTTTATATGTTGATATTATCCATATATGTTCATTGTATTCAATTTTATTATTGAATGAAATTTTATTTGATTATCCAGTCTACAATATTCATTATTCATTTTTTAATAATGATAGAATATGTATTACATAACCCATTCTGATAATATTACATTCCCCAATATATGATAAAATATATTTTGACTGATATAACAGATAACATAAAAATTGGAATTTGATGTGATAAATTTCTAATATAATATGAGAACTATGCATATCTTTTTACTATGATTTATAAACTAGACAATCCCATTTTGTGAAATCATTTGTATGATGTAATTATGTAATAATGTAAACATATACTCTAGTTTACTAGATTCTAGTAAATATACGGAACAATATATATATATATATATAGAATTATCATTTTTAGAACATCTAATACAGAATATTAATGTTTAACTTTTTCTAATTATTTATGAGTTTTTTTATTTTTGAGTGATTGTGTATCTATATATGATGTTGTAGTAGAATATAATTTATAAATACAACATGCATCAATATGAATAATTGGTGATATTATAGCTGAAATAATGATAATTGGATGGAGTATAGATGTCCCAGAATCATGTATGTACTATATAGTTGGCATCAAAGATTATTTGATTGACATTATCCTTATTCAACTTTCTAAAGGGATAAAAATAATTATATAGTTGAATAGATAGGGATGGAACACCAAAATCTATCTTTGGTATTTGGTTAAAATATCAAATATATTAAATACATCGTATAACTCTTAGAAAAAAAAGAGATAATAAAAAAAATATCATTTGAAGAAATATCCATTTTATAATGTAAAGTATTATTTAAACCTTCCATATTTGATAAATTTATTGGTACATCATATATTAAATTTAATTTATATAATGAAGTAAAAGTTTGGTAAAATATTATTTTCCCTAGGGAAATACATTTTAATATTAAATATACAATAATGGTATGGTTAGATAATGTGCAATAATGATGAAATACTAAATATGATTTATTTTTAAATGTAAGATAAAAATATATTATGAATGCAAAAATAACATATTCCATTTACAATGAAAATAAAATATTCCTCTATTGGTGTATTGTAATATTAGTTCACTATATGTCTATGATTTATTTTTTCTTAATATAGTAGGATTGGTTCTAGTATAAGGTTAAAAATTCATGATTATTATGTCGTAGTGGTAATATTACTTTATTTTAGTCGTAGAGTGTTGATGAATTCATTTATTTTATATATGTTGACCGAAATATCATACTTTATTTGACATATTTCTACAATAGTAGTTATCTATGATTCAGTTATTAAAATAGATTTTTTTAACTTTTTATAAATTTGAAAAAGTATTTTTACTCTCCCTAATTTATTTAATGGGACATTTAGTAATATATTTAATATATGAAGTAAAATTTTTTGGTTTTGATATTTCTAATTGATATACCCATTAATGAGGTATATAGAAAAAATAATGAATTTTGTATGTAAGTAAATAGTAAGTGTAAAATCCAAAACTTTTCCAATTGGGAGAAATATAACATTATTAAAATTGTTTTTAATGAATTTTAAAAGAATATTAAATAAATCAAAATGAGGAATGTGTGTATGAATTTTTATAACATCAATTATCAATATTTTTTTATCCCAATCATGGTTATTCCTGGTGTCCAGAATAATGGATTTCAAATGATGAACCAGATAAAAAATATATATATGTTCTTCTAAATTATGAAAAAATGACATGATATTTTTATTAATGGATTCATGAAAATATTTAACTCTAATATTATTTTTTAAATTAAATTATAATATATTTATTTTGAAATTATATTATTATTTTATAAAGAACTCATTTATAAAATATACATCTGTTTCTCTTGAGTAACATCAACAATGTAATTCTCCAGACTAGCATTAAAGATAAGTAGGTTAGGATTGTTTTGGAATAAATGTTGATAAGAGATCTATATTATATAAATTATTTCTTACCTCTTCCAATGAATCAAACGTTTATATAAAACTGACATTTGATTTTGATGACTATGCAATCCATATAAAATCTAGAAAACATATGATTCATATTTTTTTATTGGATTTTGATTTCACAAGTATAAACATGGTTAATATAAAAAACAATGAAAAATGAAATATTATTTGAAATGAACTCATCAAAATTAATGGTAATATTTTTTAGGAAAACTAGATGGAACAACTAATTTAGGTTTTGGTGATAAATATATATAAAAATCCAAATATATTATATTTCTTACACCGATCTGGATTTTCATATTCATCAATGAAACAAATTCAATGATATTAAATATTAATTAATTTCCTCACTAAATAAACCATTTTATTTCAAACACATAGAATTCCAATTTATAATGGAGATTACAATCTTGACATGTGATATTTAAATAATATATGAAGTTTAATAAAGTGTAAATCACATACTGATCAGCGTATGAAATATTAATAATGTTCCATAATAGTAAAATTATTAATATTTTTTAGGAATCATCACAAACTACATCTATTATACTAATATATTCTGATATCAATGATGAGACACTATAGTTAGGTGTTTATGGTGTTGTTAATTTTGATGATGTATGCTATAGATTTTAAAAAATATGTGTTATGTAATTTATTCTTTTATATATGTTGATGATGAAATAGGTGATGATGAGGTCAATAACACTAATTCATATGATGTTGATGATCATGATAAAGAAAAATTTTTCATAATGTATATATTTTCATAATCAACCTATGTTTTTTCAAAATATAATATTTTATTTTATATATATAATATTTTATTCAAAAATAATTTTTCAATAATATTAATTTCTCTCAAATTTATAAAAAAAGTTTCTTAGAATTTACAATTTTATATATTATTATATAGAATTATGTTTTTTGTGAAATTAATTTTATATTTCATATTCCATAAGTTTTGTTTAATAGGATTTTCAATAGATTGATTAAGGATATCCTATATACCGAGGAGCTTCCCATATTGTTATCTGGGGGGGGGGGGTTTATGAAACTCGTTAACACAATGGGTCAAATTTTTATAGGATTTATAATTCATTATCCAATTATATAGTGGTGTGAATCTATTGATTTTGATCCTCATCTGAGGATGTAGTTTTAAATATAATATTAAATTTAATTTTCATTGGATTTTTTTGGTCTAATTATTATTATTTTTATTATTTATATTAATAAAATTATTCTATGTCGGTGAGATTATTAGGAAATACATATCTACGAAGTGGGTTTCCTAAGATCGATATCCTAGAGATGTGTGTCATCAATTGTTCAAGCACTATATGGTTAATAAATAATTATTGTATTTGAATATAAATTTATATAATTTTAAAACTACAATATTAATATAAATATTCGGGGTGTTCGGCATCCTTTTTTTATCACGAGGCCTTCAATTTTATAGACATGAAAGTTTTGTTTCGATAATCATTTATATTAATTTTTAATGAGATTTTAGATGTTTGATGTGGAGATATAATATTATATATTATTCAATGGAAATTTTTTCCCCTAGGAAATATTTAACCCCTTAATATTTTTGTGGTGGATTTACACCATATTAATATTGGAGACATTGTAGTGGAGATTATATTATGTTTGACAGAATCTGTGGATATCAAATGTCTCTCATAAAACTAGAAGTTATATTTTCATTATATATATTCAATAGTTTCAATGTAATATTATTTTATTATATGGGTATATAATACTAAATATATATATATGAATTATTTATCCAGTTTATACTTTATTTAATAGTTATGATGATTTATTCGTATAAGAGGATATACACTAATAAAAATAGTATAATGTTTTTTTAGGGAGAGTGATTTATTTGGGGTAGGATTTCATTCTCACGAATTTCAATTCATATATTATGTTTTTTTTTCACATTATAAAAATTAATTTATACATTTCTAAAATACATATCAGATAGTTATAACAAATATATAAGTGGGTAATGCCAAAAAATATATTGGGAATCGTAAGGCCTCATGCATGTAATGTTTAAATGAGGTGGATTAGATTCATGTAACAAAACTTTTAATTGATAAATGATAGATAATCAATAATATTTGATGATCATGGACTTATAGTTACTATAATAGTAATGTGATGTCATTAATTAGCTAAAATATATCTTATTCGGGATTATCGTCCTTCACTATTACATATTATGAGTCAAGGATACAAACAAAGGATGAAACTATCATAAGTATAAAATTATTTTTTTTACTTTGGAATTTTAATGTTAGTTTCCTAATAATAAATGTGGTGAAAGAATTTAATTTCTTAAAAATACCATTTTAAAAGTATTCTTTAATAATTTGATTTTTATAATAAAAAGTAAAAAATATTTATTTATCATTAAAATTTCTAAAAGCCAATGTAAAAAGTAGCCATTAAATTTTATTTCATAAAAATTATAAATTAAATGATTTGTTAATCATAAAACCCATTTCAAATGCAAAGGTTTTACCATCATTTTTATAAAATTGGCATTCAATGGATGATTATTTTTTTTGAAATACACTTGTTACTGATATATAAGTTTTTAAATCATTTATTAGTGAAATTTTTATTCTTTTTTTATTTATTTTCCAATTAAATATAATTTATTTTCACTTATAAATATATCAATCCAATAAATCATAATCCATTTTTTGAAATTTCTATTTCTCTTTGTTTTAAATTTCCTCATCTTCTAATACTTAACTAATAATTCTCTTTGATATGGTAATATATTTGTATTGTAGTCATTTTGTTTATTTATTTTCATTATTTTAATTTTTGAGAAAATTTTAATTTTTTGATAAAGTTGGAAATCTAATCAATGTTTATGCTTTAAAAATAATAATATGTGATAGTGATCAAAATTCCTTAAAATCTTCCCCATGAATAAAATTATTATAAGAAACACTATGTAATGTTTACATAAAGAAGAAAATGTCTTAAGAAAAAGGAAAAACATTAACTCATGTTTTATTATTCAATTTCTTTTTTTGAGATCAAGGATATGAAATCTATATGAAAATCTTAGTTTCTATTAATTTTTATCATTCCATGCCCATTATATATATAAAAACACTATATAAATACAATTATAACCTCAGTTATGTGTATAATAGGCATATAAATTTAGTTTCCAGGTGATTTCACATTTGTTAAAAATTATTCAATTTTAAAACTTGTTTGAAGTACATTTTTATGTCTATTGTTTTATGAAAATTACAAAACATCTTTCTGTTGTCCGGGGAAATAACATTTTTTATGTACCGACATTAAATAACAGATGATAAAACGTTTTTTTTTTCTAATTGTATATATATATTGATAATAGGTAATGATAATCAATTTAAATTATATTAGTATTAGAGTCTTGATCCATAGATCTACATAATGACATGACGAAGTATACATCATGAATTTCATGAGGGGTAAAGATAGAGTTCCCCATACTAGATGGAGTTGATAACCCGCACTTTTTGAAAGTGCATTAATATGTTATTTATCATGAATAATATTATAGTATAATCTTTTTAATGTTAAATTAAATATTTGAAAAAAAAATTGGATTTCAATAATTTATTTTGTAAAGAAAATTTCACAATATTCTAGAATAATACACAATTTTATCACAAATTGTATAATTGATTGATATTTTAATTTTTATTAAATGAAATTTATTATGTGTTTTAAAATATATCCTAAAGAATACTGTAAGGAATTTTTTATATTAACATAATAATCGATCAAAAATGATATTTAGTTTTTCACAAAAGATTATTGTGCTACGTACTATTTCAATAAACATCATAATATATTACAACATTTTTAGTTTGAAAATTATTTTAGGAATATAATATACTATACTGAAGATATTCTTTTTAATGGATACATAGTTACATCTTAATTATTATTTACCATATACTAATTTTTGTGGGTTTTTGAAACAAAAATTAATTAAGAAAGTATTTTCTATGATAGGTAATTTGGGATATATCGTTATTAAAAATTATGTTTTCTAATTATAATATTTATCAAATAACACATCTTAAAATAATTATTATCTTAGTTCAACTAATAATTTATGGTATGTGAAACTGGATGATGTTAGGGGAAAAACTCATGACTAGTATACAATGATTTTCCCCATTAAAATGATTATAATAATTCTAAATGATATTAATTTCACATCAGATACCATTCATTTTCTATCAAGATGTGTAACCTATTGTAGACTGGTTTCCCATTATGGTTTCTGAAAACATTAATAATTTCCTATATATATAACACTAATCTACCAATGTCACATACAATTTTCAATTATTATCATGATTTAATGGATTTTCCAATATTTATATGGATTTATTGAATTTATATTTTTAACATACGTAATATACATTGATTTTTAGACATTTTACAAAAATATTTATATAGGGATTAGACTAGTTCTTCTTAGTGAATGGGCATTTCTTTGGTTGGTAATATTTCAAAAATTTAGTCATTTAGGTTGTGTGTCTAATGTTTGACGCTCTGTGGGTATATTTAAATAATACAAAGGATTATTTTAGAATTTGTGGACATAATATAGTTAATTTAAGAACCATGGATTGTATTTATTTTTCTTCATTTATTCCACCATGATTCATTTAAAGGAGATGGTGGGAACTTAGGGAATTTATATTTAGGTAGAATGTATTATTTGTGAAGAAATATATTGTCGAAAAAAACACATTGTAAATTTTTTTAACATTAATATATTAACTTCAAGAGCCATGACTTAGAAGAAAATTTTATATCAATTCATATATATTAATTTAAGGTATATAAAAAATTATTTTGTTAGAGATAAATTTGAGGAAGTTAACGCTATGTATTTAGTGTTCCTATTAAACAATTTCTCAAAGATTTCCAATTAACTATCCTTGTGATAGATTATATTTAATTTAAACATATATGTAATTATAGGTTCCTTTATTACTTATCACATTTGGAATTGTTTCTAAAATTAATTTGTTGGTTCACATAACAAAACCAATTTTAAGAACATGATGATAAAACTCCATAATGATTGTTATTATGGGTTGTGGTTCAATTCATGTTATGTGGATCGATATGATATTATTGGAAATATATTTGGGAACATAGTGGATTCCAAGTTATGTGAGTATAGGTTTATCCCTATAAAAATTACAGGACAGTCCTAAAAAATATTATATTTGTGAAGGGGTAAAAATTAGTTTCCATGATAAGTTGTGTTCTATTTATGCATTAGGATTTGACCTTTATTTGTGACATTCATATGTTTAATGGAAGGATATGTTAAATTTTTTTATTTAATTATATATTAATAAAAATATAGGTTTCTTTTCTATAAAATGAAATAAATTAAATGTAGTGAGGTAATAATGACCCATATAAATAGTAAGTGAGACATTATTTATATTTTATTCACATAGGTCGAGTCTATAAAAGTGGCTAAAACAGTACATTTACCATATCAATAATCTTAAAATAATTTCGTGATAGTTTAATTTTTCTGAGAATATGGTAATTACGCGTGATATAAATTTTTATGAAATTAAAATCTATTTATATTTAAGGGATCATTTAATATTTATTAAATAAAAAAATATTTTCATGTAATTTACAAATCTAATAACTCTTAAATGGATTTTGTTTAATGATATTTGACACCACTTTATTGTTGATAAGTGGTATTTTTTCCAATCCGAGGTAATGTATTCATGGAATGTCATTGAACCATATGATTGAGAATTTCCTTTTAATAAAATTATATAATAAAATAATATTTTTTACTTGAAATGAAATGTTTCTTTCCAATGTCATGTCTAGGTTATGTGAATAATAGATGACACAGTGTAGATTCTATGGAATTGGGAATTACAAAAACTAATTATATTGGAATATTTTTTTAATATAAAGGTAATTAATGATTGAATTTAGTTGTGGAAATTTATGTATGAGTTACAAGATTTATTAGTGGATTTTATGGAAGAAATAAATTAATACACAAATTTAATATATAAAATTCCACTTATGAGAATGTGGAATATAAATTTTCACCATCCAAAATCATTATTAGTGGAGGAAAATATTGATAAATCCCTCACCCTTTTAACACATTGAATAATATGTTCAACGAGTTATTATCATTTGACATTATAGACGTGAAAATGATGTACAAAGAATATAATATTATCATTAATTATAAAAAAAATTCTATTGGGGAGGGAATCAATTTTTTTTAATTATGTGATTTTTATATTATTTATCTTTTTCATATCATGATTGAATCACTTAAAGCTTATTAGTTTTATAATATATAAAAACATTAGGGACACTGAATATGATTATTTACTAAATATTAGAAAATATATAGCTATTTCATAGTGAGAATTGGTTTTATTGTTGATGAAAATATATTTAAATAATTGAATTATATTATTTAATCAATTCATGATAAAAATAAAATTTCATCATTTTTTATATCTCTTAAATGATCATGATATTTATCTACTTTCAATATATTTTCTTCCTAGGTATTGGAGATCATTAGGATAAATCTTTTATATTTATCTTGAATTTAAATTTTATGAATTTTCATTCAATTATTTCTCAAAATAGGGATATTAGTGTTGACATGTAAGAAAAAGAATAATTATATGCAATAAAATTATTTTTGGTAAATATAACTTCTAATTATAAAACAATATTTGAATAATTTTAAACCAACTAGAAGTATTTTTTAACATCCCGACCCATGTGCCACGCAGTAGTGTATTCTGATAGTTTCATACATGGCCTCAAGTGCACTAACTCATATACAAGTGTTCGTCTACTAGAAGAGAGTCCCTAATACCAATCATGGAGAGGCAATACCCATTTTATCCGTGTTTTATCATGGAGGAAATCAAAGAACAATGGAAAAATGATATAACTCAGACCAGAATAATACCACAATCACAAGATGACCAAAACATTAAATACAATTACAAATCGAAATAGTAAATATCCCATGAAAAATATGTGTCATGTGTCAATATAGAAACCCCAAAATCAATATCACCACTGAACAGTCCCAACTAGGTTTTGTATCACTTCAGGTTCCCCCATCCATGACCCTTTCCAACTCATCCATCAAAATTTGTACCTTTTCCATTATCTTGTCCTACAAATATCAAGTCTATTCAGGTACCGATCAGGTTGCCTGGATAGGGTGTGAGTAAAACTCAAAAGGCACTTCCCCCTTTGTCTAATACAATATTTGGTCAATAAAAATATTATGTAGTTTATGAAATAGTTAATATAATCAATTATGTAAAATTTATAAATTTAATAAATGATTTTTTATTTAACCACATAAACTCTCACATTCCCATGGACAACCGAACTGAAAATACCAACTTCGGCTTATTCTAGAGTCTGAACCATATAATATATTTGATGAAAACTTCAATATTTCACATGGGTTCTCATTATCCATTTCATTTCAATATTTAATTTTTCCAAATGGAATTATAGTAAAATGAAAACTTTTTCAGTCTAGATCTCAATGTATAGAACCACATGCGTATTTTATGTAGTATTTTTTGAACCACAACTCGTTTATAAAAATAATCACATAAGTGGGATTTTTATGCCGCATTCCATGTCCCTGAATCATTCATCACTATGTGATTTTGATGCATCAGACTATTTCACATGTTTGTTTATCTAAAAGGGCTTTTGATGTACCATACGATTTCCGGATCATGTATGAAAAAATTATTAAAATATCGCATATAAAAAAATGTATCATATATGACTTCTATCAAGGATAGACAACATTAACCATCTAATCACATTTCACATTATTATATTCCATTTTAATTACCAAATTGTTTTGTTCAATACTTTAATCCCATTGAAATAATATGATGAATCAGCATTATTCTATTTATCAACATTTAATCATATATCCCATAAACCAATTAAGGTGATTCAAATCATCACAGAAATTATATAGGCAATCAATTCAAAATATATTTACTCACCAATATAACAAACTCATAAAATAACCAAATCAAAATTCAATTAATAAATCAATACCATAATCATCCCTACTAATTGATTAATTCTACAATTAGTTGATCTAATTTCTTTATCACAAAAATCTATTAATTAATCAAATTCCCCAATTAAAAAAACATAACATCATGTAAATTAGTTAACCAAGTAATTAATTCCATACAAAATTGCCAATATCCTATTAATAGGTTCATAAATAAATAAATCCAATTCCACAATCCCAATATCCAATTGATTTATTATTCAATTAATTAATCCAATTCATTAATCCAAATATTGGATTAATTAATTCTCCATTTACTTAATCCAATTCCACAACTATTTAATTATCTTTCCCCAATTTCCAAATTCTATATAATTCAAATTAATTCGTCAACACATGATTATTAAATAAAATCAATCCCATGACTAAATAAATTAAATAATCAAATAATTTATTGATTTATTGATTTCAATATTAGTTTTTTAATCATGAAAATTTAAATCTACCAATGAAAACATGCAATTAGAATCAAAACAATGGGAATTTAATTTAGACGACCTGCCTCATGATTATGGAAATTTCCCTCTAATGAAAACAGAAAATTAATCATAATAATATAGAACACAATGGATAATGAGATATAGATCCAAAACCTAGACTCCATATCAATAGAATCAAGATCAATTTAACCAATGTCTATACACATTCCAATATTAGATTAATGATTCTTATTTTCTCAAGAATGGGGATAAGGAGAGAGATATATCTAATCCAGAAGAAATTACAATCATAGAGAGGTTCATAACCATTAACAAATATTCTATTTACATAGATCGGAGGTTGAAAAGACATTGAAATAATATATGAACATTGAAAAATGTTAAAAACATTTGATTCAAGATGATGTGATTGAGGGTATAATATAGGGGTTTAATAATTGTTTCATTAATATTTTCATGATTAAATTATTTTATGAATGGTTTCCTTCTAAGGGGAATATATTCAACTAATTATGCACCTATCCATGTGACCCCTTTAGGACGTCTCACAATTACTACTACATGGGAAAATAGTTTGACAAACTATGTTCTATCCATACAGATCCCCTCTATTTGAGTTCACATGGTTTTCTAGATTGGGAATAGTGTATGGGAAAACTGTGGGCAAACAATACACATTCCCACAACCATCCATAAACATCCAAATTTTACCAAAATTCCCCCTTGATAAAACCAAAGAAACTACATAGTTTAATTACAAATAGTAAGTGAATACTAGTTTGAGACATCACTAAAAAAGAACGATATCTTAAAATCTCACCAGCTTAAAATATCCTATCCTCCAGCTATGCTCTCAATTATCTCTATGATTCTGAGAAAAGAATATTGGGACAATGATCTGACATATGATATTCTCTTTCCTATGATTCCTCATAGATACAACAATGTTTCCATTTTCATGAACTAACAACATAATAATTCCCTGTAACACATTTTTACTATGATCAAATTAACATATTTAATCCTCATTGTAGGATGCATCTGTCTCACGATAAACATCATCCACATCAATCACATGAGATTTCTAGAGGTCATACCATAAATGTTATGACCACATTAGTGATTTACTTCATGCATTATTCATCTATGGAGGATAAAATCAGTATAACTCTAGGCTAATTATATCCACAACCTTAAATATTTTAAAAAATATAGGAACCAAATTAACCTAACTCCTTACCCTATAGTGACCCAATCCAAGAGACTCTTAAAGGAATACAAGAACACCCTTTGAAAACTATAATAGTCTTAAAATTCAATTTTTTATGAAATATGTCTACATTAATTCATAGATATACCCTTCTGAATCAACTAAACCTTCTTTGAACTCTCACACACTAGACTCGGTCCTAGTAGCTCAGACTAACCTACCTCCATCCAACATACAGGTGACCTACAAGTTCTACCATAATGAACATTATATGGTATCATATGTATTGTTTCTTGATAACTATTTCTAAAGGAGAAAACCACCAAAGCTAGATACATCACCCAAGAACCACAAATATATATGAAGCACTCCATAATAATATCCTAAAGAACCTATACAGTACGTCTGTCTCCATATCTGTCAATGGGTTGAATGCCTCACTCACTAAATCCTATGTACTAAGAAACTTATAGAATCCCTAATAGATGTAATATGTAAATATAGATTGAAGGACTAAAATAATACTTCATGGAACCTAGGAAATGTGGGCTGTCTCTTGAATATACATGTCTTACAATTGATGCATTGAGAATGTCTCCCATACTTATAAAAATTTATACTTTTATCAAATGATCCACAATCAAAACAATTTTTTCATTATTATGGGGTATCCTTCAGAGACCAACCCCAAACTCCATTTTAATTTCATCCCACTTCTATTTCAGTATAGTGAATGATTTCAATAAACTACTAGTTCATTTATGCACGTTCTTCAATAGTTGATAGGTGAGGGATCATGTCACAGACCCTAGTATCTAATTTTCAGTACTGGTCACAATAACTATCATTTTTTATCGTGGTACATTTTGGCCACACCATGATGCACCACCCATTTTGAGGCATGAATTTCAATCATCATATCCTCACACATACTCCTACACTCAAAAATAGGATTCCTAACTAATATTATCTCATCCTCATCAATGGATCATCTTAAAGGTGTCACCCCACCATTAAGAATTTCCCTCGAGGATAAACAATCTAGATACTCAAGTTACATATCTTTTATCTGTCATCAAAGTGTTTAATCTCCTAAAACTAATATGTGAGTCATCTTCTCTTAACCCTTATAATCCACCGCATATAACTCGTCTAGTAATTTCATCATCTTCCAGTCCACATTGGATGCCTGAAGAACCTAAGTCTTTTTTTCCTCTTTAATGATTAACCAAAACTATTTCCCTTTTTATGAATATATGATGTATCATTGTTGAATGAATATATATAGTAATCCAAATTTACTACAAGAGGATCAAATTTAATAACAAAATGATATATGTTAGGATATTGTGATCAGTGTACAGTGTAAACTTTTCAACCAACATATAATTCCTCCAAAATATAAAAGAATAAAACACCATATCGAATTTTATTTTTTTCATTTGTAGTTTCATTATTGTGGCTGCAATTGTCGAGAATCATATTCTGTAACTCGATCTCTCTATATCAACACTACTCTAATCCCATTCCAAGAAGCATCAAAAACCACCATATGATCCCCACATGGCTCTGATACGATTAATATTGTCATCATTTTCTTGTGATTCTTCAACTCCTATAAGGATTTATCAAACAATTTAGAAAATTCAAAATTTATCTATAGCTTGGTATATTGTGAATGTTGTGTATTCAAATGGTAAAATTCGTAGATGAACCTCAAATAATATATTCCAAGTCCTAGAATGCTAAAAATATATAATAGAGTATTGGGAGGATCTCAATAAAAAACTACCATCAGATTCACAGGTCCACTAATACACCTTCTGATGAGATGATGTGACACAATAAATATACCAGAATAGTCTAGAAGTGTCACTAAGATAAAATGGAATAAATTTGAAGCTCTCTTAGAGTACTCAATATGATTTCATGATGTTGGGCCTAATCGTCATGATTATTTATTTATACAAATATGTAATCCACAAATACTACCACAAACAATTCAAGATATTGATGGAATATTTGGTTCATTATGTCCATAAATACTACTAGAGCTTTCATTATTTCAAAAAACTTCTCAAAAAAATCATGAAGGCCATACCGAGTTTTGAAAGATTTTTATAGTATATCATATGGTTGATTTTCAAACGAATGATATGCTGGTCTCATGTTATTCATTGAGAAGAAACTATATCCACTAAACTAGTCATGACGAACATTAATACATGGAAAAATTACATTTTTTTCACAGTAATCTGATTCATCATCTGGTAGTAAACACACAAGCTTAATTTTTTTATCATCCCTTCCAACAAACAATAATATAGAACCCCAATATGAGTTTATTGGAATGATAAATCTCTTTTTTTACAACTCTTCCAATTGATGCTGAATCTCTCGATGATCTATTTCATCCATTATATATGTTGGAATAGATATATGTACATACCCCAACCTGAGCTCAATTGTAATATCCACATCCAACTAATGTGGAAGCCCTAAAAAGAACTCAATAAACACATATTATAATCTATCCACTACATAAGGAAATAAATCATGCATTAGACCCTTATCATCTATCAATATACTATGGACTAGGTTGATGAGATACCCCAGTTTTTGATGTAATGGCCTGCATTGACCGCCTGAATATCACATTCTTCATGATAGATATATTTTTCATCCTTAGGGAACATAAATATTTCTCTCATGTAATAAAAATATATATTTTATTGGTATCCTACTACCAATTCATCCCCAAAATTATGCCAAAGCCTATCATGGAATGTATTCAATGATCCCATAGAAAAGGATACACTCCAACCATAAGAGAACACCCCCTGAAAAAATAGATTTCCTTAGATCATACATCCAAATATGTATCTATTATCCTTACCATGATCACAAACTCCAATACTAGGCACTAACCATTCACATGTAATTATGGTATAAAATTACCAGAGACTCTAATAAGAAACAAGGATCTATAAAGTCTAAAATCTATAAAAATTCTACCTCATAATATTAATGGTCGAACCTCACTATCTACAAGTGTAGTATTTAGTTCATGTAACTTCCCGGACCCTCTTACATGTCTTGTGGTTTTAGTCCCCAATGTTACACTACTCTATGTATACATATTTTATTTCCATGAAGCATCACATCCACTATAACAACTATTAGGTCTGGTATAACAATAACTTCCAAACTTGTGTGGTGTGGAATATCTCTTTATTATTCAATAGTTCTACATAGTTGATCCATAATTACCAATATATCATGGGTTCTTACAAATAATTTTCATATATCACCTCCTACCATTGTCATTGAATTCTACAAGTGTTCGGTGAACTATTTAAACAAATCTCCTAACCTAACATCCTTGTGAAAGATCAGTCATGTATGGTCCTATGTAAATGACTCTTCCCCCTGGGAACTCCAATTCCAAATAATATAGCTCCCATTCTAATAAGTTAACTCTTTTATCTAAAATATTATAAAACCGTACCATCTAGAAAAACCCCCATGTCTAACAATGGAATCCTCTATCATCATTCCATCAGATGAGAGATCCAGATTCACCTCTCCTGAAATCATCCTTAGGATGAAGATATTAAAATTCGACCTAATTTCATATTTTATATCTTCCTAAAACTATTTGGTGATAGTATCCTCATATAATTCCATTTATAAAAAATAAATTAAAATATATAAAACTCCCTTTATAATCCATCACATACATATTCTCCTAATTCAAGATCATGAACTCAGCTTCTCTCTCTTTCCCGTCAATATTGGGTTTAAATTTCACCAACAACTACTCCTGAAATGCCTTCCCCTCCCTGATCCCATATTATCCATCAAGAATCTAGATGTACCACCATTTATTCACATCACCACATAACATATAAGATTCCAATTTGAATCTCTTATCTCACGGAGTATCCATGTGGTCAATTGTAGTTTGGATATTTTTAATCCAATAGTCAGCTACCTCAGGTCAACCCTCTCTAGTAAATGCCAGAGGGAGCTACATTTAAAATCCCATGTTTGGTCAGACATACTCTTCACAGCCCTCGAGGTTCTCTTTTTTGATACAAAATGAACTGATTAATGTTCTCATGAAACATTTTTATAACCTTCTCAAATGGAACTATGAGTTATTTGGGCTCCCCAGATGGAATATCATTTCAATCATTAAAATCCTATAAATCTCTCAACAGACATAGTCATGGAAAAATATCTCCAAAATTACAAACAGAAATTTGAAGAAACATAAAAAACATTATCACATTTATAGGGATTCACATAAATCGATAAAAAATGTTTCCCCAAACCCTACCATAAGATCAAAATGGAGGCACCAACCCAACTCTTAACCTTCATATATATATATTTATATGTTATGGTTGGAAAAGGGTAAAAAATCCCATTTTCCATTCAGATTAGACACCAATTGTTTCAAAACATGAATAATTTTTCAATTTTAAATTTAAATCAGTAACCATTTTCTATTCAATTTCAAGAGAAATGATAAAATATCATATTTTAAATTTTACCAAAAACCTTATTTTCAATGCATTCCTAAAAATGGTGCATGTAACAAAATAATCCTTTTTTCATATACAAATGATTGAATACTCAATATTCGTGACATACCTATCCACAATTAAAATATAAAAAAATCATACAAATAATAATCACACCACAAAACATTTGATTCACTCAATTTGAAATAACATCCAACAATAACATCACACACCAATATAAAAAAATCCCACCCTAGGTACATGGGTTTTCTCTCATACATGGTTTGGAAACTACATATAATGATCTCATGTCCAATTCCCAACTCTTATTATTCTAATATTTATATTTACAATATTTTAATAAACAAATAAAAGAATATAATAATGGGCTCTGATACCAGTTTGTAACATCACAACCAGGGTTGTAGATAATTATTCACCAAGCAGGTTCATTGAAGGACCTCATGTATAGTTCCCTATAAACTAAAAGATTATGACTAGTATAAAGGTTCTAATATCAATCCGAGGGAGACTATACATTCTATATCAGAGTAATATCATAGAACAAATAAAACAGGACGAAAGAAATTGTATATGCATAACTTGAATAATACCAGTATATCATGATGATGACAACATGAAATAAAATAACAAAACTAAGCTGTAGTTATTCAGTGCAAAATGTGAGTCAAGATTTAATATGAATAACCATAAATAAATTAAGGAACTAAAAAATCCCAATTCTGGCCCCAATTACAAATTTTTTCCTCTTCCATGGTCCATCCCAATGCTTCCATCTAACACATGGGGTTTTCCAATATCATGTTGTGCTAAAAATGAAGTCTCTTCTATTACTGATCATGAAATTCTGAGTAGGGTGTCAGTACCACTCAATAGACCACCCAAAATGGTATATAATACAACATCCAACCAATAGTATTGTATTCACTTGTATAAATAATAAATATCACATAATTAAAAACATCATTTATTAAATTATACTTTAATTATTCACAAAAAATATATGGTTCTAAAGGACATGTGAACTGTGTATACATTCTTATGTCCACGCCGGAGTCTGAACCATATCACATGTCCTAATAATTTTTTTTAACATATTTGAATTAATTATCCATTTCATTGCAATTTATAATATAAATAATTGGAACAATAATCCAATGTAAAAATTATAGTCCCTTCTCCCACTTCCATTAACCAAGTGTGCACATAAATCAGCATTCTATTTACCATAACTCATTTATCAAAATAATCAAACATGTGGGATTTTGATGTACTAGTCCATCTCCCACACTCATTCACTACAATTAGATTTTTATGTTGTAGAGTGTTTCAAAATCAGTTATCACTATGGGATTTTAATGGAGAATCACTTTTCTCACACAAGTTTCTCACATTTATTAAAACATATAAAATATCACAATATCCCATATATCATATCAATAATGGTTAATATTAACACTCTTATCACATATCACAGTAGGATATTCCATTTCAGTATTCAATATAATTCAAAGCTAATACATTTATCACATTGAAAGAATATAAATATTCTCCATTATTCATTTTATCAACATTTAATCCTATATATAATTAACCTTTTAAGTATAACCCAATAAGAATATAAATATTGATGCAAATTAATTCATTAAAAATGAACTAAAAAAATTCAAAAACTCATTAATCAAACAAATAAAATTTTAATGGATTATTCAATTCCACTGTAGTGATTATCATTTAATTAATTAAAAATTAATTAAGCTAATTGAAAAATCACAACAATCCATTAACTAATTATAATTTTATCTAATCCTACCAAATAATTGAAAAAACATAACATCCCATTAAACAATTTGATAATTAATTAATTCACTTCCAAAATCCAAACATCCCATAATTTCATACATCAATTGTCGAATCCAATTACATAATCCCAATAGACCAATAATTAATTCAGAAATTATTATATCTAATTACAAACTCTCAATATCACATTAATTAATTCCGAAATTAATTAATCCAACTCTACAATTAATTAATCAGATTTCTCTATTTCCGTTTTCCCTAAAATCCAACCCAATTAAATATCCCATAGACATTTAATATAGTAAATTCCATGATTCCAATTTTTATTAATAAATTAATTTATTAAATTATTTATTTATTTGTTAAATGTTTCAATTGGATTCGGATAATTCACAAAATAAATTTGATTCAATAATATTGGAAATCAATTAAGACCACCTACCTCAAGATCATTGACAACGATTTCTAATAAAAATAACCAATTACGAAGATCAATCAAAATGATAAGGAATATCAAGAACCGTATCTGAAACCTAGATACAATATGAAATGAATCAAGATATATTAAACCTAGCTCTAAACCCTTGAAAAAATCTGATAACACATTCCACATTCATTACAAAATCAGAGTTGGGGATGGAGTGGTATAATCGAGAATAAATTATAGACCTAGATAGGTGTAAATCAATCAAGGTATCTTCTATTCTCCTATAAAGGAAATTACAATGCCTTGGAATTTTTACAAGAACCTCAATAATGAGTGAAAATGGTTTAGGGTCATTTTTCATCATTTCTGGGTATAACACATGGGTTTGAAATTTTTGAAATAATTTTATGGGTTTAAGAATCTTGTATGCATGGTTTCCTTCATGGGATACATGATTCCCTAACTACGTGCCTAACTGTGTTCTTCCTCCCAAAGGATCACATAGTTACAACTATAAGGGAACATGGTTTGAGAACCCATACACCTAAAATGTACATCCCTTATTTAGGGGTTTAATGATTTAATGGCATGCGTTCATTGTTTTTTAAAATCGTTCACTAATAAGGAACAACCCCACATCTTTCCAAAAACATCCAAATTTAATCAAAATTCACCCAATATTAAACCCAAATAATTCAAAACAATATAAAATATTACATATTAAAAACCTCTAAGAATCTCTAGAAAGGGCCAGGAGCTTACAATTTCTCCTCATTTAGAGTGATTTATAGTATTTTATCATACATGTGTTCTTTTAAAAATAGTAATTGTTGACTATACAAGGATGTTCCGGTACTATGCCAGTAAAAATAATCCTGATTACTCTCTTGTTTGTTATATGTTTTTTCAATGGTGGTTCAGTTATGATAAAATGGTGGAAGAAATGTTTTTCATAGTTCTTTGGGATTTTCGAAATGAAATATTGATTTTTGGGGGTATATCGATGACTATATTGTTGATTAAATATTAAATATTTATAGTTTATACATATTATTCATGTAATAATTATTAGAGGATTCAAGGGTAATTGTTTCATTTGGTAAATGAGGCATAGAATGCGACAATTTTTAAAATGGTATATGTGTCCTGATGAAAAAGATTATGTTTATATAAATAATATATCACCGCATGGAGTGTTTTCATAGGTCACACACCATATACTCCAAAACCCAGAGTTTCTAATTTTCATAATTATTGAAAACATATATATTCAACCCCCACATTGTGAATCATTATGAAACTCGAACATGGATTGTGAGATATAATTTATATTATTCACTATGTGACCCCAATGTAGACTCCATGTATCATGAGATCAAATACACTAGTGTGTGACCATATACATGATGACATGACACGATGGAAATAATTTAATGTATATTGTGCTTATATTTTCCATTTGTGTTCGGATAAGTGAATAAACTTATATAGTATATACACATCAATGTTCCCATGTGGACACACATATTGAGTACTCTATAAAGAATCTTTGTACAGTGAACTACATGTTTTTAACTCCCATGTCACATTACATGAAGTGTAAATATGTATAACATGGAATCCCATTTTTGGATTAGAGATAAATCATTCACCGCATAATTGTACACATATATTACCTTATCTAACATGCAATTTTGTTGATTTTACAAGCATTGAGATATTATAGTACACAACCAACTATTATTATGATTTATATATTCCTTATATCTAATAAGACACATCATGTGCTATGCTATTTATTATATACTCGGTGATTTCTCACTAAGTACATAGATTTAGTTAAATTATAATTATATTCTTCGAATATTTTCACATTAAGGAAAAAAAATATCACATAGATCAGTGATGATTTTTCTTGTTTAGTTTTGGGCTGTTTAAAGATGTTAAATAAATTAAATAAATGATACGAGTTAGATAAAAATTTTATAATAGAGATAGAAAAGGTGGTCCCTCATATATTAGGGAATATGAATCTTTTTATAAGGGTTTTGATTACCCCCCTAGTGAAATTCAAATGATAGGGATTGGTCCCTCTTTTAAATTGTAGAGTTCATTTGATCCTCTATATTTTTAGAAATTTACCTCAATCAAAAGTGTTATCAATCCCCAATTTCATAGGGACTATTCCTCTATCTATAAAATCTGAAATCCCCTATATATTAGGGTATGTTACTCTATATGATTTAATTATACACTCATTTGTAACGTACATACTACAAGAAAGTTTCATCCCCCTACTTCTAGTGAGGTTTCAATGATGGATTGGAGGTATAATAGATTAATCGTAGCTCAATATTAAAAATTGTGGAATATAGATTACTTTAGGATTCTAGGTTCCATTTTTATACTTCAGCTGAGGTATCACTAAATAATATTTTGATTCCATCCATTGAAAAATTGATCATTAGGGATTTCATTATTTCATTACCCATTTTTTCATTGTAATGATCATGTCATGTCGGGTTAAGATACCTTCTTTTGTTCACTGAATTGTGTTTGAAATTTAAAACATGATTATCATTAATTTTATATTATGTGGAATAATACTTTTTATTTATAAAGTCACCCCTTCATTGGACTCATAACAAAATATATGGTGTCTATGTATATATTTTAATGTTTGATTATATAATTGGTTAATATATAACCTTATGAGTTATATGAGTAATGTTTTTGAATATTAAAATGTTTTTATCTAGACATTGTTATATATGGAGTTCTCTAATATATATAAAATAAAATGCTACTTGAAATAATCTCTTAGATATAGTTATACCTTTTTTTGTATTATATATAGGTATTTTACCTTTTAGTATTTTTTCGATAGTTGATTTTAACATACAATTTATGTTTATTTATCACATCATATATGGAAGAGTTCTAGTGTATATATTTTTGTTAGATTTATATTATTTTATTATATATAATAGATTAAAATACGTTCTAGGTTATTATAATGAATGGCCCGGCATACATGTTATTTATTTTTTATAGTAGTCTTTATCCCCAAGACTATTTCATCTTGGATTAGAGAGCTGCACTGTATTTTTTATTATCCTGGGTGGCTACATAATGGTTTGGTACCATTAAAAAAAATTATTTTGAAAAATAAATAGTTTTAAATGAAATAAAATTTTCTTTGATAACCACAAAAATGTAATCTAAAAAACCAATTCATATTTTTACCCAAAAAATATCCACATGAGTTTTTGAATGAATTTCTTTTCAAATATATTGAAAATAATCATATTATACCCCAATCATGGCATTTATTTATTTCACCAGTAAACAATTTCTAGGAGATTTTACCATGGTAGGAAGCGGATATATTCACAAATCATTATTTAGGTTATTAAAATAATATGAAGTGATATATTAATATTATGTTTCTAACATTTATGGATCGAACCATGATCGTCAATCATTGCCAAAACCAACCCAATAAATAATGTCAAGATAACTATGAACATGTTAATAACTTTATAAATAATAGATAGGTAATTCATTAGGGATTACTCTAATAATAACGAAATTAGATATCAGATATAAATTTTATTCAATATCCCCAGTTGTTGAATTCCATTAATTTTATTGGAAGCCAAAATATTTCCATCCCAAAACTCAAATTTTTAATTACCATAACTATTATATTAATCTTAAAACCAAAGTTAAATTATTAAAAACATCACAGTAACTAATGGATTCTAATTACATTTTGTTCTAGATTTTCCGAGCTACTTCATCTATATAACAAGTCCTTCGATCCACACTCTAACATCTTTTTCTAAAGTACAATCCATACATCTATGATTGGATATCATTTGATATGAACACTGATTGGAATCATATATATCAAATCATATCTCATTAATAGTAATTTATTGTTTAAATAAATAAAACCCTTTATCATAAATGATTATATTTTTTGGATATTATTCGAATCAAAATTTTATTTTATAAAACTACGCACAATTCATCATATAATAGGGAATGAAAAAATCAGAAAGGGGTGAGATGAAAATGTCAACGAGGGTAAAAATAGTGATTCAAAATAAAAGATAATATGTGCTAATATTCACATCATGTCTGTATGAAAACATAATCAGGGTACATATTCATTAGAAATGATATTCATAAACAAAAAATTCTCATAAACAACGAGGAATTTCATATTTATTTTGGAATAACATAAGATATTTTTATTCGGTTTCCAGAATAGTGATTTAGAAATCATGATCACTATCAAAATGATATATGTATAAAAATATTTCATATAAATTATCATAGAAAAACACATTTTGAATATAGCTAACCACAATCTTATCCACAGAGAATGTTTTTAAGATTCCTACACAAAATCCAGAAAAATAAAAAAATTATGTACATTAATACAATTAATCATGACCATGATCTATTTAGTAGATATCAATATATAAAATACTTTCTATAATTAACCCTATGAATATATCTTCCCAGAATATTTTGACCATAGAAAATTGTAGTCATATCCACAGATATTATCATTAACAATTCTACATAAAATAAATAAAATAAACACTATCATTATATCACATGATATAAAAAATTACCCCATATATTTGTGGATTAAAACATACCTGTCTACCATGTAATGAAAATCCATACGTATGTTTTCTATATAATGATCAAAGCTATCATAGTACCAATATATATTAATTAATATCTGGTAATTGAGATAGTTTCATGAAAAATATTTATATTACATTATAATAAAAAAAATATAGATAAAAGTAGTGGATATAATCACAATAGAGTATACATTTATAATTATAATACATAAAATTTTATTCTGAGAAACTCAAAGAACAATTTCTTTTATAATTATACAATTACATTAAAAATTAAAAATAAATACCATTAATTTTTTTTCAAATAACTCAAAATATAATAATTTATAGATCATTATGAATTTTAATTACATTGGAAGTCCAGAGAAACTTAGAGTGCTTGTTCTTTCTTAAAAACATTCTAGGAAAATATATTAATTTAAAAAATATTAAAATATTGACTGATTTAATACTTTTGTAACAAATATAAAATATCATAAAAAATAACTAGTGTGGAAGTTATTAATAATATATTCCATTAAAAATATTATAATAAAAATGACGAAAAATAAAAACTAAACATACAAAATCACTAATATTATATTTTTATATTAAGAAAATAATATTAAGAATATAGATATGGAGGTGAAATATTCTTAATAAAAAATAAAAGACATGGTCGAATCCCAAAATAAAATTTATAGTTTGATTTGTAATGAATGAGAGAAAAAATTGTATTTGGTCAAGTAAAACAATGATATAACTAGAGGATAAGAACATTGATGGGTTAGAGAGACAATAAAAACATATTCTATTCATATTGATTTGTAAACATGATAACATCTATTTCAATGAGATGTTGAATAATTATCCATTACAAGATTGAGAAATGTTGAATTAAATTAACTTCCTAAATTTAATTATTTTTTATTTGATAATAACATTTTCCGGAATTGTGGGAACCCATCAAAAAAATGATTTTGGAAAAAGAACATCAAACCACACACAATAAAATCAAACCATTATATTTTTTTAAAATGTTGGAATTAATTACCTTGTAAAATATCCCTTCAATTGTGGTTAAATTTATATCCATATTTTCAGAAATGAGATACTTTAACTGGAATTTTATATTTTACAAATAATATAAATCTTATTCCAAGATTAATTTCCCCTCATTGAAGACATATTTTAAAATCTGGCACAGTTTAGAAGTCCAAAATGTTTTTTTATCATTAAAATCAACTCATATCAATTATTCAATAATATTCTTTGCATTAGTTTTGGGACCGTGATCAGGAAGAACCCCTAGAGAATCTCATTGTTTTAATGTGTCTTAATATCATTAGTGTTCTATATGTTTACCACCATCTAATCTGGAAACATCTAAGTGCTAGTAGTTGTTTCTATCTTTTAAAATGGGATGAATATCAGGTCTAGATGGATTTCCACATCATATTTACTTATATATTATTCTACATCAATATTCAACAAAGGATTTTTAGGCTTACATTATTTGGGTAACAGAATATAAATTCTTCCACTTTTGGACTGGACTTATTTAATTCCACTTCACTTTGGGTAGTCAACAAAAACAATGGATATATTTTATAGGGAGGTGCCATCACTAGAATATCATGTGAATAGAGGGATGAAAAGTAAAATTAAATTCATCTGTATCTATAATATTCACACATTATATATAAAAGCCTCTTAATTTAAAAGGGTCTTCTTACATATATTTGAAGAGGAGTGATATTACCCTTCTGTATGTTCATCTTCCATGCACTCAAAGGACCATGTTTCATAATATGATTCTTTTTCAACTCCATTCTCGTGCAACCTACCTTCAATGAGGTTTACCCCTACTACACATAACTCCCCTGCATCTCCTCCATCGAGTGGGGTTGGATCACCAACACATAACACTCTAAATCTATTTTGAGTAACTACTCCATTGGCATTCATGATGAAATGGCCTTGATGAGACCAAATTGGCCACGACACTTTTTGACTAGTAGACCCCTATATTGGATCCAATGCTAAATTAAAATCATGTAACTGTTGATCTATAAAAAGGTCTCTAGAATGAACTTGATCGTTAGAGCCATCACCCCTAGAAATGGATTGTTACAAGAGCTCATGGCCCTAGAAAAAAATCTAGTTATAAATATATCATTAAAATAATGAGGTTTATTGTGAGTGACTTGCCCAACCTCACTAGAAACCTGTTATTTTGACATTAAATCAATAATTCAACACCTAAAATCAGAAAAAAAATCCCTAATCATTGGATTAGTATTTACTATTCTCAGCTTATCTTGAGTAGGTAACAGGTTGATTGTATCTTCCAAAACAGAACTACTAGAATGGATGACATCATGAGATTGATGATCCTAATGACTACATGTGTATGATGATACTATGTTTTCAATATTCTTTTATAAATATACATAATCCATCCAATATTCAAATACCATCTTTGGTTTTTAGTAAAACACTTTGCCAACAAATATTAAAATCAACTCAATAAAAAATTTTCAAAAATCATTGTCAACTCATATAAATGGCAAAAATTGGTTGAAAATCATATTATTTCTACTGTATAAACACAACAAAATACCTAACATGTTCCCTTGATTATGAATGATCGATATATTTTTGAATGAAAAAGGGAACATAGGAAGACATACCCACATCTCCGTAGGCAGAGCATCCCACTTTATACGAAAATTATATGTTCAACAAATGAGTATGAAATTAGATTCATTGCTACATCGAAGATCTATAGACCAATAATAAATAAATCCATCATATAATTAATGTACTTTCATTATATGCCTCTTATATAGAATACCAATTGTCTCAGTGTCTAGTAAACCATATGAAAAGGAAAATATTCCTATTGAAATATAAATCTTATGGATGATATAGAGTGAAGTGAGCCACTTATGTCAGGTTGAAGATAACTAAAGCCTCGATGATCTCTGGGGTTATAATTAAATGATAAAGAAATCCATAAAAATGATGTAGAACCATCAGGATAAGTATGATGTTAAGGAAAAATGTGTGAGGAGTAGTTAATGAGTAAATCATTAGAAATGATCACAACTCAATTAAATAATGTTGAGTAAACAAAAATAAAATTTGTATTTGGTAAAAAAAATTAAAAAACTTCATGGTGGGGACATTATTCACCATTATAAATTCCATGAATGTGGAATTAATGACTGTGTTAGAAGCCAATAGGGATGTATCTATACCCTATATATGAAATATTTGTTCATATTATGAATTATACCACAATAATGTGAAATTAACCTGAAAACCCATTCCCTTCACACATAAAATCCATGAGTTTTCTTTTAAAAATAATATAAAAAAGCATAATCTCACACTTTATATCCTTATTCAAATGTAATATGTTTTATAATATTTAATTAAAATTATTCATTTCATAAAAATTAGTTAGTTATATTTAATATTTATCCTTATATGTTAGTAAAATGATTATTTAATACATGTATCTTAATAGAACATATAATACCCATAGCTAGATATGAACATTCATATTCTTAATGTCATCATTTTAATTTAATAATTTTATTCCAATGGTTTATTTTCCTTATGGATCTATGAATTCTTATTTAATGTTACAATTTTTTATATCAGTTTAGTCAACTTTAGCATCTGCAATTGGTCTTCTTAATCTTCCAGATTAAAAATTTCATATACATCATTTTAATTTCATAGAGTATTGGAGATAAAAAATTTATTTTTTAATTTATAGATCTATTTCTCAACAATTATTGTGTTGGAAGAACTAATAAGTGATAATTCCAGTTGATGCATAAAATAATAAGTAACATGTTTCTATTTATTTTTAATCTTTGGATGTTATATATGGTCCATCATATAATTCATAACTTGAGATAAAGTTTATATAGTTATTTTCATTCTTTTTCTCATCCCATTTTGTTTCTCATTGGAAAAACTGTTTTTTTTTCTATCACTCTCATTATTAACAGGACTCCAGATAGTTACAACTATTAACTAAAACCGAAATGGTATATTGAGTATTATGATGAACTAATTAAAATAATAAATATTATAATAGGGAAAATGAATCTAATTATATCCCAAAATATAACTCCTTTATTTCAAATAATTTTTTCAATATTGATATTAGATACATTTTTCATCAAGATTGGTTTGTAGGATCATTCCCCAGAATCAATATAATATTGCAGTAAAATCTTTTTTAACCAACTATGATACTAGTTGATGTACCCCGAAACAATACTCCCATATCTGATTCTATAAATAAAATCACATATTCATTCAAAAAAAAGAGTTAAATACACCCAATAAAAAATATATAACACATGATTTTATATAAATACACAACATATTTCTTAATAATCCACACCCCCTAACCTACATGATTAATATATTTGGACAATACATATATTAATTATTTATATTAAAATATGATGATCATTTATATAATTTTTCCCATAATAGGCACATGTATAAGCACAACTTATGTTACACACTTCTTCATACCATATGGTAATAAAAAAAATGGGATGACTCAGATTATTAGTAAGTTAAAAAAATGACATAATAATATAACATTATAATTGAGAATATTAAGAGTATGTGGGTGTGAAAACATAACCAATGAAAATTGGACCTTTTCAAAGATAATCATAATAAAAAACAATTATGAAAAATTAAGTGTTAAGGAAAACAATAATTGGAATGAAATATTTCATAAGTGATAGGAGTGAAAAATCATGATTCAATAATGATGAGAAATTATAACATAATTTACACATTAGAATTTGGATTATACATTTTCATAGAAAAACTTAACACTAATTGCATAGATTATCAAATTCATGTCCTCACTAAAATATGTGAACATAGTTATATAAAATAAATCCTGTACAAAAAAAATTAAAATTGTTAACCATAATAATCTCCATCAAAATTATTATAAATAAATTTATATATAAAAATTTCTAAGAAAATAATGTGAAAATGGATTCCCACAATGATGCCCACACTAAATCTTTATAAATATCATATGTGTAATCCTATTATAGAACTATCTTATGAACAATGATTTGAACAATTATTCACATGCATGAAATAATTATCTAATGATATATAAAATAATGCACAATACATTGTATTTTAAAAATTGGTCCATATTACATTTAAAGATAAACCATTCATACTGTTTCACAATAAAGATGAAAAAAATAATAATTCCTCCATAGATTAATTAACTCATGGGAAATAAATCAATTCCTTGAAAACTATTAATATAACAATTGAAAC
Organism: Viscum album; assembly: GCA_963277665.1. NCBI lineage: Eukaryota > Viridiplantae > Streptophyta > Magnoliopsida > Santalales > Viscaceae > Viscum > Viscum album. The sequence goes on along the minus strand of OY728162.1, from coordinate 900,863,126 downwards.
TCTATGCAGAGAAAGAAGGGGTGATATTAATAGAGAATATCCCCTGTGAATTTTAATTTACTATAAAGAATATTATAATATATGAAAAAATTATTATAATATAAATATATAGACTCTTTGAAAACATAAATAAATTTCGTTTTTTTATAAATATGAAAAAGTTAATATGTAAAGGGAAAATAATTACCATTTTAAATACTGGAAAAAATAAATGGTGTGATATTTGACAAATTATATCAATAATAGTGGTATAATTAATTTATGTTGAAAATATTTATAAATGATATTACATTCACATTGGTTTATAAAGTCAAAGTTAACATAAAACACATCTATGTTAAAAAACATTTATTCTTTTATTTATTTTTTAGAGAATCTAATGGAAAATAGAAACTCAGCTTATAAAATCATTATATTATTGAAAAATACGTCAATAAATTTATTTACTAATTATGTAAAAGGAGGAGAACTATTCTCGAGCAAAAGTAGAGATGTGTTCATGTCAACTTATAGATATCCATTAAATCAACGTGTAATCTAGATGGAGATAAAAGGGTTACAATTTGTGTAAAACATAAAAAGATAAAAATGATAAGAGGGTAAAATTAGTTTTAAAGACAAATCAAAAATAGTTTCACCAATATGATATTAAACAATTAGAATAATGATATTAATGTGACTTTTAAAAATTAATCATTATGATTTTAATAAATTTTCAATAAGAACACCTTGATTGAGAGATCGTTTTATATATTTATAAATAACATGAATTAACTAAACAGTATGATAAATTACATACATGAGATATGTAAACGCCACTTAATCTATTATTATTGGTTAATATAAATTATATCAATTTGAAATAAAAGTGAAAAGAGAAAACCCATCAATTTTAATTAAATTGAAATTTAAAATAAATTGGACTATAATAAAATGATAGTTGAAATCACAACAATGAATAAATATTTCATAAATATGAGTCCCATTAGAGAAAACTCATTTTTATTTTGGAAATTTCTATCATGTATAATAGATAAATATTGATCATACCTCAATGAAATGAATCTTAGTTAATTAAAATCATTTAATCCTTTGGTAATAAAAGTATTGCTAAAATAGGAGGGACTGTGAAATAGAATTTAAAATCCCAATAATGAATCAATAAGAATTACAAGTAGTTTCATAAGGTAATAGTGTACACCATATAAATGAAAAATTGTCACATAATATTAAACATGCCTTAAAATGAAAAAATGAGATTATAACCCCTTACCTTTACATATGAATTTAATAAAATGGATTCCATCTAATTTATATCAAACATAAACTTTTTGATAAATTATTTTATTCATATTTAATATCTTTCACTAAAATCAATTAAAGTCATCCATTTGTCATATTTTTTTTATTTCTTTTTTTACTGTCGAATGTAGGTAAAATTTATTATTTTATGTATGTATCAAAATGGTAATGAAAAAACCAATATACTATTATCGTGATTTATAATAAAATAATTATTAACATAGTGTAATCATAGGGTTCCAATGATATGTTTATTCCTATACTAACTTTACTGATGGTACTACTTTGGTTCATGAGAACATAATCTATAAAAAACATGTTTCTGGTAATTGTTTTTGAAAATAAGGATTAATATTACAATGTTTATTCAGTAGATTATTACTCTAAAAATATTATTCATGGTGTAATAACCTTTTTAACATTCTATATCACCATTATTATATTTATTATTACTCTATAAGAATATGATGATTTTGAGGAAACATGTCTTTTGCAGGTGATTGAAATGACCAAAAGAAAAAAAATCCAATACTATATAATGAGGATATGATTAGATTCATATATGAGTATTATAATTTAGAGGTTATTAGGCACAATCCAACGAATATGATAATGTAATATATAATTCTTCACCATTTATTGATGAAACTAAATCACTTTTAATAAATCAAATCCCTAGTAATGGCATGAGGATCATACATTATAATTATAAAATCCATAAAAAATTAACTCATTTGATAATAAGTTATCTTATACATCAACTCGTCATCTTTGATCATTTCTCAAAGGAAGAGGAACAAATTCCATTTAGATCGTCCACATATTCTTCAAATTTCTATGGTAACATCGATAATTAAATTTCCAAAACAAGTATACTGAATTTATGATTCCATCGATGTCTCGATGATCTCTGCATTGACATTATATATAAGCACCATACATGTATTCTTGGATTTATTCATAAATGTAACACTATTATTAATTCTATATATTATTTTTGCAACATTTATTTTCCCATTGAATTACTATATAATTAATTTAGAAGATCTTATATATCCATTAAATTTACCTTAAAAGAAATCAGTCATTAGAAAATATGTTTAAACATTATGTCTATTTCATTGGTGTTACATTATTTATTTTCCTAACTAATTTTAAGAACCTGTTTTTTTCATTATATTATAAAACATATTTTAATTATAAAATAATTATTCTCCCTCTATCCTCTTGTAATCACAGATAAATAAATTTATCAAAATGAGTTTTCATTGGTTCTGTAACATTCTTCAATACAACACTTGAATTAGGTAACCTCCACCTATTATTGGAATTTTGGAGTGTCACGGAACCTTCATAGTTGAATCATATTGATTCCTCCCAAGATTATTCTCTGAAAAATAAAATTATCTAAATTTAAATACCATAAAAAGTAGATATCACATGTTTAAATTATTATATATATAATCTTTTCAAATTGGTATTACTAATCGAGACACATTGGTTTATTTCTTATACTACCTTCTTATAGTATACCATTAATACAAACTAGAATATTCCTTATAATAAAACCATATACATTGGTAGATAGATTTTATTAATTATTTTTAATTAAAATTAAAATCATAAATAATTTATGTATACTACTTTTTTGTGGAATCTATTATTCTCAGTGAATAATGTGTAACAAACAATAGTGAATACAAAACAATCACCACTGAATAATTCTTCCAAATTAGTATGTATGTCATATATTTTCAAATTCCAAATAATCTTATAAAACATATTCCAATAAAAAATATTTGTTCTTTTGTAGAATAGACCAAACCCAACTCAATCATCATCCCTCAATATTATAAAGATATACGAACCCTATTATTGATATACATTATATAACATTACCCTCTGTTATCTAACTCAGTGAATTATTCAATATCATAATAAGTTCGTACCTTACATATATTAGATTCACAATGTTTTTTCTAGATGAAATATTAGCAATATACAAAAAAACACTTTTAATCTAAAAATGGTTGATATATAAAATTTTTTTTGTCATATTATTACTCATATGACAACCACATTCATTATAGTTAAAATATGTGTATGGATCGTCATTTATCCTCCTTACTAACACCATTGATTTTTTATGTATAAGGTAACATGTATTTAATAATTTCTCTATGCTAAATTATAGTGACCAATGAATTCATGGATATAATATTCATTAACTCACAATCCTAATGCTACTCACATATTCTGACTGTGCATGTTCCCTACTTCTTGTTTACATTCCAAAAAAACTCATAATTGGGTTTTATGATGTATATTTAATTCTTGGCAGTCCATAAAATCATTCAAAATATCTTGATGATCAAATTGAAAAAAATTTGTGCATTACTGTTACATCTAATGGAGTGTTTATCAAAAAAATATGTGTGTTGATAATATATAATATCGTCAACTACAATGTGATTGAAACCCATATTCAGTATATTCTTGACAACTACAAAGTATTAATAGAAATATAATTATCTTTCCACCTCATGTTATAACATTAACTTAAATCTTATTTATTTTTTTGTTACATCAAATGACTCATGCATTATTAAAACATTAGTAGAGTATAAGTCACAAAAATACATTCATTTCTAAATTGAATAATGGATTATTTTTATAATGGAAACATGAGAAAAATTATTCATTAATACATAAAATATTTTAAGTAAAATTATGTTAATGTGGAAATTAGAACTTCTTTACTTTTTACTACTGACATTGGAGTTACACATTGTCATCCTCAAATATAATTCACCATACCCCATTTAATATTTCATTGAAAACATAGTTATTTCATTGAAAATTGTATATTATTTGTAAGCCTATAGTTTATTCTACTTTAATACACTCTATTTTTTCTTCCATTAACCAATCTCTTCACATGTAATGTAAACATCCTAATGTATAATTTATTTCCCTATTATTTAATGAATTTTATAGTCGTTTCTTTATAATTAATATTTCCATTGAATTTTTAGCCTTGTATATCATCATGTTTACTAAAAGAACTGAATATTTTACTTCCATTAACATCATATTATACATTTTTAACAATACCCAAAGGTCAATTATCATTTTTTCTATATGATATTTGAAATTTATCCATAAACAAAACTGTTTTATATAGAAGAAAATTATAAAAAATGTATTTTCAAAATGGTAGTTATCCATCTATTGATATACATTAATCTAGTGTAGTCATCAACCGTTCTTCTAGATTTTTTACTTTCGCCACACATTAACCTCATATATGGGACACAAAGTGATATCATTCATTTCTTAATGATGAATCCACAAATCATTTGACATTAGAGATGGTATTATTTTGTAATAATAAAATGTGTAATACAAGATCATTAGGTAATAATATTTTAAACCCTCACATATTTATGAGGAAAGAGAATTATCGGGGATTCAAGATCAATGATGTTTATATGTCATAGTACATAAAAATCGCTTGTACTACTCATACAAATATTATACTGGTTTAGACAGGTTATTTTTACAATATTAATCAATGTTTTTATGTGGAGTCACAATATATTTTCAACAAAATAAATTTTATCAACTTATAACTTTTATCTTAGTAACCCGTTTCAAATTATTGATTATTGAAAAAATTAGATGACTCGCCATATTTTTTCAATTACATCTCCCCATCCATAAAATATTGGGAATATTCAATAACTTTGTTATTATAGTTTAAAAAAACCTAAAAATGATCTCCATAATCTAATATATAGATGGGTTATTAGTTATAGAGTTTCTATGTAGGCATCTAATTTTCCAACTACTTTAACTCAAGGATCCTCTAATTATGGAGTAAAATATTAGCATCTAGAACATCTAAATAATATTATCTATTCACTTCCCCTCAATAGTGGAAGCAATCAGACTATGGGAAATTCTTTATTTTCATCATTAGTTATGTCAACCCATTTCTCTAATGAAATTCCACATTATTAAGAGGTACCCAAAATATGGGATAAACAATACCTTATAGACCCAATTCAGATCAAATTAAAATAGGAAAATGATTTTTAATGATAATATTTCATTGAAAATTTTAATAATAATAATTCTCAATGAATGGAATATATATTTATTTAACATGAATGTACTATGTGAAGACACTCAAAAAATAACTATCTAATAAAGTTAAAAACATTCATTACTCCTTATTTTTATTTAATCAATTCATTTATTTTCAATTTTATTATGATCACATATCATAAAATTCCACTAAATAATAAAATAAAATTCATAAATTAATTTATTGATGTGATTGATCTTGAGAATTCGATATTGACTGACTAATTTAATCTCAATGTATAATCAGTGACTCTTGAGAAAAAATACATGAGTCATCTATAACTCATATAGTTTCTCACACCACAGTTCAATGTACTCCCATCTCACCTAGAATACCATATCATTGCAACATGTTCCACATCATACAATGTAATTATATTTTGTTCTAAATACACGCATGTAGATGAGGGGTATCATAAATGAAAAAAATAATGAAATAAAACAGACACACACTTAAATACCCTTATACATATAAAACATATAAATACAATGCCCATACTATCTAATTAATTAATTTTTAAACTATATCTCATAGAATTAAAATATATCCATAAATAATCTAAATATGTATAAACATTTTATGGTAAATGATCTAGATAGAACAATAGGGGCCTTTCTGTTGAAAATGGGCTTCAGATGCGTCATGGTGGCACATGCTACTAGATAACAAGTCGGTGTAATGCCGTTTCTTGTAGAGATGGGTCGTTGGGATACATTATAGGTTTAAATGATAGTGTTTTTGTATGGGAATGGGGAAACACTCCTTAAATTTGATTTTTTTAAATATGGGCTATTAAATAATCACCTTTTGAGGATATATTTTTCTCTATGTTACAATTTTCACTATTTTCAACACCCCAAAATATTCATAGAAAATTTTGATTGTTTTAAAAAATTCTCTACAAACTTGCTTCCTATGATTTATAATTTTAATAATTGATTATTTAAAATGCTTTTGAAATATGGGTTTTTTGGAATTCTATGTAATTTTACCGCCAGTATAATTGGACTATTTCAACCATGAAATTAAACCAGAATAGTGGTAATCATTATAAAAATATTTCCATTGTAACATTTATGTTTAAATTGAACCTAAAATAACTCACATTTATTGATATATATACATATATATGTATATCTTATTCAATATTTAAAACCTGCAAACATGGAGTTTAATTTGATTTGAACATTTATAAAAGCACAACATATATATAATAGGTTGTTTTTAGTCACATTAAATGGTTTTTGGGCCACAAAAATTCATTCTAAATAACTTTAATATATATTTAATTTTTATATTTCTTAATCTTTGAAAAAATTTCAATGATGCCAATTAAAGGTACCGGGGTTCCTAATAGAAGCACATGGACAACAGATTCATATGTTTTCATAGATTATTGATGTATCTATATCCTAGAATATGAAGCATAGCCTTGGTAAAGGAATGAGAATCCCACATGCTGAATTTTATGCATAAAAATAAAACAACATATTATATCTTTCGATATAATGTTTCAACTGAAATATAGTGATCGTTGGGGTCATTTATCAACGGATCTAGAGATAATTTCCTATAGGTCATCCAAACACATATTAAAATTTTATGGGTTGATCGATTATAAACATTTGAGGTATATTATGGGGATTCAAATAATTCTTTTGACATCATGATGATTAATGAGTCGATATTCATTATATGTCTGATGTGGAGCTCAATCATGTTGGTTGGATTGAGAGGATCATGCCCAAAGAAGTGGTTAGAGGAGATATATATATATATATATATATACAAGAAAAAATTATAAATTAAAAAATATATCATTAGGTTCTTTTTTTCCTCCATATTTCGAGTTAATAAAATTCCCTCAATATGACCTATGACCCGTGGATATTAAATACTCATTATATAAACTATAAACAACAATTCATAACATACATACTATGTCATAAATATTATTTATATTTCTATCACATACCAATAATATAATAGATTTATTATTTTATAAAAATTTGTAACTAACAAGACAAGTAATTACTACAAAAATTAAATAAACCTCGAATATTATTATAATAATAATTCATATAATAAATTTCCATGAATTTACATTAATTTTTTTAAATACATTTACTAATAAAATTTAAAAATAATTAATCTAAATTCAAATAATATGAATTTTGTTATTCATTTTCGATTATATATACATGATCATATCCCATACATTATGGTGGGGCCCACTTTTTCATTAACTCTATATGTATGTAAAACACCATATGTATAAGCTAATAAAAACCACATCAAAGTCAACCCCCCTATTTTATTCTCGGCTTATCTTAGCCATACTTCATGCCAATGTTATGGTTGGACCTAATGTAGAAGCTATCAAGGATTGTGATTTCTACCATTCAAAAGTCATTATCAAGAGGTTGAAAATAAATGGGAATCCTTGGAAAAAGGCATGGGTGGAAGACAATGATAGGATCAATGAAAATTTCAATGTGGTGGAACATCCTTTAATACCAAAAGATAGTTTGTTCCTTGTTTAGAACTAGATGAAGATATTTAGTATTCTGAAGACAAAGAAGAAGAGGAAGTTGTGCATCCCAGGGAAACTATTTCTGACAAGGAAGATAGTACCCATGTTCATCATGTAGTAATAGAAAAATAATTCTCTTCTCCTAATCATGTTTCTAATATGGAAGATCAACCTGATGTTGAAATAGAATCTGTTACCAAAGAAACTGAAAAGAATGCTATGGAAGATCTTATAGCATAAGAATTACCTGTTATGCAAGAAGATGTCTTTGAGGAAATCCCAGTGGAACAATCTGTTCTTGAAGTCGTTACTTCCCCTGAGGAATGGTTGGATATGGATTTTCAGTTGGATAGATAGGAAATGGGGGACGAACTAAGTGAAGAATTCATGGAAATAGATCAATACCCTTAGCTTCATAGTCTGGAAAAAGATGCAACAGTTGAGGGGGAACAACCCCCAAATCAGGAATCTATTGATGTACAAAACATGATAGATCCAATCCGTATAGACACTTGGTAAAAATTCCCTAGATTTTATGATGTGAATGACTATTACGATGTCATAGTAAAGGACCATGACCTTTCTAGTGTGTTCGAATTGAGATTTGTCTCTAATATTTCCCTGAAAAAAGAACCTAAGCCCATCTCAGTCCCGATCTCTGAACCTTCACCAGAACAACCGTCCTTATTGAGTAAAGCTGATCTGACAAAATTTGGAGCGTCCATTTTTTCTAGAGTTCAAAAACTCTTGAATATCCCACCAGATCCGGTAACAAATCTAAGTGAGGGAGATGCATCATTGTTTTTTGAAAAAGTTATTTGGAAGATTCATCCCAAAATGCTTCATGAGATTTAGGACGTCATAGTTGAAAATAGAGTGCTTAGGGAAGAAGTAAAGACTCTAAGATGTATTATTGAAGGAATGTAGAAAGTGATGAATTTGAGATCAGAGTTTGCTTCCAATCTTGTGGAGCCTGGTGTTCCTCAATCCCAACAGAATATTGCCTCTCTTATTCTACCTCATTTATCTTCTGTAGGTGAAAAGGGCACTGAAATAAACAAACATATTGTGAAAGATATGTGAGTGATTGTGGATAATCATAACAAGCTCACGGATGAGTATACGGGGTGCCTTCAAAAAGGTATAAATCAACTGAAATATCATACCTTAGTTGTCACTGCTTCTAAAGCATCTGGACAATCATCACAACCTTCCATAGATAGTGACCTACTCAAAACATTAGTCAGAGAAGAACATTATACTATGCTTATTGGTTTCAATAAATATTCTCTATATTAAGTTATCAAGAATAGTGACAGAGATCTTGATCTAGTCCAAATCCATTCCAATATTTGTAATGATGCTCAGCAAGAAATTTCCAATAATGTGGACTTCTACTTCAACCGAATCTTTTCAAAGACTGTCATGACCAATCACTTCAAATTTCTTGTAAAAAATCTGAGGATTCCTCCTATTACTCATGCATTCAAGACTCAAGTCCAATGGCTCAGAGAGTTCTATCATCTATTGATTATTTTTTTGGAAAAAAGGATGACATTGAAAAAGCTATGAATTATGGTGGAGAGATCATTGCTGATTTTATAAAGCTTTTTAGGCCATATCTTCATGTAAAAATTACATCCATTGTTACTCTTGTGGCTACACCTCTAAGATTTGGCTTCACTAAATTCACCTATGACCTCGCCTCCACTTATATTTCTATCAGTCAGGCACCATGTTAGATCAGTTATGTGATCCTTGATCAATAACTGCCTCGGTCTTCTACTATAGCTACATTGGCTCCAAATGTCTCTAAAGATATTCCTTTACTATCTCTCTCAAATAGCTCACTCACTTCTTCTACCTCAAACCTGGCTCCTATGGCTTCCTCTTTTGCTGCTCGTGCTAAGGGAAAAGAGAATACCACCCAATGATGAAGGACAATGTTTACTCTCTTTTGATAGAAATCTTGTTACATTTGTTTTACTTTTCGTAATGAAACTCATTTTATATAATTCATCACGCACTTTTCATGTCTCTTTTGTCATTCATTTTCTTGCTAGTTTTTTATAATCCCAAAAGGGGGAGAACACTCTCTATATGAGAACTCTCTATAGGAGAACACTCGCTCTATATATGTTATATGAACATTAATTATGTTGTTAGAAAAAATATACAGACTAAGTATACATAATTTGTAATCAAAAAAAGGGGGAGATTGTTGGACTCCTCATGTATTAATCATGTTTTAATGATCATAAATCTTATTCAGTCTATAAACCTCGTTAAATATACATAATCTATCTCACATCAAATGTATAATTGTTTAGTAAAAGATATCCAAAGCTCTTAAGTGCTTTACACTCATCTTGTTTACTGCACACTATCTTTTTATTTACATTATAATTATTTCTCTAAAAAATGATTAAGATTAATAAATTCCTTAAATATCACTTCTTACGTATGAATAATGATATTTTACTAAGTCTGAGACACTGTGAACAAGAAGACACCATGTCCATGAGACACCATGAACAAGCAGACTTTATGACCATGAGACACCATGAACAAGAAGACATTGTGACCATGAGATACCGTGAACAAGAAGACACTGTGACCATGAGACACCGTGAACAAGAAGACATTGGGACCATGAGACATTGTGAACAAGCAGACACTATGAACGAGACACCATTTCCATTACAAATTGTGAAACTGTTTCTTAATCAGTTTTTTCGTCTTTCCATTTAATCCCTAACAGTAATATTTGATGATTTTAAATGCACTGATATAATTAATATTCCTTTGTCGACATGTCACATGAAATTATGAGGTAGGAGGTGCTGAATAGAAGCAACCTATCGGCTCAAACACATACATTCCAAGAAAAAAGATTAGTCCATCACAGAAACAGAAGGTATGTGGCCTGATAGATGAAACCGAGGGAAAATTGGCATAAGAACAATAACGAAGAACTCACTCCGAGAATTATTTTAAATAATGAATTGTTACATTTCACTCGACACTTCTGGATAACACACAAAGCACAATTGAATCCCAGAATCGAGAACATATTTGCACTGTCAAACATCACGAAGAACACACGCCAAATTTTTCTGACTAGTGACACTCTATTTTCTATACAAGGACTTGACATTTTCATCTGCTTTATCTAAAATGTCCAGAGCTACAAAGAATAACATTCAGAACATTTCTAAACCTATCTCAATATTTCTTCTCTATTTTGTTTATTTTAACTAGCTATTGATCACTATGTGTATCTATATAAGAACACACTCTGTCACCAGCCGTAAACTGAAGGATACCAGACATTTCCTTACTCAAACATCATTTTACACTTGTTTATACCCACTGATATGTGTTGACGATGGCCCTGTGTGGCATGGTTGTTTGTACACATGTAGAACATTAGAAGAGGTCCTTGTGTGACCTAGACAGTCCTGTGTACAATCGTTTAACCCTGATCCAGTGTGTGGATCATGTTTATTTATATAAACTGTTCGGTGGTAGTTGATCGCAAAGTGGACTAGATTAGGTTTTGTCTTGATACTGATCCACTTATTTTATATCTGATGTGATTCTTAATTTAGTATTCTCTAATTTATAATTTTAATTTATAATTAAGAAACCACTAAATTCACTTTGATGGTTAATCTTCGAAAGAAGTTATAATGTGTTTTCATTATAGAATAACTTCAAAAGTAACATTAATAACAATCATTATGATTACTGAGAATTAACCAATCTTCTAAAAAGTTATTTAAACAATGAAACCTTTATAACCATATTACATTGATTAACAAGGTATATTTAACCTTATTAGGGACACTACATAAGAATATTTTTTATCCAAATTTTTTTTATTGATACTCAATCCCCCCCCCACCTCTTGAGTAATCTATTCCAACCAACACATATAAATTCTTTAAATATTAATTTATTTATATTTATTAGTATTAGTATTGTTTCATTTTTTTTGAATATGGTTGATATCCAAAATAAATTCTTGTAGAACAAGAAAATGACATATTTTAATCAATAGAACTATAGATACATTACATTTTTATAAGTCCAAAATGCTATAACTAAACTAGAATACCTACTAGAATACCTATCAGAATCACCATGAGGCCACCAAACACAAAAATAAAACCAAGAAGTCAGTAAATATCTTTCAGGTCTATCAGAATAAAAAACATTTTGGAAGGAACAATTGAAACATTACTAAGATTCAAAGGGTTGTAGAGAACAATTATTATAATCTGAAATCTGTTTTGATGTTTGGAACACCCTAACCAAGTATTTATGAGGGGTTGAAGATAAATATGACTGTTGATATCCTTTTAAGTCTGTAGGTGGCTACTGGTTTTGGTAATGGTCAAAATAATATATAATTGTTATGTATTTTATATATTTTTATTATTTTGACTATTCTAGGCATATTAGTATTTTAATAATTTTAAATGTTTTAAAATGATTTAAATATTTTATAATTATATCATTGGTTAAATAAAAACATTGTTTTAATTAAAGATATATTTTATAATTAGATATTAAAAATATAATAAATCTGATGTTTCTTTTAAATTAAACTTAAATGAATAGTTTTTAATTGAGGTTGTTTTTAGATTTTGAACATATAATGCATTGAAACTCAAATTCTATAAAAACATATGAATATAATGATATTTATAATTCTATTTAACTATTGGAAGGAAAATATATATATCTTCATTAACAAATAATTTCTTTTTTTAAAACATTAAAATTTATGATCTGTGTTTTAATAATTTTTGTTAAAAATGCTGTAGTGAGTACACACCCAACTGAGGGTATCCTTGAAGGTGAATCCCTAATGGTTTGGTGGGAGTCTCATAGTAGTATCCAAAGCTTACTAGAGATCCCCAATAGTTCACACTGAGTCGATCTTGGGCAAGTGTGTAGGCCATTATCAGGCATGCGCATGGCGTGGGGTATGTTACGCTCCAGCATGTGTAAGGGCGGGCCAATGCCTGTATGTGGGGGTCTCATGTGTAAGGACCCCACGTTGTGTTTTTTTTTCATATGAGTGAATACAGAGGCATCGAGGTATATATGGTAGTCCCCAAAACTACTCCCATTCTGAATTGGGACTATAATTATTACAGGAGATATAATTTGAGTAGTTTTATCTCACCACACCATATCTCAACCTTTTGATCTGGTCTGGCATTAAAACTCCAATGACTTCATCTTATTACCCTGATTTTCATCAACCTTATGATTGGGACGTGTTTGATCTCGACCACATGTTTCTTTTAAAACTTGTGGTTTTCCCATGATAGTTCGATCAAATCCATGTTTAATCCTGACCTTTTCATCAGTTTTTAAACTGTTGAGGCCACTATATCCATCTGATCTGGCTTGTTTGATCATGGATATCCAGCATTTTCCTCTACTTCCTTTCTTTTTCTTCTTCATTACACCACACCAGTATATTTCATCCCCATTTTCCACTATTTCTCCCTTAGCCTGTGATACATTCTATCACTCACCTTAGACCCAACATTTTCGTTTTTCCACAAGTCAATTGTGGGTGTATTAGTTTAATACATCCCCTTTTGGTGTATCATGAATGTTTGACATAAAATATATATAGTATTAGACAACGTATCCATTTAATGTTTGAGTTGATTATGGGTTTCGTTTTTTTCGATGTAGATATATTTTCTTACCTTTAGGCCTTTTAGTTTATATTTTCATGTTGAATAATAGTATATAAATATATAAATTTATATAATGTTTACATAAACTGTTTATATAAACCTTTATTTCCACCTTAACCCTAATGGTTTTCCTATAACCAACTCTTCTTTGACTTCTTCTACTTTAAGCCTCAATTTTTAGTTAAGTAATGGTTTATTTAGTTTTGTGTTTAATTGAACCATATTAATTTATATGTGTATATACAATTATATATAAACTCCAAACCAATTATTTTTCACATTTTTCTATGGATAAGTATTTGTAGGATGTTAATTGCCCATATAATTCATAGAATAGAAATTTTAGCTTCGATTTTGATATGTAAAAGACATATATACACTTTCTATATATAAAGCTATATTTATATATATATATATATATTAATATTAATCTGAATAAGGCTTTCATTTAATTGATATTAAGTGATGAAATATTGTTTTGGAAGTGTATGATACTTATAAGGATAGATCAATATTTGTTTTGGTTATGAAAATTCAATGTATACAATTTATATATATATATATGGTTTTATATAATCTTCAAAGATATTCATATTTTTTGTTTTCAAATGATAATATTTAGTAATTAACTGATTTATTAATTAATGTGTTATTTTTAAAATGGTTTACTAATACTGATGTTGAGTAACTGAAATAATATATATATGTATAAGTATATATATATATATATGTGTAAGTATATATGTATGTATAGTTCTTTTTATCCAAATCAGATTCGGTTTCTATTCTTAAGCAATCATTTTTAAATGTGATCCCAATCCTTATACATATTCTTCTAGTTCTGATTTATAAAACCCCATGAATATATATAAGTATTAAAAATACAATTTGATATTAGAAAAAATAACAGAACATTGTTTTGCAATGGCATGCCAATTTTTTAATAAAGAAGTCATCACATTGTTATTTCAATTGAAATTACATTCATCTCAAAATATAATTTAAGGATAAATAGTTGCAATTATTTTTGGTTTAATAAATATACACAAGCATGAATAAACACAAATAGTGAAGTGTGTTTATTTATTTATGCATCAATATCTCCCATGAAATGAATGTTATACATTTACAAATAATATTTTCTCTTTCTTGATTAATCTTCCACAAATAATACACTTATTCATTTAAGTGTATGATTTTGTTGACACTCCTTATTATAAGATTATGGAAATTATTAATGATAACTGTCGTAAATTCAAGAACATGTTTTTTATATAAAATGTTCACTTCCAGGAAATAAAGGTTTTGAATTTTTGTGATATTATCTTTTGTAACAAACTACGAAATATGTTATTTTATGTGAACCAGTTATCATATAATGAAAATTTATTCTTATTAATCCACACATGTCATGGATAATTTTGATTTATCCATAGCCTAATGTATAACTGAAAAACGATGCAGTCTTTAGATTAATGTTTAAATTTAATTAATGATTCTATTTGTAGAAAGAATAATCGTAAAATGCAATATATCTCTTATAAGAAATTATGGATTATGGATATAATTATTCAATATGGTATGAGACACTTTTAATAAGGGACATAATTTTGTTATTGAAAGAGGTATGGAACACTTTGAATAAAATTCATAATTTAATAAATCAATGTGTTTAGGGATACTTTGATTTAAAGACTAATTAGACATATGAGGAATGTATAAGAATTATTATGTGATGGGTGAGGCCCTATATAGCATCTCTATGCATTAGTAGGTCTCATGAGACAATCTATAGTCTTGGAACGAGGCCTCAATAGAATGATTAAGTATGGTCTTTGCATGATTCCTTGATAGAATGTTTGTGATTGTATGGAATTATGCATTTCCTCATTATGTTAATTAATATTTAACCAAAAATGTGATTATTCAACTTGTATCACATCCTTGGTTAAGAATACATTACTTTTGATAATAGAAATAACATCACATGGCATAATGATGTATATAATTAGAATGTCATTAATAATTAAAGTGTATAATCTATATTCAGAACATTGATATATAAGTTTGAAATACATTTTTCATTTCATGAATTGTATTTTATTTGTTATGTTATTTATGGTTTTTATCTTGTTCAGTTATAAGAAAGTATTATGTAATGTTCTAATTTTTTACCTGTACCCTTTCATGTCACTCCAAATTTAGTTTGATCAACTCTTAGATTATATATAGCATTCCATGAATTTTTATACTTGTATGGATATTCTAAAAAGGGTTGTATTTGTATCCTTTAAATAAATATCGAAATTATTGATTATTTTATTTCCCTTAAAGTTATTTCACGAAAACTTTGAGAAATAAAGATGATGTACTTTGTTAACTATTTTTTTACTTTTATGAAAATGTTTTATTCTTTTTTAAAGGTTGTTTTTAAAAATGGCTTTCATTAATTTGTTTTATAACCCCTTACATGGAATTCTTTTCTCACCCTACGTCTTTAATATAATATTACGTGATTAGTAGATTGGTTAGCTTTGAGTTATTCTATGTGGTGGATGCCTTATAAATCTTATATCATTTAATATTGAAGAAGAGTATCAGTTGTATTTGTTATTCTAGAACCTATTCCAAGAGGATTCCCTATGATGGAGTGTTATGTGTAATGTCATTAACATATATTTATTAAAAAAAATTTAAACACCATGTTTTAGCCCCCAACTCCGGGCTTCTGGGGTTGGGTCTTCATAGTTGGTAAAATAGGAACGGCCTAGAATATTCTAGAAAATTAGAATATAAAAAAATATATGCTTCGCTGACTAAAACTCATTCCACAAATTTTTAGATGGATGGTGACGGTACGTCAACAAATATTTTTCTCTTCCTACAGAGGCATAATAAACAATGATTTTTAAGTCGTGTATGGATGAATTTGAGTACTTTGGAAACATTTTCTTGACCTGCAAACATATTTACTACAAATCTAACAATCCTATAAAAATTAACCTTTATCGAGGATCAGGCATTCATTATTTACTCCTAGTGCATGCTCACATCCCATTATATGCATGTCGTGGAACGTACATTGAGGGCCCCATTAAATTTATAACCCTAGCCAATGTTTTTTTCTCTGAGGGATTTCCAAGAAGCCGATTGTGAGGGTGACCTCCACAATACATATTTTTGTCAAATCATGTCCTACAATCTATATGTTTGAGTTAGAGACATTGAAATTCTAGAGGTCCATCCTTTTTCATTAATATTATAGAAATTGATTACATATTGATGTCTCAAAACTTTACACCCTCACGCCACTCACTCAAAATACTATACTTGTGTATAATAGTTTGACTCGAGTTGCTCATGCTACATCTGGACCACAGAAATCGAGCAGATGGAAATTGTACTGGCAATTCATTTAACCGGAATGAAGCGGGAAAATCACCGACACTGATGGAACAGATGAAGGAATAAACTCAATATTGTATTACACTGAAATAATGTTATTTAGTAATGATTAAAAAATAATTTTTAGGGAAAACAAGACTAATGTCTATGGGATGGTTCAAGAAATCATAATAGTGGATCGAATTGTAAGGATTCAATTCATTTAAGTGGGAATAATGTGACACGTCGAACATATTTATTATTTTTATAATAATATTTTGTAAGCTATTAGTATTATTTTTTTAATAATGGTTCTCTAAAACATAAATACTTGAAGAATAAAAATAATACATATATTATTAAATTTAAATAAAGAAACATTGCATTTCTATAAGTCCAAAAGACCATAACTAACCTAAAATATCTATTAGAAGTCCTACCAGAATCACTAGAAGACCACCAAACACCACAAACATAACAAAAAAGTAGTGAATAACTTTTAGGTCTATCACAATGAAAAAAAATTAGAAATAACAATGGAAATTTTACTATGCATCAAGGAGATGTTCTATACCATTACTATAATAAAAAATGGGTTTGATGTTTGGAACACCCTAAACAGTTACTTTTAAGTCCTTGAAGATAAATATTACTATTGATGGCTATTTGGGTCCTTAGGGGACTCTTTGTTTCAGTAATGGTTATAAAATTTTATAACTGTTAAATATTTTGATTATTTTGATTATTTAATGTATTTAATGTATACATGTATTTTATGAATTTTAATCGTTTTAAAATTATTTAAATATTTTAATGATATATACATGGTTAAATAAAGATATGGTTTTAATTAAAGATATATTTAATATTTGTATTTTAAAAATATAATAACCATGATGTTTCTCTTAAAATACCATTGTATGACATAGTCTTTAATTGAGGATATAGTTATATTTTGAACATATAATGTTTTAAAACACATATTTTATACAAAATTATGAAAAAATGATATTTTTAATTACGTTTTACTATGAGAATGAAGATATATATATTTTTATTATTATATATGTTATTATTTTAAAATACTAAAATATGTGTTTTGTGTTTAATGAATTTTTTATAACACATATTGGATGAGTACCCTCCCAACCATGGAAATACATAATGCCCAAGCCCTAAAGGTTCGATGGGAATCTCATAGTGGTAAATGAAGCCAGTCAGAGTGCCTGGATAGCACACATTGTGTCATGATCAGGCTCGTGTGTAGGGACAAATCAGGTGCGCACAAGGGGTGAGGCATGTCACGGCCTGGTGCCAGTAAGGGTGAGCCAAGGCCCGAAGGTGGAGGTCCAATGTGTAAGGACCACACGGCATGTGTTTTAGTCTCATTGGAGTGAAGAAAGTGGTGTCTAGTTAAATTATGTGGTCTCAACCCCGCTCTCGTTTTGATGTGTGACTACAATTTTTTTCTGTAGATCTAACCTGATTCGTTCGATCACGTCGTGCAAGATATCAACCGTCTAATCTGGTCTGGCCTATGAACTCATCCAATCACTTCCTATAACCATGATTTTCAACAACCATCTGATCAATATAGAGTTTATCTCAACCACACATCTCTTTTAAAACTCTTGGTATCCACATGAATGTCTTATCAAAGTCGCATTTAATCTCTATTGTTCATTAAAATATCTCTAGAAGCCCCCACAGCCATCCGATCTGGCTTTGCTGCTCGTGGCCCTCCATCATTTTCCAATTCATCCTTTCTTCAACTTCTTCCTCACCCCACACCATTAGTCATTTCCCTCCTTCTCTACTATTCCCCCTCAGCCTTTGATCCTTTCCATCTCTCTCCTCCGACCCAAACTTTTCTTTTTTCCATAAGTCCTCCAAGGGTTCATTAGTTTAATGCAACCCCTTTGGTGTATCATGTATGTTTTACAGTATATATATATATATATATATATATATTATTAGAAACCTGATCTATTTATTATTTTAGTTTAATATGGATTTTATTTTTTCCCAAATAGTTAGATTCTGTTTCATTTAGGGCTCATTTTTTTATATATTCACATTGAACTGTATTATATATAATTATATATAAATATATAGATTATATAAACCATTTATATAAACCTCCATTTTCACATTAACCATATGTTTTTTCATCCTTTAACTCTTCATTGGCTTCTTCTCTTTTCAACCTCACCTTTGAGTCATGTATGAGTTTATTTAGGTTTCTATTTAATTGAACCATATATAAATATATGTGTATATATGTTTATATATAAATACCAAACCTATTCTTTTTCACATTTTTCAAATGATGAATATTGGTATGATGTTCTGTACTCATATAATTCATGTAAGGGATATTTTAGCTTCGATATTGATATATAAACCCCATATATAGAGATTGTGTATATAGGTTATATATATATTAAATTTAATCTGAATTATGTTTTCATATAGTTGATATTATGTGAAGAAAAAATGTTTTTTAAGTGTATGATACTTATTCTGATTTATCAAACATTGTTTATGGTACCAAAACTCCATGTGTACACTTTATATATATACAGTTTTGTATACTCTTCATACCTAATCTATTTTGTGTTTCTGAAGTGATAATTATTAGTAATTAACTATTAGATTTAAGTTTGAATTACTTGTAAAATGGTTTACTAAGATAGGTTTTGAGTTTCTAAAAAAATAAATATATACATAAGTATATATATAAATCTATATATGTGTATATAATGTTTTTAATCTTAATCCGGTTAAGTTTCATTTCTTAAGAAATCATTTTTAATGGTGATCCTTGTCCTTATACATATTATTTTAATTATGATATTTAAAACCACATATATATATATATAAGTATTTCAAATAAAATTTGATAATGGGAAACAATAACAAAAAATTGTTTTGTTGTTGTGTGACTACATATTTTAAAAGAAGTCATCACTTTGTTATTTCAATTAACATTACATGCATCTCAACTTTTAATTTTAGGATAAATAGGTGGAATTTGTTTTTTATTAATCCATATACCAAAAAATACATAAACACAAAAAGTGAATTATTTTAAATTATTTATGCATCGATATATCACAAGAAATTAATGTAATATATTAACAAGTATTTTTATTTAAATCCTGATAAATCAGCAATAATGAATACTATTGATTATTTAAGTGTATGATTTAATTAACACCCCAATTTATCATAGAATGGAAAATATGAATGATTAATATCTTAAATTCAAAATAGTGCATTTTTTATATGAAGTGATCATTTTGATGAAAAAATGTTTTTAATTTAAGTGTTATTATCTTAGGTTACCAACAATACAATATATTATTTTATGTGAACCAGTTATCATCTCTGGTACAAATGTATACCCATTAATCCATTCATGTCATGGATAATTTTAATTTAGGCATATCCTAATGTATAACTGAAAACACATATAGTCATTAACCTAATGTTTACATTTAATGAATGATTATATTTATATAAAAGTTAATTGAAAAATGAAATAAATCTCTTGGGGTAACATATTGATTTTGGATTTATTTATTCAATGTTTTATGGGAAACATTGAATAAGATGCATAATTTAATTATTCAAATTTGTATGTGAAACTTTGAATAAAATACAAAATGTAATAAATCATATTGTTTTGGGACACATCTATTTAATGAAATATTAGTCACATGAGGAATGCACCAAACTTTTTATGTGATGAGTGAGTCTCGCTATATACTCTTAATGCATCGGTAGATTTCATGAGACAAAATATGGTATTGGCATGAGGCCTCGAAAAATGATTATGTATGACCTCGACATAAGGCCTTGAGATAATCTTTATGATTGTCTAATATTATGAATTTCTTCAATATGTGATTAACATTTAACCAACCCTATGATAATTTGACAAGTATAATATGATTGGTTAAGAATATTTTACTTATGATAATGGAAATAACTTCACTTGGCATAATGATATATATACATTGCAAGTCATTTATAAAGCATGTGTAGCATCTATTTTTGAACATTTATATAGAAGCTAGGAATTCATATTTCATATCATGAATTAAATTTTATGTGTTGAGTGAATTATGATTTTGTTTCTTATGAAATTCTATGAAGGTATGATTAAATGTTCTAATTTATTACCTAAACCTTTTCATGAAATACCTAATTTAGTTTGAACAAATCCAGGCTTATGTGCGGTATTCCATTCATTTTTTATAATAGTATGCATATTCTGATAAGAGTTGTATTTATAGCCTTCAAAGAAATATATATGTTTTACCTAAAAATGATTTCAGACATCCTTTGAAAAAATAATGATGACGTACTTCATAAAATATTTTTTACATTTAAGAAAATGTTTTATAATTAATTTAAAAGGTAGTTTTTAAAATTGAATTTCAAAAATTTGATTTGAAATCCCATAATGGAAGTTCTGGTGATCACCCTATGTATTTAATCTATTTTTAAAATATTATTATATTGTTCTTCTTTGAATTATTCTATATGGGGTCTTCATTATGAAGCATATCTCATTTCAGTTTGGAATAAGAATATTAGTTATATCTAGTTTTATGACCCTACCTTGAGAAGATTCTATATGATGAAAAGTGTTGTGTAATTTTATCATTATATTTTTATTAAACAAAGTTACACAACATGTTTTAGGAATCGACATCAGACTTCTAGGGTCAGTTCGTCACACTATTTCAAACTAGTAATGAAAAAGGAGACATTGGGTTATGTGACTTGTTGCTACAACTGTCTAAGTGAATGCTAAACATCAATGGACTACTTTATCATTTTATTAATTTACCATTATATTATAGACATTTGATGATGTTAAAATGGACATCATAAGGATTATATGGAGGACCCATTATAAGTGTGATCCAATTTTAGTGATTCTGGATCAGTTGATAAAATTATCAGATTTGTTGCTGATTCGAGTGACTTCTACTATTGTATATTGTGTCCGTTTTATGACCATTAGATATTACATTTACATTAGGATACCTAGAATATTGAATAATATAGATACCAATGATATACATAATTAATATGGAATGGGATTCTCACATATATTGGTAATTGAGAGTTTTAATAGGGGAATTTTCCAGCTATAGATAGGAGGGGGGTCAGAGCAGACTACTCATGTTTTTTAAGACATGCTATATAAATGCATCCTAGATTTTGGTGGGAACTAAAAAAAATTAGTTTTTATTGTGTTCACATATAAAAATAGTAATTATAAAATGAACTAGAATTAACTAAATGTGGAATACTATTTCAGGCTATATAGATCACCTTTCTGTTTTTTAGATAATTGATTATTAGAGTAATCGGGACTGACCATTATGCATGCGGATATAGAAAAGTGTAGAAATAGGCATTATACTGACCATTTTGTAGAGAAAATATATTTATATTGTGTTTTCATGTTTTCCTTCATGTTTCAACTATATTGGGTCACCATCTGATTTGGAAATCGGGATTGTTGGAACCCATGTATGTTTATCTATTTGGGGATTTATAGGGGATCAGACCAGTGGAATGTCGATCAGATCTTTCATAGAGATAAGGTGATGTGCATGTTTTTTCCTTGTGTCACAACATCCTAAGTATTATCTCAACTATTACTATGGGAAAAATAATTATTATGATGATCTTGAGGTTCACGTTCCCATTAAGAAGCATATGATTCATATTATTGATCATGGTGAGAATGTTTTGTGGGATAAAACCATGTCACTAGTTCGAGTGAATTGACATCATATATGTGATCTAGTGGGAAAATGGGATTGATAGTTTGATAATAGTACTCAGTATCTTGATATTTATACCATGAAGACTTATTGATGGTTTTGAGATATGATCCTAGATAAACAAATATGAGGTGGGGAGGTTGAGTGGTCCATAATATGATGATGTGTTACATTTCCTTTTAAAGTTTATTAAAAACGTCTTAAATGGTAATTGGAAAGATTACTAGGTGTATAAGATATCTCAATAGTATCATGTAGGTTTAGGCCATAGAAAAGGATAAAATTTTCTAAATAGTTCATGGAGTGCGGTTGGAACAAGGATATTACTAAATATTCCCCATACCTACGTGTAAAAAAGGATGGGGTTCGCAGTTTTTCAACTTTGAATGGTTTGGCCAAAAACCATATGGTATTTGATAGAACCATCCTGAAAAGACTCTACATATTTTTTAAATCCATGTGAGATTCCCATAGAAATAGTGAAACCCATTTTCGAACATATTTATGTGGCCACTCAATTAGTACATGGTGTGGAAACCAGTGTGGAAAAACCTTATGCCTCTTATATGAGGCAAATTTTTCAACTATCCCCAATGGTATTATATGATTCCTATATAATTCTCCTTTAATTTTCATATAAATTAGAATAATATATGAATAAAATTCACTTCTGTATTCCAAGCATCATTATCCCTAGATTTTTAAAATTATGAAGTGTTGTTCATTGTAAATCAAAGATCTATGTATGTCTATAAATTCCATTACATATATATTATAGATAAATTGTTATGGTATTTTATTCTATTTCTGAATATCTAAACCTGAATTTTTCTTTAAGGTTCTATGAGTTCTGTTTGACATTTTTCAATCTTGAATCAATTGTAATTATTGGACAGTGTTTATCAATAAACATATGATAGGTGGTAAATAATTTATATCCCATATTCATTTTATTAGGTCTATATATACATGTTTATCCCATTTTTTTTACATTATATGAATATATGATTTGATAATGAATTGTAAATTGGATAATTAATTGATGTGTTTCATCTCTCACAGACACTGTTGGATTAGATGGTGATTTTTTGACTAGGAAAATGGCCATCCATTGGATGTGACTCTCCCATGATAATGAAAAAATGACATGTTAACTGAAAAATTATAGTGTTTATTATATTAAACCATTATGATGGTTTTTGGATTTTTGTAAGGAATAATGGTTTATTTAACCTAAATTCAAGAATAGAATTGATTTATATCTTATAAAAAGTGTATATGTGATATGTGGGTAATTATTTATATCAATGGGGGTAAATGGTTTGAAAGGGGATGAAAATAGTTATAGTTTTCATTAAACAATGAAACTCTCTAGTTATTTAATTGTGTTAATGTTCGTAATGAGGTAAAAATATGATGTGATTTTGCTTTAAAATGACTACCCAAATGGTTATTATTTTTAATAAATTATCTTTGAGAATGACTATTTTTAAATATGAGTAATGGGATGGGATAGAATTTTATATTAGTGGACTATGAAATAACAACATTGGTGGATGGAATACGGTGATTGAATGTTACTGTAAACATCATTTTACATGTGTATGGTTGGGGTTGGAGAGAAAGGATATGGGGTCCTACACATCATAGAGGGTGGATTGGAGGTATCAAATAATGTTTCTAGGCTCAACTGCAACATAATGTGTGGATGGAAATAGAAAATTCATTATCTAAGAATTGATGATAGTGAACGTGGAATGGTTGCATGATTTGATTCGAAAATTTAACATGATATAAAAATATTAAATTAATTTTTTAGAGTTTTAAATTGTTAGAAGAACATATGGTTTTTGATTTATAATTACTATGTGGGTAGAATAAAGTATGGTCAGTTGGCTATCATTAAGGATCCCAAGAGGCCACATGACTAGTTGATATTGTTTATTTATGAATCGTTTTTCATCTACTAAAATTTATTCATATTATTGTACTTCATAGTACAAAATTTTGGGTAAGATATTTTATATACACTAATAGTTGTGGCCTTTTGAATTGTATACGCACCCTACATAGGTTGTTATGTGGTTTCCAAGTAGAATATTATTATAATTGATTTGAAAAGAGAAAAGGTAATTTGGTAGTTGGTTGAAATTATATAGATCATGGAAAATAGTATAGGATATTCCTTCGAAACAAGTTTTGGGGGTTTTTATGCTTTTTATATATCATTTCATCTTATTACCTAATCTTACATAACATGGTTAATATATTCCACTATCAAATCAATACTTCCCTGATTTTGGAATTTGATATTTGATGTAAAAAAATTATAACAATTTCATGACGATATTTATTATATTCAAATTGTTGGTTCCCTCCAGTAATAAAGGTATAGTCTCCCACACATGCCTTACTAAACCACGTCAACTAGTTGGAATCCTTTGAAATAAAAAGAGTTAGTCTATACGTCCTATCACCAACCGGCTCTAGGCATGAATTCAGTTGAACCTAGGTCGACACAGTTCAAATATTGTTAGTGAATTAAAATGACCTCTCAATATATTAGGAATGCATTGGACAAGTAGTGATGGGAGTGGATGAGATTATATATCATCTCGATGAATCTATAGGTCTAATGAGACTAAATTAGTCGTACAAATAAAAAATAATAATGTATAAAAATGAATCAGTTAATGTTTCTCAGCACAATTATTTCATGATAATGATATCATGATTTATTAAATCATTACATTTAATACTAATAATTTACCACATTAATAATTATTAATTATTTTTACATGATATTAGTACATTAATTTAAACACGGATACATTTTTAATCCAATTAATAAAAAAATATAATTTGTTTTAATTATTTATCTTAACATATTGATTATGAATTATTTACTCATAACATATTCTATTTTACATAATCCTCAATGAGTGATTGAGATAGACTTCAATTTTTAACTTATGATAAAAAAACAATTAGTCAATCAGTTTCTTAATTAAAAACATTTACTATCTCTATATTTTATAAATGATATCAAATGTGAAATGTGAAGCATATTTTTATTTCATTCTCCAAGACTTCTAAACTGATTTAACTTTAATAATAATATATCTTATATCTTATTATAATGAATTGAAGTAGACATAGGCTTTGGTTTAATAGATTTCTGGGCTTTACATCTTTTATTAGGAGATGTTTTGTATAATCCGTAGGAATTAGATTTAGTGAAATGTAGATTAGTTAACATAACACTTTCAAAAACATTAAGGATATGTCTAATTATAATAAATATCAAAAAAATCATTTTAAGGTATATATTATTCATTTTTTTATAATTAAATCACTATATGGATAATATATGTTGACTTTGAATTGCCACATTCTCAGCTTGGGGTAATGTCCTTCAAAGGATTTGGTCATGTATTTATAAAAATTCTAGTGCACTTCTATTGATCCATTTCTTTGATTCTAGTATGAAACTCATAAGGGATATTCTCAGATGAACACACATTTTTTATGTACCATAATATGGTATTTGAAAAGATGATAAAAAACACTTCATAGGTTTAACCTAATTTTCACACAGTAAAAAATGGTGTCGTGATTTAATAATAAGATTAATGGTTTTCCATGATATTTATAAAGACTATTTTTTTCTACTAATATGAATATGATATTCTATTAATAAATAGAAAATAAATGAATAAATATAACATTGAGTGTGATGGAAAACGTGGTAATCACTAGAAACAAAATGGGTTGATGACTATATTAAATGAAATTGTGATTTTACCCAATCATTAATCCATATATATTATTAAAAACTTACACCTTAATGAACTCTTAAACTCACTAAAGAACATACTAATAGAGTTCAATGAGAACTCTAGTGGAGGAGGCCATAGGATATTATAGGTTTAGTTCCCTTCTATTATTAAATATTGAAATATACCACCTAGATAATATATAAATTGTATAATAAAATGTTTTATTTGATGAAAATAATAAAATAGATAATTTAATTATTTAGAAAAAATTGAAGAGTGTGATGGAAAAAAATAATTTTTATCCTATAATTCGAGTTATAATTCATTTTATAAATCTGTGGAACATGATAACTATCTGACTTAGTGAACTCTTTTATCAGATGAATCTCAGAATAAGGATGTTATTATTCTATGATATGCATTAATGTATAATTATTGAGGTGTTCATGTATTTTTAGTTATGAATAATATTATATAATGGTATTATAAATGATATTATGATTATATGATTCATGGAACTCATAATCATTTTTTTATCAGTGTTAATCAATTGTTTTTGTGAATATATTGAATGGTTATGATTGAAATGAAAATATGTGTAGTGATAAGGTAATTTTTTTTGGAAAACATATGATTTAGGGAGAGATGATACATAATTTGTGTTTGATATTTGGAAAAACCAAATGTGTCATATGATTATTAGTCGATCTTTGATAATATTATTTAAAGAATTTATAACTTGTTTTGGCTTTATGTGATCATATTTTAAAATAATTAATTATAATGTGGGTTGTATTTAAAATATAGTTGTAATTGTATTTGTACTTGTTTTATTGAAATCATTTTCTATAGAATAATTGTTTTATATTTTTTAGACATATGTTTAATGATATTAATAAAAATTATGGTTAATATGATAAATGATAATGAGGTATTTACGGTTTTTTGGGATAAAAGAGCTAGTATATTATTTAAATATATCATATAGGAAACCATATATGTTAATTTTTAAATATGGTTATTTATTTATATAATTATCAATGTTATACCTTTCATTTTATAATTTAGTAATAAAGATTAAATTTATTATTTCATCTCATGAAAAATGATCCGTATTCGATGAACTATTCTAAATATTTTGGTTTTGGTAAATATCTAGTGATAAGATTAATGGATTTTCATTATTCTATGTATCATATGATAAATTTAATGTTAATTTCAATGATTCAATGCGGAAATATTCCTATTGAATATTTATTTAAGGGAATAATAGAAGCAGACCCAAAGGAGGAAATTTATCATATTAAATTGAAATAAATATTGTATATATATTTTATCATGTTCTCTAAATTATTAGTAAATAAATCCCATAACATTTGGGAAACTATATTAAAATAAAAATTTCACCCATTTACCTTTATTTATAATGAATTGATGGTCTCTTCTCCCCGTATGGATATATGGTATTGAGATAGATAAATTTCTCCTGACTATGTTCTTTATCAAAAAATATTTTTCCTTGGACTTTGGTTTTCTTTTCTATGTCTATAATCTAACTCCACACCACAATTCCACTTATCTTTGAATCCATTTATTTTATTTCTAGTAAACCTTTTTGTTTCGCACTACCCATAATTAAAGGATATTTCATTATTAATGTAGATGATGTTGGATTTAAAGAGTTTTTGAAACCTGGTTGACTGAAGTAAAAATGTTGGGGAGCATTTATTTAAGAGGGGTATAATAAAACCTCTTAATAAATTATATGAACTATAATTATGATATAATATACAACATAAAACATCAAACCTAAATGAGAAAAGATGTATTATTACTTAAATGATATACATATAACCAAGCCATTAAATTGGAGAAAATAAAATAGATAAAACACTATTAGAAATATATATATATATATATATATATATATATTTCACAATGAATGGAAATATATTAAACAATTATTTGGAAATATGAACTCAATTTTTAGTAATGTCATTTTATTATTTAAAAATACAATTTTTAAATTTATTTTTCAATTTTTTGTGACAAAATATTATAATTAATTTGTTCCAATTTTATAAAATAAATATTATCATAAGGTTATTTTTTGAATCCTAAAAATATAATTACCTTATTTATAATTTTTTTATTTTTTAAGAAATATCTAATTTTCTTCTAAATAGTAAAAAATGCTAAATTCTTCAATTATATAATTTCTTTTAATTAAAATATGGAATTTAAAAGTAAAATTGCATTATATAGTTTATCATAATTTATAATTATATATTTTTATAATAATATACGTAATATCCCTTTTAAGTTTTGATGTTCATGATTATTTTTTAACTTAATATTCATGCTTTAAAAAAAATTGAAAACAAAGCATTGCACTCTTTGTTTTTATGTTAAATTTATTTCTTCATCATCTAGTAGCTGAATATTTAAAAAATTTCCCCATTGTTGGATTATAGGTGTCAAAATTTGTTAAATAGGCCCATTTTATTTTTATGCAGTATAAATAGTAAATGTTGTAAAATTTATCCCCTCTATAATGGTATATTCGTAATTAATGTTGAAGTAATATGATAAATAATTAAACAAAATAACCTTTAAACTTTATTTAATTTAATTTTTTCATTAAATTTCATTGGTAATCATCCAAACCTAGAATATAACATATATTTTTCTATTTGTTATTATTTGTCTACTATATTTTATTACATAATGAAAACTCAATAATGTTACTCTATGAGTTTTATTAACTCTATGTTTTTACATATAGACAACACAAAGATATATTCAATTAAAATAATTATTTTTATTATAATTTCTTTTATTATTGTAATTTTTTAAAAAACTTATTGATGATATAATTACCTTAAATGGTTGTGAAATGCAAACACTATATTTATTCAATTAACATAAAAGTAAAATAATTTACATTATAATTATAAAAGGCAATATAATTTGATGGAATTACTATTTTCCAAAAATATTGTACATAAATATAGAATGTTAGGGGTGTGTGATAGGATTATATTCAAATTAATTTGTTTTCATGTTCTATTTCAACCATTCATGAATTATTATATATATATAATGAATAAATATAATATTTATTACAGAAAAATAATTATGGATATTATGGATCTATATACCTTGGAAAATAATGAAAACTTCCACAAAAAATGTTTCATGAGAAAATGAAGTTATTAACTCCTAAAACAAAGTTAATAATGAACCATTTTTAACAAAAGGGTGATTGGAAATTATAAGAGGACCATATATGAAATTTTTAATATGATTTTTTTTTCTTGAATAAATTATATCATAATTTAAAATCATTATTAACTTGGTTACTGAAAATAAATCCAATTTAAAGATTACCCTAATGTGTTTCATAACTCAATTTATATTCATTAGGCTATACTTCTACATCAATGACTATATTATGAAATGATTATGTGTTAAAAATATTTGGATTTAATTATGTAATATTTCCAAATTTTTAGGTGGATATACATTACTTTCACATAATATCTTTATTTATTAATTTTCACTTAAATGATACAAACATTTTCATTGATTTTATTTCAATTTCAACTCCATTGCGAAATAATTTGTATTATGCACTATTTTACTTTTATGTCGTGTATATACCACCCAATTGATTTTAGTAAAATGAATATCTATTTATTCATGATGAATATATATTTATTCTTAATGACTAATGTTTTTATCATAGGTCACTCCATCACATAAATTTAATTTGTATGTTTCCAAAGTGGAAACATTTTTTTTACAATCTCAATTTTTTGGATTCCACATATTTTAATTTATATAATCATAAAAAATATCATTCAAAAATTAAATCCATATTTTTATCATCATTTAATTAAATGAAATTTCATATTTTCTACAAATATTTACACTCTTTTTAAATTTGATCAAGAAAAAAAATTCAATATAAAATATAATGTTATATTTTTATAGGGAATATATTTATTCCACATCAATATTATTTTATATTATCTTCCTAATGTAATATTTATGTAATCAAATTAATTATTAATGATATTTATTGTTCCTAATTTATTTTTAAAATAAATAAAGGTGTTTTTCTAATATTATTTTAAATTTCATTCTCAACTCATTTCAAAAATATGAAAAAAAATTAAAATGTATGGATATAATAATTTTTTAAAAAATAATAAACATTTTCTAATATATATCTTAAAATATTTTTATAAGTTATTTGAAAATAAAAACTATTTAATGGAATATTATTTTAATTATTTTTATCCGTTTTTTTTAAAATACATTAATTTACCATGAAATTTGTATTCCTAAAAAATTGAATATCATCCTTCCTTAATTTTTTTTGTTGAAAAACATATTTTAGAATAATTTTTTTTATCATCATACATTTGAAATTGTATAAATAATTATTATTTATATTCATAGTATCATGGATATGATTATTGTATAAATTATATTTCACTTATACATACTATAATTTACTATGATAATTAAATATTTTATTCAACAAAGTTGATGTTATTTATCACTCACTCAATAAATATATTTATTGATAAGATATATTTGTAATGAATTAAACTAACCATTCAATATATGGGGAATCCATGGGAAATTTAGTGATAGGTGAGTCCTAGTATTATATATCCTCATGATAAATCTTTGTGTTTCAGGAGAATAATATGTTGGGTAATTTAAATTTGTTTTGATGTATAAATAATTATCGATTAAATTTCCCTTGAGAAATTATTTCATGAAAAAGAGTTCATTTTTCCATAGATCCTTAAATTAAAATTTAAACATTTACATCAATTATAATTTATATATTATTATTTATAATATTGACGAATTTATAATATTTGTGGGTTAATTTTCATTCCCTGATACAGAAGAAATGAATTTATTTCATTATTTTCCTTTCAATATTGATAATTCTATATTTAATAATAATATAGTGCCTCAAACATAAACCTTAATAATCATTTCATCTCACCGATAAATTTTTTCTTTCCCAGGGATATGTTGAAGTAACCATTGAATGTGTTTGATGATAATAAATGATTACCTTTTCTATATTTTTTTATTTCTAATGTAAAATGTGAACATTTTTTGTATCTATGTCATGATGATTTATAAACTATTCAATCCTTTAATATGAGGACCCCTATATATTATTCAAATTTAATGAAGTATACACAGACTCTAGGCTACTAGATTTGGGGTAGCTACTTAGTATATATCCCGAAACCTGACTGTTTGATAGGACATGGGTATTACCTTTTGTGAATTCCTTGATATTTGGGTGTAGTTTTATTTTATATGGGGTTGTGGATTCCACTATGATTTTTTAGATGGAATTATTCTATGGATAGTGTTCGAAGGATTAATATTTAAACCACCACATATTATGTATGTGACCCATAGGTTAGATCTCCATTGTTTTTGAACCAGTAATATATGTTTTTGTTTGGTTTTTTGTTTGGATACGTTGGTTGGGTGAACTATTTTACAATCCATCGGTATGTTTCTTGATGTAGTGATTTTTTATTTTTTATAATTATTTTTATTTATATTTAATCGGTGAATTACATTCTATTCTCAAATTATATTTAACTAATTTTGTAACTCAATGAAGTTCCCTTATTTATGTATAACATTCAGCTGATTTTCCACCATTTTCGTTCATTTAAAAAAGGAATGGGTGCTGATTACCAATTACTGTATTATAGGTTTTTTATTTATTTTTTAGTTGTTTTTTATTTTTATTTGGGAAATCATATATACTAGGTAATAATTTATTTATTGGGAGTTTCATTAGAATTTTTCCCCTATCGACATCAACTTTAACCTGTGACTTTTGTGGGGGTGAGTATTATCTGGAGTTTGTTAAACCCACAATGTCATATTTTGGTTTTTTATATTTTGTTTATGAGTTTGATGGTGATTCCATGTATCCATGAATTTTAATCTAGTAACATGTAAAATTTTAGTTCTTCCATCTATGAATGATGAATTTGAATTTCTTAAAGGATAATTATATTATAATAGATAAATGTAGTTTATTTCAATGTCACATGGTTTGTTTTTCATGGATTTTTCATTGTTAATCCAAAACTGTGTGAGTACTAAGAGAATATATTTGGGCTTCTAGTGATTATGTGGTTCATCACATGACTTGTAAATGATTGGGAGAACTTTATGAAAAGTAGGAAATTCAGCATTGTAGTTGGATAGTTTTTTTTGGAATAGGTGGATCAGGGTTTTTTTGGAAACGTAGGGTGACCAGGGGAAACCATACAAGGTGGTGTTTTTCTAGGAAGATTCCTATGCTTGATTTGTTAACTGTTTCCCCTATGTTTTTTATTTTCTCATTTTAACTTTTAATATTAATTAATTTAATTATCCTACCATTTGAAACAATCACACTCACATTCTAATTCCATAAAGTGGAAACACGCATAGAGGAACACTCATGAGAACCAACCCCTCCTCTATTCGATCATCATTCTTCATGATTTCATGTCTGATATTACATTATATGGATTCTTTTTTCTATGTTACATTCTTCATAAAAATTTTAATAAGATATTCCATTAACCACGTGTTGTGTTCCATTCCTCTTAATATGAGGTGTTTTGTATTTTGTAAATAAAACACATAATCTTGATTTTAGGGTTCCTATTAGTTACTTTCATCTCAATTGGGAATCCACTATGGAAGGTGATGTATTTGAAACCAGTTAAGCACACTCATACCCATTTTTATGTAGGTTTACCTATCGAACTGCCTTATATAATATAATATTACATTAGTTATTATTTTATATACCATTATATACATTTATAATCAATTTATATGTTGTTTTGTTTGTGAAATGTCTAATGGGTGGTTTATATATCATGGAATGTGTTTTTAGCACATTCCATTTTCTTATAAAATTGCTCATCTGGATCATTAAAAAAAGTAATCCATTTGAAATGTTCTCACATTGAGTTTAATGGTTTTTTAAATCCATACAAGTTTTCATTGTCTTTCAAAATATTTTAGAGGATTTTAATGGACAATGGTCAGATGCCATGTTTTGGATTACGAACATGTTTGGATTTGGTAAAGGGATTATAAATATTTATAATAATATATTTGATTTGTAATTTTTAATGGGTGAAATTAATTTTAAAAGATTGTTTAGTTGTAAATAGTGTGTTGACCAATTTATGCAATATAATGGATATTTCCTTGAGATTTTCTTGCTGGTTTTGGTGGTAATTTTGATATTTCATGGATTTATATTCTACTTCTAAATAGTTTTATAATGTTATTTCTAAATTTTTTCACTATAAGTTGTATGTGAAAGGATCGATCAATATTTTATGAATTGATGTTTTATTTATTGGTTGTATAAACCCTTTTTTAACAATTTCGTTGTGATGATAATGTATAAATATATTATGGTTGTTTAAATTGTGATTCAAGATGTGCTTTGAAGATAGGAAACATTTTGGGTGAAATAGGGGATGTAAAGAAGATGTGATTGTGATGATAGATTTTTTATTCTCATTTTCATGAGATTTTTTTATTATATAAGTGTTCCTTATAAATTATTTATTCAAGGACTGACCCGTGGTTTTGTATTTGGATGAACAAATATGTAGCTAGGAAAATTTTGATTTTGAACTAGCTAGTCAAACCTATTTTTAGGCAAAACTATTATATTGGGGTTTCAATAATGAGTTCATATAAGAATGAATCAGGTCATTGGTTGTGTTACCATTAACCTACCAGTAGTTGGTCAGCCTTACCATAACATGTAATTATCCCATTAGTTCATGTAGAGTTGCCTCATGATATATATCTTACATAATTCCTTTGATTATATATAAGACTATGTGTTTTATGTTTTTTGGATGATTATATTTTGATGTATTTATCTGCTTTATATTTAGAAATTGTATTTACTTTTTTGTCTTTTTTATTGGAACCATTTTTTGTGTTTCCTTGATGTTATTTCCGTCATACTGTTTATGAATCACAAATGATGGTTTTGTCTTACATAATAATAAATTTTATTAAAATGTTATTATATTTATTATTTTAATTGGAAACTGGTTTAGGAATATTAATAATCATTTTAAATAAATGGTGTTTTATTCTAATTTTTTGTGAAAATTATGATTTCATTTGATATTGGAAAAAGGGAAATGTCTTTTAATTTGAATTCTTGGGTTAAATTGTTAATTTTAAAATGTCTAACAAGCCTTTTTTATTTTATAAAAATAGATTAATTGTTTAATAGTGATCATGTGGTTATGATTTGACTTGAATTTAAAAACCTTATTTAATATTGTATGTTTAAACAATAATTTTAGGACATATATAAATAAAAGAATTCCAAATATTTAGATAGTTACGTTGGTGTATAGACTTATTTATTGATCATTGAAATAATATCGTAGTTCAATGTTAGTTGTTTAGATTCTATATCCCTCTTTTAGATCTGACACATTTGAATGTAGTTTTTATTTTTCATTTTTTGGAAATTTGTTCATATTAACATATTTTGTAATAGATTATTCCCTTTACAATATTGTTTAGCCAAAATTTCCACTCATTGGAATTAAATTTTCATAATTTCATTTTAGAAATATTTATTGATAGAGTGTTATAGTAGATAACGGTGGATGAACAAAACGTATTTGGTAGGATTATTTTCCAAGGAAGTGATGGAGATTATGATGTGATGGTGGTTTTTTGTGCTCTTTCTATTTAATTAATTTATATTTTATAGTTTGTTCATTCTTTATTATTTGTTTAGAATATATTACCATAGTATAGAAGATTAATTCCATCTATTTTTTATATTTTTTTCTGTATTTATGATAATTAATGGTACAAATAGTTTTCTTGTGTGTTATTTTGATGCCGAGGTAGTAGTTTCCAACTCATTGTGATCAAGAACACCAGTCAGGACAATAGTGGACCAGTTTTTGAATTCCTTATATGGGAAACCCATGATTGTTTGTTACATATATATTCATTATATATACAAATATACTAATCCATAAATGTTATATATGTAAAAATGGATCATAGTGTTCATAGATATGGTAGGATATACATACACATGAATGTTTTATTAATTTTAGATGGATTGAACAAATAGAGGAAAATTAAAATTTATCTTTATTGAATTATTATCAAATTAAATAAATTTTATATATCCATTGATTCTATACCATTTATCATAAATGTAAAATAATACTTAAAAATTTATCATATTTCATCATGGATATTGAAGTCCAAACGTATGCATGATTGACATTATTAATTTCAAAAGGATGGTTTGTTGATGTATAATTATTGTTTCATAAACATAAAAAAATTATATATATGTATGATACTGTATAAATTATTTTATAATGGATACTATTATTTTACAGGACATAACTGAAGAGAAAAAATGAAAACACACTGCTTAATATAATACATCTTTATTGAGAAAGAACTTTTACCTTACACATTTATCCATGAATGGATTCTATTTTAGAAATACCTGATGATAGAGGATTTTAGAAAGAAATATTATATAATATTCTAGATTTCATTGACTTATCTAGAGGGATCAATAATTGTTAATAATGAAGGAGAGTATATGCACATTATATGTGGATGAATGGGTACTCATGTAAATACATAAAGTATTAAATTAATTTTAATTTATTTTCATGGAAACATTTATCTAAATTGATATAATTATTGCATTATATGATTATAAATCTTAATTCCCTGACTTAAAAATTTTGAAGAAGTTTTGGTTATAATTTTACCCTTATCTCTAACTGTTAACACACCATTAACCCTTTTAACAAAT
The DNA here is from genome assembly GCA_963277665.1 of Viscum album. Classification (NCBI taxonomy): domain Eukaryota; kingdom Viridiplantae; phylum Streptophyta; class Magnoliopsida; order Santalales; family Viscaceae; genus Viscum; species Viscum album. Next base: position 900,826,535 of record OY728162.1, on the reverse strand, counting down.
AACTCAAAATAAATGTTGGCCATCATTTAAGGGTAACTAATAATATGATAATAGGAAAAGAGACCTATAAAAGGTAAATGTTTGATTTTTCAAAAAATATACCATCCATATAGACAAATATAATTTTAATGACCCCGACTTATCCCACATAAATATTATATCTTTTTAGATGAATATTTAACATATTACAGAAAACATAGATTGGGGGAATAATATTTTAGTGTATTTAGAAACATGGAAAGATAAAAAATTAGTTTCATAACTATTCTACATCAATATAGTGTATGTTATTTAAAAATATCACCATTCTTATACTCATTATATATAGTACTTTTCATCACAACCCAAGGAAATGAAAACTAAAAAAATGGTGAGATAATATGGTCATTAAGGGTAAAAAGGGATTATACATAAATATAACATGATATTAACGGTACAAGAAAATGATAATAACATTTTAAATCAATCTCCATAAATAATATTTAATATTATTAAGTCATAGAACAAATATTGGATTCTCATAAGACATGAATTATAAAGAATCAAAGATCATGAATCATGATAGTACATTTATTGGTTTTATACATGGAACTACATAATAAACATTAAAATATATTATAATTCCATTGTATTGATGGATAAATACCATTGAAATCATTGTTTAATGAGTTTACTCACCAAACCATAGCAGATATCATGGTTCACTCCCAATACTATAATATTGGAAAAATACCTTACTGATTTGGGATTAATCCCTATTCTTCTTATGTTTTGATGATGAGATATAAATTTTTACCTAATACATTTTGGGGTTAAATATGTCAAACCCAATGTATAATGAAAACTATATATATTTGTTCCACAATATCATAAAATATTATTAATATCATAACCCAGAAAAAAAATGTGTTTCATAAACCATTCATCATAACTCGTTGAATGGAAATTGGTTTCAAAAGTATTACATCATATTATAACCCATTAAATAGAACTGGATTTCATAACCCATTCATTAGTTCATTAAAGAGTAAACGTCAGAAAAATTCTTTTTCATAAAAATATTTTCATTACAATCATATATCATTCATATAAATATTATGAATGGTTTAAATGGATCACATCCCTAGTAAAGCATATGGAATAACAATGTATGTCATCTTAGAATGCAAGTGTCATTTAATTATCCCTTGTAACGTTATTTAATAAAAATAGTATTTCAAATATGTAAGAAAACTTTTCATAAATAGTGAGTTTTAAAAATGCATTATCTATAAATTTATCCTTAAAAAATATAATGGAATATTTAGATATAATTTAAAATAATTCATTTTAAAATATCATTCAATTTTAAACAAGTACTCATAAATGTAAATATTCCCCAAACCGTTTAAAAAAAATTTGTTTAAAACAACAGTGGATGCATGTAATGGAATATATAATGATATTTAGAATAGTTTGATTAGTAAAATATCATTTTCACATTGGAAGTAACTTTTTATTCAAAATAATACACATAGCCATTTTAAAAAACAATAAAAACAATATTGGAAAATTGTAAATAAATATTTGAATACCATTTAAATCAATTATTGAGAAACATATAATTTAAATTTTACAAATAATATTTTAAGAATAATAAATGAAAATAAAATTTAAAAATGATATATTTAAAAATATAGCTAGACTAATATAAATTAACCGTTAAAGAAAATTTATGTTACTTCATTGATTTTTTTTCAAATACATGTAAATGAATGAAAATAAATTTTTGGCTGAAAAATGAAATAATTTCAATATACCATTAAATGAATTTAATTGAATAATTATATAATTAAATAGATGAAAATTAATGGAAAACATGTATTTTCATGATATAAGAATTGGAGAGGAAACATTAGAGTAATTATGTTGAGTTATATAATAATATTTCAAAATTTTAGACGTAATCATATATAATCCAGATAAACGATGAGATTGTAACGTGTGATCATTAAAACTTTATTGACATTGAATCTAAAGCCACATGAATGAACAAAATTTAAAAAAATTATATGTCATGAAATTAGAGGAATTATTTATATAAAAGATCCAATGAGGATTATAAACACTTCATCTAATAATATAGGTTCATAATAAAATTTATGTGTCTAGGAAGAAACATTGAGAAAAAATCACTAACTACATTTATGTATTTTTAATAATAAATAAAATTAAATAGATATCCTAAAATAAATATGTAAATCTCTATAATAATATGTATAATAATCCCATTATAAGTTTATGGGAATTATATAAACCAGAAAAAAGGAAGAAGTTGTGAATAAGGGATGTATCTCATAGATAACAATTGTGAGATGTAAATCTCTCACCGTTATAGTATCTTTCGAATCATAAGCCCCATTAGAGAAAAAATATAATGATAATTTAAATTTAAATAAAAAAACAGGGATTAATATATAAAATGTATATGGGAATATATAAACACCACCAAAAATAAATGAGTGGTGAATCTGACATAATCCTCCCTGAAATAATAGCGTGACATGAAATTCCCTTACCTAAAAACATATATGAATCAAAATATATCAATAATCATATATATAAAATTAAAAATTATTATAATTTGTGACCAAAATCATATTTATAACATCTTGTATGATCCTTTTATAACTTCTTATTAGTCATTCATTTATAAACATGTGTTAATACTGTTGATTTCAGTGTGAACTGCATTGTTTTTTTGGAATTTGTTTTGTGACTGCTCATAGTATTGATCATAGAATATATATAAATAATCTATATAATTATATTGACATTAAAAATATAGAAAATAATTTTTTTAGTATCTACATCCATAAAAAGAATTTACAGATGGTAAAATTAAATAAAAAATTCTAGGATATGGTATGTCGTGTCTGTGCATGATCGTTGTTTCCATTTTTAAAAAGATTGAATTAAAATATTGTTTAATAATAATTCATATTTAAATATCCATTAAGATGTAATATACCAAGAAGGTTCATCCAAGGGTGTAGGACCCATTGCTCCAAACTTTATTGAAAAGAAAAATGAAATAGTACACAAGAGTTTAGGAGATGTTAACATGCAGTAAGCCACATCTTAAACAAAACACAAGTGCACATCCAGAAGTTAACTTTTCCGAGGCCGACCACGACCCCTGGCTCCACCCCGATCAGTAGGATGTCGACCTCCCCCCCCCCCCCCCCCCCCCCCGTTGATTCCCCATCACAGGAATCTTAGAAGAGGAGTCCCCGTGCATTCTATCTTCAGTTATTGCATCCCGAAGAAAAGTGGATTGCTGCTCCTTCAATTCATGAGGCCCTGCTTGCACCCCTTTTGTGACATGCACATCCTTGTCCAAGGCATCGGCTACAACCTCAGCATCCGATATCCCAGTACACCTTCTATTATTGCATCCTACACTCTTCAAACCATCTAAATGAAGTAAATCAAATTCAGGATTATTAATGTTCTCTAACATGGAGAAGAAATTAGCAACTGGTTTATACGCAGCCACTGAATCCTTTTGTTCCACCACCGCTGAGGGGTCCAGCTCCAGATTTCCTAAATTATCATGCTCCACATTAACCAGGGAAGAATCTATCCTGTGGAGACAGTCCTCCCCTAAGTCTCCTTGTAAGTTAATTAATTCAGCAGCAAATAAGATTGCATGATTTCCTTGTCGCTCCAGTTTCCCTTTCCTAACCTACTTGACATAATCAGCGGGCTTTGTCTCATGTAGACAGTCCTCCCCTTGTGCAATATGCAAGCTAGCACATTCAACAGTATTCTTAGTTGTACCTTCCTGAATTCTCAACTTATCCAACAAATCACCATCCTCCACTACATTATATTCCTACGGCTTTTCTTTAGAAGTTGAGCAGGCCCTCGGTTTCATGTGCAGCACCATTTGGAAACCTTCATCATCAATAATCTTCATCTTCCCCTTACCAAAATTAGGGGCCATTTCAACATGATTAAGCTCCTTATTGACTTTTTCTTGAACCTCAATTTCATGTTCTGCTTGATGCTCTTCATCCTCAAAAACATCAGCCCATGACTTATTCATAATGCCCATCTCACCATTGATTCTAGATGTCATCTGCTCCAAAGTTTTAACAGTCTCTATATCAACAACAGTAGTAGTATGTTGTGCCTCATCGTCCTTTTGAAAACCATGTTGAACAGCTTCAGCAAAAGTTGGGGTTGCCTTGTTAGGATCCTTTGTTTTGGAGCCATGTTTACTACCATCTTCAACTTTCCTCTTACACTGATCCTGGGTGTGACCTAGTGATTTACATAGGGAACATTTTAAATTCCGACGTCATTGAGCAGGAGCATGACCAATGCATAGGCAGGACTTACAAAAACTAGGCAACCACTCATACTGGATTGAGAGTTCCAGCTTGATTTCACCAGCAACCAGAAATAATGTATCTATCAGCACATTCTCCAAATCAATTTCAACTAGGACACGAGCTAAATGGTCATACCTCAGATGTTCAGTTTCTTTATCTACTTTAATTGGGAAACCAATGGCAGAGGCAACTTCCACCAGGATAGATGGATGCCAAAAAAACTAGTTTAAGACTTTGATCCGGACCCAAGTCTGGGTACAAGAGTTCCTGATTTCCAGAGGACATGAAAGAGGATCCCATTGCTGAACCATGATATATCCAGGTTTCATCGACACTGGTCTGAATCTCCAGGCCGCATTCTTCATTTCTTTCGAAGGGAAAACAATGTGAAAGGTACCTATTCCAATAGAAATTAGACGCCATTCCGTAAACCCCCAGCTCTGAGAGAGCCACAATCGCAAATCCTCAGCCATGACAGGTGCATCATTTCGAGTTCCAGATAATATAAAAAGAAGGGAAAATCGGCATTCTTCCAGTCGATCTTCCAATAACTTCGGGTTTGCTTCGATAAATGAAATCGACCCATTTTCCGTAATCCTTTTGCAAATAGAAGCAGATTCATACCTGGAATCACAGAAGAACAGGTTCCGGGAAGCCGATCCATCAGGCTTTTTCTTAGGGTTTTCTGCAGTGTTCATCAACGAATCTGCAGTGTTCCCCTTCCCTCCACTTGTAGACACCGCTTTCGAAGGGGGAATGAATACCTCCTTCAGATCAAAGTAACACTCCAGGGGATTCGCCATCACCTGATCAGCAAAGTCAAAGGTTCAACATAGTCTTCCTCATCGACTCCCGCATCTCCTAACATGAATAACATCTTAAGATGTAATATATATCATATATATTTTTTAAATAATATTTTATCACCTTCAATGTAAATTTTCTATGAAAAATGAATCACATTGTTTCATAAGGGTATATCCTATTGTACAAACGATTTCCATGATTGTATCTTCCAAAAATAGAATTTTAAAAAATGTATTTGAGATATTACATTTTTGTAAGTATAACCATGTTAAAAATATAATATATTTTAATTTTATCTAACATCAAACCCAACTATGGTATGAGTTGTGGGGAAACAAATTTCTTTAGTTCATGAGGTAGTAGTTTACCTCACACACACACAATGATATTATTTTCCATTTTATGGAATATGATATTGATTTAGATCATGTACAAAAAATAATAAAACAAAATTATATTTAAGATACCATGGTTTTTATAAAATCATTTTATAGTAATATATGAATGATGTGGAGGAATAAATAAAATAATAATGATCATGGAATAATTTTACCTCTTTTCAGGTAACCTCCTTTGATTACAGCAAACATCCTTCATAAGTTGTAATTATGATAAAAAATCTATACTAGAATGTGAGGATATGTTAAATTAATTTATTCTAGTATTTCATTGGATGAATATTTTTTACGGGGTATGAGGAGAGGAGGGTGATGATCTTTTATATGTTGGGGAGAGCACACAATTGAAATTATTGTAATGAAAAAGGTGTACACATAATTTACACATTAACGATGTCACAAAAATGGACAACTCCAAACAATATAATCGATAAGGTCTAAATTGTGTCATACAATGGGTTTTGGACAATTTTATTTGTTATTGTAACCAATATCTTTTATTTTTATTCCCTTATTAACCTATTTTCATATAAAACGTGATAAATAATTTTTCCTATATTTACTATTCATAATTCTCAAGGATTATGCTCAAACTATTTTATAATATTAATTATGCTTATTAAAATTAATTTATCTATTTTTATAAATTTTATTCAATGAATTTTATGATTTTAATTAACAATTAATCCCTTCGAAGAGATGAAAAGGTGGGTTCGACAGATAAATTCATATTATGTTTTAAATATATTAATATGAAAATAAAATAATTCATTGATTCTCATGAAATATATTAATTTATTTAATATATAATGAAAATAATGTTACTTTTAAAACTATAATAAAATAATTCATATGATTTTAAATCCATTAAATGAAAAAATAATTCTTAGTAAAAACATGTATTATACCATATATATAAAAAATTTATTAGATAAAAAAATTATTAAAATTATCATAGTGATGATTTAGAATTTTTTAAAAATTATGTTTACTTTTAATAATAAATTTTTAAATATATGTGTATATTTATTTAATATAATTTCATTGACTGTGAAAAATGTAGTTTTTAGAAAAAATATCATTTGTATGCAATAAAATGAATTTATTCTTATCTCATAACTAGTAAACACATAAAATGAATATTTGAAACAATTTTTTTTAATTTGTAGTATATTAATTTCATTTAAATCATTCAGAAAATGTTATTTTTTTATTTGTTAATATAATAGATATTAATTTTCTTAAAATTAGTTTTTTTGAAAAAATATTTCATTTCTCTTCGAATGATTTTTATTTTTATTTTTATTATTAACAAGTAACCAAAGAATTAATTTTATATATTTATGTGTGTGTGTGTGTTTAAAATTTATAGTCACCTAATTCATTTAATCCTATTTTAAACATATTATTAATATTTTTAGTTGGTCATTGACTATCATTTTTTATCATGTTTTGGTTGGTGTTTGACACGGGTTTCATTTGGCGGCAATTTGAAAATATTAGATAATTATGGATAGTATAACGGTTGCACAAGGTTTTTCAATACCACATAGCCACCATGTAAAACCATTAGAACCTAAAACATTAGGGTTTTCAGGTTTGCTACACTTTTTGGTTAGTAGTTCTCCAACCTTTTAGAACCCAATCAACACATTGGTTGTGCACATATTTAGGTTACATATATTTTCTAACAAAACAACCCTACCAAACTAACCATGCATGAATGATTTTTAATTTTATAATTTTTTTTAAAAAATTCAATACCCTTATTTTGGCACCCACTCAAACCTCGCATGGGTTAAAAAGAAATACTAGGTCTTCGTGGCTCACAATAACAATTTTTTTGTCCTCTAAACCCCTTTATAGGTGAATAAATATGTATATAATCTAATTAAATCCCTTAATAGTGAGTAATTTATCTCCCATTCCATATGTCCCTCTCACTATTTCCTTACACATTTGGGTTTTTATATCATCATGTTATTTATGAATCTAAACTTGTTTGATTTTAATATTTAATTTGGGTTGGATTTATTGATCATTTTTCTGTTATTCGTAGTTTAAATTTATCATTTTAGGTGTTCATATACATGATACAATAATTTGAAAAAGGTTTTTCTACACAATTTATATTTTAAAGACCCTATATTTGACATATTGATTTATATTACACTCAATTAAGTAATAAAAAAAATTTGGTGTGAATTATAATTTGAAATTTTATTGTCACTAATTTTGGGGAAAACTCCAATTTTAATGGAATTGGAAATTTGGGTTTGATTTTAATTTTTCAAAATTGTAAAAATTAGTTTTTAAAACATAATTTCCTAAAAATGGATTAAATATATTTGATAAGAACATATTAAATGTTTAATATTAAAAATTGTATGAATTTATTAATAACCCATGGATTATATTTTAATATAAAGTTGGAATATTGAAATAGAACATGGCGTGATTTTATTTAAAACTAATATGAAGTAATTTTTTCATTCTTGATTTATTGATTAAGAACAAGAATTTATGGGTAGTTTGTGGAATATATAAGAAAATTACATAGTGAGATTAATTCCATAACAAAATATTTATAATGAAAATAAACTGAAAAACATGTTAGGGTAGTAATTTATCATTAAGTAGGAGTGTATGATTGTAATTTTCCTTTATGTGGGAGTGGGTATTGTCGTGGTAATTAACACGAGAGTGTGAGGATCTTATAACCCATAATTATCTTATCTATAGTTAGATTATCTTGTTTCATTTTATCATTACATTGATATATACATATATATATATATATATTGCATTTATTTTGAAACTACATTACTCATGGATAATGATTTATATAAATTATTTTATAAAATATTTACAAAAGCCATTGTTCAAAATTTTTCTATTATTTTATTTGAAAGTCATGTTTTGTTTAAAACTGAAATTGTACACACACACCTATTTTATTTAAAATTTAATGGATGAATGTATTTATTTATTATGTCATTTTTTATGGAAAACATGGTCATACACTAGTTATATTTTTATCTCACAACATAACATTTCTTTTGTGGGATTCTAAATAACATACTACTAGGATTGAGTAAATTGAAAGAACCACTTGTAAGAGGTGGATGTACATAAACCATTGGGCATGGTTTGTTGATACCTTTGTGGTTTTAGCTATATTTTCTATTATTTTTGGTATTTTATGATTTATTATTTGGTTCATGATATTCATTCTTGGTTTTTGGTACTTTATCCTTGAGGTGTTATGAGCATACTAATACGTATCATTATCTTCCATAGTGGCAGACACAGATTTTTTCCATCATTTTTATTGTATGAACATAGGTACTCATCAGAAAACCATGCGGATTTTAACCCTCCTTCAGGATATTTCAGTATTGGCATGGCTATCAGGGTATAATCTTATCTGTGATGGTTTGTAACAATGTTGTTTCAAAGGTTCAGGTTTTACCTATTTACATGATGTGAGAATGTAGTTGAAAAGTATTGATATAAAATATGAGGTACTACGAGTGTGTTAATTGTTATATCTTTTCATATAGATCCTTAAGTCAATATGGGTGTATTTTGAAAATATATACTAAGAATTAATTTTTGTATTCTCCTTTATTTTGATTTCTATAGGTTGAAATAAAAATATTTTCTTATCTTACCTATCAAATTTATTTCCTATGTTACACATGTTTTTTAGTTGATATATATAATTTTTTGATCTCTACAATTTTATTTGTAAATTTGTTGTAGCAACATTCATACAAGATGATTTGATAATCAGATCTCGGTGGAATATATTTATTAAACATGGTGATCTAATTATTTCAGGGACCAAAAGATATTGTGAATTTTTTCTATGATTTTTGGCAGACACTTGCATCCATTCTTATTTAGACAATAGTTTTGTAACCTCATATGTAAAAATATTAAATTCATTATTAGGGGTTCCTTTTTATAATCCAAAGATTTCCCACAAACCATTATTCCTCAATGGGTTAAGGATTTGTTAACCACTATTAGGAATTTTTTTGAGTTCTTAGAGACACCTAAAAATCAAGGTGAAATTTTCCACCTTCAATATGGAATGACCTATAAGGGTATGGTGTGACACAACTATGATGGGGATGAGGAATGATAGTTTATAGTGGATGGAAATAAATTATATTTTCAACTAATATTTATATGTATATTCTCTATTTCTGGTTATGTATATTGATTTTTCAAACTCTACAGGCTGACATGACCATTAAAGAGTATGCGAACCGATTCACAGAGCCTAGGCAGCATTCAAATGAGATTTTATAGAATGATAAATATAAGAATACATGGTTTGAAATGGGAATTCTATATTATATTATATATCAAGTTATAATACTATCTTTATATTCTTATATTAATATCATGGATACATGGCTGATGGTCAAGCTTTATCTGTAAGGTAATTCATTGTTTAAGGGAGTTTGTTTTTATCCTTATAGCATTATTGTGAGTGAATTAAAATGAAATAGAAATTTGGATGAGCCTCATTGTGGATCTTGATAGATGGGTTCTTCTATGATTCACTTATTTCATATAATAGGCCATATGATTTTCTTATGGTGTCGAAATCCTAGGCATTCGAAATAGGATTTCACTGAAGAATCCAATATTTGTGGATTTTTGTAAATTCAATGCAATGTTCATAAATTATATCATATATATTCATATATATATATAGTGGAATGGAATCATAAAAACCAAAAATTATTATGGGTAAATCCTATGCATCATGATCAATGGGTTTTTAGCCACCAGAATCTTGAACAATGCTTCTCCTTGTAGTATAAGAGTCTCTTGAGGAGTCGTATATGGGTCCGATGACAGTGATAAGTTCCATTAATATTTATTCATATTTAGGGACTGTTTTATTTTATTCCAGTGCATCTCATTCATTAATTTTGTCTCATATATTGAATATCATAAATCATGTAATGGAGATTTTATATTATGTGATAGATATTATTACACCACTAATAATGAAGAGAGACTAGGGTCTTCATCCTCCTATATGTTTTTACTTTTATTGGAGATTGAACATACAATGGATTCTATTTTTCATGATATGAAACCTCCTGATATCATTTTAATTTTGTATTTTCTCTTTTCTAATAATTACAAAATTTATTGTTTTCTATTACTTGTATCCTTTACTATGATCAATGGGGTGTTCTGTATTATCCAGTGAAAATAGGATGAAAGGATTAGAAGATATGTATATTATTATCTAGAGTTGGGGAATGAAAAGTTAGTGGTCTATTTTGAACTTGATTAAGAATCACTGTGTGATGATCCCCCTCTCGTTTACTTTTTGTTTTGTAATGTATTTCCTTCTAACATCTCTAGTTTTACAAGTGTAAAATTGGTAGATGTTTTTATTGATTTGGTCTATGTTATTCAATCCACATATATACCTTTTTACCATATGGAACCAATTAAAATGAATGAGTTGTTAGATTAATTTGATGATATATTTGAGAAATGATTGAATCAACACATTGTGTCACATTGGGGGACTCCTATTATAATTTCTAATAATTCTGATTAAATAATTCACCTATACAAGGATTATTGGATAGTCATTTCAGCAATGGTAATGAACATGTATTTGTTTCCAATTTTTTAGAACTATTTGAATAGTTAAAATGAACGAATTCTATCTTGAATATCGATCTCTGACCATGTTAATATAAATTGAGGATGAAATATGTTGACATTCAAAAAAACCACATTAAAGAGTTGGTTTGTCTATTGTGAGTACCTTGTCATGTCATTTGGTCAAACTAATTCGGTTTCAGTCTCTATAGATTTTATGAACATGATTTTTTCATGTGTATATTGATAAATTAATCTTATTTCTTATCAATAACATCATGGTTAACTAATATTATAAAAAGGATCATGTGTTTCATCTAAGAGTACTTCCAAAATAGTTGAAAAATCACAGAATTTATGCCGGCCTATTGAAATTTTGTTTAAAGATTCGGGAAGTGATGTTTTTGGGACACATAGTGTTAGATAATGGTAGTAAATTTTTTCATGAAATGTTTATATATGTAATGACATAGGGGAAATCATGTAATGTTTCCATGATTTAGAGATTCATAGTTTCACATAGGAAATATTGATGGTTCTTTATGGATTTATCATAACTAACATCTCAGTTGACCACTCCAACATGGAAAAAAGTGATGTTTTATTAGGATGATAAATTTTAGAGTTAATTTGTTAAGATGAAGAATCAGTTAACTTATAAATTGTTTTTGAATCCTCAAGACGTTATTAGGGGTTATTTTGACTTCTATGATGCATCATTTTCAAGTTTGGGATGTGTTTTTTTATGTAGAGTGGTCAAGTAGTTTCCTATGTAGATCTGTATCATAATCAACATTAGAATAATTACACGGACCCATAACTTGAACACATGGTTATCATAGACATGACAATGAGTGGAATTCGTTATGTTTTAAACAAAATTTTCACCTTTAATTCTAACCATAAGATCCTAAATTATATATCCCATCAAAATGATATAAATATTTTCTAGAGGTACTGGGTGTATTAAAATAAAACCATTGATTTGGACATACCAACCAACCTAAGGGAAATGTAATGTGATGACCCAGACTCTCTTGGTCCTTCCCTTTTCCAAAATACGGGTTCTAATGGAGTGGCGTCTCGGTGAGACCAATCGGTGAGGCCGATCGGTGAGAGCGATCGGTGAGAGCGATCGGCGAGACCGATCGGCGAGACCGATCGGCGAGACCGATCGGTGAGGCTCATCGGCGAGACGGATCGGCGACACCGATCGGCGTCACCCGACCTTGTCAAGTTGTTTCTAGTAGCGCTCCTTTGCATAAATAGGGTTTTAAACCCTATTCTGACTCGTTTAACCGTGTTTTTAAGACCCGTAACGCCCATAAGAGTTTTAATTAAACGCTTCATCAATTCATGAGTCGGCTTAAACCACCTGACCCCCTTTTGTGACGAGTGGAGCCGCGTGATCAACCCACGACCCCCGTGCCTTACGTGGTTTCATGTTTTCACCTCAACCGTCCCCAACTCTTATAAACTAAGGGTTAGCCGTTGTTTCTCATTTCCTCGATCGTGACTTTTCACAAACATCTCATGGTGCATCGGGCCCGCCGCATCATTATCCGTAATGTTCCGCACCCCCGGCCTAAACGTCGATCATCTATCAACAAGTAGGGAATTTCTCCTTCGTCTCTCTCTTTTGTGTATCATGCGGGGTGGGTGTGCTTTTGATCCTGTAGAATTGGGTAAACCAGACCTAATTAAAGATAAAGAATGAATTCTATAAAGAAAGAGAAGGGGGGGCTGTGATCGTTGATGGTGTTTTATATTTTGATGTTGTTTCTTCTATGACCATCTTGTTAAGTTGTGATGGCTTATGCCTCCTGAAAATCGTGGCCGTTGGTGGTCGTTGTTTGTGCACTAATAAACCCTGCTGATGTTTTAAATGGCTTGTTTGTGGTTCTAAACTCTTTCTGTGAAAAGTGAATCAGTTAATCATGTATATCCAACTGAATAATTGAATGCACCAGGATCAACCCTTCTGTGATAACTCCCGATTAGAACACACGGAATTTGAAATCATGGAGTGTGTTAAGTCGTTTAAATCTGAAAATCCCTGACTTGTGTTGGTGGTGGTAGTCAGTTGTTTTGCTTTCGGGCCGATTGTTGGAAATGTGGGAGGGGATGGGATCCCCTGTTCTTTTATACTCTCGGTGGTTGTGTGAATTTGGGGGATGGTATCTCGTATTGGTATGGATTCGGTGGTTGTGAGTTTTAAATCCGGGTGGTTACTTGTTTATATCACAAATTGGGGTGGAATCCTCTGTTGTTGAGAACCAGGTGTGGACGTTTTGGTTGATGTTTGACTGTTTACGTTTCTAGACTTATGCATATGCCTATTAGTTGCCCAGTAGTGCTTAAAACATAAACATTATTACTGAACGTGAAAAAAGAAAGGGGACAAATGGGTTGTTGGCATGAGTCGTGACTCAGACTTGAGGGTTGTTGTGATCTGTAGGTTGTCTGATGAAGAACCTAGCTTTGGGTGAGTGCTTGTTACATATATATATATATATAGCTGTAGCTTTGTGTTTCGTATTCGTGCCCCACCCAAGTTGATCACTTAGTGCCGAACATCCCCATTTCACGGGGGATGGTGTTTTTTCTAACACTATTCGTAGTGGCTGGTTATTAGATCCGTTTATGCTCCCTTTCCCGGATAGCCCAAGTATCTTTGGGCAGGCTGTGATGGCCTGAAGTCCATTATTTTCCCAAGAACCTTCGGACGGGGTGGTGTGGTGGTTGGTAAGGTGTGTGTGGCAGGTGGTTTCCCAAGTGTCTTCGGGATGAGGACCAGGTGTCTTCGGGTGTGGCAGTGGATCCTTTCGCCCAGGTGTCTTCGGGCATCGTGGTGGTTGTTCTAGCCTAGGTGTTTTCAGGCATGGTTACATGTGACAGTTGTGGCCCAGGTGTGTGTAGGTGGGATTCAGCAGTGGGACTGCGTTCGGTTGAGGCCCAGGTGTGTGCGGGCGGGATTTTGGCAGTGGGACTGCATGTGGTTGTGGCCCAGGTGTGTGCGGGCGGGTGTGGCAGTGGGACTGCGGTGAGAATGGCGGGATTGGTCTGATGCGTAGGATGTCTCTATAACCAGTGGGAAAGTGGCGCGGGGTACCCAAACATCGATGTGCTCTTATTATATATATTACTTGACTTGCGTTATTTGGGGAGTGAGCCTTGGTGAGGCCAGGGATGGATAGTTTGCCGTGTTAGGTGATTGGTTTACTCTTTTTCTCACGGGACTTTAGTACATTCCCCCACTTTTGCACGAGAGTCTTGGTTTTCCCTACTGAGTGTACTTGTATGCTCACCCTACGTATATAAAACTGCTTTCAGGTTTCCAGGAGGACTTCGGGGATCACGTAGGACCTTACTAGCTCAGACTTTTGGAGCAGTTTAAGTTGTTGTTTTTCTTTTTTGTACTTACCTTGTATTCACCTTTTTGCACTTTGTGGATTTTACTTTTGAAACATGCATGTGGGAATGGTTTACTTTTGGATTTACTTTTCTTTCTACCTTGGTGTTGTTGGGTTTTCTTCTCCTTATCTCTCGATCCTATAAAATAAAAAGGGTAACGCCTTCCATTTGCGAGAATTTTCTATACCCTTGGTGCTAGTCGCCACTCCGGGACCTATTGAAGGCGGGTTTCGGGGGTCATTATCTCTCTTTCAACTGGAAGAAGGAAGGGATTGTCCATCTGCTGACCCTTCCCTCCTTTTGGTGAAGGCGGGTCGTGACAGAATGGTATCAGAGGTGATTGTTGAGAGATAGGACGGAGTCTGGAGTTTGGCACAATGAGGATTGCATGGGATGGTAAGGCAACGGTGTTGGGTGACCTTGGAGGGTGAATTAGGCCAGGGAAAACCGGCTAGGACACGGGATTTTAGGGCCCCCCGTGATCCGATTCAAAGACTCTGGACATACCGAAGGACCAAGTGAGGCCACACTGATTGCAGGGTAGAGACCCTAGGAAAGGTACATGCATCATAATGACTTGTGTTCTTGTGTTTCTGGAATGTCTTGGGAATTAATAATAAATTAAATCTTAAGAAGTTTTAAGAACGATATTCTGCACTACTTGGGCTTAGGCATTCATTGTTTACCTTGAAGCTATGGCACCTGGAAGGCGACCACGTGTGGTACAGGCGATCGAGGCCCCTGAGACTACTTTGGCCAATCGGCAGAGAGCTGATCGAGAGGTAAAGGACGACTAGTGCCAGAAGACTCTTCGAGCGTTCCAGCGACAGGCCCTCAAGAATAATGAGGGCAGCACCTTCGATATGAAGACAGAAGGCTGGATAGAGGAGCTAGTTATAGCCTTTGGCCTGATTCGGGCCCCGGCCGAGTACTGGGTTCCCCTGGCCGTCATCCAGATGCAGGGAGCGGCACGTCAGTGGTGGATGCTTTACCTGGGGGAGAGGAGAGAATCTGAGGTGGCTTGGGTGGATTTCGAGAAGGAGTTCTGGGCGGAATTCCTCTCCTCGACGATGAAGGCAGAAACGAGGCAGGAACTACTCTCCCTCCAGCAGGGGAGTATGTCTGTGAGGGAGCTAGGGATCAAGTTCAAGTACCTCCTACATTTTTCTCCGGACCTCTTTCCCGACGAGGTGTCTCAGGCAAGACGTTTGGAGGAGGCACTCCGACCCTCCCTCCAGTATGTTGTTACCCCCTTTACCCTGTCGAAGTACTTGGAGGTCCAGAAGAAGGCCGAATTGGTGGAGCGGATGCATTCTCTAGGGGGAGTGTCGCAAGAGGGGATCCAGATGGGACCATAAAAGGGGAAAGCCGTCAGCACCAAGCCTCCAGCGTCAGGACCCTCTAAGTTCCGACCCGCAGGGAGCAGGCTGCAACAGTTTCAGTTTCGATCCCCCGGTCCTCGCCCTTTTCCTCTGGGCCCGGGACCACGGTGCTTCATCTATGGGAGCCCTGGGCATCTCTGGAGTCAGTGCCCAGACCGGGTGCATTACAACGGTGGCAGTCAGCCCTAGCACCCGCCCCAGCAGCAGCTTCCAGCCAGACCTTTCCAGCAGCAGCAGCAGGGACATCGATCTCCCGCTCCTCCGAGGGAAGACGTAGGAGGAGGTCGACCTCATGGCGCTCCATAGGGACCTCTCACAGGGTGTGGTCGGGGGGGGGGGGGGGGGTGGCCGACAGCCGAGGGGCAGGGGAGCTGGGCGTGGACAGTTGCATGCTATAGAGGCAGCAGTCCCAACACGGCCAGTGGTTGTTCGAGGTACGATCAGTCTGTTTAGCACTCTTGCTTATGCTTTGTTTGATACCGGAGCTTCGCACTCCTTCGTTGCACCCCGTCTAGCCCGTGTCTTGGGTATACATTCCGAGAGACTTCAAGTGCCCCTGGTGTTGAGCACACCAGTTGGAGGTCAGACCGACTTGTTGTTCGTTTGTCGGGGATGTAGACTGATGATAGGGCCACATCAGTCGGTTCAGGATCTTCTTCTACTACAGATTCAGCCATACGATGTCATCTTAGGCATCGACTGGCTATTTTCTCTGTGCGCCGTCATTGACTGTTTTCGAAGAAGGGTGGTGTTCTCAGACTTGGACAGCCGACATGTTACCTTCACCGGCGAGCGGAGCAGTCCGAAGGGAAATAGGAGAGAGGAACCTCTCCTCTCATTGTTGACCGAGCTGATGGTAGAATCAGTAGATGCGGAAATAGTGGAAGTTCCAGAGATCGTCCATGAGTTTATGGACATCTTTCCTGAGGAGGTGACGACTCTAACCCCTCGACATGATATCGAGTTTGGGATAGACCTGCAGCTCGGCGCTTGTCCAATATCGATGGCTCCTTACCGGATGGCACCTTCGGAGCTACGGGAATTGCGGATATAGATTGACGATCTGATGAAGAGGGGTTATGTTCGTCCGAGTGCGTCACCGTGGGGTTCTCCAGTCTTGTTTGCAAAGAAGGCAGATAGAGGTCTTAGGCTGTGCATAGACTACAGGAGGTTGAATCAGGTGATGATCAAGAATCGCTACCCTCTCCCAAGTAAAGATGATCTTTTTGACCAGCTGAAAGGGGCATGATGGTTCTCGATGTTCGACCTGCGGTCTGGGTACCACCAGCTGAGGTTGAAAGAGAGCAACATCCTGAAGACAGCGTTCAGGTGCAGGTATGGACACTTCGATTTCGTAGTCATTCCCTTCGGTGTTACGAATGCCCCGGCTGTGTTCATGGGGATTATGAACTCCATCTTCCGGGAGTACCTGGATCGGTTCGTGGTTGTGTTCATCGACAACATCCTGGTCTAATCTAGATCAGAGGAGGACCATGCAGAGCACCTGAGGACAGTTTTAGAGGTCCTCCAACAGCACCAGCTATATGGGAAGTTGTCAAAATGCAATTTCTAGACACGAGAAGTACACTACCTCTGGCACGTAGTGTCTGAGCAGGGGATAGCAGTCGACCCATCAAAGGTTGAGGCATTTGTTTCTTGGGCAGTACCCAAGAATGTGACAGAAGTCCGAAGTTTCCTCAGGCTGGCAGGTTACTACCGAAGATTCGTACCCAACTTCTCCTGAGTAGCAGCCCCTTTGAAGGCTCTGACCAAGAAGGACCAGGCTTTCGTATGGAGTGAGCAGTGCCAGTCAGCCTTCAGCTATCTGAAGGAGAAGTTGGTCAGTGCCTCAGTGCTGAGATTACCAGAAGAAGGGGTGGCCTATGAGGTATTCTACAATGCTTCGGGACAAGGCCTGGGATGCGTGTTGATGCAACGACAAGGGGTGATCTCTTATAGGTCCATGCAGCTGCGTTCCCATGAGCGTAATTACTCCACCCACGACCTAGAGCTTACAGCGGTCATTTTTTTTTGCTAAAGTTATTGCGGCACTACCTCATCGGGGAACACTTTTTGGTCTTTACAGATCACAAAAGCTTGAGGTATATATTCTCCCAGCGGGACTTAAACTTGCAACAACGGAGATGGGTGGAGTTCCTCCAGGATTACGACTTTGAGATCTCTTATACTGAGGGCAATGGAAATTTGGTGGCCGATTCATTGATTAGGAGGACACAGAAGGATGCGGTCCGAGAGTCGGCGGACGCCTGGAAGGAAATGGAAGAGTTGTCTACCTTACACCTGGATGTGACGATGGATAGCGGCAGAGGCTGTCTATATCAGATGACAGTGCAGTCATCCCTATTTCAGCAGGTGGAAGAGTCTCAGTGGGGAGACCTAGAGTGCGAAGTGATGCGTGACCAAGTTGACCAGGGCAGTGCTCTGGAAGGATGGACCGAGGATGGTCAGAACCAGATGCTTTTCGAGGGAAGGTTGTTTTTCCCAGAGGCGATGCGCGACAGGGTTCTCAGTGAGTTCCACAACTCACCCCTGGCGGTACACCCTGGAGTTTCCAAGATGTACCAGGGTTTGAAGAGGCAGTTTTGGTGGCCCTGAGTTAAGCGAGCGGTGGCAGAGTTTGTGGCCAAGTGCCTAGTGTGTCAGCAAGTGAAGACAGAACACCGAGTTCCAGGCGGCCTACTACAGCCCCTAGGTGTCCCCGAGTGGAATTGGGATGACATATCAATGGATTTCGTCACGGGACTACCCAAGGCCCAAGGAGGGTATGATGCCATCTGGGTGGTAGTGGACAGGTTGATGAAATCATCTCACTTTCTGGCGATCAGGGAGTCGAGTGATGTGGATACTTTGGCACGAAAGTACGTGGATGAGGTGGTGCAGTTGCATGGAGTCCCGAGGTCTATAGTATCAGATTGGGATGCAGGGTTTACCTCGCGGGTCTGGAGAGGATTGCGGCATGTGTTTGGCACCCAGTTACGCCTTAGGACTGCTTTCCATCCCCAGACGGATGGACAAATGGAGCGCACCATCCAGACCGTGGAGGATATGCTGCGAGCATGTGTTCTGGACTTAGGAGGGTCATGGGTGCAATACATTCCTTTGGTAGAGTTTTCCTACAATAATAGATACCACTCTACCATTGGCATGGCCCCGTTTGAGGCTTTGTACGGGAGGCCATGTCGTTCGCCTGTGTGTTGGACAGAAGTTGGAGAGGCAGGCATCCTTGGTCCAGAGGTGGTGTAGAACACGACAGAGAAGGTTCAGCTCATACGGGAAAGGATGGAGGTAGCCCAGGACCGACAGAAGTCGTATGCTGATACCAGGAGGAGGCCCTTGGAGTTTGAGGTTAGGGACCATGTGTTCTTGAAGGTCTCCCCTCGGCGTGGGAAGCGGAGGTCCGGTAAGGGGAGTAAGCTTTCCCCTAGGTTCATCGGACCCTTCCAAGTGTTGCGGCGGGTCAGTGAAGTGGCTTACTAGCTAGCGTTGCCACCACCACTACTAAGGATGCATGATGTCTTTCATGTGTCCCAGCTCCGTCGGTATCTGCATGACGATTCACACGTCCTTGATTGGGGTGAGCTGGACATCGAGGACGACGTGACCTTTGTGGAGAGACCAGTGATGATCGAGGATCGCAAGGAGAAGGTGCATCGTAGGCAAACCATTCCCTTGGTTCGCGTGTTGTGGAGACATGGTGGGCTTGAGGAGAGTACGTGGGAGAGGGAAGCACAGATGCATACCGAGTACCCGGAGTTGTTTTGAGTTTTGTTCCTTGTTGTACCTGTTGTGATAGAACGTTTTGTCTTTTGGCTATGAAATGTACTGGTTTCTTTCCTCTTCTTGTGTGTGAAAACCCCCGGCTATAGGGAAGGAGAGAACCCGACTCCTAATCAAGACGCATTAAGGTGGATGCGATTAAACTCGTGCGAGCGAGTCAGTGCCACCCAAAGAGGATAATATCTTGACATGGGGGAAGAGACTCCCCAACCCACGTGCCCGGGCAGTTTGGCTTGGTATGTTGCTTGGTTCGTGATAGGAAGATGTTCTTAGTTAGTGATGAGGTTCACTCTTGAGAGGTAGCTTTTGGGGTGGTTGTTCGGACCCGCCCTTTCCTTCTGGTTTTTCTAAATTCTCGGGGACGAGAATAGTTTGAGAGGTATCTAATGTGATGACCCAGACTCTCTTGGTCCTTCCCTTTGACAAAATCTGGATTCTAAAGGAGTGGCGTCTCGGTGAGACCGATCGGCAAGACCGATCGGCAAGACCGATCGACGAGATCGATCGGCAGGACCGATCGGCGAGACCGATTGGTGAGACCGATCGGCGTCACCCGGCCTTGTCAAGTTGTTTCCGGTAGCGCTCCTTTCGTAAAAAGGGTTTTAAACCCTATTCTGACTCGTTTAACCGTGTTTTTAAGACCCGTAATGCCCATAAGAGTTTTAATTAAATTCTTCATCAATTCATGAGTCGGATTAAACCACCTGAACCGCTTTTGTAACGAGTGGAGCCGCATGATCAACCCACGACCCCCGCGCCTTACGCGGTTTCGCATTTTCACCTCAACCGTCCCCGGCTCTTATAAAATATGGGTTAGCCGTGGTTTATCCTTTCCTCGATTGTGTCTTTTCACAAACAGCTCATGGTGCATCGGGCCCACCGCATCGTTCTCTGTAAAGTTCCGCACCCCCGGCCTAAACGTCGATCATCTATAAACAAGTATGGAATTTCTCCTTCGTCTCTCTCTTTTGTGTATCATGCAGGGTGGGAGTTCTTTTGATCCTGTAGAATTGGGTAAACCAGACCTAATTAAAGATAAATAACGAATTCTATGATGAAAGAGAGGGGGGGCTGCGATTGTTGATGGTGTTTTATATTTTGATGTTGTTTCTTCTCTGACCATCTTGTTATGTTGTGCTGGCTTATGCCTCCTGAAAATCGAGGTTGTTGGTGGTCGTTGTTTGTGCACTAATAAACCCTGCTGATGTTTTAAATGGCTTGTTTGTGGTTGTAAACTCCTGCTGTGAAAAGTGACTCGGTTAATCACGTATATTCGGCTGAATAATTGAAAACACCAGGATCAACCCTTCTGTGATAACTCTTGGTTAGAACAAACCTAATTTGAAATCATGGAGTGTGTTAAGTCGTTTAAATCTAAAAATCCCTGAATTGTGTTGGTGGTGGTAGTTGGTTGTTTTCCTTTCGGGTCGATTGCTGGAAATGTGGGAGGGGATGGGATCCCCTGTTCTTTTATACTCTCAGTGGTTGTGTGATTTTGGGGGATGGGATCTATTGTTGTTATGGATTCAGTGGTTTTGAGTTTTAAATCCGGGTGGTTACTTGTTTATATCACAAATTGGGGTGGAATCCTCTGTTGTTCAGAACCAGGTGTAGACGTTTTGGTTGATGTTTGACTGTTTACTTTTCTGGACTTATGACTATGCCTACTAGTTGCCCAGTAGTGCTTAAAACGTAAATATTATTACTGAACGTGAAATAAGAAAGGGGACAAATGGGTTGTTGGCGTGAGTCGTGACTCGGACTTGAGTGTTGTTGTGATCTGTAGGCTGTCTGAAGAAGAACCTAGCTTTGGGTGAGTGCTTGTTACATATATATATATATCTGTAGCTTTGTGTTTCTTATTCGCGCCCCACCCAAGTTGAGCACTTAGTGTCGAACATCCCCATTTCACGGGGGAGGGTGTTTTTCCCAAACACTATTCTTAGTGGCTGGTTATTATCTCCTTTTCTACTCCCTTTCCCGAATAGCCCAAGTATCTTCGGGCATGCTGTGATGGCCTGAAGTCCATTATTAGCCCAAGAACCTTCGGGCGGGGTGGTGTGGTGGTTGGTCAGGTGTTTGCGGCAGGTGGTTTCCCAAGTGTCTTCGGGATGAGGCCCAGGTTTCTTTGGGCATGGCAGTGGATCCTTTAGCCAAGGTGTCTTTGGGCGTAGTGGTGGTTGTTCTGGCCTAGGTGTTTGCAGGCATGGTTACATGTGACAGTTGTGGCCCAGGTGTGTGCGGGCGGGATTCAGCAGTGGGACTGCGTGCGGTTGAGGCCCAGGTGTGTGCGGGCGGGATTTCGGCAGTGGGATTGCGTGTGGTTGTGGCCTAGGTGTGTGCGGGCGGGTGTGGCAGTGGGACTGCGGTGAGAATGGAGGGATTGGTCTGATGCGTATGATGTCTCAATAACCAGTGAGAAAGTGGCGCGGGGTACCCAAACATCGATGTGCTCTTATTATATATATTACTTGACTTGCGTTATTTGGGGAGTGAGCCTTGGTGAGGCCTTGGATGGATAGTTTGCCTTGTTAGGTGTTTGGTTTACTCTTTTTCTCACGGGACTTTAGTATGTTCCCCCACTTGTGCACTAGAGTCTTGGTTTTCCCTACTGAGTGTACTTGTATGCTCACCCTACGTATATAAAACATCTTTCAGGTTTCCAGGAGGACTACGGGGATCACGCAGGACCTTACTAGCTCGGACTTTTGGAGCAGTTGCAGTTGTTGTTTTTCTTTTGGGTACTTACCTTGTAGTCACCTTTTTTCACTTTGTGGCTTTTACTTTTGAAACATGCAGGTGGGAATGGTTTACTTTTGGCTTTACTTTTCTTTCTACCTTGGTGTTGTTGGGTTTTCTTCTCCTTCTCTCTCGATCCTATAAAATAAAATGTGTAATGCCTTCCATTTGTGAGAATTTTCTATACCCTTGGTGCTAGTCACCACTCCGGGACCTATTGAAGGAGGGTTTCGGGGGTCATTATCTCTCCTTCAACATGAAGAAGGAAGGGCCTGGAAATCTGCTGACCCTTCCCTCCTTTTGGTGAAGGTGGGTCGTGACATGTTATGATATTGGTGATTATTTTAGCAAGAAACATTTTACTAAGGCTATGCAAGATTCACCAGAATACTGCAACTTGATGGATCTTTTTAAAAAAAAATTATAGGATTTCATGAAATAAGGGATGATGTTGTTTTTTCCATTATATCATTGATATCCACTATTCATAAGATGATTATTTAGGAACACCAACGTTAATAATGATTCGATAGAAATAGAGTCTCTCTTTATGTTATGGAGAACAATTTTGAGTTTTCTTTCTCTATAGAGTACATTCTATGTTTTTGGAATCATTTTATTGTGTTGTTATATTTTGGGAAGGATATGTTGGGGGGACATACATAATTACAAATGGCATGTGCACCCTGGAACCACAAAAATATTCTATTGAATGTCGCTATGATTGTAGTGTCTAGCTATGAGACAAGACATCACTGAATTTGTCTTATGCTTCTATAATTTCTAGTAGATCAAGGATGAGCTATATATACCTTTAGGTTTTCGTAAACCACATCCACTACTAACATGGAATTTTTAAGAGAAATCCTTGGACTCTGTGTATGGGTCTTCACATACCTAGAGAAAGAATAATGGAATATTTTTTTGATCAATAGTCCATCCAAATCGGATGTAATTAAATACATTCCTCATAAAACAAATGTTTATTATATAAGAAATAATTATGTGATATATATTTTTCATTTCCAAATAGTTGCATCTGCTATTGTCTATGATAGAGATCCCCATTTTTCATATCTATTTTATTGAATCCATCTGTAGGAACTTGGATCTTAGGCTTGGTTGACTACAAAATATTAGATATAAGGATTTCCAAACTGAGTGGGATATTAATATTCATGAGGATACACGTCATGCCTATGTTTTCATCTTTTGTAGAGATTGATAGGATCAATTAGCGTTGTTTGTGTTTTTTGGTAATAATTGTTACCAATAGAAAATAGAATGGCTTTTTTTAAGGACTTTTATGGCCATCCTTGTAAATATCAACTATGTTTGTCGGGGATTACAGAATTTTACGCGGTTTTAATAAGCATAGTCCAATA
Organism: Viscum album; assembly: GCA_963277665.1. Taxonomy (NCBI): domain Eukaryota; kingdom Viridiplantae; phylum Streptophyta; class Magnoliopsida; order Santalales; family Viscaceae; genus Viscum; species Viscum album. The sequence goes on along the minus strand of OY728162.1, from coordinate 900,802,587 downwards.
GAATACAAAAATGAATCTTTTTATTTATTAGATGATGATGATGGAAAAAGAGACAAGATTCATATTAATTTGATAATCATTAAATATTATTGGAGTTCTCTATTTGGAAAAATTAGTTCTTAAACATTTCACCTCATTTAGGTAATCAATGAATTTTGTGGAAACAGATGAATGCTCTTCATTATCTAGTCCTTTTTAGGTTTAGGTTGAGTTGGATAATGTGGTTTACTATTTAGAACATCTTTCTAATTTTACGCTGAAGCATAATGTGCTCTGTGTATCATAGCTATGAAAGTATCTTTCTGATCGATCTCATGATATGAGATGGACTGTTCCTGATGTTGAGCTTGGCTTATCCGTGACTGAGACTAAATTAATGATAGTTGATTCTAATAACCTAGTAATTGCTTGGAGGATGATACTGTTGGTTCATGTTTAATAGGGGCATTCATCTTATGCATATGGGAAATGAGAGATAGAGGTTCTAATGATAGACTAGTGGTCTCATATTTTTTAAATGGAAATATATAAAAACGATCTCTACAGAAAAAAAGTTTCTATGGATGGAATTTCTTAACATAATATTAAATTTTTTGGTCACTCCTCGACCCTCCCATTTGTCATTATTTGGTTTGGGTTCATCTTACTTATATTCAGGAGAAATTTTGAATAGTTTGGTAAATTATGGGGTTTTTCATGGTTGGCACATGTTTTTACAGCCATACTCCCACCTAGTAGAAGTTGTGAAAAACTAGAAAGTTACGTTTTCCATAGTTTGTGATAATTTGGACAAACTATGCACCCACCTAATAATATTTCATTAATTTGAAGGATATGACTGCCATTTTCACTTAGGTGGGAGTGGGTATTTCTTGTGATTATTGGTATGGGAGTTTTAGGATCCCATAACACATAACTATCATACCCAAGGTAAGATTACCATGTTTCTTTTTGTTATTACATTGATATATAGTCCATTGATTGTGAGACTACATTACTCATTTGAAGTTATTTATATAATCATTATTTTATAAAATTTAAACATATCCCATAGTTTAATATGTTTATGTATCATGAAATAAAAAGCATGTTTTTAATAATAAATCATAATAAAATGTCAATATTATAAGAAATTAAAATAATTATGTGGTTTATTTTTTAATGCTCGTTATTATTTAACACTTTTAGTGACCCTATTGGGATTTGGATCTCACGCCCAACCTTTTCCATTAAAAATTTGTCAATTTTATTCTATCAGGTTTGAGTAAAGGGAGGGGACTATTGTATGAGGTAGATGTTCTTAACCACTGGTTCAACGAGTTTTGATACCTTTGTGGTGTTTTAGTTATCTTTATATTTTCTAGAACATTGATGATGTACTATTTAGGGTTTTGGTATACATGTTTGATTTTTTTTACTTTCTCCATTAGTAATTTTTGAGAATATTAATTTATATCTTTATCATTCATTTCTTTTATTGAAAAATCATTCCATATTTTGTATTACGTGATGCGGGGTTTTTGTCTTCAGCCTATGGGGATTGAGAGTAATATTTAGGCAATGTATGTACTAGGTTTGGTATTACAGTATCAGGCTATTCGAGATGGTTCATGAAACTATTTTTTCACACCATTCCAATGACAAGGCTTTAACTATCATATTATATAATGATATTTTTATTGTACGTAGTGTTTTATGAAACATTGTGTCATGTGAAACACAATCTAAACATGGTGTTTCATGTAATGAAATTAATCAAAAAAATTATTTATTTTAAAAATAATAATAAATTCCTATGTTGTTAAATTCTATCCCATGTAAAATAAATTTCCCACATGAAATTCATATCAGTCATCAAAAAATTAACGTTTTAAAATTTCTTTTTTGAAATAATCATCATAAAAAAGATTAATAAAAATCCTATTAAAAAGAAAAATGGAAACATAAAGGATGCCAAATGTAAAAAATAACTATGTTTTCACAACGGGATCCCATTATTATAAAAGTAAAATGTGGACATGGTGGAAAATATAACATCGAAGGACTAAAATAAAGTGATAGTGAACCTTGTAAATTGAAATTCAACAACAACAAAACAATGGATATGGATTGAGTAAAATGATAATCAATTAAATAGAAATGATGGTAATAGAAAACAAAACTGTCTCGTGTTTTTGTTAATAATGTTGTAGGATTATTTTTCCAACAATATATTGAATGTAAAAAAATATAATTACATTATTTTATTGCTTATAACAAGAAAAACGTCATCCCTATTTTTGATTTTATCAATCATTACATTATCTCTAATTCAATTGGATGCAAATTAAATGATTATATTTTATTATTAAATAAGTAAAATTGACTTCAAATAGATTATAGAATTTGTAAAAGAATGATATTTCAATCCATCTATATATAGTTGTCATCAAAAGAAAAACTAGTTTAACAAATTATCAAAAATGTATAGATAAAATAAAAAAATGAATAAATACTAAACAATATATTCTAATGTTTACAATAATAAATTCCATAAATATTTAACCATAAAATCCTTCTACAATATATCTAGATAAATTTATAAAACACAAAATCTATAATAAATTCCTGATGTTTCCTAAAAATAATAACATTAAAAACACTAATGTAGTATACAATTCAAAATACCAAAATTGTTGCTACCCCAGTCATGTATTCTCTAGAAACATGCTAATAACTGTAAATACTAGATGAAAATTATTGAAAACAATCATGCTTTGGAAAATTAAATTTCTCCCAATTCCTAAAATTAATAACCCTTTATCTCATATAACCTTAAGAACCCACACATTAAATTTTGTTGTAACCTTACATTTTATACCATAACATGAACATATAACTCCAAAACGTAATAAAATTCCATCTAATTATTCCTTTTTCAATAAATCTACACTCAAAATAACCCCCAACTAATAAAATTTCCCTTTAAAAATAATTAATTATATCATAATAATTACAAGGACATCCCATAGTTGAGTGGTAGGTGTGGTACTATTTTTTCTATTAAGTTGTGGGTTAATACCCTATTTCATTCCCATATGTGAAATTTTATGTCATGACCTTCATTTTATACTTTTTTCTAAAATCATATATTTCATATAATGTTACGAAATAGACGGTGAAAATTCACAATAATATATGTTATCATAAAATATATTTTAATATTCGAATAACCTATTCACTATGTAATATTTTCACAAAATAAATTATTATTAACCTACTATTATATCCTCAACATCAAGATCATATTAATGTTTATCATTTCCTCAATCAAGTATTGATATCTAATATTACCCATTAAAATCCAATTTCCTTTCTATGTGTATTGTACCATTAATTATATTCATTAATATTTTTACTGAAAAATTACTTGATAATAATACTTATATGTTTTATGATTTTTATAACAAAAATATCATTATTAAAAGCACATCTACAATATAATTACTAAATATCAATACATGGAAATATAAATTCTTCTAAATCAATGATTGAAATGGATTAGAACCTTCTTTTGTCTACATGTTACCTATTGTATAATGGGATTGACATTCATAATGTACTTGTTCCCCAAATATATCACATTGAAATCATCATATATTTATCAATATATGACCTAATTTTACACATAAGAAATCATCCAAAAAAAATTAGAAATTAATAAAGGTTCTTATTCCCATCTTCATGAAATGTTGGAAGACAAATATACCTTCTTCAATGATAAAAATGACGAGAACTATTATAATATTTCATCTTCAACATATTGGAAATGTTATTAATATAAATGATGTTTATTTTTTTATCATATATCTTAGTAACTACTTAAGAACTCTCATTATAACATTCTATCCATTAATAATCTAACATGGTGGCTCAAAGTCATCTAATTTCCTATGAAATTTATTGATAACATGATTCATCCTTGTTCCATTAATTTATTAAAACCAAAAATAGTAGTTTGGAAAACACAAATCATTGAATAAATCCACATGATAATGATTAATTAATTATTAGATATCCATATAAAGACACCATATCTTAAATATATGGAACAATAGGTTTAAAAAATGTTATCCGTGATCTATTCAAATCCTTCGTAATATTTTAAAAATAAAAATAAAATTTACCAAAGTATATCCCTAACATTGTAAACCCATGTTCACAATAAGACCCATTTAACGTACATGGTAATTCTCCTGTTAATAATAACATGCCTTTTTTAGAGTCTTTGGCCCTATGTTTGTCAATTTTAGAATCATGTCAACTTATAATATTTAGTCAATGATGTGTTATTGGGAAAACCACATAATATCTTCCTTACTAAAACATTAGTATGTTATAATATTCATAGTCACATACTAAGGGTTCTAAAAAAAAATTCATCACTATTTCAAAAGGATAACAATACCTATGCTTCAATAGTAATTATAATGACCCATCAATTTTATATAATATTATTACATATCTATAGTGGAATATTAATTATTTAAAATAAAATAATTGTGAAGAATCAAAATATTTTTTGGCATTGGAAACATGGAAACATGAGAAAAAAATTTATAAGTGAACTACAACATATTCCACTTATATATTGATAAAAATAACCATTCATAGAAGTATCCTACATTATAGACTTATTCATGAACTATTTAAATGAAACATAAATAATGGTGAACTATGAAGCTCATTAGGGGAAAAAAGTAATATAAGCAAATATAAAAAGAGCACAAAGGTATTAGAAAATGAGAATAAAATTTCAAAACCAAACCATGCAAAAAAAAGATCATAATATTGAGTCATGAAAGAAAAATTTATTGATCGTATATAATAACTCCTAATGAAATCTTTGATCATGATCCAGGATAGAATCATATATTCATTGGACATGGAATTTTGTAATACTCATAAGAAAAGATAATTATTTTCATAACAGAAAGGGATCAGTAAAAATGATATCATATTAGAATGGTTTCCCTCCCTGAACTATTTTAACAGTCAATGTCCACTCCCAAGACCATCAGAGTTGACAGAGTCCTTTACTAATCATGGTCCACTCCCCATTACATTATTTTTTATCAAATTTAGTATAATTATTTTCCAAATTGATAGGTGGGAGATATATGTCCATCCTATCACATAATGAATATTATTTTATATATTCTAAAATATCACAAAACATTCATAATATCTAATTCCAAAAATATAAAAGGATTTTAAAATAATTACATCATTAAAAATGGAATAGAAATATGTTTCATATAAATCTCATCATATCATAACCCATGAAAAATAAAGGGCTTTCATAATGAATTTATCATTTTATCATAGCATACCCCACTTAAATGTCAAAAAATTTATAATAATATTTCATCAAAAAAACGGAAAACTAAAATAAATAATAAGAATAATTTTCATGGAACATACCACCATTAAAGAAATTTTAAAATCAAAATATATCATTATATATGAAAAAATATGTTGAAATATTACATTGAACATTTTCTGGGAAAAATATTCTTTCTAAATTGAAAACAATTATAATATTGAATGTTTCAAAAAATCATTAACTTTTAAAATAACAATGGAAACATGTAGTGGTTATTTTAGATAACATTGAAAATAAATCATTATGAAAATAGACTTTACCCTATTAAAATAACATTTTTATACTAAAAATCCACTGAACATTTAAAAAAATAAAAAAAATCAGAAACCAATTAAGGATTATTTAGAGATATTTTTAAAAATTATTGTGGAAAATAAACACCTTTAATTAATATTAAATTAATAAAAAAAAATTCATGAAAACATTTCCAAAAACCCATTTCTATTATAATGTCATCTAATCATATGATGAAGTAATTAAAGATCTTTTAAAAGAATTATTAAGGAATATTTCATTTCACAATTAAAAAAGCACCAAAAAATTTATAAAACATTTTATTTTAAAATATAAGTGGAAACAAAGAATGAAGTGTTTATAGATAATTTTAAATAGTTATATAAAACATTTTTCGATATAATTGACATAGAAAAATGATTTTTCATTGGAATAGGGAAATAAATTAAATTTTTCCTTAAAACATATTTTTCTTCTAAACAGTACATAACAATAGGAAAATGAAAGGAAAAAATATGTTCCTATTAGAATAAATTATATGTATTTTTTTGAATTTATATCATGTCATTTAAATATGGGATAATTAATCATTTACAATCCTGATAAATTGTGATAGTGTACCACAAAATAATTAACAGTTCAGTTAAATTTGAATCACATTTCCATGAAAGAATGACATAAAAACAATAGATTTCATTAAATTACATAAATTCATGTAATAAATGTATATATTGGATTTATAATCACCTTATAAAATAAAATTGGTACGTAAAAAAACATATGTCTCAAAGAATGTTTCTTAAGGAAAAATTCCCTTATATCTTTGGAAAATTTTCAATTCTAAATCACATGACCTAGAGAACCTTAAATGAAAATGAAAATACACATAAGTTGAATTATAATAACCCTAAAATACTTTTATGGGCACAATATAAACTATATAAAAGAAAATATTTATGAATATTGTATGTATCTCATATATATAAAACATGAGATAACAATCCCTTGCAAATTTTTTATCCACTAAATTGTTTGACACATTAAAAAATAAAATCAAATGAAACATTTAATATAATTAAAATAATTATATTCTTGATATAAAATTTAAAAAGGGTGTATATAAACCATATAAAATGAAACTACTTCTGGATATGGAAGAAAATTCCTAGAAGTAAAGGTAAGACTATAATTCATCTTACCTCGAGTTCTAATTTCCTTGAATGAACTCTAAGATCATGTATTGTAGTATTAAATTTATGAAAATTATATAGTATAATAATTTTTATAATATTATATATGATCATTTTATAATATATTATCACCCATTCATTAATAGCTATTTGTTATTACTATTATTTCTGGTGTTAATTTCCTCGTTTTCTCATGCTTATTATGTCATGAACGATATGGATCTAGAATATAGTATGATTTTACATCAACATAAAAAAATTTAATAATTATAATATATATTTAATATATATATTTCTATATTAATCCAAAAAACATTAGATATAGTCAAAATAAAATACACTATTCATCGTGTAGGTGGACTACACATACACATTAACGTTGTTTCCATTTTTTGAAGGATTGATTAAATTAAAGGTAAATAATTATTCACATTTATAGGACCATTATTATTGAATATATATCGAATAAACTATTTTTATTTATCCTTATTACCATCCATGTATTTTATAAGTGAAAAATGAATCACCTTGTTTTTTGTGTGGAAATAGTCTATCACACACACTCTCGATGTTATCATATCTCAATTTTAATTAAATGTTAACACAAATATGTGATATTATATTTCCAAAATAATTTTTCCATTAAAAATAATATCTATATATATAAAAATTTAATCAGTAATGATACCAAACCATGAGAGGTGTTAATGGAAAATGTGCCACATCGGTTTGTGAGGTGGTAGTTCACTGTACACATGGGAAATGGTTTCTTTTCGAATTTGAGGGAAGTAGATACTGATATTGGTAATTAGAAAACCATAAAAACATTTTAGTGTATGTACTATAATTATTTAATTATTTAAGCAAGTATTAATCATATTTTAAAGAGGATAGTGATGAAAAATAATTAAAATTATCATTGAAAAACATTACCTCTTCTTTGGGTATGCTCCGTGGGGTTTCACCAAAGGTCATATAAGGATCCATTTCATATTAAATTAATAATATATTGATTTTCAGTGTGAATTAAGAAATTTATTTTGGTGGATATTGTGATAAACCAAGGGTTTGGAAATATGAAGTGGGGAAGAGAGGGTGTGACCTTTTATAACTACAGGAGTGGGAACACGTAAAATTTTTTAAAAGAAAAAGTTATACCCACATTTTTATCATTAGAAAGAATAAAAAAAATTCATTATAATACATGAAATAAGGTCTATATATATCCATAAAATTATCATTTAATAGTATTTAGGTCATTTTCCCTTTATCATTTATGTTTCACCCCCAGTAAGACAATTTTCACCTTAACCATGGTAATTAATTTTTAACAGTATTACAATTCGTAAGGGAAAACATTATATTGGTGTTATTAGTAAATAATACTTATATTGATTATAAATATTCAATACACTTTTAAAAATTAAATTCCTACTAGTGTTATATGTCAAATTAAAAATAAACCAGATGACATGATGAAAAGATTTTTTCTGATGATAAAATCATTATAAGTTTTAGTACATTTAATCTACAGTCAATTTGGAATTGATTGAAATAAAGTAAATTGGGGTATCAAATATATAATTTAACTAATTTAACTCTTCTAACTATATTAAAATGTTGTTTCAGTTATTAATTTCATAAAATGAAATGATATATCTTAATAAAACATAGTATTCTTCAATATTCATAGGATGATTTATCTTTTAAAAAAATTGTTAAAAATTAAATCAATGATAATTTTTTACCTATGATTTAGAAGATGGAGTTAATTTTTTCAAATATTTTTTCAAATTGTTTCCAAAATTGATTTAATATAACTGCGCAAAATGCGACAAAAGTTATTTTTAGAAAATTATAGTTTCTTATAATAGAATTATATTTATAATTGTATTATAAATAATAAAACATATTATGAATGTTTTAAATATTCTATTGAATATATATTATATTAATTTAAATAAAATAAATCACCAAAATAAATTTAGTTTAATTATTTGTAGAGAAATATTTTTTCTCATAAATATATCTTTTTAGAAAAATATTTCATTTTTAATCTAATGTTTTTTTCGATCTTTAATTTCTTTATTACAAAATAAATATATATATATCTTCGTGTGTGTTTTTCCATATCTCTTTAAAATATAAATATTTATAGTTTATTTTTTACGTTTCATATTCACAATTCCAATGGATAAATTACAAGGAAATTATCAAATAATTATATTTTTATTGTATACAGTTTTATATTTAAACTACATGTTTCTTGAAATTCATGATAAGATTATAATTCCATCTAATGCATGCTATCAAGAAATCTACATTAATTTGAAACAAAAAATTCATAAATAATGTGACTTACATTATTATTTTATAGGATTTTAAATAATTAACAAACGTTATTTAAAAAAATATCATTATTGTCATTTAGGTAACTAATCGTTACATTTTACATTGAAAACAATGTGATAACAAATGAATTAAAATTTAAACCTTTGAGAAATCCATAACGTTTTTATTTTTCTATAAACAACATGTATGAAAAATCAATCATCAAAATTATAATAATTTGAATAATTTTAAAATCAGTCATTTTATTTTTCTATAACATGAAAAATTATTCTATCATCATTGAATAAGAATATATCATAAAATTTATTTCAATAAAAGTTAAATTTCTTTACCATGATTTACAAAATTAATTAATCATTCAAATAATCATTTATAACCGAAAACAAGCACCTCTAATATTCATGAAAAATTATAGAGATATTACAGTCTATATAGTGGAATTTTATATTTTTCATTTTCTAAAAACAATATAATGGTCATAATCAAAGAAAAATGAAACCAACTAGCCATATATTATAGATAAGGATGGAAATGGTCCATATACACTCATAATATATGATTATTCTTATTGTTACAAAACTTTTCTATCCATATTCCAATGTTTTAGTGTTCTTTTAATCATTTTTCTCTTATTAATTGACAATTGATTACCATCGATACTATTAGTAATGACTAAAAATTTAATTGTGCGGTTTTTTAAATTCGAACCTATAAATTCCAAATATGGAAAATATTTTTGAATATTTTAAACCCATATGTGAATATATTTATTTATAAATTGAATATTCAATATGTGACAAAATTGGATCTGCAAAAAATTTATTTATTATATTTTTATACCAAAGTCATCATGAAAATTAATTCAATGAATTTAATTATATTAATAATAATAAAGATGTAGTTTTTTAAACATTTTAAGCACAAATGGATCATTTTAATTTCATTAGTAAAATAATTTTTTCAAAAAAAAAATTATTTTACACTTTTTATCATAAAAAAATAAAACATTTATGGAATTAGAATAATATGTAATATATGATAATTTTTAAAAGATTACTTCAAAAAAAATTATTTTCCATGTACATTTTATAAATTCATCGTAAATTGGCTCGTATATTTTTTGATAAAAATTAATGTATTCCATTTTTGAGAAAAAAACATATTTTGGATTCTTATAAGGACTACACAAAAAATGAATAATTACAGGTTTATAAGATTTATTTATTTAAAAAATATATATATATATTCTTATAATATAGCTATTATAATTCATACTTATAAATAAGTAACTAGGATATACAAGTATTCTATATTATAGTTCATATTTATTCGAGTTTCCATTTATTATAATTTTTCCAAGAAAAGAAATTTATTTAAAAATAAATATATTTTATATTTTAATGGTGTTACATGAACCATTTATCAAGAATATTTTTATGATAACCTAATGAATTTATAATATTATTTCTCATTGAATCTATATCTCCATGTCATATTCGTATTGAAAATAGAGTTTTTCCACTATATATGATTTCATAACATTGTGATTTTTTAAAAGTCAATTTCATTTTTAATCCAATAATGTATTATGTAGACCATGAACGTGTCGCGATATAATTTCTATAGCCAATGGAGAAAATATAAAAATCGATACCAAAACCACAATAATATATATCATTGAATTATTTTAGACCATTCTAAATAAAAAAATTGAAACATCAATGAATAAATATTGTACATCCTTTTTTCTATATCCATTATCATTAAGGGTTTCACTAAAACTATTTTAGTACTATGATCAGAACTAAAATATTCCTTAAGAAATATTTTTTTTAATCCCGACCAAAAAAATCTAATAATACCACATGTTTCCATTGATATTCTACATACTGAATGGATAAAATGTAAAACAAAATAATTAGTATTTAATTATCTCATTATCAACTTCATAAACCAATATAATCAAACCATTAAAAGACATGAACTCTATATTACATATAATTAAATAGATAAGGAGGTTTTTAATATTATTATTTGAGTATATGACAAGTGAAATGAATATTAATTTTGCAGTTTTCTATAATTACACTAATCCATCAAAGGATCCACAATCTAGTAAATATTTCAATGTAATTAAGTTTCCACTAAAATTAAGAATATTAAGTAAACAATTAAAACCCATTAAAAATAATTTTATGACACCATGATATTAAAAATTCAAATCTCAAATAAAACGGCTATTGATACCTTGTTCCTCATTAAACTACCATGTCATGGTAATTTATATTCTATAAAATTAAATCCCATGATACATTGGATAATGTAATAAGCTTCGAAATAATAACACATATCATTTATATTTTTCACTAAAAAACACAAAATATCACAAAATATGTCTTCTTATTCCATTTATATTCCACCAATCATTCATAATAACATTCCAACAAATAATTTTTTTTTCTAATATGACTCCACAATAATTCATATTCAATATACATGACCCTAAAATCATAAATTTCATAATTATTCTTATAAAATCCCATTAAACTCAACTTTCCTATTTTAATATCATTAAATAATAAAATATTAAAATTAGGGAAACAAAATAGTTAATTTTTCCCAACGATTGACCTAATTAATTAAAAAATTTAACCCATATAAAAAAGTTATTATATTCCAATCATCCATCCTATCAAAAATCTCAAAAACAACCCTTGTCTTCAGAAGATCCAAATACCCATGTAGACAACTGAACCAAATTATTGAGATTATATTATTAAATTTAATTTAAACCATATTATGTAAAGGTGTGATATATTCCAAATAATTAATTTTTCATTTTAGGGTGTTGGGTAGTTCACTATTAATTTCATTATTTTTTAAAGATGTTTTAAGAATAATTTTTTATTTATTAAGATATTTTAAAATATTAATAAAAATTATGTTAGTAATTTATATTTTTTATTAGTTAATTGGGAATTTTAATGGGGGATATAGAAACTAATTAATTCTTTTACACGATTTTTGGGATTTGGGATAGGATAATAAATACGTATTTTTATTTTTTTACAATTTATTTTATCTAAACAGCTAATATTTATAAGAAAATATTTACAATTACAATAAAAAAATCTTTAATGGTGATTTTGTATTAAAAATCATGATTAATGGTAAAAAATGTTTTATTAAGGATTCATAATGGTATCTCATTAATTACATAACTTGCGTAAAGGTAAAATGGGTACCAATAAATCTTTAATGATAGATAGTTACACATGAATGTATCCCAAAACATTTTTATTGATAATACCATATTTTAATGCTATGAATTAATATAATTCACTTTTATATATTTTATATAAGGGTATCTCGTATTGTTAAAGGATATGGTAGCATGTGTATAAGGCAAGCAATTTTTTTCCAAAATCCATATAATGGTCAGTTTAGTTTTACTGTTGACATGTAAGGATATGATACCCCTTGTGAAAATGAATAACAATAATCCTAAATCCCATATAAGTTTCAAAAACAATTCCTTCCCCTTTTCTAAGGGTAAAAAAATTTGAATATGTAAAATGTTTTCCCTTATTCCATGAATTTTTCCAAGGTATGGGTAGTTTAAATCATTTAAAATCTATTTATAACTTCAAAAACTTCCTATAACAAATTTTTAGTATTTTAAAATCATAAAATCAGAAAAATGTTTTCCTTTTCCTCATATAAATTATATATCACATTTTCAAAGGATCCAAATATAATGTTAATATTATTTCAATTACTTGTGAATTAGATGTGGAATAAAGTGTTGATAATTTAAGGATTACCTAAGGATAAATATCTTGTAATGATAAATTTTTGTTTCTCACATTTGAATATTACTTCACTAATATCAATTTATGGTGATCCAAAATATTAACTTGGAGTTATGAAACACTTTTTCAAATCATTTGAGGTATCTATAACTTCCAAACTTATGGTTTCTAGGATGGAGAAACAGTTTTCCCTCACCTCTATTTTGGGTACATAATAATATATACCTTTTAAAGGTTGGGGATCCTTCACTTGTAATCATGATTAATCATTTTAGATGGAATATAGTTTTATTATACTTTAGAAAATTGTATGAACAAACTTAATAACGATGATGAATTTATTATTTCAAAAATTATTCAAAGATAGAGTTTTACACGTGTTTTTGTATGATTTTATCATGTTTTTAATATTAATTTCCTATTATCAAATTTTTAGTGAATTTTATTTTTCATATAACATGTGGTTTTAATTTAGATAAGAAAAATATTATTTTTAAATATAAATTTTTAATCACCTGATGCTAATTTTTATTTTATTCCATGAAAATTGGATATATCACATGTGTTTTATATATTTTCCTAATATTTCATATCGTGAATTCTATCTTGGTTAATTTTTGGTATGTAATGTGTTAGGTGTTGTGAATATGTTGTTGAATATTTTAGCACATATTTGTTATCACCTCACATAAAAATGGTAAATCACTTAAGGATAACGATTGAACGCGATGTGTGTATATAAAAAGATATTTTGAAAATTTATATAATAAAAATATTATGTTGGAAATATAAGGTAATTATCATTTAATGATAATTAATATTTATTATATTTCTATAAAATTAAAATTTTGAATTACATGTGGTCTTATAAGTTGATGATCAAGAAATTAGATAATTGAGGTAGAATTATTATTACATGATAAAGTTAATACTACTTTTTTATGAGGTTATATGTTTCCCCATGTGTGGGAAGTTGATTAATGTGATGATATGTGTATTGGATGGAATAGTGGGTGTTTGTTTTTATTATAATAGTTTGTGGGCATATGGTTTTTATGTGTGTTGAGGGAACCCAGAGTTGATAATGGAATGGTTGTTTCATTGTGAATTTTTTTCTGAGATACCTAATATCTATCAAATAATTGATATGAATGTCTAGTTAATATTGACGTTTTAGGGTTTTAAATAATGAGTAATTTATGAGAAGATTATAGTTACTTTGAAAATAAAAATTTGATTATGTATTTAAAAATGGATGGAAATTTAAATGCTTAAATAAGAAATATGATATCGACGCGGAGTAATTTAGTTAAATTAGTTAAAAAATGAATGGACTGTGTTAATATGAAATTGAATATATTGGAAAATATTATATAGTAAAAATCTAAAAAAATTGAAATTGTGGAATATGTAATTGATTTAGAATTTATATTATTGTGTGTGGTGGTGTGTGGTGTAATGATTTAGATGTCTATATTAATGAATATGAATGTGTAAGTCCTTCTGATGTGTATCGATTTAGATGGTTCCATTATTATGATAAAAAATTATAGACTTTTGTTTATGATATATATATAATATTATGTTATATTTTAACAATAATTATTATATATACACCCTACAACAACCAGTTTTTGGTGAATCTTAATTGTTTTGGGAGTTTTATCCCAAGATCCAGATGATGAGGCTGGAGGAATTGTTACCACCTCATCCTTGTAATATCTTCCATGTAAGGATTATATGAATGTGATTTGATGTATTAATTATTTTAGTTCATTTTTAAGGGATTTATGATAGTATTTTGTTAGTTCACATTGGGGGTTGTGCATTTTATGAGGTAGTCATAATGTTCATTTCAACCATGTTCATGTTACCCTAAAATTTTGGTTATGGACGTGGTTGGTATGTGATGTGATGGACTAAATATATTTATGATATATGTGTTTTAATGGCCCATGCGTCATTGTGAGAGACATATTATGATATCCCGGGTCTTTTTAGGTGATATATTATGTAACAACCTTGTTGTCATTATTGTGATTATACTGAAAATATATGAGCACGAGGATGTATGATTTTTGGGTCAAGGAGTGTACCAATAGTGGTAAAGTGGTATGGGGTACCATTAATATATATTTTATTATTGTTATGTTGTAATACAACGATGTATTATTTGTAGAGTTTGACTTGGTGACGATGATATTGGTATGTTGTCATATTTATGACATATTCATTCTACTCTATTAATACTCGTGAATTGTTATTTTATTTACTCATATATGTATGAGACATAGGTTATGATCTTATTGATTATATGTTAATCCTTACCCAATATATATGCAATTTTTTTAGGAATGTAGGAGGACTCAGGTGACCCTGATGGTTATTAGTATCATGGGCGTTAGATCTATTGTCGAGTTTCTATTATTGGATTAACATTGATGTGTTACTTGTATTCATTGATTATATTCTTATTACATTACATACATTGTGTGATATTCAATGCCTTATGAATAACTTATATAATATAGTTGGTTGTTGGTTGTTATCCCATCTATCGATCCTATATGTCATTCTATTGAGGTTAATTCCCCCAAAATGGGTGTCCATTATTCTACCCTCGGTTCTAGTCTACTAATTGGGGCCCATTAGTAGTTATAATCACCGTATATTATCTCCCTTTATCTATTATTTGACATGGGGGTTCATTTGGATGGACGTGTTTAAAAAAAAGTCATACCAAATGTTTAAATAGAGGTATATAATGGAACATGGAGTTAGGAAATATGAGGATTTCATGGAATCATGTGGAAAAGATTTTATTTTTCATTTCCACGTGACATACTCTAGGGAAACCGACAAGGGAGGATGATTTTCTTACACAAGATGTTCTTATTTAATGAAATTGTACCTACCAAATGACCTTGTGAGATGGCTCTTCTTACATGTTTTATTCCAATTAGACCTATATTCATTATTAATGATTACTCTTGTTATATAATGTGTTTTTTATGAAGTTGAGGTATTTAATTAAACATATCATTTAATATTATTATTTTTATATATGATTTTTCTAATTAAATGGTTTCTAATGAGTTTCATTTACTTCATTCTATATTTTAGCATGATTAACCATAAATAATGTTTGATTCCACTATTAAAATGAAATATGAGATAAGATATTTTATTGATGATTAATAATTTTTAGGAACCCGTATTATTGTATTTTATCATAGATAACTCATGATTTTTAAGATCAATAATTGCTTAACTAACGTTAGTTGGTTTCAAATAGATATAATAAAAATATTATTTAATAAATATGTCCTATGTTTATATTGGATCCTAGGCTAGTAATCTTCCATACATTTCTTTCTATTCATAATTTTTCTAAATGAAGTGTTTGGCCTCCATTTAATTTGACATTTTCTCTATATTTTGTAATAATGAGGGCATTCAAAGTTATATTTTTTAAAAAATGTAATGTTTTACATAATAATAAATATTTCCAACCACCAAATAATATATAATAGAATTTCAATGAAATATTATTTATGTTTTTATACATTTCAATATAAATTTCATTCTATGTGGTCCATTTTTTATTATAATATATAGCTCTCATACATTTTAAATTTATTATAATTATATACTTTTTCATTTTTATATTCATATATATTGATAAGAATTATCTCTGGTCACCTATTGAGTCTCAAAACAGTTTAAAGGATAGAACATATCATTTCCTAGATAGATATATAATTTCTGCTAAGATATCTGTGTAACTCATGTTATGCCAACAGTATTTTGGGACAATAATAATGTATATAATTTGAAACATTATTTAATAATTTTAAAATTTATATAATATTAATAATAGGCTTGTAGAATGGTTAATATAATGTGTTATCATATTGAAAGAAACCATAGTCACATGTGATGATGTATATAAGAATGTGTCCCCTGGAAATGAAAATTTTAATGTATTTTTGTTAAAACATAATAAGTGGGACATATAGTAATATAAAGCATTTATTTTATTTTTTTTTGTTATGAGAAATTGATTACTTTTATAATTTAGAAATAATTTTTTATATATAATGGGGTATTTTAATTTAGAAAAAGAACTTATCTTGTATCAATTTTTATCTAATGTTGGATGTTTTATTCTATAGTGACAATATGACCAAAAAAATTCCGGAATAATCATGATAACCATTATTCACGACATAACACATGTGTAGATTTTTTATTTATAAATGAAACATGTTGGTGATAATTAAATGAATGAATTTATGTTTTTATCAAACTAATATGGAAATTTTGAGTTCTATTTGTGGTTTCGTTTCCCCTATATTTCCATATTTATGTACTGATATTCCATAAGTATCAAATATTTCAAAACAATATAATGGTTTTTTAAAATGTCTATTTTTAAGCCTAAGATATGATCACCTTTTATTTCATAACATGAAAATTATTAGATATATGTGATAATATGTCCTACTGCTTTTAGTAAGTAAATTTTTTATGTACATTGTTGTGGTTGTATTTATGGAATCAACTACCTATTATAAATAGTATACAACTAAAATATTATAATTGAAAAAGTTTTTTTTGAAAAATCATAGAATTAATGAAGATGATATTTCTTTGCGCAAACAAATTATCCTGAAGGAAGTGATAAAATTATTTTTCAAATATCATGTTGGTTTTTTTGGTTGTGATTAATCCATTGATAGTTCCATGTGAAAAATATTTATGCATATGAGAAGGGTACGACCATTCGTTAATCAAGATAAATTATAGGATGACATGATTTATCATAGTGAGGGTGAGTCTGTTCTACCCAATGTGGATAATATCTTGATAAGGGATGTGGATTTACATTGACTAGACTTATTTTGGGATGTTTTATCTATGTATTAATAAATGATATTTTTATTTGAGAAATTTTATGTGAAAATATTAAATGAAAAGTATTGTACCAATGAAAAATTTAATTTAGAATGTTGAACCCCATGTAATTTTTAAATGAGTTTTTTTTGGATAATTAATGTTTTGAATAAGTATCATGGTTGGTTTTATAAAGTGATAGAGTGTATTTTTTCTACCCATTATCTGGTATTGTTTCATGTAATATATTAAATTATGTTATCAAATTTTTATTTTAGTTTTTTATATAACTGTGGATTCCGTATTTATTGATTTTTTTCATATCACCATCAATAAAATTTGATAACAATTTATATCTTGAAAATAATTTTTTCCCAATGGAAATGTAGGTTTGGTATAGAACTCCACATATAATAAGTGAAGTATATGCATTGAAATCCTTGTTTTTAAACAAAAATTAAAAATTTGATAATTGGTTGTGATGTGTTGTTGTGATGTGTGGCTGTATTGATAAAAGAAGTTATTGTGATGAGAAAATTTATGTGATTAAGATGTGGTTATGACATATAGTTGTGGTGAATGTGTGGGTTATTATCAGAATTAAAAAATGTATGTGAATGGTTTGATATTTTTTGTTTCATTATCTTGTGCTATTTTCTGTGTTGTAGTGGTATAAAATTGAAATGAATAAACTAAAATGGAATGGGTCAAAATAGCTAATTAAATTTATTAATTAAAATAATATGTTTTATTAATGTTAATTATTCTTAATATGAAATTACTAGTTTAGTTAAATTAAATTGGATTGTAATGTGAAATTTCTATCAACAATATTTTGAAGATGTCATGCCATTATATGAAAATTTAGGATAAATTTTTTGGATGTGAACAATAATTTGGAAAGAATTATTTTTGAACTACTTGATCAATAGTCATTGTGGAATATTTTTAGATATTATATCTATGTTTTCTATAAATAAACATAAAAAAATTATTATATAACTAATTTTTAATAGATAGTTATGATTAGTGTCTAATATTTTGAATTATGACTATATGAAAGGTATATATGAGGTTAAAGGATATATAGAGTTCTTATTTTATCAAATCCCTAAATGATGTTGTTGAATTACAAGAAATAATATTTTTTAATCTTACATGAAGTACCATTCATGTATTTCTTTTTGTTTTAAATCAGAAATAAAAAATTATTAGAAAAAAATATTATCAAATGGTGTTTTTATTAATGATTTAGTTTATTTTTTTATGATTTGTGATGTAATTTTTTTGAAGTTGATACGTTCTGTTGGTTTTTGACTTTTTGGAAATTAATGTATTTCTTTATGGTTTAGAAAGCTATACATCCTTAAACTTTCAATATAATTTTCTCCATCAAATGATATTTTATATATTGGTTATTTTCTTTCAAATATAGAGAGATTATTCATAGGTATCTTGAGGTTTGGTTGATTAATTCCCTATCCTCTCCATTTTATTTTTAGTTTTATTTTATTTCTCAATTATTAGAATAGTTTTCATTGTATTTTATTTAATGGCTCACTATATTTAAATCCTTAAATTACAATTTTTTGGTGATTGAGAGTTTAGGAAATTCTTCATCATGTTATTAGGCTATGTGAAAATGATTTTTATAATTATGAATGATTTTAATAATTTTTTTTATAGATTTTGGATTTAATTGAAATTTTTTATATGTTTCTTAGGGAATTAATGTGTTAATTTTGGAAATGGTATATTTTTAGATATAGTTTCAGGATATTGGAACAGATAAATTTTTTTCCCTCATTATTTATTAGTATTTTTAAAGGAAGTTTTATTAGTTTAAGTCAAATATATTTTTTTATATGTGAAATTTGAGTTTTTTAATGGAAATGGTTGTTGAAAACAATTATTTTTGTTTTAAATTGGTTTTAATTGGTTTTATAATAGAAAATCGGCAATTCAATAATATAAATAATGTTGAAATGGGTTTCGAAGAGCCATGTATAGGTAGATATCACAATAAAAGAGAATATATATACTTGAGTATGGGAATTATCATATATCCATGAAATGTGAAAAGGTAACTCCCATTTCATAAGCACCACATAATGGTAGTGAGTGAAGCAGAATTTTATATCATCCTGTTTATACTATAAAGCCTTGTTTTTTCAAAATGGAGCTTAAGGGTAAGTTGAGTTTTCCTATACCCTAATAAGGGTAATCAAAACTAATCATAATGGTATAAATTTAATCATATATCCCATGTCTTTATCCTACTAAATTACATATACATTCATAAGTATAACCAGGTAAGTAAATGTATAATAACATTTGACTAACACAACACATGCCTCCAATGCATGGGTAGTGTAAATTATCTAAAAACTCGATTTTTATCTTACTTGTACTCCTATTTTGTATTTTAAACAATTTAAATGTCTAAAATAATAGCATTGATTTCTTTTTACTCCTATTTATTATATCTAACTTTTTAAAATTTTATTATTGTATAAAAATTCATACATAATTACATGTGAATTGTTTGTGGAAAACATATGGAAATTTTATGACGTAATATATGAGAGATATCAATTACTGTTAAAAATGAGTTTCAACCAATTGAATAACCATTTCTTACTTATGTTTTCATAAAAACCATGATTTTGTAGTTTTAGAGTCTACAGTAAATTATTCAAAGCCTCTCCTCCTTCCAGGCCTATAGTTAGTGGAAACTTACATCTCTATTATGTTTTTTGTATCGAATGAACTCTTCTTTTTTTATTTAGATTTAGGTTACCCTTCTTATTTATTATATTTTTATTATACAAGTGGGATCACAAAATTTTATTTC
Source organism: Viscum album (assembly GCA_963277665.1). NCBI lineage: Eukaryota > Viridiplantae > Streptophyta > Magnoliopsida > Santalales > Viscaceae > Viscum > Viscum album. Next base: position 900,781,824 of record OY728162.1, on the reverse strand, counting down.
CTTTATAATGTGGTTTAAACTATCTTATTATGACTATTAATGCGTAAATATTATGCAGATGAAAATAATGTGTTTATCCAGAATGTTTTGAATGATTTATTAATATTAAAAAAGACTTGATTCATAATATCACATGCATAAGAATTTTTATTCTTATTATAAAACATGGTTTAACTGGTAGTAATCAAAATATAATCATGTAATGAGAATGTGATAATCACATGAAGTTAATTGATATTATTTTTATGAAAAACAATGCTATAGCATGTGTTTTATTTTTTTCCTAGATATTAGTTCTCCATAATTAAGTGAAGGATGTTGCTGAGTAAGGAATATGTTTTCTTTTTGAACATATTTTTTTAACTAAAAAATAATTATGGACTCAATTAATGTTAAAACTATTTTTCTAATAATTATGGTGGTTGGACTGGTACTATGTAATTAAAAAGAAGTTCTAATAATTTAGATAATGAAAAGATTATTATATAAGGATAAAGTGATTATCACATTAAGAAAATAAATATTGGATAGATATAAAGAAATTTTTAATTTTTAATTAGATGTGTTATTATTTGTTTAAAAAATTTTATAAATCATGTAGAATTTTTATCATATGGTGAAAATAACATATTTTTCACATAGAGGTCGATGTGGTGGACATTTCTTGTGAAGATAATTAATTTTATAGAATTCCTAATGGATATGATATTTGGTCTATATTTTTTCTTTGAATAATGACTTGTGGTAATATTTTGGCGATGTGTGATGCAGTAAAAAGATTTGATATTAGAATTTATTGTGTAATTTTAAATTGTGTTAGATGATTACGAGTAGCTATGAAATGATTGATATAGATATCCTATTAATGTATATGTGGTCAGGGATGTAGAAAAATAATTTTAAAGGCGGTTATGAATCTGAATTTGAATATTGAATGGTGGTAAATGATATTGACATAGCTGGTAACTGAAATTATTAAAGGACAATTATGAAATTGATGTCCAGTTATTTTCTAAAATTAATTTATGTACAAAAAATGGGATGGTTTAATATGAAATGAAATTTCTTGGTGAAGAGGAGTTATTGAATGCATAATGAATATATAATTGTTTATAATTTATTTCAAGTGGTTTTTGTGATTCTTGTGTTTTGTGGTTGTGTAGTGTAATGAGTTATAGGTTCAAAAAAAGTAGAAGAGGGTTAAAGGTTGTGTTTAGTATATGAGTTAAGATAGTACTCTTTTTTATAGGTTCAAATCCTACATAATATTCACACACACACACACATATACAAAAACACACACACACAGACAAATAAATATATATATTATTTTAAATGTGATTCTTATATCCATCCCACCCACATAGGGAACATTGTGGCAACACCAAACAAAATTTATTTTTTTATGCAACATCAATATGGAGAGGGTGGATGGTTGAACACCCAATACCACTCTACTATATAATCACATAATGAATGACATGAATGGGATGCGGTGTATTGTATATTGTGGTTTACTTGCGAGTTTTTCAATGAGTGTTTGTTTCGGTTCATAGTTGGGGCAATTCAATGTAGAAAGAAGACCGTAATTTTATGTCATTCAGTTCATGACACAATATTATTCGGTTAATATATGTGGTTGAGATGTTATATCATGTCTCATGTGTCTCCTGGTGAGATAAGAAGTGATTTCATATACGTAGTTTGGATAAATGTGATGTGGTGGCCTTGGTTTCATTGAGAACGATTTTATGGAAGAATTTGGTGTGTCAGGACATACATCAATGGTATGTGAGAGTGGGATAATAATGGTAATGTGGGGTGAGTTAACATTTTATAAATATTCCTTTTATTATTTTACTAATAATTCATGCATTATTTAGTGAGTGTTTCTTAGTGAGAATTTGATATGTTAATTTTCTAATTCATGTTCTTTTGGTTCTTCTGTTTGTTTAAATGGGAATTATTAAGCTCTATTCTAACCTTAATGAGTGATTATGGGTATGAACCAGGTAATACCTATTTAATAATTCTTTTTTAGGTTTTCATGATAACATCAGGTATCGATATGAACAACACTAGCTTAGGTTCCATAAATGATATTAATTTTCTTTGTATTATTATCCTGATTATTTTACATTAATATTTTCATCTTATTAGTTTTATATTATAATAATTCTGGTATATTGTATGTTTTACCCATTTTTTATGGTATGAAGTTGTTTAATGGTTTGTATAATATCTTATAATTGATCTTTTCATTCTATTTATAGTAATTCCTCCAATATGTATGAATGTGTTTATGCCCATGATGATAATATCAAAACTAAGGCCTGTCACGACCCGTCCCCCGGGGCCCGTTCCGTGACTACCCCAATCCCATCTTCCATAGGCCCGGGGCTTGCAACTATCACCAAAGGCGTAATTCCATAAATCTGTGATGACATTGCCTTTATAACTGTAAACACACACAATAGAGCACACATCTGGATACAAAAAACTATGTAAATTTATATAATAATAATGTGCTGCAAAGTAAAGTGGACGCAAATACCAGCCCAACTGTAAAGTACAAGTACAACAGAAAAGTACAAAATAGCTGAAAGGTGAAAAGAAGCTCTTAGATCATCCACCACAGATCCTAGCTAAAGGTTAGGTACAGATAGACTCCTCAACACTCAACGTCTGTCGGTCTCCTCCATATACCGACACGTCGTATGGTCCACCTTTGGGTACCTTCCAGTCCTGGAACTCTTAGCCTATGTTAGCGTTATCTGTCATGTGCAACCAACACAATGTTATGTGGGAATAACATGTGCTGGGTTGATTATAACGATACCCAGTAGGGACCCCTATACCCTCATGGTCTCATAAAATCCATCAAGGATAAATAAAAAATTATTAAAATCAAATGATATCCCCACTTAGTTATATGCCCATACATATACATAAGTTATCAAGTAATTCATCTCAATCCCGAGATAAACACAAATGTTACTGACTCAGCCCAACTAGGATTTTTATTCACATTATTGAAACCACAGCTACTAAAGAACTCCTCATATGTCGAGTACAGTGGGCCTGCCATGGCACCAAGGTGCTTCCCACTAACATTGGATTGTTGAGGTACTCCTCCTGTCGACTATCGTGGGTCTGTTGCATCACCAAGGCACTCCCCACCATGGTTCTTCCATGTCACCAAGGCGCTCCCCCTCGTAGCCTGTTGTGGTAATCCTATTGTCGAGTACCGTGGGATTACTGCGACACCAAAGTGCTCCCCCGTATGGGTCTACCATGACACCAATGCACTCCCTAGTAGGCTTGTTGAATCACTCTGAGTTGAATTGGTCAGCAGTCGTCAGGTCTCAGCTAGCAACTAGGTTTCCACAATCTGCTCTCTCGTCACCATAAGAATCCACTCCACGAGCTACTGGTCGATATTCCAACTGTCACAAAGTCCCACATCAAAGTATCTAAAATATACACCACGTCATAGAGAGCTCAATGCAACAGATGGAGCATCAATCGAATACCCGGTCTACGGTTTATTAGCCTTTTAGTCCAAGGGCCTGGTTGGATTCGTGTACGATCCAACCGGACTGTGTCTCAACTATACCCTGAACTCTAGTGCAGTATACTCAAAGGGGAAGTCTCTCTTCAATATTACCAGCACCACTGATGGTTCAGAAAACGGTCGTCTGATTCCAATGATATGGCCAAAGAATGTAAAGGGTCGGTAGTGGGCTCAGGTTCGGTCACACTCATTCGGACCGACCCAGTCTGACCCAGTCTGGGCCGACTCAGTTTGGGATGACCTGGTCAGAACAATTGGTTCTGTCCTGGCCCATTGGATGGGCCAGCTTGTTAGGTTCGGCCCGGCCCGCTAGGCCCAGCCTAGTAGGTCGTGTGGGCGGTTCAGCCAGGGCTCGGGGCCGGTTCAGCTTGGAGCACCATGAGGGTGCGGCCCAGTACGGTTCAGTCTAGAGGTTGCGGACAGGAAGATTTGGCTTAGGCGCCATGAGGGGGGACCGTGGGCTGGCTCGGGAGGCCGACGTAGCTAGGGCGCCGGGTTGGGCGGGTGGCCGACCCTCTTCGAGAGGCCAGGAGCTAGGAGGCGGCTCCGGAACTGGGAGGTCAGCGGGTATGTCGGGCAGGCCAGTGTGCAGACGGGCGGCCAGGAGGCGGCGTGGTGGGCTGGGCCAGCGGGCGGCCAGGAGGTGGCCGAAAGGTCGGGCTGGAACAGTTCAGCAGGGCTCGGGCTGGCGCGGGCCGTGGGGTTCGCCTGAGCCGCGTGGGTGACCGACGATGGCCAGGAGCCAGGCGGCGGGTCGGGAGCCGGCGGCAGTACTGTTTGGCCCGAGGTGGCAGAGCCGATTATGTGAGAGCACCATGAGGGAAGCGCGGTTCACGGAGGCCGCGGGTAGCGCGTCTGTTTCCTTCTTCGTTTTGTCTCCTCATCACCATGTTGTAGATCTTCACAAACAAGAGTGGTAGATGGGTCGAACCATGTTGGTTTGGCCCGAACCCTCCGCTTTTAGGGTGGCAACATTTGACTCATCAAGAAGTAATAAATATGAACTTAAATTGTTTTACAACCACTGCAAAGATTCCTTTCCAACCGAATATGTGATAAAGGAAATCAGTATTAATCAATTTAACCGCTTACCTATGTTCGTTGTTCTTTGAGAGAGTCGCGGGGAAGAAGACGGTGTTGTAACCGTTCGTCGCATCCTCTTCACACTCCCAATCTCGAGCACGCACGTCTGTAGTGGAAGACACTCCATGTTGGAAGGATCTGAGGAAGGAAATCATAGTCGCTCCTCGCAGGCATTCTTTGTTCTTTATTCTTTTTTGGGAGCATTTCTATCACGAATCCTCCTCTCTAAGCTGCCACAAAAATGAACAATACCAACCAAAATTTTAATAGATTGTGTTAATCTATTATATAATTTGTTGGGAAAAAAATCAAGAAGGTGAATTAATTAACATGGCTCCCCCTTAATTATTATAGAGGATTTGACACCATTAAAATTAGGGGAGTTGGCACCAATAATGGAGGGTGTGTGGAGATTCTCTCCCTCATTAATGAGGGGGAGTTGAGAAGTTTTCCTCTCCCATCATTAATAGGGGGTTTAGTCTCATTTGGTCCTGACATCGTAACCTATCCTAGGAAGTTAGGTTCGGGTGGGCCCCACCACCATAACCTCTCAGGAGAGGTTAAGGTGGGGTGGTCCGACCTCCATCTTCCATGAGGTGGTTTTAACCAACATATAAAAATTAAGTAACACACATTATTTTCTTTAATTCATCCTCTAAAATCCCAAAATCTATCTTTTAATCTCCCCCCATTGTCGTCGAGGTGATAGTCTTCTTAAGCGAATATCGCCATTGTGAGTTCAATGGTTTCCTCCGATTTCAATTTTGAGCACCATTTCAAAAGTTATAAAAACTGACTCATACATTTACTGAAAATTCCTTAACAAAACATCATAAATTGACTTCGGGCACACCGGGCCTAAGAATCATGCGTCGTCAATTTTCGCGGACTCGTAAAATTTCCATGTATTTAAGGAAAAAAATCCCATGGAATTTCCGGGTCTTTACATTCTCCCCACCTCCGGGATTTACATCCTTGTAAACATCAACTCGAACTAAGGGAACAAGTGGGGGTACTGATCACGCATCTGGGCCTCCCTCTCCCATGTGCTCTCCTGGAGGTTCTTGTGCTTCCAACCAATGAAAACCAAAGGTATAGACCATCTAATAAAGACATTCCCCTTTCAATCATCAATCTCCACAAGAAACTCCATAAAAGTATCCCCATCATCAACGTCTAGCTCAATATGGTCGATGATGTGAGTTAGGTCATGTACATATCTTCTCAACTAGGATACATGGAAGACGGCGTGCACCCGGTGCAACTGAGGTGGAAGAGCTAAGTGGTATGTCACCTCGCCAACATTTCTGAGAACCTAAAAAAGGTTTGATTAACCTCGTAGATAACGTGACGCCTCAGCCAAATCATTGTAGTCCTCATGGAGGTGATACCCGTAGAAAGACGTTGTCACCATAATCGAATCCCAGAGGTCTTAGTCTCCTTTAAACATATGAATTTTTTCAGCTCTGTGCAGTCTTTATCTACTCATGGATGATCATCACCTTCTCAGTGGTAGCCCGTATCATCTCTAGTCCCACTAGTGCTGACTCCCCATGGTTAGTTCAACATGAAGGTTATCTGCAAGGTCAAAAGTACAATGCCGGGAAATGTGTCATCCCAATGTGGGAGTGATAGTTGTTATTGTATGAAAAATCCACCAAAGGTAAATGACTATCCCAACTATGACTGAAGATGACTACACAAGCACGGATCATGTCCTCAAGGGTCTGAATGGTTTGCTCAGTATGACCATTCGTTTGAGTATGGAAGGCAGTGCTAAAATGAAGCTACATCCCGAAAGCCTCCTGCAAACCCTTCCATATCCAGGATGTAAACCGTGCCTCATGATCGGAGACAATAGATGAAGGTAATCCACATATCCACACTATATCCGGCACATAGAGGCATCCCAAGATCTCTACTGAGCCCTCCTCTCTAATCGGTAGGATGTGGGCTGTCATGGTGAGTCGGTCAACAATCACCAAAATTGGGTCATGACCCTGGATGTACGTGGAAGTCCTGTCACAAAGTCCATGGATATCCCATCCCACTTCCACTCAGGTACCTCTAAAGGTTGTACCAATACTGATGGTACTTGGTGATCTTCCTTCTCTTGCTAACAGGTGATGCATCGAGAGACAAACTCTACATCTGTATTCTTCATTCTTGGCCACTAGTGTTGTCGTCGGAGATCCTGGTACATCTCTGCCACTCCTAGATGTACCACTAGAGGGGATGTGTGGAACTCCATAAACACTTCCTCTTGAAGTGACAATGGCACCATAGAATGTCTGATGAAAGGGATGACGTGCTCCCCACCATCAAAAAATCCATCACGTTCCTGCCCTGTGGATATTCGAGAACATCATGTCTTGCAGTAAGTGTCTCCGCAATGTGCCTCCCTGAATCGCCGAATAAGTGGGGGAGTGACTGTAAGATACTATAGAAAGGATGTTCTATCTCTATCCAAAAAGGATATCTGTAAGGCAGCCAGCTGCTCTACCTCCTTACCTATCAGTTGTATACCAGATCTCCGGCTAAGTGCATCTACTACAACATTCCACTTTCTAGGTGTATAGACTGTCTCGAATTCATAGTCCTAGAGGAACTCAATCCATCGTCATTGTCTCAGGTTTAGGTCCTTCTGAGAGAATATATACCTGAGACTCTAGTGATCTGATTACATGGTAAAATTATCTCCCATCATATAGTGTCGCCACATCTTGAAGGTGAAGACCGTTGCTTCTAACTCCATGTCATGGGTAGGGTAGTTATACTCATGTTGTCTCATCTACCGAGAATCATATGTGATTACTGCTTGCTACTACATCAAGACACCCTCGATTCTGGTCCCTGATGTGTCGCAGTATACTACGTACCCTACACATTCCTCTGGAAGCCTAAATATGGGGGCACTAGTCAACCTCTGCCTCAGCTCCTGAATGCTCTCCTAGAATCTATCTGGCCACACAAAGGGTTTCCCCTTTATCATCAAGGCAGGTAGTGGTGCTGCCACTCTGGAGATGTCTGGAATGAATCTCTGGTAGTATCCAGCCAAACCCAGAAAACATCGTACCTCTGTCACACTCCTGGGTGGCTCCCAAGCAAGTATTTCCCCAATCATTGATAGATCCACTGCAACTCTAGCCCATGAGATGGCATGTCCCAAAAAGTGAATCTCTCATATCCATAACTGTCACTTCGAGAGATTACCATAAAGCTGCTTTCATAAGAGTGTGTCCCGTACTACCCAGAAATGGAAGGTATGCTCCTCCTCAGTAGTTGCGTAGATCAGAATGTCGTCGATTAAGACAACAAAAGAGAAATAGAGGTATGTATGTAAAATCCGGTTCCTGAGTCCCATGAACACTAATGGAGTGTTGGTTACGCCGAAATGCATAACCAAGAACTCATAGTGGTCATACCGACTTCTGCACATCCTCCTCTCAAACTCTGAGCTGATGATAGCATGATCTGAGGTCTATCTTCTAGAAATACCGTGCTCCCTTGAACTGATCAATGAGGTCATCAATCCTCTAGAGTGGGTATTGATATTCGCTGTCACCTGGTTCAGGTGACGGTAGTTGACACAATGCCACAAGATCCCATCTACCTTCTTGGAGAAAATAATCAGGGTTGCCCGGGGAGAAACACTCGGTCGCATGAATGCCATCCCCTGCAAGTCATCTAGCTGTACTCGCAGCTCATAAAGCTCCACTGAGCCATCCGATACGCTGGTGTAGATATCGGTGTCGTCTTAGGGGACAAGTCAATGTGAAAATCCACATCTCTATGAGGATCTAGACCTAGTACATCATCAGGGAAACCATTCACGTACTGGTCCGCCACTACAAGATAGCTTAGACTCTCCACATCTACTACCCTGAGGGTAAGGTAGGCCAACTGATGAGTGATCAACTGCACCCTCCTCCGATTAAGTATGTCCTATGCTACAAAGGATCCCTTCTAGCCTGTGAAGGTAAAACTGGCCCCATCCATACTGACACACCACAATTTGCGCCTAATACAATCGATGTGAGCATGGACTGTAGATAACCAGTCCATACTGAAGATAACTTCGTAAGGCCTCGACGCCACTATGAGGAGATCCTAGCTGAAAATATCGCCTCTCAGAGTAATCCCACACTACGAGAACCGGTGCATAATCATCGAGTATTCTCCCATAGGAGTCTCTAGCCATAACTCCATCGGAATCTCTGAGCTCCAAACGAGGGCAGTGGTAATGAAAGAGTGACTGAAACCTATGACTCTATGTATGGTAGAAAAGTTGGAGAATACATAGATCTTACCTCGAATTATCTCCATAGTTCCATGGTCATATGCTTCAGCTGCCTAAAACTAAGCCCTCACCTATCCACCTACTCCCTACGGTCGGGGTGGACATCCTTGTGGTGGTGGCGGTAACACCTTGAATCATCGCCAACCACCAGCTGCTCGACCAGCTCTTCTTCCACGTCCGCCTGCACCCTGTGGATTTCCTCGATCAAATATTCATCTCTGTGTGGGTGGTCCTTCAACCATCAGCTGATCATCCAAACGGCGGGTCAGACAGTCATGATCCATGTGAACTTACCTGCCACATGAGAAACACTGCTTGCTCCTAGCATGTATGTCTCTACTCGTGGTGCCCCGCACAACCGATCCTGAGTCATGCGGTCGTCCACTTGTAGGTATGGTGTTCTTGGACCTCTGTGATATATGTCTTCTACCTGCTACAGAAGACTCCACTACGTGATGTCCTGTGGTGGGTCTCGCTGCTGGTGACTGCTTAGTAAGGAAACTCTACACTAAGAGGGATCGCTCCAACACCCCTGCTTACATCGAGATGCTGAGGGAGATCATCGAAGCCCATATCTCTTACCTGAGTCCCTGCTCAAAGGTCTGGGCTCTGATGAATGGGTCTCGTACCATATTGGTATAGTAGCGTGAGAGGTATATGAACCTCAATGAGTACTGAGCTACAATCCTGTTACCCTGATGCAGATGCAATAACTCATGAATATGCACTACACGAAGAGTCGCCGGAACAAACTCCACTCGAAACAGGCTCTCGAAGTCTGCCTAGAGAAGCGCCATCTCATCATTGACATAGAGAAGCAGGCTCCACCATCTGCCTGCTGCTGCCTGCAGAAGTCTTGCTGCAATAATCACCATGAAGTCAACTGGTGTCCCTATAAGTCAAAAAACTATCACCACAGCTTCCTGCCAATCCTTTTCCGCCTGTAGGTACATCTATCTCTCCTAAACATGGGTGGCCTCTAGAGATGGAATGTGTGCAATGCTCTCAAGAGGTATGCATCGTCTGCTACTGGTGCGGGTGGCATCGGTGGCCCAACGAGGAGTGGTACCACTGGGGCCTCCCCAGGAAAAGGGCCATGTATCGAGGCCTCATCACTCGATGGGATATCCATGGGTACAACTCTCAGAACTCTTGCTGGAAGTATGTGGGGAGGCATCCCAAAAGAAACAGATGAGACATGGTCACAAGATTATACCTGGTGAGCTGACATGGTTGAGATGACTTAATGAAAACTTTTTAAAACACACATGCAATCAGTGTTTGAATTGAACTGAGTCATAAATTAGTAGTCAGGGTCCTGGTGTATGGATACATCGGCCAATGCACCAACATTGGACTCCCTAAACTGAAAACCACACTCAGTACCCTTAACACTATTGCTCCACAAAAAAAATTAGACTCCTAAATTATACGGTAAAAATAAATCCTCTGATAATAATTTTTCATGACCTTTCCCCTGGGGCCCATTCTGTGACTACCAGAAGCCCGCCTTCCATAGGCTAGGTGCTGGAGATAGCACCACAAGCATAATTCCCTAAATCTAGGAAGGCATTGCCTTTATAACTGTAAACACACACAACAGAGAAAACAACTAGGTACAAAACACAATGTATAACACTATAAAAAAGAGTGTTGAAAAGTAAAGGGGCCGGAAATACAAGCCCAACTGTAAATTACATGTACAAATGAAAAGGAAAAAATAGTTGATAGGTGAATAGATGCTTCGGGATCATCCACCGCGGATCCTACCTGAAGGGTAGTTACAGATAGCCTCCTTAGCACTCCAGGTCAGCCGGTCTCCTTCGTGTACCGACACGTCCTATGGTCCACCTCTGGGTACCGTCCAATCCTGGTACTCTCAGCCTCAGTCAGTGAAGATCTTTGTCTGCAATCAATACAATGAGGTGCGAGGATAGCTTGTGTTGGGGTGAGTATAACGATACTCAGTTGGGACCCCAAGACCCTCAAGGTATAACAAAATCCAACAAGGATAAACCAAAATGTATAAAATCAATAGAAAAACCCCACTTAGGTATATGCACATACATATACCTATGTTATCAAGTAATCCATCTCAATCAGGAGGTAAACACAAAAGTTACTGGCTCAACTCAACCAGGATTTTTATTCACAATATCGAAACCACAGCTGCTGGGAAACTCCTCCTCTGTCGATTATAGTGGGCCTTCCATGACACCAAATTGCTTCCCACTAAACTTGGAATGCTTAGATACTCCTCTTATCGAGTATTGTGGGTCTGCTGCGTTACCAAGGTGCTCCCCAAAGTGGGTATGACACGTCACCAAGGCGCTCCACCTCATAGCCTATTGAGGTAATCCACTTTTTGAGTACCGTGGGTCTATCGCGACACAAAGGCACTCCCCACTATGGGTCTTCCGCGACACCAAGGCGCTCCCCACGAGGCTAGTCTAGTCACTCCGAGTCGAATCGGTCAGCAGCCATCAGGTCTCAGCCAGCTACTAGGTCTCGGCACTCTACTCACATGTCACCGGAAGGATCTGCTTCAAGAGCTACTGGTTGATACTCCAAAAATCACACAATCCCACGTAGAAGTATCTCAATGGTCTGCCATGTCATATAGGTCTCAACACAACAGAAGATGCATCAATCGGTCGCCCTGTCTGTGAGTGATTAGAATTTTAGTCTGAGTGTCCCAGTTGGATTCAAGTACGATCCAACATGACCGTCTCTCAACTATACCCCGAACTCTAGTGTAATATACTCAGAGGGACAATCTCTCTTCACGATTACCAGGTCTGCTGAATGTTTTTCAAATGGTCTTCCAGTACCAAATATATGGCCAAATAACGTAAAGGGTTGGTAGTGGGCCAGTGTCCGGTCTAACCCAATGGTCCTGACCCGGTTAGACCTGTTGGGTCTGGCCCGGCCCATTGAGCGAGCTGTCCTATTAGGTTCGGCCCATACCACTGGGCCCCACCCAGTAGGACGTGTTGGACATTTAGGATGGGCTTTGGGCTGGTTCAGCCCGTAGCACGGCAAGGGCGGCCCGGTGCGGCTCACCCCGAAGGGTGCGACCAGGCTAGTTCAGCTAGGGCATGGCGAGGGGGACCATGGTTCAGCTAGGGATGTCAGTGCGGTGAGGTCAGTGGTTCAATTTGGTGGTTGCCGCGGTTCGGGATATGGCTCGGGAGTCAGGAGGCCGGCGGGCGGCCGGGAAGGCCGGTAGGCTAGCCAGCGGGCGGCCAGGTGGCGGCCGGGCAGGATCGGCGGGCAGGCTAGCGGGCGGTCGGGTGGCCAGGTCGGTGGCTAGTTCGGAGGGCCAGTGGGTGGTCAGGCGGCCGGGAGCCATTTGGGAGGTTGGGTCTGTGTAGTGTTGCCCGGCGCGGGCTGTCGCAGGCCGGCGGTGTTTGGTCAGGGCACGCGGGAGGTCGATCTCGGGCGGGAGCCAGGTGGAGACTCTGGATCTAGCGGCTGCACGGTTCGGCCTGAAGCGGAAAAGCTGATTGGGTCGGATCTCCGTGAGGGTGGCATGGTTCACGGAGGTCGCGGGTAGCGCGACCGTTGCCTTCGTCGTTCTGTCTCCTCATCGCTATGTCGTAGATCATCACAAACATGAATAGTCGAGGGGTCAGGCCATGTTGGTTTGGCCAACACCCTCTATGTTTAGGGTGGTAACATTTCTCTCATCATGAAGTAAAAAATATGAACTTCAATTATTTTACCACCCCTGCAATAATTTCTTTCCAAAAAAATAATAGAAAAATAAAAGTAGTATTACTCAAATTAACCCCCTACCATTGTTCGTTGTTCTTCGACGATGTCATACGGAAGAAGGTGGTGTTATCACAGTTCATCATGTCTGCTGCACACTCCCAATCCCAAGCTCTCACGTCGGTTGTGGAAGATTGTTCATATCGGTAGGATCCGAGGAAGGAAATCAAAGTCTCTCCTCACCAGCATTCTTTGTTCTTCGTTCTTTATTTTCCATTGGGAGGTTTTCTTTCAATAATCCTCCTCTCAAATCTACAACCAAAACAATAATATATTTTGTTAATATATTATTTAATTTGTTGGAACAAAATTCAAAATGGTGAATTAATTTACATGGCTCCCCTGTAATTAATGTGCAGGATTTGGCACCATAAAAATTAGGGGAGTTGGAACCAATAAAAGAGGCGGTTGTGGATAGACTCTCCTTCATTATGGAGTGGATTTGAGAGGTTTTCCTCTACCACCATTAATAGGGGGTTTAGTCTCATGTGATTCCCATATCGTAACCTATCATGGGAGGTTAGGTTCGGCTGGGCCCCACCACCATAACCTCTCATTGGAGGTTAAGGTACGGTGTTCACACCTCCAACTTCCATGAGGAGGTTTTAACCAACAAATAAAAATTAACCCACACACTTTGTTTTTATTTAATTTATCCTCTAAAAACCTAAAACATATCTTTTAATATCGACCCACTGCAATCGAGGTGATAGTCTTTTTAGGTGAATATCGGCGCAGTGAGTTCAATGGTGTCCATGGATTTCAATTCTGAGAACCACTTCAAAAGTTACAAAAACACGCCCGTACGTTAACTGAACGTACTCGAAAAAAATTCATAAATTTATTCCGGGCACACCAGGCCTTTAAATCATGCTCTTTCAATTTTCGCGGACTCGTAAAATTCCCATTCATTTGAGAAAAAGAATTCCCATGGGATTTCCAGGTTTTTACAAGTCCGACTGTAGGTTGGACTATTGGGTATTTATATTCCTTTATCTATTTTTGGCATAGATTGTTACATTTGGAGGTATAGAGTCACAAAAAACAATATTTATTCATATCTCATACAAAATGATCTATTATAGTTACATGCTTTCGACTTCCTTTCATAAAAGAAAAATAATGGTTCAAAATTTAAAATACATCAATTTTTATGTTACTATGTTTATAAGAGGTATTAAAGGAGGTGATATTAACTTTATATAAGAACTATCTAATAATACTCTTACAATTTGGATTTGGTATGATTTATATAGAATTTATTACTAAACTATATTCTATAAAATTATGGTAACTTTTTTCTGGGGGAATGATTAGAAAAGATCAATATATATAATTTTTACATGATTAAATCTATATTGTAGAGTTTCATATGTCCTTTATTTGTGATTCCACTCATATAGTTCCACACAAATGATACATTTGATATATATTAAATTAAATATACATAGTATTATTAACCAAACATGAATAAACCATGTCAAATAGTTTATATCATAAGGACTATACATTGTAGATTGTGTTTCATTCTATTTTTACTACTTTAATACATATGGATGGATTCTATGAGTTTTTAATTATTGTAATGTAAGACATTATCTTCCAATTTTTTTTATTAAAATCTCCAATTCTTTATATGTTATCATTCAAAAGCAATATTGGGATGAGGCCTATGAAAATGAAAACCATTATTCTTGGAAATAGGATCCTATAGTTTGTTAAGGGTCGATATTTTCGATGATTCGTGATGACTAGTGTCAATTTTCCTAGTAAATATATTTATATAACTCAATAATATTGGCATAAAGGTAGTGTTTATAAATGTAAATCTATAGAATTTTGTAAAAATTGGAATATATCTCCAGTATAAGGTATTTTCTAATTTGATATCATTTGAGACACATAAAAAACCATGGAGTCAATTAACATTACATTCTATGAAAAAAATGACATCATTGAAACACCCCTTCATAAGGATTAAATCCAAGGTATACTATATATCTATGACCAATGATAATATGATGATGTTTTTAAGCATTAATTTGTAAGCTATAGACATTCATATTTTTTCTCAGACATATTCACAATGATAATAATATAATAGATACTACTTCAACACCCATGGGTGGTGTGAACATGGAAAATGGTATATTTTTTAAGAATTAACCTCAATGGTAAGGTAACACAACATAAAATAAATAAAAATTACAATAGTTTAGATAAATTCTAAATACATATCATAATTATACATACCCATGAACTAGAAAGGGTTTTCTATCTTTAGAGACTAGACTAGTAAACATATTATTTCCTAAAGGATTACCTTCATGTCCCACAATGTTCTTCATTTTAATACCCTTCAATACATAACATATATTGATCATTCTATAAAAACCTAAGGATGGAAAACATAAGAAATGGTGTTCTTATATAATCAATATGGGAAAATATAAGATATATTAATCAATGATCATATGTGAGAATGAGGGTATCAGAACGTAATATTATGTTAAGGATTGTAAAAATAATAAAATAAATATATTTAATCATGAGTTACGAAAATATTGCTATATAAAAAAATAATTATATTACTTCCAAATCATCATTAATCATTCATGAAAAAAGATAGGTTATTATAAATATAATAATATGATAAATTAAATAATCATATAACCTGATGAACATATATAAATAGTAAAATGTTCATTCATTAAATAAAGGAAATGAAATTATGTTTGAAAATGAACATATGGTCTAGAAAAATGGTTGACACAATAAATTTTGGACATGAAACTAGTTTTACAAGTCAACATATTGAAATTAATTTTGGTCCACACAAAATGTTGTGAACAAAAAATTACATTCACACATAACATAGATATTTCATTAGTTATTCATCTATACCCAGTGAATTGGTGGTCTATAAATGAAATATCCATCATATAATGAAATATAAAAGAATATACTTTACAGGATCATAAAACATTATTCATTTAATTTTATAATAACTTATGGAATGAAATTTTTTTTCATAAAACATATATCCAATCTTCATTGTATAACCTTC
Source organism: Viscum album (assembly GCA_963277665.1). Taxonomy (NCBI): domain Eukaryota; kingdom Viridiplantae; phylum Streptophyta; class Magnoliopsida; order Santalales; family Viscaceae; genus Viscum; species Viscum album. Next base: position 900,766,026 of record OY728162.1, on the reverse strand, counting down.
CAAAAACAAAAATCATTCAATATTGTTTTATAAAAACAAAAATATCCATTTGAAAGGAACCAAGTATCAAAGAATAATCCATAAATTATAATAATTATAGTATATCTAGAAAATGAATGTATATCTCATCATAATATTATATACATAGTGAAGCATAAAAATCATTAATGAATATGGGAATAGATAAAATTACCTTTAAAATAAAATCAAATAATTTCATAACCAATATACCATTTTCATATTTAAATCACTTATTTAAACTATAATTATTTCACAAATATTAAGGAAATATTTGATTTCAAATTAACCATCTGAACGTTTATTTATTACAGAAAATAAAATAATGACCATGATTACATATATATCCCTTCATTCTGTATATGTTAAAAGAGAAATTGTTTCTTAATTACTTAGAAATGTAAAAAATATATTATTTTAAAATAATATTTTTAAAAATATTCATTTTAAACATTTTAATTTGGAGTAAATGGTAAAGAAAGTAGACTTTTTAAAAATTTCACCTATACGTATTAATATCTATAAATCAATTCATTATGAATATAGACATCAGAAGAAATATTCGTCGACAAAAGAGGAAATAAGATCGAAATTTCATAAAAATTAATTTTTTTTATCATTTTTTGTTTTAAAGAGAGTAAAATGGTATTTATAAGTAATAATTATTCAAATAACCATATTATATGATTATATTTCTAGTTTAATGTATAAAAAATCCCTTCTTGAAAATTTAGCCTAGAAAATCATGAAAAGTTATGAAATTGAAACCTTAACCATATCTTGAAGTATTTTCTTCATTCATATGTGTTAAAAAAATCTGTATTGTACATATAAGAAAATTTATTAATATATTACATAACAATTAATATATATATCATAATATTTTTAATTTACTTTTAACTTCATATCAACATTTTATTAACATTAATTGGTTAAAACATTGTTCTGAGTGATACCTATTTTGTTATTAATGTATATTTCATTTAGGCTGTTTTGGCCCATATATATAAATCATGGTAACATTATATATAAAAATATCAACATTATATATATATATATAATGTAAATATATTAATCCATTCCCAAAAAGAAGTGATGAATCATAAATCACATCCCATCATGGAGTTAGTAGTACATACATATGCAAGAGTGATGATCCCCATTTAAATGGATGGATTGTATGAAATTAAAATAATAATTAACCATTATAGATTCATTATAAGATCATAAGTATCTTATATATCCATTAAATATATCCTCATTAATATAAACGTAAAATTTAAATGAAAAATGATATATATCCCTTTGAGGAGGTTCTTGTCCACACCAAGAATGGTAAACTTTATCATTTTCAAGTGAAATGGAAAGTAACAAGTTGGATTAGGTAATATAATTAGGAATATTAAGTATTCAAAAATGTAATCTATACTCAATAAATACGTCAATATAAAAATAATTTTGAAATGGTGATGTAAAATAAATGAAATAGTTAAAAGGAGTTGGTTCACCACATGTACACAAGAGAGATGATTTTATTTACCATTTGGTAGAAAGGATATAGAAAATGGTTGATTAATATTAACAAACCCAACTTAGTTAATTGATGATATTTTAGTATTAACTCTTTGAAAGAAACAATTTTTTATAGGAATTTATAGATTATATTAAAATGATAGTGCTCTGTAAAGATTTTTTACTTTCTCTTTCAGTGAAATCATTTGGCTCGATCCAAAATCATTGAATGATTGGTCTTAGGAGAAGATAAAGTGATAAAAGTATTTTTGAGGGAATGAGGGAATGATTTCTTATTGGTTTTTTGTTAGATAAAATTAAAAAACATTGTGAATATAGCAGGTTATGTGGTTCCCTTTTATAGGTTATGGAGAAGACATAAATGGAATAACATCAAAGATTTAAACACAATTTTGTCAATTTCTTGGAAATTAGTACAAATTGGTCAAGGATTTGATTGTAATATAATACATGTTATAAAAATATTCAAAAAATTATAACTAGACTTATTTATGTAGAATTAGTACCCTTTTCTATTAGTTTACCCCACTTGAAACAATGTTTTAACATGAAACATGGTTATGTATTTTTACTATATTTACTATTCATTATGAAAAAAATTAAATTATCCTTGAAACTAAATTTGGAAAAAAAATTTACAATATGGAATCCATTTTATCAAATTAAATTTATATAAGTGTAAAATTTTAATTTTAAAATAAATTCCCAAAACATAACAAATTATTTTTATCAAAATGATTATTTTCTCAAAAGATTGAGTTTTACTTCAATCCATTCCATCAAAAAACAATTAGAGGATTGATAAAATGTTTTAATCATTTTGTATTATGTATATTTCATTAAAAAAACATAAATAGATTCTAAATAGAATTATTTATATGAAAAAGAATTTGATACATAAAACCAATTTTTAATAAATCAACAACATTTAACTTCAAATGGTTTTATTTTTATTTTGAACTAATTGAAAATTTACAAATTAATTTTATAATGATTCAAATAATTTTATAATAATTTTGATATTCATGTTCATAACTATTAATCCAATGCATATGTGATAAATTCCATGTAAAATATTAATATTTCAATAGTAAATATATGTTTGTATAAACTCATTTCTACATGTATTGAAATATTTAATAGAAATGAAATGTATTTAAGAAAATACATATCCAAATATTTTATGGATTGACATTATATAAACCCATAAGAATTTATCCCATGAAATTTTTTCATTCCAATAATAATAAGTGAGGAAAAAATTTCTACATCACATACTTTGGTTTATGTAGCATCTAGATATTCATAGGTTCAGAAAAATGTTATCATTGTGAGTGGAGTTATTTATCAGAACATTGAATGTGCAATCTGGAATCAAAAATAGTTTTTCCTTGTAACAGTGATTATGATCTGGTGGTATGACTTTATGTCAATTACAATTGAAAAATGCATTTTCTTCTTCCTCATGAGATATACATGATATTTATAGATATTCAGTGGATGCACTAAGCAATAACAAATCATCCATATAAGGTCAATAATATTAGAGGGACCAATATATATAGGAATTAGAATGTTATTATTTTATAATATAATTAAATAATTCAAATTATATGCTTATATAAATACCATATCCCTCACTTAATATTCAATATCTACTTGATTACGATTTGTATAACATTTCTATCAACGTAGGGTTGCCCTGATTTATTCAAGAATGACTCTCACCTTCTCTTCCATTTCATCAGGTAACAGTGCTTTTATGTGTGTCTCTTTATCTATATTCCTCCAACAACATAATTTTATTGATCTTCCGTCAATATTGAGGCTCATAATAGTGCCTCAAAATTAATTAGTGAAATCTATTTTAGTATGAAAACTCAACCAAAACAACATGTTTATATAATCTAACTTCGAAATCTATTGAGAATATATCAAATATTATTCTAATGTTTATATGGTCCTATCATACATGGACTCAATCTAAAGAAAATATTTAGTGTTGATACCCATGTATTTGTTCAAATCATACTGATTTTTTATCTCGAATCTTGAGATATTCCTCGAATCCTGATCATATACATATGTGATTTATACTATATGAAATCATTACACATAATTAAATTATATCCTATTATATTTATCAAAATTAAATTATTATCTAAATACGATAAAATGTAATTAATTTATAAGATGATAAAATTCAACCAAACTAGTTTTATACAAATTATATTTCATTAGGATTCCTATAACAAAATAAAGTGGTAAATTTTCACATTAACATTCGTGTGTGGTTAATGGATTAAACAACCGCATTGACATTGGTCACTCATCCTTAAAATTATAAACTTACAACAATAAACATAGATAATCTGCAATATCACATCACATTTTATCCCACCAAAAATACTGTTTCAGATATTTATACATTTTAGTACATCACGGATGAATATAAAATTATTAACTATGTAAATAATCATATTGATAATTATTAATTAATTGTATTAATGGGAAAAATAATTATGTTCTGATGATTACCCTTCAACCATAATCACGGTTTTTGTAAAAAACATTTATTACCCTCTCTTACAGCTGTACATCATCCTTCTAGGCCACATCAATCATCACATAAATATATGGTAGATAATTCATTTGATGAATCTATGTTTCTATATACCCATCTAGATTTCAAGGTCCAACAACTTCAAATACATTAATATTATATCTTTTCCATTCCATATAATATTTCTGTTATTATAGTCCTTCTCACTCAGATCAATAACCAACTTGTTCATCATTCTAGGGTGTAATGTGTTGACCAATCACAATTATCGATCAAATCCATCCATATTCCCTGGGTAATATTCAACTCTTTATATTGTAATATATATTATAATATTTAATTATGAATATATATTTCACACATCTCTACATGCTAATAAATCTTTTATATTTTCACTACAAAAAATACTACTTCCAAATCCAAACCATCCATCATGTACATTTTCTCGTGAATTTTCAATTAGTGGGAGGAATAAGATATCACCGTATCACTATACATATAGACACTTCCAATTCATGTAATTGATGAATCAATATAGATTATACCCCCTTATCCTATATGATGTCATGTAATCAAATATACAATGAATGGCCTTAAATTAATATACATTAACATTTAATACACATTCATCTATCCAATAAAATATATCCCCCTTTCACATAAACATGGTTAGTGTCTTTGATATCCATGTGAAATTTATATCACATAAAAAGAATTATCCATCGAAATCCTGAATACTGGTTATCTAATTCTTACTAGATGGTATTGGACATTGTTAAATAACGTCCATATATTATCGAATCATTGATACTCTATCATTTGAAATTATATGACCCAATAATAAGACATTATTTATAAAAAAGCACACATATTAAAATAGGAATATTGATTCTATATTAATTGGGTATTTTGAATCATACCTTTATTTTTTCATGATCTTGCTTCTATTCAAATATATTTTAATGTAATTTATAATTACAACCACAAATAGATAAAACAAAAATATAATGAAATGATTTATTAAATAACTCGACATAGTATTAAAATTATAAGGTCTAAATGGAATTATTAATAATTCATAATGACCTTTCATAATATGAATGGAATAGATAGGTGTATAATATATATTAAATTTTAGATAATGAAAACTAGATATATGATCAATCATTGAATTATTTTCATCTCTTCTAAATCGATTTAAAAATACAATTGTTATTAGGAGACAAATTATTTTTTTGGTAATGAACTAGTTATGATCTTAAAAATCATTAAAAATATACATCAGCCCATATTTCGTCGTAATTAGAAGAATATGTTCCCCCAATAGGTACCCACTAGGGAATATGAATTATTTCTCATGATCTTCTTATATTTTCTTCATCAATTCATTAAAATAAATTATGGTTGTTTGATATGGTTTCTTTGAAATAGTTTTATCACAAATAATGGGTTATATTGAGATTTAATCCTATTAATTAGGGGGAAGAATTTGAATTTTTCTAATAATTAAATCACGTTAGTCATAAAAAAATCTATGTAATTGTTGTTGAGTTTTCACCCAACCATTTGAGATAAATATCCCATATGAATTATAAATATGATTCATATAACATAATTAACATCCATTGGAAGTACATATTAATCCTCACCCCCCAAAATGATCATCAAATGATTAATAATGTCAAATGTGACTTCCTTACTCCAAAAAATTATATGGGATCAACATAGGGAGATCTATTAAAGATCCAAAACCAAATCAAACTAAAATATAGGAAGAATAAAAAATTTCTAGGGTGCAGATTCCAAAAATAATAATATTAGAGAGAAGATATAGACATGATATGATATCATCATATCATTAATAGTTTCTACATTTAACTAAACAACTAATAATTGATGTTTTTATGTGATACCCAAGGAAAAATAATATAATATAAACATCTTGGTAGATCCAGAATGAAATTAAGCATTATCTATTATAGAGATAATGTTATGTCTACCTGTCACCTCATTAAACTCATAATATACAATATTAATTATGATCACATGATATTTCTATTTGACCATTGTCGTTAGAGGTTATATAGGATTATTTTCCTAATTTTTCCATGGATTAGGTATTTCCTAACATAAGCCCAAAATCCTTTCATCTAAAACAATGATGTGTGGGTGGTTTATTCAATTGATTATTCTCACTTTTAATATAATTTAGTGGACACATTAAGTTACTTCAATTTTATTTTTATTAAAATCCTGGCATCCCACACCTAAAACAAAATTGGGTTCATTCTAGACAAATACATGGCTGCTCCTTTCCCATATTTTTCAATTTAGATTTTTGAAATATCCTTATACATCTCGGTGATGTACCACTATTAAACATCATCAAATTTTTCTTGTAATAAATAAATGAAGGATTATATCACCTATTTCAACTATGATAAAAAAAATATAATGATTTATTCATGGTTTGAAATTCCTTTTATAAGTAATTATTTTTTAATACTTGATCTCTATCCACAATATAATTGATCAACCTTTCCTTTATAGGTTTATGATTAATATAGAATAGTACATCACTTGTATTCTAATGTTTTACTCAATGGTGATGATGGATTCATCATATTTCAACATGAACTCTATAAATACCCTATACCTTTTTAAATAAAGAATCCATGGAATGTGATTATTGAGAATAAATCACCAAACCTCGTACCATTAACTGAATTTTATTTCTACCTATTTCATATTGTTCTTCATAAGATCCCAGCAATGATCAACATCACTTTCCAAGTGATTTATCTATATGAATAAATTATCATGGTGTGAGTAAATAATGACTTAAATTGTATGCTTAATGGAACTAATCCCCTGCCTAGAAACTGGTGGAACAAATGAACGGTAAAAGTTCGGTGGATGTTGTCATGTGAGATTTTTTGTTCGCTATTTCTACTAAATTTCAATATTCATATAATGCCAATTATCATCAATACCACTAATAAATTGAGATATTTTATTGAAAATAATCATAATATATTACATCACAAATCCAAATCCATTTTTCTCATTGGGATGGCATTTCAATGTTTATTACATTCATAATTCATGTGATTTCTTTACATTTTAACTATTTATTAATCTAAAAAATAATGAATACGAATCAAGATACAATAATCAAATTTAAAAGTCATGTAATAATGATAAATCATTCAAATGGTGTCTAAATAATGATACAAAATTTTAAATAAATGCGACATTATGATTGACCTTGTTCATTTTTGGATCTACATCTTTTTAATTCCATATTAATGATTTGTAAATGTAACCTATATTAATCAAGGAATATCCAACAGTAGTGTCAATCTAGGTTCCTAGTAAGGTCCCATTATCCATCCACTAGAATAATTACTATGATATACTCAGTAAACTATTGTTAGAATTTTTTAATTCGATTTACATGTTCATAATCCATGCTCACTTATTGTACTGAGTTAAGGTTGTATTTATTTTAAACTAAAATAATATATATCTTAAAAAATAGTGTATTATACAAAATTTATTATTATCCCCAACATTATCACTATTATTTTTTAAACATAATCTAAAAAAATAACTAAACTGTAATATGATTCAAAATGAAGTGACCAAAAAATAACAATCATAAATATTACATCATTTTAAGTTACAGTTAGATATATAACACAATTACACATGTTATATAAGTATAATGGCTTAATTTATTTCTTTACGAGACACATAAACATATTTTTTCTTAAATTATTTTTAACATGTCCAACAATGTTAATAATATTGATACCCTCTTGAAAAATATTTATTTGAATATTCCATCAAAACAAGTGGAAAAGGAAACATAATAATGGGTGATCTCATATACTAAGTAAGGGAAACCAAATGATATTTCAATCAATGAACATAAATGATAATATGGGTTTGAAATCATTTTAAAACAATATGGGAGACATAACCAGTCAATTAAATATCATTAACCACGTTTCATTTCATAAGGAAATGTCATAACAAATTTAAAATTTCCATAGAGTGTAAAAACATCACAATTATATCGTGAACCATGATAAAATATCAAATACCAAGGAATGTGGAATCATATTAATATTTGAACATTTTTAACATGTTAAATACATATAGGTTCACCCATTAAGTTATATAATTGATATTATATCATTACGTAAACATTTTAACATGAGAGTAGGTTTATGAGTTAAATTGTTTACATTAAACCAGATCCATGAATCAACTTATAGAAATTGGATCTAGGTCATAAAAACAATTTGAACATGCAACTAGATTCCTAAATAACATTTTTCTCCACAGAGTTATTGATATTTACCAAATATATTAGAGTGTTATAATGGACCCACCCCCCACATAATGAAAACCATACATATGTGTTCCACAAAATCACACCACCTTTATTATTTTATAATATCATATACCATTAAAATAAATTAGTATTTGTAGGCATACCATCATTTCAACATGGAATAACCCATGGAATAAAAATGAGTTTCATAAAGGTCTAACATAGTTAAATTAAAAAATTGGTTTCATAGAATCATTCTTAAAGAATCATCATTATAATCTTACTTGAAATAGAAATTGGATAGTGTCATAATATCATTTACCCAGTGAAACATTACAGTTCATTATGTATATTGAATTAGATAGAAATACATATAAAATATCGTCAGAACATCTCCTAATGAAAATACACACTTTATTCTGAAATAAATTATTTAAAATCAAAAAAATTATAGAATAATAAGAAAACTATTTCATTGAAAAGAAATATTGAATCTTGTTATATGGGATTAAATAAAAAATTTATCATGATGTTTATCATATCCTTCCACACTTCATGTAAAAAACACAGATACATAATCATGTAATCGTTTTTTATTTAATTCTTCTAGAACAAGATTCAAAGGATCTCATCTTGAATTACTGATTAGTTTAGTAGTCATGAATGAATATGATACAAACATGCTTCCCCTAATACATTGGAAATATAAAATCATAGTGAATGTAAATAATATGCACACTTAATATTATTCTTATATTTTGTATTCATATCTTGGGGAATAGAAACAATGTATGTTGATATGAAATGTTTAACAAGTTTTATGTACAATAGAATCTAACATGACTAAAAAAATGCTTAATCAATATTTAATATAAAATAACTAAAAACATATCATTTAATCAATAAATAAATAGAGAAATGTATCCATAAGAAATATCAAATATGTAATAACTTGGATAATAGTAATGAAATTATAAATTAATTGAATTGATTGTTTATGATTTCATGATCTTAGATATCATGATATCTCAACTGAAAATGCATTTAACTATGATTTTTTAACACTATTTGTAGGAACACATAAAATATTTCTAGTTGATTTGTATCATGAGTCTTGTCAACACATCATAGGGATATATTATTTTAAGGACATCTATCAATGCATTTCAAATGAATTAATCTTATATAAAATGAACAATTTAATTTGTGAACATTATTTCTTATCAAAAAATTACTGTATTGGTTATATATGATGAATTAAAAATATTTACATAGTAAATAAAATAACAAATAGAGTAAAATACCATATGTTAAGTTGAAATAAAATTTCAGAAATAATAATATCCATGATAAAGTGAACAAAAATATTTCAAATAAATGTATCTTTGAAACATCACAGGGGTGTGATTATTTTTAATAGAAAGTTAATGAACACAAAATAAATAAAATATGGAATTCAATTCAATAGAATTACTAGATTTTTAGTAAGATAATTTCTTTTTTAATGTGGGTAAAAATATTAAAACATGATTAAATTAAATATCCGTCTATGTAAAACAATGGAAAAACATTTAGGATATTCTTAATTGAAGAAAATAGATATAGTGGTGGGAATATATGATTATTTTGTAAATGTAAAAATTAAATAGTGTTATTGATATTTGTAAAAAATTTAAAAATTAACCATTTCAAAAAATAGTATAATTATTCAACTAAAATATTATAAATTCATGTATAACATAAAATATCCTTGAAAAATTACTTTCTTAAATAAAATTATTATTTTAAAAATTATTATAAAAAAATATATGTATGAAAAATATACCCTATCTAATATGAAACAGGATAGACAATTATTTTAAATATAAATATTGAATGATTATCAAGAATAAAATCATTTACCATCATTAATAATTATATATTCATGCTAGAAATGTAACGCCCCAGGTTTTATAAACTGGTTTAAGTAAAAAATGTTGTGCTTGTTAATGATGTCTCTTGTTTATTCCTTTTTATGGTTTGTGTGCTGCTAAAGAATTCGAGTAGAAATCAAACATGAAGAATACGATAAACTGTTATATATTTAAAAGATACATTACAACAAGACCCATCTAATTGAAAGTACCCTCCACAAGACCTAACACAACCACAGCAAGACTACAAAGAACCACAACACGGGCAATGAGATAGTCGTCGTCTTCAGGATCCATCAGTGTGAAAAGTATAACCGCCAGAATCACCGCGCACGCACTCAGCACCAAAGGTATGAGAAGAGCCATCCGCTAAGGGTCCGGTGTTTTGAAAATATAAAACATCCTACCACTTGCTTTTATAATGGACCTCTAAAAGGAATATGACCGTTTTCTTTTGACCGTTGGGTTCCAATGGATAAAGTGCACCATTTTAATTATAAAAAATTTGTCTTTATAACGCTTTTATAATATTATGGTATTTCAATTTTCTTTTATACAATATATTTGAATTATATCTTCAAGTATTAAAAATAAAATGTTATTCTTTCAAATGAATCTATTTTGATCATGATGATATTTATATGATGGAAAACTTGGTATTCTTTTAAAATATGATGAACATCAAGTCTACAGCGGTATCAGCAATAAATGAAAAAAATGTATCTTTTCGGATCTCTAAAACTATGTGTTTTAAATTAGAGAAAAACTACAGGTCTTTTAAACACAATTTTATCAATAAACAAGTAAAGCATGTTATAAATTGGATTTTTAATGGTTATAAGATCATATTAGTTATAAAAGTGTTGTATTAAAAATATATATATATTTTTTTAATAAAAAAAGAAAATAATAGATATATCAAATAGTATCATTTGTTTACATAAACTAAAATGTGATTTTAGTTTTATGAGTTAAAAAGTACATATTAAATATTATAAAAATTCCAAATTTACCGGTTATATATATATATATATTGCGAAGTAGAATAATTTTAGCATTTATTAAACTGGTTTTTTTTATATACAACACGCAACCCAGGCCATCTCGCGCCCCCAACCGCAGCCGTCCAATCTTGCGATGTCGGATCCCGACCGTCGTTTTTTTCCTTTCTCATCCTTCATGTTGTCTTCAACCTCGCGTCGAGGTACCACGAACCGGTACCTGGATTGCCCGAGACGCCTCCTTCACCACTGCTAGGTTGACCCTCGCACACCCCACCTACCTAGGACGCCATAGGATCGGCCTAACCCCTGGATCATCATCCTTTAAGAACTGAGAAACCCCAGTGGAAACGGGACCTCCGGAGCCAACCCGCACCACCGGCCACCAAGCTTCTCCCGGTTCTCCGGCCACCCGACAAGCCTCCCTCCAACGAGCATACCCATGTCTCGAGCTTCATCCTCAAGCGAGGTAAGGGTGTTTTGGTGTTTTTTCGGTTTTAGGTAAAACTCTATATATACTCGGTATATATATATGTATATATACGTATATACATATCCAAATTATTGTTATATGCACATATTCAACATGCAAACCCCACGGTTTAAGAATAGCACTCTCCTCTAAGGGTGTTTTCATGTTTTATGGAAACCTATACTATTATACCCACAATATATACAGTATATATATATATGTATATACAACTCATACGCTTCGGTTTTGAACAATTTTCAAGGGGTGTTTCCTTCATGATATAAAAGGGATATCACTTTTAAGTTTGTTTTAACGATCCTATTTTTTTTACAAACCTAAAACTCAAGTGTATAGTGTTTTTTTATGGTTTTGAATATATATATATATATATACATATGTATATACATCATTGAAACCCATATTTCTTTAGTGTATCCAAGATTATTCAGTATTTTTACACTAAGAATTATACTTTTGAAACAGGGTTTTTCTAAAATCAATTCCTAACAGGTTGGATTTTATGTAAGCAGTAAAAATTTATATAACTATATTCTTATGTAAGGTAATATGTTGGAATGAAATTAAGTTTTTATGTTTAAGAGATGAATAATTATCTTTGGAAAAATATTTTTGATGCGAACTTGGACTTTGGATTAAGTACAATTATGTTATAAACAAAAACAATGTTTTTATATATTTATGTATTTATAGTTACATGAACATTTTAACCCCCATGAGGTTTTTAATTTCAAACTAAAAAGTAGTTAGAGGTATTAAGATTCTAAGTGTACCATGTTCAATTTATGAGGAAACCTATATATATAATTTGTGTATATATATCCTTATTTATGTATGTGTTTTTTAGATTAATATCTGAAAACCCTAGTTTCAAGAAATGGTTATTCATGTATAATTTTAGTACTTGTCTATGCTGTTTTATATTTCTTTGACTAAGGGTACTCCAATGAACTTGATTAAAGTCGCCCTTGAAATGATTTGTGTTTTTTTCAAAAGGATATGCCCTTGACTGTTTTAAACATGCATTAAAAGGATATGGATTTAAGGGTTATGTTAATGTGTAGAAATCCTCTATTATTTTTATACAAAGCATATCGCAGTAATTATTAGCGGATGAAGATTTGTTGCAAGTACTATGACCTGTGAAGTACAATAGTTAATGCCAAGTAGTTCTTTTCTATGCACTGGAATTTTAGAAACTCATCATTTAATAACCCTTGGGAGCAAGTCTCACACATTCATCATTTTATGTGCTTAAATGATTGTTCTACACACATAGTATGCTTGCTTAACCATGCCTGCTTTTATTCCATATTTTCCATTTTATCTGCCGTAACATGTATTTGTAAACCAATTATATAATTGTTGCCTTATTAATATTGTTCATGCATATGACTCAACATGATAATGAACTAAAAACTAAAATTACCCAAAGTGGTATGGGACACCTTGGGTAATGGGAAATGAAAATGGTATTACCCAAAGTGGTATGGGACACCTTGGGTAATATGAAATGAAAATTAAATATTCAAAGTGGTATGGGACACCTTGAATATCTGACCCTATAAACATGTGAGAAATGTATGGGACTACCCGGAATGGGGTCCGGTAAGAAGAAAACCCTCCAGGTTGGGGACTGGTAAAAGTAAGCCCTCCGGGTTGGAGACCGGTAAAAGTAAGCTCCTCGATGCATCGATAGTTCTCGAGACGGTCAGATTGGGTTTTTACCCTTAGGTCATGGAACAAGGCCTTGGCATAGAGATCATGAGTCCTTCAGCATACATTTCTTTGATTATGACCACCCTAGTGATTATTCCGATTAGAGGAATAACCTTGGTTATAGAACCTTACCTATGAGTATCAGATTTAAAGAAAATATACAAGACATATGATATGGAAATGTTGATGCATGTCCAGTTTCTTCTCAGGATTTTTATTACAAATGTTGCATTACATTTATCATGTCATGATGTGTTTTTTTTTCAGATAATGCGCTTGTGCGCGACTCTGATAATGTTTACCCCTTGTTGTTCATGAACACCTTTCTTGTTTATGGACACTTTACTTCATGCAACCCATGCCTTTTTATTATTATGCTTATCTTGTTTACTAAGTGAGTTGAAGCTAAGTGTTTTAGTGCATACGTATGAAGTACTTTAACTCTGATATATCAACCTTTGTTTAGTCTTGAAGTTTTTCTTTTAAAACTTTCTAAGTATGGAAAAGTATTCTTTTTCAACGTAGTTTTCAAAAGCTGTATTTAAGTATTTTCTAAAACCCCTTACTGAGTATTTCAATGCTCACCCTATGTTTTATGTTAAATTTTTACAGGTTGATAGAGCCTTTCCAAGACTTGGATGTTTGTTCTTAGCTCAGAAATAAAGAAGCAAAGCTGTTGTCTCTGATTCTCCAGGATCTAAACCAGAAAGTTCCTCCTGATGGGTTATGATGTGTGACTTATTTGTTTCATTTGTACGAAATAAATTGCACACCATAACCGAAGCACCGGCACCGGGCTACCGGGGTCGGGGCGTCATAGTTGGTATCAGAGGAATGGTTTAGACAACCTTGGAAAATTAGGACAACACAAAAACATTAATAATGTTTTACTAAGTAGGGTTTGTTCTTAAACTTCTCAGATGGAAAGACAGCGAACCATGCATAGGCTCTTGACTCTCCCTACAGAAATCATAGAGACTATTGTAGAAAAATCCTGCTCAACATGTTACCAACCTTTTGTTAACTTACTACTCACGTGCAAAACCCTCTATGAAATATCGAAAAGCTCGATTGTCCTTCGAATCTTCCGAGGGTCAGAAGTTGTGTATAACCTAATGGCTAGTGTGTTGTTTGATAATTATAAAAAGAAAGGGAAGTACTATGAGGGACTCTTCCTGTGTTTCACCATGAACAATAAATGGTTGGCCTTCCCAGCATTTGGAGAAGCTGCAAAGCAGTTGGACTTCTGCGGAGTCTTTATGTAACAAATCCTGTGCTTCAGCATACTTGGGGAGCTCTGCGATTTTGGATCTTTCCTAGAATCCTTCAATTATGAAATGGTTCGAGAGATCTTTAGGAACCAAATCCAAGAGGATGTCGCGAAGCTTGATGTCACTCGTTCTCACCTCTGGAAAACCACCTGTATTAAGCGGGAGCTTGGCTTCAACCACGATCCACTTTGCCAAAAATGTATTTGGGAAGAGGAGACCCACAAGCTCTGTTCAGCCCTGGGGATTGAGTTGAATAGTAACTTCTTCCATGGGCCTTGGAGGTAAATGGACATCACCAAGGGTGCCGGAGAAGCTGTGTGAGTAAGTCAGTGCTTGTACGCCGATCAAATTGCGGGGACACAATTCTTTTAAGAGGGGGATAATGTAACGCCCCAGGTTTTATAAACTGGTTCAAGTAAACAATGTTGTGATTGTTAATGATGTCCCTTGTTTATTCCTTTTTATGGTTTGTGTGCTGATAAAGAATTCGAGTAGAAATCAAACATGAAGAATGTGATAAACTGTTATATATTTAAAAGATACATTACAACAAGACCCATCTAATTGAAAGTACCCTGCACAAGACCTAACACGGCCACAACAAGACTACAAAGAACCACACCACGGGCAATCGGATAGTCGTCGTCTGCAGGATCCATCAGTGTGAAAAGTATAACCGCCAGAATCACCGCGCACGCACTCAGCACCAGAGGTATGAGAAGAGCCATCGGACAAGGGTCCGGTGTTTTGAAAATATAAAACATCCTACCCCTTGCTTTTATAATGGACCTCTAAAAGGAATATGACCGTTTTCTTTTGACCGTTGGGTTCCAATGGATAAAGTGCAACATTTTAATTATAAAAAATTTGTCTTTATAACGCTTTTATAATATTATGGTATTTCAATTTTCTTTTATAAAAAATATTTGAATTATATCTTCAAGTATTAAAAATAAAATATTATTCTTGCAAATGAATCTATTTTGATCATGATGATATTTATATGATGGAAAACTTGGTATTCTTTTAAAATATGACGAACATCAAGTCTACAACGGTATCAACAATAAATGAAAAAAATGTATCTTTTCGGATCTCTAAAACTATGTGTTTTAAATTAGAGAAAAAATACGGGTCTTTTAAGCACAATTTTATCAATAAACAAGTAAAGCAAGTTATAAATTGGATTTTTAATGGTTATAAGATCATAGTAGTTATAAAAGTGTTGTATTAAAATATATATATATATATTTTTTTTTTAAAAAGAAAATAATAGATATATCAAATAGTATCATTTGTTTACATAAACTAAAATGGGATTTTAGTTTTATGAGTTAAAAAGTACTTATTAAATATTATACAAATTCCAAATTTACCGGTTATATATATATATTGCGAAGTAGAATAATTTTAGCATTTATTAAACTGGTTTTTTTATATACAACACGCAACCCAGGCCATCTCGCGCCCCCAACCGCAGCCGTCCGATCTCGCGATGTCGGATCCCGACCGTCGTTTTTTTCCTTTCTCAGCCTTCACGTTGTCTTCAACCTCGCGTCGAGGTCCCACGAACCGGTACCTGGATTGCTCGAGATGCCTCCTTCACCACTGCTAGGTTGACCCTCGCACACCCCACCTACCTAGGACGCCATAGGATCGGCCTAACCCCTGGATCATCATCCTTTAAGAACTGATAAACCCCAGTGGAAACGGGACCTCCGGAGCCATCCCGCACCACCGGCCACCAAGCTTCTCCCGGTTCTCCGGCCACCCGACAAGCCTCCCTCCAACGAGCATACCCATGTCTCGAGCTTCATCCTCAAGCGAGGTAAGTGTGTTTTGGTGTTTTTTTAGGTTTTAGGTAAAACTCTATATATAATCGGTATATATATATATATGTATATATACGTATATACATATCCAAATTATTGTTATATGCACATATTCAACATGCAAACCCCACAGTTTAAGAATAGCACTCTCCTCTAAGGGTGTTTTCATGTTTTATGGAAACCTATACTATTATACCCACAATATATACAATATATATATATATATATATGTATATACAACTCATACGCTTCGGTTTTGAACAATTTTCAAGGGGTGTTTCCTTCATGATATAAAAGGGATATCACTTTTAAGTTTGTTTTAATGATCCTATTTTTTTTACAAACCTAAAACACAAGTGTATAGTGTTTTTTTATGGTTTTGAATATATATATATAAATATATACATATGTATATACATCATTCAAACCCATATTTCTTTAGTGTATCCAAGATTATTCAGTATTTTTACACTAAGAATTATACTTTTGAAAAAGGGTTTTTCTAAAATCAATTCCTAACAGGTTGGATTTTATGTAAGCTGTATAAATTTATATAACTATATTCTTATGTAAGGTAATATGTTGGAATGAAATTAAGTTTTTATGTTTCATAGATGAATAATTATCTTTGGAAAAATATTTTTGATGCGAACTTGGACTTTGGATTAAGTACAATTATGTTATAAACAAAAACATAGTTTTTATATATTTATGTATTTATAGTTACATGAACATTTTAACCCCCATGAGTTTTTTAATTTCAAACTAAAAAGTAGTTAGAGGTATTAAGATTCTAAGTGTACCATCTTCAATTTATGAGGAAACCTATATATATAATTTGTGTATATATATCCTTATTTATGTATGTGTTTTTAAGATTAATATATGAAAACCCCAGTTTCAAGAAATGGTTATGCATGTAGAATTTTAGTACTTGTCTATGCTATTTTATATTTCTGTGACTAAGGGTATTCCAATGAACTTGATTAAAGTCTCCCTTGAAATGATTTGTGTTTTTTTCAAAAGGAAATTCCCTTGACTGTTTTAAACTTGCATTAAAAGGATATGGATTTAAGGGTTATGTTAATGTGTAGAAATCCTCTATTATTTTTATACCAAGCATGTCGCAGTAATTATTAGCGGATGGAGATTTGTTGCAAGTACTATGACCTGTGAAGTACAATAGTTAATGCCAAGTAGTTCTTTTCCATGCACTGGAATTTTAGAAACTCATCATTTAATAACCCTTGGGAGAAAGTCTCACACATTCATCATTTTATGTGCTTAAATGATTGTTCTACACACATAGTATTCTTGCTTAACCATGCCTTCTTTTATTCCATATTTTCCATTTTATCTGCCGTAACATGTATTTGTAAACCAATTATATAATTGTTTCCTTATTCATATTGTTCATGCATACGACTCAACATGATAATGAACTAAAAACTAAAATTACCCAAAGTGGTATGGGACACCTTGGGTAATGGGAAATGAAAATGGTATTACCCAAAGTGGTATGGGACACCTTGGGTAATATGAAATGAAAATTAAATATTCAAAGTGGTATGGGACACCTTGAATATATGACCCTATCAACATGTGAGAAATGTATGGGACTACCCGGAATGGGGTCCGGTAAGAAGAAAACCCTCCAGGTTGGGGACTGGTTAAAGTAAGCCCTCCGGGATGGAGACCGGTAAAAGTAAGCTCCTCGATGCATCGATAGTTCTCGAGACAGTCAGATTGGGTTTTTTACCCTTAGGTCATCTCACAAGGCCTTGACACAGAGATCATGAGTCCTTCAGCATACATTTCTTTGATTATGACCAACCTAGTGATTATTCTGATTAGAGGAATAACCTTGGTTATAGAACCTTACCTATGAGTATCAGATTTAAAGAAAATATACAAGACATATGATATGGAAATGTTGATGCATGTCCAGTTTCTTCTCAGGATTTTTATTACAAATGTTGCATTACATTTATCATGTCATGATGTGTTTTTTTAGATAATGCGCTTGTGCGTGACTCTGATAATGTTTACCCCTTGTTGTTCATGCAAACCTTTCTTGTTTATGGACACTTTACTTCATGCAACCCATGCCTTTTTATTATTATGCTTATCTTGTTTACTAAGTGAGTTGATGCTAAGTGTTTTAGTGCATACGTATGAAGTACTTTAACTCTGATATATCAACCTTTGTTTAGTCTTGAAGTTTTTCTTTTAAAACTTTCTAAGTATGGAAAAGTATTCTTTTTCAACGTAGTTTTCAAAAGCTGTATTTAAGTATTTTCAAAAACCCCTCACTGTGTATTTCAATGCTCACCCTATGTTTTATGTTAAATTTTTACAGGTTGATAGAGCCTTTCCAAGACTTGGATGTTTGTTCTTAGCTCAGAAATAAAGAAGCAAAGCTGTTGTCTCTGATTCTCCAGGATCTAAACCAGAAAGTTCCTCCTGATGGGTTATGATGTGTGACTTATTTGTTTCATTTGTACAAAATAAATTGCACACCATAACCGAAGCACCGGCACCAGGCTACTGGGGTCGGGGCGTCATAAGAAACCTCAAAGAAATGTCCATATTAATATTAATAATATCATATATGATCGTATTAAAATATTTGAGAAAACATTTTTTAGATATAATTCATGAATATAATTATTTTGCGAGTGAAATACTACATTTAATTAGGCAATTTTTTTATCAGATGATATAATAATCATACAGAGTAAATAATAATGTCATCTATATAGTGGTATTAAAGAAATAAATACTCTATATATTATCAATATTCATTTTTATAACCATTATAGAAATTTTGACAAGGTAAATTAATCACATTGCTACTTGGAGAATGTAAGTCATGTGTATGCACAAGTGGCATTGTAATTTTTCAATGAATGTAAAGGTAATAAAAAATACATTACATTACATTATAGAATTAAAAATATTTAATTATTATCATATATATATATATATTAAATATTATATTATCATTATTCTGATAAAATTTTAAGGAAAACATATTATATCGATTCTTGAGGTGGTAGTCCTCCAGACAAACGAACGATGGTTACATTGCCAACATGGTGTAAGAGGATATGTATATAGGTTATAAAAATAACATAATAATATACCATTATTATCAATAGAATTTATTTATTATTTCAACATGGTTGAATATTATTTGAATAAATTGAATGAATAAATAAAATGAAAACACGTGGTTAATTACTATGCCATTTTTTCAAACAAGCATTATAGGATTATATAAAACAAATTCCAAAGATTGTTTTATGATAAAACAATGAAATATAGGAACTTATTAGGGATTAATGGGATATTTTTTTGAATAAAGTTTTCATATAATAGTTTGTTTCTATGTGGAGAGGAGATGATTTGGGGTGTAATTTAATAAGCAGGGGAGAGGACATAGTTGGAATTTGTATATAGAATATAATATATTAATGTATTGACAATGAATAAATTCACCATAATTAAACATTAATGATTCCATAAATATATTGGGTCGAAATATTTATTGGAAATAAAAATTAGAAATCTATTGAGTTGATTTAAACCCCTTTCTCATTTGATTAAACAATTAGTAAAATGGTTTAAACATTTATTGTGGTAACCAATTTTAACTGTTTATACTATTCATAATGGAAAAGTATATTTTTAGCCTTATTATTTTATAATAATTATATTGACTGAAAATATTTTTTCCATTTTATCAAATTATGTTCACATAATTGGGGAAATTTGATTTTAAATTTTAAAAAAATCGATGGAAACGGGTTTTCAGAATAAATGACATCTTATGTAAAAAAGGGTTTTATAAATAATAAAAATATAATATTAATTAATAATAAAATAATTTTATTATTAGTAATATATCTAAAAATATTTATCATTAAAACAAATTTAAATAAAAATGGGACATTATAAATTCGGTAAATAAAGAATACACTTTTCAATGACAATCCAAATTTTTGTCTATTCATTGAAAAATAAATCATTTTATAAATATCAAAAGAATTCACCCTATTAAAATATTTCAATTATAAATTAAAAAATAGGTTATATTAATTAAATTTTACTTATATATTTTTTAATTAAATATTTCCAATAAAAGCATATAATTCTTGAATTTCAAATTTGGTTAGAAATAAAACTTTTTCATTTAGACTAAAAAATAACAAAATATTATTATACACAATTTTAGTATGTGAAATGTAACTAAATAATATTAATAAGACATTAAAAATATTTATTTTTACATTATGTGTGTTTTTAAATTCATCCCTCACACAAAATTATTATGCAATAGAATTTCATGCCTATTACATAGCAAAATGATGGTGGTTATTCTTCATAGAATCTATAGGTTCCATGTTTCATATTCTGTTTTATGGTTTCTCAAATGTACCATTAAAAATCATAAATATTATTCCTCAACACTTGCACTCTAGGGTAAAGAAACTGGTTATGCACTTCACAATTTGATTGATCGGGTTGGATTTCTATTTCTTTAATGGTGTGCACATGATTGGGTCTCGCTTATACTTCTATAAAAAATAGATATCATACACATAATATAATTTATAGATATTATATAAATTTTTAAATGGTATGTCGGATATCTTATAATTTATAAATTTCAAGAATATCTGAAATACCACAGTATGAGTTTTCCCTTCATATATAAACTTATAATACCATTCCATGGATATACATTCAAAAATATGTGTTCTCCTACCTAGAATAAAACACCATTCTTTCAATTATCAATATATCAATTTTACATTAATTTAACTACTTCAATATGTGTATAAATAGTAATTAACTTAACCATTTTCTTCTCAACATTTTTTATTTATAGAAACTTCTTTTCACCAAATGTATATAAAAAAGATTATGTATTCCATCTCCTCCAAAAAAATACTCATTAGGTTCTACATAAATACATTATTATATTATATTTCTATAGGAAAATAATAGTAATTGTAAAGACCAATCCCACATAACATGATAGTTATGTGAGAACCTTCATGAAATGTACCCAAATGTTTGAATAGTCCTTTCAGACTATCCATCTTTTTTATGGATATAAGATGTGATATACTGAATCTAAGAATCCAGATCCTTATAAATATTTTTCTTTTATATAGATGTAAATCATGGATCATGATAAGAAAAAATTGATAGAGGTGCACCTTAAAGTAATAAAAATTCAATAATTTTAATTCATAAAAGGTTCTCAATTGGAATGAATTCTAATATAAGTGAAAAATGTGTAGATTATGTAAGTCATTCAACAGTATTCAATGTTGCATCATTATTTTTGGGAGTCCTTGGTAATCCATTGACTATTACCATTAAAGATTAATACTTTTGGACCTTATAATAGGTATAAGATGTACGGATTCACTTGGTTGATGTCTCTACTACTTCACTTATTGACATTTCTTACATATTGACAAATAATAATAAATATTCCACTTTATATAATGTCACAAAAAATGTTCCTTAAAGCTCTATACATCATTTTTCAACTAGTATATATAGATAAATTCAAGTAATGGGTATTATCTAAAAACTCCCTTTTCAACTAATCATTATATGGAAAAAATAAATTCATTCAAAAATTTATAACTCCTTCAACAGATGTGAATTATTCAAATTTACTATCATTCAAAAAAATTATTTTTCATTTAAAATATCAAAACATTTCACTTAAAAACTTTTTTATTTCATAATATAGATGGGGTTTCAATCAATTGTAAGATGACCAGTTTTTTCCATTACGTAATAATTCCCCTATAAATTTTCACAAATTTGATGAACATAGAATCTATGTAAATCCTCATTTTTAAGACTCCATGATCATTCCTTTTCATTGCATCCACAAACCTATTATCATTTTATGGGTGGGATTGTATTGACAAATTATTGTCCATTTCTAGTTTGATCCTCCATCTTTTCTTCATATTGAGCACATTCTATGAATGGTTTTTTCTTAAGAACTGATAAGAAATTTTTATCTAACATTTATCAAAATAGAGATAATATATTAATAATGTCCCTCACATAACATAAAATAGCACTACTTCATTTTTTATGAATACATAAAACATTACACAAAAGGATACTGAAGGTATGTATTATTATAGTGCCTTTGAAAAAATGGAATCATAATCTTTGGTTCTTAAGCATGCTACATTACCCCATACATGTTTCCCCATGAATCGTACCCTTTTTAGACACATCATATATAATACATATCTTCATGACCTGGGGAAAGAAAACATAAGAAACGCTGATATCAGATGCCTAGTAATTGTAAATAAGGTAGATGTGTAAGCATAACAAATAACTTAAGGAAGAGTAAACATTATCATAACCATTGAATATCATACCCTACATATAAAAGATCATATATGTGAGTCATATAAAAATAAATGTTGTTCATATAAAATGAATCATGAGGAAATCAAGAGAATAATCCATGATATCATAACATATGAATAAGGCTTGGAATTTTAGTGCACACATAAACATTTTATATCCACCCATTTATGTCATGTCTCATTGAAAATAATTATATAGGAACATCATGTGACTACACCTCACTTCAATCCCTAGTAAAATTCATTTCCCTGAAAGGGATCTTGTTTCCCCTTCATCCCTTTGTAGTTCGGGCCCATTTACTTCTTCCCCATCATTATTCCATGAAATATAAATATTTACCCAATGACATTGAGGGTGATATATGTCCCTGTCATCATATTATAAAATCCTACATACATGTTCAACAAGATAATAAATATTCCTAGTATCATGACCCATAAAAAGAGATGGGTTTCAAACATATCATATCCAAATCCATGAAATGAAATTAGTATCATTAAATATCCGACATAAAATAACATATGTAAAAGATATTGGTTTTATAATCATATCATCATAGCATGAACCACAAAAATATGTTAGTTTCAAAATCATATAACCCATGGAAGTTAAATGGGTTTCCCAAATATACAACCCTTAAAATATAAATTGGATTCAAAACCATCATGGATAAAAATATATACCATTCATAGAAATAATATTAATTAATCCATTTGATCATATATCTGAAAGTCATGATTAATATCCAAATATTTTATCTCTGATGGTAAATGATTTTGAAATATATTTTAAATACATTTCATGAGAAAAATATCTGTTAAACATTAAAAAACACTTCTTAAAAAATTAAACATTATTTAAAACATTTTAATTTTAAAATTTTATTTGAAACTTATAAGTGAATAATTGAAAACCATAAAATATTTTAAAAATCATTTTTTCACAAATTAATATCAGGGGACCGTTTTGATAAATTTATTTTAAATTTATTTTGAATGCATGTTTTTTGAATTAAACTGCTTTCCACCCGAGGTGAGGAATAATGTCATATTTTCGTAAAAAAATTTCCCAATTATCATAACTACCAAAGAGTAGAAAAAAAGTAAACATATATATAATAAATAAACATAAGAGTAGAATATAAATAAGTGATCTAGATAGATGGATCATATGAATTTATCAAATGAAGCATAATTTTAAACAATCCGAATAAATTATGATATTAAAGTAATAATTTATTACCACTTTGGTACAGTTACCTCATTATACACATGATAGAGTAATATTGTGTGAATATTAATGTATCCTTAAATATGAATATTATTGATATAACATATAAGAGGGACATTATATTCAACATGTAAAATAATATAGGTGTATAGAAAAACATGTGACTCAATGAAGGGAAATTGAGACAAAATTACCCCATCGACAGGGTAACATTTGAAACATAACACCCTTGAAAGAGAGAACGTAAAATTTATATGTAATTACACAAAAAAAATATGGATTTGGATCATATAATAAATTATCGATCCAAAAATAGACCACATTAAAGTAAGAAGTGATGAATATGGAATAAGTATCACATAAATAAAATATAGAGAATAAATATATAGACCATTTGTTTTAACTATCTTCATTCTTATCAAGAAATCATGTAAATTAAATATAGGGTTATTGTAAATAAATTGGAGAACCATATTCAATTATATCATACCATATATTGTTTATATATGGCCTTTATTTACTCATTTAATCACAATTATATGTTAATGTTGTTTTTTGGGTAATAAACACATTGTTTTTCACTTCAGTTTTGATTATTTAATTTTATTGTCATCATAAATATATAATGATCTCAAAAATTTAAGCCTTGATATAAATATATATTAATTATATATATTTTTATAGTAATATTTAAAATATATACATTTTAAAAAAAAATACAGTATTCAAGGAGATAGTAAGTCATACATAAGGATGTACAATGATTCCATTTTATTGTCATATGGAAAGAAGTAATGTAAATAAAATATCTATATATAAGAATTATAATTATATTATAAATATTATTTAACATATTTAATATATTTATACCAAACCCAACCATTATTACATTACAAGTGAAGTGTGAATGAATCGCATCTCTTTGAAGAGGTGGTAGTCCACATGTCCATAAATTAAGATATTATATTTAAAAAAATGGAAAGCGTGAACGTATGATTTTTATAGAAAATAAATAATTATAAATAATTCATCAATATAATATATATCATATAAAATATGAATTAATTCATTACTACCGGCCTAGAATGGTGACAATGGAAGAACAAATGAAATCTTTTTTCATGGAGGTAGTTCGTATTAATCATGAATGATGATTTCGTATCCCATTTGATGGAAGTTTGTTTGAGTGTAGGTATTACCCAGAATATAAATATATATATATATATATAGGATAATGATGTAAT
Organism: Viscum album; assembly: GCA_963277665.1. NCBI lineage: Eukaryota > Viridiplantae > Streptophyta > Magnoliopsida > Santalales > Viscaceae > Viscum > Viscum album. The sequence goes on along the minus strand of OY728162.1, from coordinate 900,740,447 downwards.
TATATAATAATTTAATAAGATGAATTTCCTAGGTGGAGTGTTAGCAACGAGCATGTATTCCTTGGTAACCCGATAATCGAGTCAGCACTAACATGGACTGAGGGTCAATCCTGATCCCCACGGAATGGATACTAGTATCTATAATCAAACAAAATTTAATAAGGAATGATTTTTCTAGATAAAAATCAGAAGTAATAAAGAAAATTAATATGCATAGAATATAAATTTGTCTTGTAGATGTGTACATGAAGTCAAACTGGTATAAAAAACACAATGTACAACAAAACATTTCACGTAAAACAAGATAGATAACCAACCCAAGTCTCAATGGATGAAACACACAAAGTAAACAAATAAATATCTAGAACCAACACATGGTGTTACTGTTCACATACCCAAACATAAAAGGAGATAATATACAAATAACCAAGGTCACTTGTAGGGTTTCAAATTAAATCCCCAAATGGTCTCATTAAAGATTCCATAAAAGATGTCGACAATTATTTAACCAGACAAATTGATTTCAATTTTTCAATTAATTTTTTTATCAAATTTCAAAATTAGATTTTATAAAACAATGAATTATATTTCAAATGATATAACTACACTCTAAAAGTTCTTTCACATTTAAGAATTATGGAAATTATTTTAAACAAATGGATTATCAAAACTTTTAAAAAAAGATTTTATAAAATTTCCCAGGTCTTTTAAAATAGTTTACATGAATGGGATAATTTTATATCTCATATATAAACATGTGATAAAATTGTCATCTTTCAAGATTTATTATAGTTATAGGTTATGATATCCTCACACACATATGTGATAAACCAAATTTTTAAAACATTTCCCTCAGAACATGAACGAGTGGAATCATCCATGTCCCACTGTGGAAGTAAGATGTACTAACACATATTGTTTTTGCGTTTAATGCTTCAATACATACCTAGGAATATTATAACATAGAATTTGTTCAAAAAAACAAACAAAATACCTAATATTCTCATGTTCTCTAGTATTATTAAATATTGGTAAATTTTTCTAAATCAACTATAAAATACAATTAAAGATCTTTCCACCATTTAAAAAATGTCACCTTCCTTTTGAAAACCAAAACAAATTTTTAATCTAAAAACATTCATTTTACAATAAAAAAACCTAACGTATCTTTGAAAAAAAATTATTCCATATTTAACAAAAAAAATAATTTAATTCACAATCCAATTTCATAATTCATTTTTCTAATTAAATTCAATTATTTAATTTCACACAATTTCTATCTGATTCATAAAAATTCCATAATTCAATAGTAATTTTGGTTTTCACAATTTTTCTCTCAAGAACATTTGAAAATTACTTTTTTTTTAAATTTAACAAATTTCTATAATCACACCAGAATTCAAAAGAATTTGGGGTATTCTATTTTTCTGCCAAATTATTTTTTTAAAACCCCAAATTCAGTGGATTATGGATTTTTCAAAAAAACAATTGAAGTGAATGTATTTTAAATAATTAAATTTTATTTAATTGGAAAACATGATATTAAATAATGAAATTTAGGTTTAACGATAATTGAGCATTATGACAGAACTGCCTACATTGGGATTAATAGATCTCAATTCACAAAAAACTAATTGGGATTGTCAACAAAGAAAGATGATCACATAACCTGGGAAAAATGAAGAAATATATGTATTATAACCCTAAATAAAGAGTATTAGATCCAAAAAGAACCATGGTAAACCAAAAAACCCTAGGGAGGGGAAAAAGGAAATGTGATGTAGAGATCATGGTAAGGAAACTAACCAGGAGGAGATCGAACAACATTCCTCTAGATCTGATCCACCTATGTGAGGGTTTATAGGGGAAATGAATTTATCATGGGAGCTCCCTTGGGATAGGAATTCATCATGTGGATGTATATGTCTATCAGGGACATGAAGGGGGATATTAGGTATTTTTTTAATAAAATATTTTATTGAATAAAAGTATTGGGCATGTTTAGGGGGGCATATCAGCTTTCTTAGACTAAATCTTGTGGCTTGGTTGTCCACATATTTTCAATGGTCCACATGGTATATTCTGAGTTGGATCATGGTCCCGAAACATATAAACCAACCATGAAAAACCTCATTTCATTTATATGTATGGTTTGGGCTGGAAAGGGTGTATATATTGGGAAAAATGTGAACCATCTGCGCAGTACCCATGATTTCTCAAAACATATATAATTTTAACCTACAATAACCCCAAATGTAAAACAACCAAGACTTGGTAAAATATGTGTTTTGGAATAACAGAAAATATAAATATGATGTTACAACATCCCCACCATGGATAACTTTTTTCTAAATTTATTGTACTAAAAATACTTTATGGAAAATTTTTAAGACCACTACTATCTCATAAATTCCATTATCTCAGATGTATCATGATTATCAGAACAATGAATATATGTAGGAATAACTAATTATATCATCCTTCAATGAAGTACCTTGGTTATATAAATAACTATCTTGACTGGAAATTCAGTCAGGGATAAATCAGGTTTCACATCATGATCCAGCCAACTCTGAATATGTGTTCTATCAGATAGATACATTCATAGATGAGATACATGGAACACATTAAGTATCGATGTCAACTATATTGTTTGTAATAAATGATGATAATCCTTTTCCAAACTCTCAAAAACCTCTAAAAGACTCAAAAACCATAGATCAAGATCACATTGCCTCTGAAGCCCTCGAGGTCCAATTCCATGTGAAATATTCAAGAACCCTTTGTTACCAACTAAAAACACTAATTACTTATGATTAATATAATCATGAGACTTATATTGATTCTATTCTGTCAACTTCCTATGATGAATAAACTGAATATATTTTGTCATACATTGCACCAAACATGATCTTTCCATGGATCATTCACCCAACTTCAACCAACAAAAGGTAGATCTAAAAGGTTGTCCATACAAGGCCTCAAAAGGTTCTTTTTCAATCATGGACTAGTAACTATTTTAATATAAAATCCCAACTAAACCCAAATAATTTTTGTAATACCCACTGATGTTGTACAAACAAGCACAAAATCCTATCTACCTGAATTTATATATCTCTCTATATCATTAATTTTGATCATGGATGATATATCATACTCATATAGAGATGATATCCCATTTTATCCTGAAGTACTCTTCAAAAACAAGAAGTGATCCCTGGATCCCTATCAAAGAGTATCCCTGATGGAACTCTATGAAAACTAACAATATAATTTACATATATATTTCCCATCTCATCAACTTTTTATGTCTAATTAATTTGTATATTGTGATCGAATATAATTATCCACTCCATCACAACCTATATCGATTTCATAATTTTTTTGGTATGTAGAAACCTAATGAAAAAAATCCATAGATATCTCACCCCACTTCCATATAGGTACATGATGTGGCAAAATAACTGTAGATGTTTTTGATGCTTTCCCTTAACCTACTAGAATGTATAAAAACATGAGATAAAATCAGTAATGCGTCATCTCATACTAGGATAATAGAATCGATGTTGTGTGTAATAGAACATCTTCATAGTTCATGGTTTCAAAAACCTCTAAGAGTTATAGAAATCCCTCATTGTAGATTTTATCATCGCTAATGTTATAACAAATAATTTATGATATCATCGATTTCCATCATTAGGGAATGACCACTCAACAATATTATCCCCACAATAAAGAGAGTATCTACTGTTATAGAACTCTTCATTATGTAGTTGTTTCTAAATAATCATCTTGCTAATAGAGAGGTCAATAAAACACTAAAAAATTAATATTTATCCCAATGATTCTAGGACCCCGATATGAAACTGTGTAAGGAGATCAATTGTGTTCAATTATTTTAAATTTTCATTCCTAACAAGGGTTGGAAGTTTACTGATCAAGGCATTTGTGTTGAAAATATCATTCCCCGGGGTATTGGTGATGTGAAAGTAGAATGATTATATTTGATCATCTTAAATCATCTATTAGATATTAAAATTCTTTTTGATAGAAGATATAACTCATGATCTTGTGGTATGAAAACACAGTAAACCTTTCCCTAGAAATTTAATTCCACCAACTCATAAGAACATGCATGATACAAATAAGTTCAATGTCACAGGATTGATAATTATTCACATCTGGAATATGCTGATGAGTATACATGAAATGAAATTATCACCCTACATAATGACCCATCACATTCCTGAATCTAATGCATCATATAAGACCACATAGCCCTTCCTCACCTCTGGATGTGTTAATAGTAGAGATATAGTCAAAATATGATTCTACCCAAAAAATGATATCTGAAATTTTTCATCCCTAGAAACACATACTTCCTTATAAGTCATAGAATTCATCAGAGAAGACAACTATGATATGTACATAACAGAACAATGATAATATCCAGATAGTCCCCAGAATCAGTTAATAGTCAACAATTTTCTTGGTTGTTACCATGTCATAACATCTTTTAACTTTTTTGGATAACCTTAAATACCATATTCAAACACCACATGTCCTAATAATTTCAGTTTCAGAATGTATATATCACATTTCATGAACATGTCATAATGTTTGAGATATATCAACATGTTCAAAACTACTCTCAAATGATGCACCTGATCCTCCTTGGACATAGAGTTTACAAGGATGTCTTCCACACACAAATACATGTATGTATCTAGATGCGGGTGAAAAATCATATTCATTAAGGATAATGAATTTATAAGAATTATTTAGAACAAAGGGAATAACAAGGTACCCTTAACGTCCATACCTGCTCTAAAGGTTATTTTTATTAACATCATATTATTCTATGCTCAACTGATGGTTACCATAACAATGTTAAATCTTTGAGAACCAGTTTTCCCTTTTGATTAATAAAACATATCATTAAACCATTGAAGAATAAACCTATTATTTACTATCACACAATTTAGATTTTATTAATCAATAAATTGGTGAAGGGAACTATCATATTTCATTTAAAAGTGAAATGACACTACCAAAGGAGACACATTTGGGCATAGAAAGCCTTTCTATATAAGATCATTTAACTGAGTCTTATTCTCTTTTATTTCTACTAGTTCCATATTCTATGATGTAACAGAATTTGGTATGTTCCCTAAACTAATTCAATAGTGAACTCTACATACAATACATATGAAAAACCAGCTAATTCATAAGGAATCGTGTCTGGAAACTAGAACAAAATTGGAGTTAGATCACCACTCAATGATTCTCACTTGTGATCAAAATAAAAAATATACCACATATTTCCCAACATTATAAACAATGGTCTGGATCTACTCGAGCATGGGTCTTGTTCATATTGAAATACACAACACAAACAATTTTATGTAGTAAAGGATAGCCATAAAATATAACAATATATTCAAGCATTATTAGAGATGATAAAATATATCTTGAAAATGATGTCATGTGGTTTCATGATAATAATTTATACCCCAAGAACGTTCGACATATAATAGAGAGAATACACAAGCAGGAAAATTGGGACCCTTATCTATCTTCTTACCATGGGTTGTAGTAATATCAATAACATAGGATAGACATTTCACATGGAGATTTAGATGTTTTAAATTATTCTATTAAATAAAAGGATATGATGAACCATAATCAAATAAATCAATAAATAATGATGAATATATTGAGATGGTGCCTATTACAGACACTTGAATCATATATTCTTCCTCCAGAGACTCTTCCACTACATAAAGATGCTTTATGTGAGATTATTTTGGATAAAACCCATTTATCTCGAAAGAATCATATTTCCCCTCAGTTTTACGAGGATTAGATGATCTTCTACCACTATATGTATTGTAATAAACATGGTAATTTTTTTTAAGTTTCCTGAGTGTCCACAAGGACATTGTACCATGGGATCCTCTATAAAAAACCTCTTTGAATTACCATAAATTACACAATAATATAGAATCAACAAGACTCTTCTCTGTATTTCAGGAAGTCTACAATATCCATACTATCAATAAAATTCATGATAATTATCAAGATTCTTCATTCCTTCGAACGATATCACACTGCGGTTAGGAGAGAAAGAAACTCTTGATAAACATAACATTCTATCTAGGTCCATCTCAGCCGTTTGTGAACTATATGAAAAATACTCATAATATTTTAGCTTCACCAAGAAATAATTACAGTGAATACTAAACTAAAATTTTTAAGCTTTCATCTTGACATTCAATGTTGTTTTTGGTGTGAAATGAGAAAGCCTATAAAAATTGTTTGTATCTATTTTCGTAGTCTTGTCATCCTTCTTAGGAATGAAAACTATGAATCCTTGTCCGAAAAATTGACCCTAGATAGTTTTAGTCAGTGAGAATAACATTTCTGTCCTTCCAATCTAATAAATGTTTCTTACTTTTCATCCACATAGTTTTCCACTATCTCCTTCTCGGTCCTTCAAATAGGAAGCTAGAAGACTTCCACTTAAATTTCCTTATATGTCTCCAAGATCCTAAAAAAATGTTCCATTTATCTAAAACATTCCACAGCCACTTGATGATCATTTTAGCCTTGAAATAGTGTCATCATTATGTGAAGGAATTCATTAGAACGAACTCAAAGATCACCCATTTGTGGAACCATAAATCGGGACTTAATAAGATTGTGGGGGTGTATGTTCCAAATCCTTGATGGTAGGCACAATCGTGTCTACTAGATTCATTTCCAAAAGACGATTCACTAACTAAGGTTTAGAGACATCTTTCTCCTAGATCTGACTCACAATTATTCTCAGATGCATTATGATTAAGATCATCAGGAGAAAATAAGAAAGGCTTCAGAATAATACTCAAATAGAAAAATTGGGTAAATAATCCTCGATAGATATAAAATAAATATTTCTAATTCCCATATCAAAATAAAAAATAGAAAAAATACTTGAACTAATCATCATTAAATCATTCCCCAACCCACTATTAGTGAAATAAGGTTTGTTCCAATGAGATATTTATAAAAATAAATTGTAACTACCTCATATATCCTAACAAGATAATAAAAAATTTATAAAAAACATAATTCAAGAATAGAAACCTAGATATATGATACTACATTTCCATTAACAATCAAGGGTACCCTACTAACCTAAAAACTGATCCGAAACTAACATATCCCAAGGGGTGTTATTGATCCCCACTGATTGGAAACTAGAACGTAGAATCCTAAGAAACGAAACATGTAATTATTTTTCCACAAACAATGTGGAAGACAGAAAAAATAGTATGAATACAAATGAAACTAAATTGGGATATGTGTACCATAATTCCAATATGTATTTAAACCCAAAGTACTAGAAAAGTACCATCAATACATTCTATGTAAACATAAAAATTACCAATGAATTCAACTCTTTATGTCTATAGATAAATATCTATAAGAATCTAAAAATAGTGGTTAACCACTAATAAATCGTAAATGAGATAATCTACAAACTCCCAAAGCTCAGGTAGGGTGTGAGGTAAAATCTATGTAGGGTCTCACAAAGGATTCCATAAAACATTCCAACATTTAATTAACCAAAAATGGGATATCAATTTTTCAAATAAGCAAATTTGGAATTTAAAATTTAGTTTTAAATAAACCATTGGTTAAATTTCAAATTATGGAAATAAAAAAACAAAACATGCTTCTTATATCTAAATGATTGAAATACATTAAAAATGGTCTTTCAACAAATTTTTTTAAAATAGTTTATATAATTTCATATTTCATGTAAAAATATTCTATAGTAATGTAATACATTTATATATCATATATAAACAAGTGAAAAACATATCCATCTTCATATAGGTACGATAGTTATATTTAATGGGATCCTAACACACTCATGTGATAAACTAAAATATATACATACATACCTCGTCACTAGTAAGAGTGGAATCATCAATGTCCCAATGCATAAGTAGATTTTCAAACCATTAATTTTTTGTACTTTTAAGCATCAATTAATTTCTAGGGAAATTATAACAATGTATATTTGTGCCAATAACTTAATAACTTTTTTAGAATTTATTGTGCTATAGTAAAAGTCAATGATGGGAAATATATTTTAAGAAACAAAAAAATACAATTATGTGAAATTCCCTGTTTCAAAAATTCCAATTTCCACTTAAAACTAAAATATGGAATTTAATAAAAAACATTTATTTTTCTAGGATAAGACTCCATGGAATCTATCAAAAAAAATATTCCATTTTTTAGATATACGAATTTGAAATCAATTTACAATTAAATTTAATATTTCACTTTCATAATTAAATTAAAATTTTTAATTTCAAATAATTTATATCAATTTTACAAAAAACCACCAATTCATTGAATTTGGGGGTTTTTCAAAAAATTTCCCCCAAACTGCTTCCTCAATATAAATTGAAAATAATATATTTTACCAATTTCCATAAACACACAACAATACAATGGAATTTGGGTTCTTTAATATTCAAAACAATATCCCATTTCAAAACCACAGTTCAATGGAATTGGGTTATTCCAAAAAACATATTGATATCAATATAATTTAAATCAATAATTTTCATTTATTTAATATAGTTGAAATTATATAAATAAATTTCGGGTCAATGGTACTTAGGAATAATAATGAAAGTACAATCCTCGGGGTCATCATATCATTATTCACTAGACTATAATCATGATTTATTAATGAAGTACTATGATCATATAATCTGAGAAACAATGATAAACCCCATATTAAAGATCACAAAATAGACGGAATTAGTTCAAAGATAAAACACATGGATTCATGGAACCCTTGTAAGGAAAATATATATATCAACATATAGATATTGGTGTGGGGAAACTATCTGAGGTGACATCGAACCACATTCCTCTAGCATAGATCTACATTCAACAGGGATCCAAGGGGAATTTAATTGATATTAGAAGATACCCTATAAGTATAATTCATCAATGGGTCATACAACTCCAATGAGGTCCAATACTGGGTGATTTGTGTATTTTATGAAATTGTATTAATTATAAGTCGTGTGCATGGTTAGATGGGAAGATCCATAGTTTTAGACTAAACCATGCATCTTTCCATCAGTATATTTTAAATGGGCTATTTGGTTTCTGCTAAGAGGGTGAACATTCTTAAAAAAAATCACCAACGATGAAAAACCCCACTTCTTGGGTGTTCACAGTTGGGCAAAACTATGTGCCAATCGTGCAATAGCACTAAATTGTCTAAAATTCTAAAATCATAAGTCGAGACATCCCAAAATGGTATCCAACCAAATAATTTTTAAAATATGTGTTTTAGAATATCTAAAAATAGTATTAGGATGTTAAAAGTACATTAAATATAAAATAAAATATATTATGGAATTAGGTTACCTCTTTATTTGGTAACTCTTATTGTATTGCACAAATGGGATTCCACTGTAGAATTTTTTCCTAATTGAAGGATTATTGGATAAATTGAGGGCTATTTAAAGGTTATTGGTGCAGGTTTTGGCTTAAATAATATGTTTGATAGGTGTGATGAAATCAGGGGGTTTAGTGCACTTTTTATAGTAGAGGTGTGTAATTCTTATAAATATAAAAAATAAAACACTATTGAGGGGACTCACCTACATCGTGTGACTACAAAAATTTTCCATTTTTAATACAAGAGGATACATGGTCGAAAGATGTCAATAAAATGGATTTCAAACATTTTTCTTTGTTATATGTTCCATTTAAAATTTTAACCACTATGTTATTGAGTTTTTACCTTAATCGATGTAATTAATTTCAATTACACTCACTAATATTTTTTTGAAAAAAAATAATTTTACCGTATTATACATTATAACGATTGATTATTCAAAATATCTAATGAATGGGTCAAATACTAATCCAATAATTGGATTAAATTAATTTAAAATTAATCCCACATATGGGATCAAACGACATGTGACGAACCAGCCTGGGCCGACCCTGAACCGGTCACCCGAGCCGGTCCGCGACATGTCCTAAAGGGCGTTCCCAATCCCCCCGGGATGGCAACTAGTGCCGAGGATTGAAATTTTTAATCGTTGGGAATAATTTCATCCCAAAACAAAAACAGGATCAAAAGAAAGAATATAACTAAACAAAACAGACAACACTAACAACAGAAAAAAAACTACATCACAAACATTCCTCCACGTGACCTCACGGTAACCACCCAACTAAACAACAGCGTCGCTCCATCACTGAGCGACTCAAACCAGGAAAAACCTGAACACAAGGAACCCTCAAATGAAATGGTAAATGATAGGCGTGAGCACAGAAAGTACTCAGTAGGTGAGCCCAACAAGAAATCCCAAAGTACTGCCAGTAAATTTAGAATCTACATATTCTAGGTTTGAACTACAATGTATAAAAGTAAGCTTTCATATTGTTTCACTTGAAAATCAAAACACGAGCCATTACCCTTACTTTTTTTTTCAAAAGTTGAATATCTTTTCATTGGTGCTAAATTCGTTCAAAAAGAGAAATAAGTGTTACATTTTCAAATTTACACAAGAGAATAAGGCATTTTCATTTGAAATCCATTTTCACTAAGTAACCAGTATAAGCTGTAAAGAAAAAAAACTGAAAGTAAAGAAGCAGGGAAAATCAAGTAACCATGGGTGATCCTAAACATCCCTAGAAAACCCCCGGATGAACTCAGGTTCAGACTACCTGCCGGCACGGTACTTCATAGTCAATAACCAACTGGCCGCCCTAACATCCAACCAGTGGCACACCCCACAAGGCCTTACCTACCAAGGGGGGAATAACATGTTTAATCGGGGACAACCAGCAACCGTCACTCCATTCTCTAAAAGACGCCTTGGAACCCACTGTAGTTTTAATAATACTGTGTAAGTAGGAGGCCCTCGCACGCGTGACTCATCTCACCGCACTTTTCAACCCCTTACACAGACACCGCTACACGACGACCCTCGAAGGGAAGTCCCTCTGTACAGATTCCCAATAAGTACGTATATTTACATATTCACTTCACATTCAATAAAGTTCCAACTAGGCCGCCACATCACTACATTTAAACCATTTAATATCAAAGCATTGCCAAAAGATATAACACACGCCATCATGTTGAAAACCAGAAAAAAAAACATACTTAGAAACCCATTTAAGGAAAACCAAACCACCATTGACAAATTCCAAAATCCAGCTCAAGGGCCAAACAGGCCTTTAATCATTTTTTTGCAGGAATGATATTTCTCAAATGAAATCCAAACATTTATTCACACGTCAACGGAAAAGAAATTCAACAACCAAGAACCACACATAAAGTTTCCCAAAATCATGTTTAAAGGTCATACAAAATTTCATTTAATCAAGGTTCTAAGAAACACCTTTTCAATAAACAATACACCTTCCAATTTACACACACCAAAAACATTTCAAAACACAATTCAACATGACATTCACATTTCATAAAGAACCCATTTAGCAATATTATTATGGAAGCACACAATTAAAACCAAGAAAAACACTTTCAATGAAACGCTGGAATTAAACAGCTTCCATTATCAGCAGATCACCACACTATAAATAATTACATAATATTACTTTTAAATTTTATGAAACTCTATAAAAAGACAAGGAATAAATAAATTCTAAATTTAATGGCGAGTGCAATGGGAGACCTACCTCAGCTTGAAATCCAAACGCACGGTGTGTCACACCTCGTACAAATGCACAAACACACGCATGTTAACGACCACAGTATCGCGAGGTTATCTCACCAACGCGCTGCATCAAACTCACACCAATTAAATTCACATAACCACTAACTGATAATAATTCATATAAAAGCTAATATATATATATACACACATATATATATATACACACAAATATATAGACGTTGATATATAAAATATTTCAATCCAAAGTAGTGAAAACCTCACCTCGACACTGGAGCAGGTGAAACGGATGAACCCGAATTGCTCACTTTCAGTAGCGGTGCTTGCCGCTCTTCCAAACAAGAACAAGATGCGCGACTGGTCGTGAGGGCGCTAAATGGCGCGACGACGATGCACGAGGCTGACCATACGGCATGTCGACATCGCGGAAGGCCTGCGTGTCGAAGCGAGCGCAACAGGGGTGCGGTGAGCAGGGCAGGTTGGGTGCAGCGCTGCCGGGGGCGGCTGGCCGGAAGCGGGCTGGCCGGAGCGGGCTGGCCGGACAGCAGGTCGTCGCCAGACAGGGGGTGTCGCCGCCAGATAGGAGGGTCGCAACTGGACGGGAGGGTCAGCCGGCGGTTGGGGTGGCCGGAACAGGAGCCGGACGGGCGGGGAGGTGGCGGCGATGGAAAAACGGGGCCGTAGGGGGTGCTGCGTGAGGGAGCGGCGTCGGCGCGGCGACGGGAAGCCGGTGAAGGGGATGCAGGGGCTGGGTGGAGCGGGTGTCACACGGGGGTAGCGAGCTGGTGTGGGAGCGGCGAGCCGACGCGGCGGGGCTGTGCGCCGAAACGGAGGCCGAACGAGGGGTGGTGCGCAGGAGGTCGGGAGGCCGGTCGAGGGGAGCGTGCATGAGGGGTGGTCGGAAACGGGGTCAGCGCGGCGAGCCGAGGGCACCGGTGGGTGACAGAGCCGATGGGAAGGGGACACCGGAGTAGGCCTGGGCGGCGCGGCCAGAGCGCCGGAGGGTGCGGGAGCAGGGCACCGGGCGGAGTGAGGCTGGGAGAGGGGAGGGGGAGCCGCGCGGGGAAGAGAGAGAGAAGGGGGGGGGGGGCTACGGGAGAGAGGGGGGGAATTAGGGTTAGAAATATATATATATATCTAAAATAATAATAATAATAATAATAATAATAATAATAAAATACTATAATCATAATAATAAAATAAAAATACTATACTAATAATAATATTGAAAGAATTATAAGTAATTAAATAAAACAAATCCTAAAAAAATACAACCTTATAATAATAATAAAACGTTATAATAATAATAATAATAATAATAATATAATGATAATAAAAAATTAGTTAATTATAATAATTATAAAATTTCAACATAAAAATTTTAATATTTAAAACGCTGGGTGAACACACGGTCACCCGGGCTGAACACACGGCCACCGTTAACGATGCGGTGACCGCGCACCCGCGCGAAACCGCCAACACATTTAAACTTCGAAAATTTTAAACCAGGAGCAAGAAAGAATAAAAAAAGGAAATCTATGGTCAGGGTGTGACACGACTTGATTTTAATGTGAAAATGTCCAAAGGTTTAAAATATTATTATGTTCAATTTCAAGGTAAAATATGTTCCAATGACCCAATTTGGATTAATTGATTTATAATTTATTTAATTATAATTCATTTTCAAAAAATTAAAATATAACTTTCGTATATACGTAAAGATGTTTAAAATTTAATTTTCAATTTAAATTTTATATTTTTCACTATTCATGCAATAATGATGCTATTCAGAAAAATATCAATACATAAGCCTAGAAGAATTCTGACATTATGAAATGATAAAATTATGTCTATTTTATAAAAGGCAATCTCTAAAATTGTAATGAAATTAATTTTAGTATTCTTCATAGAATGACATAAAAAATTAGTTCATTTTAGAAATTACTATTTCCAAACATATCAATCCATTACAAAAAATAATATGTTTTTTCTCAATATGTTTTATTTATATTAAAAAATTATAAACATTATTTAAAAATTAGTTAATACTATTCCTTTTGTTATGTTTGAAAATTATTTTATAAATATCTCATATAAATAAGTTTGATAATAAAATGTTGGTTCGAAGAAACTCATTATTCTTGGTAGCATAATCCATTTATGTGTTCCATATAGTGAATTTTAATCTTGGTGTATTGTATAAATACATAATAATTTCTTGTAGTATGAGATAGAATAAATCAAGGACAATTAATAGAATTAGAAAAATGTTTTATGAAAACATTGAGTGTTTAATGTACCCCTTGAAATGAATTTCTCCCTCTGAATTGATCGTTCTAATACAAAACAATGATGGTGATATTTCCCTATAATATCACCATGTTTCTCACCAAAACATTGACTAGGTAAGTAGTATTGTTTCATATAACTCTTTATCTATAATTTATAATTTTAATTGGTTCTTCCTCCAAAGAAAAACATGTCTACAATGGTATGACGTTTGAGTTCAGTACATTTTAATGGATTGGTATGTACTTCCTAAAATATAGATACATAGAAGACATCTTGGATATCAGAGTGATTTAGAGGAATTTTCATGTCATTGGTAATAACTCTGATATGATCTGGAATATCAAAGGGACAATTATACCAAGGGTTTAGTTTCCCTTTCTTCATAAATATTCCAACCTTTGTCTAGGGAGATATTGATAGAAACACCCTCTCACCAACATCAAATTCTAGATGACACTGATGATTAACACTATATCTCATCAGCTGAACACGAGATGCCAGAAAATGATATTAAATGGTTTTAACCTTCTCAACTATTTTTAGCTATCTGAGGTCAAAATATCTTTCACTCTCTAGCTTCATGCTAGAAAGTTGCTACTCCACATTTTTTCTCATACAGGGATTCATAAGGAGAAATATAAATTATTGAGTAAATGTAATTTTTCTATGAAAACTCAACTTGAAGATATTGTTAATCTCAACCACCATTGAAATCCAATGAAAAAGATATGAACAAATCATATAGGGAATGAATATTTATTTAATAATAACCATCTATTTGGGGATGATAACCAGTGTTGGAACAATTTCTTAATAATTTCATGCTAAATACTTCACTATGACATCATCATATACCCCAAATACTGATCAGATACAATGGAATATGGTACTTCATTAAACCATACCACTTTATTAATTTATATATTTGAATGATAATCCATACTGATGTATTTTATAATAGAAATGATGTCTCGAAAAGTTTTAAGGGGTCAACTACCGCCCATGTAGAATTAAACCCTCTAAAGGTTTTGGGGAGGCCAAAAATCCATTGTGATGTTCTCCCATTTTTATAATGGTAATGATAATGGATGTGACACCCCTTTAGTTTTTTTATTTAATCTGTAACCTATTGGCATTCTAAGCACTGAGAAACAAAATCTGCATTATCTCCATTCATACCAACATATGAAAAGTCTTATTTCATTCCTATATACATCTTCATACATCCATGATGAATATAGAATGATGAACTATGAGCTTCCTCTAATAGGTCCTTCATAAAATTTGGTATGAGAGAAAAAAAAGGCTGAATTCCATAATCATACCATCCTATCTTGATCAAGGCTAATCTCATGAAATTTTATGACATTAAATTCCAACTCTACATCTACCATTGGGCTTATTTAACCTTCACTTTGATAGAGGGTTTAACATTTAATTGAGAAAGATAATATTCCACCCCTTTCATTCATATTACTAGGTACATCCCTTCGAAATCCATAAATATTGGATATTGTATGATCATAAACCTAGATAAGATAGAATGATCCTTTAGACTCAATGAATTGGACACCTTATTCGCTTCTGTAGTGTGATAATTTGTTGAGAAATCATAATACATTATCATGTCTAACCATCTACTCTTGAGCATGTTACCCTCCTTAAATGTGTATATATACTTCAATATTTTATGATCTGTATAAATAATCCTATTTTCTCAGAAATGAAAATTCCTTCATATCATTAATGACAAAAATACTTCAGATAAATCCAAATCATGTTTTGGGTAATGTTTCTCATTTATAATACAATTTCATGAAACATATGTTATAACCATGGTATAATTCATAAGAACACATCACAATATCTTATTCGATACATTAATAAAGATTAGAAACCCTTATCCACTATAGGGTAATGTAAGTACATTTTCACTATCTTACCTTATCTTTAGTTCATTAAAATTTTTTCGGACATTCATCTGTCTAGAGGAAATTGGCCCACTTCTGAGTTAATTTTTTCATAGGATGGTACAGTTAGAAGAAATGTTTCAAAAAACATATATAATATCTAGTATAAAGAAAACTATAGATCTCAGTACCCATGGTTGTTCTAGCGCAACATTTAATAACATTCTTCTTTGATAGATCTACTATTATACCCTCTCTTGAAATTATATGACCCAAAAATGAATCCTTTTTTAGAAAAAAACATAACATTGTAAATTTTTCATATGGATTCCCCTTCCTTGGGATCTTTAGTATAATTCTAATGTGTTCTTCAAACTCTTCATTTATCTATGATTAGAAAATAATATCATCTATAAATAATAACACAAACTGATCTAGGTAATATATAAGGACTATATTAATTAAATATATGATGGTAGAAGGAAAATTATAAATAAAAAAGGCATCAATATATATCAATAGTATCCATAACATGTATGGGATAGTTTCATAGGGTTATCTTCCTTCTTGACCATCATTTAATGATATCAAGAATGAAGGTCAATCATGGAAAATTATTGATCATTACATAGTTAATAAAATAAGTCATTAACATGAGGAAGAGGAAACTTGTTCTTGATCGTGATATTGTTCCAATCTCAAAAATAAATAAAGATCCACATTGATACATATTTATTTTTATGAAAATTAACAGGTTTTCCCCATGGTAACACACGTAGCCATATTAATCCATTACCAATGTTTTCTTGGAGTTACTTATTCAGTTAGTATAACTCAAAAGGTGATGTTCTATAGGGATTCATTGAAATTAGTGTGGAACAAGGTTGGAGGTCTATTGAGAACTCAATTTCTCATTTTGGTGTAAGGATAAGAAACTCTTCCCGAAACAAAATTACAAATTCCCAAACAACAAGGAAATCATAAATGAAAAGTGTATCTCAAAAAATCATGCCTTTTAATGTGAATTAAAACACACACAATTTATTTCTTCTCCATATGATGATAATATTTATCACCACATTGAAATACGATCATCGGTTCGATTGAAATATAAAACATAAATTAGTTTTCCCAAAAAAATATTATTTGGTATTTTTAGATAAATATATAGAATGCGTAAGAAGAAATTAAATTCAACTGAAGGAATCGTATTTAAAGTTATCACATTCCAACATCAATTAACTAGAGAAGAATAATATACATGAGATGAAATCATCATACCATTAGGGTCTATTCATGTAATTTCATATTTAATCATTTCAGAGGAAATTTAATATCCTTATAAAATTATATAAACATGAATGTTTAGTTATATCAATAATATAATATGACATTATTAGATCAATAGTGGTTGGTAAATATAATTTTCATCACGTCGTTATCACACCCCACATCAGAAATAGTGATCGAATGATATTCCACCTTATCCCTTAGCTTATGGGGTAACTAACGCTGATCATCACCACTAAAACTTGAGTTTGGGAACTAGTTTTCATAATTCTCATTCCCATTACACTTTATGAAATAACGAGTAGGAGTTTCATTCTGTGCATTATTCCCACTATTTTATCATTAACCTACTTCTTTCCATCAGTTTGGAGATAAATTTCATGATTAACATACCATCCAGACATAATAAAATTATCAAACCCTATAAGAAAATTCCCTCCATACATTTTCTAACACATTGAGAATAAATTAAATCTTATATTCTTTTCTCTATATTATTTTGATTTTACTTTGAACTCTATATTTCATTTCTTGTCAAAACCATTTGATTTATATGTAAATATGACCACTATATCCTCCCATGTATCACAATGGGAAATATAATCATAGATAATAATAAAATATGTATAATTTCTTTATTATTATTGGATATATTCCACTTATGATCTGATAAAATTTACTTTCATGTTGGATGATAATACTAGTAGTGTACATTTAATGTCTTGTAAAATTAGCATTATAAGTGATAATGGATTCACTATCCTCTGGATTTAACTCAAGGAACCCCATTTCCATATTAATACTAAGAAAAAGTGGAAAGTATGTATTTATGAACAATCTCTTGACCACTTCCCAATCCATGGATTAAATTTCATCCTTCTTCCTAATATTCTTGATTAGACTCCACCACTAGTCTGCTTCCCTATAAAACAAATAAATAGCCATAATTAATTTTTTATATTCTGAACACTAGAGGATGGAAAATAGATTTTCTATAGTACTTATCCATTTTTCATTCACAAGTGGATAAGGAGGGCCACAGATTGAAGGTGCATATTTCCTCAGGAAGGACTCAATAGATTTTTTTTTCTACTTCTCTCATTTTAAAGTCTTTTCGGATTCATATCGTGTGAAATTTGTGTGAGAATATTTAAAAAATCATTATATCTCCCATAAAATTTGGTCACTATAGAGGAAAATAATTTCATTATCCATTGTGACTAGTATTAACAAATTTCCATCCGGTTCCATGCATTTAATAAAACAAAAAACCATAGAGTAAAAATAGTTATTAAAGTGTGAAATCACATAATCCTGAAAATGCGCTTATTAGATGCTAAAATATGAAACCTTATTTAATATAAGAAATATTTGGTTTATCCTTGTTATTTATATATAAATTATATTTACATCTTTTATTATGTTTCGTGAAGAGATTTATAATTTTGAAACTATATCCCCTCGGGAGTTCCAAACTAGGCCTACAACATGGCATATTGTTGTACACCCAGCCTTGATCGAGTATAGTTAAATTTAGTGTTTTTAGGTTTAATAACCCTATATAAATATGATACAGATACATGTCCACATTTTTTATATTGATAGATATATATTTATATAGAACCACTCACAGTCTACTTTACCAAATATATAGTAAATTTTCCAATAATTATTCTCATCCCTAGACTAATACTTAAACATGTCCTCAGTGTTATCACAAAGGATTTATCATCCTAGATTCCAGATGATAACTATTTTTTTTCTTATACCAACTATAGTGAAAATTTGTTATCATTTTTGAATATTAAATCATTTTTGGGAATACATAATATACTACAAAACCATATGCCTCAAGACCATATTATTTTAGTGGCTCTGGATACATAGAGACATAAACACTGGTATATTAGTGAGATACATTATCTCCCACTAGGATTATTATGACTCAAAATCTTATTTGATACATCACTCATAAAATATGTTATAATAACTTGGGGAAGATAAACCCAAAATGGCGGGATATAATGCTTTGTAATGGTAAATTAGGGATATATGTAAGCACAATCATGTATATAAGGTTTTGAAAACATGAACATATAATTATATGATCATACAATACATGTGAAATATCATATATATGAGTCATGGAATATGTATTTTCCATTCATTAGACATAAATAATTAGGTAATTAATCATGACATAATAATAATACATGTAATTATAGAAAACACATAAATATGTAATATCATTTCTTATAAGTCAAGGAACATTTTCAAAATATATCAGGCCACACCTTGTGGAGTACACTTTCTGGATGGGATACACATCCATACTAGCTCAATATTCATTTCATATAAGGGATTAGGTTTCCCTTTCTCCCCATAGTGAATAATGTTTCCCTTTCTTCCCATAGTGGATCGGCTTTCACCATTTTCCCATAGTACATCCATCCTACTAACTTTTTCTTCATCATTATATCAAGAGATATAATTATTTTGAAAATTCATTATAATTACATATAGGTCTCACCAATTACATAATAAAATAAAATATATGTGTTTCATTGTAATAATTAAAATCATCATATCATAGCCCGTAAACAGGCATGGGATTCATAAACATCGTATCATAACCCATGAAATTTAATGGATGTTATAATCATTACATATTATTATAACCTATGGAAAAGATATAGAATTCATAATTATTTCATAAAATAATTCCCTGAAAAAATAATTGAATTCTAATATACTATAAATTTTTTAGGGTAATTGGGTTTCACAAACATAAAAACATTGAAAGAGAAACAATTTTCATAACCATCATCCCATTAAAACATAATCTTTTAATATAAATTATATTAATGGAAAACATGGATAATATACATATAAAGACATTTTTAACACCGTATAATTTCATCTTTTATGGTAAATATTTATGAAATACCCTTTAATAACATTTTTGAATGAAAATATCCTTTCTAAATAAAAAAACTGTTTTTTAAATAGTGCCTATTTTGAAAAAAAATATTATTTGAAAATATCATTGAAAAAATATAAAGGAATCAATAAAAACCATAAAAACAAAAAAAAATTTCCTTTAAAACTATCTCAATACATCATTTTAAAATAATGTTAGAAAATATTTTTGAAACTATTTTTTGAATAAAACAGATTTCCGACCGAGGAGATAAATCAGGAAGGATTTTCTCAAAAATATTTTCATAATTATATTAAGTAAACATTAATGGAAAAAATGTTCTAATACATTATGATATCATAGATAACCATATAATAATACAATTCATATGTATTTTTAGATATGGATTATAAAATTTTATCAATCGGAGAATAATAAGAATCAAACCTCAAAACTGATGACATTATAGCAATAATCTATTATCACATCGCTATCGTTGTATCATTATACTTCTAATATTTTTAAATTAAATAATTTTAAAATTATAATTAAATAAGAATATTCATGATATAACTTTTTAATGTTACAATATATTCAACGGAATAGAGAATATTGGATTATAGAAAAACATATGTCTCGATGTAGAAATAATATGAAAAAATTACCATACCAATATATTATATTTTAAAAAATAAGAAACCTATATGTGATATCGTAAAATAGATATTTAAATAAACATAAATTTAAGAATATTAATCATAAAATACACTCATGGTACCTAAATAATCCACATGAAATAATCAAGTGGTGAATATAGAAAAATTCCTATAGAAGTAAAAGTGATAGTAGAAATCCATTTTCCTTATGTCCTGACACTCATAATACTCATTTAAACCACATGTGAACTAAATATAGGTTTTTTGAAAAACTGTTATAGAATAATAATTAATCATTTAATACAATATATTTTTTTATTATGACCTTATATTAAACTTTTATTATCAATTCCCTGATAATGTTACATTTCGTGAAATAAATTTTCTGTTTTTTATTGTGAGTTTGGATTTGTTCTATATTTGGTACTCATAATTATATTTGTATCTACAGAATGTAAACAATGATATAAATAAATATATTATATACATGTTCTATTATAATATATAAATTATATAAATTTGATATAGAATACACCATTTATAGAGACTATATGTCGTACGTGCGTATGAATGGTGTTTCTTCCTTATTGTTATATTGAAAGAATGACAGAAAATATAAGAAATGTATATCTATATATATTTTTTATTATCATTATTGTATAATTATAATTATATATATATATAATATATGTTTCTTAAATCCATTTTTAATATAATTCCTTTAATGCGTGAATGAATCACATTGCTTTGAGGAGGTGTTAGTCCACATGCCCACAAATGATGTTATCATATTTCCATAAAATAGAATAAAGGAATGTACATTTTATAAAATAATTCTATACGAATAAATATAGAATTATTATAAAATATTTGAAAAAACATAAATACCATCATTATTTCCAACCATTTAAGGTTTAAATGGATGAATAAATGACTTCGGTCTATGAGGCAGTAGTCCATCATACACAAAATTGATGACTATGTATCCCATTTGATGGATGTGTCTCTCAATTTAGGTCAAAACAATAAAATAAAAAATTCAGTCTATTTATGATGATTACATTGTTATATAATTGTGTAATAATAATAATCTATGTGGGAGGATAATGAAAATAATAACAAAAGATCTTGTTGAAGGATGTTACGTACCCTTTGGGAAACTCCACTTTGATTGCACCAAATTGAATCCTTGTAGGAATAACATCCCAAATATATGTTTCTAAGATGAAGGTAGGAAATATTGGAGTACATTTGGGATGATTTTTTCCAAGCCAATTGGATTGATAGGTTTGATGATGTGGAGGGGTTATTTCAATCATTATAGTGAAGGAAAAGTGGAAATCTTGTAAAAAATTTAATGTCAACACTATTGAGAGGTCACCCTAACCAAATGTGCCTCAAAAAAATTTAGATTCTCACTAATTTAGGTGAAATGGTCTAAATATTTTTATCTAGTAGATATTGGACATGTTCTTAGGTTATTGTTTCCTATTAAATTAAATTTAAAACACAAAGTAATTGTTTTTCCTTAATCAGTGTAGTTAATTTTTATAAAGTTCACTAATATTTTTTTTAAACCTAATTTAACCTTATTATAAATTTTAATGTATTTGGATTCAAAATTTGGAATCCATTTTTCCAAATCATCATCGTAGAAGATGAAAATTTTAATTTAAAAACAATCCCACAGATGGAATGGGACGATGTTTTTTAATGTGAAAAACACCAAATGAATGAAAAGTGTTTATATCCAATTTCAATGTGAAATTTGTTCTAATGACCAAACTTTTATTTATTTATTAATAAATAATCTATTTATACTTAAAAACCAAATTA
Organism: Viscum album; assembly: GCA_963277665.1. NCBI lineage: Eukaryota > Viridiplantae > Streptophyta > Magnoliopsida > Santalales > Viscaceae > Viscum > Viscum album. The sequence goes on along the minus strand of OY728162.1, from coordinate 900,717,808 downwards.
ATATACAATTTAACAATAAAATGAATTTACAATAAAAAAATTTTTGAATTGAACTTCAATATTTTTCACTATTTATCCTTAAATAACATTTTTCATAAAAAAAATACGAATAAACCTTAATGTAGTTTTAATATTATGAATTAAAATAATTATGTTAATTTTATAAAATTAAATCTCAAAAACTTTCTAAAATAAATTTAATTATTGATAGTGTCAGTACATAAAAATCACTGGATTGGAGAAGATTGTTTTTAAAAATATAAAATGACATTTCAAAACATTATATGATTTTTTCAAAATGTTTTATTTATATAAAACCATTATAAATAATAAAAAAATAGATACTAATATTCATATTAATAATTGTATGAGCCATGTTATAATTATCTCATTTAAACAGTTAAAATAAAAAAATGTGGTTTCGTAGAATCTTACTGTGGTGTATAACCCAAGACAAGTTAGTATTGTGTGTAGGGTAGTATTATCATTGTGTATCATATATAGAATGATTGTATTGTTTTATCATGCAATGTATGTCATAAAAGAATAATTTTTTTATTTTGAAAAAAATAGATTCCAAAATATCTTGGTGTTACAATGTTTATATCATCAATTAAAATATTACGACTACCAATTTAATATAATGGGCTCATTAGTTATACTAATAAATATATTACAAAAAGAATTCATAGAAAATAAAATTATAATTTTATATAAGTAAAACAACTTCTACTTTAATTCATTCATTTCTATATATCACAAATCCATTGTTTCCTTATAGTATAATATAAATCGAAGCATTGACCAAACTCCGATTCCGTCACTCAAAATTTTAGTCACATTCCATTATACAATGAACATAACAAATTTATGGGTATGATTGAATAATGAGTTAGTGAATCAGGAAACATTAAAAAAACACAAATTTTTACCTACTAAACCAATGATAATTGTTACCTTTGTTATATTATATAGTGTATTCTAATATTTCACCACATTTGTCTCTATAGGATCAAATGAGATTCCAACATTGGATATAATATGGCCATAAAAGATACCATAGGAAAGAATAATTTACACTTTCTATATTTCCCATTTAACTCTTTCCTATATGATTACAGAGAATAATGTAAAGGTTATTTTCATTGACCTTGTAAATTTTATGGTACACCAATATATCATAAATGAATCCAAAAAAATATTATTCTAATAGTCCTTGAAAACTATATTACATATAACTAAAAAACAGATCTTTCACTGGTGAATTAAAATTTTATTAATTTAATTTGGAATTTCTATACATTATTTGAAATGTTTTATTGAGTATATATTCCTTAATTACTCATAATGGATTATACCTTAAAGATAGTTCAATCAATGAAAAATATTTACCACCATTAAGGAGATCAAAATATCATCAATTAAGGTTAGATAATTATTTTTTTAACTAAAATAAAAATAATTTCTCAATAAAAAATAAAAATCCTCATTAATCTGTATTTGTTTTTAATGAATTGAATATGGGAACCCCAAGGTGAAAGACTATAGAAAATAAATCCATTATCACAAAAATATTCTAGTGGTTTACAAAACAACATTATTTCAAATTTTTACAATATATAGGGACTCTTTAATATATGTATTTCATAAAGAATTAATCAATGGGAAGATAAAATTATAAATCTCATTGTTGTAAATATTGTTTCTAAAGAAATTTATCAGTGTTTCCCCTATAATAGCTAATTAATAAATTTTGTGATTAACTTTTACATCTATATATTGTGTATACCATTAATCTATAAGAATTCCATTTAGAAGGGATCCTATTGGTGTATATATACGAGACTATGATGATGAAGCCTCTCCTATATAGATTATGAAATATATATCATCATTATATAACATAATTTCATCCAGTTTTCTATTAATCATCCAATTGTATTTTCAAATAAATTATATACAAGTATTTATAAAATAATAAACCATATGTACAGTAATCATCTTAGATAATAAATTATTATAATGTATCTTTGTTGGAACTAACTGGAAGATCCTCGTTGAATGGATTTTCCACTTGGATATTTGACCAAAACACCCTTATTAAGTTGTTAGGGAAATATAAAATTTTAACATAAAAATTAAAATATATAAAAGATTTTGAAGATACGGAATAAAAAATAGTGTAAGGTAAACTTTTGGAATTGATTAAATTACTCACCACCACAACATTTGGAACATCAACATTAGCTATATTGATCACATAAGCTTTTTTTATTCCCATAGTCTCAGTTATTGTTATGTTACCAAGAAAATTTTGATAGTGGTTTGAATATTTCCTCATGTTATTATAGATAATGAATTGTTTTATGAGTGATTATATCTTATCCATGAATTTACTTGCATTGTGAACATTATTAAAACACTTATTAAAAACTCACACACCCTTGAATCATTATGTTGGATGTTTCTATCCACAATTTTCCTAAAATGAAAACTTATTCATTCTCTTATACTTATTTAATGTTATTTGTTTGTCATGGATTTCAAATGTAATCATATTTTCATGATTTCCATTAAAAAATTAACTTTCAAAAAATACCTTCTATATTTATATGTCACATAATATTATATCATCATGTGGTTAAAAGGTGTTAGGAAATAAGGCCCCTTGAATAATATTTTGGACCCTTCAATGAAATTTTGAATCATACACTCTAAATCATGTGTGTAATATCTATAAAAACTACCCAATAATGTAAATAAATTCTCATACACTAAAACAACTTTTCCTTTTTTTCATCAATCTAATGAATATTTACTTAATTATAGTTCATTTCTCTAAGGGTAAAGTTTTAAAAAAAAATATGTAATATTAAAATATCTCTATTCCAATTATCTTATTTCTTCTTAAAAAAATTTATTATAGACCAAAGACCACAAACTATTGGCATCATATTTAATTAAATTTAATTACAATATTACTTTTTCTCTATCACCATTTCCAAGACTATAAATAAATATTGAAGGTAATTAATACATTTCATAGCTATAACTGGATTAGGTGTTCATCTAAAATATGGAGGATTTTGTGACATGAAATGATCCAACATAATTATATCATTATTCAGAATGAAATATTTCTATATATTAAAATTTTTATTAGTCATAACCTAGTTCAAATTCACTAAAGTGTCCATCATCTGTTCATTTTAAATACCAACATTGTTGGATTTCTCAACAAGAATATATCAACATTAACCATAACTATTGATACAATTACCTTTACAAGGATCCATTTCACAATAGTGGTATATGTTGAATTATATTGTAATATTATGAAATAAAATTAAAATTCTATAATTATAAATTTGTTATACTTTTTAACATAAATTTACTATTTATGCATTATTAATTTTTCATTAAAAAGCATTGTTTATTATGGAATATCCTTACATCATAAAATTATTTTCCTATTTTTATAGTGTTTTGTAAATAAAATTTAAATTAACCAAATTAAATCCACCATGAGTGTGAAAACATGGGGGTAGTTATGTAAGACACATTTTCCACCATAATAATGATTTAGATATACTTGATTAACTATTTTCAGGGTTTTTACTCCCCGATGAATATCTTCCAAAACAAGGACAAGTTATTATATCAAGATAATGATTTTTTTATGAAAATAACATAATATATAACTTAATTTTTTTGATATTTTCATATAATTGGACATTTCCTCAATTTCGTTTATATGGTTAGGTTCCCAAATTTATGTTTTATTAAATATAAATTCCATTGTTTTTATTAAAATTCAATTCATACCAACTATAATGAGAACTATATTAGTAGACCAAAAACATTACTTATTTCACTATATTAGAATATTAAAAAAAATCATTATATAAAGGACAATAAATTTCATTATCATGATTAAATAATACATGATTAGAATTTCCTTATTAATTTAAAAATATAAAAATACAGTAAGATAAAACAATCATTATACTTGAAATTATTCAAATAATAATTCCTCTTATCTTGAGGAAAAAAATAAGTGTGACATAAAATTATCTATAATGGTTAAGTATAATGGAATATAACTTTTTTAAATAGGTTATAATGAATATTTCATGGTAAATATCATAAAACACTTGATATTTAAAAAATAACATCAGAATGAAATGCATCCATATATAATAGATATAGAGTTATGACATGGACAATAAATACATTATTATTGATGATGGAAATTTATTTTATTCAATTTCATGATCATAGTCATCTTGATATCAATACTGTTAGGTCCTTTTTCCCAGATAGTTTAAATCAATTTATAATTTCCAAATATTGTTTTCAAACATTCTTTTAATAGAGACATTTTGACGCATCGAGGGGATATAAAATTCAATATCATACTAGTTAGTTAAAATTCAATGAATTTCTCCTTAAATGTATTGAAAAGTTATTTATTTTATGAATTAATTGTCAAAAATTGTTTCTATTGAGAAAATAATACATATTATAAATAATTCTTAAGTCAATCAAATAAATTATAGGGAAAAAAATAAATGTAAAAATGGTAATAAAGTTATGAAATAATCATATACGTGATAAAAATAATTTTTATAAAAAGATAAATGTAATCTATACTAATAAAAAGAATTTAATATTTCAATTGAATGTTAATTACCACCAAATAAATGAATGAGGACATTCAATTCATCATAAACATAGGTTTTCTGGTAAAATATTGTCTTTTGAACTATTTAAGAGATATTATAATAAAATATTTGAATAGGTTGTTTTCATTCAAATACTATGTAAATATTATTTTATACTCTAAATATTAAAAAAACGTTATAGTGGTGTGAAAATAAATTTTCTCTCTATACATAAAAACAAGAATACATAATTACTTTATTTAAAAGACATGAAAATGAACAATTTCAAAATAAATTTAATGAAGATTAATTTAAAAACATATGAAATTATTGGACAACATAAAATGTCATTCCTAAATCACTCTATTAAAAAATGGATTTATTGATTTTTTTTGGAAAATATTGAAACAGATGAAATATATAGGATTTAAAGACAAATAGGACTGTATTTTCATTTAAAAATATATATTCAGATAATAAATTACATTTTCTAATTTATCAGCATGAATAAGTATATATTTATGTTAAATAAATTAGATGATAATTATATGCAACCATTAACAATATATAGTACCAGAACACAAAATATATCTCAATGGAGTGTAAATTTTGATGAAATACCTTCACATAAGATTTTATGTAATTGATTGTGAATTGAACCTCATTCATAAAGGTATTAAAAATTTTATAAATTTTATAATATAACATATTAATATTTATAATATTATATATGGTCCTATAATAATATCTTACATACCATTCATTAACAGTCATTCATTATTACCTTTATTTTGGGCATTAACAGCTCTATTTTCTGATATATTTTTTCTCCTGCATGTTTTAGTTAGTGTAAATAATATGTATTTACAGAATCTATAGAATGATATTAAAGTTATAATTATCATAATTATACTTCATATAATTTTATATTAATTCTTAAATAGAGGAAAATGAAAATTTATACCATTACATTGTGGAAATGATATGTCATACGAACACATGAGGATCATTATCATTAATCAACGATTGAGAATATATGAAAATATATGAAATATTAATTTTAAGAATGATAGATATGTCAGGAATGTCGTATATATTTATTTTAAATGCATCATAAATACTATCCTTGAGTGGAAGTGATGAAAAATAAAGTAAATCGGTTCGTGATGTGATAATCCACTATACACAAGAATGATTTTTTCATTTTTCTTCTGATGGAAGAGAAGATATATATTATTAAATAAATATAATAAAATAAATGCATATGTTATATATTTTTGTTACTATTTCATCCTGGTTTAATGAATTTTTATAGAGTTGGAAGGATGAATAAAATTAAACTGTATGGTTAATAAGTATACCTCCCCATTGAACAATATATTTTATTTTAAACAAAAATACATAATATAATGGATTTAAAAAAATGATGGAATATATGATATAGGTAGGGATATATATAATGGATTTGGGTGGGTATTTTCTGATCCAAGTGCCTCCTATTATACTAGTTTGGAGAGGAGAGGGGTTGACATTTTCTAAGCGGGGGAGAGGAAGCACATGGAACATTAAAAAAGATTAATCATTATTAAAGTATTTATCAATCAAATATTTTTCAAAATCAACCATTTCTGAAAATTAAATTATATAAGGTCAAAATAAGTCTAGAATATGTAAATTAGAACAATTTATTTAACATTAACCCTTATCTAATTATTTTAACCACCATGTAAGCCGAGGATTACATTAACTATTGTAAAAAAATTATTTTTACTATTTATTAGGACAAAATATTATTAATTAAAATTAATTATTCTGATTCTACATATAGAACCCTGTTTATCAAATTCAATTCATAGAAGTTCCAAAAATATTTATATAATATATCAAGAAAAATGGGACAAAAAATAATTTTTCTCAGTAAGGAGTTTCTAAGAGTAAAAATAATTTTACAAAAAATTCATGTATAAAATGATTTTAGAATTCTATAATTATAGTATTAATAATATAAATGAACATATTTTCATTTGAAATAAATTTAAATAAAAATATAACTTTTTCAATTAATGTAATGATCTATGGTATTCAATAAAAATCAATATATCTCAATAATCATTAAAATCATTAAAATCTAAAAAAATTCACCATATCCTAACTAATAAATTTAAAAATATCAATTTTTGTTAATATATTATAATTAAAATTATAAAATTGGAAAATTGTGATTTAATTTATATTAAATAAAATATGAAATACTAATTTGATTTGAAATAATTATTTTCTTTCTTTTTTCTAGAAAAATACCGAATATTATATTCATGGATATAAATATTTAAAAAATAATTAATAAATATTATTAATTCAATCAATTTAATTAATCTAATATTACAATGGTGGAAGCACTGCATAAGTAAACATAATACATTCTTTTAATGATTTTTTATAATATTAAAAAACAACTTGTTTAGAAAACCATTCATGAAAAATATCCTTTCAAATATTTATAATTTAATAATAGTATAATTGAAAATAAATTATAAAATAATTTATATTATAAGTAATAATTTTCATAGAACAATTTTGAACAATATGGAATGTGACGAAACTGTTCTTCCACAATAGAACACATAAAAGAAAACTTTCTTTAAAAACAATTTTATATCAACTTATTTTACATATTAAATAAAATGGATCTTGTACATGAATTTTATATTAAGAACTATATGGTATACAGATATATTCTTTTTAATCTATAATATCTATTTAGTTTTCCTTAAAGAATTTTTTTTGTATACTACACTAAAATGAAAATGTATTATAACATAAACTCACACCATCACTATTTTTTACTGTTATAAGAGTTTGAAGTTCATATATAATAAATATATAATTTCTATACATATATTTGATAATTTTTATCATAAATATCATAAAATTTATGATTTATTTAAAACTATTATCACCTGCTTATTAATAATTCCTAATAAAAATATTAATCATGGTAATAACTACTTGGGTTTCCTCCTAAATTCCAAACATATGTTTTTTTCCAAATATATTGGTCCTTGAATGCTCATATGAAAAACAATATAATGATATTAATAGAATATATATTAATTATATTTTTTATTTATACCCTCGAAAAAAATTGAGGAAAAATTAACTACTTCCCTTTGTGGAGTTGGTAGTCCATACATATACACTAGTGATGTTTCAACTATATTATGGATGGATGAAAATAACATTAGATAATAATTCCCCATTATAAAATAATAATTATGTTATAAATAATATATTTATGAACTAATTATATACCACTTCCTACCCATGTTTTGAAAAAAATAAAGAAATTATTTACCTCACTTTGTAGAGGTTGTAGTCTACACATAGACATGATAGATGCTATCATTTCCATATTGATAGAATTTTAAGAATTAATATAATATCATATAATTATATAATAATTTTTTTCATATATATAATTTATATACAGAAAATATATTATTATAAACATCTTTTTGAAATAGTGATGTCAATGTAGATGCATCAGTTTTTGTATGTTGTAGTCAAAACATAAGCAATGGTGATACTATGATTTCCCATTTGATGGGAAAGTGGTGAAAAATATTTTTCGAATCAAAATTACAAATTTTTGCTAAATTTATCATTCTATATTAATCTTGTAATAATTTTTTCAATAAAATTATAATATGTAAAATTATAAATAAAACTGAAAAATCTCTGTTAGGATTTATATATTCCCCTGGAGAGACCTCCTTTGGCATAAAACTTAATCTTGGAAATACTCTTTATAGGGAAATTCCATGGGATCTAGGATTAATGGAAGGAATGTAGGACACTTTTGTGTTGATAATCGAATGAATATATCATAAAAATAGAGTGAATGTCATATGATAAGTGTTTCTATTATATAAGTGAGGGAGAGTACACACATGGAATTACTTGAAATATTTAAAAAATAGAATCTTATTTTTATTTTAATATAGAATAAAATGGCTAATTAATTAAAGGTAACATAATATGGGATAAATTATTTAATAAAAAATATTATAATTAGTCTTTTGATGAGGTATTATAACACATACCTATTATGTTTTTCCAATAAACATGTTTTAACCTTAACCGTAGTAATAAATTTTTACTATTTTTATTATCCATTATAATAAGAAATAAAATTTAACTCATTATTTTTTAAAAATGTTGATACAAAGTATGAAATTTATTTTGTTAATTTCATTTCCTATGACTATAAATATTGTATTTTAAAATAATCATTCATAATAGAGCAAACATTTTATAGAAAATTGTATTTTACGAATAAATTTGAATTTATCATTATTTCAATCCTTGTAAACAATATAAGAATAAGTATAAAATATTTTATGGATTTTATAATTTATTCCTTTCATTAATATTATTCATCCATAAATATAAATTTATATTATGATGATAAAAACAAATTACACAGGGTAGATACATTTTTTAATAAAAACAACTCTTTCTACCCTCAAATTACTTCAATTAAATATCTATCTTATTGAAAACATAGGAATAAGTTTCATAAATACATAAAAAAAATTATTTTTCATAATTCAGTATGTCTTATTAATGTCAATTAATGAAATATATAGTCCAAATCTTTCATAATAAATAATAATATTTCAGTTGAAAATTGTGATATGTTTAAACAGGGTGTTCCCGATCATGCTATAAATAAATTAAATAAAAATGTATTTGTGTATGAACATATCATAAAACAAATTTGAGTTAAATAAATCCTTAAATATGATATTATAAAAACATACTAATGTTGTACTATCCCAAACCAATTATTTTCCTACCTTGAACTGGGCTCCCAACAAACCCAGGACATACTTGGAGAACGTTCACCTTAACCTCGGGCTAGAATAATATTGAAGGGAACAAAATATAACTAGTTAGTAATTATATTTTAAATATACTTATTATGATAAAAAGTAGTCACTTTATGTTTTGTTCCATCATGTATATTTTATGAGTTGAGAATCCATTGTAAAAAAATAGTTGTTGTAAATAGAAATAGAAAAAAATGAATCATAATATAAATTATAACCATCAAAAAATAAATAATAAATTTCATGGAACACAAATTAAAGGATATATGAAATTTTCAATACATCCATGAAAATAGAAATAATGACTAGAAATTATTAATCTAATCTCTATCTTAATTTGAGGTCATGATCCTACCTAAATCACTATCTTCTATGAGAGAATCCAATATTAATAAGGCCACTATTTATATCGTCTCAAGAATCTAAACCTAAACCTAAAATAATACATATCGTCTCCAAAAAATGAGTGGTGTTCATTGGTTGTGTGCATAAATAATCTGAAATGTATCAAACTGAGAAACAGTTAGTTTCATTTTTAAAACATTACAGAGACAGTATATTATAAATAAATTAATTTTGAAGTATTATTTTTGTAAATTTTGGAGAACCAAGTCATTCAAATTTTGTTTTAAACGAAATTGATTCTTGATAATATATATATATATATATTATCCTGTTAAATCTATTTAAATTAATATTTCAAAAACAATTCTAATCCACTTATATAAAAACGGTATGTAGATAATCAAATTTACCCTTAGGGTTCTTGAAACACATTAAAACTACTTTGAAGATGAATATTAAAACTATTTATTATCATAATCATAATTATGTGGTCATGGTAATTGTAATTAAATACCTATTTAAGGTGTATTTATCATGTGAAACTCTAAACGACAAATTGAGAAAATCCTTGATGTGCACAGGTGGAGGCATCTAGGGAAATATTGATGCATCCTTGGTTTATTACCATTTTGATTCTATGAACCAGTATCTCAAATGGAACACCCTATATAGCCTCTAATACCAAAGGAACCCAAGTACTTATAATTTGTAATAGATAGTTCCAAATATTTTTATGAAAAGAGTAATAACAGGTGAGTAATGCTTTAAACCTTTTCACATACACCTCAGTAATATAATACAACACAAACCATGATAACAAACAACCAGAATCCAAATTTAAAATATTTATCACTAAATCCACTATTATAAATTATATAAACAATAACAACCATCATATATAATCATCAACTCAATCAAATATAAAAATAATTGAATCTATTTTTTGTTTGTAGTTTATTTAGGAATAATAAATTTGCATAACGCACCAATTGGGCCTTAAAATAAGAATATAATTAGTTATTAATCAGAATCTTATAAAACCCATTTCTAAATAACATCAACTGAAATAAAAAATTATAAGTTGTTAAATGAGATTTTTTCCAATGAAATATTTATATAAATATATTTTTGGTTTTTCATGTAGATTTATAATTGTAGACATGTGGTATTTAAAATATCATTTGGAAATAATTATGCGTCCAATATTTTCTACCAGACATGATTTTTTTAACAATGAAATAATATTTAAATATTATTACATAATTATTCATTATCCATAATCATATATTACTGATAACAAACATAATATTACTTATTAATACTTAAAAATAGACACAATGTCCAATTTAATTGAATTCCAAAACCAAAACCATTTAGCATGCATTAGACCCTATTGAAATAGATAGCATAAAATTTTAAATTTCCATTCTCCATTTTAGAACCCCTCCAAAGAAAATAATCAAATAACTTTTATTCATTAAATCAAAAATAAAATAATATTGAGAATTATATAATCACATGGAATGTTAATTGAAAAGGAAAATCCATAGAAATACCAAATCGGAATTATCATAGATGATGATGAACCATCCAAGACAATTATATTAATGTATAAAGACAGAACAAAACACCCTATAAATAAAGGACATATGGAATTATAACCATCATATACCTAAGTTTTAAAGAAATGACCTATTATAAATACAATTCCAATTGATTTTATTTGTTATATTTATTATGGTTATAGAAAACCCATGCAATTATTTTATCTTTTTTGTATATAATAGGATATAAATGTTCATTAACTATCATTATAACTAAAAATATTTTCATTGAATAGTAATCACGTGATTAGTATAAATATAGGGTATTACGAAATCCAATTGACAGAGACAAAGGAAGTGATGACCTTATCCAGTAGGATCATACCATTTTAATTCCATTTATCAAAACATCATAAAGAGAAATAATTTCCTGTATTTTTCATATACCAAACCCATGCTGAGATCCAACAACATAAGCATGAGTGAAACTATTTACAAGAGAAGTTCAAGAACATTGATATCATAAACCAAACTATGTTCACTGAACGACCCCATGAAATCTCCACCATCTTTCATAATTTTCTTGTGTAGTATAATAGTGTATTAAAGGGATATGTATCACAAACCCATTAATAGAATTTATGGATTTTTTGAAATTAGTAATATTTTAATATAATATTATTATGAAATAATATTAATCATATATTAATTATTATATGTTTTTATGATGTCAAATGTTATTTTTATTAGTGTTAGAAAAGTATTGTTGTCAAAAACCAATCATTTTCATTACATTTTGGTCATTATTATAAATTTTAAAATTAAAATATTTAATAAAGTATTTAGATAAAATTATTATTATTTATTGAATCCTAATGTTGAAATTATCTAATGGTGAATTGTTGACAATGTTTTGAGAGAGTTGAATATTCAGCTAAAAAATAAAAACTGAATAGATATACATTGTGATTTATGACTACATAATGACCCAAATGTAATGTAGTATGTAATATGAATGATATACTAGACCAAATATATTTTTTATTTTTAAAATAATGTGTTTTTTGTAAATCCATTAGGAATCATCCATGAAAGAAAGAATATATTCTTTATTTTAAATACATTTCATTAAGAGTGTGACTCACATCCACATAACCAATGTTAAAATTTCAAAATTTTAGAGAATTTTAGTCATAAAAAAATATCACTCACCATTTATATAATTAATGGGAAAAACTATTGGATGGTATGTGTTTTAAGATATTTTATTATGTAGAATCCAAAACCAAAAATAAAATAAAAAAATCTCCTACATTGAATATATAAACCCACCCAACCTTCTATTTAACATTATTAAAAATACATAGAGCTCATCCAAACTATTTTCTACACTCTATATAGTCCTCCAAAGTCCCCCAAGATTTAATGAATCCCCTAACAAGACTTTGAAGTCACACACTCATGTATGGAATCCTCAACGTCCTCTCCCCATTTCAAATTCATGCACATTCATTCAAATTAGTTATCTTATTTTAAATTGGATATATTTACATTCATTAATAATCCTTTACATATCATGAATTTGATTCTATTTTAATGTTTTATAATATATCCTCCCTCATTTAGACCCTTACCTAAGTTGTTACAACGTAGAAATTTCATAAGGTATCTTCTACTGCCCTTATTTATAAAGAACTCCTTTTATGATATGCATTTAAAATTTAATTTTCCAGTTATGGGATTTAATATTACATATTACCATTATTTTAAATTATATTTATAAATTATGAGAGATTTTTATTATTATGATTAATCCTCCCATGATCTTTTAATTACAACTATAACCATGCTGAATGTTCGTAAGGATTCTTTTTCTATTCCTGTTTCTCCAGTACCCTATTCCTTAAATTTAAAAATTTATAATGTTTCAAACTTATTTTTATTTTACATATTATATAACATTATATAAAATAAATAATGAGATACCCATTTGTCTGTCATCAACCATTTTTATGGATTTTTAGGTAACACTGTTATGATGACGATATTTCATCGTGATTTTCCACAGAAAAAAATTGTGTAGTGAATACCATACTTATAATTCTATCTTTCATATTCACCTTTATCACTTATACTCAATTATTAGAGACATAAATTTATGTATTTCATATTTATTCATCCTGGAATATGTAATAATGATGAATGAATCCATTTTGTATGGTCTGTGAGGCACACTTATGCATTGGAATGAAATTATTAAGACATGTAAAACCTGATAATTCTCCAATGCATTGGTTAATGTTCATTATCAGGATACATCATGTTGGGATAGGGGTGTACTTGATTATATTATCCGAAATTTTACACCAAGATTTTATGGTTGGTTTTGCCATGACCAATGTGTATGGTTATGCATTTGAAGTTGTTTCCACGTTTACCGTGTTATGATTAACATGTTATAGTATGTCTTATTATCCACATTCCTTCCATTTCTCATCGATATTCATATTTTTTAACATGTATCACATAGCCTATATTTATTCATTTAGGGGTCTTTATATGTAACTCATTTGATATATATGTCCCTCGGATATCCCATACTATTTTTATGTTCATTGGAATATTATGATAATGTCTAGGAGGTGTTCATTAATGTTTTATATCCCATGTTATAAGTTATTATGTAATTCACCTAACTCTAAAAGGAAAAAATATTCTCGATGATTTTTGTTTTATTAAGTGTCCTTTTATATCATAAATCAAGTATTAATATGTAATAATGAGAAACATTGATATAGTTGGTATTAGAGGAAATGTTTAGATATATTTGGGATTTGGAATGCAGAAATATATAGAATGCCATAGTGATAAGACTATGTATATGAAAAAAATACCTGCATTATAGTTAGTATAGCGTAAGGGATTTTCATGAAAATAAATCAATTTATTGATAAAAAGGTGGAAATGGTTCTAGCACAAACGTAACTTGGAGTATCAAAATACCTATTTTAGGTGTATTTGTCATATGAAACTCCAAAACACAAATTGAGAAAATCCTTGATGTGCATAAGAGGAGGTATCTATGGAAATATTGGTGTATCATTGGTTTATTACCATTTTGATTCTCTCAACCAGTATCTCAAATTGAACACCCTATATATCCTCTAATACCAAAGGAACCCAAGTACTTTTATATGTAATAGATAGTAATTATCTCCCTCTTGTCACTATGATTCCAAATATTTGTTTGAAAATAGTAATAATGGGTGAGTAATACTTTAAACCTTTTCACATACACTACAGTAATATAATACAACAGAAACCATGAAAAAAACTACCAAAATCAAAATTTACTAATATTTATCACTAAATCCACTATTATAACTTATATAAACAATAAAATCCTTCATATATAATCATCAACTCAATCATACATAAAAATAATTGAATCTATTTTTTTTATTGTAGTTTATTTAGGAATAATAAATTTACATATGGCACCAATTGGGCCTCAAAATATGAATATAATTCGTTATTAACTATAATATTCTAAAAACCATTTCTAAAAAAACATCAATTGAAAAAAAATCTAAGTTGTTAAATGATATTTTTTCCAATGAAATATTTATATAAATATTTTTTTGTCCAGTGAAGGAGATATATAATTGTACACATGTTGTATTTAAAAACACATTTGGAAATAATGATGCGTCCAATATTTTCTACTAGACATGAATTTGTTAATAATAAAATAATATGTAAAATTAACTTATTTTTTTTCATTATCCATAAACATATATTACTGATGAAAAACTTAATAATACTGATTAATAATTAAAAAAAGACCCAAACGTCCAATTTAATTGAATTCCAAAACCAAAACCATTAATCTTACATTAAACCCTATTTAAATAGACATAATAAAATTTTAAATGTCCACCCTCCATTTTGGAACCCCTCATAAGAATATAATCAAATAACTTTTATACATAGAATCAAAAAAAATAGTTTTAGAACAATATTATCACATTTAATGTTAATTGAAATATATAATCCCTTGAAATACCAAATCGGAATAATCATAGATGATGATGAATCATCCAAGACAATAAGAGTAAAGTATAAAGAGGCAACAAAACACCTTATAAATCAACAACATATGGAATTATAACTATCATATACCTATGGTTTAAAGACGTGAACAATTATAAATACATTTCCCATTGATTTTTTTATTATAATTATTATTTTTATAGAAAACACATCAACTTATTTTGTTTTTCTAGTATCTAATAGCATATAAATGTTCATTAACTATCATTATAACTAATAATATTGTCATTGAATAGTGATCACATGAATAGTATAAATATAAGGTATTATAAAATCCAATTGATAGATACATAGGAAGTGATGGCCTTATCCAGTAAGATCATACCATTTGAAGTCCATTTATAGAAACATCATAAGGAGAAATAATTTCTTGGATTTTCATATACCAAACACATGCTGAGATCCAGCATCTTATGCATAAGGGAAACAATTTACTGGAGAAGTTCAAGAACATTGGTATCATGAACCAAACTATGTTCACATAATTTCCCCATGAAACCCCCCCATCATTTACCATTTTCTTATGGATTATGATGGTGTATTAAAGGTATATGTATCACGAACCCATTAATAGAAATTTTTACACTATTCGGTATAGAACAACTAATATATTTCAATCCTATTATTATAACTTTGTAAATGATTTTAAATGCAGAAATTGTATTTTTGGTTAATATTCATATTCAATTAACAAATTTAATAATTTATGGACTTTTTGAAATTAGTAATATTTTAATATAATATAATTATTAAATAATGTTTATCATATAATTTTTATGTTCCCAAAAGTTATTATTATTAGTGTTAGCAAACTGTTATTATCAAAAACTCGTCATTTTCATTAAATTTTGGTCCTTATTTTAAAATTTTAAATTAAAATATTTAATAAATTATTTAGATAAAATTATTATCATTTTTGGAATCCTAATTTTGAAATTATCCAATGGTGAATTTTTCACAATTTTTTGAGAGAGTTAAATATTCAGCTAAAAAATAAATTCTGAATAAATATACATCATTATATATGACTACATAATGACATAAATGTAATGTAGTATGTAATATGAATGATATACTAGACCAAATATATTTTTATTTTTAAAATAATTTGTTTTTTTTATTTTCTAAATCCATTAGGAATCATCTAAGACAGAAAGTATATATTTTTTATTTTAAAAACATTTCATTAAGAGTGTGAGTCCCCTCCACATAACCAATGTTAATATTTCGAAATTTTAGAGCCTTTTAGTCCAAAAATAATAAATATTTACTCCCCGTTTATATAATTAATGGTAAAAACGTTGGATGGTATGCGGTTTCATATATTTTATTATGTTGAATCCAAAACCAAAAAAAATTAAAAAATCTCCCACGTTGACTATATAAACCCACCCAAGCTTCCATTTAACGTTATTAAAACTACATAGAGCTCATTAATAGACTTTATTACACTCTATATAGTCATCCAAAGGCCCCCAAGATTTCATGAATACCCTACCATGCATTTAATGTCACACACTCAAGTAAGGAATCCTCAACGTCCTCTCCCCATTTCAAATGCAAGCACATTCATTGAAATTAGTTATCTCATTTTAAATTGGATATATTTCCATTCATTAATAATCATTAACATACTGTAAATGTAATTATATTGTAATGTTTTATAATATATCCTTCCTCATGTATACCCTTACCTAAGTTGTTACAACATATAAATTTCTTAAGGTCTCTTCAACTCTCCTCTATTATAAAAAACTCTTTTTATGTTATGCCATTCAAAATTAATTTTTCCAATTATGGAATATAATATTACATATTCTTATTATTTTACATTCTATTTATTAATTATTAGAGATTTTTTAACTATAATGAATCCTCCCATATCATTTAAGTACAACTGTTATCATGTTAAATGTTCGTAAGGATTATTTTTTATTCCTGTTTCTCCAGTACCTTATTCCTACTATTTGAAAATTTATAATGTCTTGATATTATTTTTCTTTTCCATATTAATTAAAATTATATTAAAAAAATAATGAGATACCCCTTTGTATCTAATCAACCATTTTTGTGGATTTTTATTTAACAATGTTATTCTGACGATATTTCATCAGGATTTTCCACGGAAAACAATTATGTAGTCAATAGAAAACATATAATTCTATCATGAATATTCAAATTTATCACTTATACTAATTTATTAGAGATATAAATTTATGTATTCCATATTACTTCATCCTGGAATAAGTTATGATGATGAATGAATCGTTGTTTTATGGTCTTTGAGGAATACTTAAGCATTGGATTGAAATGATTATGATAGGTAAACCCAGATAATGCTCCAATGCATTGGGTAAGGTTCATTATCAGGATAATTAATGTTGGGATAGGGGATTACCTGATTATATTATGGGACATTTTACACTATGATTTGATGGTTGGATTAGCCATGGCCTACGTGTATGTCTATGTGTTTGAAGTTGATTCCACATTTACCGTGTTATGACTAACATGTTATAGCATGTATTATTTTCTATGTTCATTACCTTCCTCATTGATATTCATATTGTTAAACATATATCACATACCCTATCTTTAGTCCATCAGTGGGATTTATAGGTAAATAATTTTATATATATGTCTATAGGATATCCCATACTATTTTATGTTCATTGGAATATTATGATCATGTCGAGGAGGTGTTCATTAATGTTTTATATACAATGTTATATGTTATTATGTAATTTACCTAACTCAAAGAGGAACAAGTCTTCTCGATCATTTGGATTTTATTAAGTGTGCTTTAATATAATAAATCAAGTATTAATTGGTAATAATGAGCAACAGTGTTATAGTTGGTATTAGAGGAAGATTTTAGATATATTTGGGATTTGGAATGCGGAACATTATAGAATTCTTTATTGATAAGAATATGTATATAAAAAAATACCTACATTATGATTACTAGAGAGTAAGTTATTTTCATGAAAATAAATCAATTTATTGATAAAAAGGTGTAAATGGTTCTAGCACATACGTACCATGGAGTATCAAATCTGATATAGTGTTCTAGTTTTGACTCGGGGTAACCCAGTATACAACATAAGGTCTTACTGCACAACTAGTTTGAGACTACTAGGTTACATTCATTAGTTAATTAATTAGCCCATTAAAACCCATTATTAAGGTGAAAATTCTCCTAATAAAACATGTTAGGAAATTGATCATTGATAACAAAGATTTAATCATAGAAATTTATAAGATTGGTAAATAAATATAATTCATAATTTATCCATTTAATGTCATTGTATACCCCTTTATGTTTTTGTTTATTTTTAATAATCATCCCTAATTATACTTTTATTCTATCTAATGGATATAAATTTGTGAAATATTTGTTAAATTCAACGTGGCAGTCAATTTGATGACTACCCTAATGAAATATCAAATCCCATTGGAGAACAGAACACAAACATTGTCACAATACTCTCATAGATGAATCATGATCAAAATATAAATTGTGATCATGTGGAGTCCCCATACCCTCCAAAGAGAGAAAAAGTCACAATCAAGAGTATAATTCAATAAAGGACTCGTACATAAAATGGATTGTATGATCACTAATCATGGAATAATGGATCAACATCATTTATATGAACTTCTTCTTCCCTCAATGTTCTGAACAAGTAAAGGTTCTTTTAGATTTTTATCATATAAAGGGTGAAGTTGACCCATGGTGGACATTGATCAACAATATGAATTATAAGGAAGATATCAATGAGATGGAGTAAAAAGAATTCTTAATTTGTTTCGATAAATAATTTCCTCACACTCTTCATCTTTAAATGGAATGGTGTTTCCTAGAAGTAATGAAAAATGGTGACAAATATTTTTGGGAGTACAAGGAAAACTACCCAAAACATTTGTGATAAACCTCCAGTTTTTTAATTACCCCAAAATTCATGTTTGATTAATTATTTGATGGGACTAATACAATTAATTGAAAATTTTTTGAGATATATAAATTTTTTAGCTGTGTAAAAATTGTCTTATGTGCCTCACAGTCATAATGGATATCAAAGAATACAAATGGTATTATGTGTATAAGAAGTGGAATTTTGATTCTAATCATGGTAGACTGATGGAGATATCTTATTGTGCTATGAATTTTTTTCATGCCACTTGTCGATGGTTTGGAAAGAATCACCCGAGAAATTACATAAGATGTCGAAGAAATTTCATAGGTGTATGAAGGAGGGATATGAAGATTACAAAATTAGATAGGAGAATCCAATTAACGCATTGGAGTAAAGTAATTATCATGTAAACCCTCAATGATTTGTTCATTACTAAAACAACGAATAAGTAGGGCACTTTTTCAACCAATTCCATAAGATAATGGTTTTGGAGGCAACCAACATCCTCCAAGGTAGCAAGCGAGATCCTTTTCCATTACATCCACTAAAGTAAATCCAGAAAACAATGTGGTGAATAGTATACTAGTTATTAATTCGTGAATAGTGAATTTAATTTTTTATTCAGGTTATTCTGAGTCTTTCATATCAATATTTTTTTAGATCTATTTAAAAAACACCAAAATTCATAAATGTAGAGATGTCGGTGAAAATGAAAAAATTTACAATTATTACATCCCATGTTTTTAACGCTTCCTCGGTCACAATTTGTGTACTGCACATCCCTTCAAAATGTATCATATTTCATTCAGTTGAATTTTATGTAATTTTAGGCTTCGATTGGATTTCCCTATATAGAGCCAAGATAAATATCCATGAGATGGAAATCACTCTCTCTATTGGGAACCGACCCTCTTATTTTGTACAAGTACATGGATAAGTATGAATCTTCTTTAACAACATCATCTCTAGAATTTATTTTATTTCCCTTAGAGCATGAATATCTATAAATAATGATTGAGTCTATAAAATGGATCTTCCTTGAAGACATGCCTATTAGGACGGAATATGTTGTTGTGTTTTATGAGGAATGGAACGATCTTCCTCATATCATAAAAGTTGAATTTTAAATAGATCTTATCCATGAAGAGTTTTGGATACCCAAGACTCCATATAGGATAGATGTTGGGGAATGCGAGGAGATCAATATAAACTACATGGATATTTGGATAATGGGTTTATACTCCAAACATCTTAAATATGGGATGAAACACTCCTCTTTTTCAAGAAGAAGGATGAGTCGATGTTCCTTTTCATTATTTATCATGATCTCAACAAGATCATGGTAAAGAACATGTATACATTTCCATGTATTGAGGATGTTTTCAATTAAATAAGTAGAGAAAAATACTTATTCAAGGTGGATCTTAGGTCTGAACATTATCTTGTAAGGATGAAGAAGAGATATATCCCCATTACCACTTCTCTTACAAGGTATGGGAACTATGAGTTAATAGTAATTCCATTCAAACACACTAATTATTTAGAAATATTCATTGATTTGATGAATATAGTATTTCGAGATGAATTGGGAAAATTATGGTAGCCTTTATAGATGATATTGTTATATAATACAAAAAATAAAGAGCGGCATGATGAGTATTTGAACACTCCTATAAAAACCATATAAAAGGATAATATTTATTCCATGTGCATAAATTGTGAGTTCTATTATATGTATGTCTCATTAGTTGGGAATATCATCATATGAAATGGCTTATATATGGATAAATCAATGAATAATTAAAATAATGGATTTTCGAGTCCAACAACTATGAAAAATATCTATATTTCCATAGGTTAGTTTCTTATTTTTGCCAAATTTTGAGAAATATCTCATGATTGTCAAACCTATTACCAAGATAACTTGGATGGATTCCAGATTTCATAGAATTATGAATGTGATGAAAGAATCAATGAGTTAAAAAGTCAGTTTATCACTTCCCCTGTTCTCACACTACCCACAGGTGGATATCTTTGGGTTGTATTCATCAATGATTCCTGGAAGGGATTGTGTTGTGTGTTGATTAAAAATTAAAATTTAATGGCCTATGAATCAACGTCGTAGAAATTTTTCAAGTATAACTATCCAAAAAGCGATCTAAATTAATTGTAGCAATCTTATCTTTGATAATATGGTCGCACTATATCATTGGGGAGAAGCTTAAAAATATATGGATCACAAGTGCCTAAAATATATATTCACATATAAATATTGTCTTATGCACCAACGAAGATGGTGAGTGCTAATAAAGGATGATCACTGCTCAATTCACTACCATCATGGTAAGGAGAATAATGTTTTGTATGCTCTAAGTAGAAAGGATCCAAAAATTTTATATTTTATGAGAATTGAGGAGGATCTAATCGTAATATTATTGATGATTATAGGCTTCAGAATCATAATGGAAGGAACACCATCTATCATTTCACTAATGATTTCTTAGTTATCTATTCTAGAAAGGTTCAATTATGCTCAAAAATATGTTGTGGGAATTTAGAGGAATTTGGAATCTCTTGGAAAAGGGAAATCCACATAATTAAATGTTAAAAAAAATTAATTGTGATATTTAGGTCAAGAATATACCCTCCATAAAATCACATGTTAGATAATAAATCATTAGATGATTCACATAATTCATCTATCTCCATTCACCCAAGAAGCAAAAATATGTGTCGATATCTCAAAGAGAAGCATTGGTGGAAAACATAATGAAAAATATCTTTGAATATATATCAATATTATGGTTTTTTATTATTGTATAGGATGAAAGGTATAATTATATGGGGATAAATCAACCATTTCCCATACGAATATTGAAATGGGAATAAGTCACCATCAAATTTTTCACTGGGCTTCTGAATACATAAAAATGAAATAATTATATAAGGAATATTGTGTATCGTCTTACAACAATAACACACTTATTTTGAATTTGATTGGTTTTTTCACTAGATACAATTCCATGGATATATATATATATATATAATAGAAGTGGTGAGAGTACATGGTGTACCACTATCAATTGTGTTCAATTATGATCCATGATTAACTTTTTGTTTTGGAAAATTATCCAGCATTATCTAAACACTTAGATGAACATCATTATGGATTATCACCATCAAACAGATGGAAAATCTAAGTGTACAATAAAAAAAACTGAGGACATGTTTAGATTATTCTTAGTTGATATAAAATATAGATGGGACTAACATATTCCTCATGTTAGGATCCATTACAAAAATAGTTTCCAATCTAGCATACAAATGACTCCCTATGAATCCATTTATGGGAAGAGTTGTTGAAACAGATTTGTTGGGATAAAGTTGGGTAAAAAAATATTTTTAGAGACCCAATGGTTGACGTACATGGACATTACCATACTTTTGTGGAATACTTAATAGATAAAAAAACAGACACCAAAGGATCGTAATAGTTAAGTGTCTTTGGAAAGTCGGAATAAAATCTTCTAATCTTGGTGAAAGATTATCAACATCTCCCATAAAGATATTCCCCTTCTATATTCTTATCTAAAACCTTTCTTTAAATCATGGGGTAAATAAAACAAAAAAAAGGTGAGCTCAAATGCCTTGTAAGGGTAAACATAGTGAACATACAACAATCCAAAATCATTTGAATGCAAAAACATGAACATAAAATCTAAACATCAAAATCATGAGAAAAGACACGATTCTTGGAAGTACGTAAGGAATATATCATAAGGTAACATCAATAATGATAAAATAACATGGGAATAAAACATTTAATTGTGGAAAATATTAATCACATGATATGATTTCCATAGTAGCCAAGGCATTGCTGCCAAGATCATATTAGTGGACAAAGTCCCTTTCTGAATCGAGTTCACTCCTCATTTCAGTCCTGTAATACTGAACCGGATTAACTTACCATTCCAGCCTTGTCTATCTCATGATAGATAAATCTTTACCCAATTCATTAGAGGGTGATATATGTCTCAACCATCTCATAATGAAATCATTCTTACTTTTCCCACAAAATAAACATAAAACATTCATCATAACCAAAAGAATAAAATGGGTTTCATAAACATCATCCCATAATCACATAATCCATATAATACAAATGGATATTTTATCATAAGAAACATGAAACCATGTAAATCATAGAGACATTATACTTGAAACATACACATATGAAATAATGTCATCTTAGATGGAAATTTGTTTTGATAAAACACTTTTAATGAATTTTTGAAGAAAATATCCTTTCATTTCAATGTCATTTTCTTTTCACAAAATGACATGTAATTTTAAAAGAAAAGGACTTTTGTTTAAAATAAACACGAAATCTTATAAAGGAAGCTTTATGAAAATTAGGCATTATAAAACCGTAAAAAATCGGTTCGTGCTGTATAAGTTAAAAAAACATTCTTCTCATAATTTTGCCGGAAAAGTCAAAAAGTACTTTGTATGGTAAACAAAAAAAAGTTTCCTTGCATACCATGTAGTAAAAGTAAAAAATAGGTAAAAAAGTCTTTAAACATACATGAAACCATTTTTTTAAAATAGGTACATGGATGATAAATATAACGCTAGTAAATACTTACGAATAAACCATCTCGGATAAAACGAGATTGGAGAAGTTATCTCATACCTTAGGTCTGATATGCTTCATATGTATCTGAAAAACATGTATAATGTTCTAAATAATGTAATTTAATGATTATAGAATCATATTAATTGTTATGATATCATATATGGTTCACTTATGACTTATATTACCCGTTCTTTTGTAAATTCCATGTTAAAGAAGTGTTTTGGGTAAAATCGTTTCATTTATCGTACGTGTTTTGACAATTTGTTCTTGATATTATTACTTATATCCTGATTAATTTATTTCCAGAATCAATATCACTTTACAATAATCATATATAGTTATTTATTTACACCATCATACACATCCAAATAAGGTGGTGGTAGAAAACAGATTACACCACAGCGTGGAGACGGTATTCCGTACATACGCACGCGCGGTGATTTCGTTTTATGTAGGATGGATAGAAGGTGAAATGGGGTTGTTTCATATTTATAATAACATATAACTATATAATTAATACTTATGTTATTAATTTATAATGAAACAACTAAAGAATAGGAAGTAGAAGAAGAAAGAAACTTGAAAGAGTCGGTAGAAGAGATTACCTCTTCCTCGACACACCTCTTTTAAACTTCTTGTTAGGGCACTAGAGTTGGTCTTTTGAAAAGACCATAACCTCTATGTTGTAACTAGCTAGTTTTAGAAGATTAATTGGTAGGTTTTGGTTGATAATCATGGCTAAATAGGGTGTGAAGAGAAGAGAGAAGGGGTGCCCTTTTTATAAGGGAGGAGAGGGGCACCATAGGAAAAATTAAAATATTATTTTATAATAAATTCATATTCGGTTTTTAATAGATCCAAATTGATTTATTTAGAAGATAAAGTGGTTATGGGTCTATATCCTCTCAACTAATATTTTTCAGACAAGTTTAGGTTACTATTTCTTCCTTATCATTTAGATTTAACTTTAAGTTAAAAAATTTAACTTTTACCATGTATTTTTGTTTTCTTACATTGTATGGTTAATAAACTTGCTATAACAAGCCTAACGAACCCCAAGTGGTTCATTATTAATATATATATCATTAAAAAGTCATTTGGACGAACCTTATATTTTTAGGAATAAAATAACAATTAATAATATAATATTTGTTTTAAAAACCATTTTATGTCAATTTTGACACTATTTGGTACTTGATTTTTGTAAAACTCATGACAGCAAGATTAGATCTAAAAAAGTAAATTAAATAAATTATAACATGTCATATTAACCTAGAAAATTAGTTGAATTCATAAAAAGTCTAAAATTACATTTATTTGGTATTTATAACATCAATTGTGTTAATATTTTATTAATAAGGTAATTACTGCATCATCATTGGTTCATAAATAAAGTAAATTATTTCATGTCTAAAAATTATAAATAAAATACCATTATTTATGAAATCATTGTAGCCTTATAATGAATATTTAGAGTCGAATTTATCTTATGTCTAACCCTGTATTAAAAATGATTTAGTTATTAAAATTTTATTTTAACTATTTTAATTCTTCATTAAATAAAATAATAATAAATGTCCCAATCTAATCCAAGTGGACCTAAAGGGTAATATTTTATTTCTAAGGTTGTTTTGGTCGAATCACACTTATCCAATAGAATTAGGACATGTGTTAGGGTTATAATAATATCATTTTTACACTTAATTACTCTATTTAATTTTAACAGTGGTAAATAAAAGTAAAAAGCTACTATTCACCAAAAATATTTATCATAATGAACCACATTTTACTCCTTGATATTAACCGTGTATCTCAGATTTTCGAAATTCCACTCTCAGAAGCAGTAATATTAAGTTTTATGTAAATTTTCAAACTCACCTAGGATGTGGGTAAAAGACCGTGAAAAGTTCAATAAAATTTTTATATGTCTAAAATTATTATAAAATGAATACAACGAATTGAATTTAACTTATATAGGTATTATTTATAAATTTTACATAAAAAATTTAAATAAAATAAATAATTATTTAAATAAAAAGTAGGTTTAAACCAATAACTCAGTGTTTTTCACTATTTGTCAAAAATTGAAAGTTTTCTGAAAAATAGAAAAAATTTACCCTAGGTTGATTTCGATATTCCGAATCCAAAAATGATGTCCATTTTGAAAAATAAAATTTCAAAAAGTGGGTATCACTATTCATAACGGCTAGTTCATAATAATATTATAATAATATCTCGTTTAGTGAAACATGGTATTGCGTACAACAAACGCTATCGTGGAAGGTCGCAATTGCGTATAATGCAAGACAAGTCATAGATGCGTGTAGTGAAAGCTCTTTTTGGTGTAGCGTACAACCCAAGACATCAATGAAATTTAAAAAAATATTTTTCATAAAATCTCGGGGTGTTACAATATTATTGGTCCTAAAATGGTCTACAAAATGGTGGACAAGGTTAAGACCATTCAGTATAACATCATGGCTAATCAGAGTTGATTGAAAAAGTATGTAGTTAATCATTGGTGGGACCAAGAGTTTGATGTTGGAGTTAGAATATTCCTATTCATATCTCCATGGAATAAGATGATGTGATTTGGGGAGAATGGAAAGTTCAGCCCAATGTACAATGGTCCATTTTCGATCCTTGATCGTGTCATAGCAGGGGCTTACTGAATATAAGTCACATCAAACATATCTCAAGTAAATGATTTATTCCATGTATCCCTAATGAGAATGTAAATACCTTACACCTCAAGTATACTAAATCCAGACATAATACCATTGGAGAACGTCATTTTCTATGAGGATCAGTTAGTGATGATCTTAGATCATTGAGAATATGTTTACTGAAATCAGATAATTCCACTAATAAATGTATTGTAGAGAAAAAAATGTATGAACAAAGAAAATTTGGAACTAGAGGAAGTGAAAAATAATAGTTAACCTCATCTATTTTAGTGTTGGAGACTGATTTTCTAAGGGAGAAATTTCTTAAGGGTGGTAGATTATAGAGACCCGATCTATTATAAATAAAATTCCCCATGATTGTTTTCTAAAAGTATTTTTATTTTTTAAAACACATGATTTACTGTGTTTTATTATATCTAATTGGATTTAAATAATCTTTATGTATAATTACCATTGATAACATATCCATTATAAATAATAAAATGATTAGTGTAAATATTGGGTTCTATGAACTCCAATTGACACTGATAAAGGAAGTGATTGCCTCAACCTGCAGGATCATACCTTAAGAAGTCCATTTATTAGATATTCTGAGGTAAATATCATTTCATGGCATTAAAATGGACCAATCCAAATCCATGATACAACAACTCGATCATGTGCTATACCTTTTACGGGAGATTTTCAATCCCATCGAGATCACAGACCAATATATGTTTTCCAAATTGACCCACAAAAGTCCCACCATCACGCACCATACTCATAGGGTGTATGATAGTGTGTTAATGAAATT
The DNA here is from genome assembly GCA_963277665.1 of Viscum album. Classification (NCBI taxonomy): domain Eukaryota; kingdom Viridiplantae; phylum Streptophyta; class Magnoliopsida; order Santalales; family Viscaceae; genus Viscum; species Viscum album. Next base: position 900,690,217 of record OY728162.1, on the reverse strand, counting down.
TGTATCAAAAACCTAGAAATAATAATATGTACATTATTTTTTATAGAATACTTAATATATTTACATCATATTATTATAATTATTCAAATGTTTTTTAAATAAAAAGTTGATATTTGGGTTAATATTAATATTCAATTACTGAATTTATGAATTTAATGATTTTTTAAATAAATTATATTTTAATTGAATATTATGATTAAATAATATTTATAAAATAATTGTGATCATATTATTTTTATTATGTCTAATGTAATTTTTATTACGATTTGAAAACTGTTATTAGAAAAACTACAAATAGATGTGTGAGTATAGAGTTTTCGTTGGTGCAAAAGAATTTTTTAATTGAAAAAAAGAAGTCAATTATATATTAAACCATTAAAATATCTCATTCCATTTAATAATATTATTATATTTTTTCATAGGGTGTGCTCTATTTTAAACAATGATAAATTTTATTTTACAATATAGTAAATTAAAATTTATCAGCGGATATTTTCTTAGTCTCCTATTCCCCCAGCAAATTTATGAAATACCCAAATAAATATCTATTAAAATATGTTTTAATTCCATAAATAAATTAATATTATATTAAAATTTAATTAAAAATTACCCTCAAAATAAAAAATTACTTAATATTGGTTGATTAATTTTAAAGTATTTTAAAATATTAATCTTTAGTCTTTCTAATCATTAAATCTAAACACTATTTAAATATGATCAAATAAAAAAATTATGTGTGGACCTCTTGGCCTCTTCCCCAGTAGAATAAGGTGATGTTTCTTAATTTCTTAGTTCACATCATAGCAAATTGTAAAGACACCCATAGATGTTGAAGGATTTTTTCAATTATAAAACCATATATCATTTATCACAATATAATATTTTCCTTTAATCATTATATATTATTACAAGTGAAGAATACTAAAGATATCAACTTACAAGATTGATTATTCTACCATAAAAAATTAAAAATTAATTAATCAATACACTTTATCCTTGGAAATAAATGTTGGATTTCCATATAAATAAAAGGAAAGTGATATCATATTCAATAAATATAGAACAAAAAAATCCCTCCATGAATTATTCATTAATCAAAAGTAATTCATGACCTACCCAATATAACCAACTTCACTGTAATCATATATCTTCATGGATTATGATTATAAATCAAACTGCATGAGTTATGACTTGTATTAATAATTATATTTATGTCTTTAAATAATTAAACATTATCAATGAATGAAATATCGAATGACACATAAACATTTAGAATTCCAATTTATGGGAATTCAACATATACTAGTCATTAAGAAGATAACAATGTTTGGACATCATTAGGTGAAGTCTTATCTACTTTTGAGTATTCACACTAGATAATAACCATTCTATGTGTCATATCATATAATTTTACTTGACCATGGGAAATTTTTTAGAAAATATTAATTTGATTTTATGGTTTCTATAACACTATAGAATTCATTGACCCTTTCTAATGTGATTATAACATCATTACAGTTTTATATTAAAGTAACACAAGATTATTAACAATATGTAAAAATATTTTTTATGGTGTATTAAATCCTCTTAATATTCATGATATCTAATGTTAAAATATTGTCTTACATGAAACCAACTCCAAAAAACTATCAAATATACTAGATGTGACTAAAAATTACTTTCAATCATCTAGATCTTGCATTATGATAATGTTTATACAATTTTTATGATTTAGTTATGATGGTGCACAATGTTTTCTTCCATATAAACTGACATCATAGTAACATCACCTTGATGCGAACAATCTATAAAGATTATCAATTTCCAATGAATGTGATTCCTCAACTGATGAGAATTTGACTCCTTTGAAAGATACCAAGTTTTATTAATATCACAATGAATTGTGATTTGGTCTTTACTACTAGGCCCCACATCAAGATCATGTATTATTTTCTAAATCAAATATACATCATTAGCTTCCCATAACTATACAATATACTCAAAATGCAATAAATATTTGGTCACCATCAGTGTATTTGAGATCTTCTGGAACACAACACCTCTACTAAGATTGAATATTTATTATGTCTATGATTTTTGATTGCTAAGATTTTTTGTAGAGTGGTATCTACATATCCCATTTTGACTAGTTATTATTGTACACTATATAAAAGGAAAAATTTCTCATTTTTCCTAAGATATGTAAGTGTAGTATTCAATATAACACAATGGTAATAACCTAGGTCATATTGATATCATTCAGTCCCACTTAGTTTTAAGATATGTATAACCTTATAAATTGCATTACATAGGTAATCAATACAGTATCTGACACGTATGGAGTACTTATTATCCTATATATCTCTTCATCTTCATGATGTCACATTTTCATGGAAATTAGAATCCCACATGAATATACAAATTATTTCATTGGGTATTATTATATAATGAATCTCTTCAGTATCTAATCAATGTTTGTATATATAAACATTAAAATAAGACACTTGAATCTATCATATTGGATGTATGTTTATAGAATATATGATGCTTCACTTATTTACATTGAACTAGATGCTAAAAACTATAATACCTGTATCTTTTTTCTATTAACTGATATTTAATCAACATAAAAATGTGTGAAATGACAATATTTAGACTAAATCACATATAGAAAAAACTTAAAGCATTCATTCATTATGAATAAAATCGGTTTTTTCTTCCTCATACTAAATTTTTGATGACATATCAGCTTTCTGAAATTAAAAAATGGATCTTTTAAACATTCATACATTATTCTTACTATTTTTATTAAAAACACCTTTAAGTTGTGTCATATATAAATTTTTCTAATTGATCCTAGTATGAAAATAATTTTTGATATATATCATCCAAATCTCATAGTATTGGTATGATTCAATGGAATGTTCAATTATGATATATTTTAGATATGAAATTGGTAGGAAAGTTTCACAAAAATGTTTTTTTTTATTTTATTTGAACCCTTTTGGAAATAGTTTTGATTCGTAGGTGATTCACTATCCATCCATTTTCACATTATAATTGAAAACATAATGAAAAACAATAGGATTTACATCCACTAAGGGATCTATAAAAACCAATATATGTTTTATGTCTATAGATTATGTTTCAAAATTCATTATTTCTTATCACATTGATTCTTAAATTCCACTAATTGATTCCTTATATGTTATCATATCAGTATTATCCACTAATAATGATTTGTTGTCATTAGTGAAAAAAATATGATTATTTCTATATTTCATATTTCTCAAACTCCTATTTGAAAATAATATCGTTCAAACATCCTCTTACATGGGTCATTTAGGAATCAGTTCATACGAAAAATAGATTGTATCTTTCGACTAAACATCACCAAATTATCCAATTATCCAACTGTCTATTTCAAAGATGTGATTACTTAAATTAATGAGGGACATATTTAGACCAAAAATATCTTACCTAAGGTGTAGTATAGGTGTTATCATCTTGTTTCAATAGGTTATCCTATAAATATATACTTAGTGCATATGGGTAAACTTTATTTATTTGATTCAACCCTTTAAATTTATTTACAACCATTCATTTATAAATTTGATAATATAGGTTCTTATATAATCTAAATTTCCTTTTGAATACAATTGTTCACATTTTATGGATCTTTTTTTAGTATATGAGAGGATTTTAGAACAGATATCTCTAGTAGGATAACATAATACATGTATGTCACATTATTAATCTCTCTATTTCTGAAATGGTTTGGTTCCTCCATTTTATTACACCATTCCATTATCGTTTATAATGATGACTGATATAGGTCAAAATATCAAATAGCCATAAACATTTAATGAAGACTTCATTAAGTTATTCTCTGTAATTTTTTGAGCATACATTCATAATCTTCATAACAAGATGGTTCTCAGATTATTTTTTTATTCCATAATTCGAATACATTAATTTGACATATACAAATTATTTAGAAAATATTATATATAATAAAATCACCATTAAATGTTTTTTTTATGAGTAAAAACTACTATATAAAGTATAAATGTACCACACATATTAGTATGTTTCAACAAAAACTACTCTCTATCTCTTTCACATTTTCCACTAAAATAGAATTAGTCATTTTCTTACAAAAAATATGTGGCATAAAACAAGTGTTTTTTCTATTGAATTAAAATAAAGTTATTGGTTTAAAATATCTAAAAAAATCCATTTACATGACAAATAATGTGATTAAATTTTTGGGTGTGGCTTATGTCTTTTGAAAAACTATAGTTATCAATTTTGATTACTTTTTTAGTGTAATTAAACTCATAAACACCATTATTTAAATATTCTATACCATAAAAATTATTTCTTTATACATGAATCAACATTTATTTTAAAATATAAAACTTAATCCATATCTAACATGTTTTGAAATATTAATAATTTTATTGGTCACTAAAGGAACATAACAATAATATTTAAAATCCATGATCATTCATGTTTACAAAGTGATCTGGCAGTCCCCTTTAACCACAATTGGAAGTATTTCTTTGTTGGATTTTCATAGATCTACATAAAATTATGAAATTTTCTGTAAAATACATGAAACATTTATTTAGATGAATATCAAGAACAACATATTGTATCCAATCCCAAATTTAGTGAAGATCGATGGTTAAAATTGAAAACAAATGCAGATGACACATTCTTTTTCTTTATTTATGAGGAGTAGTTTATCATCCAATGGACCTTCCTTCAACATGTGAAATAGATAATGTGTTAATCCCATGAATTACACTTTATCGTTATATTCTTATAGTGGTGCTTTTATGTATCATTAGACATAGGAATATACTTGTTTCTCTTCACTCGACTTTTCTTTTTATTAACCATAAGGAAAGATATATTCCCCCTTCATATCCTAGTCAACGTGGTGAATTATAATGTGAATATTTATGGGATACCCATACAGGTATAGTATATTAATGTTGAATATGAAATGATATAAAATACAATAGACTATTGAATGAATTATATAATAACATAGTTCATCATGTATATTAATCACTAGAACCTCTAGATACTAATAGAAAATAAATTTTACAACTTGAGGCCCTATAAGAGAAATTTCTAAACGAATTATCATTAACAGTGCCTTGGATATATCAAACGATTATTTTCATTCACTCTACTAATAGATATCATATAGACTGTGTTGTATTGTATTGGTATCTATGTTTTCATGATGATTCATGAGTTATCAAAACATGAGTCAAAAAATTCAACACTAATTATAATTTATATCACCTAAAAGTTTATCATTGATAGCGAACTCTTTTTCACTCTCCACCTTATAACGAAAATATGGGATTAGAAATTCTAGTATATAATAATTACACTCATGGGGAAACACTAACTTTAGTAGTATGAGCCATTATTTTGAGTTATTTCCCTTTAGGATGTGGTCATTCGACAAAATTGACCATAATGACAGAGTTGTTCATGAATGTGTCACTATTTTATAATTACAAAATAAAATATTATTCGTACATTACATTAGTACAATTTATATAAGGTGTATTAATTTTCACATTTTTTATCCTTTCAATATTCAACCGATTCTCAATAACCTCCAGCAATATACTCATAATGTCAATTGACATTAGATGTTCTAGTAACAAAAATTCATATTTACCCACTTTTAAATCAATCAAATGACATTAAAATTACAATATAATTCTTGGTAGATTGTCTTACCAACTGCTGGATTTTAGGTTCTTATTTGGTTTAGTGGACTCTGTATTCATTAGCTTCTAACATGTATTCCCTCAATAAATGACACTAAATTTTAAATTAATATACAAGGGACATTAAATTCAATACATTTATGGTTATTTCCACCAAAAATAATTTTTTACAATTTATAATAATTAAATATTTACCAACCAAAGGCCTTGATTGACACATAAAAAATGCGCCCATGTCAACAGAGATATTGGAACGAGTACTTAAATGAAAATATATTGACTAATTTTGTTTATTATTAATGAATTTTTAATATTTTAAATTTCTCATATATTGTTAATATAATGTGTATTTTAATTTACTTATTAACAATACATATAAATAATATTTTAAAAAATCCCTTTATTATTAATTCAATGAATTTTTATTAATATTTTTTTGATCATTGTTTTTCAATCATAATCTAAACCATGCATATGATGGATTTAAGATTAAAAAATAAAAAATATATTTATAAGTTTACAAAATGGTTGATTTATTAATTTCAAAATAAACCAATATATGACTATATGGGAAAATCCTAATTCAATTGATGTCATGAGTTCTATCATTCCACCTATCAACCTTTTAACCACTTAAGTCTTTTTCTCTATGGATACATCTTGAATAGAATAATCCACCTCTCTACCTAAAAATTGATTCCAAGGTAATTCATAATCTTTATTAATTACATATTTTTTATAACACAGATATTTTAGTGGGAAAACACTATATTGGATTATGCGATTCTCATAAAACAAATCTTGTACATCAAGGTTACGTATAGTGGAAGAGGGATGGATGATAGTCAATCCATTATATTTAATTAAAAAACAACAACTACAAATCCATAAAATAAATTATATTAAATCATACTGACACGTACATAGAACTAATAATGATCATGACCTATTATACAGAAGTACAAATAAAAATTTAAATAACTATCCCACATTCATTTCTATCCATTATATGAAAAGGTAAATAATGATCAAATAAATTTGAGTTATTATTTTACCAATCAAATAATTAATTATATCATATTCAGTACAATTATACAAAATATTATAATATGTTGGGGTTTTAAATAAATTTAATAATCAAATTTATTTATAATGTAATAATAATAGTTCACACTTTTCAAAATGGAATAAAATATGTGATTATATGTAAAACTATTCAATATTATACTTATTGTAATCTATTTTTTCATTTGACATGTTGTTTACATTCAATTTGTTATAATTTCTGGGGGTTCACTATAAAATTATAAACACATAGAAACCATGAAATGTGCATTTCATATATGTTTTAATTCATGATATTTCTATAATACACTAATAAAATAAATGAATTATTGTCTTGAATTTTACATGGAATTAATTAAACATTTAATATAATAGAAATTAATATTACCAACATCATTTTCATGACTCGCATATCTCATGTAATTTCTGTTTAATGTTGTAATTATTTAAATTTTTTTATTTCCATTTATATAGATACAGTAAAAGGTATCTTTAAACATTCTACATGGCATGTTCCTTCGTTCGTTGGATTTTTAGTGAATATTGCATGGGACTTGACATGTTGTTCTTAAAGAAAGATTTGATGTACATGATGTATAATAAAGATACAAGGTGTGTACTTCCTATTTATATTATTCAAGTATATATAAGTCGTGTATAAAATATAGGAAATTTATTATTTACATGACACTACATGACCCTATGCTTTCATTAAGACAAACATTTGAGGTACCTGGAATGTAGGAAATGTACACAAATTGTCATCCATCCAAAAAATGTTTCAATACAGATGGTAAACATGTGGTTCACTTAATAAAAATGGTTTGTATTTTTTATAAGATAACCATGATTCTGGAGGGTTGTCTAGGTGTGATGAACAAGGGTAACATTGTGTTACTGAGGAGTGAACATTGTGTGACTTGTGTGTTATCCATAAAGAGATTCTGGAACATCTTTAGGGGTTCCTAAGATGCATTCCTCATTAATTATTTTCTGATATGGGTTATGTTGAATATAAATAAAGAGGAGGAAGAAGATACCATGATGATCAAATTATGAAATAATTAAAAATGAAATGATATTTGATGCTAAAATGTTTAATGATAAATAATAAAAGAAATAATTAAGAAGATGAATGTACCTACAATCATACTAATTGATAGTTATGGGTAATGAAGCTTCTTACTATTTTACTTATTTTAACAATATTAGTTTCATAGAATAAATGAATAAATCACATTTTACATCACATTAAGGAAATTACCTTGTATGTTTTATTCGTTAATGTTTTGAAACCCATGTTCTAGTACTATTAGAGATGGTATTTTACTTCAATTTCATGATTAAATTTAGTAAAATAAAAAACGTCACCTCACTCTTGAGATCAATATTTTCTAAATATATTGAAATTTGATATAAATAAATATTATTTTCCTTGTTTTTAAAAGTCCATAAGTACAACCCCTCTATTTTTCATCCACTTATCCTCCATTGATCTCTAAAAAACACTGATGGAGTGATGGGTACAAGTACATCTTGTTGATCGTCATTCATTTATTTTTTTGATTTATTCATTTTCTTTTGATATTGAATAAATTTATATATTCTCTATCATTATAAGAATAGTATAGGGGAGAGATCTTGGGAGTTTTTTGTTGTGTAAAAAAAATCTGAAATTCAATCAACCCTAGAAAAATAGACATATCATTTTGTTATGAATGTTATATTTATTGTGAAAATATTATTAAATTTCACAAATTCATTCAATAATAAATTAAAAATTTAAATGAAACCATAACTTATAATATTTTTAATAATATTTTTTCACATGGTGATCACTAGATGGTGGAATGATTACAATTATTTTATGGTTTTAAAAAATAATTTTTATCATCAGACTAAATCCTTTCCTGCTCATCATCCTAGTAATTTATCAAATAATAAACTAAAAATTTAAATATATATTTATTATTTTAAAAAATTAAAATATATTATATATTTTTCTAACTAAACTATTATATCATGAATTACTACTTATTTAATAATCACATCAATTTTATTTATCTTGAATAAATATTAATTATTGGTATGGAAGAAAAATGTATTCCTATAGTAAAGTATATATAATTTTAATAAATATGAAGGGAATTATTTTTTGGGATACCCCCTAGGCCTCTTTCTAAGAGGTATTAGGAGGACCTACATAAATTATATGAATACATTCTAGAAATTTTTCATGGTTCTAGTTGGGGAAAAATTTATTCTATAATGGAAAAACCATATAAAAACCATCATTATGTAATATCATCACAGTTACCTGAAATATCATTAAGGAGGGTTCATAACTATGACATAAAACTATATGATTAATACTTCTTCCATTAAATATCATAGATAAACTCTTCAATACACCAAGTCCATGTAATATGATGTGGCAGTTCAGTTGTAATCATTGGGACAAGATAACTACTTCCATAAATATGGAAAAGAAAAATCATTCCTCAAAACCTCCATTAATAACATATTATTTCAGACTCACCCAACATACCCATCTTCTTAATGAACTTCATCATTGTGATTAAAATAATTCAAATCATTGTTTGAGTCATGAAATGAATTAGTAATAATCTTAACAACTAATGACCATTAAAAAACCTCTGAAATGAATATCAAATTACACTTATATAAGTGGATTTACTAAATGTGGGTATGCTCTCATAAAATTATATATTTGAAATTAACAAGGGTGTAAATCATGATATAAACTACCATCTACATATAATTACACAGAAGTGGTAGTCGAAATTATATGTTTAGAATTATATAATGTTATTTTTCATTGAATAATGATTACGAATATCATCATGGAATTTCATAGTTTTCATTGTACCAAAGAACTCATGTGACCATTTCAATTCAATAGGTATATCATGATGTTATTTTGTTAATGTCGTGTTGAATTATGAATGATATGAAATACAATTGTTTAATTAATAGTCGCCTATTTAAATATTTATCAAATCTGAATAAAAAATGATTAATTTTATGAAACCAACATGAATTGTGAGGCATATATATGGTGGGTATCCCAAAACTGAAAGAAGGTACACTAGTTTCTTTCCTATACTCGAAACCTGAATATGGGTGTGTAGTCAAATTAAAACATATAATTGTTGTATTTTTTTTCATCCTTCAAATAAGAGTTTAGTGATTATGATTATGAAATTTTTATTTCTACAATTATATGAGAAGTTATTATGATTATTATATAATCTTTTGGATTATGAAATTTGATTATTATATGATTCAAGTATTCAAATATTCTAATTCCATTTGAAATTATTTAAATATAGGAGGTATAGGGTGTGAATTTGAATTATTATACTTATGTTCTAATAAACATATGATCTTTAATTGTCAAATGATATCTTTGATTAAAATCTCCCATATTTACCTTTAATGAGAAAATAAGCTCGCACTTTCTTATGTTTCCCTTTATATATGATATAGTGAATTGTTTTAGGAATGATATGTCTTAGATTTCAATTATTTATGATGTATAATTTGGTAGATTATGTATATCATTTATATTCTAAATGTTTTTATATAATAGTTTCTAAAAGACCAAAACACTTTATTGTTCTAGTTTGGAACAAAATTATATTTATTGAATATTCATATAATAAGATGTAACATTTATGTCTATAAAGTTTTGGTCACCTCTAATGGTATCATAACATAGTTTATTAATTTATTTATGAAAACTATTATTAGAATAAAATTATTGAGATTATATTAAATATGAACAGTACCATAGAACATCCTAATATTTTAAAATTTTATATATTACATAGTTTTAAAATAAAATACTTCCCAATGTTGACAATGGCGGTTGGACGATGTTGTATAACATACAAACAAATGACTAAAAACCATTAAATGTGTGTACTAATTATAAACTAGATCATGATTGTTTCATGATAAATGGGTATAACACTAAACTCTTTTTTAACTGCTGAGGTATATTCTTGTGTTTATCCATGGATTCAATATTTACTATAATGAAGAATGAGTCTATGAATCCTATGGAAGCCTATAAAATTTCAAGGTGATTTGTGGTAAGAACCAAGATTCATTGGAAGATAATTCCATGTTTAGTCATAATTTTAATTGAATAAATAACTATTTTGAGGTTTTATGTGAATTAAAATTTGTATGATCAATGATTATTTGGGAGACATTTATGGGAATACAACTGTTTGGATTTTTACTTCTTTTTGTGAAAAGGTTGATGGAAAAAGATTTTATATTTTATAAAAAATATATAAAAGGTATTAGAACTTTATTGGATTAAAATGATCATCATTGTTAATATTAATATATAAATCCCTAATTTTTTTGAAATATTTTTTTGAATAAAGTCATTATTTTATTTATTACATCATACCATTTCAAACATGACTCTCACAAGGCACCGACTTGGCTTGTGCTACATGAAAATCAAACATTGCGTACATCATATGTAACACTGAGTTAATAATGCACTATATTTGACATAAATTTTATCATTATATACACAAAGTACAATAGTTAGTCTACATTACATGAAAGATTTACATTTCTTGATATCTTCTATAACACGCAAGACCGGTTTTTGCTAAACAAATAGTACACCATTAAAATATCATTAAATAATATAATAATATATAAAATATATAATAAATTATTGGTTATAAATTGTATTAAATAATTTATGAATATATATTTTATACAAAAATATAATATGAATTTATAGATTTCTAATTAATTAGAAAGGAATATAAAAACTGATTGAATATAAGGGAAAATATTGATATTTTTATTATCACAAAGATATTTTAAAGTAATAAATTAAATTAAATAAAAATATTTAGTGATAATAATGTAATATATATGATATATATTCAATAAAATAATTTTTTTATTCATGAAATAGAATTTATAGACATAATAAAAGAACAAACACAATTTTATGCTTAAAACATGATATTTTTGTTTAGTCATTTTTATCGTCATTTAATGGAGAACACATTTTAGATCCAATTTTAGGAAATTTATTTATCTAAAATTTTTATATAAATTCATATTATAAATATGAACATGATAATAATTTTAGGGTAATTTCTTGGTATTTTTATGTGAATTTTTATTTTAAAATGATTTGTGAAATATACGTAATTTTAGTTCTAAAGTACTTTTTCATATAATTTATTTACCAAATTAAATTATATTAATTTTTATAATTTTTTATTAGATCAAATTTTTATCAATTAGTCCAATTTATGTCATTAAAATCAATTTCATAATGAAATTGTGTATAAAAACAAAGAATACTTTTGAATGTTTTTACTTTAAAAACATACAATGTCAACCCATCAACGAGATTCATTTGAAATTAATTTATAATGATTATATGAGTAGAAATTGGGCTAACATATTAAATTTCATTAATAAATATAATTTATAATTTATAATAATGTAGTAGTAGCTTTTTTCAAAAAATATTAGTGAATGTTAGTAATGTTAATCACAATGATTAAAAGAAAAGTTAGGTTCGAAAAGTGAAAAAACTAAAATTTATGAAACAAAAAGACCAAGAAACATATCCAACACCCATGTTATGGAAATTATTCATCCAGTTACCTTCCATTATGTAGTATTGATTTTTTTTTATGATTTATTGTATGTAAAAACGTGTGGACAACTAACTAGTTTTGAAAAATTCCAAGTCTATCATTTCCCTTCTCTATAAATGGCCACCACCTCTCCATATTCTTTACACAACTAATGCAACATAGGATCATCCATGATCTACCAAATAAACAATCAAAAATCCATTCCATCCACATTTAATCATCCCTTTGAGAATAGAACAATCTAAGGAAGCCTTTTGGAACAAACCAAATGAAGTTACCTCATTAAGAGATAACATCTTCTTTTAAGCTCCTATCTTATATCTTCATTCCCCACATCCTTTAAATTATTTATTAAAATCATGTATAAAAAAAAATTAAATATAATATTATTTATTATCCTAATAGTTCTACCTACATTTACGCACACCTCCAACTACTGGGTAACAAACATAATGATTACATGTATGGAAAACTACTACCTCATGAAACGATGACTGTTCAATTTTCCATTATCAGGTCAAACAGTGTAAAATATGTTGGAAACTAAATTTATATATGTTTTATATTAAATTAATTTTTTAATTATTCGTTAATCCATTAAAAAAATATCTTCATACATTCCACTTAGTGTAAAAACAATAATTTCATTTGAGGAAGTGTGATCTACATCCCCATCAAATCGATGTGATTCATTCAAAAGATACATATAATATATTAAGGTTTCATTTATTGAATATATATTATATATATGAAATAATAATTGTATTTTAATTAATATATAAGTATATATGTACTTTTTTTTCTGTCTTTTAATACGATATTAAAAACTGAAATGACGTTCATGCGTGCGTACAACTTACCGTCTCCATGCACTGAATATTCCATTTCATACTTATAAATTATATAGAGCATTATAATAAAATATAATGAGTATAAATGAGATTAATATAACATTTTAAATATAGTAAATCGATATTTAAGTGTATAGACCAAATATATAATAAATAACGACCCATGTGAAGATGAACGAGAATTATTACCCGAAGTAATACCTAAACATTTGATTGTTAACAAAAGGGTAATAAAATTTAATAATAAATCCATAAATGGTATTATATATAAAAATATGGTTCTTTAAATGACTTTTATAAATTTATATTTATTATAAAATGATATTTAAATGAGTACGAAGAGGGTCAAAACACAATGTTATGGTATTTCATCTCACTTTTTATTTCTGTGACGTAGATGCATTAATAACCACTAATTTAGTTTTTGTGGTGTGTATAGTTACCTTGGATGTAATATATGATTTTTATAATTTAATTATGGGTATTTATAAATTTATTTTATGATATTTCATTTAACTGTCAATGATTCGAAAGTGGCTAAATTGATAGAGTGATTCTGTCTCAATTTGCATTCATTGAGACCCATTCCATGTGATGGACCTATATTTTTTCATGAAGCATATATACTTACATTGAAATGTTACATCATTAATTTCATGATATGTTAAGATTAGTTTTTTATTTATTATTTCAATTTTGTTATGATACATGGTTACCAAACCGGTAACACTTTATGGCTATAATCTCACAATTTATAAACATTGATTAATATCATGGTTCAATTGCTGAAATATTACTATCCATATGTCATGAAATATTTTTAGTTTTATTACCCACTGGTTAATCATGTTTCATATATGTAATGGTACCATCTTTTCTATACATTGGTTTTTTATATGTCCAGTGAATTGTTTTTATGAAATTCTAACAATACCTATCCCATCAGTAAACAATATGTGTTCCTTCAAAACCCACATTTTAAAAAATGGTTTTCAAGAATATTATATAATAATATAATCATTAAATAAATTATTTCCATTTGTATTTTACCTGTAACGTCCTCATTTCGGGAGCCTCCCAAAGGATCCATGTACCCGGTAGGTCAGATGGCCTTTAGCGCATTTCCCTGAATTCCAGAGGATGACGACTAACATCTAGGGCCTAAGGTGTGATAGTGGGGAAATTATACGCTCATTGGTAGATTAACACATCGGATGTGAAATAGATAACAATATCATAAGAAGTAAAACATGCAATAGGTAAACATTATAATTAATAAAGAAATAAACAACTGGATCACACACACACGCACAAAGATATATATATATATATATAATGATTCATGGGACATAGTCCCAGAAAAGAATCCAAACAAATCAAAATTCTATAATACCGTACTAAAAAAGAAGTTCAAAATAGAATAGATAAACTCTCGTAGCATCGCAATCCTCAGGTTGGTCCCATGCTCCCTAGCTCCATAGCAATCAAGTACTTGATGTTTAAGGGTTCTTGACCTTATATATACCTGCAACAATATAATCTATTTGGGCCCAAAAGCATGACCCAAATAGGGTGTGAGACAAATCCAAGTATCCAACCACCCAAATATATGTGCCTAACGGTCAGTGAATATATATGGAATGCAATAATAAAAAAAGAAGCAGTAAACAGGAAAGTACTCAAAAGTAAACAATCCTGCATTTTCATTCAAAAACCTTTTTTTAAGTATATACTCAACCAACATATAAACAAGAAACCCTCTGGATAGATCTCATAGCCTATCCATGAAAGTTATCAATACAAGAAATGATATACCAATGACTCTCTAAGAAAGCTCTCACCATTAATTCCCCCTTTTGACATGCTTAATCAAATACTCTCTAAGGAAGCACTCACCATCAATTCCCCTATAGTCTATTAGCAATAAACAACAAAAACTCTGAGAGAGAACTAAACGATAATTCCACTTGTTGTCTCATAAAATAAATATAGACACTCTGAGGAAGCACTCAATTTGAACCCCCCCTATGGCCTTGCAGTGTGATAGTCATAACAGACACTCCGGGAAAGCCCTCAATGTCAATTTTCCCTAAGGTCTCACTACACCAGGTTCCTATAGCCCTGTGTAAATAAATCATGCACAAATGATAATCGACGGCCAATGTAAACCCCATGAACTACATGGTTAAACAACTATATCATATCACAGTAGGTGAGATAATAATAATTCTACCCAAAAAATACTTTTCATTGAAAGAAAAGATGCAGCATAACATGCAAGGCTAGACCAAACAAGGAAAATAATAAATCATGGTAAAAACATCCATAGCTTATCAAAGATAACCCTATTCTCAATATTTATCCTCTATCCAAAAAAACAAGACATAACTAGCAAAAAATGGGCTAGAACCATAACCATCTAATACCTCAAATAAGGTTATTGGGAACTTTTGCACATATAACTCAAGCACTATATATGGAAAGGCATGAACCACATACCACGACATTGTAGGACTGATATACTTGAGTCTCAGTCCTTGAATTTCCCAAGAACATCTTAGATCTACAAAAACATTAAAAACATTCAACTGAAGATAACATGAGAGAGAGGAGAAATCATGAGATGATGTTCAAAATGAAGTGATAACTCAACAATGAAATTAAAAATCAATTGATGAAGATTGATTTAGAGAATAGATGGAAATTCAAGGGCTTGGATAAAATCTGGGGATGTACAGTCACTCTTGGAAGAGACAGATGAAGAGAAAAAGGGTTCTGTTGATTAGACGTGACCTCAGTCCGTTTAATGAGAAAAAGTACACAACATATGCTTGCCTTTTCAAGCCTTCACCTTAGGCAGTCTCCAGGTCACCACACACGGCCATGTACTTGGCCATTACCCGGCCAGTACGCAGTCACCCGCGGAAACTGAGTACAAGGTGTGTACATAATGTTCATTTTGTGTACTCCTGAAATTTCTTCAAACTCTTATTTTTCAAAAAAACAACCAGGATAATATTTGTACCTAAAAAGAACATCTCAGTTCTTATAAACATCCCCCTTTAAATAAATCTATCCCCGAACATCCCTTAAAAGGAGACATAGAAGATGAATACATGAACAACTCTGGCCACTGCGATTGTACATCAGTCTCCCTCTCCTAAGTCTCAACATGTACTCGCATGTGCTGCCATAGCACATGTTCCAGAGGAACATAACAGTTGCAGAGAATCTTCCCACTTTGATGATAAATCACTATATTATGCTCCTCGAACAAGTTTTCCACCTCGATCTCATCCTCCTCAGGTTGGAAAACATGATATGGGTCTAAGAAGTAATGTCAAAGTTGAGAAACATGGAAGACATCATGAATAACTTAGTACCTTTGTGGTAACTGCAACAGATAGGTAATTACACCAACTCTCACCAGTACCTCAAATGGACCGACATATCTCAGTGAATGCTTACCATATCTCCTAATCCTCATGTTTCCCCACTTTTGGGTGTCATGCAGGAAAACATGATCTCTGATCTTGAACTCTATAGGACGTCCCCATTGATCAGCAGATGACTTCTGTCGTGACTATGTTGCATCCATCCTCTTCCGAATCAGTTAAATCTTATTAGTGGTCTCATAGACAAGACAAGGTCCCATCATATCTTCTTCTCCAACCTCTATCCATCATAAGGTTGATTTTCATGGACTACCGTATAATTCCTCATAAGGTTCCATCTGAATAGTTTCTTGAAAACTCTTATTGTAAGAAAACTCCCCAAGACGTATGTGTTTCTCCCAAGAACATCGAAAATTTGGGATACTTGCTCGAAGCGTATCCTCAAGCCCCATAATCATATTCTTGGACTAGCCATCTAGCTAGGGATGGTTAGAAGTACTCAAAAGTACATGTATCTTCAAAGCCCTCTGATGTCCCTACCAGACCCGAGAAGTAAAATGGGTGTCCCTTTCTTAATCAATGGAGTGTGGAACCCCATGTGGACGGATAATATCTCAGATGTACAACCATCCTATATCATTAACATTGAAGGTCACTTTGATCGGAAGGAAGTAAGAATCCATTGTGAGGTTGTCAATGACAACCCAAACTGCATCATTCCCTCGAGGAGACCTCGAAAAACCTATCACAAAATTCATCGTGACCTCATTACATTTACACTCAGGAATGGGTAACTACTGAAAAATACTTATTGTTTGCTGGTTCTCCACCTTCCCTTGCTGATAGGTGGAACACCTCATGGAAAAACTAGAAAGATATCTCTTCATACATGGCCACCAATATTGATAGTGTAGATCTTCATACATCTTGGTGAAACTAGGACAAACTGCCCAAACTGAAGAATGAAAGTCCTGCATCATCTCCTCACGTATGTCTTCTAAAATCCACATGCGTCCATGAAAACACATGATCTCACCCTATAATATAGTCCATATAAGAATTAGGTCCTCTCTAGATGCACTCTTCTTTAGGACTAGGCCTTCTGAATAATATAGCTACCTTATTCGCACTCGAACATCTAGTGTAGAGGTATCAGATACAGAAGAAATAAACATCTTCCCCTGTCTGTCATGCACCTCCAAATGCATCATAGAGAACAGAGTCATAAGCTTCCACTCACTGCTGGACTCCTTAATTTCCTATATCTATGTCCTCCAACTCAACTCATCAGCCACCACATTGTCTTTCCCAGGCGTATAGGAAAATTCAAAGTCAAAAGACTGAAGGTACTCAACCCATCCTCACTGTCTCAACTTTAGGTCATGCGGAGTAAAGAGGTACGTGAGGATTTTGTATTCAGTGAAAACCAAAAAATGCGCTCCTAGAAGGAAGTGTCTTCAATAGTGTAAAGCATTAACAACAACAGCCAACTCGAGATCAATTGTCGGGTACTTCCTCTCCTGTGGACTCAACTGTCGAGACCCGAACACAATGACTCCTTCTACCTGCATAAGAACAGCTCCCATAATGATACCTGATGCATCATAGTACATAGAATATCCTTTTCTAGGCAATGTTAATACTAGTATTGGTGCTGATGTCAACCTCCCTTTCTGCTGCTGAAATGATGACTCACAATAATCTGACCACAAGTACTTCTTACCCTTCTTAGTCAGACCCATCAGTGGGGCTGCTAGGCGTGAAAATTCTTATAATAACCATCTATAGTAATCAAACATTCGTTGGAAAACCCTTCACCTCAAAAACATTCTTTGTATGCTCTTAGAAAACTACTACTCTCACTTTCTCTGGGTCTACTGATACACCTGCCTATGAGATAACATGACCCAAAAAGTGAATTTGGTCCATCCAAAACTAGCATCTTGAGACTTTATCATATAACAGATGCTCTCTTAGTATACTCAAAAAGATATCAAGATGTGTAGAATGTTCATGTCGAGTGTGATGTTACACCAAGAGATCATCCAAAAAACTACCATGAAATAATCCATGTATGGATGGATCACTCGTTTAATCAGTTTCATGAAAACTGCAGGTGCATTTGTGAGGCCAAATGGAAAAACCACATATTCGTATAGATTAAAACTGCTCTAGAAGGCTATAAGAGGTATATTAGATGGTCTAACATGCAACTGATGAAAACTATATCTCAAGTCAATCTTCGAGAACACCTAGGCACCACGAAGCTGATCAAGGAGATCATAAATCCTTGGAAAGGGATATCAGTTCTTGACTGTCAACTGGTTTAGCTTCAAATAATCAACAGAATGTCAAAGGGTACTATCCACATTCTTTGCAAACATGATAGATGAACCCCAAGGAGAAGTACTGGGTCAGATGAAACCCTTTTCTTGCAACTCCTCCAATTTCTTTTTGAGATCTCGAAACTCTCGTGTAGCCATCCTATAAGGAGTAATGGACACCAATTCCTCTCCTCGCACAAGCTCAATAGAAAATTCCACCTCTCTCTCCAGAGGAAAACCAGAAAATTACTCTAGAAAGACATCCCTGAAACAATCCAACATTGAAGGAATGTCTATCTGGGATGTCCCCTCATCATCTAGTTATAGACTAGCAATCTGGGATGTAACTCCTCCAATCCCATGATGCTCTAGTACTACTCATCTCTCTTGGACATCCCATTCACCCTTATGAAAAAACAATCCTCCCTCTCGTGAAGTGCAACTCACCCTACAACGATATGAGTCAACTATATCCTAGAATGGAACAAACCAATCCACTCTAAGAATAATTTCATATCCTGTCATCTCTAAGACATATAGGTCCCATAAGAAGCGACACCCATAGACCCCAAGAGGGCACTCATTGAACTGACGTACACAAGTCATTCTAGTTTCTAATAAAGTTTTTATTGTCGAGACATCATCATATGAAAAGATACAAATCCCAACACTCTCCACAACTTCAACATATAAAATTCTTTTGAAAGCCCCTATATCGAAAAGAGGATAAACTAAAACTGAGGCAACTAGGATCGTACCTTTAACTTTAGAGTATCTGGGATCCTGATCTTGTTGGGTCTGCTCCCCTACAAATGTATGACCTACACGGTGCCTCTGTGACCCTTCCTGACCACTCTGAGTTGATCGAACCATTTCTCCTTGAAATCTTGGTGACAGGCTACCACGACCATGGCCTCCACCTCGGACAGAATGGTTGGAATAACTCTAGTTCCCAGACTGGTGAGAAACTTTTGTTGATCCTACCAAACAAGTAGCCATTTAAGAACCCCTTTCACCAGCTATTGGTGAGAATATATGATAGAAGAGCTGAAGATTGCGCATCTTGCTGCAAAATCGGCACTCTACTAGGTCTCTCAAGAAATGATCCATGGTATTCCCAACCTTCCTAAACTGGTAGCATACCACCTGGATACCTAGTGGTTCATCCCACCTACCCAGATCTCCATGTGTAGACTCACTACGGTGATTCCTACTATCAGCCGGAGAGGCACTAACTCTGGATACAAAACCGCCCTAGCTCACAGCTCCAAAATCCCTCAAGTTGCACTCCTTGATTAACGCCTGGTTGACTATAGAAGATATAGAAATCAACCTAAATAGTTTCACTAAAGCCTGAATATCCAACCTGGGACCATCCTCAAACTTCCATGCAATGAATAAAACATCTCCCCCTAGAAAGTGTGTAAATAACTGAAGCTCTATGAAGTGAGAAGAATACTCTGTGACTGAAAGAGTACCCTTCTCCAAACTCATGAACTCTCGGGCTTGATCGGCCCTCAAAGTCTCCCGGTAGAAGTAGTTGTAGAAGGTACACTGAATCTCATCCCATGCCATAACCTGTTAGCATCCCAAATGTGAGATCACATCCCACCATCTCTTAGCGGAGTCCCGAAGCATATAAGTAGCGAGATTGACCCTAATATTTGGAGGCATCTCTAGATGCTCGAATATTGACAGCATTGCTTCTAGTAGTGACTCTACAGCCTGGGGTCCTCCATCACCTGACAAAGTAGGAGGAGGCAGGTGCTAAAAGACCTACATCAGTTTGGCCATCAATGGGGTAGGATGTGATACCCCATGGAAGGTCTATATAAACCTCAAAAATCATTCTCAGAACTATACCTCAACACATGTATCTTGGATGAAGGATTGTGCCATGACATTCACACCTATATGATCCGCATGTAGCCCCTACTCATCCATATGTCGTGTCTAATCACTG
This sequence comes from Viscum album, assembly GCA_963277665.1. Taxonomy (NCBI): domain Eukaryota; kingdom Viridiplantae; phylum Streptophyta; class Magnoliopsida; order Santalales; family Viscaceae; genus Viscum; species Viscum album. The sequence continues at coordinate 900,669,182 of OY728162.1, read as the reverse complement.
CCCTATAACTGGTAGACAACTGGAGCATGTCTCCGTGGCATGACTCTGCAAGGTCATATTCACACCTTAGATCAAGATTAATGTGGACTGAAACATTGATGTAAAATAAGGGAACCAGAGAAAGGAAGCATTAATATTTTTCAAAACATTGATACACAACATGTATAATGCCTAAACGGCATGTTCCCTTATGATTTCACATAGGTGTGTACTTATGCTGACCCAGGTCGTGTAACACCACTTACACACAGCATGTTGTCCTAACACACAACATATTCTTGAATACTCTTCCCCTTCCGAGTTCTTCTGCATAGCTAAGACACATGGTTCTCCTAGAACTAGACTACACAGCGTGTTAGTTCCAGAAATGGTGTGTACTAGACAAACTTCACTGACCCATGTTGTTAGTTACATGGCCGGTTACACTGCCCACTCTACACCGTGTGTTCCAGATGGACACAAGATGTCCAAGATAGACGCGGTGTGTACTAGACTGACTGAAAATTATATTTTTATTTGATTTTCAAAACCCGATTTATGGGTGAGAAGGAACCATTACATACACCAAATTACCATATCACCAAATTCAAAAATAAATCTACATGATTCAAAATTTAATATTAGCTTCACAGCAACGCCAGTACGCCTCGGGACACAGATTCTTGAAACGCGAGTCTCATCGAGCCACTCCCCTGCCATCAAACCACCTTGTTGTCACTTTCAGCACCATCGACAGACATCACCCCTTAGATTCTACATCATCAAAACATCATACTGAAAAAACATTCACCCGCTTCATCAAACACCCATCACAGAAGAACCTCCCTCGTTAAAATTTACCACGCCATCAAAATATCAATTGACAACAACCAAAACCCGAAACGAATGACCCAAGACTAGATCGGCATCTCAACGAACAAAATCACATAAATAAACATCATCCAAAACACAAATCAACAAAACAGAATGGTCGTCGCCTCACAAATGTAGCTGCATTCCAAACCGAGAAAGACCTCAAAACCCCTAAAATAGAAAACCATCACCAGATGCCGGAATGAAGTCTAGTCGTAGGTAGATCCTATCGTCTCCATCCCAGTTGTACGCAGAGGCCACAACGAACCATGAAACACACCCACAAGAGACGCAATGGTAGACTCAAGGTGCTGAAGCTGGAACTTGGCAGCAGACCCACACCCCACCGCCTTGAGAAACCCAATCTAGCGATTAAGGATTTGGGGAAGAAGATGACTGTCACGGTGAGAAGACAGACACGGCCAAGTCCCTGAAGTTTCTGATGCCCCACAACTGAGGATCCACCACCACAAACCCACCGAGCTCAAAGAAGGAAGCACCGAAACATCCCTCGAGGAAGGAGGAGACGATGCGTTGAAAACCTAACGCACATAGCCCCTTACGGGCTCATCCCAATTTTTCGACTGCGGCATGTACTAGGAAGATTTCACTAACCCGTGTTGGTCCCTACATTGATGGATACATGGGATATAATACAAGGCATATGGAATACTGACACGACATGTATGAATTATGTTTTATCCATCCATTTCATCAGTCACACGGGTGGACACATGGTCTACACAACACATCATGTACAACTGGTACACAGTGTGTTCTCCCAAAGATTCCCCAACCCCGTGTCTCGGCCCACACAGCCAATGACACGGTTAGAGACTACACGGAATGTATATACAATACACGAAATGTACATATGAAAAACTATATCTTCTCGAATATAAGGACATATGGCATGTATTTTTCAATAAACATCATGTATTCTGAGTTTTTCCTGACCGTAAGCCTCAGAAACTACTCTGAAACCCAGAAAACACTGAAATGAACATTAAGGTGCTAAATTAATATCTGTAAAGGCCCATACTCCCCATGAATCAAAGCTTGGTATCTTATGCATGTCCTTTTCAAGCATAATAGTGTAATGATCCACCAAATTATGATCCATGTGGGCCCATAAAACCTCAAGAACCAACGTTTGGAGTTCATTCAAATTAAACCTTGTACAATTCAATACCTTATTAATAGTAGATATTCTATCAAGGCATATATCACAACAGCATGAATATCAAGCACAACATCTATCACAAAAACATGCAAGCACTAATGCACCCTAAATGGCATGGTAGGAATGCATGACATGTGTTTTCTAACAAGTGACTATATGATGCATGAGATGGAATACCCTCATCTCATCGGGTTGCAACAGAAATAGAAACTTAATAATATCAATGATAACAAAAAAAACATGTGACCCACCCAACGGTGAAATCAAATCCACAGTAAAAATTGCAAAACCCAAAAAATTGCAATAATGAGGTATATCGACTTTTCCCTATACACGGGTTAGCTACTATCAGGAACAACTTATTACCAAGTACCTATTCTTTCCAATCCCATGCTATAGGCTTGAAACAGTAAGTCAAGAAGAAAAGAATCCCTTTGATACCATATTGTAATGTCCCAGTTCTGGTTACCGGCCAAAGGTGCCCCATAACCAGTTGGCCACATGGCCTCGAGTGCATTTCCCTGAACGCCAAAGGCTACCTACAAGCAGTGAGGTCCATGGGTGTGATAGTGGGGAAACTATAACCTCATTGGCAAGGTAACACAGTGGATGTGAAATAGATAACAATACCGGAAGCTGTAAAATAAGAAATAGGTAATCATTAGAAGTAATACTGAAATATAAAACTAGATCACTTATATATATAATGATGTGTGCTACATATGTCTAGGAAAGATTCCAAAAAATCATAATTCTGTAATACAGTACTAAAAAAGTCTCAAAATAAAACATAAAAACTCCAGTAGCATCGCAATCCTTAGCTTGGTCTCATTCTCCACAGCTCTAAAACAATCTAGTACCTAATGTAGAAGGGCGCATGACCTTATCTAAACCTACAAAAATATAATCTTTTGGGACCAAAAGCATGACCCAAACAGGGTGTGAGACAAATCCTAATAGGCAACCACCCAAATATCATTGCCTATTAGTCAGTGAATATATATGGAAGGCAATAAGCGAAAAGAATAAGTAAACGAGGAAGTGCTCAAAAGTAAACAATACTACTATTTCGTATAAAAACGTTTTCTTTCTTGTATTTAATCATCCAAAACAAAAAACAAGAAACCCTCTGAGTAGTTCTCACAGCCTGGCCACTCTAGTTCTCAATACAAGGAAATATACTCCAAAGACTCTCTGAGAAAGCACTCACCATTAATTCCCACTATAGTCATCTATGATCAAAGACTCTCGGAGGAAGAACTCAACATCAATTTACATTGTGGTCTCATAACGTAACTACAGACACTCTGAGGAAGAACTCAATGTCAGTCCCCCCTATGATCTCATAGTGTGATAATTATAATAGACACTCTGGGAAAGCCCCCAATGTTAATTTCCACTATGGTCTCACTACTCCTAGTTCTCGCTGCTCCATGAAAAGCAATTGTGCTCAAACAATAATCAGAATCCCAAGTAAACCACAAGAACTACTTAGATAAACAAATACAACATATCATAGCATGTCAGATAATAATCACACCACCCTATCGAAACTAGGCATGGAAATCAAAGAAGTAGCCTAACATGCAAGGCTAGACCAAATGGTCAAAATAAGCAATACTGGGAAAAAACATCAATGGATTAGAAAAGGTAACCCTATTCTCAATAATTGACCTCTATCCAAACAAACTAGGCATAACAGGAAAATAAAAGGTTTAGAAACATAACCAAACAATACTCCAAACATGGGTATTGGTATCTTTTGCACATATAACTATAATAAAATCAATGGATAGTCCCAAACCACCTACCTCAGCATTATACGATCAATATACTTGAGTCTCACGCATTTAATTTCCCTAGATCTCCGTAGATATACAATAAAATTAAAAAGATTCTACTGAGGATAACATGAGAGACATGATAAATCAGAAGATGATGTTCAAGAAGAAGGGATAACTAAGTGATGTGATTCCAACACAATAGATGAAAATCAATTTAGAGAACGGATGGAGATTCAGGGGCTCGGAGAAGATTCATAGATGTATGGTCACTCCTAGATTAGATGGACGAAGATAAAAAGGGTTCGTTTGATTAGATGTGACCCCAGTTCTTTTAATGAAAAATAAGTACATGCTATGCATTTTATAAGTACACGACATATACTTTCTTTTCCCTGCCTCCACTTTAGGTGTTCTCCAGGTCACTACACATGACCATATACTCAGCCATTACCCAGCCAGTACACAGTCACCTGTGGAAACCGAGTACACAGTGTGTACTTAATGTACATGATGTGTACTTTTGAAATTTCTAAAAACTCCTATTTTTCTCAAAAACAACCAGGAACCAAGATTCATACCTGAAAAGAAGATTTGGGTTCTTATATTACCAATGTCTTCAATGCAATATTAATGTCTTTTTTGGAATAAGGAAGATTTATAATTTTTTTACATTGCAAAAGTAATGTTATTTTTAAATGATACATTATATATAGATTTACCTACCATCATTTCTATAAAGATACCTTTTCATGATTAAAAGTTTAAGTTTTAAAAAAAATCATTTATTTACAAATAATATTGTTTTCAAAACACTTTCACGAAACATTCACATGTTTTCACAGAAAATGGTTTACAAAACATTTTTAATACTTTTTTATAAGTTTTAAAAGTATTTTCAAATAATTTTTTTAAAATGTTTTCAATATTTATTTATATTTTTCAAAGAAAAATTATTCCAAAATTATTACATCATTTTTTGATATTTTTTCAATGTAAAATTATTGCAAAATTATTTAAAGCCTTTATTCTTAGTTTTCAATATATTTTTGATGAAAATGGTTTTATAAAAGTTTTCAATTTTAAAAATTAATTTCCAAGAAGAAATGATATTTTTTCACGAATGGGATTCAAAATATATTTCCATGTTACATTTCATCTATGATAACATTATGTATTGTTAGTCATTCCCTTCTATGAAATGATCCCATGATTCCATTCATATACTTTCTTGAACAGTTTATTTTTAATTGAATAATGGTTATGAAAACCATTTCTAATCTATGGTTATATGCTTTAAAACCCCACTTATTTTCATGGGTCATGATTTGATGAATTTATTATGAAAATGATATATTTTCTGTACTTTAGGTTGTAATGAAATACTAATTATAAATATTTCATTTCATGGGTTCTGATATGATGTTTATAAAACCATTCGCTTCTTACGAGTCTTGTTATGATGAATGTTTGTATAATCTTATAGATTATGTGTATTGGATTATATTATGATATGGGTGGGACCAATATCTCCCTTTAATACATCTGGTAACTATGGATGAATCATTGGTATAAATTCTCAGCGTGACCATGATTATATGTTCAAAATGTTATGCACAGACCTGGTTTTATATACATATGTTTATCCATGAACCCGATAACATTATCACAATGTTATTATTCTTCCCTATAAAGTTTTTATAATGTTATGAGTGAACCTAATTAAATTCCTACAATGTTATTTATGGACTTTGTTTCATGTCCATAATTTTATGAGTGAACCTGATTACATGTTCACAATTTTATGCAGAACCTGATCACGTGTTTAGAACAATATGTGTAGACCTAGATGCATGTCCATGATTCGATAATAAGAAATTGTTTCATTTCTTCGACTTAATGTGTGAATCTATTTTTACAAATATATTATAACGATGTTATATTTTTATGTGTATGACAAAATTTAATGTTATATTTATATGTTATGATTTCTTAACTTATGGTATTGTTTTCCTTTGGATTTTTTCCTTCTGAAATGTAATTATTTATACCATGTATCATGATTAGATCTTTGATATGTAGGGTATGATCATTAAATGTTACCATCATTTTCTTGTACCCTTATGTTCTTGTTATTCTTAGTAATTTTCTTTATATACCCAAATTTATCATTCGAGGTCACCACTTTCTTATTTTTCCTTTCCCCATGTTATGAAGGAAATTTTTAGGTCGAAGTATTAGAGGGGATGATCATTTTTAGATACATTTAATAACATTCACAATCTTAGAATATTTTGATCTAGGTTTCCAAAGATACTATACTATTACAGTACTCAGGCATGTACTTTTGTAATATGCCTAATATTTATAAGAAAATTATGAAAATTCTATGGGTGTTAAGCATGGGTCACAATATTTGGTATAAATGGAATTTTTTAGTCATACATTGGATCTTATGATGATAAAAACATAGTTATAAACATAAGGACTTGTCTAGGGATAACTATTAGGATAAAAGAAACTATATGGAAATGTATTGGAATTTTGGGAATGTATAGATTATGTGGTAATCTAGAAATACATTCATATATAGATACTACAAATGGTTGTGGATTTGTAACATATATAACTAATAATAACCACACCAAAAAGTTGTTCTGGTCCTTTCATGTGGTAATCAGGTACATCAAAAATATTTCTTACTGCACAACTAGGTTGACACTCCCGGGGGATATGATTTCTTAATTGAAAAACTCCACACGAACCATCAAGAATGATTTAAATATAATATGTCTATTAATAACATTGGATAAACCTAAGGTTACATATTTTAAGGATTTTTTCATAATTTAGACATCCTATAAGTGAGATTTTATGATTATGTGATTTTCTTCTAGGATATGTCTTTATCACCCTGTGCATTCATGTGTTAGTAAATGGTGTGAACTACAAGGAACATGGTTAACAATGAATCTATTAGAATTGGATTGCATGGGAATTATTTGAACATTTTTCCCAATTAGAAATCCAATAAAGAGAATTAAGAAAGATGTTTCAGTATTGGTTATACTTATGACGATAAAGAGACTCTAACCAAAATGTGAAAGGGATATGACGTTCTTTCGGCGTTGTTTATATTAAAACAAATAAGCGTTATTAGAATGAGTTTGAGGAACCTTAATAAATGATTCATACTGTATATTTTAAAAATTAGGTATCATGAAATTGGTTGATGAATCCTAAGTAATTATTTAATAAAAATTTTGGATGAATATTGTATTTATTTCTTGAAATTCAAAGGTTATTGTATGTGATTCGTGAAATATATAAGTATTTTATGTATAGAGATTCATTAAGGATTTAAATGGAAATTTCAGATGGCGATTTCGTGGAGAGGTGATATTTTGATTAAGGGAAGGTAACCCTTAATAAATGTCAGATGTTGAGATAATGTTATTTTAATAATGTTATATTTGATATGATTAAGAAAATTGGATAGTATATATTACCTTAGATCTAAATTTTATGAAATTCTTGTATATCATTAATGAATAATTTTACAACATCTCGGATTTAAAGAATATATCCAATAACCATTAGAAATAATAAGCATGCATGTTTTCTAAATAGATTAATGGTAATTCAGTTTGTTACCATGTTTCAATGTAATATACAATTTTTGTATTCAAATGTCAAGAATGTGACAACAAAGATAATCATTCTGATATAATGGGGATCAATGTTATGATGATTTCATGACATTATATATAAATCATTGGATATTAGTATTTGATACGGTATATATGGTTAACCATATAATGAGAAATTACATTAAACATTGTTTGATATTTGTATGATTAAAGTGTAATATCACCACATGAGGATTTATGCATATTGTATAACCTGATCATACAACATTGTGTTGGTGATAACTGAGGAAAAATGGGTTGGAATATCAAGGATCTCATAATATGTAATTACATCAAAAATGAAAAACAAATTAACCTTCCTTTTGGGATAATGAGGTGAAGTTGATCAAGGAACAGCAAAGGGTTAGATTCTATGGAATCAAGTCTGTAAATATTCTCTTGAAAATTATTTATCTCTTGGAAACGGATATTGAAACCAAAATTTTACCCTAGAAACTTTACTTTTGTTGAATTAGATGGTCTCTTAGATCATCACAGATTTATAGTTTTTTGATCACCCACTTCTACTGATCAATGTTCTATATTAATAACAATCAGAACATGATAACCCGATCACACATTCATGTCCATTTTTTTAGTTTCTAAAAAAATTATCTTATGTAGAATCCTTGTAGTATGTTACATTGTTTATCTACTACATTTTCAACTTTATTAATTTAATGGATGTTTTAGTATTCATTTTTACAATGTGTTTTTCTCTGAAAATATCTTTCAGGCATTACCCCTTTGATAACCCAGATGAATTTTGACGGTGAAATTGATTTTAATGGGGGAATAATGTAACACAATGAGAATTTTTAATTTTTATTATAATAAATTAATTTTTATTGATGTATTCCATTGAACAAGATCATACATTCCATTCACAACACCGACATGACTTGTGAAACATGAAACACTAACATGGATTATGTTTTAAAAACACTAAGATAATCATTCACTAAATGGAACCAAGAATTTATCATCCTCTATAAGAAAAATTGATTTTTGTGTACATTAAATGCAAGACTTTCTTTCCTGAAGGGCTTGAGTGACATGTAATACTGAGTTTTTTCCTATAATAGTATATCATTAAATTGGTTCTACTCAATATAATAAGATATAATAAAACAATTAATATATAAGTTATGAATAGTATTTATTAATTTACGAGAATATATGCTATAGAAAAATATAATATGAATTTATAGATTACAAACTTTTTAGAAATGAATATGAAAACAGATTGAATATAAAGGAAATTGATATTATTTTTATGGTCACACATCAGTTTTTCCCTAATAAATTAAATTAATTAATATTAGTGATAAAAATAATTTAATTATTATTATATATATTAAATCAAATAATTTTGATATTCATACAAAATCATTAATTTACATAATATGTGAACAAATCCAATTTAATGATTAAACCCCAATATCCTTATTAAGGTATTTTACCACCATTTAATGTTGAACTAATTTTACATACAATATTGGTGTCATTTTAAAATTTAATATTTAAAAATAAATTTTATATTTGAATTATGAACATAATAATTAGGTTACGATAAATATTTGGTATTTTTCAGTGATGTTTTATATTTTAATGATTATTGAAACATATTAAAATTTAGATCAATACTTTTGTCATCTAATTTCTTTTTATTGGTAAATTATATATTAGTAATGTTTCAATGTTTAATTAGATCACATTTTAGAAATTAATTTACTTTAGGTAATTCTAATCAATTTCACTTTGAAATTGGGTATAAATATGTCGTAATCTTTTTGATGATTTTGCATTAAAAACGCACAGTGTCATCCCATCAATGAGATTATGTTTAAATTAATTTATAACACATAAGTGATTGTAATATATAAAAATGGATTCAATTTTTGGAATCATAATAACGTATATTTTATTATAAGCTCAACATAGTTTTTAAAAAATAAAATTACGCAATGTGGTCAATCATAGTTACAACGATTATGAGAAAAATTAGGTTAACAATGTAGTAAACATTAAATTTATGACCCTAAACTAAATAGATACTATTTTAACACCCATTGAATTGAAATAAATTAAAAATTAACATTCCATTATTGATTTTTTGTTAGTTAAGTTTGACATTTTTTTTGAAAAAATGTGGGTACACCAAACTTCATTTCGAAAATGACATGTGTGTTCGTTCCCTTCCCTATAAAATGCCACCATATCTCCCCCTTATTCACACCTATAAAACCACATAGGTTTAGAAACTATCTTCCCAATACATTTCCCAACATAACTCAATTTAACTTTTATGCATCCATTTGCTCCGAATGTAATACAATGAATCCTTTTGAAAAAAACAAAAAATTTATACCCGATTAAGTGGTAATATCCTCTCTCAATCTGTTATCATTTATTTTCATTATCCACCCTTACTATCCCTTTATTCCATTATTTTAAAACAACACTAGAACCATTAATATACTAGGACGTTCTTATGATTACTATTTAACCTAATGAAACAAAAACCCCCACTAAATGGGTAACAATTATAATATTTAAGTGTACAGAGAACTACTACCTGATGAATTGATAAATGTTCATTTTCCCTTTTAGCACATCTCATGGTGAATATTATGACATACACTGTATTTTTATATGTTATATATTATAGTTTTCTTATATTTAAGATTCTTGTAATCATTTTACAATAAAAACTTCTACACCTTCCACTTGGTTTAAATAAGATAATTTCATTTTAGAAAGTGTGGGCTACTACCCCCTCAATGTAATGTGATTCATTATCTCACTAAATGGAATTTATTAAATAAAAGTTTAGTGAAATTATATGATATATATATATATATATATAATAATTCTAAAATAAGTGCAATATATATACACGTATATTTCATTTTCTTTCTTTATATTAACACAATAATAAAAATTGAGACATTGTTCGGGTGCATGCATGACTTAATATCCTCATAAATGGTGTATAATATTTCATTAATATATATTATATAGATTATTATAATAGAAATATAATGAATATAAAATATATTTATATCATTTTTTAAATTTGGGGAATCACAATATACGTAGAAAGACCAATGAAATAACAAAATAAGAAACAAACGAAGAATATATCAATATTACCCTAAGTAAAACCATAACAATGTAATGATAAATAGAGGGTAATATAAGGTCGTTATAAAACATTATATAGTAATAGATATAATAATATGTTTCCATAAAATATTTATAAAAACTTTATATTTATTATAGAGGTTTTTTATATGAGTATGAAGATAGTCAAGATATAAGGTAAGGGGATTGTATGTGAATTTTTAAATCTATGAGATACATGCCTTAATAATTACTCATTTAGATTTTGTGTTTTGCATACTACCCATGGATTTATTATATGATTCATAACATTTAATTTATGGGATTTTAAATATCAATTTTATGTTCTTTCTATCATGGAATATATTTTTCAAAATTTACCAAATCGGTAATGTGATTTTGTCTCAATTTTCATTCTTCGAAACACATTCCGTATTATGCATCATTATTTTTCCATGAGGTATATATACATCCTTTTAAAATTAAAATAATTAATCACCATTATTAAATGATATTTTATTATTTATTTAATGTTACAATTTCTATTATTTATGATCCAATGTTACTAAATTGGTAACAGTGTACGACTACAATCCCACAAATTATCAAGATTGTTTATGATTATTCTCCCGATGATGAAATATTATGTTCCATAACTCAATAAATATTATGATATTTTTTACCCTAGGGTTATTCATGTTATATAACAACAATGGTTCCATTTTTTCTACTTTTTGGTACATAATATTTTCATGAAAGTGTTTTTAAGAAAGTCTAACTTTACCTCTCCATTAAGTCAATATATTTGTTCCTTCAAAACAATGTTTTCAAAAAGGGTTTCCAATAATATTATACTATTCTATAATCATTAAAAGATATTTTTACCCATTATTTATTTCACCAATGTAATCAAATGAATATTCTTATCGTTTCCTGAACATTTCATTTTTTCATTCTTTTTACCGTGAAAAAAGAATGTTCTTTTTACCTCATACAATATATACAAATATTTCAGAAATGATTTCTATGAACGTTCATTTTTATGATTAAATGGTTAATTTTTATGAAATTTTTTTTTCTAATTATTTTCAAATTGATTGATTTCAAAAATATTCATTATAATTATACTTGTTTTGAAGGAAAATAGTTATCAAAACCTTCCTAAAGTTTTTCTAAAATTTATCAATGTATTTTTACAAAATTGGTTTTCAAATTGTATTCAAAATTATAGTATATATTTTGAAATAACTACAATCTCAAAATTCAAACATTATTTTTTTATAAAATTTCACAAGAAATGGTTTTCAAAATTATTTAAATACTTCATTCTATGTTTTTAAGAATCTATTGAGGAAAATATTTTTTGTAATGTTTTTATTTTTTAAAATAAATTTCAAAGTAAAAAGGTTGTTTTCATCAAGATGGAATTTCAAAATATCATTTCATTTTATTTTCAATCAAGGATGAAATCAGTTTTGGATACTAATTCCCTTCTAGGAAATGATCCAAATGTTCCATTCATCTCCTCTCCTGAAAAGTTTATGTTTGATGGAATAATTCTTATGACATAAATTTTTTTCCACAGGTTATATATTATTGAAAACCTTTTATTTTCATTTTTTCATCAATTAACTTATTATGATACATATATATTTTTTAGATGTTATTATGTGAAGAAATTTGAATGATACCATTATAATTTCATGGGTAATGATAGAATTTTTACATGATATATATCTTTTTATGGGTCTTGATATGAATAATGTATTAATTATCATATGGAACATGATTGATGGCTTCTATTATCAGATGGGGGAAACCTATTTCTCAATCCAATGAATTAGATAATGAATGATTACTCGTGAGTTTAAATTTTATGCGTGAATAATATTACATGTTTATAATGTTATGCATGGACCTGGTTTCTAGTCTATTAGTTTGTGCATGAACCTGATTACATTGTTCACAATGTTATGATTGATCCATATTATCTGTTCATAGTTTTATGCATGAACCTGATTACATGTTCACAATGTTATGGATGGACTTTTTTTATGTCTATAAGTTTATGCATGAACCAGATAACATGTTCACAAAGTTATGTGGGAGCCTATTTACTTATTCATAACATTATCCATGGAACTCGTTCCATGTCCATAAGATTATGAGTTAGATATATTCCATGCTCTTAAAATAATTTGTGAACCTATTTCTTCTTATATATGTTCCCAATGTTATACATTGATGTAAACTCCACAATTCCACATCTTATTCATAAGTTAATCTTTCATGGAATATGCACATTATTTCTTTATGATTAATGTCTTATGAATTGCCAATATTTATTCTATGTCTCCTGATTGTAATCATTGACATATAGGGTTTGAAATTCAAATTTTATAATCACGGTCTCATAAACTTATGTTCATGTTATACTTACTCATTTCCCTTATTTACCCATACCAAGAATTTGAGATCACCACCTTATTATCCTTCCTTTCCATATGTTATGAAGTAATGTTTTAGGTAGACATACTAGAGAGAATATCTTTACAAGATACAATGAAGAACATTCGCCATGTTAGACGATTTTTTCCATGTTTCCCAACACTCTAAAAATGTATGATCTTCAAGTATGTAATTTTTTAATATGATTAATAATAATAAAAAATTATGTAATATTCATATATTTTAATCATGGTTAAGTATAGAAACATCCAATAAAAGGTAGATCATATTTTTTAAATATATGATTTAATATTATAGATTGTAATTGGTTAAAAATTGATTCGGTGAAAATGTTTTTAATATTTTTGTTGACTAACTATACTATATTGGGAACATTATATAATGATGTTAATAAAAATTTGAATAATTATGATTATGTTAATGTGTTGAATCATATAAGTCTTTAATGTGGTTTAATTCAAATTTATTTATTTATGAAAGGATAAGCAATTTTTTCAAGAATATATGATCATAGTGTTCACATGTTTATTAAGTGACATTATGAGATACATTATTTCATTTGTTATAAATGTTGATCTACATCCTAGAGAAAAATTATGTGATCTTATATTTGAGAGTTTTTGGTTTTGAATTTTTTATGATATATTTTATAGGACTCACAATGTTAAGAATTTATGGAATGGTTCTTATTTAACATTTAGAGTTATTTAAGTTATCTTAGAGATTAATGTTTTATTTCATCTTTTTAATATTTTTAAATAATAGATTACATATGGTTGCCATTATGTGTTAGGAAAATATCTTTATATAGAATGTGTAACAAAACATGATTTTGTTAAAATATATTATTTCATATTAATTTAAGATTTTTGATATTTTTCATTTCATGTAATAGTGAAAATTGTTTTTATATACAAAATCACTAATTTTTATTGAATTATATGCAATAACATGTTAATTATTTACTACAAACAACATAAAGGTTGTATTTATCTACAAGAAACAATGATGTTAGATTATGCAAGACTGAATTTCCACGATGCCATGTGTAACAGGCATGAGCAAGTATTACCAAACAATAATATTGTCACGACCCATCCCTCGAGGCACGTGCTATTACTACCCTAAGCCCGTATTCCATAGGCCAGGGGCTTGCGACTAGAACCAGAAAGGGGGATCCTTATAACGGGAAGGAATTACATTTAAACCTGAAAAAACACACAATATAGGTACACAACAAGAAGAAACCATGAAGTAAACTACTTTTATAAAAAGTGTACTGAAATTAAAGGGGCCGGAATACAAGCCCAACTAGAAAGTGGAAGTAAAACTAAAAAAAGTAAACAACACCTTGAATGTCCACTAGGGATCCCACTTGATGTGTAGGAACATCTCACGATCTGTAGTCACGTCAAATGGTCCACCCCTGAGTACCGTCTAGTCCTGGCTCCCTCAGCCTCGGTCAACATTTTCCATCATCTGCACAAGACATGGCAACGTACAGGCATAGCCCATGCAGGGGTGAGTATAACAATACTCAGTAGGGACCTGAAGACCCCCAAAGGCCTGCTAGAGTTCCACAGAGGATAACCACAAAGAAAGACCTCAATCACAAATCATGAATTAGTCATCTACTCTATATAGGTATTTTCCTATACATTTTCCAAAGTTATCAAGATATAATTGTCTCATTCAAGAGGAAACATAGGGCTCCAAATTCTAATCCATTTTCACAACTGATCCATGAGGGATGAATACCACAAAGATAAAACCACAAAGGTAATGCCACGAAGGTAATGATACCAAAAAGGTAACACCGTGAAGGTAACACCGCGAGGTAAAAATTAAAAAAAGGTAACATAGCTAAGGTAAAAGTACCAAATGGTAACACCATGAAGGAAAAGACTCATCTCACACAAGGTATAAGTAAAGAACCAAAGTAAATATGACCAGTAGAGAGGCTAGATCATCTTATTCTGTCAAGAGGCACTTCTATTGTTCATACCAAATCTGCCCCACAAAGGATCAATAGGTACAAACCCTACACTGACCCACACATGATTTGAACCACATATGATTGGTATGCACTGACCCACGTAGGATCGCTGAGAATTGACCCACAAAGGTTCTGACCCACACAGGATCGGTGAGTGTTGACCCACATAGGATTGCTCGGTACTAACCTCAGGGTGATCTGTCTCTAACTTCCCTCTCACTGCCAGCAACTAGACTCCCAATCAAAACACACTTTATTCTGGTAGGATATGATCCTCGAGCCATCATTCATACATAAACCTCAATGAAACTCCATGAAAAATTATCCCAAAACACCACCATGTCATAAGTGTTCCAATGCGCTAGACGGTGCATCAATCAGATGTCTATTCTGTGATTTATAAAACTTTATGTTCTGACGGTCTGATTCGACTCAGGTTCGATTCCACCCTGCTATATTCCAACTTTCACCAAATCAAATGTGGATTATAAAAAAATTATTTTACCACTACAAAGGCCCCATCACCATAGACGGTTCATAAAACAGACGCTAGGATTTCATGTTATGGTCTTTCAGATGAAAATACACCTGGTTGGGTCCATGTTCGATCTTACCCGGCCCGACCCGGCCCAGACTGCCAGGGCGGCGCAGCCTGCTGGGCTGGCGTGGCCCGTCCCAGGGAGGAGAATATCCCACTTGCCTCGTGTGGCCTGGCCCATGGAGGGTGTGGCCCGCTGGGCTCGTTCAGACCGGCCTGTAGAGGGGTGTGGCCTGTTAAGGACCACATGGCCTGCATTGTGGAGGCACAACCCACTGTAGCAGGGACCTCCCTATCCTACACAAGGGGAAGTCCCCCAACTTTCCTGATCAGCCGAGCGGCTGTTTGGTTTCTTCCACGGCGTCAGTGCCACATGGCGTCACATTATATTCACTCGGACCCCCGGGGAGCGGGTCCTGCCATCGTGGCGTCAGATCATGAATCCACAATAGCTAGAAAGATGAGGCCACCTTCTCTGTCGGCACGTGTGGGCCCACTAACCTCCCTTTTTTGGCCGGCCTATATCGGTCATAGTTGGTTGCTGCAGCTAGAGAGTTATTGCCCTCTTCTTCGGCACACCGCCATCACCGTAGCCGGCTGGTGTAGGTCGTCGCTAATGCCTGCTGGCGGTCTTCCATGGGTCACTGAGTGATCTCTGGTGACCTGTTTTTCCATCTGATTGTGCCAACTAGCTTACAGAGATTCCCTCTTCACCGCATGACCCTTTTTTCTAAATTCCATTCAATCTGAAAATTTTGTTCGCGAAGAACACATATATTAAACAATGTAGTGGAGGGTTCGGGCCTTGTTCGGTTGTGCCACGCCTTGCATGTGTGCTTTATAACTAGATGTAATCAAGAAAACATTCCTCAATTCATGAAAACAAATCTTGATTAAACCCTACCTCAAGATTATTGGAGAACATCACATTCGAGGAAGAGTCAGTGTTTGATGATCGGTGGTGCACGTCACCACCAGCTAGTACATGTCTTGTCCTCTAAGTGGTTAGTGTCATGACACATTATTATTATTTCATAGGTTGGTGAAGCCATTCCAATACTCCTCCCCGAGATTCATATAAATAGGATAGGGGGAGGTTGAGTAACACACATGGAATTAATGGGGGTTCATTTAAAAAGAACCTTCTTAACTCTAATAGGGGGTTAATTTAATAAGGACCATCCTAATTCCAACGGCATTGTTACGAAGAATTTGAGGAGTCAATACATTTAATGTCTTGACACATCTTTGGTCTTGCCACCACAACATGTTTGTTGGAGGAAAAGAAAATATTGAAATAAAAAAATGTTATTTTATTATTGTTTTAAATGTCCA
Source organism: Viscum album (assembly GCA_963277665.1). Taxonomy (NCBI): domain Eukaryota; kingdom Viridiplantae; phylum Streptophyta; class Magnoliopsida; order Santalales; family Viscaceae; genus Viscum; species Viscum album. The sequence goes on along the minus strand of OY728162.1, from coordinate 900,652,213 downwards.
AAATCTAACTTTTTCTGCTGAACTATAGTGGTTGAAGTGAATCCTCCCTTAACTAAATCCTAGCGCAATAGATTCAACGATGCCCTTGGAGTTTTTATTTGAACATTGGTTTAGAAGATAGAAAATACCGTGTGTGCGTGTACTGAACATACGTTAAAAAAATTTCAAAAATTCATTTCGGGTACACCATTCCTCATAATCATGCACTGCCATTTTTTGAAGACACGTAATAAATATATATAACTTAAAAGGTAACATAGAGAATCAAGGTATTTATATTTTTCTCACCTTAGGGATTTTCAACCCAGAAAGGCACAATATATACAAAGGAAACATATGGGGGTACTGAGCACGAATATGAGCCTCCCTCTCCCAAGTGCTCCCTTAGAGGTCTCGGTACTACCAGCGAACGAACACCAGAGGTATCTATTTTCCATGAAGGTCATGCACATATTGATCCTAAACCTCCATTGGAACCTTTCTAAACGTTTCCCCATCATCCAAGTACATCTCCCCATGATCGATGACATGAGATGAGAAATGCATGAATCTCCTCAGTTGGGATATGTGGAAGACATCGTACACCCTCTCCAACAGCGGTGGAAGTTCCAAAGGGTATTCCACCATGGAAATCCTCTAAATTATCAGAAATGGCATGATAATCCGTGGTGATAACTTTTCACCCCAGCCGAATCTCCACAAACCTCATCGAGGTGATAACCATATGAACATATGGTCTTCCTTCTCTAACTCCAAAGGTCAATGTCTCATGTAAGCATAAGACTTCTATTGGATATGTGCAATCTTCATTCGCTCTTGTATGATCTGCACATTCTCAATGGTATCCCATAACATCTCTGGACACCTAAGTGCTGACTCCCATGGGTATGTCCAGCATAGAGTTGACCAGTAAGGTCATCCATACAAGGCCTCAAGTTGTTCCATACCAATGGTTGAGTGATAGCTGTTCTTGTAAGAGAACATCACCAAGGGAAAGTGATCCTCCAAACTACGGCCAAAATACAGGATATAAGGTCGGTGCTCAGACAGAACTAAGTCCTAAATTCCTTATGTAATCCCTTCTACAACTGAGATGTAAAACATGTGTCACGGTCAGAGACGATCATCTATGCACCCCATAAATTCATACAATCTCTTTTATGTAGAGGCGTCCCAAGACCTCCACTAAACTCTTCTCTCGGATGGGTAGGAAGTGGGCCGACATAGTGAGTTGGTCAACAATCACCTAGATAAAATCATGTCCCCTTGACGTTTGTGGAATCCTTATCACAAATTCCCTGGTGATACCATCCCACTTCCACTCTGGCACCTCTAGTGGTTGCGTTAAGCCTGCTGGAACCTAGTGCTCGACCTTCTCTTCCTGAAATGTGAGGCATTGTGAAACAAACTATGCCACTACTTTCATTATCCCTAGCCACCAGTGCTGACGCCGAAATCCTAGTACATCTTCACCACACTAGGATGTACCACTAGAGGGGACGTATGGAACTCCTTCAACAATTCCTCTCATAGCGCCAGAAGTACTATGGTGTGTTCTTTGAAGAGGATGACATGCTCCCAATCACTATAAAATCTATCGGGTGTCTATCATGAGGATATATGAGCATGTCGAGCTTCATAGTCAAAATCCCCAAGAAGTGCCTCTCGAACTCTTTGAAAAAGTGTCAGAGTGACAATCATAGGCTGAAGGTAAGTTGGTACATATATATCCACAAAGGATATCTGCAACGCAGCTAGCTGCACTATCACTTCACTCAGAAACTATAAACCATACCTCCTACTGAGTTTGTTTTCTACAACATTCCCCTTCCCAGGATTGAAGAATATCTCAAAGTCATTATCCCGGAGGAACCCTAGCCAATGTCGATGTCTTAGGTTCATATATTTCTGTGAGAAGATATACCTGAGACTCTTATGGTCATATTAGACTGTAAAATGTTCTCCCATCAAGTAATGTCGAAAAATCTTCAAGGCGAAGACCACTACTGCTAACTACAGTTCATGGGTATAGTAGTTCTACTCAAGTTGCCTAAGCTATCGATAACTATATGCGATCACATCTCGCTCCTACATCAGTACACATACATGTTAATCTTTTTATGTGTCGCAGTAGACTACATACCCTACTCTCTCTTCTAGTAGCTACATGATTGGGGAACTGGTCTATCTCTACCTGAGTTTCTGAAAACAAACATATCATCTCTCCATCCATATGAAGGGTTTTCCATTCTTCGTCAATGCTGACAAGGGTTCCACAACTATGTAATAGTCAGGTTAAAATCTCTAGTATTACCCATTCAACCCCAAGAAACTCCCCATCTTAGTCACACTCTTGGGTGGCTCCCATGAAAGCACAACCTCTATAATCACTGAATCCACTTCAACTCCAACCTCTGAGATAACGTTTCCCAGAAAGTGGACCTCCCAAATCCAGAACTGGAACTTCATAAGCTTACCAAAAATTTGGTGCTCTTGGTGTGTATCTAGAACTATCTTTAGATGATAGGCATTCACCTCCTCTATCTACTAGTACACCATGATGTCATCGATGAAGACACAATGAAGCAATTGAGGTTTTGCTGGAATATCCTGTTCATGAGTCTCGTGAACACTGTAGGAGAGTCACTCACACCGAATGGCATAAACATGAACTCGTATTGTCCATACTGACATCTGAAGGTTGTATTCTTTAAATCCTCATCTTATACCCTGAACCGATGGTAGCCTTATCTATGGTCTATCTTTGAAAACCATATAGCTCCCTTTCGCTAATCTATGAGATCATCAATCCACATAAGTGGATACATGTTCTTCACATTAGCCTTGTTCAGGCATCGATAGTCAACTAAGAGTCTCAAACTCACATGTGCCTTCTGGGAGAATAAAATCAGGGCTACCCATGGAGAAGCACTGGGCCATATGAACCCATTCCTCTATAATTCCTCCAGTTTTACCTGTAACTAACGAATATCTATGGGATCCATCCGATATTTGGTGTAGATATCAGTGTCATCCCGGGGTACATGTTTATGTAAAAATCTACCTCTCTGCATGGAGTTTGTCTCGAAACATCATCAGGAAAGAAATCAGCATACTGTTCCAACACTGCAGGATAGCTCAGACTCTCAACATGAACATATTTGTGGGTAAGGCTGGCCAACTGATCTGTGAATGACTGCACCATCCTCTTGGAATTTCCATCTTGTGCTGCAAAGGTTCCCTTCTCAACATTGAAGGAAATCATGGTCTCATCATCGCAGACACACCACACATTACGCATAATAAAATCAATGTGAACATGGACTGTGGATAGCCAGTCCATACCCAAGATGACATCGTAAAGCCTCGATGCCGCTACTAGAAGATCCCATCCAAATCCCTCGCCTCCTAGAGTAATCTCACACTTGTGGAACAAGTGTGTAATCATCATATCTTCTCTTGTATGAGTATCTAGCAGTAAGGATCAAGCCAATGGCTTCACCAAAATATTTGTCCTTTGAACAAGGTCCATGGTAATAATAGAGTTACTGGAACCTTTGTCTATACGTACTACATCTATGATGGAGTAGACATAGATTATACTTATAATTATTTTTGAAGCACCATGGTCATAGGCATTAGCTTCTTAGAGATAAGATCATCCATTTCGGCATGCTCCCTATGGTCAGGGTGGGCCACCTAGAGGTGGTGACGTTAGAATTTCAAATCACCTCCCACTACCAACTGCATGACCAGCTCCACTTGCACATCCACCATCATGCGTACCACCTTTATCTAACCATTGCCTCTACCTCGTTGGTCCCTAGACTGTCTTCTGGTCATCCGTATAGAGGTTCAGGATGTCACGATCCATGTGATGCTGCCCGTCGCATGAGTAGCACTGCCTGCTCCTCGTATGTCCTCCTCTGTCCCGTGATCCCTACTCCACTGAAAATGTATCATGAGGTTGTCCACTAGAAGTTCGAGCCTGCTTGGGACCCTACGTCATTCTTCTACTGCCTGATGTGGATGACTCTACTACCTAAAATCTGGTGGTATCCCTCGCTATAGGTGCCTGCTCAATTGGGAATACCTCTACCAAAAGTGCTTGCTCTAGCACCCCATCCTATGTCGGAATGATGAGTGATATCAAAAATTCTCCGATCTTCAATCAGAGACCTTGATCAAAGCTTTGGACCCTAATGAAAGGGTCTCAAGATATGTCAGTTGAGTAGCGGGAGAGATTAGTGAACCTCGCAGAGTACTGGGCCATGGTCATGATGCCCGATAGTAAGTATAGTAGCTCTTGTATACACACTGAGCATAGGTTTGTTGGGACAAACACTACCCTGAATAGTTTTCAAAGCCTACCCATGTGAGTGTCACCTCATCATGTAACTAGAATTTTAGACTTAGCCACATACCATCCACTCCCTAGAAGATACTGGTATCTAGGATCACTATCATATTAGTTGGTGTGCCAACTAAGAAAAAAGTATTATGGCCAAATCCTCCAGTTAGTCCTCATCCACCTGCAGATTCATCTCACCTCAGAACCTCGGAGACCTTTTCCACAGAAACTTGTGCAACGTACTCAGTAGGCGTGCAACCTCTACTGGTGGGGCTACTGGATGTGGTTTCCCAATGGGTAGTGGTGCTAATGGTAATCCATCCGATGGTTCTAACACTATAAGAGGGGCCTGCACCGAGGTGTCACTTCTTGGTGGGATGTCATCATGTAAGCTCTCGGGAATCCGTTCTAGATATCTATGTGGCAGCATCCTGAAAACAATCAGTGGTACCATTGTCAATAATTTATACCTAGAGATCTGAATCAATGAAATAAAATATTTAACACTTCCAAAACACACACAATCAGTGTTTTCATGAACTGAATCAGAAATCAGAATTCAGGTTCCGGGTGTAGGGATATGTCATCCACCACACCAACACTAGATTCCCCAAACTGAAAACCACACTCACAACACTAAACACTATTTCCACATAGAAAAGATCATAGTTCTGGTTCTTCGATACAACCGACTCCTTTGATACTACTCGGCCACGACCCATCCCTCGGGGCCCATGCCGTGACTACCCCAATACCACCTTCCATAGTCTAGGGGTTGGTGACTAACATCAGAAAGAAATATCCTTATAATGGGAAGGGATTTCCTTTAAACTTGTATAAACACTCAATCCAAGAACGCGACAAGAAGAAACCCCGATGTAAAATGTTGTAGAAGAATGTGTACTGAATGTATAGGGGATGGAATACAAGCCCAACTGGAAACTACAAGTACAACTAAAAAGAGAAAACAGCCCCAGGAACGTCCATCAAGGATCCTACTGGAACGGTAGGTATAGCTCACAATCATTAGTCACTGGGTCACATCACGTCAAATGCTACACCTCTGAGTACCGTCCAATCCAAGCTCCCATAGCCTCGATCAATGTTGTCTGTAATCTACACAAGATACAACGAGGTGTAGGAATATCCCATGCAGGGGTGAGTATAGCAAAAATAAGTAGGGACCCCGAGACCCCTAAAGGTCTCCCGGAGTTCCACTAAAAAATTACCACAATGCAAGACCTCAATCAAGAAGCACGAACCAGTCATCAACTCTACTTAGTTATATGCCCATACATATACATTAGTAATCGTGATATACTCATCTCATTAAAGAGGAAACAAATACTCCAACTTCTAAGCCATTTGCACAACTATTCCATGAGGGATGAATACCACAAAGGTTACACCACGAAGGTAAAGGTACAACAAAGGTAACACTATGAAGGTAACATCACAATGGTAATAGTACCACAAAGGTAACACCACGAATGTAAAAGTACAATAATGGTAAAACCACTAAGGTAAAGACTCATCCCACACTAGTTATATATAAATCAAGGAAGTAAAGATGATTAGTTGAGAAGATATATCATTTTATTCTATCGAGAGGTACTGTTGTTGTCCATAAGAAGTCTGACCCACACAAGATCAATAGGTATTAACCCCCTGCTGACCCACACAGGATCTGAGCCACACATGATCGGTATGAACTCACCCACATAGGATCACAGAGCACTAACCCACACTAGATCTTAACCACATAGGATCAGTATGTGCAGTCCCACATAATATTTCTCGGTACAAACCTCCGTATGATCTGTATCCAACCTCCGCCTCACTACCTGCTAATAGATTCTCGCTCAAAGCAAGCCTGATTCTTGTAGGATCCTCTCTTCAAGACATTTATCGTACCTCAACCACCTTGAACCTCCAAATAGAATTATCCCAATATATTTCCATGACTTATGGGTTCCAACGTGACAGAAAACATGTCAACTGAATGCTTGGTAGGTGACTTATAACAGTTTTAATTCCGAGGGTCCAGCTAGATACGGGCTCGATCCAACCAGAACATATTCCAAAATTCTCTAAAACTCAAGTAGAGTATACCAAAAGAAATGTCTCACTATATGGGTCCCATTTTCATAGACAGTTTGTGAAACAGATGCTCAGATTTCAATTTACGGTCATTTAGGTGAAAATGGACCTGGTGTGGTCCGGGTCCGGTCCGACCCAGTCGAACCGACCTGGCCCGGACCACATTGTCGGCATGGCCCATATAGCTAGAATGGTGTGGAACATGGATATGTGTAGCCCACAAGGCTCGTGCGGCCTTCCAACTGGGCCTGCACCGCCTGATGTGCACATGTGGCCCACCGAAGCGAGGCCTGCCCGAGGTGACACAAGGGGGGGGCAGTCCCACTGTTTTCCCTAAAGGTCGATTGGTCATTTAGTTTCCTTCATAGCATCAGTGCCATGTGGCATCGCCTCATCTACCGTGTGACCCATGGGGAGAGGGTCCTGCACCCGTGGTGTTAGAGCTTGCATCCGCCAAGGTTAAAAAGCCATGACCACCTTATCCAGTGGCATGCATGGGCATGCCGCCATCCTTTTTGTGTTTGGCCAATGTCAGCCTCTACTAGGAAGCGTGGTCAAAGAGCCATGGCCCGCTTCTCTTACGATTCACGATAGTGCTCCGCAACCATAGAGGCTAACCGGTACAGGTGACAGTCTTCTATAGGACACCGGGTGACCTTCAGTGACCCGTTTTTTCATCTGATCACGTGTACAGGCTCCTCGGGATGCCCTTTTCGTTGTATGACCATTCGTTCTAGATTCCATTCAACCAAAAACATTATGTGTGATGAACACATAGATTAAACAAAGTATCGGATGGTCTGGGCCATGTTCTTTTCGCAAGTTCCCTCCTCGTTAGCTTGAAAACGATAGTTAATAATGAAAACATTAATAAAATATTGGAAACAAATCAAGATTTAACCCTACATCAAGATCATTGGAGAAAGTAGTGTTTGTGGAAGATTTGGTGTTCGTTGATCGGTAGTGCTCATCATTGCCCGTTGGTACCGGTCCCATCCTCCAAGTGTTTGGCATCACAACATTTTATCCAAGCTTCATCGCTTGGTGAATCCATACCAATACTACTCCTTAATATCAATATAAATAGGATAGGGAGAGGGTGAGTAATGCATGTTGAATTAATGGGGGTTAATTTAATAGAAACCTTCTTGATTCTAGTGATGCTGTTACATTGAATTTGAGGAGTCAATTCATTTAATGGCTTGGCACAATATTGTTTCCTCCACTAGTGCTTATCCATTGGAGGAAAAGAAAAGAAAGAAATAAATAAAATAACAAAGATATTTTATTATTCTTTTAAACATCTAAAATATAATTTTTTTTCTCCCAACCTACTAAAGTCCATGTGAAGCCTCCATTAAGTGAATCCTGGCACTGCGGATTCAACGGTGCTCTTGAATTTTTAATCCGACCACCAGTTCAAAAGATAGGAAACATCGCTCTCACATTTACTGAACGTACCTTTAAAAAAATCCAGAAATTTATTTGAGGAATACCAAGCCATGGAATCATGTGCCATCAATTTTTCTAAACTCATAATAATTATATATAATTAAAAAATTACATGGAAAATCAGGGTCATTACAAATATATTATGAAATTATGATTATTTAATAGAATAAGCTGTATCGTCGACAGTATTTTGTCATTTATTAATAGTTAAAACAAACTTATAAAAATATTTAGATTACACAAGTATAAACTGAATTCAGTAGTTACAGTGAACTAATTGAATATAAATGGAATATTTTTATAGAAAACTATTTTTATGCTCAAACATCTATTCTATCCTACTAAATAAAAATAGTTAAAATTAGTGAGTGATATTAATATAATATATATTATATAATGAATAGAATATTTCTAATATTCATCGAATATATTTTATTGGCACAAGATAATAACAATCCAAATTTTACCCTTAAAAACCTATATTTTTATTTAGGCCCTTTTTATTCCTTTTGATGGGAAACCTAGTTTAAATCTTACACATTGAACTATTAGAAGTGTTATATGACAAAATAAGAATAAATTTTTATATAGTGAAATAAAATTTAGGTTATGGTGGATTTTTTTAATTTTTAGTGTAGTTTCACTTTTTAATGAATATTGATAAATACTACAATTTAACTCAATACTATTATTTCATCTATTTTATTTATAATGATTAATTATATTTATAATTGATTTAGATATTTAATAATATCAATTATATTTTTATTTTATAAATTTAATTCATTTGAATAAATTTCACATTTATATTCTTTATAAAAACCTATCATGATTTTTGAACATTTTTACTTTAAAATCCCACTTTATCATCATGTATGGGGGATTAAGTGTAAATTAATTTCTAAAACATATGTTATTGGAATTTTAAAAAATGATTAACTATTTTTAATATATAAAATTTATCTTTTATAATAATATCATCTTAGTTTTTCACAAAAAAAATATTAGTGAAGGAAATTAAAAGTAGTTACAATGATTAAGATTAAATGAAGCATAAAAAGGACTACAACCTAAAAATAAGGCCTGATATGATCCAAAAACTTTTTTAAAATACATTTTATGGAAATATTTTGACAATAACCTCATTCAATCAACTTTGGATCATTTTTTGATTCACTTTCCATAAACAAAATGTGGTGGGGTTTTCCATTTTAAAAAATACTACTTGAGTGCCATTCCTCCTCCACTATACAAGGTCACCTCACATCCCACATCCACAAACCTATATAGACATATTAGATAAGGAAATATCTACAAAAATAGATCCCCAAAATACCAAACTTCTTAATTGATCCCTCCATTTTTCCATAAGTAATCAAATGAAGACCTTTGGTTAAAACCAAAAGGAACTACACAGAGAAGATGCAACGTCATCCCTCAAACTCCATCACCTTAATTTCATTCTCCACTTACTACACTCTCCTTATTCCATTTCATTAAAACAAAATTATCCCCAATGTAATTAGATGTTTTTATACCAATAATTCAACATAAAAAACACGCATTTCCATCTAATGGGTAAGGAACACATTTTCTTATGTGTATAATGAACCACAACCATAGAAAATCATGATTGTTCATTATTCCTTTATTTCCTCTCATGATAAACATTGTGATTGACACTATATTTTTATAAAATATTTATAATTGAATTATTATTATATAAAAATTTTACAACATATATCTTTATACATTTGATCTTGTTTAAATATGATAATTTTGTATCAGGATGTGTGGACGGTCACCCCTCAAAGCGATATGATTTGACCACAAAATAAATCTAATTTATTAAGGACATGATTAGTTAACTTATATGATAGATATTATGTAATAATTATACTTTAATAATTATATATATAAATATATATATACTAATATTCATTTAAATCTATTTCTTCCAATATGACAATAAGATCGAATCAATGTTCATGTTTACATTCGGCATACCATCTCCATGACTAATGTATTCCATTTCATACATACACATAATATAGATTATTATAATAAAAATATACACAATATAAATGATATTTATATTAAATTTTAAATTCCTTTAATAATTATATAATTATTGAGACAAAATATTTAACAAATAAAACACATGCAAAGAAAAAAAGAGCATTACCTCAAGTGAAGCCTTAACCTAAAATTATTAACAATTGGGTAATATATGGTAATTATTAAATAATATATGGTATTATAAATAATAATATTTTTCAATAATATATTTATAATAATATATGTTTATAATATATGAATCTAGTATGATTACGAATAGTGTCATGATAGAATGTAATGAAATTTCATCTCACTCTTTATTTCCATGATATATATTCCTTATTCACCAGTCACATCATTTTTATAGAGTATATATTTCCCACGAATGTATTCTATTCCACATATAATAATATCTATGGGTATTTAATAATCGTTTTATGATCCTTCTGTCCAAGGGTTTAAGATTCAAATGTTACCAAATCGGTGATGTAATTTTTCTCAATTTTCCTTCTTTGAGACACAAACCATGTTATACACCTATGCTTTTATATGAGGTGTTTAAACTACCTTTTAAATGTAATATCATGAATCTACTATTTTTAGGATATTTTATGCACCATTAAATCTCATTTTCCAACATGGAGAGTATAATTCAAATTTTCCCTGTGGTATGAATTTATTGAAACAATATCACAGTTTATTGAGAATTTTTAAGATCACAGAACATTTATGAAATATTATTATTCATATTACAGTTATATTATATAATTTTATTATCCTTTTTTTATTCTTGATTTATTCATGTATAAGTTAACTTTTTTCACTATTTGGTAGTTAATATAATTAATAATGTTTTTTAAGAAAATACAACCTTACCTGTCACTTTGAGAAGAAATTTGTGTTATTCCAAAACCACGATTTATAAAAAAAAGAATACATGATTATCAGACTAATATCCTATGATAATTAAAAGTAACTTTTACTATTTTTATTTTACCAATGGTTTCAAAAGAATTTTCTTGTCACATTTAGTACTAGATTTTTTTCTTACCTTTTTATTGTGAAAAAGGAATGTTATTTTTTGCTCACATGACATGTATGTATATAGCCATCATCATTTCATTATAGAATACTTTTCATATAGAAATCGTTATTTTTTATGAAAATATTTTTAAAACCAATCTTCAAGGAAATTGTTTCCAAATGTTGTTCAAGGATCTTTTATTTGTTTTCATTGAAAATGGTTTTAGAAAGGTATTCAAGATCTTGTATATGTTTTCAAAGAAAAACGGATTTCAAAATATTTTCAATGGTTAAATTAGAAGTATTCATGTATCATTTCTTAAAAATAGTTTTCAAAAGGATTTACATCTTAAGAATAAATTTTCAATTAATAAAGGAAAATTTTCTCATATTATTTTTTAAATGATATTTCAAAATTATTTCCCATCTAAGATAACATATGTTAGTGTTACTGATGCCTTTCATGGAAAATTATTTGATGTTTTCATTCATATTCATTCTCTGAAAAGTTTAAATTTTTTGGAATGGTGTTTTGGAAATCCATATATCATTAACATGTTATATTCTTATGAAACCTCCTTATTTTCATATTTTATTGATTGATGAATTAATTATGAGACTTATATCTTTTTTACATCTAATGATATAATTAAATATTAATTAAACCCATTTAAATAAAATTGTATATAATATATTTGTTTTTTATCTTGACATATATGTAACTATGAATTAATATTGAGATAGGTGGGACATATACCTCCCTCTAATTCATTGAGAAAGGATTTATAACTCATAAGATATAATAATATTGTATTGGGATTGAACCTAAACTACTCTTTTGGACACATGATTGAAGCATAACTACCAAGATGGTATGATGAGTGATCTTAGGCTACTAAGATGTCCCTGGAATAAACCATGCCTACCAAGATTCCAGGGATAGTGAACTCATAATAATAAGATGGACATGGTTGTGATTCCTTGGAAACTATTGAAATAATATTATATTCTTATGTGTTTTTAACAATTCCATTTATTATTTCGTTGTTATGATTTAATATATTATGTTCTTTATTTCCTTATGTTTCATGTATTATGAACTACGAATCTTTATGTAAATATTAATGTGTTTGATCTTTTATATATAGGGTAGGATCTTCAAATGTTTTGATCACGTTCTAATACTTATATACCTATGTTCATGATTACATGTCACCCTTATTTACCATTACAAGGAATCTGAGATCAAAATATTTTATGTTTCCTTCCCCTAGATATGAATATATGCATGATGTGTGATGTGTTTAAGAAGGTTTATAGTCACAGAGTAACTAGTGGTATATATTTTATCTCACTTATGTACCAATGTTCATGCTTCCACGTTTCAAATGGAACAAGAATAATATGGTCTTTGGGTGTCCTTTTGGGAAATGTTTTATGTATTCCACAATGAAATATGTAATTTATATGTATATTAAGGTTCAGTTGATATATTCTGTATCATAGAGATTATTTAGTTATTATTTTTACGCTTGGATGATAAAACCATATGTGAGAACTCTAAGGACATGTCTATAGATAAGACTAAGTATTATGAAAAGTATTAAAAAAAATTCCATGAATTTTAGTATAGGATATATTTAGTAGTTTACTAGAAATAAATATCAATTTGGTTATTATAAAAGCGAATTGATATGACCTACATGAATCTAAGAGTGGATACTAGGAAAAGACATCACAGGATTGACTTAGGGTAGCCTGGTACATGAAAACATGCCATAATCGAACATATTTTAAAAAAATTTGGGGAAATGATTTTGGAAATCATAAACTCTTCATGAATCATTATGAAGGATTTGAAAATAATACGAAAATGAGTTACCTAGGATAAACCATTTTTGTTATCGATTAAAAGGTAGGTGTCAGGATTTAGACATCCTATATGTAATTTTTCATGATATTGTGGTTTTATTATATGATAATTGTTTCTCACATAATGTTTTTTTGCTTTATCCAAATGAATTAATCAGAAATAACTGGATTAACATTGAATGTGATGTAGAATATACTGATGAAAATTCAATTGGATGACCACTGTAGTTAATCATGTTGTTACTATTCCTAATTAGTTCTCAGGGTACATGATCAAAAATGTATACCTTAACCTACATTCAGAGTCAAAAAATAAGAGAAGTAAGGAGTTCACTAAAATTTCAGTAAGTGGAGATAATTTAGGAATGTAGATTTAGTTTCCTTCGTGTTAATAATGTAGAAATAATCACCAATATTAATGTATTAAAGGAATAATAAGGTGTTTTGACTATGGAAAATAAGGACACAAAGCAAGTAACTATAAACAAAAAATGAAGGGTTTGACAAACCAAATGGATTGGAATATTGTAATTTATAAAACATAATCAAAGGATATTTTTTTATGGAATGAATGGTCATTATGATAATCGATTTCCTTAGTGGAGTTCTTCTAAATAGAATAAACTAGGTGGTGTGAGTAATAGTTATATTTCTAATGATGATTATACTAAAGAGGAAATATGAAATGAAATAAGTATTATGAAATATTATGAGGTATAATTTTTATGAGTTATGGATTAAGTGGAATAATAAGAGTTTCTATGTATTTGGATTCAAGACTTATGTAGTATTACTGGTGAAATATGAATGGATTGTTTGGCTTCTTTATTTCACTGAGGATATAAAATATTATAAGGAATCATTCTAATGGAATGGGAATGTTAATTAATGATAAGGTGATATTTCCAATAAGTGATTATAACCCTAAATATGTTCCTCATGATGAGAGAATGTGTTTTGGTAAATCATTTTTTAGTTATGAGTACAAAAATTGGATAATACAGATTTACATAGAACTAATTAAGGAACCATAACAAGTGGTTTAGGATATCATGTTTATAGATTTTTCTTTGGATTTAAGAAATATATCAAATATTCCTAGGATTAATAATACATGCATATTTATAATACAAGCTTAATGTAATTAATGATATTACCATGTTACAATAGAATATATGATGAAGGTAATCACATGTTTAAAATGTGGCAAATAACATCTACTTTTTGATATATTGGGAGATCAATGTTAATCTTATTTTGTGACATTCTATCTCATGTTTTGGATTTTCATCTTTCGTAATGGATATAATGATAACCATTTATTGAAATATTAAGCTAAACATTAGATGATGTTTGTGATAATAATGTTTCATCTAACCACATGAGGATTTATTCATATTGGATAAAAAGTTATAATAATATAGTGTTGATGATAACTGATGATAGATGGGATGAAATATCATGGATCTCATGATCTATTAGTGCTTCAAGAATAAAAAATTACCTTATTTTTTAGATAAATATGTGATGTTGGTGAGGGAAAAATAATGGGTAGAGTTTTACTAAAATCATGGAATTATATTTTTTAATAAAATTATATAACATTTAGAAAAAGTATAATGTTGCGAAAATAAATTTATCACAGTACCCCAGTTTCAGATGAATCATATGAAATTTAGTACATTTTAGATTTATTTATTTGTGAATTTATTCTTTATATTGACCGTGTACTCAATACCTATACATTATAACATTATTTTTAAATTTCTCTTCCATTACATGTATTCACTTTCCACCTATGATATCTCACGTGGAAACCTAGTTATATATTACTTTGGATAACTATTATGTTTCTAAATTTACTTTTTAGAATTATGTTTATTATTTATTATTATGATGTGGGTTTCTATGAAATTTTTTTTCAATCATTAAACCTGTTTTAACCCATACAAATTTTGAGGGAAAAATTCATTTCCAGGGGGTAAAATGTAATACCTCATATTTTTTGAAACATGGTTTTAGAATTTATTAATTATTTTTGATATTTTTCATTTCATGCAATAATAAAAAATATTACTTATACATAATAACATTTTTTGGGATATAATTATATGAAATTACTTTTTAATAATTCACTACATGCAAAATAAAGGTTATATTTCTCTACATGGAACATTGAGGTTAGCTTATGCAGTACTAACATTTTTCAATGCCTATCGTATCACAAAATGTCTAGTTTCACCAAACAATAATATATTATTACAATTTTATTATTTAATACATTAATACATAATCTTTTAGTTATGTTAGCAATTTTGAAAACTATTAAATAGAATATGAAGACCTATGGTTTATATAATTATAAAATAAATTCTTTGGTTTCAATTATCAAATTGAATATTAGGTGAATATTTTTATTAAAAAAAATATTTTTATGATCACAAAGCTTGTTTATACTAATAAATAAATTAAATTAAAACTAATGAGTGATATTAATATAATATATATTATATTTTCAATAAAATATTTTTGATCTTCATCTAATATATTGAAATAGGCATAGGATAATAAAAAACACAATTTTACACACAAAACCCTATATTTTTATTAAGGCACTTATATTTCCTTTGGATGGAAAAACCATTTTAAATATTTATTTTTGCACTTTCATAAATTTTATATGTCAATTATATTTAATTTTTAATGATAAAAAACATTTTTATATGGTGAATGTTTGGTATTATTCTTTGAAGAATCCTTTCATAATGAATAGTGAAAAAAACTAAAATTCAACTCAAAACTGATTTTTTATCAAATTTATTTATTAAAATAAATTATATTTTTAATTTTAATTGAATTAAATTAAATTAAATTATTATCCATTTATCCAATTTATATCATCAGATTCAATTCACATTAAATTGGTTATAAAAACCTATCAACCATTTCAACATTTTTATATCAATAACCCACAGTATCGTCCCGTCTGCAGGATTAAATTTAAATTCATTTCTACCACTTCTATGATAGGAATGTTCAAAAATAGATTCCATATTTTTAATTTGTATAATTTATATTTTTATTAAGAATAAAATATTTTAATCAAATAAATACGAATTAATGTAATTAAAATTAATTACAATGATTGAGATTAAATTTACCTTAACGAGGGACTAAAACCTAATAGTAAGGCTTAATATAACCAATAAACATGTAAAAAAATCAATTTTATGGATGAATATAAACCCCATAAAACCTTTAATTGACTTTCCGAAATTATTGGATCCACTTTGAAAAAAAAAACGTTTGTGGGGTTTCCCTTTTATAGAATATTACAGGAGTGCACTCCTCCTACACTATAAAAGTCCTCATATCTACCAACTTCCACACACCTCTCATGCCACATATTTTCATCCATGATCATCCCACATATCTACAAAAAATAACACCCTTACTCCTTGAATAAAACATTTTGGATGAAATTAATCCCTTAAATTCCGTTAGTGAAAACCTGCAGGAGTTATTCAATAAAGAGGTAACATCATCCCTCAACCTCCGTTATATTATTTTCATTCTACATACCCACAAATCTGCATATTCCCTTATTATACAAAAAAATAGAATTTTCAATAAACATAGTTGTTTTCATGGTATTAATTGGACAAAATAAAATATATACTTATATCTAATTAGCAACGAACATACTCTGTATGGTTATAATGAACCACCACATCAAAAACAATTCTTGTTTATTCTTCTTTTTTAACTCTCATGGTGGACATTATGATGGAAACTAAATTTTTATATGATATTTATGATATTTATAAAATCTAAATATATTTTTAAATAGTATAAAACCCATAATTTTATACATACCATCTTTTATAAATATGATAATTTCATTTGAGTAAATGAGGACTACAGCCCCTACCAACTGATGTGATTCATTCAGACACCACAAGGAATGTATTAAAGAATTTGTTTAGTGAACATATATGACATATATGATATCAAAATTATAATTTAATAATTATATATATATATATATATATAATTATGTTTAATTTAATCTGTTTCTTCAAAAATGACTTTAAAATGAAAACAATATTCTTATGTACGTACAACCTAATGTCTCCAATAATAGTGTATTCCATTTCATACTTCAACATCATTTATAGAATTATAATAAAAAAATACTGAATATAAGTGATATTTATATCATGTTTTTAAATCTAGAAATAATGATATAAGTATAAAGATAAAATATAGAACAAATTAAGACTGTTATGAATAACAAAGAAGATATTACCTGAAGTGAAACATTAACACAGAATTGTTAACCAGTGGGTAATATAAGGTTATAAAAAACCATATATTTTATTACATATAAAAATATGTTTCTTTAAATAGTTTAAAATAAAAATACATTATTATAAAGTAATCATGAATGAGTATGAAGAGAGTCAATACACAAGGTAATGGAATATCATCTCACTCTTTATTTTTGTGAGAAACTGCTTTATTCAGAACTTAGTTATTTTGTGTGGTGTATATACATACCCTGAATGTATTATATGCATATTATAAATAAATATATAGGTATTTACAAAACCATTTTATTATCTATCTATCAGAGGTTAATTTATCTAATTTTACCAAATTGGTAAAGTAATTTTGTCACTTTTACCTTCATTGAGACACAATCCATGTTATACAACAATGTTTTATATGAGGTGTAAATACTGAATTTGAAATGATATATCTTGAATCTACTTAATTTCATGATATTTTAATTTCAATTTATTCTCATTTTCCTACATGTATAGTGTGATTTAACGTTATATTGTGGTGTGATTTTATAGAAATAATCTCACCATTTATCAAAATTTTTTATGAACACATTTTTATAGATGAAATATTATGATCCTTAATTCAATAACACTAATGAAATTTACTATCCTATAGTTAGTCTTGATGTCTTAATGTATTAGTACCATTTTCACTATTTTTTATTTAATCTAATATAAAATTTTTTTTAAATAATATATGATCGTACAACTCTCTTCAGTGAATAATCTATGTTGATTCGAAACCATTATTTCTTAGAAGGTTTCTAAGAATATTATACTAATATTATATCATTAAAATATTTTTCTACACTTTTTTTCATTTACTATTATTTTAAAATGATTCATTTTGTCTCTTTCTAAAAAAAAATTTTCTTACCTTTTTTACCATTCAAAAGGAATATCCTTTTCACCTCATATGATCTGTATGGAATTAACCACAATCATTTCATTGAATAATCATTTTCATGTTTAAATGGATAATTTTTATTATAATATGTTTAAAATTTATTTGAAAATAAATGGTTTTAAAAATGTTTTTAAGATCATGTTTTATGTTTTTAAAGAAAAATGGATTTAAAAATGTCATCATGCTCCCCTACTAGTTTTCCAGGGAAAAATCATTTAATTTTTTTTTAAAATTCTTCAATTATGTGTTCTAATATTTATTTTCATGAAAATTTATAAATGGTTTAATGTTTTAAGAATCATTTTTCAAAGGATAATAGATAATTTACATATAATATTTTTTTTAAAGATCATTAAATATTTTTTCCCCTCTAACATAACATTCATTAGTGTAACACAATAATTTCAAGGGAAACCATTCCATGTTTCAATTATTATTATTTATCTTAATGGTTTATATTGTTATCTATTTCTCTTTCAAAGATTATATTCTTCCAAACCCCTCTTATTTTAATGGGTTATTCTTTGTTGAAATGATAATGAAAGCTATATATTTTTATGGAACATGTATGTATAATTTATTTTGTTAATGGGTGGGACCTATATCTCCCACAATTTCATTGGGTAAATATTTTTATTTAATAAGATATACTATGTTGTTCTTGGGGTGAACCTTGACTACTAAGATGGCCATGGGAGTGCACCATAACTACCAATATTGTATGAGGTGTGAAATAATTCTAATAATATAGCCATGGTAGTGAACCATGACTACTGTGTTGGTATGGGGTGTTAACCCAAACTACATAGTGGTTCTTGGCAGTGATTAAATTGATACTATATAAATCATATTATATTATTTTATGTTTTTCATAATTCCTTATTTTATTCGTATGTTATTCTTTCCTAGCCTATGTTATTTATTTCATAATGATTAATTTATTATGAAAATGAACTCTATATGACATGATTCATGTTTTTTATCATTGATATGCAGGGTATGATCTAAATTTTTCATCATGTTCTCATACACATATTTTCTAGTTTATTCTTACATGTCCCCCTTGTTTAACCTTATTGAGCATCTAATCTCTAAAATATTTAGGTTTCCTTCCCTATTACATAAAGATATTGATTATGAATGATGTTGATAAGAATATTTCTAGTCAAGAAGTATCTATTGAGAGATAATGTTTCTCACTAATGCAATGGTGTTTATGTTTTTATGTTTCCAAAGGCCCATGACCAATTCTGTATTTGGGAGTCTCTTTGGGTAATGATTTAAGTATTATAAAAAAATTATGTAATTTCTATGTATGTTGAGACTAGTTTGTTATAGAAGGAAATATTTATCATTCAATTAATGGACATATGATCTATTAAACTCTAATATTAGTGATTTAGGCCTAAAAATTCATCTTCAAAATTATTTTAATTGATTTAGATATGAGATAGTACTCTATGATGAACAAAGAACAACCAAATGATGGAATTTTTCTTTTTAATTTGAATGAGATCAATTTATAATGTTATCTCATATTATATAACATGATGGTAAATTATATCTATAACTCAAGTAAGAGAAAGATGAATCTATCAATCATTATATAGAATGAATATATATACTAAAAAATACTTTTTTTAAGTTATTAGTGTCATTCAGATATATATATATATATATATGGTTTTATAAATAGTATCTTTTAAATTATATTTTTTATAGCAGTCAAATAGAAATTTTTTATGATCCCCGAATCCGTAACATATTTTATTAAAATAATATGAAAATTCCAGTTTCTAATATTTTTTTATTATACAATGACATTTATTTAATGGTTTGGGGACATGGATAGACCCAAGGTATCTTAATAATATTATTATTCTTCCTATATATCATGACAAACATCAAAGAGCTTAGTTGAACTGTGATAAGATATAAAAATATTTTTATTCAAATAATATCATTGCAAGGTAACCATAAATTTCCAGGAATAAATAGGAATAAAAATATTACGAAAATGTGTAATGGGTTTAGAATGTATATTTTTTGGATAAAACATAAGTAATAAATTTTCTATAATTCTATAATCAGCATTAAAAAAATTTTCTTTCAAAACGATTTCTGTTTACTTGAATATAGAAAAAATAATATTAATATATTCAATTTTTAAGAAAGATTATTTTTATTAAATTAATATGAATATATAAATTAAAATTTTATATTTTGTTAATGTAAATATTAGGTAATTTTTTATAAGATTCTTTTTTATGTGAATATTTTATTTAAGGATTTTTATAAAATATTCAATTTTTTATAAAAAGTAATTTAAATTTCCAATTGTTTTTTAAATTTTATCTTAATGTTACATAAGAATACATTAATTATTATGATTAAAATTAATTTAAAATTATTATAAATATTAGTAATTTAGTTATAAGATTATTTTTGTTCTTATAATACATATGTAGAGAAACTTTTATTCGTTGTCCTTTAAATAATTATATTCATTTTTTTCATCTGATTCTATACATATATTCCTAAATAACATATAAATTATTTCAAATTATGATCATAAAATGTGGTTAATATGTCTCTATTATTTTTGTACTATGAGTAGTGACAATACTGATGATTTTTCACCATGATAAGGGTAAAATGGGGATAAATCCTTGAGATATGGAAAAAAACTACATAATCCTTTTCAATATTTTTTTACCTTGATTTTTAGCCATATTGTTCAATGATTCAAAAATTATGAAATTTTGTTCAACTTTCATTTGATTATAATGTTTATAATATTTAATGTAAAGGGTAATTATAGAAATAGAACTTTATTGCTTTTTTATTTTCCTAATTTTATCCTTGGTAGAAAATATGTTATAAAAGAATATGAAATCTTAGTTTAAACATCTATAATTTATTTTAATGATATTAATTTTTTTATTTTTTATTGATGTAATAATTACATTAAATTATAATGAAACACTATTATAAGGCTTATACATGAATTAGAAAAAACAAGTTAAAATGCTTTTAAAATGATAAATTTCAGATGTTTTACATGAATTTTGTTTTTTCATGAATTTAATATATAGTATAATTAATGTTAACTTTGTTTAAAATACATTTTTGTTATTTTCTTGACGCCTGTAAATTAAAATTAAATGAATTTTCTAATAAATGAATTCAATGATATTTTATGATTAACATTATATTTTCAATTTATTTAGAACACAAAAAAATAATGTAATCGAAAATATGGGATTGGAAATGGTTTAAAATTACATTCATATACAATTTTTTATCCCTGTTTTCCACATTGAAGTAAATTTTGGACCCTTAAAACCTAAGAGTTGTGTTACATCATTTATGGTTGAAAAGGGTTAATGAGGTGGCCAATTCAAATTATAAGGATTAAAATAATTCTTACAAATTTTAAAAAAGTTTTTTATAAGGTATTGGAGCATATAATAACGTAAATGAAAAATTATAGATATTATGTTTAACATTAATTAATTAAGTTATATATTTTATTAAAATCCCTTATATAATTACATGTGTGTCATTTCCTTAACATATAAAAGGGAACCTTCCTTTAAATATAATCATAATACCTTATCACTCAAGATTATACATTCCCTCCCATAAAACATCAATTTTTTCCCTTAGTTTTGGAGTTTTTTATCATCCCAATTTATTATCCAATTTATGATTCATTTGTATGGATAAGGAGGTTTCTTAACGAAGAGGTTTAACTCATAAAAAATTATTTAAATTTTATATCTTTTACTATCCACATGAATTCTATTTTATCAATTTTATTAAAATGCAATAACTATTTTAAAAATACATTATAGTTATTATGATAATGTAGAAAATCATTATCTAAATAATTTCCATAAAATGGTAAATATAAGTATCACTCGTACGTATGTGTTGATTATAACCTCATTGTACTGGTCTTAACATTTTTCTA
This sequence comes from Viscum album, assembly GCA_963277665.1. Lineage (NCBI taxonomy): Eukaryota > Viridiplantae > Streptophyta > Magnoliopsida > Santalales > Viscaceae > Viscum > Viscum album. The sequence goes on along the minus strand of OY728162.1, from coordinate 900,630,125 downwards.
AAAAATCAAATCATTAATTATTATTATAATAAATTTAATAAATAAAATTTTCATTTATGATAAAAAAATTAATTCATAACGTTGTATTATTATTTATCTTCTTTCATTTCATCGATGGAAAAGTGGAAACATCAATCATGACAACATATGTACTACCATCTCCATAAAGTATTGTATTTCATTTTTTCACAACACTATATGACCCCTATTAAAAATTAATAAAATTTTTACATCTGATAACAACTAAGTGAATAATATTTTCTAAATTATTGAACCATTATTAGTTTAAAACAATCCTAAATATAGAACAATATCATATAATAAGAAATCCATTAACACTGAGAATGATGACGTAAATGAATGCTTTTTAGTGAATGGGTGATAAGATATTATGAGTAAACCATTTTTTGTATTATAACTTAGAATATGGTTTTGCAATAAATTTAAAATAAATATATATTTATTATAATAATGTTTTGAACTTGTAAGAAGTAAGTCCAAACTTGAGTTAATAGTTCTTTATCTCAATATTGGTTTACTGAGACTCGTTTTACTATATCTGCCTATTTCTGTTTATAAGTTATATATGATCCTCTATGAAAATGTTTTATCATGAATAATTTTTACATCATTTTATTTATTGTTTTATTTTCAATTATTTATTTCAAGGGGATAATGATTATAAAATAACGAAATTTAAAATCGTCTTATATTAGAATATCATTTTACCTTAATTTATTTTGGTAAAATATATGATCATGGCATAATTAAATCTATATCTACCAGATATAATTTTATTAATTGTTTTATTTTTGTTTTTTCTTGTGATTAAATTTATTTATTTCAATTCCATCTCTATTTGTAATCAAAATTATTAAAGAACTATTCAATTTAAAACTATCTTTATTTCACTCTTCAATTGAGTGTATTTTCCTTCCACATTGATATTTTATTTAAAAATTTTTCATGAACATTTTTCCTAATATAAAAAAATTATTATTGTTAATTATATCCATCTTTTATTTTCTATGAAAATGTTTAAAATAAATATTCCTATCATTTTAAAAATGTTGAAATTTATACCAAAGTTATTAAAATGTTATAATTTTATCTATTTAAATGTGAATATAATTTCCCACCAGTATAACCAATGGATTCATTGTATATTAATTTATAATATTCCATGCATATTTTCAAAGAAATTTATTTACTTATAAATTATTTAAACAAATTTATTTTTTATTAGTAATTTGAATATAAATTCGGTGTTTTCTTTATGATGTATTTTGCATATATATTAAAGGAATTTTAATTTTATGACATTATCCACTAACTTTAATGTTTATTTGTGGATATGATTCAATGATAAAATAAATATTAATTCTATGGATTAATTATGATTACAATAATGAGATATTGATGAATCCGTATTTATTTACCATTGGACAGTTTGTGATGAAATATTAAATGCCTTCAAGATATTATTGCATATATATTATTTAATTATACATATGTTATTTTAGGGCTCGTAGTATCCATCCAATATGTTGGGTATGGGTTAATTTTTATGAGTTAATGACCACACTAGGGTTTTTCACAATCCTAAAGTATGTTATTAGAGAGGATATCCAAAATCCCAAAAGTGGGTATTTGAGGGGTTATCCCAAGCCCCATAGGGTGTACGCTAGAGTTTATCAAAAGCCTATAGCTGGTATTTATGTGGTTATCCTATGGAAAACAAGTGATGAATTTTATAGTTGGTATCCTTTGCATCATATTTATCATATAATTTTTTGAAACAGTTTATACAATATAATAATGGAATTATTTTAAACATATGAAATGATCCCATGAATCATGATCATTAATACAAATACAAATCATAACATATGATTTGAAAATTAATAAAATCATTAATATAGTATATAGTTTATTGGGTATGAATTTGAAATGTTATTATCTTCTTTATCATAACATTATCTTCATGTTATGAATATATAAGATCATTGATTGATATCTACCATGATTTCCATTTCCGAGTACTTGAGCTCATCCTTAATTACATTTCAATTTCCCTTGGATATAAAGAAATGTTTTATTTTTGATATATATAATAAGGTTTTTGACTGTGACGTAAATTGTGGGTGATTTTCTAGATATTTTATGGTTTATTTATTTTTGTATTACAATTTTGAAAAACAATAATCCATTATGATTATGTAAGGGATTCAAATGATATGTAAATAATATTCATCATATTAAAAAATATATTTGTATATGTAGTGTTCGTGTGGCCTCATTATATCACCCTTGTTAATTCCTTAAAGCATTAATTATAACCTATAAAATCAAAAACCTCTTTCAAACATAATTTTCTGGTGATTCAGTTCAGTAATTTGGATAATACAAGAAAATTACATCTAAAAATTTTCATTGAAATCTGGTGTATTTTTATATAGTTTTATGTTTATGAAAATATCCATACATCTCATTTTCAAATAAATATTATTATAATTTTCCTTTTATCATATTAAAAATAGGAAATTTTTACCAAACAAAATGTTATATATATATACATTCATTTGAGTTAAATATTATTATATACAAGTGATACATGGAAAAAAAATTTGAACAAAAGAGGAAACCACTCATAAAAAACTATGTTTTTGCTAAATAGGAAAGGATATAACACAATATTACTATATTTATTATATTAACTATAATCTTATAAAATTGAATGAAATATTATTTTAAATTTAAATGGAACAAACTATTCCTTTTAAAAAATATTCCCCACCCAAAATCTATTATGATCCTTAGAACCCTCTTAAATTTGACGATGGCCCTATATAAATTCCATCCTCCAATTCAAATGACATATTATTAATTCCAAAAAAAACAAAATTAATTAAGGAAATAGTTTTATATAAAACATAATTATCACATATGATGTATATGAAATGAAAATAGAAGAGATACCCAAATTTTGGGACAGATTCATGGAAAAAATCCATTATGAATAAAGGTAGGAAGGTATAATGGGTAATCCAAGAAACCTTGGAACCAAACCAATAATTATATTAAACAATAACTTGACCAGGGCGGGACAAAGAATATCCCAATATATATCAAAAAGAAGAAAGAACAGAATGTTATTAGGGAATATATAATGTATTCAAAAACCATAAAGAACCTGACAAAATTAGATTAATAAAAAAATTACTAAAAGTAGTTGGTAAGGGGTATGTACAAATACAGATCCGTTAGAGTAATTGTGATTGTAAGGTAAAAGATAGGGTATATGGGGTTAAAATTATAGTGGTCTAAAATAGATATTTTAAATATTTATGTTTTTTCCTTGGGTGTAGGGTTCAGGTACATAGATCCCCATACCATTCACTATCCATGTGCTCTTCCCCTGTTACCCTTATAGAGTAATGTTTTTTAGAAGCATAGTTTTGTAAAAAATGAAGTAGACCTATGGAACACACCTTAAAATGGATATATAGAATTAAATGGATAGATACATGGTTTTTAATAACTACTAACAGGACATAGATACAATAAATTTAGAAATTTTTATATAATTTTAACCTAAAACTCTAGGGAATAAAAAATCATTAATAAATAGATGACACAACAAAGGATATAATTTTTGGTTTACGAAATTTATTATATCTTTTCATGTAGATTATGGATTTTTATCCACTTATCACATATCATGTTCTTGATGTATAGATTAACCTTACAATTTAAATTTAATAAATATAAAATATCGACTATGTTCTACAAAAAAAATTCAGTTACAAATAGATATCATAAAGTGTGATATACAAGTTGAGATGAAGGAGAATGAAAACAGAGAAACTATTCAATAAGAGGAATAATGAAAATATATACATAATTATTATTATCTATGAAGATATATAAATAGTTAACATTCTTTTTAAAGATATTTCACATCAATATCTAGATCCACACATAACACCCATCCCACCTATTCTCTACACATATGCTAATAGAGGTATTTTACTGTAAATTTATAAAATTATAAGGATAATCATACACCAATCCTTGATAGTTTACCCTAATAATTTGGTCATGGGTTTGAGTATGGTGAAATTTCATTAATTTATTAAGGTTTATCCTACATTGGCATTGGAATTTGTTTATTTTTTAATTGATTTCTATAACCCATGTATTTTTAGAGAGCTTTTCTTCATCACATTGATTTTTAATTTGACCATATAAATAGATGTAAATACAACATATTTCTTCATAAGGGATTTTATTTTTAGTTAGTTACAAACATATATATTATTTATCTTATTTATTAGTTTCATTATAATATATTTACGGATAACTAAAAATCAAATTATGGTAAATTTAAATTAAAAATGTTGGAAGAAGTTTCCTTGTTTCCAAGATTGATTTTATTTTTATTTTTACAAAGATCCATTTTTAAATTAATTAAAAAAATTATACTCCCTCGATCACTATTTTTAAAAAATGATGAATATTTATTGTATTATTTTAATAGGAGATCCCAATGCAATTCCTACATAATTATTTTGTGAAATAATTGAATATAGAGAAGTATATTCTTAGAAATAATTTATTTATTATAATGAATATTTTAAAAGGGATGAAGATATTATAATTTATATTATATATTTTTTTTTAAAAATCGTATATAAATTAGATTAAATAAAAATTAAATATTTAATTATGTGATTCTTTATTGACAATACGTGGATTTTAATTTACAATTCTAACTATTAAAAAAATTCATGTAGTGGTTTTAATATTATTTAAATGAAATTTTAATTAATTTATAAATTAGAATTTATGATAAAAAATTATATAATAAAGCAATAATATAATAATTTTTTTAAGTATTTAATTATCATTGATTAATTATTATTTAAACATTATTCTTTATTATTATTTTAGAACACAAATAATTTTAGGAAGAGATTAATGGTGTGGATATAAGAGTAATAAATTGTTTGACATCTAAGGATATTTTATACATTTTAATAAATATGCAATTATTTTTTATAATCAAACTATTAAAATTAACTTTAGTTTCCAAGAATGATTAAATATGGGAAGATCATTTTATGAGAAAGATGATCGAAAAAAGTAATTTCATTATAAAATGAGTGTAAAAAGAAAAATATTTAAAATAAAAAACATAGAAAGAGTTAATTTATCTGTATAAATTATAATAGAGAATTATAAAAATATAAATTAAATGAATAATTAATGAAGTTAATATCATTCATAAAATTAATTATGAAATAAATGTAATTTTCACTACCCAATTTTAATCATTATTTAGGAATTTTTCATTTGAGTGAATATGTGTATATGGATTCAATGAATTTCATGTAATACAAAATTTATATTTCAATAATTTATTACTTTTCATATTTAAAATTATTTTCCAGTAATGTTAGTGTTGCTTTTTTTATGTATAATAAAATATTCATGCATATAGGTACATAAAAATATATTTTTTTAAATATTTTAAAAATTATGTTTTATATTAGAAAACGTCATTATAAAGATAAAGTATTCATGTTCTTATTTAAAATATAGTATTTTCATAATAATATTTGATATAGATAATTTTGAAAATATATGACGATTACTGTGAAAAACAAAACATTTATATTTCATTACCACACATTGGTTTCCCTTTAAATTAAATAAAAATTACTACAATCATTTAAAATTGATAAATTAATATTAATTTAATTTGAAAAAATTTATAAAATGAATTTAAAAATTCCACACTATGGTTATTGATGAAAAATATATCCCTACTGTTCCATGGTAATGGGATAAATGACACAAATATTTCCACTATTATATAAAAATTTATAATTATTTCTTGGTGGTTACTAAAATATTGTGAATATTAAATCCTTATACAATATTGAGAATGCTTTTTCAGTGGACATAGATTTTGATAAATGATTGTAAAAAATTTTATCTTGTATATAGTAATAAAAAAATTAAGTATTTTAGACAAATTAATGTATCATAGTATGGTGCCTATCGACTAGTCTTACATTGATTTAAAAAAATAATTTTTTAATTCTATGAAGAGAGAGTAAAAAACAATGAAAAAAAATTATTTCCATCCTTATTACTATATCCATATAAAAAATAACTTATCATTGGTCTCATTATACTTATAATCAAATATATTTTAGAAAACATTGAAGAGATTTTGGTTTTGATATTTTTCAATAAGTACATCCATTCCCAAGTATGTCTTAAAAAATCTTTCAAAAATAATATCAATTAATGTGAATTCAATAAAATTATTCAATTTATAAATATTTTGTATATATTTATCCTTATAATCCTTCCCATTAAGGAAAAATAATTCAATATATGTTTATGATAATTCCATCATTAAATGATTATTATAATGATATATAATTGGATACGAGTTGATGAATGTATTCCTAATTTTTAATTATGTTCATTTTCAAATCAGGAAACTTGTAGAACATTATATTTATATATAACTCAACTATTTATGATAATAATTATTTTTGATACAAATTTATTACAGATTGAAATCCAATATGATAAAATGAATGAAATTATGAAAATAAATTTTTTTTTCATTATTTTATATTTAATTTTAACTTTTATACACTTAAATATATATTTTTATTTCAATAATTGAATTTTATTGCTTACAATATTATTCTTACATATGACTATATAAAAAATAATTTTAATTGAGAGTAAAATATTTATATTATAAAATATAATTATTGACCGAATAAAATTGATTAATTTTATAATTTATATAATGAAATTGATTTATAATATCTTATATTTATCAAATAGTATTTAAATCCATTTTTCTATTATGTAATATTAATGATAAAAATAGTTTTTCTGTTTGTAATTGTTTAATGAAATTGAGAATTAAAATACTTTAGAAGTTTTAGTTTTCCTAGTAGATTGATCTTAATCATGTAAAACATAAGAACATTATTTTTTTGGTGTAAGTAATTATAATAAATTTATAATACATGATATCATTTAAATGATGTAATTTTGATAGAGTATGGATCAAACACTAAAAAAAATTTATATATTTTAATTATAAATTTTTTCATTTCCTTATATGCATTATTCATTCCCATTATACCATTTGACACTTCACTATTTTTTGGATCAATTTGACACATCTACCCTTAATAATTCTTTTCTATCCTCCATGTAATATATTATATATATATTTTCTCAAAAAATTACTTCATCTAATTAGTAACATAACCCATCCTTTTCCAAATATTTTTTAATATATTTATTATCTACCAATTTTTTATATCATTTATAATATTATAAGTCATTAAAATATATTAATTATTATCCCTAAATTATAATAAATTGTACTCATATTATTCACTTACAAACAATAATGATAAATATTTTTTTTTATTTGTGATATTTAAGGATTAAAATATATATTTGGAACAAAAATATTATTTTTTATAAATGTTTTCCTTTATTTATTGTGTAATATATATTTTAGTAAATTTAAATAGGGGATTTTTAATTAAAAAGTATCATGAAAAATAAATTAAAATATAATTTATTGGAGAAATTAATTATGTTACTAAATATTTATGAAATGTGAAAATTAATGTTCAAAAATATGTAAATTTTAAATATTAGTTATAATTAATAATTATGTCATGTATCTCTATATATATTATGTGATATATATTTATTGTTAATTTAGGGAAAATAATTAATTTTTTTTGTAATTGATGTTATATATTAATTAATTAAATATACATATAAATTAAATTTTTAATAGAAATATCTCATTAAATTATATATATTTTTCTTATTTTTGAATTTAAAAAATTTGGAAGCTATTTTCATGTCTTTATAATTATCTTAATTGTTAATCTTCATGACTATAATTAAATAAAACTTATTAATATTTCACTTTTCAAGAATGTTAATTTTTTATGTTATTTTGTTAAACCATGTATGATTATTATGAATAAAAATGGATGGTTACAAATAATTTTTTAATATATGTAAGGACTGTTTCGAAGAGGTTTTTGAATTCGAATCAAACCATCCTGATCACCCATCTATAAATATTTCTCTATGTTTATGTCGTTTCATATATAGTGAATAGAAGAAAATGAGTAAAAAAATAACTTAATTTTTTATAGAATTTTCTAAATATAATAATTGATAACTAAATATAAGGAAAAATTTGTTATATCTACAGATTCATGTAATCATACAAAATATAAATAAGAATATTTCAAGACATGATTATAAGTTATCGTAGACCACATTAAGAAAATTAGAACCATAGTTTAATATGATCTTCATGATTTCCATATATGTTTTTAGGTGTTTCATTTTTCTTAAAATGAATGCAATAAATTTTATATTCTATAAAAATTATCAATTTTATTTAACTTAAAACCATATGAAAAATGGAGTTATACTGGTTTAAATAATTACCCACTCAACTTAACAGAATAATTGAAATGATAATAAATTTCCACTTTAATCATATTACGATAAAAAATACTATATTCTAAGGGAATAAACTATAAATGTATACATTTATGTAAAAAATATAACTATATAAAAAAATAATTGGCCGTTCTAAAAAAATACCAATTTATTCTACGTTTTCCAATAAGAATAATGAGTCAAATTTTTTAACATTTATTTTATTATTTTGAATTATTTTGTTATTTATATATATTTATGATTGATCAGGGACCTTATGTTATTTATGGTGGTAATAAAATTAATTAATTATGAATTATAAACACTTATACTTGATAAATTTTTTAAAAGGGATAAAACATGATAATGAGTACTATAAATTAGGGAAATAAAACATAAAACTGCCATATTATTTATAGACAGATGAATTGATTTTTCATAGTTCACAATAAAGCTTTCATAGTACATAGATAATTACATAGAAAATTTTTAACTTCTCTCCAAGTTTTTACATCAATAACATGTCTCATTTAGTTAAAATTTTAATTTTAAGAACCAAATAACTTTGAAATGGTTTTAAAATTTACATGATATGATTAAATGTTGATTTTAATACACTATGGGAGATGATGGTTATTTTTAATGGTGTTCAAAATGGGAAATTTGTTATTTTAGAAGAATTTTTTTTAATAACTATAATTCTAATTATGGTATTTATCATGATATAATATATATGAATCTTTTGTTAATTATAGTCATTAAAATGGTATATAATCATTTAAAATGAAACATTATATGAAACTATCCTTCAAAAAAATTATATGTTTTATTCAATTGAATAATTATTAATGTTGGATAAAATAATTAAATTGGAACTTGAAAACAATGTGCGCATGATACTCTATTAATATTTTATGTTCAGTTATAGAAGATACAAAATATATTTCATGTAGTGCCAATGTAATTGATGGGGAAGCACTATGAAGGGGTGTTGGATTAGTGATTATATCCTTATAAATTATTCCCCAAGATGTATACTCAGTGGTTTGATATAATGATGATTAAATAAATCTTTAAAACATTCCCACGCAAGTATTCAATAATAAAAAATAATAATAAAAAATAACAATTTTTTAACAAGGATTTTCTACAATTTGAATTATTATTTCCTTGTTGTGTTCATGTCTTATCCGAGACAAAAATTTATCACTAATATCAAAAAATGATTACAAAATGGAATGTATCATCCTTAAATAATGAATATATTTAGAAATAAAATATATTTTTCAATAATTGTTTATATTATATTTCTACATTATATGATTTAATAGACAAATAGAATAAAAATATATTCCACATCCTCTAGATACTCTAAATCCAATGAATTACATTCTTTGAATCCTTCACTATCAACATCATGAATTCATGCGTTTACTCCATAAATAATATTTATATCCATAACACATTCTAGTACCTGATTTTCATCATTTCTTCTATATCAACTATATAGATAATTATTATCCTCTTTATCAATCATTTTTATTTTTTCTTAATTTTATGGAACATTTTAGTAGGATCATCTAAATAATTTTCTATAACATTAATATGAAAAAATAGGATTTTTTTCTTATAATATATTCATCCAATTAAAACTATTAAAAAATTAATCTCTGAAATAATTAAGTCTTCAATCCTCATAAATAGAGTCCCAATTTTCTTATTTGAATCTTTAGAAATATCATGTAACCATCCTAAAAAAATATTTTTATATATCAATAAATTTCAACTTCATTGATTATTCAAATCTCCCTAATAACAAACATATCATTTTATATTCATCATCATGTGTTTATATATTATAATGACATGATTATTCTTACAAAAGCATGATCATTGTTTATTTTCTACACCATTAATTTAATGAATCAATGATAAAAAAATTTTCATTATGATATGTATTCAAAGAAAAACATTACAAAAGTTTCTTATTCAAATTACATATTCCGTTTGAAGATGTGATTAATCTTATGTGAACTATGAAAACACCATATTCTCTATGGTGAAAGTAAATTATACAATTATATGATACCAGGTCAAATCATCGTTATAAGAATGTATTTATTATACTTGTAAATAATACACACACTTAATCATATATATCTGTATGTTATTCATAACAATTCATCAAAATAATATATATTAATAAATTAATATTTTCTAACAGTGTACAAATTCTATAGTGTGATTCTAATTTAATATATAATATCCTACATTAACCCTTTAGTTTTTTATAAACATAGAAATATTTTGAATCTTGTTCATACTTATTCAACTCAACTCATAACCAACAAAACAAATATCTGTATTTTCTAAAATTGACACATGAATATTTTTAAAAATATTCAACTAACTAAATTATGTATATAGTGAATTCAATATAGATAAAAAAATTGCATATGCTTATTAATTCCCAACATTGAATTTTCTAACCATTAAAATCACACTAGTTCTTACAGACTTATGATATCAAATGATTTCTAAAATATATATTTTTTTAAAACATTCAACAAGTTAACAAAAAATCTTTATTATAAAATAATCAATTGATGACTTTAATTTTTTTGAGTGATTATTAATAATTCCCGAATAATGATATTACAAAATTCACCCATTTCTTCTATAAATATAGATTTTGAGTCCATAAACTTGAATAACATGACTTATATACTATTGTAACCATTTGATAATGGAATACAATTAAATATAGGGTAATAAAAAACCCCGTATTTATCTTAGAAATTATGAACATGCATTTATCTCATAAACTACGTAAATGTTTGCATTGGAATGACCATTTTGAAAACATTGATAATATGATTTATTATTTAATAAATTCAATCCTAAAATCCACATTTTAAATGAAATCCTTGAGACAAGTAAAATTTGTACCATTTTGTATTGATTTAGTGTGTTTCACTGAATTCCATATAAATCAATTTCTCTCAAATTGTAGTATGAATTTAAAAATTGTTTCACAATCTCCAAATTTTAGTCTACAAACTATTATATAAAACACTTTCATTATTTCAATGAGTTTTTATAATATATTTAATATTCCACAAAATTATGTATCAAAATGAAAATTTTATCACTCCCAACACCAGCTAACAAAAAATTCATATAAAAACCTATTCACAGGGGATATATTTTCTGTCATCATAGTCTCTGGCCCATTTTCCATCATCATAAAAAACATTATTTATTGATTAACATGATCTATATTGAAATTCATACTTTTTCCCCTTGATTTATTTACTATTCAAATGATAAATGGAATGTGTGAATCCCTATGATCACAAACCAATCAGGAACACAATATATATGAGATGAAAATGGTTGGTATTTAAGAATTCTAATATATATACATTTTAATTATCCTTATAAAATATCATGAATGTATTTCTATCTCAGAATATCATTTTTTTTATTTTCTCTAAAAATTATAGTCGTATATATTAGTTTTTTCCCTCTATTACATATTTCAATAAAAATTAAATGGTATGTGTTTTTTGAGAGATGAAAATTAAATTCTCATTCAATAAAACATTCAATATAAAAAAATAATTAAATATATTAAATAATTGAAATCACAAGAATTCAATAAAATTTATTTCAAACAATATTTTAGACTAAACATTGTGGAACATTAAATATATTATATCCATATAAAAATGATAATTATGGAATATATTCTCATATCCATTACATATATCATGTTTGCTGACATCATATTAGTGTATTTAATTTCATTTAATGTCATATCCAACATAGATTACCAATTTAAAGTGGCTCATCTCTATATATACATTAACTTCTTCAACTATCACTATATTGTCCCATCATATTCAATGATAAATCCATCAGTATTCCCAAAAATAGATTGTACTAAATATTTCTATTGAGTAAAAATAACTTCACATAAATATAAAAAATCATTTATGTCATTCAAATGGAAAAATATTTTACTATTTATAGGGATTTGGGAATTGTATTGTCTGATAATATTTCTATAAATTCAATGCATTCAATTTTTTAATTGTCTATTCACACCAATATGGATGAGTTTTATAAAACCATAGAATCTTAAGTGGTATTATTTATAAAACCAAATTGGTTCAATAAATGATATTTTCTTATAGTATTTAATAAAGTTCCTTATATAAGTAATTATAAATTTAGTCAATATCCACATTAGTATAATTTATCCATTAATGTTCGGAAAAATTACTATCTGATTGATGGCTAATTTATCATAAAAATTAATTTTCTTATATTATCTATGTCATATTATATTATATAATGGTGTATCTTATAATCCTATTATATTTTCATGTTCAATATAAATACGAAACATTTGTAACTTCTCATTTTTAGGTTCACTAACACACTCAATATCCTTATTTTGATCACAATTTATGAAATGTGTTATTTGATTAATTTCTTATTTTTCTATCACTCATTTTTTGAAATTTATTCTTCGTATTATTCAATTAAATGTTACCGCTTCCCTTGTATAAATTCATTATAAAATATTCTGCCTTTTTTTCTATCAATCATTCAAATGATGGGATTTTATGTCCTCATAATACATGAATTACCAAACACATATAAAAACATATTATTGGGATTCCTCATTTACATCATTTTGCAACCAGTATTTTATTACTCATGAATCATCAATACTGTATTTTTTATTATGCACTCTTGTACGTAAAGTGTATTATAAAAATATTTTTAAATGATGGAATTCAGCAACCTTGGTTCCTCATATATCATCCACGGATCATATTTTCATTCATAAAACACATTTTTATTATGGTGTATATAGGGAACCCTATTGTTTCCATATCTCATTATAAAATTGTTATGATTGATATTAATATCTAGTGAAATTCCATATATTTTTAGTTATTAAATGTTTTATAATTTCACAACAACCATTCTCAAATTCCTTATAGAGTAACATGTTCTTAAATAATTATTCTCTCATATTTTTTTTAAGACTAAATTTTATATTATAGTGTAATAATAAATTTTAAAAATATAATTAATATCACTACTATTGAATTAATTCATTTTTATCACAATTATTGAAGACTGTATTCTTTTAAGTTTCATTGTGGACTGAATTTCCTCATTATTATTAGATATATTTCTAATTTTCCTTTTATAATATGTATCATAAATAGTATCTCATTATCTATTATATTAGATAATGTATCTCACCACATACCCAATTGATATTTAATTAACAGTCCATCGAAAAATATTCTCATTTGTTTTATGCAAGAGATTATTCTCATCCATTGAATATAGGAAATGAGCCATTAGAATTCCCAACATAGAATAGATTACCCCTTAATCTGTATCTAATAGAGGTATTGCTTCCATCTTTTTTTATTCATAATATTATATACATTTGATTTACCAGAAAGTTTTGTTAGATCCAAAGAAGTTTTAAACTATATAAATTTAATATAACTCATTCTATGTAACATAACTAAATACCAAGTTCATTAATTTGAATATGTGACTATTTAACCCATATATACTATTGATAACTAAATATGAATATTCAAATTACTATTTGATGGAGAACAAATAAATATTTTCTAGATAATTTTAACAAAAATGTGACAATTTTAGTAATTTTTGGATGATGTGTTGGAAATTTATTGGGAAGAATTATTTAATTATCCATACGTGTTGTCATAGTAAAAACTAATAAAATACATGTCCATTAAACATCCTCTCTAAATTAATAATTAAAAAATTATTTTATTTATTTAATAAAGTATATTAATGGTTTAGGTTCTTGGAAAAATATTTACACATAAAAATTTTGAATAATTAAATGGTCAAGAAAAACTAAACATTATTAACAAGATATTTAAAATATTTCCAAAATTCAAATTTCAATGGTAATGAAATGAGAATAGGGTATTGGATTAATAAATTATGTTTGATAATAACCCACTCATGGACTATGAAAAATATAATGCATCCCTGAATCATTCCCCTAATAGTGACATAGGATTTTCTTATATAAATATTACACATTGTTATTTAAATATTTTTATGTTACACTAACATGTGCTTGAGGACCATACTATTTTAGTCTCATAAGATAATAGAAACACTATTTTATAATATAATGAATGATCATAACCATCTATCAAAATTATCATATCGCAAAGCACCCAACTTGAACAGTAATACATAACCTCAAAATAGAAACACAATAAATAGTGATATCAGATGCTATGTATGGGTAAATGGTAGAGATATCAATGATCACAAAAACATAAAATAAGAATAAGGTTGTGTGAATATAACAATGAAAATTAAAAACCATACCATTCATAATAGATATTATAAACATGGGTGATGGTATAATGCTCAGAATTTCAAAAGAAATGAATCATAAAAACCTTTATGAACCATGAGATCATTAATTGTCACAGGAATATGAAAAACCATAATACTATTTCATTTTCAATATGTTTTAATAAAAATATGTTAACTCATTTAGTTATGTACATGATATTTTTCCCTATCATAAACATATAGACATGAATCTGGGTACCTTCATGTACTTATGAACTTGAAAATGGGTCCACGAAAGAACTTATAGACTTGAAATCAGGTCTACACCTATACTTATGTTAATTAAATCTTGTCCATGTATTACCATATAGAAGCGAAGTTATGTACACACATAAACATATAGAAAATAAAGTAGTTCCATGCATCAACTTATGTAAATTATAGTAGGGGCACCATATCATTGTGAACCTCAAATAATCATCAAGTATAACATTATCAACTCATGAGTTTTCCATTGTTTCCCAATCCATCATATGGATTTAATAGAACCAACTTCCACATAATTCTAAAAATTACACATAAATTCTACAATATCATAAGTCATTCATAATAACATAACCCATATAAATGATGATATTTATAAACCTATCATCATATCATAAATATGGATAAGTCATATGTTTAATAAATTATTAATCATTTCAATATATCATAACACATGGATATCGAACATGTTTTATAAAAATATAACCATTTTATTAATTAACCCTTCTGAGAAATTATATGTGTAACCACCCAAACTATTATAAATTAAATTCCCCATTTTAAATTAATTAAATTCGTTATTATGTTTTATGGTTATGGAAAGAAAGCAAACTTTTTTAATTATATACCACTCAATTTAAAATACTATTAAGTATCATTACCATTGATAACAAAAATGTTTAACAGTGATCATGTGATCTGTATAAATATAGAGTTTTAAAAATCCAATTAACACAATCAATGTAAATGTTGACCCCAAACTGTATGATCATACCCTATGAATTCCATTTATGAGATCTTCTTGGGGAGATATAATTTCTGGGATTTCCTTTGATCAAGACCTAGAAATTATCCAACATTTATAGCATGAGTAAACCACTTACGTGAGAAGTTCAAGCTCCTTGAGATCATGGCCCAAACAATTGTCACCAAACCACCCCACAAATGTCCTAACATCATAAACATTACTCTTATAGTGTTTGTTTGTGTATTAAAAGGATATATTTAAATACCCTACAAATATGAATATGCCCATTTTTTATAGAATAATGAATATATTTTCATCATATTACTATTACTTTATGATTGATTTTAATTTTGATATAATAAAATTAAAATTTTATTTTTTTCTTATATTAAAATTCATTTAATTAGTTAATTATTTATTTATTTATTGAAAAAAATTATATTAATATTTTAAAATAATTATTATCGTATATAAATTATCATATAATTTAATGGATTTAAATGTAAATATTATAAGGGTCAAAAAAATGTTATTATAAAAATATATCATTTTTAATAAATATCTTTTGTAATTTTAAAACATTAAAGGTACATTTTTTTAATAGTATTTATATTAAATGAATACATTTTTGGGATCGTTATTTCAAAATTATCTAATGGTGATTTTTAAATAATTTTTCGGTACAATGAATTTTTCACCAAAAAAGTAAATACTATATAAATATACTTTTGAAATATGAGTTCATATTGTCCCAAAATTTATGTAATAAATAATATAAATGGTATCCAACTCCAAATATATGTTTTACCCTTAAAAAATCTATATTTATTTTTATTTGATTTATTTTTTGAATTCTTTACTATCCTCCAAAACCAATAATAATTTTTATATTTTTAAAATTATTTCCTTAAGAGTGTAACTAACCTTCTAAAAAAAGTGATTTATTTTAAGGTGTTCAAGAAAATAATTATAAAATAATAAATCACTCTCATTTGGTATAAACCATGGGAGAAAACCTTGGGATGGTTTGTTATTTTATATATTTGATTATATAGAGTCAAAAACCTAAATAATAATGAAATCCCCATTAATTCCTATATAAATGCTCCCAATACCCACATTATTTTCACTAAGACTAATTGGAGCAAGACTATACTCTTCCATACACTTTTAAGATTCCCCACATTATTCCCTTAAACTCTCAAGAATCCACTCTAATGATTTTAATGTCACACACTTTAGTAAGTGACACTCTTATCCTCCTTTCATATTCAATCACCTTCTTAAAAATTACGTAATTTTATTTCAATTGGATATATTTTAATTAATTTATAATCATTCCATTACATCCCAAGTAATTTTATTTTAATGAGGGATTATTTATCCTCCATCAATTGGATACCTACCAAATCTGTTACCTTGATGAAATTCTGTTTGGGATCCTAACCTCCTCTCCATTATTAATTTTTCTTATGATCTTATGCATTCTAATACAATTTTACAAACTTGAGAAATATAGTTACATGTCTCTATTATATACACTTTTATGTCCAAAATAGGAGATACCCTATTTTATCTCATCAAGCATTTTTTGAATTTGTATGTAACTTCATTATGTTTCTGAACATTCACCGAGAATTTCCAGGTCAAAACAAGTATTTAGTAAGTACCATACCAATTTTTTATATCCAAGGTATTCAACTTTATGCACATATAAATACTTTTTTGGGGACTTAAAAGTATTAAATCGATATTCATTTATCATTGAATGCATTATTATGATGTAACAATTTATGTTCTATGATCTTTGTGGCACGATTAAGCTTGAGAATGAAATTAATATGTTGGGTGTGTGTTTATAGTTATCCAATGCATTGGGTAATGTTTAGTATCATGATAAATAAAGTTGATATAATTATTGATAATAATTCATTTATTGGATTTTTTACATAATGATGTATTGTTGTGTTTATCATTGACCTATGTTTATGATTCAATGTTTTAAGTTGATTCCAAATGTAACACATTATGAATAACATGTTATATCATGCATTATTATTCATGTTCCTTTGGTTCCTCATTGATTTTCCTATTATATAACATTATCACTTATACCATGTTAATTTAAATTAATGTGATTTATATACCACACCTTTCTTATGTTTTTCCCCATGTCAACCCATTCAGTTTTATTTTGGAAGTAGAATTATGAGCATGTTAAAGAATTTTTCAATAAATATGTTGTAATTCCTATTTTATATTATTATGTAATGTACCTAATTTCCAAATACAACAAACTTCTTGATCCTTCAAATTGTATTAACTATAGTATTATTCACTAAATAAATTGTTAATGTGAAATAAAGACATTGGATGTTATAGTTGGTACTAAAGATCAATTTTAGTTACTTTTGGGATTAGGAATAGAAAACTATAAAAAATGCCTTATGGATAACACTATGTAAAAGTAAATATCCCAAATTTTTTACGACATAGTATCATAGATATCAGGAAAATACATCTCTATATAGATTATATTGGTGGTTGTTGTTTTTGAATAGATGTGTATAAGAGTAACAACTCAGACAAGGTGTTCTTGGATTGACTTTGGGAAACCTGTTACACAAAAACAGGCCTTAATGTTCACATAGTTTGACACTCCTAGTGTATATTATTTGGTTAATTTACATTCTCATTACAAACCACTATTAATAGATCAAAAAATCCACTATAAATATATGAAATAAAATAAGTCAGCGATACCATGGATTGACACCTAAAAATTCATATGTTAGGTGAATACATGTTAATTATATGTTATACCTTTAATGTCATCAGATTCCTTTTTATGTGATAAATAGTCTAAAAATAATCATCCATAGTTTTTCATTTATTCTATCTGTTGGATAACAATATGATGAATCATGTAAATAATCGATGTGAAACACAATGTGATGACTACCCCAACGAGATTCCAAACCTGATGGGAGTAAGAATCAATAAACTTATAACAATACTCTGTCAACTAACTCATGTACAAAATGGAATCCAAGATAAATTGCAGTTTCCAAAAACCCCTAAGATATGACAAGCCATAATCGAGATCTTCAATGGAGAAAGTATTAATACTTACAATGTTTTTTCTGATCCCTTAATCACGGAACCATGGATCAACTCTAATGATAAAATTTTATCCATCCTTATATCTTCAATAATAGGGAAGGTTCTCCTTTTAGTTTATCGCATGGAGGGAGAATCTAATTAGTGTTGGATATTTATCAAAAATAAAGAAACATGAGGAAGATAATGATGTTATTGAGTGGAATGTAATCTGGAAAATATTTTTTGAAAAATATGTTCCTTGAACTCTATGTCTTAAAATGTAAATATATTTCTTTTCCCTATAGAGAAAAAGTTGATGAAATCATTATGGATAATGTGGAAAATTTCACAAGACGTGAATTATAGGCCTATGGCTTTTTCATTACCCTCAAATTCAAATATAAACTCTTATTTGGTGGGATAAAACCTTGTCTACGAAAATCCCTAGAGATCCATGACATAGATAGATATGATAAAATTATCGGATGTTACTTCACAGTCAGAATGTATAACAGTGAATTCCATTACTTTCAAGGGATAACACGTGAAAAGTGCAATTTAATTCTAGAGGACTTATGGTAAACCTAATGGTTCAAAAATATTCACTATCCCACTTGTAAATAGTGTAGGAAGAATAATCCTGGAAATTTCTTTAGGGGAACGAAGAAATACTTTAAGTTTGTGAAATGACACCTAACTTGCAATTTCTGAGAGGAGAACCCTTACAATGTGATAGAGGAATGGAATGCTCCAGAAAACCCTCTAGGAATTGTACATTAATTAAATAGTAAACAAACATTTCCCTTTGAAAACCAAAACCCTAACCCAAGATTTTATTCAGACAAACAACATCCTTCAAGGTAGCAAATGAGATCATTTTCCAACACAACTACTGAGATGGATCCCGAAAACAAATATGTGACATGATCTCTAGTTATTTATTCAGTAATAGTGAACATATCATTTGATTTTGGTTCTATGCATTACTTCATATCTTGAATTATTAGTATAAATATTCCCACACCACCAAAAATCATGAAGGTAGATATGGAAATGAAAACATAGAAGTGAATAAATATATCATCCCAAGAATGTAACTACTCTCCTATCATAATTTTTGGACTAAACATCCTAGAGAAATTTTTTGTACTTTATTTAGTGTAATTTGATAGAATTATTAGCATGGATAGTTTTTTCCCACATAGATCCAATAAACATTTCAGTAAGAAGGAAATAACCCTCTATATTTCGAATAAAACCATGATTCAATACATGTCAAAGGAAGATAATGAATATATTTTAGCATCATCATCTTAGGCATGGATATTATTTCCCTATGATAAATCATATATATATCAACTAATTGATTATAAATCTTTAATCATCCTTGAATAAATTCTTATTGTGAGAGAAAAAGATAATGTGTTTCCTATGAAATTTCCTAGTCTTAATCCTAGATGAGAGGTTGAATTTTTTACGGAGATTTTATGTGGGGTGTTTCCACTATACAAGGCACCATATAGAATAGATATTTTGGGACTTGAGGAGATGAAGAAAAAAATATAGGAGAATATGGATAAAGGGGTCATATTCATATTTGTTTTACAATGGGGTGAACTATCTCCCTTCATTATGAAGAAGGGTGGGTCCATGTGCCGTTGCATTAATTATCATCAACTCCAAAAGATCATGAGAAAGAATAAGTATCATATGCCTCAGTATGATGAATTTTTTTGATCAGCTACATTGTGCACAATACATATCTGAGGATGATCATCTATTAGAATATTATATATGGTAAAGAAGTAAGATATCCCCAAGGCTGATTTCCATACAAGGTACAAGCAGTATATGTTCATAGTGATTCCATTCGCAATGAAAGATTCTCTAGAAGTCTTCCAGGAATTGATGAGTAGATTTTATCGATTTTCCCTCAACAATGTTATGGTAGTCTTTGTAGATGACATTGAAATATGTTCAAAAAAACATATAGGAGCATGAGGAGGATCTATTTACTATTCTCAAGATCATACAAAAGGGAAGCTTTATTCTATGTAAATAAAATGCAATTTTTAGTTGGTGGATGAATCTTTTATGGGAAATATAATAACAATAAATGGGATATATGTGGAACCTTTAAATAAAAAACAATTGATGAATGGATGAGTCCCATATTCATGGAACATATTCGTAATTTCCTGGGGTTAACTAGGTATTATCACCAATTTGTGAAACATTTATCACTATTATCATACTCTCTTATCATGTTAACATGAAAGGGAGTCAAGTTTTATTAGAATGAAGAATGTGAAGAGATGTTCATTTTTTAAATAGAAGTTTCATAAAAGTGTCTTTTCTCAAACTACCCCTAGGTGGATAACTTTTTGTGGTATTCAGTGTTTCCATGAAAATGGGATTGGCCTATGTGTCGATAAGAATTAAAGAAGTTATAGACTATGCTTAAAGATATATGAAATTTATTGTATATAACTACAAATATAATGATTTGGATATGGATATATTGATCTACACATGGAAAATATTGCTGGATTGTCCCTTTGGGGGGAATTGTAAAATATATACGAACCAAAAAATCCAAATGTATAAACTCATCTAGAAAGGTCTGAACATGCACCAATGTATATGATTATGTTTAATCAAGGAATAAAACTTCTCAAGACACTTCTATCCAAGTAAAGAGAATAATGTGGATGATTCTCTATGTTGAATTGATCCACCATATTATATCATCCATGAGAATGTACAGGGATGTGATCTTATTAAATTCAATAATTATGGACATTGAAATCATAAATTAAAGAACCTTATTAATCCTTTCAAAAATTATTTATCAACCATGTCATTTGGAGAGGTTAATGTATGCTCAAATAAATCATGTGGGAATTCATATGAAAGAATAAACTATAAGTAATGGGAAATCCTTAAAGTTCAATGTTAATGAAGATGGAATTGTGATATTTTGGTTAGTAATATGTATTCAATAAAGTCCTTGGATAATAAAATAACTATTGGATAATTCATATACTTATACATTCTCCATTAACCCCAAATAAATAAAGTTGTATCATGATCTATGTAATCTCAATTGGTGGGATAATTTGAATACGGATATTTTTTAATATACATGAAAATTTTGATTATATCCGAAATTGATAGTTGAAATGAATATGTATACATTGGAATCAAGACAATTAACCAGACCAATATAGAAATGAGATAAAATATCTATAGATATAATCACTGGAAATCTGAAGACATATAGAGTAAAAATGATATCTTAGTTGTTGTGGATCATCAAACAATTCCTGGTCACATTATCTCATTTTGAGAGGAATTCTCATCTTATAAACTATCACAAATATAAATCAAATATATTTTAGGATGTATGGAGTACCAATTTCAATTCTATCTGATCTAGATTTGAATTTTAAATACATGTTCTTGAATAACATCCAACATGAACTAAACACTAAGATAAATATTATAATGAAATATCATCCAAAAACTAATGTCTATTCATAGCAGACTATTCAAACACAAGAAGACACATTGAGATCTTGTATTATGGTCTTCAATGGAGGTTGGGACCAACATATTCTTATGGACATGTTCTCATGAAAAATAATTTTTAATATAAGCATCTAAATGGTTCCATAAGAAGCCCTTTATGGGTAGTGGTGTAAAACACTTTCATGTTGGGATGATGTTGGGAAAACTGATTTTTCTTAAAATGGTTGATGAAATAGTGGAAAGGATAAAGCCATTAATCACCACCTCGAGGTTACTCATATTCAACATTATGGATATACTGAAAATCATCGACGATGCCTAGTGTCTAATTTTAGAGACATGGTATTACTATGAATTTCCCCATGGAATAAATTGATTATATTTTTTAATAAGGGAATGCTTAGTCCATGATACATAAACACCTTTTATATCTATGATCACATCAAAGTAGGTGTCTACTAACTATAAATTTAACCAATCCTTTCACAAGTACATGATGTATTCCATGTATCACTCTAGAAGAACTATATACCAACCCCTCACATTTACAAAATCTATTGGTGATACCAATATAGAATGATTATTCCTTTTAGGATTAAGCTATTATGATAATAGGTCCTAGAAAAACTGTTATATGACATAAGATAATTGACCTTGTCATATTGATGTGGAGAAATTAACTATATGAAGAAGAAATATTGGAAATAGAGGAGGTGATGAAGCAGATTTACCCACATCCTTTTTAGTGTGGGAAAATTCAATTTCAAGGGAGAAATTTCTTAATGGGATAATACCTTAATGACCCGAACTATTATGAATAAAATTAACTTTTTTTAATTAATTAAATGTATTATCATGTATTATGGTTATAGAAAACACACACTCTTATTTTTCTTTTTTATACCCAATTTTATTTTAAATACCATTATGTATCATTAACATTGATCATATATTTGTTGAACATTGATCGCATGCTTAGAAAAAATATAGGGTTTTAAAAAATATAATTGATGTAGATAAAAATGTGATGGCCTCAATATGTAGTATTGTACCATATAAAGCTCATTTATTAGAGATACTAAGGGTAATATTAGTTCTAGTATTTTCTATTCATAAATCCTAAGCTAAGATCTAATAAATTTCGAATGAGAAAATGTATTTATGGGAGAAGTTCAAAAAAATCGAGATCATGACCCAAACCATGTTCACCGAACCACCAAATTAATGTCCTACAATATGGAACCTTACTATTATAGAATTTTTTGTTTTAATAAATTGATATGTATAATGATCCAAGCAATAGAATTATGTACTAATATTTTTTGTAATACTTTATAAATGATTTTTTTTATAAAGTAAGGAAATTTTATTTTTGGTTAATATTTAAATTTGATTTATAAATATATGAATTAATGGGTTTTTATATAAATAATATTTTAATATTATTTCATAATTTTTTCATATATAACTGATCATATATTTTTTGGGACGTCAAATGTAATTTTTCTAAGGGTATGAAAACTATTATTGTCTAAAAAATCCCATCATTTTCAATACATGTTAGTTATTATTTTAAAAGTAAAAAACTCACATATTTATAAAATTATATAGATAAATTGAATATTATTATTTGAATTATAATTTCAGAATTATCCAATGGTTAATGTTTCAAAATTTTCTTTGATGGTACCATTTTTGACTAAAAATTAAATATCATGCAAATATAATTTGTGTATTCTGACATCACTTTGACCAAAAAGTGATGTAATAAATAATATAAATGGTAAACAAGACCAAATATATATTTTAACTTTAAAATAATATTGATTTATGTATATTTTATTTATTTTGAAAAGAATTTATGAATCCTTGAAAGCAAATAATATATTTTAAGGTTTTATAATCATTTATTTAAGAGTGTGACTCCCCTCCAGAAAGTGAATTATATTCATTATATTGGACCTTTTCCTTTATAAAAGAAAAATAACATCCATTGAGCTCAAACCTTGTGAAAACCCCATGGGATTGTTTGTGGTTTTTTATATTTTCTTACGTAGAGTCCAAAACATAAATAATAAATAAATCCCAAATTTTCATATATAAATCCACCTATATCCACATTATATTCACTCAAAATCCATGGACCATGACAAGATGATTCCCTCCACTTTATAGAGTCCTCCCAAGGATCCCCCATGCTCTCAAAAGCCACTCCCATGTTTTTGAAGTCACACACTCAAGGAAGGGACCTTCCACTCCACCAAAATTCAAGCACCTTCATTGAAATTTGATCTTTTATTTTCAATTTGTTATATTTTTATTCATTGATAATAATTCATATATTGTAAAATAAATTATCATTAAAATTTTTTATGATCCTCTAAATGTGATTATAAATAAGGAATTCTTAGTTAGTTAAGTTTATACACAGACTGATGGAATTGGTGTCACAGAAACATTTTCTCCAATGGAGAGACTGTAGTCGATCCTTATTTTTCTTTAAATGTATATCCAAGTAGGATATAAACATTATTAGATGTATGTCAAAGATTCATTCTTTAATGGTTTTCTTGAAGAAGTCTACATTGAATGACTACTGTGTTTTATAATTGGTAACAATGCAATTATGGTTTGTAGAATGAAAAAGGAACTCAATGTTCTGAATAAGGTACCACGAGCATGGTATTATTCTTCAGATTATTATATAATGAAGGTAGAATTTGAATAAGGATGTTTCAACCATAATCTGTATTTGAATAATTAAACGGATTATCATTTTTATGTTGATGGTTTATGTGGATGATAATATATTTGGAGGAATCAAGCAAAAATTGATTGAAATTTTTTCCAATCTCATGAAATTGGAATTGGAAATTTAAAAGGATTCATTAAGACATGTTCATTTTTGTACTTTATGTGATTCAGAATAGAGATTACACATTCAATTTTCTAGAAAACATTTGACATTGATTTACTAAATAAGATAAATATTCCTGACTCTAGCTTAATATTTATTTCAATTGTAGTGGGAACAAATCATAGAAAGCTTGAGGATGGGCCTTATATGTATCCCTCCATGTAAAATAAAATCACTTGAATTCTATTGTACATTAATAAAACATGGAAATATATCATCTTTTTAACATGCTTAGTGGCCCACAGTCAATGTAGTCCAAATGAAGAATGTTTTTTCAGTTAAAAGAATCATGAGGTGCATTCAAGGTATTCACAATTATGGTTTATAATTCAGGGTAGGAAGAGATAAAAAAATATACATTTTTTATTCTGATTGGGATGGATATAAGGTTCATAGAAAATAAAAATATGGTTGTGAATTATTTATTGACAATAAATGTGTGGGTTGGATGAGTAATAAATATGAAATTACTTTTTTTAGTACTGATAAAAGAGTGTATATATCTACTATAAAAGATTGAACTCAACTATTGTGGATGACGTAACAACTAACTAATATTAGTGATGAGGTTAAATAGTTGATGGTGAATCATTGTGATAATAAGAGCATGATAGATCTTATGAATAATGTTTTTCATCATTATCAAATGAAACTTATTGAAATCAAATATAACTTCATCAAGGAAATTGTGGACCAATGTGTTGAATAAACTGGATCATGATAGAACTAATGTCCATGTGGATTTAATTATGAATAATCTGTTGTAGAAACATGTGTTTGGGAAAAATAAATTTAACCACAGTGTTCAAACACCTCCCATGGCTTGGGGAAGTTATAATGAGATCCATATCCTTATTTGTGTCATCTATTTTAATCCTCTTTTTGGAAGTGAAGCAGTTTTATGGGGGGATACGATCTAGGGTGACTTTTTTTAGCACAAAAATTAAAAATATAGGTTATTTGAGTTTATTTACAAAGGGTAAGAATTGATAAATTAAATTACACAAAGGGGGAGAGTGATAAATTATATGCTTTTATGGTTTTATAATTTTCAGTTTTTGAAAAACCATGAAATGCTTCTGTAACATGAAGATACTTATGTTATTTTTGGAAAATGTCATAGCTTAGCTTGGACATATTTCGTCATTCCTAAACATGAGAATCTAATTCATGGTTCCCCTCTTGTTTTCACACTGATCATTTCCCACATATACATTAATTATTTAATTACATGTCTCTCTCATTTCATCTTTTGATAAGTGGATGGTGCATTATTTAATTTTTCAGAACATTTATCATATACCCCATGAAGAAGATTGATGGAAACAAGTATTTTAGATGCTGATGTTGGAGAAAATATTATTGTTTTAATTAATCCACACTAGGTTTGTCATTTAGTTATCAAAGAATGTGGTATTTCGTTTCAATATGAAAAGAATGTTGATTGTGGTGTCATTTTCTAAGGTTGGACAAATTCTTGAGTACAAAATTTTGATAATGGACAAATGTGTTTTTAGAAAAGGAATTTTTTAGAATTTTGTGCTTCATAATCATCTCATCAAAATATATAAAGGGAAATAATATCATGCAGTTTTAATTTTTTTATTGAATAATCTTATGTTCCAAATACGACATCAAAAAGTGATTTACTCCTAACAGGTGTTTTGGGTTGATCACATAAAAATATAGAAAAGTCATCAGATGCATGGAAGGATCTTACCCACCAGATACAATTTCAAATTCAGGATTTCACGCATGGGGGTTATTTTTTAAGAAACATGATAACAGGGTCATTAATGTCTATAAATATTTTGATAACCCCTCTCAAGACTACGAACTATGTCCAAAAAAATATTATGTGGCTCTACCGTATGAAATAATTTCACACAGAAGACTTATGTGGTGTAAATCCCATGTGTAGAATAATCCTTGAGTCTCTGTAGACCAGGTAGATATAATGTTGGTGTTTCATGAAAGATAAGGGATATGTGAAATACGTATTATTTTAAACTTCAAAAACATGTTCACTAGAATTGGTGTCACATGTAGGTTCATCGTGGACCAATATTCATGATTTGAATATCTAGTTTGATTGATTTGTTATTTCAAGGGCATAAAATCAAGACATCAGTGAGGGAAGTGTCTCCTTATATACATAGACAATTTCTTCCATACCAATCTGTGGAGGAGGCCATCAAGACATTAAATGGAGAAACACTTCTCACAAAGTAGTGATTCGGGTGGAGACGATGTTAGTGTTATGTGAGAGGTATTTTTTATATCTAAATTCTAGTAAAGGAAGTGTGCCTAGTATAGAGTGACTTTTTGTGAACTTATTTATTTATCTTCTAGTAACAATTAGATGATTCAGTTATGACTAAAAAACAATTAGTACTTTATCCCTGGACTAGTCTTTAGAGGTGAACCCTTTAAAATCATTGTGTCCTCTTATTTCTGGTGATTGTTTGTTTCTTACAAGCTTCTATAAGAAATTATTAACTGGTTCCCAAAAAATTGGTACTAGATCCATCAGCTTAGAGGAAATTTTTTATACCTTGAGTCACCCCTCCCTTCTCATCGTGTTCCTGGATGCTTTAGATAGGGTGAATCCCTCCTCATTGAAAGCCATACCCGATATGGGTGGAAAATTACAAAGAACACATGTTGCATGGAAATAACAGCTTCAGCATGTTCAATAGGATGAGTAACCCATTATAGTAGCTGGACCACTTTATTTCAAAATGTGGACATGTGTTAGGAACCCTAGAATATTGTGAGGAAATCATGATTTAATGTTTCAACTAGTCTCTGGAGGGTCCTACATTTGTTTTATATATCCAACTATACTCATGGTCTATTATTAATTGGGAAGGTTTTAGATGGAATATCCTCTACCAGTTCATCTCCATTATGTGCAAGACATTTATTCCTAACCTATTGAATATAAATAAGAGTCATGATAAGTGAGTTGCAGACTTTGTATCCAAATGTAATAGATTCATTTATTCCAACAATATTAAATAGTAACAAGAATATCTACTATTGATGTACATGGGGAATTTGAAGAGTGAGATAGTCCAAAACCCCATCACCTAGAACTACCTAGGTGAATTATGATATACTTCTAGAAATTATCAGTGTTTTTAGGAATTCTTGTACTATACTAGACAATTTTCATAGTTGTCGCATCTTCCAGCTCGCACCAGAAGACCTGTAAAATCACTATCTTCTACCTCCATGCTTACAGAAGTTATGGATCAGATACATCTTCTAGATGATTTTCTAGAAGATCCAAACTAATAATAACACTATCAAGCTCATCATTTACTTAAAAATACCCTTTATTAAATACCTCACCATGTATTTCAACCATTACCAGAGAATTGGTCTCTAACCCCCCCCCCCCCCCATCAAGGCTAGGCTCCAAGAGTTGCATTCTCATAAAGATGAAACCCAACCTATTCCTTTAGGGATTCGCTAGTGTCAGGCTACATCATCTACTCTATAGAGAATGGAATTCGAAAACGTCCAAAATGAATGGGGATCCAGGAGGAGAAACTCACTAGAAACTTCTTTTACTAAATATAATACATGATCCTTGTCCACACTACCATGGAATTATTTGCGTTCAATGATTGGAACTAGGACCAAGTGGATCATGGAATAGATAAATTGGATCATGTTCTTACACAGGAGATGTATGAATCCTATAATCAAGGAATTTGTAGTGTATCCTCATGAAAATGGAATCTATATCTATGCCATGCAATGAACCAATATGATGACTGGTTGGCCTTTAAGGTTGGTACTTGCGCCAATGGTGTCATCCCTCCTATCGTGGGAATCCTCAAACCTCATGTGGTTTTTAAGCTTCCACAGACCATTTCCTTTTTATCTAAATCATAAAATTCATATCATAAATGAATTGGAACCTTAAACACAAAGGGTTATCAGGGTCTCCCACTACTGATGAATCTATCTCGCACTCTGAATGTCTTCATGCCTACAAAGTGGGGAGATGTTCCCAAGATCCACCAAATCATGGACTAAATAAATAAAAATGTTAATTAATTCACCTCTATAAATATTTTAAATCTATTAGACCTATTCATGATGACTATAATTGAGTAATTCCATGTGAACCCCAAGGGTAACTCCAGCTAACACCAATGAAGGAAATCCCAGAGTCATAAGAGTTTTTGTAATGATTAGCTAGAACCTAAAACTAGGCCATTCATGATAATGAGGCCACAATGAAGGTTATGAATAAATACCAGCATTCTCTTTCCACCCAGTATAATCTATTAGGCATGCCTCTATAGTAGACCTTATTAGGTGACTGAACTGCACAACTGTGACTACATTGTGATAAACTACGTACGTCTAGATCTAGACATCAAATTCCAAAAATTCTACTAGATTTTGTTTAGAGAAGGGAATATTTTAATTATTAGAGTATTTATAAGACTCTATAATTCACAATGGTTCATTTAGAATCATACCTTATTCCCATTCTATGTAACGACACTATACATGTAAACATACATACTTGTCTTGAAAATATGAAATGTTGAATCCCCTCACCACCATGCTTGCCTGGTTTTTAATCCATGTGACTCTATTCTTATCTAAGTAAATTAATGAGTCCCTTGGAAAATATTAAGAAAATAGCACTCCAAATTATAGTTGTGTTAGATTTTTTTGAGGCCTACTATGACGAGGAGGCTTAGACAGAGGAATATCAATCCATCGTTTTGTTTTATGGGAATGAATATGGCCTCCACATGAAGGGGAAAATACACCTATTTTAAATCACATGACTATTAAATGGAATATAGATCCAGTGATTCCTAGTGGACACTAGTTCAAGGATTAACCTCATCCTAAACCAAATTCTCCATAATCATGGATTAATTGAGGTAGTTTTGACTACCTCCAACTAGAATATTATGTTTTATGAAAAAGAGAAAAAAATATCAATGTACAAATTAATTAAAGACCCATTTCTGTGGCTTTAAATATGAACCACATTTATGGTAGTTTCATATTAACTCACCTAAGATGTGTGGAATGGTAGTCCCTTGCTTCATTTTCAAGAAAATTTCACCTATTTCTATCACCACTACCTCAAATACTCCCTAAATGGTCTTGTAGACATGATGTGGGGTAATGTATCCCCTATTAACTCATATGATTAAATCTATATGGATTCTAGCTACAAAAATATGGATGAAAATAAGTTTCTTACTAATAGAGTTGAGCACAAAAATGATCCCATGATCGGATATCCACTACAACCATTCTATGGGAAGACATGGATGACAGCTTTATTCATCAATATCATTGGTTAAAGGACACAATGACAGACCATGGGGCTCTCTTCGTTGTCTCTTTAATGAAGGGTTTTTATTTCCCAATAAATAAAGAGTTACTAGAAATCACATTTCACTCATTCATTAGACAAGACCATGTGATCCTAGAATCCCCTAGTCATGTGAAGTACCAAGAAATGTTCCCAATGGAATCTAATCAACAACATTACAACCTATTTTACAATGAAAGGTTGTCTCAATAGAAAATTATTGAACACCGTGTCATTAAAATAATGAACATTATATGATGTTGAAGGCCATATGGAATTGGCATGATAGATTCTATCACCACATTTTAGGCATAGATGGAACCCCTTGGTGGGGATTCTCTAACCACCCATATTAGCACTGATGCATCCCACTATTCAGATGGCCAGAATGAGACACCTTCTCACTCTGGTTCTCCTATATGATATAATGAAAATGATGTAGAATATATCCCTCCTAAATTAGAATGGATTGTATCCAACACCATATATTATTTATCCCAGGTGAACACTAATACAAAGGAATCATAAAGGATAACACTAATTGGTGCCTCTATGTCTCCAAAGGAGTATTAAAAGTATGTGTCCTTCCTGAAATAACATCTCGTTTTATTTTTATTGACATATGGTGTGATTCTAAGCATTGAACCTCATGTAATATTTCATCACCTCGGCCACCTAGTGACTTATCATATGTTAAAAAAAACCTCCCTCGAAGATTCAATCCTGATATTATGTTATGGATGATTTTGATGTAGACAAGATTATCAAATACACCATTTTCATGGAATTCCAATACCCATGATTAATGGAAAACATTATTCTATCTTGTAAGAAGAATGTATATATTAGGTTATTATTCAAATTTTGGCACCTCAAATTTCATCGTCAGATGAATGATTTTTTCATTGATGTTATAGTATTATTGATCAATGTATCTATGGGGTTCCAATAACTCTCATTTATTAATTGATTTTTCTGGGATTATTAGATGATGATGGCCCCTAGGGATTTGGATTCCACTAACATCAATGATTTCCAAGGGACATTCAATAATTTGGATATTCCCTTTAAAAATATGAATTCATGACTAACTAATTAGTGGTCAATGCTACATAACATCATAAAAATAATAGGAATGAGGATAAAATTCTATTTCATTGACATAGTGGTCAAATATCACCATCATCATGAAAATCTCAAGGGCCTTGAAAAAATGTTTAAATTCATCCTCTCCTAACAAATAAATATGATACCATTGATTTGATAATTTGGGGTTTATTATACTAAATTTTTGTCTTTTTATTAAGATACAAAGGAATTGAGATCAACCGGGAGAATAACAAGGCCAACAATTGGATACCTCCCCCGAGAAACCTCCATGAGTTATGAGACCTTTAATTAAACTTACCCAACATAAGCTAATTTATCAAAAATCTAGATCGATTGTATAATCCCTTCTCAATGAGAAAGATGAATGAATTGTTTACCAATGGGATGACATGTACTGTTCCGCGTTGAAGAATATCTATAAGTACTTTCTACAACAATTGGTTTGGATGGTACCTATTTTTTCGAAATATTGTGTTCCCCTATGTCAAACGCCTGAAATGGTTCTATAATTACCTTATTTCCCATGGAAAAAATAATATTATAGAATTTATATAAGTTTATATGGGTCTCATTCTCCTAAATTTTTGTAGCAGATACTCCCCTATCAAGAAGAGCCCCCTTACACTAGTTATGGTATTGTAGAATTAGTGGCATTTTATATAAAATAATGAGATACAACTAGTCTCTAAATTAGACCAATTGATGTATATTATCAATAAAAAATGTTGACGGTATAGTTTTCATGATGGGAGGTGATCCTCCAGGAGTTTGACATCAGGTTCATCCTATATAAGTCCATAAAATAGAAGGCAATGACTAATATCATGGATTCTCATCCAGCCCTTAATGATCTAAATCATGATATTGATTTCCTAGGTGAGGATATAACCTTAATCGAAGAGTCCATGCTCTGTTAGAATATTCATTTCTATGTAAGCTCTCTTAATCTGACCAACAATATTGTCAATAATCCCATGCTCATCATTCTATGCCTGGGGATCATCATTATCACAACTACATTGGCTCTCCTACCATTCTCAATCATATTGAAAGATGGATGTAAAAATAACAAGGTAGAATATAAATCTATCATTACTAGTCTCATTTTTTCAATCATTATTGATTCCCCCTCTTTCTTGTGATGGGAGAATATGAGTTAATCATTAAATAGATCAATGGTGACTAAAACATTAAGAAGAAACTTCTCATGCCCCAACTGGAGCTTACTCATTAGATGATGTCCCAATATTTTAATTAGACTAATGTGACATACATTCCTCAGTCATAGAATGGTTCAGTAAACACCTTTGATGTTTCTGTTGTGTCCCTTGATGATCCTGTCCAGATGACCAGATAAATCAATCAGAGTAGTTGGGGGTTTTCTCACCTTCACTTTTAGATAAAGATGATATAAAAAAGGTAAAACTACTCTCTATTAGTGATTATATTCTAGGATTATCTTGTATCCAAACATTACAAGAAATAGCTAATTGGAAAGCTCCTTCTTTGAGTATATCCAAAAATGGAATTTTAAAATTAGATCGAGATGAATATGAGCGAATCTGCTAACTCTCAGCACATATTACCATCCCCAATGGTCCCAACCCTGAGAAAGATATCAGTTTATGTGGGTATGATGGAATTATCTTCTATTTTATCAATAAAGACAAGCTCCCTTAGTTTATGTAGTATGTACAATTCTGGCCTTATGGTTCTCATTAGATGTTATAGAAGCTCTCACACAAGATGTGGAGGTTGGGTTACTTCAATCCATCCACGGTCTAAGACCACATTCAGTTTTCCAGATTTGTAACACATGTCATTTTGTTGATAACATTTTTCATTGAATATTAGATCTTCATTATTTCACCATGTATTATTGGACATTCACGTTATGGGGACCCAACATTTGGGTTCCATACACAACCGTGATATCTCAAAAGTGTAGTTTTATTCTAACCCAAACAAACATATTCTCCAAGTGGGAAAACCAGTTTGCATATATGAGATCAAATCACGATCCATGATTCAGTTCATGAGATCCCACATCATTCACTGATTTGATGTTCCACATGCTAATCCCACTAATAATGGCACAAGATTTCTTGATTCCATGATGACGAAACGTCATACCAAATAGAACATCTGGTTGAACCATAATTATTGGTAATATTAACATGAAAATTGGAAGATTGATGTGTTAAATAAGACATTATATAACATCTTGAAGATTATGGTGGAAAAAACAAGAATATATGGCTAGAAAATATTTACAATTCCTTATGGGTTTATCTAATAATGACTCATAATTCCTCACAACTTACACCATTCTTCCTATTGTATATAATAAATTTATTACTAGCCATCTAGATTCAGTTTCCATCACCACTAAAAAATGATTATGACCAGTATGTTCCATATATAATATAGGAAATCTTTCAATATTAGTTGTAATCCTATAGGGAGAAGAAGCTAGAGACCATGAATAGTATAGGCAGGAACTAGAAAATGTTAGCAAGATCATTGAATAAGAAGGTTACCCTCTACTACTTCATCCACATTCACTTTTTATTGGCTAACATAATGCAGAGGATACATGGAAAAAATGAAATAATGTTGTATCCCATGTGGTAAGGACCTTAAATCATTCCAATGGTTTATTCCAATGGATAATACTATTTTATAACCATAGAAAAAGAACATAACACACCTCCCATATACCCCAAGATTCTCATGATAAACATCACTTGAGGGTATTATGTTCATGATACACAACCATAAACTATATTCAATGGTCCATGAGTTCAAAGATTAAACATTTTGGAGACCGTATATTTGGATTTTTATGACTTCAAACTGAAAATAATAATGTCACCAGTGCATGATATTAAACACGGATTTTTACCCTATATCAAAATTCCATACCTCTTAATGAGAGATGATACTATCCCATATAAAATAGGGATGCATCATGTAATTTGTTTAAGATAATAAAAAAATTATTTCCCTATATGTATCCATTATTCCTCATATGATATGTATAATGTGTTAAAAACCCTCACCCTTTAATAAATTGGGATGGATCATATGATTTGATTCAAAACCAAAACAAACACCCACATTACATGACTTTAAACTATTGTCTTACCCCATATCATAGGAATGGTATACCCAATGGTAACCTTGAAATTCTCCAAATACATCACCAAAGGGGATTAATCCAAGTTTCTATATTGGTATTCTTCTAATCCATTTTCTAGAAATACGTGTGTCCTGATTCCCATCGCCATTGGACACATAAGGATACCTGAATTTCCCATCATTGGGTCCAAATAAAAATTTATCAACCCTTCATCACCAGGGCCATAATCATGATCCAAGAATTATGACCATTAACTATGTTTCATTAGTATCAAGTAATTTTTGAGTTACATGGTACTACATTCCATCTATTCGCATTGGATTATAACAATTTTGTGCCACATATATACATTTGAGACTAACATAATCCTAGACAAAGCATCATAACCATGAACTATTTTCCACAATCACTAATTTACATGAATTGTGACATTAAACTATATAACATTCATTTGAGAGATTTATCTGGTGTTCACTCCCACATTTCATCATATAACATGGGATTCTACCTCTTTATTGTCAGGTAAAAGGCCTAAAAATATTTATTTGGGCTTATTATCTTGACTTTTAAATGATTAATGATTATAGAATCATTATTAATTTTAACATTTTTTCCTACTAATGGATATATGACCTAAAAAATTGTTAATCCAGTGTTAGGATCACTTTATGTGGTGAGATTACTTCATGGATATTTTCACATTAAGTGTTAACATGTTTACATAACACGAACTTCTTCAAGTCACCCAACACATTGTCAAAGAATTATAAACCTAAATTATGGGCATTGACCCCTCATATTCATGGTATGATTCATCCATCATTTTTTAGCAATTCAACGCCTCCAACTCTTTCTATAACTAAATGTGGCTTGATTACCATCCTCATGGGATACATAGTGACACTAAGGATTTCTGTCTCTATGAAAATCCATAGATTCACCACAAAGGCATGTGCTACCAGTAGTGTTATCACACAAAAATTATCTAATGGTCATCTTCTTTAATTAAAATACTCTTTAATTTTACATGTCCCACAAGTAGATAGATATTCCCTAGTATCCATTATTATGATGAAAATAATGTTCAACTTGATGCACAAAACCTATCAATGTCCTCAGTAAATGATTCTGATCAATGATATTACACTATATTATACTATGATACCCCTTAGTACTTGATGATTAAACCATTATAAAATAATGATTCCACATATGAAAACTATGGGATGGAAAAACCCCAACATTCTCGACACATGAAATTAAATTGTAGTATTTCTTCATATAAACATATGAAATCGCATATCATAATATATGATGATTCATTATCCCCACTAGAGAGGGTAACCCCTTCCTACGTCAGACTCCTACCAGGCCATCTTCTATAACTACATGATTCGTTATTCCTTCCCTAATTGGATACATAGAGACACCCATATACCTCATCATGGGCCCAACCATCATTTGTTTTTTCAAATATACATAACCTTAAACCTGCAACCACACTTACATTCCATGCTCTATGAATTTAAACTAGTTACGTATCTCATATGAGTCGTATGAATTTAAAATACCAATCCCAACATCCTCATTGAATGATTTTAAAGAATTGCCATACCCATTTCAATGAGAATAGAATGCCTCATAAGATAACTTTGCGATGATAGGAAAAGAGAATTACCATGTTTTATATCAGGATGCCTCATATGATTAATATGGGATGAACTAGAATCCAAAATCCACTATGGATGATGTTAAAATGTGATTTTACCTGATTTACAATCAGGATTCCACGTAGAATAATTATGGGATAAAAATTTGTTTTACACCATATAAAACTAGGATTCTTCATAATATGAGATGGTTTGATATCCACTTTATATCAGATGTCCCCCTTCTGTTCTGGTCTCTTACTACAATGTTCTGTAGAACTATGTTTGGGTCTATTGTCTATTTAAAGTATATTTATTGATCCTCAAATAGCTCATATGGGTCCAAACCTCCCTTTTAGGTCAAACCTATATGAACATAAACCATTAATTTCCAAAATAGTCCAGTTTATAGGACATTAGAATAGTAGCAGCCCTAGTTAGATTTGTATGACATTAAAATGACAAGAACAAAATCCTTAGATCATGAAGTTAAACTACAACCTTAACCTGGGTAAAAAGAAGAGGATATATCATTCGATAATTAAGGGATCATAGAAAAAAACATTATACTGTATAAAATGGAAAATCCTCATATGATAAATATGGGATTAGCTATAACGTAGTGTCCCATGTTCATGATGATAAACTACGATTTCACATCATAAATAATCAATATTCCCCATAAAAATATAAGATGACTATAAATGTTTCCCCATACAAAACTCAGATACATCACACTATGAAATGGTTTGATATCTTCATAATAGAGGATATCCCTGCTTCAACACTAGTATCCTACCTCACCATGTCCAAGAACAATGTGTGACTTGATTACCATTATCAATTAATAAATAATGACTCCAAGATATTTCATCTAATCACCAAACCTGCAATCGAATCACCTTAGGTTCTTTCCCATTCTATCCATGTTTGACTCACCCCCACCCACACATTCGTTAGGCGCATTCGTTTGAATGATGGAATAACTTCGATGGAACTTAATTTCGATTTGATATATTACCCACATCCATGTTTGTGCTTCTATCATTATTCAATTTGGTTAATACTCATCATACTAATCTATAAATTCTCCTTAATGGAGTGGTATCATGCCACAATATCCAACCCACCATCATGGGGTCAGACCTTAAAGGACATTCTGAAACAAACAATGTGTCTTATATTTTGAAGTCCATCAATATTAAATTCGGAATTTTTTCAAACCATTATTCACTAAAACATGGATAGAAAATGCGTTTCTAACATAGTCAAAAATAGTTCACCTTCTGTCAGTTACGATAATTTCACAATCTAGGTAAGTGAAATCATAATCTCTAATGCAATATTTATCAGTAACATTTTTCTCTCAGTGTGTAGTCCATTGACAAGAATGAGAAGTCCATAATTCTTCTTACTTGTCAGGCTATTTATAACTCGTGTGGGGTTAGTGGTTGTAAGGATTTTATCCATATAAAAGGTTTAGACTTGTCATCACCCCATAGTTTTTACTCTATAACCATAAACTATGTTCCAATGTGCAGGAATCATGAAATAAAATAGTGTTGAAGTCATCTTGGTAATGTGATATTCGAAATTTGGACTCCATGGACCACTATTTATGTCCTTTTATCACTATTACACACTAAAAAATTCTAGTTTAGATTATGGTACAATAATTATGAACATAAACTATATTGAAGTTATCTCATGGATGTTCTGTGCGACAATTGCTAGCCTCTTAGGCCTCCTCATTCACAAAGGGTAACCATCCTTTGATTCCAGAATGTCCATTTGAGGCATTCCACCCACGAGTTCATGCATTATGAACATAAAATAAACTCCATGGTCAATGAATCATAACCTCAAGCCTTCTGAATTTTTTCAAGGATATATTTTATTCAATCAGGTGTCGTCATAGTCCCCTCCATTCACAACATGGATCCTTCTCAATGTAGCACACATTCTGTCGAGACACAAATCCCTCTGGTCCAAGTATTATGAAAATAAAAAAAAATCACTAGTTTGAACACTATGAACTTAATCTATTAGACTCGGGTTCAAGAATCATGACCATAAACTATAAGAAACATGTACCTCAGGTTTTGAGTGTCATGGAGAATACCTTTCCCCCAATTCACGTCATGTTACTACTCCTTTAGGATAAACTAAACACTTTGAGGATCCCACTGGTTTGAAATATTTTAACATTATCTAATATCCCATTGTCCAATGAAAATTAACATAAACATGGATTTTATGTAAAGGAATCATGACTTCAGACAATTTTCCAGTCCTATTGGAAATATTTCATGTGGTTTTGGGTCTCATGGACCTCTTCGAATGACAGGTTTTTACCCTACAACAAAAAATCCATCATTTTAGGATTCTATCTCCATGTATCAGTATTATTGAACTTGAAATATGTCTAACTCACCCAATATCCCCAAGCCATCATAAATGGAATGAATCTATTTGTATAGGTTCTCACTTCATAGCTAAATTATTTGAAACTACAGTGATTCACATACAAATCACAAGGCATTAAAATATGTGACAATGACTAAATAAACTAATTTTAAACTATGTGATAATTCATACTCACTATATGACATTCAAATTCATGTCTAATTTCAACACCTTTTGACATTAAACTGCATCTCTATCATCCAAATTATGTGATGTAAAATTATAGATCATATGAGGACCTTTCCTATGAAACAATTTTAATAAATTTTAGCCACCCAATAAATTTTTCATGTTCATTGACTATCTCTCATCATTTGAGATGATTCTACCCATATAAGTTTATTTTTCCTTTCTTCAGACTCAAACACCAAAAAAAAATTGTCAAATCTGTTGTGGGGGAATTCCACAATGGTTGTAATCCATTTGGTCATTCTATAACTTCATCATTGTACTTTTTCTATCCCTTAAATTACATCTTCATCCTCCCCCATGTTTGAAGGGGTCACCATTGAGGGCATGGTCTATTATCATACTGGTTCACCTACCATATTGGTCACACTAACCAAAATTATTTAGATGACATTATTAGATAGGTAAAAATTTTGGAAAATGTTTAGTGGTTGTACCTTAATTTGGTTTTCCACATCCCTATAAAAGTGATAATGGATACAGTTTTGTGATCATGATCAATAGTAATCCTCCAACATCACACCATCACCATTGTATTCTAGATATTTACAATCACAATTGAATCTCATTATTACCATTTTTTTAGTGAAAATAAAAACTCATGGAATTATCACATTAGTACACTAGTACACATTGGAGAATAAAGGGGGATGTTAGATCCCCTATCCACAGTAGTACCCCCTCTTGTCCCTATCAATCTGACTAGTCGATCATCAAATTCTAAGAATGAGTGCTCCATTATTTTTGTATAATCTCATATAAATGAAAAATTATATGGTTATCCCATTTTCTCACACCAATCATTACTCATATGATATTATGTATTAGTCAATGGTTTTCTCATTAGTATGGTTTAAGTGAAATAATCAAATGATATGTAATAAGATTGTTCGATGATGAAGGAGTTTTAAAAACGTCAACTGCTATTATAGAGATCGTCCACATCATAGAGCCTCTCAATTTCATGAATACATTGTGGTTGAACCCTGTGATAAATATCGTGATCTGGGAAAAATATTTTTGAGTAGCTTATAGATTCCCCTACTACTATGCTTGGTCGGCTGCCACATCCTTAGCTTTGGGATAGCCTTCTCCTTCGCTAGTACACATTTAGTTCTATTCGGTTTGGAGTACGACTAACTTGGAATTTTCCTCTACTACTTTGATTTTGATTCCACTTACATGGGTATTAGATTCCCAGTGATCTCATCTTTATAAGAGGATAAAGCTTTATGTTGTTGTTCCATCCCTTATAGGTTGATGATCTATAATTCATCTTCCTGGAGAGCAGTGGATCCCTCAGCCTTATGATTCTTCCATTAGATTTTGAATACATTTCATTCAACACGTTCCCACTAAATTAGTATGACTATAGGAAGAACCAGAAGGGAACATGATTCCACCCCACTAGTTCTTAGGCTGACTAGCTAGGGGTATAAAAATCCCACCCAGTTTTTCAGGTCAACCATTGAGGTGTGGTTGATGAAGTTACACATGTCCCCCACTCCTTTTGATGCACAACTCCACTATCCTGAGTGAAATATGATCAGTAATCCTTGAAGTATTTTTTAAATATAGGATTATATAAAATAAAAACTACCAACATGTTAGTGGATGGATTGTCCATGTGAATTTAGTTTTCTGTGGTTCTGACGAAATTGGTAAATTGATAACTGATAGCTCCCTCAATTGAATATTAAGACTCTAATGCCACATGTGACACCTTTTAGGTAGATAAGTACATCCCAGACTCCATTTAATCTCCTACTGGTGTCACAATCTATTCCTTATCTCCCATATCCACCACATATTAAAATTGTATGGATGATAAATCCAATAAAACCTCCCCTGTCGCTC
This sequence comes from Viscum album, assembly GCA_963277665.1. Lineage (NCBI taxonomy): Eukaryota > Viridiplantae > Streptophyta > Magnoliopsida > Santalales > Viscaceae > Viscum > Viscum album. Next base: position 900,588,878 of record OY728162.1, on the reverse strand, counting down.
CTACTAATGGAATATTTTTTTCCTCCTCCATTGATTCATTATCTCCAATAATCTCCTCATGTGATTCCTCTAAGATAAGATCCTCCACCACAACCCATCCATACATCCCCATCAGGTTAACCATATCGAAGACTTCCATCGATGAAAAAGTCTTGGTAGTCCCTTCCGGTGTAATATCCATGGATGGTGTAAATATTTTGGTCTCTACGAACATTTTTTCATATAGAACCGAATTCAATGTCTTTAACTCAACTTATGAAACCAATGGCTAGGACGTTGACATTGGTCTTTGAGCCCCAAACATTGTTTTAATTTAATTTTAAATATCATAAAAAAATAACATGAAAATAAATATTTAAAAATGTGGGAAAGGGGGTAGATGATTACTTGAGTAGTTTGGCCTCACCAGAAACTCAAAAAGATTTAAAAAAAATCCTCCTTGTATTTGATTTCCCGTAGTGTAGTATACCTTTGTTCAATATAGTCCCATGGATGACAATGGACCACCCATGAACAAAGTATCAAGGAGGGGCCAACCACCCTACCCTTAAAGTGTAATGGCTCCCCCATATTATAACATAGATTCATCATGATCCTCCTCTAATTATTTTATCACAAATCCCTAAAAAAGTAAATAAATAGTTATAAATCACTCTTAGGGGGGATAATTGTTTCTAAAGTGAGTGAGATCAGAGTATATACCATCTCTATGGTAGGACTTGCATCCACGAGAGAGCCATATTAGGCATTTCTCGACAATGAATTGTTCTAGTATCCTTTGAATGGTTCATGAGTGACTTACCCATTGAACAATAGATCTGATGTATAGGTTATCCATATCAACACCTTCACTCAGGTGGTTAGGGAATTGCCCATACCATGGGACTAGAATAGATCCTCCAGATCATTGATGTTCTACACCGTTGAATCATAGGCCACTTGGAAAACAACAATTGCATGGCTCATATATGTGATGAATATACACCCATTTTTCAGATGACATAACATTTCATAGTGGTTTTTTACTTGTGTGATGATCCCCCATATATCCTATGTGTTTGGAAAGAAATCATTTCAACTGATATACGGATGACATATCATCCTCCATGGACTTTAGAAAACTTCCTTAAGACCTATCCAGACATATCACTATCCTCCCATGACATATTTCATTGTAGTACTGAGCCTGATACCCCTCTTATCCCTACGGGCTCTGCCTATGTTGTCCAAGGGACATCTAGAACTGTTGTTTCCACTCTAACCAATTGGGAAACACAATCAACAAGGTTTTATATAACACTAGTTCTTCCAAATTCTAATATTTTTAGGGGAATCTCCTTTATTATATTGAGTGGTTTGGGGTAGTAGAATACCCCCAGGATAATCTCTCTCCCATCTCATTGCATAATAGTCTGTGAGATTCTATGTGGAAGTAGGTGACAACATGTCCTTCCACCCATTATTATCCTCTCATGTAAAAAACATAGATATTTTCCTCAAGATCTATGGTTATAGATCAGTAAAACCCACCATGTACACCTATGGTTTTTTTGTAGATGATACTGGACTTTCAATGGAATCCAATGTGGGTTTTACACTCACAAACCATGTTGCAATAAAATATTACCACCAATACCCTGCCTCAGAAGGCCAAGAGGTATGACTGATAATTCATAATAACTATAGAAATTTTAGTGATCATCCTTGAAGAAATGTGTAATTGGTGAATCATTAAGAGATCTTCTAACCTAACCCTTTCAGGCATGTTTACAGGGCCCAACAAGAGTGGGAAACTCCCAAAGATGCTCACGATCGCTATCTAGAAATTCATAAGGGGGTTGGAGATTTTTATTGGATATTTATGTAACCATGTTCAATAAAGCCAACTATACAAGAAGTGAAGAGGACCACACACATTGAGTAGAGCCTTCACTTGGATGATGTAATATATAACCTTTTATAAAACCTCTAATAAATGGATAGAAAAATTGATAATATGCATGATCCCCATTATCGCTTCCATGATGATGGTGCTTGGTCACACCACCATGTGTTCATAAATCACTGGTAGAATCCAAATATAGATCATTATGAAAATAAACCTTTCTAATATAATCACATGTTCCCCAAGTTTTATACTATACCTCCAAGTCAGCCATTGAATCACATTAAGAATCCTCATGTTTGAGTGCTCTTTAACCTATTGGGATGAACCATAGCATGTGCATATCATCCCAGGTAGCCTGCCTATTGAATCATTAAAGACATAACTGAACCATTAGTTTAATAGGATTTACTTTAACCTAATTTTTTCCCTATCATTCCATTTCAAAAAGCATAGATACACAATCACATGGCCATTCATTTTCTCCAGGTCCCCTTATATGTTATCTATAGGGAGGAATTCATCATACATAGATCCGTGTACATGGATACTATAAATCATTTATAAATCCTAAAATATAATACCAACATCCCCTTGGTGATGGTGGAAATTGTTAGTCATTGGGGGTCACCTGCTCAATATCACTAGATTGATACATATAGGATGGTAGAACCAGTTTAACCAAAACAAAATTGTAGTGTGACTGGTTTCACTAACTCATATTTTTTCACACATCACTCTGAGTGTGGCCTAATCCATTATCAAACCAGTATATTCTAATAATAGGTACCCTAAAATATATTATTTCTTGGTATAGGTACCATAAAATTAGACTCAATAATGGACACCCCCCTACAGAAGTTCCAACACCATGTCTCACCCATAGGATCATGATCACCAGTCACGTAATCCATGGAATATTAAAGAAAAACTATACACCTATCTTGGATGAGGGTCCTTATTCATGATCTTCTTCTCTCTTTGATACATTAATCCATGAGGAGCGTTCTCTTCCACATAAAATTTGTATGAAATAAATCTTCCAAGTTCAAAATCCTAGTAATACAATGTTATAATACATGAAAATACCCTAAAAAATAAGACGTAAAACTAAATCCTTACCCTGTGTGATGAATACATGATTTCTTGTGTTTGATTTACAAGGGATGACCCTACACCTCCATCCTTATGTGATGAACCCTGGATACCCCATGTAGAATCATCATGGAATGACACCCTATCTGCCTCAACAGGATATGAGTTATGCACATAGGGTACAGCAGCAGTACTGTAGCAGCGGCAGAACTGTAGCAGTGGCGGCACTGTAGCGGCGGAGGCACATTTGCAGGAGTATTGTAGCAGCGGAGGTACTGTAGCAGGTACTGTAGCAATGCAGGTACTGTAGTAGTACTATTCACTAAGGGGTCATTTGGGGAAAAAATGGAATTTCATGCCTTGTATTCAGGCCACTAGGCCTTGGGCCTTCAGGCTATGTAATGGGTCTCCCTCTACCCACAATAAAGAGGACTTTTCTTTAAATAATAAATTGAGGCTTCGGCCCCAACCATTAAAATAATGTTACGCACATAGGGAAGAATCAACATGAAATCTCTCCTATATCGGTTGTTGATGTTTCATTCACGACATGAGCATCCTATCATCAGGATTTTAAAAAACATAGATCAGTTTTCGCATGACATTAAATTTTGTGGTCGGAATACATGGGTTTTTATCCCATTCTCTAAGTCAGGGTATGTAGGATGCCTCTCTGATGTTAAATCCTAACAATAGCCATCCATATTTGAGATCATCTCTCATATGGATACATATCCTTGGATACTCCTCAAAATGGTTCCCTAATCACCTCCAAGTGTTTGTATCATATGGGTTTCTAGACCCACCACCTTGATCATCCTCAATGTGAAATTTTGATCACCCACTCTGGCGTGGAATATTTGATCATAAGAACACACCTCCATGGATCCTCCTAGATATGGTGTCCAAATCTATCTCAATGGGTCTTCATCAATAGGGAGTACTAACCCACAACCCTGATTCACCAAAATAAGGTGTTCTAATTAACCATATTCCAGGAATTCTATTTTCCCTCTAAGGGACATGCCTCCAAGGGTAAACCTCGAAAAGGAGTCTTGACCTACCTCCTAGATTGGCCTCAATAGGTCATTATGATCAACCATAATCCATGATTGATATCTTACCTCCTATAGAAACATATATATGGGTCCGCCTCAATATGGAATCCTCAAACACCTCCTTGATCCGCCTTAACAGTGAGTTCTATTAAACAATCCATCTGTGAAATATTCTCACCTAGGGACACACATAACCAATTGAATTAATATGACATTATGATCCATCTCTATGAGTTTTTAAAAATAAATTTTGTTCCCATTCCCCCATGTGTTCCATCGTCTTTTTGAGGGACACATTACTTGATGCTTACCAGTATGACATTATAAAATATCTCAGTGAGGCGTTAAGCCTATGAGACACACCCCTTCACTAATGTGAGCTATAGACCATCCTAGGAACACAATTATCTAATCCATCTCAATATTACATTCTCAACCATATCCATGATATTTTATACCTATGGGACATGTCCCTTCACTAAATTCTTACGTATTTACTCATAGGGACATTTATACTAGATTTGTCTCGATGAGAAATTATAATCCATCTCCACAAGATGATTAAGATGTTGGATAGTTCCCTTTACCAAATTGTGACATTTTCCCATCTAGGTACACACTTACATGATCTGCCCCTAATTGGTTTTTCTGATCTATCTCTTAGAGACGTTGAATTTGAGATACATTCCACTTTAACCATGTTTGACATCTTCCCTCATAGGTACTCACGTACATGATCTGACATTACTGTATTTTCTAATCTATCTTCATGGTATGACAAACCATCAAGTCATGCCCATTCACCCATGTGTGACATCATCACTACTAGGAAAACCTAACCAAATCCATATTAATAAAACATTCTGATTCATCACAATGAGAAATTAATCATAAATTTCATATCATTTCTTTCAAGTGGGACATATATCCTTATAGGGACCCACTAACTCAGTCCATCTCTATAGTACATTATTATCCTTCTCTTTACGATGTTAAAAATGTAGCATACAACCCTTCTCTCAAGTGTGACATATTCTCTACTAGGGAAAAAATACCTGATCCATATTAATAGAATGTTCTAATCCAAATTGTTGAGATGTTAAAACTGTAATACATTCCCTTTCACCCATGTGTGAAATCTTCAGTACTAATAAAACACAATATAGATCTGGCTCAATTACTTATTTTGATACATATCCAAGATACATTAAAAATATGGGACACTCCCATTCACCCACGTGTGACATCATCCCACATAGGTACACACTTAACCAATTTTTTTCAATAGGTCAGTCTGACCTGTCTCTATGAGACCTTAAACATATGGGACACACCCCTTACCCCAAGTGTGATATATTACATCATTGGATCACACATACCAAATCCATCTCAATAAGATCTTATTCTCTTTCTATATGAGATTTTAATCGATTTGGGAATTCTCCTTCACCCATGTGTGACATATTTCCTCTGAGGTAGACAATTATCCACTTGAGCCTTCTCAATAAGATGTTTTATTCATCTCCAAAAGACGTTAAACCTATTCCTCAATCTATCTCAACATAAAATTAAGATATTTCTCCACAAGAAGTTAAACCTACACCCATCCTACCATGGAAAGATGTTAATCCTATGCCCATAATATCCTCATAAGATGTTAATCTTTCACCTGTATCTCTAAGATCATAAAATTACTATCAGTCTAAAATCCCTATCTTATGCAATAAATAGTAGTGGAATGAGGTAAAACTCATCATAAATATTATTCCCCTATAATCAATTACCTCATGATAGACATGGGATTCCTTGACATCCATGCCAACAGTGACGGATATGATATATCCTCAAAACTTTGATCATTCATAGGTTCCCAATACACCAAATATTTATACATTCCCATATGTACCCATTGTTACTACTCTCCTAAATGAAGGTTTCTACCATATTAAGATAGAGGCAGTGTAGTGAACCTGTGTCCACATCAAGATTTCAACGGGATTGAGTTCCATGAACATGTCATAATTTATGAGGGAGACCTAGACTAGGAAATGAACTACGAGGATGAATCTGTGGAAGGTGGAACTGCAATTGAATTATCCAATTTCAAATAAATAGTATACATTTCCAATGAATGTTATGAAATCCACCCACAATTGGAAAGCAGTGATGTGGGGAAATTAAAGTTTTGTGTACAACATTCCATCTCCCTGCTGAATGAATCATAAATATTTGTAATTGGGTTTTTATGCTTATGAAATTAAAATAAATAAAAACAACATCAAAAAATTATAGATGAAAATAACCATTCAACTTTTGAAATAATCTCTTAAAACTAAAATTTCCCAAAAAAATATCGAACCACTTTTTAGTTAAAATTAAACATTTAATATTGTACTTGATTCTTTAATGAAATTATGGTGTGTTATTTCATACATATCATATAATTAAAAAAATATTTTCACATAATTCTAAAATGTACCTCACTGATAAATGATTTCACTACAACCCATTTTTAATATGTCAAAAATTGTTCAAACTGAATTTTATAAATAATATCATAATCTAAAAAACATGTATAATTTTTTTAGAAAACTTGTATATGGATAAAGATTGATTTTTTACCGAATAGATAAATAATGTAATTTAAAACATAATTTTTCATAATGATGAATGAAAAATGCCCACATTACAAGAGATTTTCATGAATAACCATATGATAAGAAAATGGATTGTTATTAATAAAAAATATAAAATAATTCCCTCAAGGGGAAATCAAACATAACAATTTTATACAATGTAGAGATTGTGAATGAAACCCTTATCAAATTAGAAACTTTTGGATCAGAATCCTCATGACTGAAATGAATTCAAATTAAACTATAAATACCAAGTATATAAGGATATTAATTAATAGATATATCAAAGGTTTGTTACATACATGACACAATATAAATAATTGTTGAATATGGAATATATTTCATTGAATAAAAAGTGATATGAGAAACCATTACTTCAGGTCTGACTTACTTCATATGTGTTTAAACCTCTAAAATAATAAATGTATATTTATTATAAGTGAATTATAAAACTATTCTAAAATATATCAAACATCATATGGTTTAATTATACAAATTTATTACCCTTTTCATAAAAAATTATTTTCAATTTCACTATTCTGATTTGTAACAGAATCATGTTTCTTATATGTTTTCTTCATTTGTTCCTCTCATTATAAGTTAGTCATTGCCACAAAACGTCCATAATATTATACATGGTTTTAATATAACATATATTGAGAAAATATATTTTTTATATTCATATTTATGTGTTATATATTGAAATAGGAAACAAACCATTAATGAGATGGAAGGTTGTAGGTATGGATGAACAGTAATTCCATTTGTTGATGGGTAGTGTTGAAAAAATGTAAAAAAAAATCTCATTCATAGAGTCTTTATAATTTTGTATATATTAGATATATACATTAAATTTATCTTTATTACATTTCATACAATGCATAGGTGAAAAATGAATCACATCCCTTCACGAGGTAGCAATACACCGTACACACGAGTGGCGTTTTCGTATCTAACATGAAATAGAAATTAAATAGTTGAATTTTGTGTTTCAAATATATATATATATATATATATAATCCATCTTTTATGAATCTATGAAAGGCGATGATGGAAAATAATATACTTTTGTTCGAGAGGCCATTATCCGTCATACACACATTCAATGGTTTTGTTTCCCATTTTATTGAATAGGATATAGATATTGTTCATTTAAATATCATAAAAAATCACAATTTTTAATATTATTTGTTTTTTATATCATAACTAATTAATAATAATGTAATGATGTGGATTGATAATTAATATTAAAAAATCATATAATAACTTCACCCCTTCTTTAGATATCTCATTTATGTTGACAACAAAAAAGAATTATTATGATGGAATTATTCTTAAAAAAGTCCCCATGTTATAGAGATATAGGAAAGGATGATATTTGGGAATAGAGTGGCCATAGTAGAGGACAGTGTATGTGTGGACTATAGAGGAACAGGGTTTCCTTTTATAAATAGTGGAGAGGGAATGCTATAATTATTTTGAAAAGAAATAATTACACCAACATGTTTCAAATTCTCTAATGCATAAAAATGATCTATAATAGAACCATTTATTATATATGATTAAAAATTAATATAAATTGATAATTAGTTATGTCTTACATCATTTCAACACCTATCAGTTTATATAGCACCTTGGTTACGAATTTTCACCTTAACCTTGGTAAATAATTTTTACTATTTTTACTATTTGTTCTAGTCAAAAATTAATTTTACCCAGGTAGATAATATTAATTATGATGATTCTAAATATTTAGTAGATTTTTCCAAATTTGTTTGACATAAATAGAAAATTTGTATTTAAAATTGAACCCATATAAGAGACAAAAAATGGTTTTACAAAGGGAATATTTTCATATGTTTAGAAAGTATAAATTTCTAAATACTACGTGAAATTGATTCCAATTAATTAAATTGCATTCGTTATAATATTATTAATCAAATATTTTTTAAAAAAAATTTAAAAAAATTGGATTTATAAATACATTAAACAAAAATGCAGTTTTTAATGATAACTACTTTTTTCACCATTATACAAAAATGAATCTTTTTTAAAATTTTAATAAATTAAATAGATGTTAATTTTGATATAAATATTTTTTAAATATAACATATTTTATCATATAAATTTTATATAGGTGAAATGTACTTTTATAATATGTTTTAAAATGTGACAAGAGCGCTTATTAGAAAAAAATATTGTTGTCATAAAAAACAATTCTTTTTTTACTAAATGGATTTATTTTTATTTCTAATTAATTAATACCAAATGTAAATTTGGAAAACAAAATTTTCATAATTTATTAATTCATACTAATACCTAAAAAAATATTGACCAGGTTATAAGATACTCTTTTAAATATTAATTATTTAATAGAGTATCACATTACATTTGGAAATTGTTTTAAATGAATATTATAGTATCATAGTTATTACATTTATTCAAAATAAAATATAAGAAATTATTAGGATTTGACATTCTTCCCTCCGTCAAAAACATTAATCCTTAAAATTTTATCAATATCACCTCATGTATAGATTCTGATGGTTATTAATCATAACGTCTAAAAGTTCCCACATCACATGTTATATCTCAATGTTTATCCAAAGAACAATTCTTATCAAGCCATTCAATTATTTTTTACCTGTAATATTTTGTATATAATAGTGATAGGGACTTTATATTAAGATAATTCATTTAAAAATTCAATTTCATCATATGTTATAAACTGTGTTATGTTTGGCATGCACTTCTTTAACAAGGATTTATGGAACAAAACATTCACATTAGAGAGAATTGGATAAACTTCTATTTGGTAAGATAGAGAATCAAATCATTCTGTAATTTCAAATTTTTTGATATAACAATGTCTATGTTTCCCTTTAACATATAACCATATAATAGACTTACATGGTGATGCCTTCATGTATATGCAATCTCCCACTTGAAATTAATAATTTTTCCTCCTGTTATTGGCCAAAATCTTTTTCCTACTTCAAGATTACTTAATACGGTTTTTAATAGTCATTAATTATTATATTATATCCTTTAAAAGTTCTAGGACAACAATATTCTTTTCTCCAAATTCATCCCAACAAGTTTGAATGTGAAATATCATTCTAAATAATTATTCTTACAATTATATTTGAATAATTAAATTGATCCTATTATTATAGGATAACTCAAACGATGGTAAATATTGATCCAAATTTCATAAAATAGAAGATAATGCAATATCAACATGTATTATAAGGATTTAATACACCTTTAAGACAATCCATCAATTTTTGGTGATAAGATGTTATTTAACAAAGATCAATATCAATAGATTTGGAAGAAATTTACATTATTTTGATTTATTGAATGGATCCTAATTTGAGACAATTTAAATAGTAGAACCAAGAAATATTAAAACATAATTAATATTAATTTTTATAAGAAAAAAATAGGTAAATATACTTTTTTATAATTGAAATGTGTAGATTTGGTTACGTGATTAATAATAACCCATATCACATTATTATTCATAGGAGTCTTCGGTAACCGTATAGACAAGTTAGTATTTATATCATCCCATTTCAATGAATGAATTGGTAGAGGTTTCATGATTCCTATAGGATGTTGTATTTAACATTAACTTATTGAAAAACTAAACATTTAAACAGATAATTTGTACTTTTTTCTTCATGTCATCTCTGTAAAATTGTTCATTGAAGTCAATATATATCATTATGATACTAGTATGTATAGATAAATTTTTTGTAAGAGTATCATAAAAAAATTGCCTCTTATACTTTGGTATATAATTAACACCTAACCACTTTCAAAATTTTTTAATTCCCTAAAACAATTGATGTCTTCCAATTATCCCTATTATATTGTTTGAATATTATTTTGAATATTCATATAATTAGGTTTAAATTTTTTTATCCTTTAATAAAATATGTTTTATTAATTTTTTTTATAAATTATTTATCTCTCTCCTACCATAAAAAGTTTCATAACCATCATTACTAGATCAATGAAAAAATTATCCCTATCAATCCCCTCATTGGTCATAATTCCATGATAATTCATGTTTAATGGATTCAATACCAAATTTTCATTACCTTGGTGGTATTATTTTAAAAACTAATATTCTTTGAGTAACATGTGCCACTATACTTTATTTATTTTGACATCATTTTATGTAACATTGTGTTTCGAACTCTTTTCATCCACGTATATTTCACATGTTTATCTATAATGATAATGTGTCTATATCTTCTGAGAAAATATTACATATTCCAACTCATGATAATGGTTTGTATATTTTTATTAAAGATTTATAAATTTCAATGATTCATATTCAATAACCTCATCAAATAGTATGTGGAGAAAATAAATCCCTTCTTTGATGTGTCATTATATAACAGAAATATATAATTTCATTATGAAAGAGTCAAAATTTAATCATTGACCAATATTTTCATCAATTCGTCAATATATTATTCATATTACATTTTCCATATGAATATAAATCCTTTGTGTGTCTTTTTGGTTAATAGGTTAGACAATAAATCATTTTTATACATATCACTAATAGTAAACTACCTACCCATTATAACTATGTACCTCAGGTATATTTGTTGGTGTAGTCTATTCATGGACAACAATAGTCTTCCCAAGATTAAATAATATCCCATAAATATAGTCCATATAGATATGAAAATATATACACTAGATCCATAAATCAAACATTCTAAATTTCAAATATATCATGCTTTCTTCTTAGAGCCTCAAGAATGATCCAAAAGTTATTCTAATTGTCCTCATTTATCTTTGAATACACTAAGATCCAACAAAAAATTTATATAGATATTAAATGAAGAATAATTTTATTAAATCCATAATTTCATATGTTTTATTAGTTTTTCCAAATGAAAATTCAAGGAAATTGTAATGCCCATACCTAATTTGAAATTCTTTGTTCGGAATAACATCATTATTTACATTTAATTACAGATTCTAAAAATGAATGTCAATAATCCTAAAATATAATGGTCTGTCAAGCTGATTGTATATGTAACAATTTATATAGAGAGGATACCAGATCATTGTAAAAATTGTATTGAATTTACAATAGTCAATTCATAGCCTCATAGATCTATCTTTCTTTTTAGGGAAAAGAATATAGTCTCCCTTAGGTGAAACACTATGTAATATAGTTCACTTATCAGAAAACTCCTCTAGTTTTTTCATTATGCTATTAAATCCACAAAGACCACTCAAATGTGAATTCTGAATATTAGTGTTAAATAATTTATTAAATTAATGGAATACAAAACATAAATATATGGTGAATGTCAAGGTAATTTCTCTAGAAATACATCAATGTATTCTTATAAAAATATTACTCCCACAATTTGATGAATAAACATCCCAATAATTGATGTTGAATTATATTGTTCACAATAACAACCCAAAATAATAAAATGATAAATAAAATTTCAATATCATATGAAACATTCAATATTTATTTCATCATTGACTACATGAATCACTATGTTTAGATTTCATTACATGTAAGGATGAGTTTTACAGAACAATTATATAATATTATTGTTATTTTTTAATATGAACATTTTCTCTTAGATTTTGGGATGGAGATTAAGTATATGATTAACTAACTAAAGAAAATATTTATTTTATATGTTTTTAAAATCAATAGATTGGTTATATATAAAATAAGTTTTATTTGAAAGGGAAATAAATGTTTTCTAAAGAACAAGTTTTTTTCTAAAGACGGTTTAATGAGGCTTTTCGCATATAATTTATAATTAATTTTAAAAAAATTAAAATTAATATGAAAAATTAAAAATATTTTTAAAACTATATAACCAAAATTTAATAAGGTTTAATTGTTGGGATGTTTTTGATAACTATTATTTTATGACGAATGGTGAAAATTAAAAAAAACTAATTGAAATATATAATTTATTTTCAGTAATTTATAATGATAAATTATATTAATAATTGGATTTAAATTAAAATTAGTTCAGTTTTATATCCATTAATTATATTTAGTTCATTGAAATAATTTTCATATTTAATTTTAATTCAATAACATCATAATCATTTGTACAATTTTATTTTAAACTTGAATTCCCGTCACATCTATACGATTATTTTAAATTAAATTTTACAAATTATGTGAGATTAATATGGAAAACATGATTTCTTATTGGGAATAAATATTTTCTATATTGCATAATAGAGTCAATGTATTTATTGACCATAATGATGAATGAAAATAGTAAGAATTAATTTCCCCAGTTTAGGTACAAATAAGTTTATTAGGGAGTTAAACATAATAGATAATGTATAAAATGACATACAAATTATTAATCACAAATTTAATTCAAAAAAAGAAAAATTATCACATTATTCTCTGTTTTCTGATTTATCATCATAATATTTAAATAAAAGAGCCTACATAATTAGTTAAGTTAAGAAAAATACAAAAAAGGAACCTTCCATGCCTTTAAATTATATAATGATTTGGGATGGGGAAACAACATAATAGGTTTAGTTGTATATATAAATTTTAAAGATACATGTGTTATTTTAATCATTATATTGTATCATATATATTTTAGTGAATAAGTAATTCATTTATATTCTTTAGAAATTCTAATGTAGGAATTATTTAGTTAATAATTAAATAGAATAAATGATACTGACAACATTGAAAGTGATGGAAATTGAATAAATAATTATGTTCCATTATTTTTTTACATTATAATATCCTGTTACACTATTTTGAATTTAATTTATTTAAATTAAAATTTTATTAATATTTTAAATGAATAATATCAACATTGACATTAATGTTTTTTATAATAATATATAATTTAATAAATTGCTTAAAAGTAATAAAAATATTATCATCAAATTTGTGACGTATAAGTTTAAACAAATATAATTTGTGTTTATTATATTTTCCATTTTTTTAAAATAAATATTCATACCCATAAATAAAAAAATTTGTTTTTACGATTAAGATTAAAACATCATTTTCGTGCATTACATGTGTTTGTATTAAAATTAATATTACAGACATATTGGATTGTTATTTTATAAATTTGATTTTATATTTATAAATATTACTTATAAATTATCTAATAAAACTCATTCTACTTTTGGTTTTATAGGATAAATTTATTTGTTAAATAATATTGTATAAGTTACTGTGGTAAAAACTAAAATTGTAAAATTGAATAAATATAAAGATTAAGGAATAACAGGATAAAAACTGTTTTTATTTTTTCTTTATAGGGGTTTGTAATGACAAAATAAATGCTGAAATACATTATTATTCCATTTATGAGTAACTTTAGTTAAGGGAGTCTTCCAAATAGTGAATAGATTTCAGTATTTGCAAAAATTGCGGTTCTCAATTTTAAAAGGGCACTCAATACCCTCTCATATCAAAACCTATAATCATATTTATTGACCAAAACATGTGAAAATCACTTCCCAATGTTCATAGAATAATCCTACAAACATTATTTTTTGAATAAATTCAACCTTGGAAGGATTTTGAGCAATCCAAATAAGAATACTTATAGAATATGTAAGGTTCTTCATTAAGAAAATTTATATTACTTCTATTACACCATATTAAATTTTGATCAACCTATTATGATATAATATCATCATTATTTTCCATATATTTGGTTATATTTATAAGAAGGTAATGGCCAAAAACAATCCTCACTTCTATCAAATGGGTTATTAAATCATCGTTCGTGTGTACGATGGACTCCCACCTCACAAACTGATGTAATTCATATTTTCATTACATACTATCAAGGATGGGTATTATGATTGAGAGAATGTATATATATGATATACATAAAATAATTACACCTCCACTGTCATTATATAATATATATATATTTTTAGCTTATATTTTATTGGAGACACGGTAACACCGCTCGTGTGTATGGAGGACTACCACCTAACAAGGTGATGTCATTCACCTTTCATTAACACTTTACATGGAAGCTAATAAAGAGTTATGATAATTATTATATGTGATATACATGGAATTATTTTTATATTCATTTCATATTCATAGTATTAAAATATAATATATCATTTTATTCTTTTTACACATAAAGATGATAACATCATTCGTGTATGTGTGGACTATCATCTTCACAAAGCAATGCATCTCTCTTTTAAAAACCACACCACATGTCCTAAGACTGATGCTCTCTTAGTTCATCAAGGACGATTTCAAGATAGGGGACATGACCATAAAATAAGTAGAGTAAAATAAGAGGATTTAATATGGTGTTTCTAGAAAAAAAACACCTTGAAATTGGAGGATAAAACTATTGAACCAGTTCAATGTCATGCTTCTGAGAAAGCATTGATACTATTTAAGACTATCTATCCTCATTGGTATTCATGAAATAACAAACCATTTACCAATGTTCCTCTTAGTTTGTTTTCCATCTACATGTAAGGAAATATTTACAAGGTTCAAAATGAAAATAACCACCTAAGTAGTGTCTTGTTTTCCAAAGGAAGCAAAACTAACTACTCATAAGCATTCGAGATTATAACTACGAGACCGGTGTATCAAACCACTCGAGGCTTTCATAAATCATTCTGAGTATTGGGATGAAAGTGAGTCATTAAATCTCTATGTCACTCTACATGGAGATTACTTGATACCATACTCAACATCACACGAAGATTCATTTTGGAGTCATACTGACTCAAAAGACCATTTTCTTATATGACTCCATACCAAGTCATCCTTCACTAAGAAGAAGAGAGGGTCAACAAACCTATGAAGTGGCTGACCAAGACTGAGGCACATCTAACCAGCAAAAAAGATCACTATTCAATGATCATGACCATTACAAGGCCAAGAAACACATGACCATCCATTCGAACAGCGGTTTCATTGGAAAATAGAATTCATACTAGGGATAAAGGCCCCAAATGGAACCAAAGGTGAGAAAATTCAAAACACTAGATAGACATTTATGTTTTGAAGAAGTTTCCTACCATGGGTTCAACCCTTATAAAGAAAATTTTTTAAGCAGTTCAAGTCAAACAAAAATCAATAGCCTTAAACTAGAATCATATTTCTATTGCTAAGGAAAATAATGCCTACGAAATGTACTCACACTTTTATTCTATGGCATATCCAAGGGATGTCCAATCAATTCTTACACAAGGGTTGTAAATAGTGGAAACCAATATAAGTTCCATTTCCAAGCCTCTTATATTTAATCAAATTTAATTATTAATCATAATAATAATTAATCATAACATCAATGTACCATTTTTAACGAAATGAATGTATAATTTATTTTAATTAATGAACCAACGGAAAAACATTACTGTTTTTAAAAACATTCTATTTAAAAAAATTACATTAGTTGACCTCCATTCATTTTTAGAAAAATTATAAAAATAAATTCCTTTTAAGAAGATAAGGAGCCCTATGAGGCTCTCATTTTAACCATGCTAGGTTCTCTAGAAGGAAACCCAATAGATATTTGAAAAATTATTAAAATTTAAACACCCAAATGGGTCATCTCATAAAAAAATCCACAACTAACCTACATGGGTATAGGTGAATTTTAAAAGCTAACCATTTAATTTCACATCAACTGTAACTCCTAATGTTTTTATGAGAAATATTTTGTTTTTATGTTATAAACATCATCAATGGGATCTTTCACTACACACAACACTAGCTTTCCTTTCTTACACACAATCGTGGCCTTCCTCGATAGCTTGCGTTGTACGCAATACTGAGTTTCACTAAACAACGACATGCTATTAAAATATTATTAAAACTAACCATTATGAATATTAATACCCACTTTTTGAAATTGCATAAATTTTATCTTTCAAAATGGACATCATTTTTGGATTTGTAATATCGAAATTAGCCTCGGGTGAAATTTTCTTATTTTTCTGAAAACATTCAATTTTTGATGAATAGTGAAAACACTGGGTTACTATTTAAAAACCGATTTTTTATTTAAATAATTTTTTATTTTTTTTTATTTTATTTTAGGTAAAAATTGATACATATTACCTATATAAGTTCAAAGTAATTCATTGGAGTCATTTTATAATATTTTTATATATATATAAACTTTATTGAACTTTTCACCGTCTTTTACCCACCTCCTAAGAAAATTTTCAAATTTACATAAAACATAATTTTACCGCTTCTGGGAATGGGATTTCAATAATTGGAGAGACACGGTTGAAGTCAATATGTAAAATGTGGTTCAATTAGATGAAAATAAATTTTGGTGAATTGTAAATTTTTATTTTTATTTACCACGGTTAAAAGTTAATAGGGTAATTAAGGGTAAAAATGATATTATTATTACCCTAAAACATGTCCTAATTCTCTTGTATAATTTTAGTTCGACCAAAAACAACCTTAGGGATGAAATATTACACTTTAGGTCCACCTGGATTAGATTAGGACATTTAATATTATTTTAATTTAAGAAGAATTAAAATAGTTAAAATCAATGTTTAATAACTATAACATTATTAATATAGGGTTATAAATACGATAAAATCGACTATAAATATTCATTATAAATATAAAACAATATAATACATAATGGTATTTTATTTATAATTTTAGACATTAAATAATTTAATTTATGAATGACACAATGATGATGCAGTGATTACGTTATTATGGAAATATTAACATAATTTATATTATAAATACCCAAATAAATGTAATTTGAGACTTTTTAAGAATTACAGTAATTTTATAGGTTAATATGACATATTAGTATTTATTTAATTAACATTTTTCGAACTAATAATTTTTTTATGATTTTCACAAAAATAAATTATGAAATAGTGTCGAAATTGACATAAAATAGTTTTTAAAACAAATATTATATTATTAATTGTTAATTTATTCCTAAAAATCTAAGGATTGAAAAAATTAGTTATACGAGGTTATATATATTAATAATGAATAACTTGGTGTTGGTTGGGCTTGTTATAGTATGTTTATTAAGCTTATAGTGTAAGAAAACAAGAACACACAGTAAAAGTAAATTTATTTCACTTAAAGATAAATCTAAATGATAGGGTTAAAATAGAAAAATAAACTAATATAAATTCTATTTGATGGGAGGATTTCGACCCTTCCCCACCTTAGTTTATAAATAAATCATTTTGGAGATATTAAAAACCGAATATGACTTTATAATAAATTAATATTTTTAGTTTTTCCAAAGGTGCCCCTCTCCTCCCTTATAAAAAGGAACCTCCTCCCTCTCCTCCTCACACCACTTTGAGCCTTCGTGCTCGGACAACCCCTAAATATTTCTCTTCTCCACTTCCCTATAAACATCCTAAAGGTCCTGGTCTTCCTCAAAGACCATCTTTAGTGCCCTAAGAGGAGGTTAAGAAGAGGCGCTTCAAAGAAGAGGTAATATCTGTTACCGATTATTTCAACTTTATTTATTCTTCTACAACTTCTTATTTAGTTGTTTCATTATGAAGTAATATCATCAGTATCACTAATATACTGATATGTTGTTATAAATATGAAACAACCCTATTTCACCTTCTATCCATCCTATAGAAA
This sequence comes from Viscum album, assembly GCA_963277665.1. Lineage (NCBI taxonomy): Eukaryota > Viridiplantae > Streptophyta > Magnoliopsida > Santalales > Viscaceae > Viscum > Viscum album. The sequence continues at coordinate 900,570,557 of OY728162.1, read as the reverse complement.
ATGAAATCACCGCGCGTGCGTACGTACGTAATATCGTCACCACGCCGTGGTGTAATCTCTTTTCCACCACCACCATACTTGGATGGGTATAATGGTGTAAAGAATAACTATATATGATTATTGTAAAGTGATATTGATTCTGAAACAGTATACATACACTTCAATACAATTCCACAATCATGGGAACGATATCATCGCTCGTGCGTACGTACGGCCTACCGTCTCCACGATGTGATGCGACTCATTTTACATAATAATCATTGCATAATGATTATATAAATGAATTTAATTAATAAATATGAAATAAATTACACTAATACCATTATGGAAATGAGTTATCTATAACCTAAAATGATGAATAATAATTTATTCGACAAAACACGCATAAGAACAAAAAGCAATAAACACCTGAATAACAAGTAGCATTGAAATATTACTAATAAGATGTTAAGAATATGACCATATATGATATAATAAAAATTATTAAGATTCTGTAATAAGTCAATAACATTATTTAAATCATTATATAGGAGTTTCGGACACGTACGTTGCAAATCTGACATGAGGTAAGGGAAAATCTCACAATCTCATTTTTATCCGAGATTGTTTATAATTCAGAATTTATTGGGGAATATTTATCATCCACAACCATGTTTCCTCAATATGTAATATAATTTCTATCCTCCTAAATTTTTTTAAATCCAATTTTACCCATTGGTATGTTTTTAGTAAAATATATAAAAGGAATCTTTTTCCGTTTTTAGTACGAGGTACTTTTTTTACATTTCTGACCAAAGTACGAGAAGAATGTTTTTCATTAACTTATACAACATGAATGGATTTTTAGAAAATTATTTCCATGAAGATTAATTTAAATGTTTTCATGTTTATTTTTAATCAAGATATTTTAGTTTAAAATTGTATGACATGTTATGAAAGGAAAAATGTTTTTGAAGTAGAATGGATATTTTCCTCGAGAATGAAGTTCAAGTGTTTTATCACAATTATTTTCTATCTAAGATAATATAGGGTTCTATTCCTATCCCTATTTTTACATTGATTTTATTATGTTATGATGCAGTTATTTTAATGATATCCTTTTATCTTATATGGATTATGATATGATGTCATGATGTTTAAGATTCCCATTTTTATTACATCGGTTATGCTATGATGTATGATTTATGATATTGTGGCACACATAAGAATGGTTTCATTATGAGATTGGTGGGACCTATATCTCCCTCCATTGCATTGGGTAAAGATTAATACCTCATGAGATTGACATGGTTGGAACGGCAGGTTAATCTGGTTCAGTGATACAGGGTTGAAATGAGGAGTGAACTCGGTTCAGAAATGGACTTTGTCTGCTAGGATAGTCTTGGCAATGAGTCTTGACTACTAAGAAATGATCCTCTATGATTATGTGTGTATGCCACAAAGTTTCATGTTTTATGTTATGATTATTGGGATTACATTTCACTACTATGATTTATCCCATGTTATGATATTATGATCTCTATTGCAGGTTAAGATTTTTAAAATGACATATTCTTATGAATTTGATTTTTCCTTTGTTTACCCTTACTGATAATTTGATCTGTAATGGCCCGGGCCTCTCCGGCCCATTCCTTTGTCAAAAAGAGAGTCTTGAAGTGTTCTGGAGGGTAAAATGGACTTTTCCCACACTTTTCTGAATTTTCAAACTACACGTCATGTAGTGTGAGTAACCGTCGTGTACCCCCTCATCAGGTATACCCTATGTTGAAGGTCGTGTACTTACTATGTGAAATAATTGGGTACACGCCGTGTACCCCAAACTACACATCGTGTAGTCCCTCCCCGTGTACGCATTATCCTCAAACCGTGTGTTGACCAGTCAATGGTCGTGTGCCTTGCAGGAGTTGTGTCCTTACCGTGTGAAATAATTGAGTACATGCCATGTAGCCAATACTACACGCCGTGTAGTCCCTCCCCGCGTACGTGTTACCCTCAAACCATGTGTTGACCAGTCAACGGCCGCGTACAGCGTTGAAGGCCATGTTGGAAGCCGTGTGGTGGCCGCGTGAAATGGCTAAGTACACGCCATGTTCCATAAAGTACACACCCTGTAATTTTCTTTTTCATGCATATAAAAGGAGGGTTCCTCTCCTCCTTTTCAACACACCCATCTCCTACCCTTTCCTTTGAGCATAGATCTCCAAAGGGACTCGAAGGCTCCTTTTACTTCCATAACTTCTTCGTATGAGCTCCAATTTACGATCCGTCAGCAGCCACGGGATCATAACGACGAGCCAGAACTTCTGAGACCGGATCTGTTGTCTTTCCATCCGCCTTTCCTTTCCAACTTCCACTCGAGGAGGTTTTTACAGGATTCGACAGAAGTGACGGAGGCCAACGGACGTAAACTAAAGTTGATACGGTGGAGGATTGTGATCAGAACCTATTGAGGTAGGGATTTTACCTTCATCTTTCTATATTGTTCATCATGAGAGGTGGGTATCCTCTTGTTTTCACGAGAAACGGCTGAACCTTTAAACGAAGATAATAACTGGTTGAAGAATGGGGATGGGGAAATTGTTATGTTTATCTTTATATCCTGTGATATTATGTTGTGAATTGAATAGGTTATGCCTACTGAAAATCAAGTTCATTGGAGCCCTTTGCTTGCGCAATTAAATGATGACCTATCTTTCTAGACCGTTATGGATGGAAACATCATGGAATTTGGAAAGTGGTTAATCACGTAAAGTTGGTTGATTAAATGAAAATCTGGAACCCGTGTGTGATCACCCCGGTTGAACCAAAATGGAATAATAAACATGTGGGTGATTTTGGGGTTAATTTATGTGTTGGGGGTGTTTTGTGGGTTGTTGTGGATCGGGTGAGCATCGGTGCTGCAGTTTTCTTGGTTTTGGGTTAGTGTGAATGATATGTGGGTAACGGGCAGGGAGGCTGTGTTAAATGGTATTAAAGGGATAATGATGTGTGGGTTTCGGTGTGATTGTGGTTATAATGGTTGGCAGTGAGGCTACAGGGATGGGATTGAATTTGAATGAACTATGGGTTGTAAATAATAAATAAGAAGTGTAAGAGTTAATGAATGATGGGTCATGGTAATGAAACAAAATAATAATCAATGGGTTGGTTGGTTATTAAGAAGGGACTTGTTGTGCTGGTTGTGTTTTCCTAACATGATTTGTGGATGGCAGGGATATGCTTTAAGAATGATCGATGTGGTTGGTTTTGGATATTTACCCAGTAGTTAAGAAACTAATAAACTAATTTTGTTGAAACATGAAATCTTAAATGGGGTTTTGGGATTGTTTGTTGTATGCATGCTTCGTAGTAGCAGTTCCGAGGCACGTGCTCAGTTCTTTGATTAGAATTCATAGGTTGGGCTGAGTGTTTGGTATATATATATATATATATATCTGTATCTTTGTGCTTTATCTCACCCCACCCATGTTGAGCACTTAGTGCTGAACACTCCCATTTCATAGGAGAGGGTGTTTCCCCCTTAGTTACTAGCTCCTTCCTGCTCCTTCTTCCCTAAGCTGTGATGGCTTGAGGCGACCTTACACCCAAGACTCTTCAGGTAGGCTTCGATTGGGGTGGTTTAGCCAAAGACTCTTTTGGTAGGTTTTATTATTTTCCCAAGAACCTTCGGGATGAGGCCCAGGTGTGTCCAGGTGGGATACATGGTTGTGAGGCCTAGGTGTGTGCGGGCAGGATACGTGGTTGTGAGGCCCAGGTGTGTGCGTCCGGGATACGAGGTTGTGAGGCCCAGGTGTGTGCGGGCGGGATACGTGGTTTTGAGGCCCAGGTGTGTGTGGGCGGGATAAATGGTTGTGAGGCCCAGGTGTGTGTGGGTGGGAAGAGTGTGGTAGCATCCGGACGTTCGCCGTTAGGAAGAGCAGCTAGCTAGTGGGGGAAAATGGTGCGCGGTACCCAATACTCTTGTTCTTATATACTACTACCTGTTGTGATTGTGTTTTGGTGAGTGTGGCTGGTGAGGTTGGGTGGATAGAATTTCTTTTCTAGGTTTCTTCTGTTGTTCTCACAGGACATTTGGATGTCTCCCCACTTGTGCATGAGAGCTTTAGGTTTCCCTACTGAGTATACTTGTATGCTCACCCTACCTTTTCTTTCAGGTTTCCAGTAGGACTACCAGGGCCGTGCGGGACCCTACTAGTCGGTACAGTTGGAGTTGATACATTTTTCTATACTTGTTTCTTTTGGTATTGTACTTTTGAGCTTCTTTTACTTGTACCTTGTTTCAGAACTATTTAAACATGCATGTGGGATTGGTTTGGTTTTATTTCAATACACTTGTTCATTTTCTTTTTGGTGGTTAACTTGTCCTATTTCCCAATCATAAATAATAAAAACGGTAATGCTTCCCATATTTGTGAATACTCATACCCTTGGTGCTAGTCGCCTCATCGGGGCCTACGGGAGGCTGGACTTGGGGGTCATTATCTCCCTTTCACCATTTCCAGCTCAGGAGGGGCATCTTTGGTGAGAGGGGGTCGTGACAGAATGGTATCAGAGGAGATGGTTGAGAGATAGGATGGAGTCTGGAGTTAGGCACAGTGAGGATTGCATGGGATGGTAGGGAAACAGTCTTGGTTAATCTTGGTGTGTTATATAGGCCAGGGAAGACCGGCTAGGACATGGGATTTTAGGGCCCCCCTTGATCTGCTGCAAGGACTCTGAGCCTACTGAACGACCAAGTGAGACTACATTGATTGCAGAGTAGAGACCCTAGAGAAGACACATGCATCATCATGATTGTTTTTTACTTGATTTGGGTGTTCTGGGAAAGAAATTGAAATAATGTGATAAAATAAAACCCTAAGAATTTTCCTCACTGATTGGGCTTCGGTGATCCTAGTTTACCGTACAGCTATGGAACCTAGACGTCATCCCCAGGTGACTCAGACGGCCGAGGCCCAGCATTTTTAGGTCGTCGATCATTTGAGGAATGACCGAGAGGAGGAAGATAGCTAGTAGCAGAAGACTCTCCGTTCATTCCAGCGACAGACCATCAAGAAGTAAGAGGGTAGTACTTCAGATACGGAGACGGAGGGGTGTCTTGAGGAGCTTGGGATCGCTTTTACCTTGATTCGTGCTCCGAGGGAGTACTGGGTTCCCCTAGCAGTCAGTCAGCTGAGAGGTGCGGCGCGACAGTGGTGGACGCTCTACCTCGGAGAGAGGATAGAGGCAGAGGTTCCATGGGCTGACATTGAGAAGGAATTCCGAGAGGAATTCATTTCATCCATGATCAGGGTAGAGATGTGGCAAGAGTTACTCTCCCTCTAGCAGAGGATTATGTCTGTATGAGAGTTGGGGATCATGTTCAAGGATCTCTTACGCTTTTCTCTGGATTTCGTTCCGGATGAGGAGTCTCGAGTGAGACGTTTGGAGGAGGCGCTTCGTCCTTCGCTCCAGTATGTTTCCACCCCCTTCACCCTTTCGACGTACATGGCAGTACAGAAGAAGGCAGAGGTTATAGAGAGGATGCAGTCACTAGGAGGTGCACCATGTGAGGGGTTCCAGCCAGGTTCGTCAAAGGGGAAGGCATTCAGCAGCAGTTCTACTACGATGGGACCTTCCAGGTTTAGGCCAGTGGGGAGCAGGCCCTCGCTGTTCCAGTTCAGATCTTCAGGTCCTCGTACCTTTTTCACGAGCCCAGGACCGAAGTGTTTTTTTGTGGAGGTTTCAGGCACATTTAGATTTGGTTCCCGACCTGAGATCAGTACGGTGGAGGAGTGCAGGTTCAGCGCCCACCTCTATAGCACCAGTTGTCTGCGAGGCCCTTCCAACAGCATCAGTACCATGCTCCTCCAAGGGTAGAATTTGTAGGAGTAGGCTGACCTCAGGGTACTCCTCAGGGACCGCGACCAAGGCATGGTCGGGGAGGTGGACAACATCAGAGAGGCAGAGGATCTAGGCATGGATAGTTTCACGCAGCAGAGTTGGCAGCTCCAGCGGGACCCGAGGTGGTGCGAGGTACGATTTTTTTGTTCAGCACTCTCGTTTCTACATTGTTGGATTCAGGAGATTCGCAATTATTTGTTGCACCTGGTCCAGCCCACGCTCTGGGACTAGACGTAGAGATATGTTCCATACCACTGGTGCTGAGTACACTAGTTGGAGGACAGACCAGCATATATTTTGTTTTCTGGGGATGTGGGATGATGTTGGGATCACATCAATCTTGTGGGGATCTTCTTTTGCTACAGATGAAGCCATACATTGTCATCCTAGGCATCGACTGGTAGATTTATGTTGGTTCCATTATCGACTGCTTCCGGAGAAGAGTCGTGTTCTCCAACGTGGACGGGCATCGTGTAGGTCTTGTTGGTGAGAGGAGATATCAGGTGGGAAGTCGGCGTGTGGAGCCTCCCCTTTCTTTGTCAGGCGGGTTATTAGTGGTTCCAGTTTATAGAAAGATGGTGGATGTCCCAGAGGTTGTTGGTGAGTTCCTAGATGATTTTCATGAGGAGGTTGGGACTCTACCCCCCGGACATGATGTTGAATTCGGGATAGACTTACAGCCTGGTGCTCGTCTGATTTCGATGGCCCCTTATCGGATGGCACCTTCGGTGTTGTGGGAGTTGCGGATTCAGATTGATGATCTGATGGAGAAGGGTATTGTTCGACCCAGCGTGTCTCCATGGGGTGCTCCAGTTTTGTTCGTGAAGAAGGAATATGGTGGTCTCATGTTATGCATAGACTACCGAAGGTTGAACCAGGTAACAGTCGAGAACCGTTACCCCCTTCCAAGGATAGATGATCTCTTCGACCAGCTGAGGGGAGCATGTTGGTTTTCTACGATTGATCTATGATCGAGATATCATCAGCTTAGGGTGAAGGACAGTGACATCTTGAAGACAGCTTTCAGATACAAGTATGGGCACATCGAGTTTGTAGTGATGTCGTTTGGAGTTACGAATACACCAGCTGTGTTCATGGGACTTATGAACTTTGTCTTCCGAGAGTTTCTGGACCAGTTCGTCATTGTGTTTATCGATGACATCATGATCTACTCAATATCATAGGAGGAGCACGTTGAGCATCTCAGGGAAGACTTGGAAGTCCTTCGACACCACCATATTTATGGGATATTGTCGAAGTGTAAGTTCTTGACACAAGAAGTACACTTCCTTGGGCACGTAGTGTCTTAGCATGGAGTGTCAGTGGACCCATCAATGGTAAAGGTAGTTGTTTCTTGGGCGGCACCCAATATCATGGCAGAAGATCATAGTTTCCTGGGGTTAGCAGGTTACTATTGGAGGTTCGTTTTAGACTTTTCTCAAGTTGTTGCTCCATTGACAGCATTGACTAGGAAGAACCAGGTCTTCCTATAGAGCGAGTAGTGCCATAAGGCTTTTGACTACTTGAAGGAGAAGTCGGTTAGTGCTCTCGTACTTAGGTTTCCAGAGGTAGGGTTGTTGTATGTGGTGTTTTGTGATGCTTCTGGCCTTGGTCTGGGGTGCGTGCTGATTCAGAAGAAGGGAGTGATCTGTTATGGGTCTAGGCAGTTGCGCCCTCACGAGCGTAACTATTCCACCCATGACCTGGAACTTGCAGTAGTAGTGTTCGCACTAATGTTTTGGCGACATTACCTCTTTGTGGAGCGCTTTGTGGTGTTCTCAGAACACAAGAGAATGCGATATATCTTCTCTCAACGTGACCTGAACATACGGAAACAGATATGGGTCGAGTTCCTCTAATACTATGCCTTCAAGATCTCTTACACTAAAGGTAAAGGCAATGTTGTGGCTGATTCCCAGAGCAGGAAGTCGCATAAGGAAGTGGTTCGGGAATCCACTGATGCTTGGGAAGTGATGGGAGAGTTGGCTTCCATGCACTTGGATGCAAGGGTAGAGGGTGCTACAGGCTGTTTGTTTCAGATGACGGTGTAGTCCTCCTTGTTACTTCAGGTGGAAGAGTCTCAGGGGGGGACTCTGAGGCAGAAGTAATGCGAGATCGTGTCGATTAGGGAAATGCTCCAGAGGGATGGTCAGAGGACAGCCGACATCAGATACTTTTTTATGGATGGTTGTTTTTTTCGGAGGCGATGCGTGAGAGATTTCCCTGTGAGTTCCATAGCTCAGCCTTGGCGGTACATCCAAGAGTTTCAAAAATGTACCGAGGCCTAGGGGAACGGTTTTGGTGGCCCGGGGTGAAACGGGCAGTGGCGGAGTTTGTGGCTAAATTCCTAGTGTTTCAGCAAGTGGAGGCTGAACACCATGTTCCCAGTGGTTTGCTGCATCCTTTAGATGTCCCCAAGTGGACGTGTGATGACATCTTGATGGACTTTGTCACAGGACTACCCAGAGATTAGGGTGGTTATGATGCTATCTGGGTGGTGGTGGATCGTCTGACGAAATCACCTCACTTCTTAGCAATTAAGGAGTCGGGCCTGGTGAGTACCTTATCACAGTGGTACATAGATGAAGTGGTGCATTTGCATGGGGTTCTGAAGACTATCGTCTCAGACCGGGTTACACGGTTTACCTCACGAGTCTGGAGGGGGTTACAACATGCTTTTGGCACCCAGCTACGCCTTAGCACTGCTTTCCACCCCCAGACCGATGAGTAGACAGAGCGGACTATCCAGAAATTGGAGGACATGTTGTGAGCATGCATTCTAGATTTCGGAGGATCATGGGTACGACACTTGCATTTAGTAGAGTTTTCCTACAACAACAGATTTCACTCAACTATTGGCATGTCACCGTTTGAGGCCTTTTATAGAAGACCATGTCGTTCACCCATTTGCTGGGCAGAGGTTGGTGAGACAGGTGCTCTTTGGCCAGAGGTAGTACAGAGCACCACAGAGAAAGTCCAGCTTGTTTGTGAGAGGATGAAAGTGGCTCAGGAACGACAGAAGTCTTATGCTGATCGTAGGAGGAGGCCCTTGGAGTTTGAGGTGGGAGATCATGTGTTCTTGAGGTTTTCCCCTCGACGGGGGCAGTGGAGGTTCGGGAAGGGGAGTAAGCTCTCCCCTAGGTTCATTGGTCCTTTTGAGGTGCTGAGGCGAGTCGGTGAGGTGGCATATCAGCTATCCCTGCCACCTTAGTTGGAGAAGGTTCATGACGTCTTCCACATCTCCCAACTTCGTCGGTACTTACACGACGACTCTCACGTTATAGACTGGGGAGAGTTAGATATGGGAGATGACGGGACCTTCGAGGAATGACCAGTCAGAATCATGGATCGTAATGAGAAGGTGCTCCGTGGATGAACCATTCCATTGGTTCATGTGTTGTGGAGGCATGGCGTCCTTGAGGAGAGCACTTGGGAGCGGGAGGCCCAGATGCACGCTCAGTACCCGTAGTTGTTTTCACTTGTGATTGCTTTGTTTTTTTAGCTTTGTTTTGATGTTATACTTTGTAACATTGATACATGGAATGTTGGGCTTGTCAATTATGAGACGTTTTGATTCCTTGTTCTCTGGGAGTGTGTAACATGTTCGGGCATGTGGGGAAGGGAAAAATCTGATCCATAATCAAGACGCATTAATGCGGATGTGATTGAACCCGTGCAGGCAAGTCAGTGCCGCCTAAATAGGATAATATCTCAACATAGGAAAAGGAAATCTCTCCAAACCACATGTTCGGGCAGTGTGTGGGTTGTGCGGTGTTGGGGGCAGTGTGAGTTGAAAAATCCTAATGTATGGAAGTGGGAAGACCCGATTCTTAATCGAGAAAAATTAATGAGGATGCGACTAAACCCGTGAAGGTGAGTCAGTGCCGCCTAAAGCAGATAATATCTCAACATAGGAGAAGGAATTCCTATCACCTATAATTAGGGTTGATGGTTGGGTTCCTTTTATAACAAGAGCCCTAAGAGGTATCTTGTTGGGTTCCTCTGGGATGGTTTTGAATTCTTGGGGATGAGAATGTTTTAAGAGGTATATGATGTAATGGCATGGACCTCTCCAGCCCATTCCTTTGTCAAAAAGAGGGTCTTGAAGTGTTATGGAGGGTAAAATGGACTTTTCCCACACTTTTCAAAATTTTGAAACTAAACACCATATAGTGTGAGTACACGCCGTTTACCCCCTCGCCGGGTATACCCCATGTTAAAGGCTGTGTCCTTGTCGTGTGAAATAATTGGGTACACACCGTGTACCCAAAACTACACATCGTGTAGTCCCTCCCTGCGTATGTGTTACCCTCAAACTGTGTGTTGACCAATCAACGGTCATGTGCCATGTTGGAGTCGTTTCCTTACCGTGGGAAATAATTGAGTACACTATGTGTATCCAATACTAAACATCGTGTAGTCCCTCCTCGCGTACGCATTACCCTCTAACCATGTGTTGACCAGTCAACGGCAGCATACCGCATTGAAGGCCGTGTTGGAAGCTGCGTGGTGGCCACGTGAAATGTCCAATTACACGTCGTGTACCATAAAGTACACGCAGTGTACTTTTGTTTTTCATGCCTATAAAAGGAGGGGTCCCCTCCTCCTTTTCAACACACCCCTCTCCTCTCCTTTCCTCTGAGTAGAGCTCTCCTAAGGGACTCGAAGGATCCTTTTTCTTCCATATCTTCTTCATCCGAGCTCAGATTTACGATCCGTAAGTGGCCACGGGATCATAATGATGAGGCGGAACTTCTGAGCTTGGATCCATTGTCTTAATTCTGGCCTTTCCTTTCCATCTTCTACTAGAGGAGGTTTTTCCAGGATTCAACAGAAGTGACGGATGCCGACGGACGTCTTCTAAAGTTGATAAGGGGGAGCATTGTGATCAGAACCTATTCTGGTAGGGATTATACCTTCGTCTCTCTATGTTGTGCATCATGTGGGGTGGGTATCCTCTTGTTTTCAAGAGAAACAGCTGAACCTTTAAATGAAGATAATAATTGGTTAAAGAACGAGGATGGAGAAGTTTTTATGTTTTTCTGTATATCCTGTGATATTATGTTGTTTATTGAATAGGCTTATGCCAACTGAAAATCACAGTTGTTGGGGGCCTTTTCTTACACAATTAAATGTTTCCCTATCATTCTAGACCATTATGGATGGAAACTTCATGGAATGTGGAAATTGGTTAATCACGTAAAGTTGGCTGATTAAATGAAGATCTGGGACCCTTGTGTGATCACCCTGGTTGAACCAAAATGGAATAATAAACATGTGGGTGATGTTGGGGTTAATTTATTTTTTGGGGGGTTTTTTGTGGGTTGTTGTGGATCGGGTGAGCAGCGGGGCTACATTTTTCTTAGTTGTGGGTTAGTGTGAAAGATATGTGGGTAACGGGCAGCGGGGCTGCGTTAAATGGTATTAAAGGGATAATGATGTACGGGTTTCGGTGTGAATGTGGTTATGATGGTTGGCAGCGAGGCTGCAGGGATGGGCTTGAATGTGAACGAACTATGGGTTGTTAATAATAAATAAGAAGTGGAAGAGTTAATGAATTATGGGGCTTGATAATGAAACGAAATAATAATCAATGGGTTGGTTGGTTATTAAGAAGGGACTTGTTGTGCTTCTTGTGTTTTCCTAACATGATTTGTGGATGGTAGGGATATTCTTTACGAATGATCGATGTGGTTGGTTGTGGATATTTTCCCAATAGTTAAGGAACTAAAAAACTGATTTTGTTGAAACATGAAAACTTAAGTGGGGTTTCGGGGTTGTTTGTTGTATGCATGCTTCGTAGTAGCAGTGTCGAGGCACGTGCTCAGTTCTCTGATTAGAAGCCATAGGTTGGGATGAGTGTTTGGTATATATATATATATATATATATATATATATATATCTTTATCTTTGTGTTTTATCCCACCCCACCCATGTTGAGCACTTAGTGTAGAACACTCCCATTTCACGGGAGAGGGTGTTTTCCCCTTAGTTACTAGATACTTCCAACTCCTTCTTCCCTAGGCTGTTATGGCTTGAGGTGACCTTACACCCAAGACACTTTGGGTAGGTTTCGATTGGGGTGGTTTAGCCCAAGACTCTTCGGGTAGGTTTTACTATTTTCCCAAGAACCTTCGGGATGAGGCCCAATTCTGTGCGGGCGAGATATGTGGTTTTGAGGCCCAGGTGTGTGCGGGCGGGATACGTGGTTGTGAGGCCCAGGTTTGTGCGGGCGGGATACGTGGTTGTGAGGCCTAGTGTGTGCAGTCGGGATATGTGGTTGTGAGGCCCAGGTGTGTACGGGCGGAGAAGAGTGTGGTAGCATCAGTACGTTCGCCGTTAGGAAGAGTAGCTAGCTAGTGGGGGGAAATTTTCCGGGGTACCCAATACTCTTGTTCTTATATACTACTACCTGTTGTGATTGTTTTTCGGTGAGTGTGGCTAGTGAGGTGGGGTGGATAGAATTCCTTGCTAGGTTTCTTCTGTTGTTCTCACGGGACATTAGGATGTCTCCCCACTTGTGCACGAGAGCTTTAGGTTTCCCTACTCAGTATACTTGTATGCTCACCCTACGTTTACTTTTAGGTTTCCTAGAGGACTACCAAGGTCGTGCGGGACCCTACTAGTTGGGATAGTTGGAGTTGCTGCAGTTTTTTGTACTTGTTTCTTTTGGTATTGTACTTTTGATCATCTTATACTTGTACCTCATTTCAAAACTATTTAAAAAAGCATGTGGGATTGGTTTGGGTTTATTTCTATACACTTGTTCTTTTTCTTTTTGGTGGTTGACTGTCCTATTTACTGATCTTAAATAATAAAAAGGGTAATGCCTCCCATATTTGTGAAAACTCATACCCTTGTTGCTAGTTGCCACCTCGGGGCCTATAGGAGGTGGGACTCGGGGGTCATTATATCCCTTTCACCATTTCCAGCACAGTAGGGGCATCTTTGGTGGGAGGGGGTCGTGACTTGAGCTCACCATTTTGTATGTTTTATTTCCCCAGGTCAGGATGACGGTTATTAAGTAGGATATTCAAAAAGGTACACTAGATATGATGAAATAAACGGAAGACAATGTAGATGCTTTATGAACCAGTTTTTTATGTTTCCCAGTTTCTAAAGACACTATACCTATATGGTCCTATTGTGGGTTTGTTATATGTTGTAATAAGTGTGCTTCAATTTTGAAGTATTAACAATGCATGTAATGTATGGGTCATTATAGTTGGTATTAGAGGAAAGGTATATTCAACCTTTGGAAACTAGGATGTGAAAGCCTTAGTAAGAACCCTAGGGATATATCTAAACATAGAACACAATCTAAGTGTTTAAGAAATGTCCATGAACAACCTATGATAAGACCTTAAGTGTGAAATTTTATTCTTGATTATGTGGTTTTCCTATTATAATTAGTGTTCCTCACACTATTCTTCTTGTTTTTAGTCAATGGCTTGAACCCGAAGGAACAGTGGTAATGCGGAATGTGACGGGCAATGCATTGATTGTCCCCCTCAGCAACCAAACGTTCTGGGAGATGGAATGAAAAATCATATATCCATGCTCACACAACTTTCTCAAGCTATTAATCACGCAGTACATACAAACGAGCAAAGGAAGGAGCATCATTTTGTTGAATCATTCATGAGGCAGTGTCCACCTTCATTCAGTGGGTCTACTAATCCATTAGTGGCTGAACAATGGATCAGTACCACTGAAAAGATATTTTCATTTCTTCAATGTTCAGAGCATGATAAAGTCATATTAGCAGTATATCGTTTGGAAGGTGAAGCTGATCAATGGTGTAATCTTATCAAGAATATGAGGCCAAGAGATGAAATTGAGTCCATGGAATTGGACGATCTCAAGAACTTATTTTTCAATAAGTACTTCCCTCGTATTCTTCGAAGAAAGATGGAGAAGGAGTTTCTTGAACTGAAGCAAATGGATAATGAATCTATTAGTACCGACAAAGCAAAATTTATGAGACTTGCAAGGTACGCTTCTGAAATTGTTATCCAACCCGAGAGTAAGATCGATCAATTCTTTAGTGTCTTAAAACCAAATCTTCGAAGAGAGTAAGCCATAACGGACTTCAATAGCTACAAGGAAATTGTTCTATGTGCTCTCAAGGTTGAGATGGAGATTGGAGTAACCCATCAGTCATATGCGTTTGAAAAGAAGAGGAAAATGAAATTCAAAGGAAAATATAAAGAGCACACTGAAAAGAAGATGAGTTTTCCCTTATGCTCAAATTGTGGAATGAAACAAAGAGGGAGTTGTCTTAAAGGGACAAGTAAATGTTTCAAATGTGGAATGGAAGGTCATCGGGCATTTGAATGTCGCAATGATGGGAAGAAGATGTCTAGTGATGTGAACAAAGAAAAGACTACACAGAGTGCACCTCCTACACTTCAATGTTACAAGTGCAAGGAAATGGGGAATTATGCTAATCAATTCCCTAATCCAAGGGTTTTTTATGATGATCGACGTCAAAACCTCTTAAGGCTAAAGACAATGGAATGTTACATGCAATTTCTATCAGTGATGTGGAGTATGATAACAAAGTGATGAAAGGTACACTTACCATCTACTTTAAAGTATCCAATGTTTTATTTGATTTTGGATCCACCCACTCTTTTATTTATGAAGAATTTTTTAGGGCATCGCCGTATTGCCTCAAAAATTAGATTTTGAGTTAGCTGTGACAACCCCTAATGGTACAATAGTCGCATCAAATGTTTGTAATTCTTATTCGATTGAAGTTTGTGGGAAAGTGCTTCCTGCAAATCTTGTGACCCTTCATATAGTGGAATTTGATTTGATTATTGGCATGGATTGGCCTTCTTTATATAGATCTCATATCAATTTCCAAATAAGGGAAGTCACATTTCATATTCCAGATCAATCTATGATCTTATATCGATGCAAGGATGAACATAACCTTCCAGTGGAAATTTCATCCATCTTATGGGTCTTGATTCCAGTAAATGAAGTTTATTTATCTCAAATGGTTAGTGAGTAACTCATGATTAAGAATATGCCCAATGTACAGGAATTTGATGATGTCTTTCTAGAGGAATTTTCAGGTCTTCCACCTAATCATGAAGTTGAGTATTCAAATGAACTCATACTGGGTGCTATGCCCATTTCAAAGACACCTTATAGAATGGCCCCAATTGAGTTGAAGGAATTGAAGAAGCAACTCCCAGAGAATCTTAATAAGGGATTCATATTCCCTAGTGTGTCACCTTGGGGATCACATGATCTTTTTTTTAAGAAGAATGATGGATCAATGAGACTCTGCATTGATTATCAAGAACATAACAAGATCACTATCAGGAACAAATATCATCTCCCATGCATTGATGACTTATTTGACCAACTATGCAGAGCTCAATACTTTACCAAGATTGATCTTTGTTCCGGGTATCATCAATTAAGGGTCAAAGGGGAGGATATACCAAAGACAGATTTCCGTACAAGTTATGGACACTATGAATTTATAGTGATGCCATTTGGTCTTACTAATTCCCCTTCTATATTCATGGATCTGATGAATAGAGTCTTTAAATACTATCTTGATCAGTTTATGGTAGTCTTTATAGATGATATTCTTATCTATTCAAAGAGAAAGGAAGAACATGAAGATCACCTGACAATTGTTTTGAAGACCCTGAGAAAGGAGAAGATTTATGACAAATTTACCAAGTGTGAATATTGGTTTCAAAAAGATTCATTTTTGGGTCAAATAATCTCAAAAGAGGGGATATCTGTCGATTTAGAAAAAACAGAGGTTATCGAAAGATGGTCGAGACGAACAACAGTAACCGAGATCTGAAGTTTTCTTGTTCTGGCTAGATATTATTGACGTTTTGTGAATGATTTTTCATGATTATATAATTCACTCACCAGGTTCACTCGAAAAGGAGTTATGTTCATATGGACGGAGGAATGTGAAGAGAATATCAAGGTGCTGAAAAGAAGGTTATCCAGTGCACCTATTCTCACACTGCCTTGTAGTGGAGAAAGTTTTGTGATCTAAAGTGATGCATCTAATAAGGTATTGGGGTGTTTTCTAATGAAAAATGATATTGTGATAGCTTATGACTCACGATAGTTGAAAATCCAGGAGAAAAATTACCCAACTCATGATTTGGAGTTAGCTACGGTAATCTTTGCATTAAAAATTCGCAGGCATTATCTTTATGGTGAAAGGTGTTATATTTATACTGATCAAAAAAGTTTAATGTATATTTTTACACAAAATGAGCTGAATATGCGTCAAAGAAGATGGTTGGATCAGATTAAGGATTACGACTGCTCAATTCATTACCACCCTGGGAAAGCAAACAAGGTGGAAGGTGCATTAAGTAGACATGACCATGCTAGCTTATCCATGATGAGGATCACAAAAGGTCCAATATTTATGGACTTACAAAGGATGGATCTTGGAATTATAATGGAAGGGGAAAAAACTTATCTTTCTCAAATGAATTTTCAACCATCTAAACCTGTGAAGATTAAAGTGGCATAAAAAAGAAGATATAGAGTTACAAAAGAATGTGAGAAACGTTCATGAATTCAACCTTGATTGTGATGGGATAATAAGTTTCAGGAATTGGGTTTTTGTTGCTCCCATCCCATAATTAAAGAAGGAGCTGCTGGATGAGGCTCATAGTTCTTAATTATCAATTTATCCTAGAATAATGAAGATTTATAGTGAATTGAAAGAGTACTTCTAGTGGGATGTCATGAAAAGAGATGTTGCTGAATATGTCTCTCAATTCTTGGTTTATCAGCAAGTTAAAGGTGAGAGACGAAAGTCTAAGGGGATGTTACAACCATTACCCATACCCGAATGGAAATGGGAAAACACCACTATGGACCTTTTCACTGGACTTCCTAGAACATCCAAAGGAAATAATTCTATATGGGTCATAGTTGATCATCATACAACGTCAGCACACATCTTTGCTATTTGGGAGGATTTCTCTCTTGATCAGCTTGCCAGGATATATATACAGGAAGTGGTAAGATTGCATGGGGTACCACTTTCCATTATATCTGATCGGGATCTGAGGTTTACCTCGATGTTCTGGTGAAATCTTCAGAATACTCCAGATACAGAGTTGAGTTTCAACACTGCTTATCATTCTCGGACAGACGGTCAGTCTAAGAGAACAATTCAAACTCTAGAAGATATGTTAAGATATTTCTATATGGATTTCAAATTTGGTTGGGATAAACACCTACATTTGGTGGAATTTTATTATAATAATATCTTTCACTCTAGTATTCAGATGGCTCCTTATGAAGCTCTCTATGGAAAGAAATGTCGAACTCCAACTTGTTGGGATGAAATTGGGGAAAGAAAGCTATTAGGACCTGATCTTGTTGATGAGATGGCAGAAAAGGTCTGATCTTTTCAACAACACATAAAAGCATCTCAAAGTCGACAAAAAGGTTATGCCGACAATCAAAGAAAAGACATAGAGTTTGAAGTGGGTGATAAAGTGTTCTTACGAATATCTCCTTCGATGAGAGTAATGATATTTGGAAAGAAGGGCAAGTTGAGCCCTAGGTATATCTGTCCTTTCGAAATACAGGATCGTGTTGGGAAGGTAACTTACCGATTGGTGCTTCCACTGAATCTATCTCAAGTTCATGATGTGTTCCATGTATCTCTCCTGAGAAAGTACATACCCAATCCTTCCCATATACTCAGCTCATAATTTTTTCTGCTGGTGCAAGATCTTTTTTATGAGGAACAACCGATAGAGATTCTGGATCGTAGCGAAAAAGTCATACGGAACATGACCACTCGCTTGGTGAAAATTTTATAGAGGAACCAACAATTATAATAAGATACATGGGATCTTGAGGATATGATGAATGAGAGGTATCCTCATCTGTTTGTTACAAAGTGACTAATTTCAAGGGACAAATTCATTTAAAGGGGGGTAGAATGTGACACCTGAGATTTTAATGAGTAATATTTTGTTTTTATGTTATATAAATCATCAAAGGAATCTTTCACTACACAAAACACTATCTTGGCTTTCTTTACATGCAATAGCGGCCTTCCTCGATAGCTTGCATTATACGCAATGCCGAGTTTCACTAAACAACGATATGCTATTAAAATATTATTAAAATTATCCGTTATGAATAGTAATTCCCACTTTTTAAATTTTATAAATTTTATCATTCAAAATGGACATCATTTTTGGATTCGGAATATCGAAATTATCCTAGGGTGAAATTTTGGTATTTTTCTGAAAACTATCAATTTTTGATGAATAGTGAAAACACTATGTTACTATTTAAAAACCAATTTTTTATTTAAATAATTATTTATTTTATTTATATTTATTTTAGGTCAAAATTGATAAATAATACCTATATAAGTTCAATTTAATTCATTGGAGTCATTTTATAATAATTTTAGATATATAAAATTTTTATTGAATATATTTCACCAACTTTTACCCACCTCATAGGAGAATTTGCAAATTTACATAAAACATAATTTTACCACTTTTGTGAATGGAATTTCAACAATCCGAGAGACACTTTTGATGTCAGTAAGTAAAATGTGGTTCAACGAGATAAAAATAATTTTTGGTGAATAGTAACTTTTTACTTTTATTTACCATGGTTAAAAGTAAATAGGTTAATTAAGGTTAAAATGATATTATTATTACACTAACACGTGTCCTAATTTTATTGGATAAGTTTAGATCGACCAAAAACAACCTTAGGGATAAAATATTACCCTTTAGGTCCACTTGGATTAGATTAGGACATTTAATATTATTTTATTTAAAGAAGAAATAAAATAGTTAAAATAAAAGTGTAATAACTAAAACATTTTTAATTTGGGGTTATAAATACGATAAATTCGACTATAAATATTCATTAGAAAGATAAAACTATTTTATACATAATGGTATTTTATTTATAATTTTTAGACTATAAATAATTTATGACACAATGATGATGGAGTGATTACCTTATTAAAGAAATATTAACACAATTGATATTATAAATACCCAAATAAATGTAATTTGAGACTTTTTAAGAATTAAACTAATTTTATAGGTTAATATGACATATTAGTATTGATTTAATTATGTTTTTGGGAACTAATAATGCTGTTATGATTTTCACAAAAATCTATTACCAAATATTGTCAAAATTGACATAAAATAGTTTTTAAGACAAATATTATATTATTAATTGTTATTTTATTCCTAGAAATATAAGGTTCGGCCAAATGAAATTGATAAGGTTTTATATATTAATAATGAACAACTTGGGGTTCATTTGTCTTGTTATAGTAAGTTTATTAACCATTTAGTGTAAGAAAACAAGAAGACACGGTAAAAGTAAAATTATTTAACTTAAAGTTAAATATAAATTATAAGGTTAAAATAGAAACCTAAACTTGTCTAAATACTATTGTATGAGATTATTTAGACCCATCCCCACCTTAACTTGAAATAAATCAATTTGGGGCTATTAAAAACGGAATATGACTTTATAATAAAATAATATTTTTAGTTTTTCCAAAGGTTCCCCTCTCCTCCCTTATAAAAGGGAACCTCCTCCCTCTCCTCCTCACACCACATTGAGCCTTAAATCTCGGCCAAAACCTGCCAATTTATCTTCTACACTTCCCTATAAACTTCCTAGAGGTACTGGAATTCTTCAAAGACCATCTTTAGTGCCCTAAGAGGAGGTAAAGAAGAGGCGCTTAAAAGAAGAGGTAATGTCCGTTACCGATTCTTTGAACTTTATTTCTTATTCTACTTCTTATTCTTTAGTTGTTTCATTAGGAAGTAATAACATCAGTATCACTCATATAATTATATGTTTATAAATATTAAAAAACTCTATTTCACCATCTATCCATCTTACAGAAAATAAAACCACCGCGCGTGCATATGTATGGAATATCGTCTCCACGCCATGGTGTAATCTGTTTTCCACCCCCACCTTACATTGATGGGTATAATGGTGTAAAGAATAACTATATATGATTATTTTAAAGTGATATTGATTCTAAAATAATATACATACACTTCAATACAATTCAACAATCATGGTAACGATATCATCGCTCGTGCGTACATACGGCCTGCCGTCTCCACGATGTGATGCGCCTCGTTTTACATGATCTTCATTGCATAATAATTATATAAATGAATTTAATGAATAAATATGATATATATTACACTAATACCATTTTGGAAATGAGGTATCTATAACCTAAAAATAAGAATAAGAATTTATTCGACCAAACACGCATAAGAACAAAAAGAAATAAACACCCGAATAACAAGTAGCAATGAAATATTACTAATAATAAGTTAAGAATACGAACATTTATGATATCATAACAATATGTAAGATTATTGAAGAAGTCAATAACATTATTTAAATCACTATAGAGGAGGCTCGGACACGTACAATGAAAATTGAACCTAAGGTAAGGGAAAATCTCGCAATCTCATTTTTATCCAAGATTGTTTATACTTCAGAATTTACTGGAGAATATTTATCATCCACATCCATGTTTCCTCAATATGTAATATTATTTCTATCCTCATAAAATTTTCTAAATCCAATTTTACCCATTGGTATATTTTTAGTAAAAGATATGAAAGGAATCTTTTGTCGTTTTTTGTACGAGGTACTTTTTTGACTTTTCCTGCCAAAGTACGAGAAGAATGTTTTTATTTAAATTATACAACATGAATGGATTTTTAGAACCTTATTTCCATGAAGCTTCAATTACAATTTTTCATGTTTATTTTTAATCAAATTATTTTAGTTTAAAATTTTATAACATGTTAATAAAGGAAAAATGTTTTTGAAGTAGAAAGGATATTTTCCTCAAGAATGAAGATCAAGTGTTTTATCCAAATTATTTTCCATGTAAGATAATATAGGGTTCTGTTTATATCACTATTTTTACATTGATTGGATAATTATTTTTATGATGTCATTTTATCTTATATGGATTTAGTTATGATGGCATGATGTTTAAGATTCCATTTTTTATTACATGGGTTATGCTATGATGTGGGATTTATGATTTTGTGGCACACATAAGAATGGTTTAATTATGAGATGGGTGGGACCTATATCTCCTTCCAATTAATTGGGTAAAGATTTATACCTCATGACATAGACATGGTTGGAACGGCAGGTTAATCCGGTTCAGTGATACAGGACAGAAACGAGGAGTGAACTCGGTTCAGAAATGGACTTTTTCCACTTGGATAGTCTTGGAAATGAGTCTTGGCTACTAAGAAATGATCATCTACGATTATGTGTTTATGCCACAAAGTTTCATGTTTTGATTTATGATTATTGGGATTACATTTCACTACTATGATTTATCCCATGTTATGATATTATGATCTCTATTGCAGGTTAAGATTTTCAAAATGCCATGTTCTTATGAATATGATATTACTTTTGTTTACCCTCACTGAGAATTTGAGCTCACCATTTTGTATGTTTTCTTTCCCCAGGTCAGGAAGAAGGTTATTAAGTAGGATATTCCAAAAGGGACTCAAGATATGATGAAATAAATGGGAGACAATGTATATGATTTATGAACCAGTTGTTTATGTTTCCCAGTTTCTAAGAACACTATACCTATACGGTCCTATTGTGATTTGGTTATATGTTGTAATAAGTGTGATTCAATTTTAAAGTATTAACAATGTATGTAAAGTATTGGTCATTATAGTTTGTATCAGAGGAAAGGTATAGTCATCCTTTGGAAACTAGGATGTCAAAGCCTTAGTAAGAACCCTAAGGATATATCTAAGCATAGAATACAATCTTAGAGTTTTAGAAATGTCCATGAACAACCTATGATAAGACCTTAGGTGTGAAATTTTATTCTTTATTATGTGGTTTTCCTATTATAATTAGTGTTGTTCAGACTATTATTCTTGGTTTTAGTCATTGGATGGAACCCGAAGGGACCGTGTTAATACAGAATGTGCTGGGCAATGAAATGATTGTCCCCCTGAGCAACCATACGTTATGAGAGGTGGAATGAAAAATCATATATCCATGCTCAGACAACTTTCTCAAGCTATGAATCATGCAGGACTTCCAAACGAGAAAAGTAAGGAGAAACATTCTGTTGAATTCTTTATGAGGCAGTTCCCACCTTCATTTAGTGGGTCTACTAATCTATTAGTTGCTGAATAATGGATTAGTACCACTGATAAGATATTTTCAGTTCTTCAATGTTCTGAGCATGAAAAATTCATCTTAGTTGTATATAGTTTGTAAGGTGAAGCTGATCAATGGTGGAATCTTATCAAGAATACGAGTCCAAGAGAAGAAATTGAGTCCATGGAATGGGAAGAGTTCATGAACTTATTTTTCAATAAGTACTTCCCTCGTATTCTTCGAACAAAGATGGAGAAGGAGTTTCCTGAACTGAAGCAAAAGGATGATGAATATGTTGGTACCTACGAAGAAACTTTTACGAGACATGCAAGGTATGCTTCTGGAATTGTTATCCAACCTGAGAGTAAGATCAATAGATTCTTTAGTGGCTTAAAACCAAGTCTTCGATGGGTGTTAGCCATAAGGGACTTCAATAGCTACGAGGAAATTGTTCGATGTGCTCTCAAGGTTGATATGGAGATTGGAGTAACCCATTAGTCATATGCATTTCACAAGAAGAGGAAAATGGAATTCAAAGGAAAATCTAAAGAGCACACTGAAAAGAAGATGAGTTTTCCCTTATGCTCAAAGTTTGGAAAGAAACATAGAGGGAGTTGTCTTAATGGGATAAGTAAATGTTTCAAATGGGGAAAGGAAGGTCATCGGGCATTTGAATGCCGCAATGATGGGAAGAAGATGTCTAGTGATGCGAACAAAGAAAAGGCTACAAAGAGTGAACCTCCTACACTTCAATGTTACAAGTGCAAGGAAATGGGGCATTATGCTAATCAATGCCCTAATCCAAGGGTTGTTCATGATGATCGACATCAAAAAACTCTTCAGGATAAAGACAAAGGAACGTCACTTGCAATTTCTATCAACGATGTGGAGTATGATAACGAGGTGGTGAAAGGTACACATACCATCCACTTTAAAGTAGCAAATGTTTTATTTGATTCTAGATCCACCCACTCTTTTATTTCTGAATAATTTTCTTAGGATATCGTCGTATTGCCTCAACAATTAGATGTTGATTTAGCTATGACAACCCCTAATGGAACAAAATTCGCATCAAAAGTTTATAACTATTATTCGATTGATGTTTTTGGGAAAGTGATTCCTCAAAATCTTGTGATCCTTCCTATAGTGGAATTTGATGTGATTCTTGGCATGGATTGGAATTCTTTATATGGAGCTCATATCAATCTCTAAATAAGGGAAGTTACATTTCATATTCCAAATCAATCTATGACAGTCTATCTATGCAAGGATAAACATAACCTTCCAGTGGAAATTTCTTCCATCTTATGGGTCTTGATTCCACTAAATGAAGGTTATTTATCTCAAATGGTTGGTGAGGAACTCACCATTAAGAATATTCCCATTGTACCAGAGTCTGATGAGGTCTTTCCCGAGGAATTTCCAAGTCTTCAACCAAATCGTGAAGTTGAGTTTTCAATTGAACTCATACCAGGTGCTATTACCATTTCAAAGAAACCATATAGAATGGCCCCAATTGAGTTGCAGGAATTGAAGAAGCATCTCCAAGAGAATATTGATAAGGGATTCATACCCCCTAGTGCGTCACCTTGGGGAGAACCTGTTCTTTTTTTAAGAAGAAAGATGGATCAATGAGACTCTGCTTTAATTATCAAGAACTTAACAAGATCACTATCAAGAAGAAATATCCTCTCCCATGCATTGATGACTTATTTAACTAACTACGCTGAGCTCAATACTTTTCCAAGATTGATCTTCGTTCAGGGTATCATCAATTAATGGTCAATAGGGAGGATATACCAAAGACGACATTCCATACAAGGTATGGACACTATTAATTTATAGTGATTCCATTTGGTATTACTAATTCCCCTGCTATCTTCATGGATCTAATGAATAGAGTCTTTAGTGACTATCTTGATCAGTTTATGGTAGTCTTTATAGACGATATTCTTGTCTATTCAAAGAGCAAGGAAGAACATGAAGATCACTTGATAATTGTATTGAAGACCCTGAGAAAGGATATATGTTATGCCAAATTTACCAAGTGTGAATTTTGGCTTCAAAAAGATTCATTTTGGCGTCACATAATCTCAAAATAGGTGAGATCTATGGATCCAACAAAAACAGAGGTTATCGAAAGATGGTAAAGACCAACAACAGTAACTGAGATCCGAAGTTTTCTTAGTCTGGATGGATATTATCGACGTTTTGTTAATGATTTTTCAAGATTATCTAATTCACTCACTAGGTTGACTTGAAAAGGAGTTACGTTCGTGTGGACGGAGGAATGTGAAGAGAATTTCAAGGAGTTGAAAAGAAGGTTATCCAGTGCACCTATGCTCACACTGCCTTGTAGTGGAGAAATGATTGTGATTTTCAGTGATGCATCCAAGAAGTAATTGGGGTGGGTTCTTATGAAAAATTATATGGTGATAGTTTATGCCTCACGACATTTGAAAATCCATGATAAAAATTACCCAACTCATTATTTGGAGTTAGTTGAGGTAATCTTTGCATTAAAAATTTTGAGGCATTATCTTTATGGTGAAAGGTGTAATATTTATACTGATCATAAACGTTTAAAGTATGTTTTCACTAAAAAGAGCTGAATATGCGCAAAAGAAGATGGTTGGAGCTGATTAAGGATTACGACTTCTCAATTCATTACAACCCTAGGAAAGCAAACAAGGTGGCAGATGCATTAAGTCGACAAGACCATGCTAGCTTATCCTTGATGTGGATCACAAAAGATCCAATATTTATGGATTTACAAATGATGGATCTTGGAATTATAATGTACGGGGAAAAATATTTTCTTTCTCAAATGAATGTTCAACCATATATACATGTGAAGATTAAAGAGGCACAAAAAGAAGATGTAGAGTTATAAAAAAAGGTGAGAAATGTTCCTGAATTCATCCTTGATTGTGATGTGATAATAAGGTTCAGGAATCGGGTTTGTGTTCCTCCCATCCCAGAAATAAAGAAGGTGCTGCTGGATGAGGCTCGTAGTTCTTCATTATCTATTCATCCTGGAAGCAAAAATATGTATAGGGACCTAATAGAGTACTTCTGGTGGGATGGAATGAAAAGAGACATTGAAGAATATGTCTCTCTATGTTTGGTTTGTGAGCAAGTTAAATCTAAGAGACAGAAGTCTATGGGGATGTTACAACCATTACCCATACCCGAATGGAAATGGAAAAACATCACTATGGACTTTGTCACTGGACTTCCTAAAACATCCAAAGGAAATAATGCTATTGGGGTCATAGTTGATCATCTTACAATGTCAGCACACTTCATTGCTATTATGGAGGATTTATCTCTTGATCATATTTCCAGGATATATGTAAAGGAAGTGGTAAGATTGCATGGAGTACCACATTCCATTATATCTAATCAGGATCTGAGGTTTACCACGAAGTTCTGGTGAATTCTTCAGCATACTCTAGATACAGAGTTGAGTTTCAGCACTGCTTATCATCCTCAGGCAGACGGTCAGTCTAAGAGAACAATCCAAACTCAAGAATATATGTTAAGAGTTTTCTCTATGGATTTTAAAGGTGGTTGGGATCAACACCTACCTATGGTGGAATTTTCTTATAGTAATATCTTTTACTTCAGTATTCATAATTCTCCTTATGAAGCTCTCTATGGAAAGAAATGTCGAACTCCAACTTGCTAGGATGAAGTTTGGGAAACAAAGCTATTAGAACCTTATCTTGTTGATGAGATGGAAGAAAAGGTCTGAGCTATTCAACAACACATAAAAGCAGCTTAGAGTCGACAAAAACGTAATATCAACAGTTAAAGAAAAGACCTAGAGTTTGAACTGGGTGATAAAGTGTTCTTACGAATATCTCCTTGGAAAAGAGTAATGAGATTTTGAAAGAAGGGAAAGTTGATCCCTAGATATATCGGTCCTTTAGAAGTACTGGATCATGTTGGGAAGGTAGATTACCGATTGGAGCTTCCACCAAATCTCTCTCAAGTTCATGATGTGTTCCATGTATCTCTCCTGAGAAAGTACATACCTGATCCTTCACATGTACTCATCTCAGAAGTTGTACCGCTGGAGAAAGATCTTTCTTATGAGGAACAACCGATAGAGATTTTGGATCGTAGCGAAAAATTCATACGGAACAAGACCACTCTCTTGGTGAAAGCTTTATGGAGGAACCACCAATTAGAAGAAGCTACATGGGAGCTTGAGGATATGATAAAGGAGAGTCATCCTCATCAGTTTGTTACAAAGTGACGAATTTCGTGGGAAAAATTCATTTTAAGGGGGGTAGAATGTAACACTTGAGATTTTTATGAGAAATATTTTGTTTTTATGTTACATACATCATCAAAGTAATACTCCACTACACACAACACTATCTTGGCTTTCTTTATATGCAATCGCGTCCTTCCTTGACAGATTGCGTTGTACGCAATACAAAGTTTCACTAAACAACGATATTCTATTAAAATATTATTAAAACTAGCTGTTATGAATAGTAATAACCACTTTTTGAAATTTTATAAATTTTATCTTTCAAAATGGACATCATTGTTGGATTCAGAATATCGAAACTATCCTAGGGTGAAATTTTGGTATTTTTCTGAAAACGTTCAATTTTGATGAATAGTGAAAACACATGGTTACTATTTAAAAACCTATTTTTTATTTAAATAATTAGTTATTTAATTTAAATTTATTTTAGCTCAAAATTGATACATAATACCTATATAAGTTCAAAGTAATTAATTGTAGTCATTTTATAATAATTTTAGATATATAAAAACTTTATTAAACTTTTCACCGTCTTTTACCCACCTCCTAGGAGAATTTGCAAATTTACATAAAACATAATTTTACAGCTTCTATGAATGGAATTTAAAAAATCCGAGAGACATGGTTGATGTCAGTAAGTAAAATGTGGTTCAATGAGATGAAAATAATTTTTGGTGAATAGTAACTTTTTACTTTTATTTACCACGGTTAAAAGTAAATTGGGTAATTAAGGGTAAAAATGATATTATTATTATCCTAACACATGTCCAAATTCCATTGGATAAGTGCAGTTTGACCAAAAACAACCTTAGGGATAAAATATTACCCTTTAGGTCAACTTGGATTAGATTATGACATTTATTATTATTTTATTTAAAGAAGAATTAAAATTGTTAAAATCGAAGTTTAATAACTAAAACATTTATAATATAGGGTTATAAAAAAGATAAATTCTACTATAAATATTCATTATAAATATCAAATGATTTCCTACATAATGGTATTTTATTTATAATTTTTCGACTATAAATAATTCAATTTATTTATGACACACTAATGATGTAGTGATTACATTATTAAAGAAATATTGACCTAATTGATATTATAAATACCCAAATAAATGTAATTTTAGTCTTTTTAAGAATTACACTAATTTTATAGGTTAATATGACATATTTTTATTGATTTAATTAACTTTTTTAGAACTAATATTGCTATTATGATTTTCACAAAAATATATTACCAAATAATGGAAAAATTGACATAAAATAGTTTTTAAAATAAATATTATATTTTTAATTGTTATCTTATTCCTAAAAATCTAAGGTTCTGTCAAATGACTTATATAAGGTTATATATATTAATAATGAACAACTTGGGGTTCGTTTGGCCTGTTATAGTATGTTTATTAAGCTTATAGTGTAAGAAAACAAGAAGACACGGTAAAAGTAAAATTGTTTAACTTAAAGTTAAATCTAAATGATATGGTAAAAATAGAAACCAAAACTTTTCTAAATTCTATTAGATGAGAGTATTTCGACCCATCCCCACCTTATCATCTAAATAAATCAATTTGGAGCTATTAAAATCGAATATGACTTTATTTTAAAATAATATTTTTAGTTTTTCCAAAGGTTCCCCTCTCATCCCTTATAAAAGGGCACCTCCTCCCTCTCCTCCTCACACAACATTGAGCCTTCAATATCTGCCAAACCCTGAAAATTTCTCTTCTCCACTTCCCTAGAACCATCCTTGATGTCCTGGTCTTCTTAAAAGACCATCTTTAGTGCGCTAAGATGAGGTTAAGAAGAAGCGCTTCAATGAAGAGGTAATGTCTATTACCAACTCATTCAACTTTATTTCTTCTTCTACTTCTTCTTATTTAGTTTTTTCATTATTAAGTAATAACATCAGTATCACTCATATACTGATAGGTTATTATAAATATTAAACAACCCTATTTCAACTTCTATCCATCCTACGGAAAATGAAATCACCGCACGTGCGTACATACCGAATACCGTCTCCACATCGTGGGGTAATCTGTTTTCCACAACCACCATACTTGGATGGGTATAATGGTGTAAAGAATAACTATATATGACTATTGTAATGTGATATTGATTCTGAAATAGTATACATACACATAAATACAATTCCACGATCATGGGAACGATATCATCGCTCGTGCGTACGTATGGCCTACCGTATCCACGTTGTGATGCGACTCATTTTACATGATCTTCATTGAATAATGAATATATAAATAAATTTAATGAATAAATATTATATATATTACACTAATATCATTCTGGAAATGAGTTATCTATAACCTAAAAATAATAATAAGATTTTATTCGACAAAACACGCATAAGAACAAAAAGCAATAAACACACGAATAACAAGTAGCAATGAAATATTACTAACAAGAAGTTAAGAATATGACCATATATGATATAATAAAAATGATTAATATTCTGGAATAAGTCAATTACATTATTTTAATGATTATACAAGAGGGTTGGACATGTATGAAGCAAATCAGACCTAAGGTAAGGGAAAATCATGCGATCTCATTTTTATCCAAGATTGTTTATACTTCAGAATTTACTAGGGAATATTTATCATCCACATACATGTTTCCTCAATATGTAATATTATTTCTATCCTCCTAAAAAATTTTAAATACATTTTTACCCATTGGTAAGTTTTTAGTAAAATATATTAAAGGAATCTTTTTTCATTTTTAGTACGAGGTACTTTTTTTGACTTTTCCTACCAAAGTAAGAGAAGAATGTTTTTATTTAACATATACGGCACGAATGGATTTTTAGAACATTATTTCCATGAATCTTACGTTACAAGTTTTCATGTTTATTTTTAATCAACTTCATTTAGTTTAAAATTGTATGACATGTTAATAAAGTAAAAATGTTTTTGAATTGGAAAGGATATTTTCCTCATGGATGAAGTTCAAGTGTTTTATCGAAATTATTTTGCATCTAAGATAATATAGGGTTCTGTTTCTATCCCTATTTTTACATTGATTTGATTATGTTATGATGGAATTATTTTTATGATGTCCTTTTATCTTATATAGATTATGTTATTATGGCATGATGTTTAAGATTCCCATTTTTATTACATGGGTTATGCTATGATGTATAATTTATGATTTTGTGGCACACATAAGAATGGTTGCATTATGAGATGGGTGAGACCGATATCTCCCACCAATGTATTGGGTAAATATGTATACCCCATAAGATAGATATGGATGGAATAGCTGGTTAATCCAGTTCAGTGATACATGACTGAAAAGATGAGTGAACTCGGTTCATAAATGGACTTTGTCCGCTATGATAGTCTTGGTAATGAGTCTTGACTACTAAGAAATGATCCTCTATGATTATGTGTGTGTGCCAAAAAGTATCATGTTTTATGTTATGATTATTGGGATTACATTTCACTACTATGACTTATCCCATGTTATGATATTATGATCTCTTTTGCAGGTTAATATTTTCAAAATGGTATGTTCTTATGAATATGATATTTCATTTGTTTACCGTTACTAGGCATTTGAGCTCACCCTTTTGTATGTTTTCTTTCCCCATGTCAGGAAGATGGTTTTTAAGTAGGATATGGAAAAAGAGACTCTAGATATGATGAAATAAACGGGACACAATGTAGATGCTTTATGAACCAGTTGTTTATGTTTACCAGTATCTAAAGACACCATACCTATACTGTCCTACTGTGGTTTTGTTATATGTTGTAATAAGTGTGATTCAATTATGAAGTATTAGCAATTTATGTAAATTATGGGTCATTATATCAACACTAAACATCATTTAGTTTTATAAGAATTTTAGAAAGCATCATTCCATTTCATTAATTATGGTTCTCCATTTCCCAATTCATGAATGGCACATACAGTTCATGGATTGAATGTTGGCTTTCCTTAATCGATACTAATGTTAATTAAAAATTATACATGGGAAGACATACCTATCCAAATTATATCGGCGGCCATCTGTTGACCTACAAAGTGCCCATACACATTACTGTTGGGAATTTTTCTCCCTTCAGTAAAACCCAACATAATTTAGAAAATTAATTTAGCAACCTTTTTAGAATGTCTCAATTCCATAAGTTACGTTTTACCATCTATAAGGAACCCATACACCTAACAAATGAAAACTGGATCCTGTCATAACAGTGACCAATAACTATGCCCATGAAACCATTTACATATGACAATGTAATCTAGAATATCACCATAACCAGCTAACATAGAGAAACAAGCTAAACTCATGGAAGCATGAAAATTTAATCACAATAGCATGCTATAAAGAGTAGTTATAAATAGAATGAATTCTAATGTATTACATATACAGCTATAAATAAAATCATGTTATAAAATAAGGCACAAAATTATACTTAGTTGTCAACCTACTAATGCAGCTATATGGCATGGCATATATGCATGGCAAGTGATTTTCTAAGTTCCTAATATGATGCATGTATATTTTATCCTTTTCATAATAGGACATGGGTAATATTCATAATTCCATAAATAATAAGAAACGAAATGTACACCAATCACTCTGGGTGAAATCATATCAATTATAATAGCGATCAATATAAAACAACAATCCAAGCCCTGAACACTTGGTCATTCCCCATACATGGGGCGATCAGTCACAAACACAACTATTACACAAGTACCGACACTTTCCGAGTCACCTATCTTCCATCACAAATAGTTAGACAAATGGAAAAAACACCTCTTATACCACTTTGTAATGTCCCAAACCTAGGTCAGTTGTAAGGCAGTGGCTGGACTGACTTCCACATGGCCTCAAGAGCGCCTCCACATACACAAGAGGCTGCCGACTAGCAGCGTGGGTGTAAGGATAGTCAATAGGGAGACTATACCCAATTATCAGAGTTTTGAAGTTATATAATATATTAAATAACAAACAACAGTGGAATAATTAAATATCACATAAAAAGGATTTGAATAAGGATTTCAAATAAATGAACAAAAGTGTCCAATGCCAATATATATTATAGATTAATGCATGACATGGTATTGATACATGAAGGAATGTCCAAAATAGTACAACATGATTTTTAATACAATAAAATGTATTACTTATATAAATAAAAGAACTGAAATCCCAAAGGCGATCTCCTGGGGAAATATGAGCACCAGGTTAGTCCTTTTTTCCAAAATCCCAAGTACAGGCTAACAAGAACAAGCAAGGTACTAGGCTCGGCGAACAACAAAGGTCTACTCAGGTACCTAAGTGCAATGGAAGCCTGAGTAGGGTGTGATATATAAATACTAATAGGCTGACACCACTGGTGTCTAGACCAATCCCAATAGTGTGGTATATAATAATTAAATAGTGTCCAAGCATGCATAAATAATGTAAGCAATCCAATGTAACCAAAAAGTCAACCACGTTCTTCATCCCTCAGCTGGTGTCTGAACATTTAACCAGATCAATAATTAAGTAATAACCATTTTATGTTAATGGGTCATGTGAATCATAGCCAGAACTAACATTAACTCATGATAGTATAAAATATGTAAGGTTACAACATGAAATAAGGAAACGTGATAATTATATCTAGTGAGGTAGATCTAGGGTAATAAAAAAGTAACATAGATCTCATGGAATGATAACTCAGCCATATATGAGTCTAGCTAAGTTATAACAGTGTATTCCAAGCAGCGTATATAGTGACCCTGACTTTTCTTACATTACTATTACACCATTTTAAAGATGAACAACATAATAGTATTACAAATAGAGGATACAAAGGTATAGTGTCTTGGGAAAACTAGGACCATACATAATAATTACAACATCAATCATAAACATTTATTTAATTTCTTCTTCTCTATATTTTTATTTTCACTTGTCCTCTCCATAGTACATGTAGCCACCTGAGGATATACATCAAAAGGGGGTGAGGTAAAATCCTAGTAAGAGGATAGATAAGAACAATATATAAAGGGGTGAGCATAATCATATCATTGGAAAAGATCATGAACATAAGAGGAAGCATAAATATAAGACTTGAAATGTGTCAATCCTTAAAAATGAAACATCATGTCTTAGTGGTTAACTACTATGCATACTTTTGAACCAAGATAGAATATTTTTCATTAATAATTTCACATTTACTCATGAGATTCATCACTTTACCGAATGCATTGGAGCACTATATAATTCCGGGCGCACCCGTCACATTCAAACATTCATATTGTGCTATATAATTCTGAGTCTTTCCATCTCATCATGACATTATCTTTATCATGATTGCCACATGGAACATATATCAAAAGTGAAAATAAAAATACCATGGAAAATAATGGGTTACATCACATAATAACACATTCATAAACATTGGGTTACCAAAAGGAAGAGGTAATAACATACTTGATACAAGAACCATCAACCTTGAATGGGAACTAAAAGGTGTGTTCTTTGAAGAATTATTCTTTTGGAAAACATTTTGTTTGACATAAAAAATAGTGGTGAACATGTATATCCTAGAAAATGAAAGAAAATTATGAACCAATTATTTTGATGGAGTAACCATATAAAAAATGTTGTGAAAGAGGGAGAACCCAAAGAAGGAAAATTGGGTTTGACATTTTCCCCTTACCTTGTATCTGAATGTTTCCATTTCATTAATGTCATGTATATTGAAATTATATTCATTAATTAGATATACATAACCATTTCTACATTAATATGGTTCATTATGGTTTCATTAAGTGATTTTATGTGCCTTTGGATGAGTTATATAGTTTAAAAACATTGTTCGGGAATGTTTGTTTTTATGGTTTTCTTGACAGGTTCATTTGTATTTTTAAATTGAAGTTCGGGTAGAACATTGGTAACATATAGAACTGATATAAATTTTTTTTAATTCTATTACAGGAGTTTTAATGATCTCATAATTAATTATATTAGTTCCATGTCAATGAATCATTAGATAAAAATTAAATGATGATTTTTTGGGTTAAATTGATCAATTTTTTGAATCATAATAACTTGTTTTATTTAATCACTAGATATATGGTCATAAGTTAGTTACAGAACATTAAATAGGAAATTAAACATATAAAATATTCTGGTTCAATCATAAAAATGGTTTAATGACCAGATCTGAAGGTAGAAACGGAAGAAGAAAACTTGTCGTTCTTGAAGGTGATAAATTAACACCCCACGAACAATGTTATCTTTAATAAAATAAAAAGAAGAAGAAAAGGTTGTTGGATGATATAATATCCCATTTTCATCATAAAATTCTAGTACAATTATAATACTGGGGTTACAATACCATTTGGATGAAGATAGGTGGTGAGAGATCAAGAAGTGAACTTGAACTTGAAAGGAATTTAAAGGAGAAGAGGGAGAGAAATTTCCTTAAATATTCTTCTTGAGATCCTCTTTAAGGAAGATAGGCTTGGTCTTTTAATGAGACAAGAATATCTTGAACGTGGGAGAGGGTATTGGGAGGATTTTTGGGTAGAGTTTAGATAAGGCTTGGAGCTTGAGAGGTGTGAGGAAATGGGGGTGTGAAGGGTGGTTTTTATAGTGGACGGGAGAGGGGTTTCCTTAATATAAAATTCATTTGTTTATTAATTTCCGCTATGATAAGGAATAGTGAGTCATACATGAAATAGAACAGTAAATAAGTCATTTGAGTTCGGGATTTGAGTGCTTACATCACTTGTGTTGTCATGAATAGTGGGTTTTAATTATAATGTATTTATATGGTAAATTAATGTATTTTACTATTCACCAAAATTTGATGTATTATAGAAAAATCCCAAAAATATACCCCCACCATTTTTCAATGTGTAGAATCAAAAAATGAAGTCTATTTTAAAAAAATATTTTTATAAATATTATTAATTTAATATTTAATTAAAATCATAATATACTTAAAAAATAGTTTTAAAAATTAAAACAGATTTTATAGTGCTTTTAAAAATTACATAGAGTCTTATAAAATTATCTAAAAACTATAAGACATTCATTTGATAATTAATGAACACGTTTTAAGAAAATACAATTTCTTTTAAATTAATTAATTAATTATAATTATTTATTTATGACTTACAAAATACCAAAACGTTTACTAAGGTCAAATTGTCACTTTCTAAGATGTCTAAATTTTCATTAATTATTCATGGGTAAGGTTACTCTTATGTTGGATGATTTACATTTCATAAGTGTCATATTACTATTCATAAGGGTAGGTTACTATTCACAAAGGCACATTACTATTCATCGATTTTTTTTTGTTTCATTAGACTCCAAAAATAATCTTGAACACAACCGTGTATGTCAGATTTTCAAAATTCACAACACAAAATTGAAAAACCTTTATTTAAAGGTCACTTAGCACTCAGTAGTTCATTATGTTGTGTATTAATTTCATTTTATGAAATATTTATAAAAAGGTAAATTTCTATTGAAAAACATTGGGTCATTACATTCTTCCCCCCTTAAGAAATTTCACCCCTGAAATTTAATTTTACACAAACAGGTGAGGGTACTTCTCCTTCATTGCCTCTTCCAGTTCCCAAGTTTCTTCCTTAGAATTATGGTTCCTCCAAAACACTTTAACAATATGAGTTGTCTTATTGCATAGAACCATATCTCTCTGATCTAGAATCTCTACTGGCTGCTCCTCATAAGAGAGATCATCTTCCAGTTGTACCACCTCTGAGTTTAGTACATGTGAGGGGTCTGGTATGTACTTCCGCAGGTGTGATATGTGAAACACATCATGAACATGAGCCATATTTGGTGGAAGTAAAAGTTGATAGGCCACAGATCCTATGTAGTCAAGGCTGTCAAAGGGGCCAATGTACATGGGGCTTAGCTTCCCTTTCTTCCCAAATCGCATGAATCTCTTCCATGGAGATATTCGTAGGAAGAATTTATCTCCAATGTCGAACTCCAAGTCCCTTCAACGGTTGTCAGCACAACTCTTTTGCTGACTCTGAGAAACTTTGATATTTTTTTGGATGACATGTACCTTTTCTGTCATCACTTAAACAATATCGGGTCCAAGTAGATTTCTTTCTCCAAATTCATCCCAACAGGTTGGAGTTCTACATCACATTCCATACTGAGCTTCATATGGATCCATATGAATACTCGAGTGGAAGAAATTGTTGTATGAGAACTCAACCAATGGGAGATGCTGATACCATCCTCCTTTGAATTCTAGAGAGAAATCTCTTAGCATATATTCAAGAATCTGAATAGTCCTTTTAGACTAGCCATCAGTTTGGGGGTGATAAGTCGTGCTGAGATTTAATTCAGTACTCAAAGCATGTTGAAGGCTCTTCTAAAATTTAGATGTGATCCTTGGATCTCAATTAGAGACAATTGATAGTGGAACACCGTGCAGTCTCACCACTTCCTTCAAATATATCATTTCATGTTGTTCAAGTGAGAGATCTTCCCAAATAGCGATAAAATGGGCAGTCTTGGTGAGTTGATCGACCAAAACCCATATTGCATTATTTCCCTTTGATGTCTTTAGGAGATCCGTGACAAATTCCATAGTAACATTTTCCCATTTCCACGTGGGTATAGGTAATGGCTGCAGCATACCTTTGGACTTTTGTCGCTCAGCATTAACTTGCTGACATACCAAACACCTTAATATATATTTTGAAATCTCCTTCTTCATGTTATCCCACCAGAAGTGTTCTGGGAGATCACGGCACATCTTGGTACTCCCGAGATGGATAGAGAATGTTGAGCTATGTGCATTTTCCAATATCTCCTTCTTTATCCCTGGTGATGAAGGCACACAAAGCCGAATTCCAAACCGAATCACACCATTATCATCGATAAGAAACTCTTTTAGCTTCCCTTCCTTTACTGCATTCACCCTCTTTTGTATCTCCACATCATCCCTTTGTGCTTCCTTAATCTTCTCCTATATGGATTGTTGCACAATAACTTGGGAAAGGTTGGATGTATCCCCAGCCTTTATGATTTCCAAATCCATTCTTTTTATATCTATGAAGATATGGTCTTTCCCAATCCACAACATGGATATAGTAGCAAGTTATTTCCTGCTTAGAGCATCAGCTACCTTGTTCGCCTTTTTAGGATGATAGTGAATAGAGAAATCATAATCATCTATTAGCTAAAACCATCTCCATTGATGCATGTTGATCTCCTTTTGTGTGAATATATACTTTAGGCTCTTTTGGTCGGTGTATATGTCACACTTCTCACCATAAAGGTACTGCTACCAGATTTTGAAGGCAAAAATCATGGCTGCCAACTCTAGATCAAGTGTCAGGTAGTTCTACTAATGGATCTTCAATCATCGTGAAAAGTAAGCTATCACAATATCATTTTGCATGAGTATGCGACCCAAGACGTTCTTTGAATCATTACTATATATCATGAATATTTCTCCATTTTTTGGTAGTGTGAGTACATGTGTAGTGATCAGCCTTCTCTTTAGCTCCTTAAAGTGTCCCTCACATTCTTCCGTCTAGACATACTTCACCCATTTCCTTGTTAACATAGTTAGTGGGATTGACTATCATAATAATTTTCTCACAAAATGTCAGTAGTACCCAGCTAATCCAAGAAAACTATGGATTTCTGTGACACTACGGGCCCTCGTCCATTCCTCAATCGCCTTTGTCATTGAATGATCCACAGAAATTTCCTCACTTGTGATCACATGACCCAAGAATGTGACTTGCTTCATCCAAAAGTCACACTTGCTGAACATGGCATATGACTTATCCTTTCTTAATGTCACCAAAAAAAGTATTAGTTGTTCTTCATGTACCTCCCTAATCTTGGAGTAGATGATAATTTCATCAATAAACTCTACCGAAAATTTGTTGAGGTAATGTCTAAAGACTCTATTCATCAAATACATGATGATTGTAGGGGCATTAGTATGTCCAAAGGGCATCACCAAAAAATCATAGTTCCCATAACTTATTTGAAAGGTAGTATTCTGAATATCTTTCTTCTTCACCTTTACCTGATGATATCTAGATAGAAGATCCACCTTCGAGAAGTATTGATCACCTCTTACCTGATAGAACAGGTCTTCAATCCGTGGTAGAGGATACTTGTTCTTTATGGTGATCTTGTTGAGTTATTGATAATCGATACACAACCACATTATTCGGCCCTTCTTCATCACAAATAGCACTGACACACCCCAAGGTAATGCACTAGGGCATATGAACACTTTGTCCAGATGCTCTTGAAGCTGCTACATTAACTCCTCCAGTTCGATAAGATCCATCCTATAGGGAAACATAAAGATAAGAGTAGCTCTGGGTATGAGTTCAATTATCAACTCTACCTCATGATCCAGGGGAATTCCAGGTAAATCATCGAGAAATACATAATCATATTCCCTAATGATGGGATTTTCTTCAAGGTTGGAACTTTCCTTCGACTCAACCATTTGGGAGAGGTATGCTTCTTCATAGGGAATCAACACCCACCGCATTGAAGGATTTTTCAAAGGATATTCGTGATATTCCTTGAATTTTTAGAGGAGCATGGGATGGTTCGGAATATGAAAAGATATTTCCTTTTCCAGACAGTTGATATGTACTCTATATAAAGAGATCCAATTAATTCCCATTATAGTGTCAAATTCCACCTAGATAAGTATTATGAGATTTGCAGGAAGAATCTCCCCACATACCCCAACAGGAGAAGATTCAAACACTTGGGTTGCAATGATTTCACCACTCGGTGTTTTTGTAGATATCTTTACTTCAAGGTTTCAGGGCTTTGGTTATATAGTTCTAGCAAACTTGCTAGATATAAAGGAATGTGTAGAACCAGAATCAAATAATACTTTTTCCTTTCGTGATTGAATATGAAGTGTTCCTTGAATGACATAATTATAATGATCTACCTCTACAGTAGTGATGTCATAATCCTTCCCTTGATCTTTTGGATTTGGTGGGTACTGATGCAGATTAGCCTCGTGAACTCGAGGTTTAGTGCACTGGTTTTCATATTTCCCTAGCTCTCTACAGTTGTAGCATTGAACCATGAGTGGTTCTATCCTATCATCGACAACATTATCCATTCCTTTTTGTGTCTTTTCAACAGTCTTGAGCATGGTGTCCTTATTTCCCACACTTGAAGAATTTCCCCCATCCCTTTGAGGCAGTTCCCATGGTGCAACATTCCACATTTTTGGCATGTGGGTCTTTGAGTTTTCTTCCCACCTTTTTCATTAGATCCTCCATCTTGAAGCTCCATCTTTCGTTTCATATCACCATAGCCGTGGGACCATTCTCCAAACACCATCTCCACTTTGAGAGCACATCGAACAACTTCTTCATAACTCCCAAAGTCTCAAATTGCAGGAGCCTTTCAAAGGTGTGGTTTATATCCACTAAAGAATCTATCCATTTCTCTATCATTGTTGATAACAAAACCCATATCATACATTGGAAGCCTTATGATATTTTATTCATAGTTTGTGATAGATTTCCTTCTTTTTTCTTGAGCTCTATTAATTCTCTCTCCATATTTGTGCGATGATTTATTGGGAAATACTTTTTAAGAAACATTATCTTAAAGACTTCCCATTCCATCTCTTCAATTTCCGCCCTTGGATTGGTGTTCTTAATCAAATCCCACCATTGATCGGCTTCTCCATCTAGACGATAAACGGCTAGGGTCACCTTCTCCATCACAGAAAAATGAAGAACAAAAAAGATATTCTCCATGGAGTTGAACCACTATTCATCAACTAGTGGATCAGAAGATCCATTAAAAGTCGGTGGTTGTTGCCGCATAAAAAATTTGATAGCCAGTTGCTACCTCTTTGGTGAGGGAGGACTCTCCCCATTACTATGGTTGTAGTTCATAATATGGGATAATTGGGTAAGCATCTCCATGAATTTTTTTAACTCCACCTCCCAAATAATTGGGGATGTCATTTGGGAAATCATTGCACTGTCCCTCACATGAGTTTTTGGCCTTGTTTCTCCTGGTTCTCACAATTTCCTAAAATAGAAAAGGTTAGAATGAAACAGAAGTCAAAAATTCATGAATAATGAACTTTTTTATTTGCACAATTTATACTAAAATCAAATCATATGGGATCCCTATTTAAAGCTTCTTGTGTTCATATTTGTACATATTCTCATGCTATAGGGTTTCTCTAGGGGTCACTAATCCTAATTCCCAAATTAACTAAACCTTTCCTCTATTACCAACTATAGCGACCCTACCTTTTCTTAAAATACTATTACATCATTTTAAAGATAAAAAACATAATAGTATTACACATAAGGGATCCCAAGGTTTAGTGTCTTGGGAAAACTAGGACCATACATAACACTTACACCATCAAGCATAAACATTTATTTAATTTCTTCTTCTCTGGCTTTTTATTGGCACTTGTCCTCTCCTTAGTACATGTAGCCACATGAGGATATACATAAAAAGGGGGTGAGCTAAAACCCCTATAAGAGGATAGATAATAACAATATAGTAATGGGTGAGCATAATCATAACATGGTAAATGATCATGAACATAAGAGGATGCATAATTATAAGACTTGAAATGTGGCAATGCACAAAAATGAAACATCATGTCTCAGTGGTTAACTACCACGCATACTTGTGAACCAAGCCATAATATTGTTCAAAAAGAACTTCATATTTAATCATGATATTCATCACTTTATCCAATTCATTGAAGCACTATATAATTCTGGTCGCACCCGTCACATTAAAACAAATATATTGCGCTATATAATTCCGGGCGCACCGGTCGCATCATAACATTATCATTATCATGTTTTACACATAGAACATATCAAAATATAGCATAACTAACCCATGTAATGGATTGGGTTACATCAAATATGTACACATTCATAAACATTGGGTTCCCAAAACAAAGAGGGAATAACATATTTGATACAAGAACCATCAACCTTGAATGAGAAGTAAAAGGTGAGTTCTTAAAAGAAGAGTTCTTTTGGAAAGCATGTTGTTTGACATAAACAATAGTGGTGAAAATGTATATCCTAGAAAAGAAAATTCAATGATGAAATGATATTTTTTAAGGAGTAATCATATAAAAAATGGAGTGAATGCGGGAGAACCTGAAGATGGAAAATTGTGTTTGGGAATTTCCCCGTAACTTGTATCTGAATGATTCCTTCCCTTTAATGTCTTGTATAATGAAATTATATTCATTAATTAGAAATAAACAACCTTTTTTATATTAATATGGTTAATTATGGTAACATTATGTTATTTTAGGTGCCTTTGGATGAGTTATAGAGTTTAAAAACATTGTTCGGGATTGTTTGTTTTTATGGTTTTTTTGAGTGGCTCACTTGTATTCTTAAATTAAAGTTCAGGTAGAACATGGGTAAAGATCCAGAACTGATATTTAATTTTATTAATGATATTACAGGAGTTTTAATGATATTATAATGAATTATATTAGATCCATGTGGATGAATTATAAGGTATGAATTAATTGATGATTGTTTGTGTTAATTTGAGCAATTTTTCGATCATAATGAACTTGTTTTATTTTATCACTAGAATTATGATCATAAGATCGTTAAGGAACTTAAAATAGGAGATAATACATATAAGATATTCTGGTTCAATCATAAAAATGGTTTCATGACCAGATCTGAAGTTAGAAATGGAAGAAGAAAACTTGTTGTTCTTGAAGGTGATAAATTAACACCTCACGAACAACATTCTCTTTAATAAACTAAAAGGAAGAGGAAAAGGGGGTTGGATGATAAAATATCACATTATCATCATAAAATTCTAGTACATGTATAATACTAGAGTTAAAATACCATTTGGATGAAGATATGTGGTGATATATCAAGAAGTGAACTTGAACATGAAAGAAAATTAAAGGAGAAGAGAGACAGAAATTGACATAAATCTTCTTCTTGAGATCCTCCTTATAGAAGCTAGGATTGGTCTATTTAGGAGACAAGAAGCTCTTTAACGTGGGAGAGGGGATTGGGAAGATTTTTGATCAGAGTTTAGAGAAGTATTGGAGCTTGATAGGTGGGAGGAAATGACGGTGTGAATGATGGTTTTTATAGTGGAGGAGAGAGGGGTTTCCTTAATACAAAATTCATTAGTTTATTAATTTCCCCTATGACAAGGAATGGTGAGTCATCCATGAACAAGAATATTAAATAAGGCATGTAAGTTCAGGATTTGGGTTCTTACATCACTTGTGATGTCAGGAATAGTGTGTTTTTATTATAATGTACTTATACTGTAAATGAATATATTTAACTATTCACCAAAATTTCAAGTATTTTATAAAAATCCAAAAAATTTACCCCAACCAATTTTCAATGTGTAGAATCAAAAAATGAAGTCCAATTTTCAAAAATAATTTTCTAAATATTATTAATTTAATATTTAATTAAATTCATAATTTACTTAGAAAACAGTTCTTAAAATTAAATCTGATTTTATATTGCTCTCAAACATTATGTAGGGTCTTATAAAATTATCTAAAAACTATAAGAAATTTATTTTATTATTAATGAAAACATTTTAAGAAAATACATTGTCATTTAAATTAATTAATTAATTAATATTATTTATTTATGACTTACAAAATACAAAAACGTTTACGAAGGTCAAATTGTCACTTTCTACAATGTCTCAATTTTATTTAATTATTCATGGGTATGTTTACTCTTATGTTAGATGATTTACTATGCATAAGAGTTATATTAATATTCATATGGGTATGTTACTATTCACAAGGGTACGTTACTATTCACCGAAAATTATTTTTGTTTCATTAGACTTCAAAAATCATCTTGAACACAACCATGTATGTCAGATTTTCAAAATTCAAAACACAGTAGTGAAAAAATTTGTTTAATGGTCACATAGAACTTAGTAGTTCATTATGTTGTGTATTCTTGTGATTTTATGAAATATTTATAAGAAGGTATTTTTCCATTGAAAAACTTTGGGTCATTACAACGTAATCCAAGGAATTTTACAATAAGTTATGTACTGATTCCAAGGAGTTTCCAACATGATAAAATGGGGATATGCAATTATTGGTCCCACTAACATTAACCATGGCACCTACTTGTCAATGTAGAACCCAATAAGTGTATCTATGTCATCCTATGACAATATTTACTAATAAAGTCCCAAGGTAACATCCAAGGTTACATAAGGTAGGAGGTTTTCTATCCCATTAGTATCTAGGTCTAGCTAACGGGTAACTGTGTTATCCAATGAGTATAGTCCAAGTCATTCTATGATGAGGTGCCTACAGAGTCCAAAGAGTGTATCAATGGTAAAATTGGGCTAAGAAAGGGTTGGGTCCGTGGAGTGTATCCGAGGTAGCTACATATCAATTCCTATTCCAAGGAGTGTATCCAAAGAATCCTATATTACTACATGGGTTCCCAAAGGTAGTATATCAGGCATTAAATGATGTCAAAAGTAAAGGGATCTAGGAGAGTCTTAACCTTAGCAAGCTGTATTTAAATTTGGAATGGTGTACCCGAGTTCTTAAGGTATTCTCTAATCATAATCCAAAAAAATATTGAGTCTAACCATTCCTATTTAATATGGAAGTTATATAATATTTCATTTTTTCTATGTATTTCCAACCATTAGTGTGGAAAGGTCAACTAGAATTGCAACAATTTATTTTTTGGTTCAATCCTTTCCTTATATTAGGGTATAGAGGTCAAGTAGCATTTCAACCACTTATTTATTAAATCCATTAATCCATATTCAATAATTAAGGATCACTCTACTTCCTTCCATCAACATTTCAAGGGTTGCTATAGATATGCAACCATTATTCAATAAATATTAATAAGGATAAGTGATATACTCTTCATACAATCCAATTCACATTTCACATTTAACTGTAAATTCAAAGAACATACCTTATGAGGGTAAAGTGATTAGTATAAATGGTAATTTATATCATGTG
Organism: Viscum album; assembly: GCA_963277665.1. Lineage (NCBI taxonomy): Eukaryota > Viridiplantae > Streptophyta > Magnoliopsida > Santalales > Viscaceae > Viscum > Viscum album. The sequence continues at coordinate 900,527,145 of OY728162.1, read as the reverse complement.
ATTCATAGGATAAGTTTACCATTTAATATAGAACGTCTTACCATTATAAAGGTCATTCCAAGGCACACTCGAATGGTAGCTCGAATTTGTCAAAACAAAATACAATAATTATAGAAAACATCACACATGTTAAATCCAATTCAAAACTTTTCCAAGAACATAGGAGGTGTCTTGGCCCTTTTTATTATTTAAAACTGGTTTCTATGTTTTTATAGTTCCCTCAGGGCCATGTCCTAAACATGACATATTGCAACATAACATCAAGTAATAATAATTATAAACATGTTATGTCAAGAAATAATGGTTTAGCTACTTCGTTTTTCAACATGAAGGTCACGCACCTCCATTAGAGGGGTTTTATTGCGAAATAGTTATATTTTTTTACCAAAAAATCACTATTCACATTCAGCATTTAAAATATGAAACATACTGAATTCATATTCAGGAGGTATTAAATATATCAACATCACTCCATTAGTTTAAATCTAACAATATTCTAGAAAATAATTAAGTAATTCATTTATGTAATTAGAGGACTTGGCAAGAGACCCTACATCAAGTGGAACTAGGTCCTCCACTTAGGTCATCAGTGCTTTCTAAATAAAGGATTCTACTCCCCCACTAAGTATATCCTCATACACACACTTACTAGGACATATAGCCTCTATGCACATACCCACATGGCTGTGGGCATGGAGAAGATGATCCATACACATATGTGTATGTGCATATACCAGTTGCCACTCAACTATGCATTCATTTTTATAAATATTTAGGGGCACAACTATCCCCAGATATGTGTAATCACAACCATGGATATTTACACACGTAACAAGGGAACTTACATGCATATATTTACATACCTAGGCATACACAAAAAAATATCCCTTGACATGGTGAATTGAAACCACATGAAACATCCCAACGCACTACGTAGAAAAAAATAAAGGAGTCTGATAACACATAAAGGGACCAAAAAAGAAGGTGTGAAAATCAACAAGGCAAAGAAATCTTCACCTAGGATGTCAGTGATTAACCCAACCGAGATGAAACCACATTTCAAAGCTCCACACACTATATGAAACATGTAGGGGACTCATAAATACCAAATACCCCATAATTATCTACTGAAAAACAAAGAAACAGGTGAAAACCTTACCCTGAAACCAAGATGATGGACTGAAACCACCCGAACTGCCTCAACATTAGTAGCAGTTGTCGGAAAATGCTCCAACACACCCTGAGAAGTCACATGCACCAACCTAGAATAAGAACAAACTGAGAATCAGATCATCCCCAAATCCCTAGGGTTCAGCAGAACTATATAGGGTGACGATTTGGTTAAAAAAAATCCAAAATCAGGGATAATGGTAAGGAGAGAATCCAACCTTGTAGATTAGGTTTCCGAACTAGTGGAAATTCGGTGATAATCTATGAAGGAGAACAAGTCATAAGATATTGGGTTGTGCGCGAAGAATTGGGAACCCCTTTGTGGTGTTATGTGCTGCGGGTCCAGGCAAAGAGGGGGTGAGCTAGGGTGATTAAATTTAAATTTGATTTTATTTTTAAATAATTTAATTCTTTAAAACAACCTATTATCAAGGTTTGACCCTCAAGTATTTCCTAACCATGCGCAAACTTTGGGCATCTTCTGCCTCCAAGAAACACCATGCAAGGTCTAGGTGCATGGTTTGGGAAACTGTGTGCTACCCATGCGCAAATTCAATGTGCCTCTTAAAAATGGGTCACATGGTTACCGGTATTTAAAACACGATGTTTTTAGGTCTAGAACTCCCGAAACATCTTGTACCACTCGGAGACTTCATTATAGTTCACCCATCTCCATAACAAACTCATATAAGTGTTCAAACTACTGGAATTAGTTTTGAAGTCTAATTTTTTAATCTGACCCATCCAGTAATTTCAAATGATGAAAAACTATCATATTTTAGTCTGGTTCAAAAAAACAGGATTCTAAATTGTATTCCATTGTATCATATGGTATTTACTTTAAATGTTAATTTATTTATTGGAAAAATATAGAAAATTTTGTATCCTTTACTCGAAATGTATATTTTATAAAGATGATTTTTTATGAATTGAAATTATTAATCAATAAATTTTTAATTCATTGGAAATGTAGTATACAGCTTTCAGACTTGTTACTATTAGCCCCTTGATGCATCAGTTATCTCATGAGAGTAACCAGTTTTTTGAATCAGATATGTTTCTTCCAATAGACATAAAATATCTTCATGATTGATCCTGAATGTAACAATCTTTATAATAGACAATGACAGTTCATATGTTTAGAAATATGAATTCCAATATTATTTGTATTCCTTGAGATTATTCAATTAGTTATAATATCAAAGGTCATTTTTTCATGACCATGTAATTTTTTATTTGGAATTATTTGATCATTTTTATTCCCATAAAATTATGCTAAATTTATTAAACAATTATGATGTTATTCAGTTCATTACAATTCTTTATTGGTTATTACTTTTCTATTCATGAATTCATGATTATAAAAGGAATTCATTTTAAGTTATTTATCATTATATATTGATTATTCTATAATTATAGATGAAATATTCCATGGTAATTAACACTTACTGATAATTTCATCTCAGACTAATTGTCATGAACCAGCCCGGATACCCAGCTAACCCAATAACCGAGCTGGCCCTAACATAGCCCGAAGGGCGTTCTTGATCCCCACAGGTCGGTGACTAGCACTAGGCATCATACAACACACAAGTGGGAACAATTCTCCCACAAGAATGAGGAAGAAAGAGTAAAAAAACAGTATGTATATCAAAAGAAACTCCACTGGGAACTTGTACCAGAATACAAATAGGCACAAATAGTCAAAGTACTACAACCCAAGTACCAAAATGGAAAACAGTCCCACAGTCCCAAAAGACACAACTCACCATGTCCATAGAAGAACAATTGGTTCCACCTCCATGAGGTCCCTTCCCTTTGCTCGATCCTGGAAGAAGAAAATCTACAAACACCAGAAGGCAAAAGTAGGGTGTGAGCCTAAGCCCAGTAGGTTACCACCAAAGATTCCATAATAGATGCCAAATATAGATTATCCAAAGAAAGGCATTCCATTTTCAAATAAACATTTTTGGTAATTCAAAATCATATTTTTAACAAAAACATGCTAAATATTTTCAAATGATAGAAATAAATATTTTTAAGAAAAGGATTTTTAAATGTTGGAATATTTCTAAACAATGTCTTAAGCAAAAAATTTAAATAAAATAGTTTATATAAATTCAGCAGGCATGTAAAGAAGTTCAAAAGAATTGGCATACATTTATATCTCAAATATAAATAAACAAGTGAGAAACATGGTCATCTTCCAAAAGATACGATAGTATTAACTAGTTATAGGATTCTGCACTCTCTATGTGAACTCAGCAAGATGTGTATACACATGTCCCTATGGAAATGGCCAAAGGAGACTCGTCACCAACCCGTCAGGGATGTGACCCGCCAAAATTATGTTTTAGAATGTTATCTTAGGGTAGAGTGTATCCAAATTACTCACTAACTACCTAAGGCTTGCATGCTCTCTTACATGATGGGTGAACTATTTTATTATTTCTTAAAATACGATCAATCCCATTCTTCTATTTAAAAAGTTACTATTTCATTCCATTTAAAACCAAAACAGGTTTTATTCAAAACATTCATTTTTCACAAGATAAAACCAATGGGTTTCTATTAACTCTTTTTAAGCCATTTTCATAAGTTTTAAATTCATTGAAAAAAAATTCCATCAGAACACATTTCATTTCCACAATTAAATTAACAATTTAATTAAAAAAATTTCCATCAAATCCATAATTTAAATCCAATAATTTAAATTGGGAAATTTCCATACGCACACCCAATTCAATGGAATTTGGGTTTTCCTAAATTTCCATGACAAAACTATTTCAAATATCTCAATTCAATGGAATTGAGTTTTTATCAATTTAATTGAAAGAAACTTGAGCAATTGAATTTATATCAACAATTGAAATAAACAAAAAATACATTGTTATTCAATTTGGCTAGTCGAGACGGAACCACCTGCCTTGAAGGTTTTGACCAAAACCTCAACGGTTGAAGAACAATCAAGAAAACTTGGTCGCTTCATCAAGAACCCCCCATAGATCTCTCCTCCTAGTAAGACCAAGACCAAAACTCATAAAACTTGGTAACACACACATAGATATACCCATAACAGGCGTAGAACTAAGAAACCGAGAGAAGAGGAGAAGTAGATCTGTGTAGGTCTAAGAAACCAATCAAGAAAGAAGAAGAAAGATCACAGACCTCGAGAATCCCACTTCGATTCACCAAGAGGAGCCTTTGTATCACCTCCGGAACAAAGGGAGAACCTTCTCTGACCCCAAGATAAGACAAAACCCGTGTTAGGTCCGCTTAAGAGGAAAAACGAAGCATTTAAAGGCAAAATTTCCAAGATCCACAATTTAAGGGTCTAATTTAAGTGACCGCATGGTTTGGTCGCACGGTTTGAAAAAAAGTGTGCTAACCATGCGTGAGGTACTGCCTCAACCACCCTTCTTGCAAAACATGGCCACACGGTTAGACAAACCGTGCATCGCCCGTGCGGAAGCTTCTATCCAGGATTCAAGGTGGGCAGGTTTTGGTCGCCAGGTTTGTCAAACCATGCGCAATCCGTGCACAACACACTGGGCTTTATCTTTTTCCGAAAAAACTCCCAACCGCTTCCAAGATTTTACGTCAAAACAAAGGTACATATAAACATTAAAATGTACATGAAAACGTAAGGGGATGTTACAACCTCTAAACCATAAGATCTTTCTTCCCCCAGAAAGCCTATGAAGAAACCTCCACGTCAAAAAGATGAGGCCATTGATCTCTCATGAGTGCCTTCCTTTCCCACGTCTCATGAGAATCAGAACCATACTGCCATAGTACACGGACCAGAGGTATCATTCTCCCATGAAGTACCTTGGTTTCAGAATCAACAACCCTAACAAGTCATTCAGTAACAGATAAATCTGGTTCAATCTCAAGATCAATCCACCTCACAACATTAGATGGATCAGAGAGATATTTTCGCATCTGCGATACATGGAATACGTTATGTATCAACGTCAGCTATGGTGGTAGAGCTAGATGGTAAGAAACTTTCCCTACAAGACCAACAACATCAAAATGTCCCACAAAACAAGGAGAATGCTTCCCTTGCCTCCCATGCCGTCGATAACCTAATCGGGGTGAAACATTCAAGAACACCTGGTCACCAACTAAGAACTCTAAATGTTTATGTCGACGATCGGCATAAGACTTGTACGGACTCTGTGTTGTCAAAAATATCTGATGAATCAACTGGATCTTACCTGTCGTCTCTTGGACCAAACTCTATCCTACCAAGGAACGTTCACCAATCTTCGACCAACATAAAGGAGATTTACAAGGATGGCCATACAAAGCCTCAAAAGGAGCCATTTTGATGACAGATTGGTAACTGTTATTATAAGAGAACTCAACTAGACCCAGATGAACATCCCAAGACCCACCAAAGTCATGAACAAAAGTTCGGAGCAAATTCCCAAGGATCTGAATTGCTCTTTCTATCTGGCCATCTGAGTATGGAAGGTAGGCTTTGCTCAAACGAACCTGAGATACCAGTGCCCCTTGAAGGCCTCTCCAAAAGCGAGAAGTAAACTGTGGATCCCTATCAGAGACTATAGCAGGCGGAACTCCGTGCAAACGAACAACTTTCTTCACATAGATATTTCCCAACTCCTTAACTTTGGTTGTATCTCGAATAGCTATAAAGTGAGCTGACATGGTCAGCCTATCAATCACAACCCATATCACGTTCTTCTTCCTCTGGTTTTGAGGTAACCCAACCAAAATGTCCATCGAGATATTATCTCACTTCCATGTAGGGACTATATGTTGTTGAAGCAAACCTAAAGGTTTCTGGTGCTTGGATTTGACCTGCTGGCATGTATAGCATTGAGATACAAAATCAGCAATTTCTCGTCTCATACCTGGACACCATTACTGTCGCCGCATACCATAGAACATCTTCATGGTCCCCGGGTGCACAACCCACTGAGTGTTATGGAAACCCCCCATCACATCCTTCCTTGCCGATAACGGCACAACACAATGGTTTCGATAACACAGAACACCCTCTTTAGAGAACGGCCACTGGATGTCGGTCTCCCCCCCATAAAGAGAGTCCCTATTTCCACGAAATTCATCATCCAGTTGTTGTTCCTAAAAAATTAACTCGAGGACAGTATAAGTCAACTGAAAACTGTCTAAAGAAACTTCATTCCCCTTCCACTGAACTCCAATATGCAACTGAGAAAAAAGATCCATCAAACTCCACTCTTCTGAAGATTCTTTCACAGCCTGAGAAAGAAGTTTCCTGCTTAATGCATCTGTAATGACATTCCCTTTCCCCATGGTATAGGAAATGTCAATGTTGAAATATTGCAGGTACTCCACCCAAAACCTTTGACGAAGATTTAAATCTTTTTGAGAGAAGATATAACTCATGCTCTTGTGGTCTGAATACACAGTAAACCTTTCTCGATAAAGGTAATGTCTCCAACACTTAAGTGTGTTCATTACAGCTGCAAGTTCATGGTCATGGGTAGGATAGTTCTTCTCATGAGGATTAAGGTGACGAGATCCATAGGCAATGACATTATCTCCTTACATAAGGACACATCCCAAACCTGAACCTGATGCATCACAGAAGACCATGTAACCCATCCTAGCCTCAGGAAGAGTTAATACCAACACAGTAGTCAAAAGATGCTTTAGCTCAACAAAAGAACTCTGACATTTATCATTCCCGGAAAACATCCCTCCCATTCTAGTCAGAGCAGTCATTGGAGAAGCTAACTTTGAGAAGTCTTTAACAAACCGACGATAATATCCTTCTAAGACCAAGATGCTCTAAATCATGGAAACATTTCGTGGTTGTTCCCATGTCATAACAGCCGTAACCTATTCAGGATCAACTGATATTCCTTGTTCTGACATGACATGTCCCATGAATTTCACTTCCTGAATCTAGAAATCAGACGTTGAAAGATTGGCATAAAGTCGGTGATTCTTTAGAAGACCCAGAACTGTTCTCAGATGATGCACTTGATCCTCTTCAGTCTTGGAGTAGACAAGAATTTCATCCACACAAACCACCACAAAAGTATCTATATACTCACGGAAAACTGTGTTCATCAATGCCCTGAAAATAGTAGGAGCATTTGTTAGGCCAAAGGGCATAACTTGGTACTCATAATTGCCATACCTACTCCGAAAATCGGTCTTAGGAATGTCATATTCCTTTATCCCCAACTGATGGTAACCAGATCGAAGATCAATTTTTGAAAACCACTTTTCCCTTTTCAATTGATCAAACAAATCATAAATTCGTGGTAACAGATGTTTGTTATTTATCATAACTCAATTGGGATTTCAACAATCAACACATAAGAGAAGAAAACCATCAGCCTTCTTGGTGAAGAGAACAGGTGCTGCCTAAGGTGACACACTCAGGCGTATAAAACCTTTCTCAAGAATATCATCTAACTGAGATTCCAGTTCCTTTAGTTCAGCTAGATCCATTCGGTAAGAGGGAATAATAATTGGTAGAGTACCTGGAATTAAGTCAATAGAGAAAACAACATCTCGTACTGGTGGAAAACCAGAGAAGTTATAAGGAAAGACGTCGGAAAACTCAGTGATGACTGGATGAAGATCACCACACATTGAATCTCTCTCCAGATCAAAGGTAAACACTGTTATAACTTTCCCCAACTCTAGATTAGAGGGTCCATCTCTGCTTGACCATGGGTCCCATTCTCCTTGAAAAACAAGAGGCACAACACTGGGTGTTGTAATGTAGACCCGTCGAAGATAAAAATCAATCTGGGCTTTATTGGAAATGATCCAATCCATCCCAAATACGACGTCAAGATATTTCAGGTCGAGAACCAAGAAACTCCGAACATGATCATCATATGATAGAGAGAAGACACAAGCAGGACTGCGAAGACCCTTCTCTCTCATTACACCAAGGGGTGTAGTAATATCCATTGCACAAGATAAAAGATCCGTAGGAATATTATGCAGACTAACTAGATGGGTTGAAATAAAAGAGTGAGATTCACCAGTATCAAAAAGAGCTGTCACTAAAGACAAAGCTATATAATGGTACCTCTCACGGTTGTAGGACCTGTATCAGCTACCTCTGGAAACTCTTCCACTACGTGAAGAAGCTTCGTTCTGGATGCTTGTGGCTGGAACCCTTTTGCACATGAAGCATTTGATTTCCCTGCAGTATTTGGAGGTGATGGTGATCATGTTCCACTATGCGGAGTAGATAAGTGATGGAAAAATCTATATAGGTCCCCTAAACGTCCGCATGAGATACAGTTCTTAGGTGCCTTAGTGAAATCCATCGTAGAATGTACCGACTTCCCACACTGATAGAAAGTCATGGAAGCCCCTCCTAATGCTACTGGAGGATTGGAATGAATCTGTTGCTGAGAACCACCCTGAGAAACATCACACATCCGTTTTCCTTTAAAGGAACCAACACTGCCACTAGAAGCAAAAGGAACTTCCTTCAACCCTAAATTTCCTGCCAAATCCTTCTCATCCATCATTTCCCTATCCAGCACATTGACATAAGTGGGTAGATTTAGTAAGAAAACCTGGGAATGGATATCTGATCGAAGCCCCAACTCAAATCACCGATCCTTCATCCTCTCATTAGATACAATTTCAGGAGAAAACTGTACCAACTCAACAAAGCAATTTGAGTACTCAGTCACGGTTTTGTTGGCCTTATCAGGTTTGAAAAACTCCACAACCTTGGCCAACATCATCAATTCTAGATATAACTAATCCGTGAAAAAGAAATTAATGTCTTTACACTCCAAAACCTCATGTTTCTCAGCCGTCACCATCATGTCCTACCATCTCCTACTTGGTCCCTCCAGCACGAAGGTGGCACACTTCAACTTGATCGCATCTGGTGTCTCCAAAAACCCAAACATACATTCAATATTGCTCAGAAATTCCTCAGCATGTTGAGGATCAGTGGAGCCTTTGAAGACTGGTGGCTTCTGGCATAGGAACTCTTGAGAACGATTTCATAGAATATCACAATGAGGATCTATAGCCGGATCCGGAAAATGAACTGGAGGTGGTGCTTGTCCCAGAGTGTGGACAGTGCGAACAATCACCTCTACCATACTTGGATCCACTATAGGACTTTCTTGCTGAGATTCAGCAGCAGCCTCTTTTTGGATTTGATATCCATGTCTTATCAGAGACATGATGCTACACAACATCAGCAGACAACAAAGAAGAAATTAGATTAACACTCAACCCGAGTAACGAGGAAAACTACTCTTAAATAAAGGGATAACAAGATTTGAATTCCACTCTATCCACATCAAAATAGGGGAAAAGACTAGTAAAAATCCACAAGTCACCTTTCCCTAACCACCCCTGGTGACTTAAGGTTCATTGTGGTGAGAGCTGGCCAGGTGCTCAATCACAACTACCTCCTAAGTCCCGACAATAAAACTTAAATGCATACTGATATCAAGGCATGATGCTCAACCTTCCTCTGATACCATTTTTTCACAAACCAGCCCGGGTACCCAGGTAACCCGATAACTGAGTTGGCCCTGACATAGCTCGAAGGGGATTCCGGATCCCCTCGGGTCGGCGACTAGCACAAGGAATCGTACAACACACAAGTGGGAATGATTTTTCCTCAAGAATGCAGAAGCTGCAGTAAAGCAAAACACTATGCATATCAAAAGAAACTCCACTTGGAACTTGTACCAGAATACAAATAGGAATAAAACAAAAAGTCAAAGTACTATAACCCAAGTACCAAACGGGAAAATAGTCCCAAGGTCCCAAAGGACACAACCCACCAAGTCCAAAGATCAACAACTGGTTCCACCTCCAAGAGGTCCCTTCCCTTTGCTCGATCCTAGAAGAAGAAAATCTCTAAACAATCGAAGGAAAAAGTAGGGTGTGAGCCTAAGCCCAGTAGGATACCACCAAAGATTCCATAACAAATGCCAAATATAGATTATACAAAGAAAGGCTTTCCATTTTCAAATAAACAAGTTTGCAATTCAAAATCATATTTTAACAAAAATATTCTATACATTTTCAAATGATAGAAATAAATATTTTTAAGCAAAGGCTTTACAAATGATGGAATATTTCTAAAAAAATGGCTTAAGAAAAACATTTATATAAAACAGTTTATATAAATTCAGCAGGCGTGTATAGCAGTTCAAAAGCACCGGTATACATTTATATCTCAAATATAAATAAACAAGAAAGAAACATGGTCTTCTAGAAAAAGATACGATAGTATTAACCAGTTATAGGATTCCACACTCTCCATATGAACTCAGAAAGATGTGTATACACATTTCCCTATAAAAATGGCCAAAGTAGACTCATCACCAACCTGTCGAGGATGTGACCCTCCACAATTATGTTTTAGAACGTTTTCTTAGCGTAGAGTGTATGCAAATAACTCACTAACTACCTAAGGCTTGCATGCGCTCTTACATGATGGGCGAACTATTTTAAGAATGTTTAAAATACGATCACTCCCATTCTTCCATTTCAAATGTACCAATTTCATTCCATTTAAAACCAAAATATGTTTTATTCAAAACATGCCTTTTTCACAAGATAAAACCAATGGGTTTCTATCAACTCATTTTAATCCATTTTCATAAGTTTGAAATCCATTAAAAACCAATTCCATCACTACAAATTTCATTTCCACAATTAAATTCAACAATTTAATTGAAAACATTTCAATCAAATCCACAATTTAAATCCAGCAATTTAAATCAACCAATTTCCAAAAACACATCCAATTCAATGGAATTGGGGTTTTCCTAAATTTCCATGCCAAAACAATTTCAAATATATCAATTCAATGGAATCGAGTTTTTATCAATTTAATTGAAAGCAACATGATCAATTGAATTTAAATCCACAATTGAAATAAACCAAGAAAATAAAATTTTAATCAATTTGGAAAGTTGGGATGGAACCACCTACCTCGAAGGTTTTGACCAAAACCACAACGGTTGAAGAACAATCAAGAAAACCAGGTTGCTTCGTCACGAACCCGCCTTATATCTCTCCTCCTAATAAGACCAAGACCAAAACTCATCAAACATGGTACCACACACTTATATCTACAAATAACGGGCGTAATCTAAGAAACTGAGAGAAGAGGAGAAGTAGATCTAAGTAGATCTAAGAAACTGATCAAGATGGAAGAAGAACGATCACATACCTTGAGAATCCCACTTCAATTCACCAAGAAGAGCCTTTGGATCGCCTCCGGAACAAAGGGATAACTTTCTCTGACCCTAGGAGTAGACAAAACCCGAGTTAGGGCCACATAAGCATTTAGAGGGAAAATGGCTGAGATCCATAATTTAAGGATCTAATTTAAGTGACCGCATGGTTTGGATGGACGGTTTGATAAACTGTGCGCTAACCATGCATGAGCTACTACCTCGGCCACCCTTCTCGTACGGCTTGGCCGCACGGTTAGACAAACCGTGCACCGCCCGTGCGAAAGCTTCTGTCCAGGATTCAAATCTGGCATGGTTTGGTCGCACGGTTTGTCAAACCGTGCGCAAACTGTGGACAACACACTGGGCATTAACTTTTCCTGAAAAAACTCTCAACTGCTTCCCAAGACTTTACTTCAAAACGAAGGTACTTAGAAACATCAAAGGGTACCTGAAAACGTAATGGGATGTTACACTAATTTTTTTATGATTCGACTTAATATGAAGAAGAGATATTTGAATGAGTTTTCGATGATGCATTTTATTTTCTATTGTCATGTATTATGTTTTATTTTCTATTCCATATGTATATTTATTATCAATTGTATATCTATTTCTCCAAAACTAAAAAAAGTGATTTTTACTTCTTGATTATCACCATTGTATCTATACCAATGCAACAATTTAGGACACTTACACTAGAAAACACGGGTAAAGATAATTATAGTTGGCATCAATGGAAATTTAGTAAAAACCATAGGATGTATATTAAGTAAAACATGGATTAGGAAACATAAACCTATGATAGCTATTAAGGGTAATTATATGAGAACATATTAATTTTTTTGTAGGGTAGAAGTTATGTGGTTTTTCTAAGTAATTAATACCTATATAGACATTATAAGTTGACATGGTTTAAGAAAAGTGATATATAGGGGTAATAAATAATATATTCTATATTGCACAAGAACTTATTTTCCACATGGTGAACAACTAATGCCATTCTTATGTACATGTTTAGACACTTCTACGAGATTGTATTAGGATAATTTATATTTTCTTTACAAACCATTGTGATGGATATTAATGTAAATATATCCCCAAAGAAACCAAAATTTATAATTATGAGATAAAAATGCATGAAATTTTCATTTCTGTTAATTGTTACACCATATTTTGAATTATATGTTTTGATTCTTAATTATAATGGATTCTTTATGGTAAGCCATATTTTATTAATTGTGACTAGGAAAATTAATGGAAAATAGATTACTAGACATAATACCAATGTTAGGAATGATAATTTCATTGATATTTTTAAACCAATATTTTATATAGATGAACTATCCAAAACATATTCACATCATCTGAGGATGTAATATCTTGTTTTAAAAATAAATTGAATGAATTCTTTATGTATTATGTCTTTAGAATGAATTATGAGAAAAAGAGGATGGATGTGGAAATTTTTAAAAAAGTAATCAAGATAATTAAGGATTTTTTCCACATGTTATAATTGAGGGATGAAAAAATATGGTACTTTTGGAAAAGGAATGGGAGTTTTCTCTAAGGGAAGAGATAAATGAAACATGTTATTTATTTCAAGGAAAATATTTTCTTCCAATTAAAATGATTCAAATTTAAATATATGGGGCACTATGAAAATCAATTTCCCAAGAATTAATGGAATATACCTTGACTAAAGCGAATGGAACATGATCAAGCTAATATTATTACTATAGAGGTAGTGGAATGACTAATGTGCATGTTTGTTTACCGGTAATTTTTTCATTTGAGTATTTTATCACCGATATCATTGTTATAATAATTATGAATGGAATTTTTATTTTACTATAGATATTTTTCACTAAGGATTTGAAATTGTAGGTTTATCAGTATCGATGACCAAGAAAAATTATTCACTAAAATGTTCAACTTCATTAAATACATGTGATTACGGAATCTATGTCCTTAATATGTTCCAGAAGGTTAGATAGTGAACTGGGATTAATATATGAATGATATGAATAATGTAAATGGGATAATGATGACTACCATGGAACTAACTGTTCATTTATTAATAATGTGTCTTATACTATCATTGATTCAGTCTAAATAATTTCTGGATTTAAATAATATAAAAAATAAAATATGTTTTATTAATGGAATAATTAAACAGTTGTTTTTATGCAAAAACGTTTTTGTGGTAATTCATTTTATTAACATGTTTTAATAGAATGCATGATAAAGGTATTCACATGTTTGGGATGTAACTGTTAAGATTCACTTCATATTGTTTCAATATTAATGGTATGTTAATTTTGTTAATTTTATGGCCATCATACTAATGCATGAGAACTTTATATATTGGAAGGTTCATAATGTTATCCATTTATTAAATGGATAAATTTCAACATTGAAATAAGTTATAAAAAATAATCTATTACCTCATAGTATGAATATTTACGCATATAGGATAATTTGTGGAAAACATATTGGTTTTTGGAAAATAGTTAGAGACATAAAATTGGAAATTTAACTATATTATGGATATTTTGATCTATTAAGCTTTAATTTATGTTCTTTAAGAACAAAATAAAATTGGTTTATGATATTCATGTTGAGGTAAGAGATATAATGTAATTTTTTAATTCATAGCCAAGAGAAAGAATTAATCCTATGAAATAAAAATATACAAAGTTGGTTAATTCCATTATATTCATATAGAGTGAAATAATTCTTCATCCTTAGGAAAGGGTAATAAAAACAAAAATAATCCTAATACAATCATTTCTAGTATGTAAATTTACATTTTAACACCTCTAGTTTATGGATTTATGTTTATTAACTTTTTCCTAACCATGTCCTCCATTAAACTGCATTAGTATTTTGGGGTTTGTTATCTCTTCCATGTTTATTACTAAATTTCCCACCCATTTTTCACTTCATGGAAGCATAGTTATCTAATTATTCTATACGACCCTTGGAACTTTCGTTTCTCTCTTATTAAGTGGAATTTTTACTAATCCTTTTACAATTGGGTATTTTCAATAATGGTATTTTAAAATTTCAAATGAAAGATTATTGTGTTCATGTTTATATTTTGAGAATGCAATTTATTTAAGGGGTGAAGAATGTAAAACCATGAAACTATAAAATATAAAAAAATTAATAAATAGATTATGAGAGGAAAATATTCTATTTATCTTTAATCACATGAAACAATATATTTAGGATGTGTTACATGAAACAAATACTTTTACTGAATAATAATATATTATTCTAATTTAACATGAACATTTTCTCATTTCTATTTGGATTGTGGATATGAATATCAATAAACAAATTAATAAGATATATATTTTACACACTTTTTTTATCTAGAAATCGATTTTATATAAAATAATAATCATTTAAAATAAAAAGATATGTCTTTTATATAACATAAATTTATTACTATAAGATTGTCTAATTACAAAATGTACAAAAAATTAATAATTTTTTATTTTAACATGTATAATATATTTAAAAAAATAAATCATTTTTTGGAACAATAAACAAAAATTAAATTTGGGTGAATATTTTGGATTTTTCTAAATGGTTTCATTTTTTGATGAACAATTTAAAATACTATATTTTTGTTGATAACTTCATTTATTGATTAATAATTTATATTTTTAAATAATTTTTCAAAATAGTTTTAAATTAATATTAATATAATTTCATTTCATTTAATTTTATTGAGGATTTTTTTAATTTTTTTATTATTATATTTTTCCAAAAAAATGTTGTATACTTTTGAAAAAAATTTCCTTAAAACCCCACTTTCTCATAACATCTGGGTAATTAAAATTAAAATAAATTCTACCAATATTGCTTTTGGAATTTGGTCAGATGGATTCTTTATTTGGAATCAACATAATTTCTTTATAATATTTATAACTTAATTAAATCTAAAATTATTACAAGAATTAATTTAAAAAAAGTTTATTAGGGATTAAACAAACTAGTTAAGGGGTAAAATGACTAAACAACATATCCAAAACCCATATTCTAGAAATATTTTGTCCCTTATCACCTTATTACCTATTTTTAGGAGTTATAGGGACACTATTATTTGAATGTGATATATATAATAATTTATATACAGAAAAAGACAAAAAATGTACCATCCTTGAATTTCATACCTAAAAAGCATTAGGATATGGAAAACAACATTGATTCAGTTATAAATATTTTAGTAAATATTAACTACTTTTTTATCATGATAAATTATTTCAAATATTTATATATGAAATAATTACTTTAAATTATTATGAAATGCTAACATGTGAATTATTTAGTTAATAATTAAATAGAATAAATGATAATAAACATATAAAATGTGATTTAAATGGAATGAAATATTAAGATAAATTTCTTTTCTAGTTTACTATATCATGTTAAACTAGTTTTACAATAATATATTTGAAATCTATAATTTAATGAGTATTATATACGAATGATTTAAAAAATTTCATTAATATTTTTTTATAATAAATAACATTTTAATAAATGATTTAAAATTACTAAAAATACTACCTTCTCATTTATAATTTGTAAGTGTCTCTAAATATAACATATGTTCCACTAATGGAAAATGTCCTCTTTTATAAAGGCTTTATTAACACCCTAAACATTAAAAACTAGACTAATATATTTTATCTTCAATCAATGTATTTACAAATTACATGCATTTATATAAAAATTAATTTTTTACTAACAACAAAATTTTATTCAAAACATTTTATTTTATATTTCAAGTCTTTATGTATAATTTTTTTTAATAATACTCATTTTAAATGTTTTCTTAAATGATTAATCTCCACGGTAAATAAAAATATACAGGTAATCATGGTTAAAAATAAATGGAAAAAATTGAATAAACCTAATGACTATAAGAACAAATTATGAAAAAGTTTCTTTTTTTGAGAAAAATGTTCGTATAAAACACATCACCCCCCTAAATAATTTGTTAATATTTGAGCCACATAAAATTAAGGTAGACCTCCCACTAGTGATTAATTTTTGGTATTTACAAAAAATGCTCTCTACTAAATTATACATGGGGACCATGTCCACGAACTTTCCCAAATCTGTCAAGTTATTTGTTTCGAGTAACACCTGACCAAATAAAATTCCAAATTAACTCTCCTTATCTTATAATCCGTAGTTTATTCAAAAATACATTATATGTATTTAGGGAAAAAATAAAGAGTATACTTGAAGAGGATGACACCTTATTCAACCAACGTCTTTCTTTTACATATTTCAAACCCTCCACCAAAATTTTATAAAAAATACTGATATAATATTTTCAAAATATTATATTTGATGCGGTGTTGTTTTATTATGATCATGACCTAAAAAATCTACATCCCTAAAATGGGTTTTGAAACCATTGTATGTTTTTACCATTGACTACTTTTTCACAGGTTGATGTCATTCATTTTTTTCGTTGACTCATATCATGGAAGGGAATTATCATAAATATAAATAATATATCTTTTTTTGTAGGAGAGTTTCATTCCTTGTTCAAAAAACCAAGGCACAAATTATTGAATAAATAAAGAAAATAGAGTTAGAAGAGATGGAAAGAGTGGAGTTTTTTACAATCTTTGTCATAAAGCTGATGCAAATCAGGAGGAAAAATGTCCAAGCATGTCAGGTCCTGATTGACTCCTTTATTAGCAACTGTGTCAGCAACCATTTTGGCTTCCTGGAAGACATGCGTAGCAATGTATTGTATCCCCAAAAGTGAGTCAAGGCACTTCATCCATATAGTGGTGAGAGGCCAGTAAAGATGAGTTACTCTATTCCCGATTTCTTGCAAAATGGTTTTTGAATCACTTGATCCATATTTTCATCCATCCTTTTTGAAGAGCTAAGGCAACAACATTGATTACCCCCATCATTTCGAATTCAAGTGACGATGTAATGCCAGAACTAGTAAAAAAGAAACCATGAAAATTCCCAAGATGATCTCTAAAAATAGCGTTGCATCCCACTGGACCTGGGTTACCCTTTGATGCACCATCAACATTCAATTTCATCCACCCTAGAATCGGGGTTTGCCAAAAACTTCAAGAGTTCTCTTGGGAGGACTATAGATGCCATCAATCTAATGCTTGCGAAGAATATCAATGTTGCCTATAGAATTGTTTCAATGTGCATTCTGGATGGAAGCCGCTTCTTGAATTCCAAAGAGTATTTGAGCTTTACTTGTATTTAAATTAAATGATTATTTGTTGTGACAAACATTATTTATGTCATACCAAATCACATGAAGTAGTAAAGAAACTGCAGAGAGGAAAATATTTTTATTTTTCTCTGAGGCATCATGCTGAACACATATCTTTTATTTCTAGTCTATAGAATCATAGATCATCCACCTATAGTTAAAAATGTCAAAAAAAAATTCTATAAAGCAGTAGAAGTAGCAGAGGATAGAAATGGATGGTTAGAATCTTTCCTGTGTTTATTACATAGGTGACATTTGGAACATAGTTGAATAAAAAAATATTGAAGACATTATTCAGTGGGAATTCTGTTAGGATAAATACGCCGAATTAGATTGAATCTTGTTGGGTTAATCCAAGGCTTCTTAATGTAATTCAACCATTCAATGTCAAACTCCATTCTTGAGAAGTTATAATTATAAAAAAAATTGAGTCGAGAATGCCACTGTGAGAAAGTTCCCAGGTGAGGAAATCCTCAGTGTTAGAATATGGATAGTTATCAATAATATGATTTATGTTGTCAGGGATTTCATTTCTATGAAAATGAAGTACCTCCCTTATAGTGGAATCAGTTGTCTCAGGAGGAGAATTAGGAGCTAAGTGAGAAATAAAGGGAGTTCCAGTCCTAAATAATAGATTTGATATAAATAAATATATATATATATATCATAATTATAAATATTTAGTAACATATAATATATACCTTATTATATTCTATTCTGTATGAGACATAATAGAGTGGATGATGTGTATAGAGGACTACCTCCTTTTGAAGTGATGTGATTCATCTTTCAGTAGCAAATTACATTAATATGATACAAACTAATGTTAATTATTATATATGATAGAAATGAAACAAAAATGATATTCATGAAATATTAATCATTACTAATAGATAAATTATCATTCTATTTTTTCACAATTAATGTTCATATTATCGTCCGTCCACGTGTGGAGAAGAACCCTTATTTAGCAATGTGACTCTTTTCATCATCACTAGAAATAAATGATATATTAATGTATAGATAAATAAATAATAGGGAATATATATGATATTATGATCATTATAAAAATATATAATATTAATTATACCATTTTCATATTTATCATTGAAAAATGTAAAACAATACCCATGTGTATGTACGAATAACCAACTCTATGATTGTAACATACTTAATTTTTCATAACCAGCATTCATGATTTGTTTTAACAGTATAATTGATGTAAAAATATGATATTTTTTTCATGATTATTATTCTATAGATGATAAAACTATCTAATTTTCACAGGAATGAGATATCTCTTGACTAAACATGCATGAGAAACCAATGCATTTAACACCTGGAATAATGTATATACTGAATGATTATTATCTATCGAATGATAATATGTTGTAAAAGGATAATATATTGTATCATAAGTATTTATATTGATCTATCATAAGTTAATAAGATTCTTAAAAAACTATTGATTTTGTTTATGAACATTCAATCATATATAAGCTTTTGCTAAGTTAATTTATCTCAATTTCTCTTTATTAAGGCATGGTGTAGTTGTATGGACCCAATATCATTTATATAGTATATCAACAACCCATTTGATTTTTAATATCATGAATAATTATTAATTAATTGTAGATTATGTTTCAATTTGAATTATACCTTCCAAAAGTATTTTACTAAAGTTACAATGTGGTAATAGATTTCATCCCAATTTACATTCCATTGGGACTTATTTTTTATTATGCACCAATTCAATTTTTTTGTTGTTTATATAATACTAATTTAAAATTTATTATCATGACTAATTTATTCTCCATGGAATTTTATGTTTGAATTTTAATATTTTATTCCATGGGGATTTCACTTAAAAATTACAATGTGGTCATAGTTATTTTGGAATCTCACATTCTCTTGATTATTGTTAACCTTCTATTGAAATGGGGACTTTCCAGCAATCATTTTTCATTGGGAATTAAATTTTTCTTAAATATCCATATTTTTGTGGTGGATATAATTATTTCATAAATTGTATAAAATTTTAACCTATGGTTCTTACATTTAATGATATTTTATTAAAAAGGGAAATATTGATAAACACATATCCTTTATTCAATATAAATATTTGATATGGAACATTTTTCATTAATTACAATGATAATTTGATATATTATGAATGATTGGGACATGAATTACATGGGTTGGGGACTAGTTAATACAATACCCTCAATGCATCAGTAGTCTCATGAGATAATTTATTTAGCCAAATCAGAAATGATTGTACCCACATACACAAATTGTCTTGACTATAGATCATGAAAGTATTTTTCTTGAGGATAAATATTGAATGTTCGGATGTCTAACATTATACATTACACTATTATTTATATCTCATGTCTCAATTATATTATCTCGAATAATAATTGTCATGTTCCAGGATAATATGATTATTTATATGGAATCATATGATCATTTCTATTGCTAGCATATTATTCAATGGTTATTGATTTATTGTATTGTTCATCAATTATTTAAATTTCTATATGGTTTATTCCTTATAAATTCATACATTCCTGTTATATAAATGTAATGTATGTTTAGTTTTTTACCTTTCCATATATATTATTATTTATTAGATCATTAAATATACATCTATTCGGAACCCTTACAATGAATTTGGTCACACGATTAATTTTTTTCCTTTTCAAAAGATGTGAAGAAGAGACATTTTAATGAGTATTAATGTATATAATATATTGGTAGTTGTTATTTATTGGGTTTTATTTTATTTTTTTAATGTAATTGTTATATCATTTATGCATCTAGTTTTCTAAAACATCTAAAATGATTGGACCTTCAATATTCAACCCATTGAAAAAATGAATATGTAACAAAGAAAGACTAGAACTCTGGTTTACTAGGTTCGATTCCATTATATTCACATATATTATCATTCAGATGACATAATGGGGTGGATCCATACATGACCCATATGAATAATCCTACAATATAATGTTTAAGAATTCCACATCCTCCTAAAAAATTATTTTCCCCTTCCCTTTGAAATAAATTTTGTTCTATATTTTGATAGCATTTCCACACCAATGAATATATAAAAAACATTCGTGTGTATAATAATGTAGTTTTCAAATAAACTTCATTTATGAATCATAATGGGATCTAAAAATCACATATTAATTATGTTAAGACCTCCATTATTATTCATGACAGAAAAATACCTTCATTTGGATAAAAGGAAATATTTAATTTCCTTTGACAAAATGGTCGATCTAAAATTGTGTGAAAATGTAGAAACAATTAAATAATTATATAAATTTTAGGATATTATTAATGTACATTCCACTACATCATTAGTAAATTCATCCTCAGATTTTCATCTTTCATAAGAAAAGCCTTTGTCCCTCAGCTTGTTTTGGTGTAAATTCCCCTTTTGTATTTGATAATCATTTTCATAAATCCCCGTAACCTTATAGATGATGAACTTCATCTTGGAAGCTTTATTAATTTCATTTTAGTCATAAGTACATTTTACCTTCTTTCGTCACATAAAATATAGTATCATCCCTATAATTCATTTTTCATGATGTTTATTTCCAATTAATTATAGTCAAGAGATTACAATATTCCCTTCTTCACTTTTATCATGTTTACATTTCGATATTTTTTATAATCCCTCTTCTTACCATTTATTCTATTGATTTCATAACTCATGGATAATTCATTCTATATATTGGTACCACATAACATGATGTTAATGAGACATATTTAGAGAGATTATTCTTTTCACAGATTGACTTATGACCATCAAATTAACTGTCAATATTTCTCTTTGGATTACATATATAGTCCATAGTATTCATTGATAACATAGTAATGTTGGATTAAATCATGGTTAAATGTTCATCATCATTTTTTCTCAGGCACATGAATTTTATATAAATGTATTCCCACTACTCAAGTGGAAAATGTTTTTCCCAGATAAGGTCCCTAAAATCCATCCAATCCCATCATGTTATTTACTCCCCATCATTGGTATTTCCAATCAATGTTCATTATTGATATGCATATTCTAGAGAGATGATTGAATTCAATGGATACCTTACACACTTCATTACTTCCCACAGTGATACATATATTATCAATGGAACTTCATCGTTTCTCAAATAAAAATGTATTTCTTGTCCCATTAAATGATGGAGGTTACCAATTCATGAAGAAACATATCATAGTTATACCACATTGTTGATATATATGATTACTTGTACTAAAAAGTTTATTTCTCATAACCTATGTCAGCTAGTCCAATATTATAATTATTTATTCATCTATAGATACAAATCTATCTCTATACCCAACTTTACTATCTTACCTGGTTGGAAATACCTAAATGGAATATGTATATTGAAATGGTTCTCTATTCATCTAATGTGATCCATTTCAAAACAATGAAAAACCTTATATTATATCATATATTTTTCAATCATAATCTATAATATCAAAACCAATTAATCACATAAAATAAATTAAATAATTCATTCATGGATAATCTCATAATCATAAAAAAAATGTTTCAATAAGAAAATTTTCAAATGATAGATTATTTTAAAATAATTTATGATCATTTTTAAATAAAATTTGAATTATCTAAATATTATCCCCAATGAGATTCAAAAAATTTCTTGCATCAACAACCATTTTTATGAACTATGTAATACTCAAATAAATGTAACGCCCCGACCACAGTTACCCAGAGTCAGTGCATTATTACATAACATTATCATGATCACAAAAGTTCAAGTCCCGAAAGACTGATTACTTTAGTATCCTTGGAAACACTAGATACATTCATAAAGATTACATTACATCAAAAATGAAAACTACAACAACATAGTCTCCATAGTCCACACTCATACTATCCCTATAGGTCATTCATAAAATACTTCTTCATATCCTAGGAAAAATAAAACATTGAAAGGGGTGATCTCAGATGCTCAGTAAGGATAACAATATAGCAAAAACATTCATAAATAGGCATAAACATTTAAGGCAATGTATAACTAAAACAAAAGCCTTTTAAACTTGAACTTCAACATAATATGGCAGGAGTAAAATGAAATAAATCCATTTACTTATTATTATGGATATTCTACTAGTCGAATAATCACATTCAATATCAACAACCACTTTTATAATGATGGATAGTATAATGCTAGACTATCATAAACACGTAGCCAAGGCCTCGTGCCAAGACTACAAATAAGGTGTTTTGTGCTAGGCCAGGGGTATCCTAGTATACGATAATGGTCCTTGTTTCACACTTGGTATTTACACTCCTAGAGGATCTACTTTGGTTAATTCCTGATCTTAGTTCAAAACATTATTAAAGGAATACAAAGTTCCCAAATGAATATAAGATAAGAAATATATTGAGGTTAATCTAAATTTAAACCTAGGGAATCAGAAGTTAGGATATGCTTCTTTTCTACAAGTTTATCGTATTATGTCCAATGTTTCCATTTTTATATTCCTTAACTAATTATTCAAGTACTAAAATATTACATTCTTTTTATTAGTAAATGGAGGGAAATAAAAGAACACATTCCAATAACCAATGTGATAGGAAATGTGATGATTTCCCTAATTAAATGCCTGATATGATGGGAACAGGTGCTCAAAAAATCATTACAGAACTTTTTATGTTGGCTCATGTTATGAATAATAAATTTAATCATGTGGAATGAAATCCTACTCAAATGAAAGAGAATGTTGTAGTAGAATCCTTCAGGAAGAAAATGCCTCCCATGTTTAGAGGAGCTTCTAATCACCTCCTCATCAAACAATGTATTAACTCCATTGAAAAGATATTCTCTGTACTACAGTGCTCGGAAGACAAGAAACTAGTTCTGTAGGTCTATCGTTTTGATGGGGAAGCTAATCAGTGGTGGATACTGATCAAGAAGTCCAAAGAGGATGTTTTTTCCATGGATTAGGAGGAATTCAAGATGATGTTTTTTGACAAATAGTTTCATCAAACCCTCTATCTCAAGACAGAAAGAGTGTTCATAGGACTCAAGTAGAAGGAAGATTAATCCATCAGAGAATATAATAAAAACATTAAAAGGATTTCAAGGTATACCTCGGGACATTTAATGAAAATTTAATGCAATGTGGATCTCTTATTTAGAAGATTAATGTCTAGTCTACAAAAAATATTGGATATTTGAGACTTCAACAGTTATGAAGAGATTGTTAATTGTTCCATCATGGTTGAAATGGAGAATGGATACTCTCAGTGGCCTCATGAGAACTATTAAAAGAAGGGGAAACTAGTGAACATCATGGGTGGTTTTAAAAACAAATCACATGATGAATGGAAGCCTAAATTTTCCCCTTGTAAATGTTTTGGGGAAAATAATCCTACGAACTGTCTAAAGGGAACCAAGAATTTCTTAAAATGTGTAAATTAAGTTCATCTAGCTAAAAAATATGAATGGATATAAAAAATCCCACTAATATAGAAGAATTAATAAAGGTTCAGATCAACACTCATCTTTTAGTGCGATATTACAATTGAAAGTAGCAAGGGCATTATGCAAACAATTTCCTGAAACTAAGGGTTATCAGAGGAAATCAACAACAACCACCGAGGTAATAAAAATGGATTATTATATCACTAATGATAAGGTGGATTTGAAAAATGATGTGGTGGCATTTTTGATTATTATTCATTCAAGAATAGTGAACGTACTATTTGATTCTAGTCCTACGCATTATTTCATATCTTTCAAGTTTAGTAGAACTATTTAAACACCACCTCAAAATTTGGAGGACAAGTTATATATAAGAATATAGAATGTGAAAATTATTATGTCCATGGTTTATAACTCATCCCAAATTAACGTGTTTGGATTGATCCTCCCATAAATTTTTTTATACTTCTTATAGTGGAGTTTGACGCTATCTGGCTCATGGATGGGCTATATTTATTCAAATACAACATCAACTTTCAAGAAAGGGAGATCACTCTTCACAACTTGAAGCATCTTTTGATTCTTTCCATTTGTAAGGAGAAAGATGAATCTCCTTTAGAATCATCATCTCAAGTGTATATATTTTATTCTTATGATCAATCATGTCTATCTAAAATGATTGGGACAAAGAGGAGAATCATGGCTGAAGACATTCCCACCATGGGGGATTATACTAATGTATTCCCTGATGAGTTGCATGGTCTTCCTCTTGAATGAGTGGTTGAGTTCTTAATTGAACTTATCACTGGATCTCAAACTATTTAAAAAACTTTATAGAATGGTCACCGTAGAGTTGGAAGAGCTAATTAAGATGTTACTGGATAATCTGGAGAAGGGTTTTATATACCTAAGTGTTTCTCCATGGGGTGCTCTAGTTCTCATCGTCAAGATTAAGGATGCTTAAATGGTCCTCGGAATTGATTGTTTTGATATCAATAAAAGAATTCTAAAGAAAAAGTATCCCCTTACAAGGATAGATGACTAATTTGATCGGCTTCGAGGGGCTAGTTGTTTCTCCAAGTTGGACCTTCAGTTAGGATATCACTAACTAAAGGTGACAAAAGAAGATATTCACAAAACATCATTTCGAACGAGTTATGTAAAAATTGAGTTCATAGATATTCCCTTATGTCTCACTAATTATCCAGATTTTTTCATGGATTTAATGAACATAGTCTTCAGAGGTTACCTTAACAAATATTTGGTAGTCCTTATTGACGATATTCTGATATACTCCAAGAACAAGGAGGAATATGAGGATCATTTGAATAATGTGTTAAATATATTAATAAAGGAGAATTTGTATGAAATGTATAGTAAATGTGAGTTCTATATGGAATATGTATCATTCATGGGGAATGCTATCACCAAAAAATAGATATTTTTGGACCCTTCCAATACAAAGGAAATTGATGAGTGGCCCATGCCAACATCTGTAACGGAGATACGCAGCTTTTTGGGTATAGATCAATATTACATACAATTTGGGATGAAATTTTCATCATTTTCAAACCCAATGACATAATTGACAAGGAAGGGAGTAATTTTTTTCTGGAATCAGGAATGTGATTATTGTTTTAAGGAGTTGAAAAATAGCTCTATAACTACGCCAATGCTGACACTCTTATCATGTGGAGAACTCTTTGTGGTGTACAGTAATGCATGAAAGAATTATTTAGGCTTTGTGTTGATGAAAAATGATAAAGTGATTTCCTACACCTCAAGGCATCTAAAAATCCACAAGAAAAACTATCTTACGCTTAATCTGGAGTTGGCGGTAGAGATATTTGTGTTAAAAATCAGGAGACATTATCTCAATGGGGAGAAGTGTGAGATATGTACTCACCACAAGAGTCGCAAATAAATATAGTCAAACAAAAATATCTTAATATGAACCAAATAATATGGATAGATATCATCAGATATTGTGAATTCTCAATTCACTACCATCTTGGTAAGGAGAATAAGGTGGATGATTCTCTAAGTAGAAAGGATCCTACATCTATATCGATTAAGATAATGGAAAAGGATCATATCTTATAAGAGTAGAATAATATGGGTATTTCTATAATTATGGTAGGAACATCATAAATCCATTATAAAATGATTTCATTACCATTTTTCATGGGGTAAATAAAGGGGGATCAATGAAAAGATGTGTAAATTCTGAAAAGGGAGAAAGCTATCAGAAATGGGGAATCCCCTAATTTCAAAATTGATGAGGAAGGAGTTGTAATATTTGGGTCATGATTATTTGTAACATCTATTCCAAATATAAATAAAGATCTTTTTAATGACGCACATAGCTCGAACTTCTCAATCCACCAATAGAGAAAAAAGATGTATCGAGCTCAAAGAAAAATTTTGGTCTAACAATATGAAAAGGGAGATTCCCAAATATACATCTACGTTCCTAGAATTTCATCAAGTGAAGGATGAGAGGTAAAATTTTAAGGGAATAATGCAACCACTACCCATACCAACATGGAGGATGGAGAACATTACCATGGATTTTGTCATTGGACTTCCAAGACCATCCAGAGGAAATAACGCTATATGGGTCATTATGGATCGTCTTAAAAAGATATCTCATTTTTTCGTCATTTGAGAGGACTTCTAATTAGAACAACATGCATAAATATACATCAAAGAATTGGTAAGGTTCCATGGTGTACCACTATTTATTGTATCTGATCATGATCCTAGATTCACCTCGATGTTCTGAAAATGTCTCCAACTTACTCTAAGCACTAAACTAAACTTCAGTACAACCTATCATCCTCCAAATGAAGTCCAATCTGAGCAGACTATTGAGACTCTGTAATACATGTTTAGATCATGTTATATCGAATTCAAAGGAATATGGGACTGACATCTTCTACTGGATAAATTCTTATATAGAAACAGCTTCCACTCGATCATCCAAATGGCACCATATGAATACCTTTATGGGAAAAGGTGAAAAACTCTTGCGGGTTGTGATAAAGCCAGTGAGCATAAGCTTCTAGGACCTAAAATGGTAGAATAAATGGTGGAGAAGGTGAAAAACATTCAACAGCATATCAAGGCATCCCAATGTTGACAGAGGAGTTATACAGACAATCGTCGATCAGACCATGAGTTCAAAGTTGGAGAAATCGTATTTATACGCATCTATCTATGGAAGAAGTTCATAAGGTTTGGAAAGAAAGGGAAGTTAAGTCATAGGTACATAAACCCCTACGAAATTCTTGATCATTTCGTGGTTATCGCCTGTCAAATAGAACTTCCACCTTCTATGACAAATGTACATGATGACTTTTATGTATCCCTCTGAAGGAGGTACATACCAGACCCTTCACATGTACTCTCTTCAGAGGTGGTGCAATTGGAGGATGATATTTCTTATGAGGAGCAGCCAGTGATGATCTTGGATCATAAAGATAATGTTCTATATAAAAAGACAACTCACCTTGTCCTGGTACTATGGAAAAATGATAAGTACAAAGAGGCAACATCAGAACTGTAGGAGGAAGTGAAGGAAAAGTACCCAAACCTGTTTTTTTCCTATAATGTAAAATGAAATTTCATGGGAGATATTTCATAAGGGGTAGAATATATAGACCCAGTTGTTTATCAATAGAAATTACTTTATTATAGACATGTCTTGTGACAACATGAAAACACAACATAATGAACTACTAAGTTCTTTTTGACTATTAATCTTATGTTTTTCACTTCGGTGTTTGGAATTTTTAAATTCTGACATACACGGTTGTGATCAGTAATTTATTTGGATTCTAATATGAACAATATAATTTTTTGTGAATAGTAACAAACCATTATTGATAGTAATGTTACCATTAAGAAAAGTGACTTACCCTAATAAATAGTAACCTTACCAATGATAGTTTATAAATAAAATTTAAGTGAATGTATGATCTACCTATATTTTGGAATATGTAAATTGTTGTTTTAAAAGTTTTCTCAGATTAAATAATGATATTAATTAAATATTAAATTATTCGTATTTAAAAAAATATTTTTGAAAAATGAAATTTATTTTCGATTCTACATGTTGAAAAATTGTTATGGTGATTTTCTTTAGATTTTTCTAAAATATATGAATTTTTTATGAATTGTAAAATTTGATAATTTACTATATAAATACATTATAAGATGAATGGATTATTCCTAGAATCATGGCTAAGGTAACCACCATGGGTTATAATAAAATATTCCCATTTACTATTTTTTTCATGGAATCGTCACTATTTCACTTTTTGAGGTAAATTAATAAACTAATGATTTAAAAATTATGAAAATCCTCCTCTCCTCTACTATAACCCCCCAACCCCCACTCCCTCTTCTGTTTACTCATATCAATCCATGTTCCTTTCCAATAGTCTTCCAAAATCTCTCCCCAAGGTCCTCCCACCATGTCCAAAGTCTCATAATCTCTTCAAAATACCAAAACCTCTCCACTTAAGAGGTTCTCAAAGGAGGTATAATCATGATGTAAATTCCTCTATCATTTCTTTAAAGTTATTTTATTTTCATACTCCATTCCAAGCCTCCCATAAACCAAATGGTATGATAACTCCAGTAATATGAATTTACTAGTATTATATTATGATAATGAGATATTTCATTATATTCTCTCTTTTCCCAAAATTTTATTTAGATTAAACTAAAACATCATTTGAGATGTGTCAATTTAGCACATTCAATGGCAATGGTTTATCAATTTCTCTTATCATATTTAATTATGGTAATGAAACCATTTGTTTTATAGTTGAACCAGATTATCATGTATATAATATATCCTATTTATGGTTATGTAATTCTTTTGTACAAATATTATTAATATATAAAGAAAAACATGTTCGTTGTAATAAAAACTCATTGATTAACAAAAATTGTTATCACTAAGGTTTTATATAATAATTTGACTTCACTATATGTAAAAAAATTGAATTTTCACCCATGAAATATCCAAAGTTCACTAATAAAATATAAATTTAATTATAGACAACCACCTTCATTATACATGTTTATCCGAACATGAACCAGTCATTAAAACCAAGTATGAAAACATACCCAGACAATGAAATTGAACCCTATAACCAATCAAAAATGACTTGAATAAACTAAAACAGATTATACTAAATCAATTACATATAAAATGGTTATTCCATTATTAATTAATATACCTAATTTTTTATTCATTTCATTGATAAAAAGTGGAGATCACCACTTGACATAAGGTTAGGGATCCTTTCCATTTCACTCTTAATCAAGATTGTCCTCTATGCTATGTGTTTTTATGTGTAATCCCAAATTATGGGGTCTGATTTCAAACCTCCCCCATACTTACCTCATGATCTATAAGAGATGAGAAACACATTTTCTCTCTATCATTATTCACTCTTAGGTACACCAGATACCATGTTGATAATCTGTATCAAATTCTACCTGAACCTATTTGTTCTTTCTGGTTGCCTTATCGTTCTTTATATCAAAATGGATTTTTTATTTTCTCATTATGTTCATCTTTCTAAATTATGTGCATTTGTACAAAATTTATTTATCAATACTATTTCATCACACTATTTCTGGGATATACATATTTTTAAAAGATTCCCTCTGTAGTACTTTCTGATAAGCAAACATGTTTTAACAGAAATACTTGAATTCTTACCTGATTTCATGTACACTCTATACTCTATTTTTTGACACCATTGTATTTATAAAATCATTATTTTTATTATAAAATTATTATTGGTTAATTTGTGTTTTTATTAAAAATATGTTTTCCATTTCTATTTTGAAATCACTATAGTAGTTTCCTAAAACCAAAAAAAATGTTTTAATGCTAATGTTTCTCAAATACATTTCATATATTTGTTCACTTTGATTTGAAATCAATTACCATGTTATATTATTATATTACATTGTGAGCATACATGTGTTCCAATTCATTTCTTTTATGTAAACTTCCATGATACTCCCATTGGTTATTCTTTATGTCATGATTGTGGTACCCAATTCGTTCCATGGGTAACCCTTATGTATCAGTAATAATGATTATGTATGATTTATTATGTGGAAAAAAATATTCATGAAATGTAAGATGGGTGTTCCCATATAGAGATCCAATGAAATGGGTAAATTTATATCTCATGAGATTTTATGGGCAATAGTCTTGGTAGTTAGACACGGCTTCTGCTACTGTGGGAAATGGGTTTGACGGTTATCCATGACCCATACAACTATGGGAAACAGGACAGACAATAATCCTTGACATGTAATAAATACATGTTTTGTGATTATTCCATATTTCTATGATTCCATGTTTAAATTATCCCATCTTTATATGTTATGATTCCATATGTTACATGCCTTTGTATATCATCATGGCATGCCTTCTATCCAATGTTTTAATGCTTTGTTCTCATGGTTATTCCCTTTTAGGATTTTAGCTCATCCATTTTTTCATGTTATCCCTAGGTTACCCTATTCATATGTTTGAGAATAAGGAAAGATAGAAGGTCATTATGGAGTTCAAATAAAAAGTTTTTTTTATGTGTGATTATGTACCTAGTCTTCAAAGACACTAGAATTAATGATCCTTGTCTTGTACTATGATGTATAATTATGCATAAAATCATTTAATGAGAAGTAAAAAAGGATAGGAATACCATAGTTTCCACCTGTGAGGCCCTTGGGGGTGTCATAGTGTGTGGGTTTTTGATACATCAAGAACCGCACATGCCTTATATTTTAGGGAATGAAACCATCATGTTCATAACAAAAAATCGAATTGATTACACTCTTCTAGATAATATCAAATTGTAATATAGTGTGTGGGGTATAATATTTGAACAAGATGTGGTTATCATAATGGTAATGTAATATCATAGGATTTCCAAACCCAATTCCTCGTGACTCAATGAATGTTTGAATTTTTTCATTGATATCCTATATCATAATTCATTTGAGGAAAATAAAATCATCTATTTGTAAAAATATAATGATTGAAATTTCCCCTTACCATATGACATCCATTATTTCTAAATAAAATTATGGAACTGTATTTATGATGTCATAAACTAAAGATGAAAAATTTTATCAACCTTAATTAATTAGAGATTATCACACTATGCCCAATGCTCATTTAGCTAGGACCTAACATTTAATATCTTAATCTAGTAACATGAAAATATTATGGTACAATAATTTCCTTAATCCTTATAGTTGATGAAAAATATTTTCACATTGGGTTTGCCATTTAAGATTCAAGAACAATCTGATGGGGCCACACATTGAACAATTTTGTCCCTGAATTTCTACCTTCCAATGGTGGAATTCATCCTTTACTGCAATAGGTGACGTTGGATTCCTGAAAAAAAAATATGATAACAAGATGTTGGTTTCACATTAAATGGATTCTTTATTAGATCATGTTTCCTAGACTTGTTCTACCTTATATAATTAAGTCATTCTTGTGAAACATAAACTCGATAACATATTATGTTTGATGTATGTTATTTAGGTGTCTTCAACATTAACTGGGTATCATATTCTAGTGTGTGTATATGGTAACATTTGTTATGTCTCTGAATCTCCAGATGTTTGGTGTTTTGGGTATATGTAAAGTCATCCATTTCCGATTTCAGAGTTATCCCGTGTTTTAGGAATCTTTTGTGTGGAACTCATGGAATCTTACATAAGTCATATGGTAGTTGATTTAGAGACTATGAATTAATATATATGGATATCAAATCCTATTAGATGTCTATTCATCAAATTGAAAAAACACATGCCTGAATACAATAATAGTTTTGTATCTTTGGAAACACGGAATGTATTATTATATTTTTGGTGAAAGATCATAAAATATATCTATTTAAGATCTTCCCCTTTATTACCCACACTTAAATCATTTCTTCTAAACTGGGGGAATAGAAACATAAGAAAGGGGTGATCTTAGATTCTAAGTAAGGGGGAAACGAGAATAGATAAACATAACATGAACAAAAGGGTATGAGAACATGATCATAACTATAGATGATCATGCCCTATAAAAAAAATATCAAAATCACGAGACATAGAATGAACATTACATTCTCATAAGAAATGAATCATTATGTAATAGACAATATGAACCATGCAAGAATATTAACAGAATATGACATAGAATTTTTGGATGATACATAAAAATATAACATCATTCCCTGTAAGACAAGGATCATTTAAAAAAATATTAGGGATTTTTATCATAACTACACATACTGGGTATAACATACCACCATCCCCAATCATAGCCCTTTCATTATATGGGATCGAGTTTCCCCATCTCCCCATTGTAGACCGGGTTTACCAATCTTCCCATAGTCAATAAGGATTCCCCATCTTTCCATAGTGGATCGGGTTACCCCATATTCCCATAGTGGAATAGGATTCCCAATATTCTAACAGTACATCAGGATGCACATGTTTCCCATTTTGGATCAACTCAATAGACTTTTCCCCTATAATTATCTTATTATATATATCATTACACAATTAATTAGAGGGATATATATTTCCCACCCATCACATTAAAAAATCCTATATACATGTGCCACAAGGTAATAAAATATGCATCATATCATAACCCATAAAAGTGATGGGTTTTATAATCAATATATCATAACCCATGAAATGAAATGGGTATCCTAACATTTTATCATAACATTACCAATGGAATATAAATAGAATTCATAATCATTTCAATAAAGAATAACATATGAAAATAAATGGTTTTATTAATAATATAACCCATCTAAGTAGAATCGGTGTCATAAATATCATTCCACATAAACAAAAACCATTCATGAATGAATATGAATTGTTGGATCATTTCACCAATAAATAAACAATAACTACGTATTCCATCATATATCGATAATTATTTTGAGATATGAAATTTAACATTTATTATGATAAAAAGACTTTATATGAAAATATTTTCATAAAAAAAGTTTAAAAATCAACTTATTATGAAAAAAAATTCTACCGTTTAATTTTATAAATTTCCTAAGAAAATTTTTCCTTCTTTACTGAATAGTGATTTTTAAAACATAAAACCATTTGACAAACAATTTCTAGATAGTGTAATTTATAAATTATGAAGGAATATTTGAAAATATTTTATTAAAATTATTATTTGAAAACATATATTGACTTCATGAAAATGTTTTGAAAAACAATTTCCATGAAACATATAAATGAAACTTCAAAATGCTCTGAAAATAAATTGTTTCAAACTATATTTAATACAAATAATGAAATCTTGATAAAATTTTGAAATCCCTATTCATTAATAAATTATTTTAATTCATATAAAATAATTATTCATATATTTTAAATCATTTATTTTTGAAAACAAACTTTTAAAACAGTATAAAGAAACATTGTAAATAATTTAAAACACTTATTAGAACAAAAAACATTTTCTAAAAAATTTCCATTTTAAAATAAATTTAATACTATGAATTTATATAATGATAGAGAAATTAATTTTCATAAAATTTAATCGTTTACACTTGTAATTTATTCTTCAAAAAATGATAGTCCTGAAGGTAGAAAAAAAATTTATATGTTGTACAATAATTTTACCCCAAAATATGATCAAAAAAGTTCATTTAATGGATCCTGATGAGATTATAACTTTTATAAACTTGTAAAAATGGATAAAATTAATTTTAAATATCATAGAAGAGTATTAAAATATATTAATGATTTTTTTTAGAAATCATGATTTTCAATGAACACAAATTTTTTTACCGAAGGGAGAAATAATGATTAATTTTCGTAAAAACATTTTATTAAATATATTATGTAATAATTAGTTATAAAATGGTAATAAAACCATAAAAAATTTAACATATATAGTGTACTAATATTAATGATTTTCCATGAGATATGGAAAAAAAATATTTCATCCATGGAAGCATAATCATAAACAATGTCAATAAATGATGAGATTGTGTCAATAAACTCCAACCACTTCTTACCTTTGACTTATAATCCCCATGTTAGAAATTGAAATTAAATAAATCATAAAATATAATTATAATAATTATTTTCAGGATATAACACATCATATTTAAGTATATACACCTTGTAAAAGAATATTGGTGCGTAACATGTCTTGTCACTCAAAGACGGACAATTCAGACAAAATTACATTGCCAATTTGGTATCTTTTAAAACATACACCCCATGAAATAATTATTAAATAAAGGATATTTATTTTACCAAAAATTTAAGTATAATAATCATTGTGTATTTCTAAGGATAGTAGACACCCCACATATGAGAAATAAGTTCTAAACATGGCATGTGCCTCATAGAATATAAAAGTGAGATGAGAAAACCCTTAGCTTAAGTCTTGAATCTCATTTTACTCATCAAAAACTCATGGATAAAAAATATTTGTTTGTTATAAAAATATAATAAAACTATTTTATTATATATAATTCCATTTATGATTTTATTATGACCTTATATTACTTGTTTTTAGCAACTCGATGTTAATGTTATATTTCGAGTAATAATTGCTTTATTTTTCTCTTGTGAATTGAGTTGTTTTATTTTTCATTATCATAATTATATCTTTCTCTAAATAATTTAAAACATGATATAATTATAATATATATTTAGTATGAAATTATTTATAGCTTTCTATTAAATATACAAATGTTTGATGAAATGATCCTTTCTAGGAGACAGTAGGTCGTACGTACAGATGAACATTGTTTCTATTTTACTATCATATTGAATGGAAGTAATTAAATGAAATATATGTCTATATATATAGTGTAATTCACTTATAATTCTTATTACATTAATATCTTATATATAATGACTCTAATTTTCATGAATTTATATTTATAAATTATTAGGTAAAATTCGAAGACATGGTGCTGAGACGACGTGATATTTCGAAGCTTGAGGTGCCTGGAAAATTTAGTTGAAAATGTTAAGCTTCCCAAAAAAGGGGAATAACTCTTAAATGGGTTACTAGATTATAAATCCAAGTGAATAATTCTATTCAGAGGAGCGATATTACATTAGGTGATTGTTAACATCGCCTGGTGCAGGTCGACTATAAAAGATAGTTTTTTGACATAACCATAAATAAAATAATTAAAAAATATTCTTTTTTAATATCCTAATAACTCATGAAGGGTGACTCATATTAGAAATCTGAGACGATGTTTGATTTTGAAATAGGGTGTTTTCCTTAGGCGTGACTTATCTTTAGTTTGCGCTGGTCTTCTACTGAAAAAACTGAAAATGATTTACTAATCATTGAATAATATATAAATGAAATATTTTGTTTAATAAGAAATGATTTCCTTAAAAATAATCCTTATGCAGACATCCCAGGTTCAGCCGCATAACCATAGGAATGTTGTAGAATCTCTAATAATATCTTGTAGAATGAACCCTATCGAGAAAATGATGACGGATTGGAGATCAGATAGTTGATCATCGCACAAAAGGAGTTGGAGGGTCTCGTCACTATTGATAATGTAAATATTACTAATCCATGATCAATAAAAACTAGAGTTATGGTGATTTAATATCTTCAAGATTTTGTTGCATGTTTTTCGATTAAATTATGAACGTGGACCAACCAATGAACAGGTTGATTCGTGGTTTGATTGTTCTTATGGGGTGGTTAATTGCTATGGGGATTATGGGGAGATGAATCATTGTTATTATTATTTTATTTTTTTTCTCCATTATAACAAGAATAGATATAGGAAGACATGAACAAAGGATAAGGTTCATTCCTATGAGAGTTTCTGTACCCTCTACCTCCCCTATTCTGGGCGTTCTTCGCCGCTTGACCCTCGTGGTCGCGGTTTGAGTTTCCAAGAGGTTCTGAATGGGATTGGACCACCAAAAAAGTGGGAAGGGAAATTGAAGGTTAGATAAATGAAGTACATTACCCAAGGATTCTATCCATGCTTTCAGTTCATGAAACAGAGTATTGGTGGTGAACCAGTGTACTGTAGAAAGGGCCACCAGCACCAGCAGCGGCTGTGTACTAGTGCAATAGAGAGAGACGAACCAGTGGTTGTGCTGGAATGTAGCTTGGTAGATCTAAATTGGAGCATTAGGTTGAAGATATGTAATGTGGCTAGATGCGTTGATCAGGGTCCATAGTAGGAGGTTACGTCGGCGAAATGGGATGTGGATCAAAGCTGTGATGGAAGACCCATGGTGGTGAGGAGATGGAGCATGAAAAGGAGGAGTTCTGGCCACATGAAACGAGCCATGGTGCTACATTGACTGCCCATTCACATAGTCTAGGAAGACTATGTGCGGTGCTCTAAACTGGATAGTATGTGGAGTGTTGGACCAATGGAAACCAGGCCACTCTAGTGGCCCAGTGGGATGGGTCCAGCTGGCCCAATAGGTCGATCCCATTGGGATGGGCTGGTTTGGGCCCTACCGAGATTGATTAGACTTGGATCAAGCCTATATCAGTCCTTAATTGTAAAAAAGTTGTATCATTCAAACTTTGTGTCTGTTTGACGAACTGTCAGTTATGTTGGTACCTTTTCTATGCGAGGGAAAGTTTGAATACAATAATTTAGTAGGTGTGGATGTTTTTATATGACCTAATGGATTGAGGTGTATTTCTTCCTAGTATAAGTGCACAATGAGATGAATCATGTGGTTGTAAGTGACCTTGTGGCTACTTGTATTGGGTATGTATTACTTATCGACACTCCATGTGTTACCAACACCCTATGTGTTATTAAGACTTCATTTGCCTCCAATACTTTGTGTGTTATTGACACTATGTGTCTTATCAGCACTCTGTGTGTTATAGGAACTCATTTTGTTATGGAAACTCAATTTTTTGTCAATAATAATTTTTTTATCAATACTTAATATGTTATCGACACTCCATGTGTTACTGAGGTAGGGTATTATATCATGTTGGAGTGGGTCCTCCATTGGATATGGATCTTCCTCAGGTGTTGGATACAATTATGAGGAGCAAGCCCATTCACATGGTGTGAATGATTCCTTGATAGAATGTAGTGCACCATTGATGGTATGAGGTGTAGGCTACTATATTCAAGAGTGATATAATCATGATGGGTTAGTTAGGGGAAACAACTATGTAACATCCTAATCCTCGATGCAACCTAAAGTGGTGCAAGGAGCCTTGTTGGTCTCAAGGCCTGATGAAAATATCCTCAAAGGCTAGAGGATGCAGACTAGTAGCAAGGGCCTATGTGAATCAATGGGGAGACTATGTCCTTTGTACTAGATTATATCAATGGGAGTCAAACATAAAATATATAGTGGAAGCCAAGAAACCAGTCAACTACTGAAAGTAAGACAAACACTAATACATATAAATAACCAGAAGTGTCTCATCTAAAAATTGATGCATATGGTACAAGTATATAGAAATCATCCAAAATATTACATCGCTATATTGTACAACACAATTTATCCAAAAGAGTAATAGAACAAAAAGGTTCTCCCAGCATCTCAAGCCATGGCTTGGTCCTATGCTCCCTGTCTCTAAAACCACAGTCAATAACCACTACTAGGGAACTTTCCCCTATAATCACATGTAACCAAATAATCTACTTGGTTCTCCAAAGATGCCCAAATAGGGTGTGAGATAAACAACCCAGTAAGAACGACCATAGTCTAAATAGTTCTATCAAAAATTCTACAATTGTGCTTGCTAGTGTAGAAAAATAATACGTAATTATGTATTCCCATGGAATAAGTCTACAGTAATGTGTGAAACCAAACATCCCTCAAGTATACCTACAAAATAGAATCATTTCTTAACAAGGAAACTAAAACAAGCAATAAAATGGTCACACATCCATGTTATACATCCATTTGTATCATGAAACCACAGCCACATTGTATAGAGTATTTATGTATCCCCCAACTACCACATAAAGTGAAGAGATGAAAACAATGGTCGGATCTGTTGTGTCAATAGGCCAAGGAATACATGTAAATATTTATATACCATATAGGGGAAGATCCAAGGAGCATGTCCATGTCATTCCATAGATTCCCATGGGTATCCTTGGTGGAAACTCAGTTAGGCACTGGTTGGGGTCATAAGAACATGTCAAAAGCATGTCATATGCAAGCCAAAGCATGCTGGATCCACAGGGTAGAAAGGGATGAGGCATCCCCCAGAATCAAGACCCAAGGGGTAGAGTCAACCCAAGGCATACACTTTTTCATTCCAGTTCCATGGAGAGTAGTCCAAGGCATCTATCAAACCATTCTATCAAGCATTTAATAATTCATATTAAACATTCATAAACATGTGTGTATACCCACTTGCATCACCAATAATCAGCCATGAGTATACCCACTCTTGTGACCCATTTTTCATTTACCAATAATGTGGGACTACCCTCCCATATTGACCATCTAACAAGCAATTAGTCATTTCATATAGGTAAACCCACTGATATTATCACTTTAACATGCGAAACTATCAAAATAGTTATGGAAAAACATGATATTCATTAACCAAGGAGGTAGTACATCTCCTAAACAAGCTACTCAAGATATCATGTCATCTATGGGATTCCTATAACCTTAAAAGCACAAGAACTCACTCATTGGGTAATTATAAATAGTAATAAATGGTTAAACCCAAAATTCACATTCCATTGGCG
Source organism: Viscum album (assembly GCA_963277665.1). NCBI lineage: Eukaryota > Viridiplantae > Streptophyta > Magnoliopsida > Santalales > Viscaceae > Viscum > Viscum album. The sequence goes on along the minus strand of OY728162.1, from coordinate 900,488,216 downwards.
ACCTTGAAACACGAAATGGTGTCCACACATCTAAACAACACCTATTGTCAACCTCACTAGGTCCGAATTCATATACTAAACAAATCACTCTCAAACGCGACCTCGTCAAAAATTTCAATGGATGGCATAAGGGATGAATGCCCAAAAAACAACGATGACAATATGAAATAAGGTATAGACCACCAACCTTAACTCGGTAGTAGACAGCTCATCCAGTATTAATTCTTGATTTATCCCATTTTTGAATGAAATATAAAGAATAAATAAAGAATAGAATATTAGGACATATGAGCCTAAATCCAAATAGCACAATCGTTGTTCCCAAGAATCAAGAATGACTAAAAAATAATCGACTAATTACCATTGTGGATCCAAGGAGATGGTCAGTGATCAAAATGAAGATCTGAAGGAGGGAAAAGCACAAAACCTACTTTAGGTGTCAAAGGGGAGAGCTATGGGTGGCATCCTTTACATGGGAGAAGAAAACCATAGTGTGTTTTAAAATAAAATTTTATTTTTATATTAAAAAAATGTAAAAAATAGAGTCGGTTCGCACGGTTTACCCGCTTGGTTTCCCAAAACGTGTGGAAACTATGCTCACCTCAATACCATGGAGGGGCGCTTTGCACATTTACCCCACAAGGTTTGACTCACCATGTTCAGATAGTGCATAAGGTATCTTCCCAAAAACCATAACCTTTGAAACCTCTCGCTTTGTATTAGAATAACTGTGCGCTAGCCATGAGAAAACCGTGTGCTAGATCATTTACATCCCAAAACATGGTTATGTACTCTGAAAAAAGCCTTGGACACCTCCAAAACAATCGTGATCAAGTTATGAATTCTCATAAGGCCATGAAAAAGAATTTATAATTAAATGAAGAGGATCTATACCTCGTATGAATACTCATGTTCTTATAATCTTCCCCCTTATATCAATTCATCACTGAATTTCATTCCAAAGGGTGGTCAAGATTCTTTTGAGAACAACTACAGCCACTGAGCACGTACGTCAGCCTCCTTCTCCAAAGTATCTCCTTGTAAACGGTCATGTTACCATATCACCCGTACTAGAGGAACTGATCTTTCTCAAAGAACCTTCATGATCTTATCAATGATATGAATCAGATGCTCCTCGAAGGAGGCATCAACCTTAATCTCAACCTCCTCAGGAGAAAAATGTGAGATTGGTTTGATTGATAGTGGCACATCTGAGATACATGGATAATGATGTGCATGGCTCGGTACCTCTAAGGTAATAACAACTGATAGGTAATTGAAAAAAATCTCTCCATAATCTCAAATAGAACATCATATCTCGGTGAAATTTTACACTATCCCTGATCCACCTATGTACTAAACTTAGTGAAACATGCATGAAAACCTAATCCCCGACTTCAAACTCTAGTGGTCTTATACTGTGGTCGAAGTATAATTTTTGATGTGATTGTGCGGTAACCAACCACTTTAGAATGAACTAGACATGATCATAAGTCTCCTGCACGATATTCAATCCCAGTAAAGATGCATATCCTTCCTCTAGATAGAACATGGGTGAATGAAATGGAATAACATAGAATCCTGTGTATAGTTCCATATGTATTTTCACATGATAAATTTTATTGTAGGTGAACTAAACTAAAATAATTTTCCCGTCTTCTGATCCCACAAAATCTAGGACGCATGCTCGTAGTATCTCCTCTAGCACATGTATCATACGCTCTGATTGGACATCCATATAAAGGTGGTATGTTGTGCTCAAAAGCACCTATGTACCTAGCACCATCTAGAAACCCCTCCTGAAATGAGATATAAATAGAGAATCCCTATCTAAAATGATACTACGTTGGACCCCATGAAGTCGTACCACCTCATATTTAAAACATTCCAAGATCATCAACACTAAAGGCCTCCTTGGTAAGAAATAAATGACCAACCTTTGTAAGCCTGTCAACAACAGCCCACACAACATCGTTTCCTCAAGGAGTCCTCAGAAAACCTATCACAAAATCCATCGCAACATCATCTGATTTTTTACTTTAGGATAGTTATCTTCTGTAAAATCCTAGTTGATAACTGATATTTTTCCTTCACCATCTGACATGTGGAACACCTAGTAACAAAACTATCTACCTCTCTCTTCATTCCCCACCACCAGTAATGAACTCGAAAGTTAATGTACATCTAGGTAAACCAAGGATGCACTGCCCAAGAAAAAGCATGAAACACATGCATCATCGCCTAAAATATATCCACTGGAACCCAAACACATCCATGGAAGCCTACGATATCATCATCGCCTACCGTCTAAACAGGAGGAGGGTCCTCACCTTCCACACCTTCTCATAGAACTATTCCTTCTAAATCCAATATCTGCCTTATCCTAACTCTATCAGAATAGTATATGTAACATCTAAAGATTAAATAAATTTCTACCCCTGTCTATCATGCACCTCAATATTAATATCATAGAACAACGCCTTAAGCTGCCACTCGCTACTGGCCTACTACACTGCCTATATCTGAGTCATCACGAACAGTGCATCGGCTATTGAATTACCCTTACCAGTCATGTAGGCAAGCTCGAAGTCAAAGGATTATATGTACTCTACCAACATTCGCTACTAAAAATTCAGATCAAGCTACGCATTGATATACATGAGACTTTTCTTGTCCCCAAACACCATAAAGGGCACTCCTGGAAAATAGTGCCTCCAACAGCGCTACCCATTTACAACTGTAGCTTACTCAAGATCATGAGTAGGGTAATGCCTCTCGCGAAGCCTCATCTACCGAGAAACGTACCCCACAACTCAATCTCCCTGAATGATCACTTCACCCAACCTAATACTTGAGGCGTCAGAGTACACCATGTTACTCTTTCCCTACTCTAGCAGTATCAGGACGGGTGTTGATGTTAGCCTCCCTTTCATCTTATCGATGGTTTCCTCACAAGATTATGACCATATGAACTTAATAAACTTATTATTAAAGCTAGGAAACGACGCTTCTAAGTTTGAGAAGTCCAATATAAAACCCATGTAGTAACCAGTTAGCCCCTTGATGCTTCGTATGTAAAAAATGTTCTTGGGTTGTTCTTAAGAAACAACAGTTATCACCTTCTCTGGGTCCATTGACACTCCTATCCCTGAGATAAAGTGACCTTGGATGTGAATCTCATCCATCCCAAAGTGGCACATTATGATCATATCATATAACCACTGATCTCTTAGTGTATTCAAAATAGTGTCAAGATGTTTTTAATAGTCTTATAAATTATGAGATTACACCAATATATCATGCACAAAACCCATCACGAAATAATCCATGTAAGGATATAACACCAGGTTGATCAATGCCATAAAACCCGCTGGTGAGTTCTTGATATCGAACAACATAACCAGATACTCATATATCCAAAACATGATACTAAAGGCAGTATGAGGTATATATGTAGGTCGAACATACACTTGGTGATATCATGACCCCAATTCAAACTTCAAGAACACTGAATCTTTTAAAATCTGATCAAACATGTCATCTATCTGTGGCAAGGGATATTAGTTTTTATCTATCAGCTTCTTCAACTTCTGATAATCCTCACAGTGCCAAAGGCTTACATCCACCTTTTCTGAATGATAGACCAAAAAACCATATAGAGAACTACTGGTACTAATAAACCTCATTGCTTCTAAATCCTCTAACTACTTCTTGAGAACTTGCAACTACATCATAGCCATCATGTATAGATGAATGGATACTGAAACAGCTCCTCGAACTAGTTCTATAGATAACACCACATCTATATTACAAGGTAAACCATAAATTCCATCAAGAAATATGTCCTTGAAGTGCTCAATAAATGGAATAAATTCCTCCTAACCCACATCCTTATCATCTTAAAATAAACTAGATATATGGGATGCCAACCTATCAAGACCATGAAGATCGGGTCCAGCTCTACTCTCCTTGACACCCATTTACCCTTGTGATTAAACAAAGCACCCTCTGGTGATGTGAAAGTCACCCTCTAGGGATATCATTCATCATACGCTTGGTAAGACATGAGCCAGTCCATTATGAGAATGACGTCAGACCCTATCATCTCGAGGACATATAAACTACATAGGAACTAGAACACACTAACCTCAAGGGGACACTCCATACACTTGTTTACAGCACCCATTATAACTCCCAATAGTGGTTATAGCATCAAAACGCCCTCAGAAAGAAAAACCACAAGCCTGATTCCTTTCACCACTCATGAAGAGATATAAATGTGAGAGGCACATCTATTGAAAATAGATGAACAAATAGTATAAGTTACTGAGATCGTACATCTCACTATAGATAGTCCAGGATCCTGATATTGTTGGGACTGTTAGACTGCATAAGTCCGGCCTTAACCATGGCCATGTGACCCTTCTTGGCTAACCTGAGCTGATCAACCATGTTGTCTCTGAGAACTCAGTGTCTGGATTCCACGACCATAACCACCACAACCCCAGCCTGACAAGAATACACTGTTTTTTCATGTGGTATCACCTACCACACTGATGGAAAAACTCTAAGCTACCTACACCCACATCCTGACTACCACTCATTTAATGGGAATCCCCAAAATGGAGATTCTTTCCAGATGTCGTAGATCCACTCGGGTGAGAAACAACACTCTCTTGTTTTGTACCTCCAACTTTTGTCGGGTTCTGCTCTGTAATCAACGCATGATTCAAAATATCATTGATAAAAGGAAACTTGAACACATTGACCTAAGATTTGATATCATGTCTAAGAACTTCATAAAAGTGCCTCTCCCTCAACAACTCATCAGTAAGAGACCTCAGTAGATACCGCTACATCTTTTTAAAGCATGCCGAGTATTCCATAACTGTCTTTGTTCCCTTCTCCAAATTCATAAACTCACTACCCTTCTCTTCTAGAAGAGTCATGAGGTTAAATTAGTCATAGAAGAAGGTTTTTAATTCATTCCAACCCATATCACATAACCCATCAGCCATTTTAAAACCATCACACTAGTGATTTTCCACTCCATGTATCATATTTTTCGTGATTTTGACCCTCAACATTGGAGGAATCTATAGATGCTCGAAAATTTAAAATGTCCTCTCTATCCATAGCTCTATATCTTGTAGTCCTCCATCCCTTAAAAATGTAGGAGGATGTTGCCACTGGAACACCTGTGTAAGATCATCCATAGTCAAGGATAGCTTTGATGCTCCTTGGAAAGTCTAACTATTGCGAAAGAAACCCTCATGGAACTGTGCCTCATCACATGTGTCCAGAATAGCCTCAGGAACCACATCTGGAATTATAGAAGGATTAAGTGGTAGATCAAGGCCCACTATCTCTGAATTATGTTCATTGCCTCCATCGCGGCATACAACTAGAGGTCGTTGTGGTGGAATGTCTCTACAATGCCAAATGTGTGCCTCAGTAAATAAAAACATCAATGAAAACATATCAAAAGGGTTGTACCAGTCATAACCCTCCTAGAAAACATGTTAAACACACAACAATATCCTAATGCTAGGATTGTATAAAGAACAACCAACAAACCACTTGAAAATATGCCTCTATCACACTTAAAATATGGGTATATGTGAAGTCTCTATTTACCAGATCAATATTCTATTTCCATTTGAGTTAACATTTAGTTACTCTAGAAATTGAATCAATGGTTTACCAATTCCCAAATTCACGAGGACCCATAACACCTCATGAACCCAAAACATGGCTCCTATACAAACCATACATATAAGAAGTTCATTTGGAATATACATTTCAATGGTGCATTATTTCTAAATACACAAGGGTCCATACTCATTATGTATTTAAAGATAACGTAACACCTTTATATACTTCACCCAAATAATAGAGCAAAAGGAACAACTATCACATCAACTATCACAACAACATGAAATATCTAATACAACCTAGATCGCATGTCAAAATTCAAGGAATGTGATTCTAACAAGTGTCTAAATGATGCATGAGATAAAACACCCTCATCTCATAGTGTTGAAACTAAAATAGAACACAAAATTGCATCAATAGTAATAGAAAACCAATTGTGTCACCCAATGGTGAAATCAAATCAACTATAATAGTCATAACTAGAAAATCAGAATTCAGTTCTAGGAAATTTGGATTTTCTCTATTGGCGGAGTAGCTACTCCCAGGTACATCTTATTACCAAATTAAATTTACTTTTAATCCATATATAATTTTTCTAAATAGTAAGTCAAACCAACAAAGAAAACTCCTATGATACCACTTTGTTATGTCCCATCCCTGGATGCCACCTGAAGCAATTCCTCGAGCCCAGTTGGTTATAAGGCCTTAAACACATCTCCCCAAATACCAGAGCATGCCAACTAGTAGTGAGGTCCTAGTTGAATTGGTGGGGAGACTATGCCCTCATTACCATATTTTTATGGTGGGATTCAAACATACAATAAATAATAGAAGCAAAACAACCAGTCAACTACTGAAAGTATGAAAAACATAAATACATATCAATAACAAGATGTATCTCATATAAAAAATGATCCATAAGGTAAAAGTATATAGAAAGAAGCTAGTATAATGTATGGAAATAAAATTAAAATATAATCCAAAAAAACAAAATACCAAAAAAGAACCCCAACATTACATGCCACAGCTAGGTCATATGCTCCCATGCTTGAAAGCCACATTCAACAACCTATACAAAGGCACTTTTCCCTATCATCACCAGCAACCATATAATCTATTTGGGTCCCCAAGGAGGCCCAAATAGGGTGGGAGATAATGATCTTGGTAGGAACCCACCATGGTCTATACAATTCTAACTACAATTCAATAAAATTTTATAGCAAGTGTAAACAACCAGTAAGTAAGTGTGTATCCCAATAGAATAAATAAACCGTAACAAGTTAAACAAAAAATCCCCCAAGGCTACCAAAAAAAGAGAGTCAGCTCCTAACATGGATGCTATAGAATAACAAGCATGTCACACAGCCATGTCGTACATTCATCTTCATCATGCAACCATAGCCACACTGTATAGAGTAGTGATGTATCCTATGACCACATTGTAAATAAAAGTGTAGACCACAAGGACCAGATCCATGGTGACATCAGACCATGGCATCCATATAATTAATTTTAGACCACAGAGGGATGGATCCAAGGAGCATGTCCAAGGCATCCTATTGAGTCCCATGGGGATCCCAGATGGAATCTCAGTTAGGAACTGGTTGGGGTCCTAGGAGAAAGTCAAAATCAAGTACTATGTGAGCCCAGGAATATAATATCCATAAGGTAGAAAGGCCTCACGCATCACACTAAATTAGGACCCAAGGGGAAGTGTCAACCCAAGGCTTCCACTACTTCGCTTAAGATCGATGGAGATCAGTCCAAGGCCTCAATCAAATCATTAAATCAATCATTCAAGCATTCAATTTTAACATTCATAAACATGTGAGTCTACCCAATCACATCAAGACAAATCCTCCATGATTATAACAAATCCAGCAAACCATTTATCATTTACCGAGAATATGGGCCTACCGTCCAATATAGTCCATTAACATGCCATTGGCCATTTAATATATGTATACCCATCCATATTATCCATTTAACATTCCAAAATTTCAAAATAGATAAGGAAAATCATGATATTCATTAATCAAGGATGAAGTACCTCTCTTAAACAATCTACTCAAGCTATCATGTCATATAAGGTATTCATCTAACAAGGAAAGCAGAAGCACTCACCCCTTGGGTGGTTTAAAATGGAATAACATGTTAAACCCAGAAGTAACACCCCATGGGTGGCCTTGAAACAAGAAACATGCGCCAACACAACTATAAAGAACCTATGGTCAACCTCAGTAGTCCCAACTATTACTACTAATAGAAACTCTCTAAAAAAAGACCTTGCTATAATGTCTGATGAATGGCGTAATCGTCAAACACCTGTAAAACACCAAATAAAAGTTGATAGAAGGAACATACCACCTACCTCCCCTCGGCAGTAGATAGATAATCCAGTATTGAGTCTTCATTCATCCCGGTTTGGATGAAATATAAAGATTCGACAATGAACATAATATTATGTCATATGATCCTATGTCAAAATAGAACAGTTGTTGTTCCATAGAATCAACAATGACTAAGAAATAATTGGGGACATTCCATTACGAAACTAATGAGATGATCAACAATCAAAATAGTGATCATATTGAGGAACATGCTCATAGAATACTTTAGAAGCCATAGGGGAGAGCCAAGGAAGGCCTCTTATGCATGGGAGAAGAAAACGCTATTGGTTTTATAAAGAAAAATTAAATTTTAATTTAAAATTTTAAAAACAAAACCACACTGGTGGGTCGTACGGTTTCCCAAACTATACCAGAACTGTGCGCATCTCACTTATTATGAGGGTAAATTTGCACAACTACCCCAGGCGGTTTTACTATCCGTGCGAAAACTGTGTGTAAGTGCACTTCCCAATACCTTCACTTTTCATTCCGCTTGAATAGTTTAGACTAAATGTGTGCAGTTCATTCACAGACCGTGCACCAAGTCATTTTCAGCCCAAAACATGGCAATGGCCTCCGAACAGAACCTGGAAACCTCCAAAACACACTTGATCAAGATAAGATTCTCTATTAGGCAATGAAAACACATATAAACTAAAAAAGAAAAGTATCCTTACCTCATAAGAAAACTCAGGTTCCTACATTCTCCATTAACTGTGGGGTAGTGGCGAGGTGTGATTCAATCCACCCTCTCTTGCTATAGAGGATAAATGTGGAACATAGTTTGAGTACCAGTCCCTAAAATGTGTACAATGGCTGGGGGAATTCTTCTTCACATGGGTTTATTTTCTTTAAATGGGCATAAGGAATGAAGGATTGGACCCCTGGTACTAGGCACTAGAGCTGGACCAAGTGAAATGTTCTTGATGGAGTGCATCTCTCGGACCAGATACATCTTACATGGATGAGCTCGTGGAGTGTTTCCTCCTATTTTTCATGTTACTATCCTATCATATGATGAGAATCATGTCACCTGATATGAAGTTGGAAACTTATGATACTTATTTTCTAAGATGAGTATATGTGGTTTCTTTTATATATGTGTTGTAGACATATATGTGTGGGGAACTGACTGTATGTCAAGTATTTATTTGTGTTGTGTTTTATGATTTTTATATAGTGTACTTCATTTATTTATTATTTGTATTTCTTTGTGGCTTTAGGGTGTCCTACGAAGTGTTGTTTTACTCCCACATGCACGGGCTTTTCCTATACATGTATTTTGTTAGGTAGACAATCGATGCATTGATCGATTCCTAGGTGGACTAGGACTAGGTGGTTATTAGAGATTCCAGACAATCAAGGTGTGTTCTTTCAGCTTCATATATTTATCCATGTACCTACACTTCAGGTACTATTTTTTGGGGATGAGTTTTAGGAACTAGTGTGTTAACTTTTACAGACTCTTACATTTGACACGCTTGTATTCTGGCCCTGTTTACTTTATATTTTTCTAATATCATACTCTATTTTTGGTAATCATTATGGTATTCATACTTTTTTTCTTATTTATTTTACATTTCATAATTTTGGAATTATAAATGCGTGTGAGTGTATATATATATAGAAAAATGCCTCAAATTTGTGGGATATGCCTACATAGTGCAAGTAATCATCCCTTGGAATATTAGAGGTGGGAAGGAGATAGTCATGGCATGGGCCACTCTAGGATAAGTCATTACATAGTGGTATTAGTGGAGGTCAGTTCTACTTATGTATCAGGAGTCTCTGAGATTGGTTTGGGGAAGCATTGTTATTTTCTTTAAGGCTTTCTGACTAGGGATTCTAGTGTTAGTGTGGCAGCTGATGTACCTATACACCAGGACTCTAGAAACCTTCTTTTCAACTCAAATGAAAACACTAGTTGCAGGGAAAATAATGTTATATACATTATATTGTAATGGTTATTTCATCGACTTCCTTCTTGGGTTAGCTATCTAGATATATTATTTGTTTGTGGTACATCTTTTTTTACTTAAAAACTATTCCATGTATATAGAAATCTAGGATTCCACCATGTGATCACGATGATAATCCCCTGGGTTACACGATATCTATACAATGTTTTTACCAGAGACAGCACCTCTGGGTGGTGTACTGGCTATACCAGCACCTATTGAGAAGTACATGGTACCTGCAGTACTAGTGGATGAAATGCATAAGATGAGAAAGCTTCATGAGTTTTAGCAACTGAGACACCTTAGGTTTGGAGTAGATTCATACACACCTGAACATGAGGACTAGCTTGAGGTGGTGACCATGTTTTCCATCCAGTTAGGACACTATCCTATCATATGCTGGTCCTTATAGGGAGACTTTGATGTGGATCAGTAGGGAGATTATGGGGGTTTGTTATCTTATCATATGATGAGGTGACTCTTCCATGGATAGAGTTTGAGAACCTTTTTTATATAAGGATTTATCACCACAGAATCAATTTTCCATGCATACCCAAATGCTTCTATAGTTCATTCACGACCATATTTCATTATATGAGTATTTATAGAGGCATACCGACCTTTGTAGGTACTCGATGGAAATGATACATGGCCAGTGCTTTAGGGATTGTAACTTTTAGTGAGGTTTATGTAAGAAAATTTGATCCATAATTATTCATATATTAATTCTATTTTTTTAATGGTGCTAAATAGAATCATTTTGGTTGATAGTTCCTTGGTTTTCGAGATACAACTGAAGGCAGTCTGTATTTGGAAAGCAGGAGAATAGCCCTCCTAACAAAGAAGATGACATTAGTCTCAGAAATTTTGATGTGGAAACATTTGGAGAAGAGGCCCCAAGTAATTGGATCTATAGATTACATATCATAGGTTAAGTATAATTGACATAGAGAGAGAGATTTATTTTCATTTGGATATACGGGAAATCTTTCTAGAGATTTTCCAAGCCATCATGCTACTGACAGGGAAATGGTGGATGGACCACAGAGGCTGATATTGTTATAGGAACAGAATGTTCAGTATTGAATCGAACGTGGAAGAGGAGTTGGGATAGTAGTAGGAATTTGTATACATTTTTTAATGTTACCATCACCACACCCTAGTGATCCACAACAGGCTCATATAGTTAGAGGATAGGGAAGGTGATAGCTCGAGGCGGTCTACGTGTATGACCCAAGGTATATAGGACTGATTTGAGGTATGGTATTTTTCTATCCTACCTTGGAAAACCATATTGACAAATAAAGGATCTAATCATTATTTTCTTGTCACAAATCATGTATGACACTCTTGGATTCTGGTTGAACCATTAACTCAACCCTCATCTTTGGAGACTTCTACTAAAGGAGAAATAGGGATCACACTCTAGTACAGATAGTGTGACACAACACATTGAAGAGAGATTTTTGGTTGTTAACTCATGGTGGCAGCATCAAGGCCTTAGGACATAAATCCTTGTTTGGACTGGTTACCCACAGTTCATGCTTACATTGACCATTTTAGTAAAAGAGTGTTGTCTTTCTATAGTCGTGAAATGGGGTTTTTATTTTTATTGAAAAGGAAAACTAGGCAGCACAGGATGTACTCACACATCAGAGGGTGTATCCAATTACATATCAATTAGAGACCCTAGCCCTTGATGCAATTCATTCCATGAGTCCTCAATTTCCTAATGTAGTGGAAAAGTCGTGGTGGATCCAGAAAAGGTTGATACATAGGTTTTGGGTAGAGTTCCTCCATGAATATGAATTTGAAATGGTTTATAATATTGGGAATAGGAACATGGTATAAAATTGTCTCAGTAAGATATATATCTTGAAGTTTCTGAGTGAGGCACCAGAGCAGTTTTCCCCATTTCAAATATTATTTATTGATAAATAAGGAACAACTTACTCTCACTCTGTGGTTCTCACCCCTGTACTTTTACATTATTTCATAGAGGACCTGCTTTGTAATACTGACTGTGAGACATTATGTGCTCTCATTTTCACAGGGAATACCCCTTTGTATATTGGAAATGGGGGAGAACATCATTCTTTTTACGAGATGCACCATAGTACCAGTGATGTTTAGGGAGGAGGTTATGAGGAAGTTTCATTCATACACCGAGGGTAGTAAATTCCCAATAGGATCAATGAGGTCTCATTACGTGAATAGATGAATGCCTTCATTTAGAGAGGGAAGATAAGTTTTTATGTTTTTTCCCTAATGCTTTTGCAGTGATGTGAGAATAGGGTGGATGATCCTAGAGGGATGTTGTGATATGTTGGGCATGGAGGCCAATTTTTTGTGGAAGGATTGGATGATTAGAGTGGTGACATGCATCGGGATATTCATGTGTGTGTTATGGATCAAACCAGGGATGGCGTAACAGTTAAATCATGGATTACCTATTAGTTTGAATGTTGGGTGCTTGTTTGAATTAGTTTCTTGGTTTATCAGCTCACCATTCCAGTCACATGTGCTTAGAATGGGTTTCTCATTTTCATTTCTGGGGTGCCAAGATGGAATTGGAAATGGATATAAAAGGACTTCATGATGGGTTAAACACGTACCTCATTGGGACATGAAACTATCGGGGTGGTCGTTGACCAACTCTCCATGTCCACCCACCTTTAAACTAGTTGGTAGTAGTTTCCGATAGAGATCAAGGGGCGTCTCTATGTGTATGAGATATTTCAACTCCAAGGAATTCAATTGATGATAGTTTCAGATCATGTTTCCCATTTTACATCCTAGTCACGGAGGTCGAGGATAGACCTAAGAGGATCCTTTGTGGTTGGTCGATTACTTGAGTGTTCATTAGGTGGTTTCCTAAGAATCCATAGGATATCACAAGAGATCATGGGGGATCAAATTTGGGCTTATTACCCCCATCAATTTGGGTATCCCTTGGTTTTTCTTTTAGGGATGTAAATACCTTAGGTGGTTATAATGTGTTGGACTCTTCATGTGTTAATCAAGTTTTAATGATCACAAATCCTATACATTCTGCAATTCTTGTTAATCGTGTTTAATATATCTAAAATCATGTGTACAGATGATTAGTTACCTTATGCCTTAAATAATTATTGTAAACAATTTTGTTTATAATGATATTCTCTTATGAATGATTAATTTTAATTCATTATATGAATATAACTATTTATGTCTCTGTAAAGTGATTTGGATAAGTCTGAGAAACTGTTACCATCGAGACACCGTGACTATCTAGACACTGTGACCATCCAGACACCCTGACCATCCAGACACCCTGACCATCCAGACACTATGACAATCCAGATGGCGTGACCATCCAGACACCGTGACCATCCAGACACCCTGACCATTGAGACACCGTGACCATCCAGACAGTGTGACCATCCAGACACCGTGACCATCCTGACGCTGTGACCATCCAGACACTGTAACTATCAAGAAATAGTGACCATACAAACACTGTGATCCTGACACCACATATGTGCTACCAGTTCTTGATATCTATGAAAATATTCCACTATAGATGTCCCACCACTCAAAGACAATGAAGGAGACACCATTTCACGAAGACACCGTTTCATGGAGACACAATTTACGGATAGACTGTGACACCATTTCTTAATCTGTTTTTTCGTTTTCCAATTTAATTTCTAATGGTCATACTGGATGTTTTTAAATAAACTATCATAATGAATGTTTCTTTGTAGATATTTCACCTAACAAAATGAGGCGCGAGGTGCAGAATACAAGCATCATATTGGATCTAACACATGCATTCTAAGAATAAAAAAGAACAATTTGTCCAGGAGAAAAGTTTGTGAGCAAGCGACAACAGTGGAAATAGAAAAAAAGTTTTGTGCGCTATAAAGAAGAAAGATGAGCATTCATGAAACCCAACACTGATAAAGAACATATGAAGTATACTCGAATCCTTGAGTTGAAAACATTTCTGCAATATCAGATCCATGAAGAACATGAGCCAGATCTAGCTGTCTTATGATACTTTTCTTTCGTGAGAGGACACAATTTATATATCTACTTTATCACAAAAGTCCAGAGCTACATAGACTAACACATAGATCACTTCTAACCATATCTCACTATTTTTGATCTATTGTGTATTATTTTTATCTTTCAAGCAGTGTGTGTGTCTGTATAAAAACACGCACTGTCTCTTGCATCAAACTGAAGGATACATTATATCCTTTCTATTACATCTTTTTACACTTGTGTATTCCCATAGATCATTGTGGTAGAGGTCCTTGTGTGACCAAACCTATTAGGCCATACCCAAAAAGAATTGTGGAAGTGGTCATGTGACCTGGAAAATCTTGTGTACTTTTGTTATCCCCTATCCATGATGTGGATCAAGTTTATTTATATAAACTTCATGGTGGAAGGTGATCACCAAGTGGAGTGGATTATGTCTCGGCTTGTGATTGTACCCCTTGTTTTATATCCACTATGTTTTTTATTTTAGTTATCTCTGTTTTACTATTTAATTTAGAAATCTCTAAACTTATATTGATAGTTAATCTTGGAATGAATTTATAATTGTTTTCCCTTATTATAATAGCTTCAAAATTAATAGTAATAACTGATATTAATATTATTGAGAATTAATCAATCTTCTAATAAGTTATTCAAATAGTCAAACGTTCATAACAATATTACTTTGATTAATTAGGCTATATTTAAATTTATTCGGGAACATTTTTAAGAATATTTTTTAATAGAAATTTTTATAGATACTATATTCACACCCCTCTTGAGTACTCTACTCCGACCAACATTTGGTATCATAGTATTGTTTTTAAGACTCTATTTTTTATTCTATTCAACTGTGATTATAGGTATTCTTTAAATATCTGTAAATTTTTTTGAATTCTAAATTCGTAGATCTTATAATGTATTTATTTATTATGGATAATAGATTGGAAGGGGAACCAACAAACAAACCACCATTCTTTAATGGAAACAATTATTCAAATGGAAAATTAAAATGAAAATACATTTAGAAAGTATGAGCTTTGAAATATGGTCTTCAATTATAGATGAATATAAGATTCCTGATACTGATAGAATAAATTGGGATGAACCTCCCAAAACATCCTACAATAACAATAACAAATCTATGAATGATTTATACTACTCTTTAGGAGATGAGGAATTTAATAAGTTCTCTGCATGTAAAATTGGCCATGAAATCTAGGATACCTTGTCTGTTTCACATAGAGCAACTTCTTGTGTGAAATAAATGAGACTTAATACATATACTGTTAAATATGATAACTTTAAAATGAAACATGATGAGCCTATTTCTGACATTTATATCAGGTTCAATGAAATTTGCAACACAGTGATTTCTCTTGGAAGAGAAGTCACTACCAAAGAACAAACCATAAAGATTCTAAGATGACTACTAGAGTGATGGAGAGGATCCTATGTCTATATTAGAGATTCATGGACATAAACAAGATACCTATAAAAGAACTCATTGGAAAACTGATGATGTATGAAGAGAAGCTGAATGTCAACATGGAAGAGGCTGATGAACCCCAAAGAAAATTTGTTGCGTTCTAGACCACCACCTATAAAAACAAAGAGAATGGGATATTGGATGTTTCTGTTGAATTTTCTAGCAGTGAAGAACCATAACCTGATAGTGATGAGGAGATGGATCATCTACCCAAGAGGTTTAAGAGATTTTACAAGAAGAAGAACTTTTTCAGAAATCCTAACTTCAAGGGTAGATATGATCAAAATAGAACTTGGAAGAAAGATTGGAAATGAAGTGACAAGTCTGATGAGATTGTCTACTATGAATGTAATCGAATGGGACATATCTTGGATGACTGTCTCAAGCTCATGTAAAAAAAGAAATATAAATACAAAGATAGAAAGTATAAAAAATAAATTAATCAAACATGGAGTGATTCTGAGGATAGATCATGTAACTCAGAATCTTCACATGATGAACAAGCTAACAAATCCAATATGGGTTTTATGATAAACACATCCGAGGTAACATTGGAATATCTTATAAAAATTTCCAATTACTTTGGAGATGAGAGTGACTATGAAATTATGTCTATTACAAAAACTTTTGTGTACAATAATATACTTAAAGATACATGAAATTAACTAAAAGATAAATATAAGTCATTAAAGAAACATCATGCTCATAACATAACTATTAAAACTTAACTCACTGATGAAATGGAATAAATGCTCAATTACTGAAAGAGAACAATGAACTAAAACTATCTAATGATAAATTGAAAAAGGATCTTAGAAGGTTTACTAATGGTAATGAAACATTGGTACAAATGATTGGTAAACATATTGCTCTTAAATATACTACTGGCATTGGCTATAAACCTAGTAAATGGAATTTTGGAAGAAAAAATATTGTTTCTAAGTCTAGGACATACAACATTACTCCCACTTCAGGAAAACATTCGGCTAGTTCATGTTATGATACACTCTCTACTATTTCAAGATTTTCTGGACCAAATAGTGTTTATTTTTTAAATACTTTTCATAATTCTTATAGGAAACCTATGAGGCATATATGGGTTCCTAATGTACTAGTCATTAATATTACTGGACCCAAATAGGTATGGGTACCAAAATCTGTTCTTATTTGACTATTTTTTAGGAATGTTGCATAAAGTGTTCCTGTAGAAGCATATGGTACATGGATAGTGGGTGATCGAGACTCATAAAATACTATTCATGTTACATGAACTTAATAAAAATTGATGGAGTACATGTCACCTTTAGAGAGAATACCAAAGAAAAAACGGTTTTCTTTTTCCAAATCTGTAACTCTAAAACAATTTTTATTTCCAAGGAACATTTTGTGGATGGATTGATATATAATATGCATAGTATTTCACAAAAATGTGTTGATTAATTTCATGTCAATTTTAAAATGATGATTTCAATGTTTTTAATTCTAAAAATGAATAAGTGTTTTCTGCATTAAGAAATGAAAATCTATATTCTGTTAACTTAGATTCTTTAGCTTCTCAAAATGATTCATGTTTAAGTGTGTTTGAAAAAGAGTTTTTCCATTGGCATAGGAGACTAGGACATGTTAACACTTCCTCCCTTATAATGTTAACTAGATAAAAATCAGTCAATGACCTACCAAAACTTGTGTTTCCAAATGATAAAGTGTGTAATCCTTGTCAAAAGGGAAGGAAACACAAATTTTCCTTCAGAACAAATAATGAAGTGTAAACTTCTCATCCTATAAAATTGGTTCACATGGAATTATTAGTAATATCTAGAGTACATATATTAAAAGGGAAGAACTATTTTTATGTTCTTGTAGATGACTTTTCTAGATATACTTGGATGTTATTTTTGGCTCAAAAAAGTGAATCCTCCCCTCATTTTACCAAATATTCCAAAACTTTATAAAATCATAGAGAACATAGAATTAAATACATAATAAGTGATCAGTGCCATGTGTTTGAAAATCAAGATTCTGAATCCTTTTGATCAAAAAATGGCTATACTCATAATTTCTCTTCCCCCAGAACACCTCAACAGAATAGAGTTGTAGAAAGAAGAAATAGAACCATGCAAGAGATTGGTTGAACCCTCCTTAGAGAATATGACCTACCTGTTTATTTTTGGATTGAAGCTATAAATAAAGAATGTTATATTATCAATAGAGTATTGATTCGACCTATTCTTAAAAGAAATCCATATGAGGTGAGGAATAATATAAAACCCAAAGTTATCTACTTCAATGTATTTTTTTGTAATGTTTATATCTTTAATTCAAAGAACAATCTTGACAAATATCTATCCAAGAGTGATGAAGGAATCATCATAGGATATTCAATTCCTAGTAAAGACTATATAGTGTTTAATAAAAGAACTAAATTTATGGAACAATAGGTCCAAATCAAATTTGATGAAATATATCCACATGAGCCTAAGACCACTCTAGAGAACCTGGAGGATAATGTATCAAATCTATAAATTAATTCAAAATCCTCTAATTATTTTATAAAGGAATAAGTGAAAACTACGTACTCTAGAAATTCAGTAGATTTAGGTCACAATAAACCTAACCCTATTGAATAATCTGAAATCACTAGTCCTTATTTTTCTAGAGTTGTTAGAACTCTTAAGAACCATCCTCTAGAAGATGTTGTAGGTGACTTAAAAAAAGGAACTCAAACTAGATCTTGTCATAGAAATCAGGTTGAACCTCAAGTCTTCTTGTCACAAATTGAACATAAAAAATTTAATGATTCCATCAAGGATAAATTTGCGGTGATGTATATGCAAGAAGAACTTAATTAGTTTGAGAGGAATAATTTTTGGAAAATTTTTGACATCCCCAAACACACATTCACCATAGGCACTTAATTGGTGTTTAGAAATAAGGTAGATGAAGCTGGTAATATAGTTAAAAACAAAGAAATATTGGTTGAACAATGTTATAGTCAATAATAATAAATTGAATATGAAGAGACCTTTGCACTAGTAGCTATAGTTGAATCCCTCATAATTCTGCTTGCTTATGTTGCACATCTGAATTTCAAAGTATTTCAAATTGATATAAAAAGTGTATTTTTAAATAGGTATGTAGATGAGTATGTCTTTGTTGAGAATGCCCTTGGTTTTACAAACCCTCATTTTCCAAACAATTTTTTTAAATTATCAGAAGATTTTTATGGTTTAAAATAAGTTCCGTGAGCTTTGTATGATAGATTAAGTCTGTTTCTTATTTTTATTGTTTTTAAAAAATGAATAGATGATCTTACCCTTTAATAAAATGAATTTCCAATGATGTTTAATTAGTTCCAATCTATGTATATGATATTATCTTTGGATCCTCAAAAAATCATTATGTAAGGAATTTTCTAAAATGATACAAAATGAATTTGAAATGAGTTTAATGGGTGAAGTAAACTTCTTTCTGTCATTTCAAAACCTCAAAAATAATGATGTTATTATTTTAAATCAAAGAAAATATACAAGAGATATTCTAAATTTTTTTGGATTGGATAGAGATAAAAGTAGTTACACTCCAATGAGTACTACTTGTATGTTGGATATTGATGAAGATAGAAAATTTGTTGATCAAACCACATAGAGAGGAATGATTGGAAGCTTGCACTTTTTACCAACTAGTCATCCTGAAATTATGTTTAGTGTGTGTTTTTGTGCTCAGTTTCAAGCAAAACCTAAGGAATCTCATTTAAATGTTTTTAAGAGAATTTCCAAATACCTCAGGCAGACACCAAATCTAGGACTGTTCTATCCCAGAGGACAATCATTTGAGTCAGTGAGTTATTCTAATGTTGAGTTCAGTGGTTGTAAGATTTATAGAAAAAAAAACCTCTGGGACATGTAAATTTTTAGGCATGTCCCTAGTATTATGATGTAGTGTGAAACAAAACTCGGTTGCATTATCAACTGCAAAAGCTGAATACATATATGTTGGCAGTTGTTGTGAAAACATTTTGTGGATAAAACACAAATTACAAGATTATGGATATCAATTCAGTCATGTAACTATAAATTGGGAAAATACAAGTTCTATTAACATCTCAAAAAATCTTGTTTCACACTCTAGGAGAAACCATATTGATGTAAAAATCACTTTTTAATAAATCATTATAAAAAAGGTGACATCAATTTGGAATTCATTGGAACTGAATATCATCTTGCTGATATATTCTACAAACCATTAAATTCTGAAATAATATATTACATCATACATGAATTGCGAATGATAAATCATAAGTAGTAAATATATTGTTTCACACTTTACGGTTTCACAAGTCAATGTCTAATGATTACTATTTACCTCTAACGGTTCTATAGTTTTACTGTCTTATGAGTTGATGCTTCATGTTTACGGTCTCACAGGTACTATTTATTGGTTACTACCTGGCACATACTATGTCAAACAATATGGTCGCACTATTTATAAATATCACTATTACGGTCTCACCGTGAATTCTTGTTACGATCCCACTGTGAAAGTTGATTATAGTCTCACCGTAAAGACGGTTTACTATTTATTTATTCATTATAACACATATCATAGTAATTCATTATGTTATTCTTTTTTACTTTCCCATGCTTTGGATATTGCGATGCTTGATATCCCTAAATGAAAAAACAAAGGAAGTTTCACTCGTTCTTCACTCGAGCTATCTTCTCTCAAACTGTAACCCCTCTTTCAACCCTTTTATCACTCTAAAACCTTTGGTGAACACCCAGGATGTAACGCCCATTGTTTTCAAACCCTGAAAAGTGTAGTTGAAAGAGGAAGTCAAAAATCACACCAAAGATAGAACCCGAAGGTCCCCTAAATCCAAATCTAGTGAACAAAATTGTGGTGCCTGGAAATAAGATATGCTCTATATGGGTTCTGGAAAGTAAATCGTTGCTATTGAATGTAATGAGATAGAAAGGAGGGATGGATAGATTCAAAAAGGGAGATAGACCTATTTTCCCAAAGGTATTTTGACATTTTTATAAGTATGTTCAATTATCTTTTG
The DNA here is from genome assembly GCA_963277665.1 of Viscum album. Lineage (NCBI taxonomy): Eukaryota > Viridiplantae > Streptophyta > Magnoliopsida > Santalales > Viscaceae > Viscum > Viscum album. Next base: position 900,467,633 of record OY728162.1, on the reverse strand, counting down.
ATTTAGAAAATGGCTATGTTGTGCGAAGTTGGATCAATGGCCAGATTTTTATCTTTTCATCAGAGTTATGGGACGCATGCCTTAGGATAACTCATTACATTATTTGGGAGGACTACTAGAGAGGTTCTCCACATCGAAGTGGGTTATTTGTTTTGCAAGAAGCATTGATAAGTTTAAATATAAATGAATCTAAGAGGAGATCCATAGCTGTTGAGCTAGATGGTGAAACCAGGTTTCTGTTTAAGTTCGTTCAAAGTTTGATTATCCCTAGAAAAAGTTATTTTTCTATAATCATGTATCCGGATGTATATTCGATACATATCATGAAATATGGACATAAGATAAGCCAATGAATGTTTTTAATACACCATAAGTGTTAGTTGATCAAAAAAACCTCCATGTCAACCTCCCTATTCTATTCAATGCTTTTCTCCGCTATGATTCAGGAAAAAGGATTGGTTGGACCATACGAAGAATCCATTGGGGACTATAACTTCTGTCTTTCAAAAGGTAGAGTAAAGAGAATGAAAATTAGTTGTTATCCATGGAGAAAATCATGGGTGGAAGATAATGGCAGGGTTTATGAAATGTTTAATCTGGTGGAACACCCTACAAGACATAAGGATATTTTTTATCCTTGTTTGGAGCCAGATGAACTGTTTGAGTATTCTAATGTGGAAGAAGATGAAAAGTTTGTTGTACCTACAAGAGAAACTATTCTGGTTGAGGAAGACAATGAATCTTCTCCTCAAATATTATTTGAGAAGTAAATTCATGTTCCTAAATATGTTGTTGATATGGAAGAACCACATGCTTCCAAAGAAGAATTTTTTGCTAAGGTAAGTGAAAAGGATGTTTTAAAAGAACATATAGATGAAGATCATTCTATTATGCAAGAAACTGCACTTGAGGAACACCCAAAGGAAAAAGCTATTCTTGGATTTATTCCATCAATTAAAGAAAGAATGGAGAAAGCCTTTCTATTGGATAGAAAGGAAATGGGTGAGGAAATTATGGACGAAATCATGGAAATAGATCAAGGATCTAAAACAATCAGTCTTGAGAAAGATGCACCAGTTGAGGGGGAACATCCCCCCAATGTGGAATTTGTTTAAGTCCTTAATCTGATTGATCCAAGTTCAGTGGATACATGGTATAAATTCCCCAGATCATTTGATGTGACTAATTCCCATAAAGTATCAGTTATAGGAATTGATCTATCTACTATGTTTCTATTGAAATTGGCATCTTATCCTAAATCTATCTCTGCCAAGGAACATGATCCTATCTCTACTTCTATTCATGAACCTTCACAGGAACCTCCAAACTTGGTTAATATTGATCATCTGAAAGCATATAGAGCTACACTATTGGCAGGAGTTAAAAAACTCATGAATACCCAACCGGCTCATGTAACCAATTTAAGTGAGAGAGATGCCTCCCTATTTTTGGAAAAGTTCAAATAGAAGATTCCTCTCAAGATGCTTCATGATATTAAAGAAGTCAGATTCGAGAACAAATATCTCAGTGATGATGTAAAAACTATCATAGGTATGGTGAAAGATATACAGTGATTGATAGACTCAATACCATAACATGTTTCTTATCTTATTGAGGATAGTGTTAGTCAGACCCCATAGGATGTATCCACACTAATTCAACCTAATATAACTTCTTTAGTTGAACTGGTAGCTAAAAGAAACAAGAAGATTGTTCAAGAGATGTGTGAGATTGGTATTGGTCATAACAAGATAACTGATTAGTATAAGGGATATCTCTAGAATGTTTTAAATAAACTGAAATCCCTTACCTTAGTTATCATTTCTTCTCGTACTTTTAGAAAATCATCTCAACCATCTTTAGATAGTGATCTTCTCAAAACAGTTGTAAAAAAAAGAACTTAAATCTGTGCTTAGTGGATTTGACAAGGAATCTCTATCTGATGTTATCCAGAACAGTGACAAAGATCTTGAATGGGTGAGAATTCATTCCAAGATTGCAAATGATGCTCAGCAAAAAACCTCTAAGAAGGTCGATTTCTATTTCAATCAGACCTTCTCTAAGAATAACATGACCAACCACTTCAAGTACCCTATAGAGAATATGAAGATTACTCCTGTCACTCGAGCTTTTAAAACTCAAGTCCAAGAGCTCAATGATTTCACTTTTTTGTTGAATATTTTTATGGAGAACAAGAATGAATTTTAGAAATTCATGAATTATGGTGGTGAGATCATTGTTGAGTACATCAATATTTGGAGGCCTTACCTTCATGTCCAGAGTACTGCCATTGTGGCTCCTGAAGCTGCATCCCTGAGATCAAGTTTTCCTACCTTCTCATCCTCTTCCCTTTCCTCTACATGTATGTCTATCTCTCAGTCTATGAGTTGGATCTATCCTATTATCATTGATCAACAGTTTCTTTGGTCTTCTGTTGCACCTAATTTGTCCCCTTCTATTTTTGAAGGAATCTCATTACCATCTCTGTCTACTGGCTCATTCCCTTCCTCCCTTTCTACCTCTGCTCGTATGGCTTCTTCTTATGATCTTGCTTCCAAGGGAAAAGAGTAGATAATCCAGTGCTGAAGAATAGTGACTATTATCTTTTGATAAATATGTAATATATATTCTTGATACATGCTATTTTTACTAACACTATTATACATCTAATTCATTGTGCACTTTTATTATATATTTTATATTTACTCTTTTTGATAATACCAAAAGCGGGAGAAATATGTATTCTATATGAACACTAAGGAAGAGTCACATTCACTAAAACAGATGTCTCGCTCAAATGATTTGTGATCATAAAAAGGAGGAGATTTTTGAACTTCTCATGTGTTAATCAGGTTTTAATGATCACAAATCCTATAATTTCTGTAAATATTGTAAATCATGTTTAATCTATCTAAAATCATGTGTATAGATGATTAGTTTCCTTATGAATTAAATTATTATTATAATATATTTTGTTTATAATTAAATTCACTTATGAATGATTAAGTTTAATTCATTATAGGAATATCACAATTTATGTCTGTGCATAGAGATTCTACTATGTCTGAGAAACCATGAACATCCATACACGGTGACCATCAAGACATTGTGACCATCCATACACTGTGACCATCCAGACACAATGACCATCCTAACACCGTGACCATCCAGACACCGTGACCATCTAGATACCCTGACCATCCAGACACCCTGACCATCCAAACAGCATGACCATCCAAACAGGGTGACCATCTAGAGAGCGTGACCATCTAAACACTGTGACCATCCAGACAACTTGACCATCCGGACATTGTGACTATCAAGACAACATAACCACACACTATGATCCTAAAAATGCTGATGTGCTACCGATTCCTGATCTCTACACAACTATTCCATCATAACTGTCTCATCGCTAAAAGACAAATAAGAATACACTATTTCAAGGAGACACTATTTCATGGAGACACCATTTATAGACAGACTGTGTCACCGTTTCTTGATCTGTTTTTTCATTTTTTTTTTAATTTAATTTCTAATGGTCATATTTGATGTTTTTAAATACACTGACATAATAAATATTTTTTATGGACATGTCACCTGACAGTACAAGGTACGAGGTGCAGAATACATGCATCATGTCAGGTCCAACACATGAATTCTAAGAATAAAAGGAATAGTGTGGCTAGAAGAAAAGTGTGTAAACAAGTGACAATAGTGGAAACATAAAATCAAGTGTCTTTGAAATAATGATGAAGCACAGGAATTAATGAAACCTGACACTGCTAAAGAACTCACGAATCATACTTGAATCGTAGAGTTGAGAACATTTTTGCACTATCAACTCCCTAAAGAACACGATGCAGATCTATTTGACTTACGATACACTTTTTTCCAGTGAGAGGACTCGATTTCTACATTTTCTTCATCCCAGATGTCTATAGATGCATAAACTAACACTCAGAGCAAATCTAACCTTATCTCATCATTTCTTCTCTATTGTGTATTATTATATCTTTCAGTAGTGTGTATCTATATAAAAATATGAATTGTATCCTGCATAAAATTGAAGGATATACGATATCTTTTCTCTTGATTCTATTTACACTTGTGTATTCCCACAGAAAATTGTGGAAGAGGTCCCTGTGTGACCTGACATGTTAGTTTATACCCATGAATAACTGTGGAAGAGGTCCCTGTGTGACCTGACATGTTAGTTCATACCCATGAATAACTGTGGAAGAGGTTGTGTCACATGGACTGTCTTCTGTACTTTTGTTAACCTCGATCTATGGTGTGGATCAAGTTTATTTGTATAAACTACTTGGTTGCAGGTGAACACCAAGTGGAGTGGATTCAGTCTCAAATTGGGACTAGAAACATGTTTTATATCCCCTGTGTGGTTTATTTTATTTTTTTCTATTTTACTATTTAATTTAGAAATGAAAAGCATATTGTTGTAGTTAATATTGGAAAGAAGTTATAATTTTTTAATCTTATTAGAATAGCTTCAACAGTAATATTAATAACTTATATTAAGATTACTAATAATTAATAATTCTTCTAAGAATTTATTCAAACATTAAAACCATCATAAACGTATTACATTGATTAACAGGGATGTATTTAAATTTATTGGGGAATATTTTTAAGAATACTTTTAAAAAAAATTATAGACACTCAATTCACCCCCCCTCTTGAGTACTCTACTCTGGCCAACATAATGTAACAACTTATATTTTATTGAATTTATTGTTAGAAAGTATTTTGTAAAATTATGAAACCATGAACTATGATGGAGTGTGATTCTAAGGCCCAGTGTTCTTAGAATAGTTCATTTTAAAATGTTAGGTTTTTCATATAATTTGGGTGTTGTTTTCTAGATATAGTGGAATAACACATAAGAGGGAACCCAAATCAGAAACCTAAGGTAAACGTTGTGTTCAGAGTAGTGTCTTTACCTTAGGTGAGGCCTAACATCGGCTATCACAGGTCGACTGTGAGAGATATTTCTTGTACGTAACTGTAAATAAAATAATTAAATAAAACTTATTTTATTTTAAAATCCTATTAACGTATGAATAAACTCTATTATTGGAAATTAGAGACCATCATTCAGTTCATAATGTGGTTTTTTCTCTAGATGTGACATAAAATTGTTTGACATAGGACTTCTATAGAAATCCTAAAAATTATGTAATCATCATTAAATAATTTAGAGATAAATTATTTATTTGAATAAATATTTTTTCATTTAAAATAATAGTTATTAACAAATCCGAGTGTTAGCTACATAACCCTGTGAATTCCATAGAATCACTATTGAGATATTGGAGAAGGAAACCTCTCGAGAAAATGAAGACAGATTGGAGATCTGATCTTGGATCGTCACACAAACGGAGTTGGAGGATCTCATCAATGATAATGAAGTAACCATTCCACCTCAACTACAGATCAAAACTCAAGATAGGGAATTTAACTTCATTAGGATTATTTGTCCCATTCTTAGATTCATTGACTAATGAAGACCAACCATTGAATAGGTTGACTTGTGCTTCAATCATTCTTACGGGATGGATAATTTTTATGGGGATTACGGGGAGTTCAATCTATGTTATTATCATTGTACTAATTTATTGTAAAAACAGAAATAAATCTAGGAAAATATGAGAAACATTTGAGGTTCGTTCATTTCGGAATTTTTGGGTTTTATCCGTCCCCCATTCTTGTAATTCTTCTCTATGGGACACTCATGGTTGTAGTTTGAGTTTCCTAGAGGATTTCAATATGATTTAACCCCAAGATTGGAGACCGGAGAATAGAATAGAGTATTGATGAAGTACATGACCCGAGGATTGTAGGAATTCAATTGGTTTGAGAAATAAAGAATCAAAGGTGAACCGGTGACCCGCAGAAGGGCACACTAGTGCGCAGTTGCATGGGGGTGGAATGAGACTCAGTGGATCCACTATGAAGCACAATGTGGAATCCACATAATTCCACGGGCCCTAATGAATGGGTGTTGCGGTAGGAGGAAGTGGCAGCAAACTGGGATGTGGCTCGGAGCCACTTTAGAGGAAACCATAGTGATGGGGCTATGCTTCATGCAGAGGTGGTGGGCGGACTGCGTGAAACTTGACATGACACCACACTAACCAGCCAAGCATGTGGTCAGGGCAGACTGGAGGGGGTTCTCAATATCAACCCACATGTGGTGGGATGAACAAGTGGGAACCAGGGTTGAGTTAGAAGCATAACAGGATGAGCTGGTCTGGGCAGACTGGACAAGACTTGGTTGAGTCAGCCAGCAGATTTTTCAAGGTTTGACAGGTTGGGTCGACCCTAGACCAATGTTGGGTAAGGACTTTTCCTTAAACCAACTGTATCATTTAAACTTTTTGTTTTCTTGGTGATCCATTAGTGGTGTTGGGACCTTTTTAATAAGATAGTCCTTTTGAAATTATATTATTGAGTTGTTTTGGAGGATTGTATATAACCTAATGGCTTGAGGAGTGGGTTTTCCTTGTTAAAGCATGCTATGAGAGGAATCCTATGACTGTTTGTGGCTTGGTGACTATGTGACATGTTTACTGTGTGACATGGGGGTGCATGACTTATCGACACTCTGTGTGTTACTGAAACTTTGTGTGTTACCAATACTCTGTGTTTCATAAACACTCTATTCGTTATCGACACTCCATGTGTTTTTTAAACTCTCTTTGTGTTATCAAAACATAATGTGTTATCGACACTCTGTGTCTTATTGACACTCTGTGTGTTATCAACACTATGCATGTTTCTGAGACTAGGTATCTTATCATGTGGGAATGAGACCTCCATTGAAGATGAATATCCCTATGATATTTGATACAATTATGTGGAGTGGGATAATTCACTAGGTGTGAAAGGTACCTAGAGAGAAGTTAGTTCTCCCTCGACGGACTGAGTAGAAGGATACTCCATTCGAGAGAGACATAATATTTGTTGGTTAGTAAGGGGAATGTACTCCCTCGACTATGGGGTAGTGGTGAGGTGTGATTCCATCCTCTCTCTATTTATAGATAAGATGCACATGGTACATAGTTTTTTTACTTCTCTCTCAAATATGGGCAGTGGGGAGGAGAGAGCCTCTTCACTGGGGTTTCTCAACTTGTGTTGGGTGCAAGGTAGTGAAAACTGGACTCCAGGTGCTAGGAACTAGAACCGGACCTAGTGAAAAGTTCATAATGAAGTGCAACTCTGAGACATGTGCCACCTTAGATGGGTGAGATCATGGAGTGTGTTCTCATAGATTTCATGTTGTGATTCAAACCCATCATTACATTCATGTCATTGGCTATGTGTTTCTAACCTTATGATATATAGTGTCTGAGATGAGTATATATAGATGTCCTTGATATATGTGTTATAGACATATTTCTCTGGGGAGATAACTATAATTTTTGTTTTTCATTATTGTGTACATTTTGTATTTATTTTTGGGTAACATTGTTTATTTACTGGTAGTATTCCGTTCTGGTTTCAGGGTGTCATACTGAGTATTGTTTTACTCAACTATGCATTGGATTTTCCCACACGTGTCATGTCTTTGGAAAATGATATAGGGTTTGACGTCGTACGTGGTGGAATAGGACCAGATGGTGATTAGAGAGTTCAGATAGTTGAGATGTTTTGTTACGGCTTCATATATCAATCATTGTACCCACCCTTCAGGTAAGATTTTCTACGGATGAGTTTTTAGAACTTGTGTGTTCACTTTTGAGATTCTTGCATTTAGTGGGCTTGTATTTGGGCCTTATTTTCATTCTCATTTTCTACTGTCATACCCTCTTGTTGGTATTAATAGTGGTATGAATACTTGTTTACTTAGTGTTTTTACTTTTAATTATTTTGGGCTTTGATATTTGAGTGTGTGTATAGGTACATAGGAAAATGCCACTCATTTTCAGGATATTCCTACTCAGCACTAGTCGCTAGCCCCTGGCCTATTAGTGGTTGGAATACGGTAGTCACAATATGGGCCCCTCTGGAATGGGTCGTGAAAATATATTTATACTTAACCCATTATTAATACATTCTACGTAATGTGTGACTAAATAACATCTTCTTGAGGAGGCTGCAATCAACACTTCCACAATTGATGATATCGCATTTTTAAAAATAATGAAATAAAGGTATTATTTTTTATATAATAAATCCTTAAGAATATATTAAACTTTAATATCATATATATAATATAAAAATGTATTTAAAATCATAATATCCAACCATTATAGGTGGTAAATCAAAAACATCAACAACATCATTTTGTGAGGTTTTATTTCTTCGTACAAAAGAACTGTAAGTTCGTTACCCATTAGATGGATGTATGAGTAAATTAAGGTCAAACCCATTAAAAATAGAATATAACTACATTCCTTATAATTCCCTTATTATATAATCATTTTATGAGTACATTTTAATGAGTTTAGAAAAAAACAATACTAAACTGATCGTTGAAGATATCAACCTATTTTTCAGGTAACTCCTTTTCGTTTTAACAATAAATATTCATAGAATCCATTTAATCCTTAAGTGAGGATAATATTTTTATGTTATGGTAATTGGGATATTATTTTTTTAGTTTATGGGAGAGGCATAGGGGTTTTTTAGCAGGTTCTTTTTAATTGTGGTGGAGGAGTGGCATTTTTATAATTATTTTGAAATAGAATACCACAAAAAAAATCACTTGAAAAGTGGATAGAAGAATGAAAAAAAAATCTATAAAATGTAGTATAAGGTTTAAATATTTCCATACAATACAAATTGGACATATATATATGTCATTGGTTACCTTAACTATAAGGTTTAGTCCCTTGTTATTCTATTTTTTCCCTTAATATCTATAATTAATATTAATCACCTTACATAATATTTTTTGTCAAAAAATTATTTGAACATATTAGAAGTTAATGATTATGAGGATACCAAATATTGAATAAATATTCCCAAATTCACATCATAAAAGTGGAAGAAATTAGATAAATTTAATCATGAAAATGGGATGACACAACGAGTTTTTAATGTAAAAATGTTCCAATGTTTGTTACGTTTTTATATCTAATATCAATTTTAAATTGATTAAAATTACCTATCAAGGATTAATTGATGTATATATGATCTAATAAAACATTAAAACACAACTATAACATCATTTTCCTTTATAATACAATTATACGAAAAACCAGTTTTGAGTTAAAATTTAGTGTTATTCACTATTCATCTAAAAAATGATATGTCATTGAAAAATATCAAAAAGTCACTGTAATATAATTTTAATGTATATATTTAAAAAATTAACTCTTAGTATTCAATTGAAAATAATTAATTTTGTAAATATCATTTTTTAAATGGGTTCTCCATTAAATGATGGTAAAATTTCTTTTTAGAAAAATACAACTTTTTATTCATAAAATTGGATATATTCTTATTTTATACCTATAAAATATATTTGATTTCTATAAAAAAATATTATTGAATGTATAATATATAAATTTTATATTAAAATGTAATAGAAAATATTTTTTAATTATTGATATAAAATTGTATTTTTTTGTAGAAAAATAGTTTTTTAAGAATTGTAATTTATTTATTTTCCTATAGTTATTACATCCACAATCCTAATTGATAACCAAATGATTATATTGAAATAAATTTTTTTAAAAAAATAATATATTTTAGTTAATCTTATTCATAACAGAGATTCAAATGGCTAGGTGGAAGCTATTATAATATTTTTTTAATTTTTTTTATAATATTTTATAGTCTGGTAAAACATGACCATGCATGAAACTCAAGCTATCAAAGGGACTCATTGTTATTTATAATATATGAAAACATAGATTTCATGTAATGAAACCTAATATAAGTGTTTTGTGATGGTAATTAATGACTTGGTGTTTCATATAACTTAAACCACACAGAGTTATTTCTTATAAAAAAGATATATTCACTATGGTGTGAAAAGAAAAATATAAAAAGATTAAATTAATTTGGAAAAAATTATTCATAAAATGTGTAGGTTTTACAATATATGACCCCTCCTTAAAATTAATTTCCCCATTTAAACTAATATAGTTTATTAATGGATTAATACATAAATCTTACATTAATTGAAAACCTTGTAGTAAAGATGAATACTAAAACATACTTTAAAAATGTAATGTTGGAAACAAGAAAGTTACCCAATGTAACTCATAACTAGGTTTTCACATGGGATATCGTTGGTTGAATAGGAAAATATGGACTTGGAGGAGAAGAATTAAAATTTAGAGGGAGTTATTGAGTTCAAAAATCAAAAATAAGTAAATTATCAATGGAAAGTTGTGTGTGTCACACTCATAAGTCTATAATGATTTAAAAAGGCAATTGGTTCAACCACAAATAATGAATTTGAAAAACAATTTATTTATATATATTTTTACTAGATTTAGATAACTTTCATGAAAATATAAACTTTCATGATATCAAGACAACTTCATATTTTTTTTCTTTATCATTGTCTTCTTCACCTCTTTCTCAGAAAATGATGTTGAATTTTTCATTCCTAAATGACATTCTGATCCTAAAGACAATGATAATACAACCCACTTTTCATCACTTATCATAAAAATAGATTTTAAAGAACTAATTATGCAATATTAATCAATCATAAAGTGTTGAGATTTTACGTTAATGTCACAAACTTCACCAAATGTTTAAATTTAAAAAGTATATAAGTGGTTAAACATAGAACCATTCTAAAATTTCAATATAAAAACATTAGAAAGGAGTTCATTGTATAAAAATAACATTTATCCAATATATATCATAATGTATATATTTGTTTTGACATTATAAATATTTGAATACCTTAATCATACATTCTATTGAAAAATTATCATGACTTGTATTATAATAAATCATTTTATAAAAAATACATTCATCCTTATTTAAAATTTTGTAGAATATATTCCTTAAATAAAAGAAGTTTTAAAATTCATCCATGATTACATAGGCCCATTTTTCAAAACATCCATTATTCATTATGATATCATGAATACTATAAAATTTACATTATCCATATCATCACTGATTTATCCATATAAAATATTATTTTCTCTTCCCCATGAACATATTAAGGGTTGCCTTACCTTAATGTATCATTTCCATTAACTAAATTTTATTTTTCATCAGTGCCATTTAAAACATTATTGAAAAAAATTAATGAAAATCCCATAAAATAATACTTATATACCTTATGATTCATATAACATAATCTTTTAAATTGAAAACATACACACTTCAATCATACAACATTAATCATAAACCTTTACATAAGATTCTCTAAAATATTTTTTTATACCCCATTCATAGAATATTAAATATGAATTATGTCATAAGTTACCTTAAAATTAATCTAATGATGCTCTATTCCTTACGTATAAGCATTACAAGAATAACATTCCATAAATTTCAAAAGTATTTGCAGTTTCTATATCTTCTGATGTATATCCAATACTCCTACCACCTTATTGATTCATGTTGATAGGTTTTCACATAGGAAATATATTATTATATTTCAAATACTTCCTGAATACTAATCATTTAATAATTACCCAGTTACTTCTAGTTCATGTTATTGAATAACACAAAAATCATATGGTGAGAAACACTTATCATTGAAAATAAGCACATAATCAAAAATGTAACCATTCATTTTTGTGATTTATCAGGTGTTCATTCCCACATTACATCAATTAACATGGGATTATACCTCTTTATTTTCAGGTAAAAGGACTAAAAACATTTATTTGGGCTTATTAACATGACTTTAAAACAATTAATGATTGTATAATAATCATTAATTTTAACATTTTTCCCACTAATGGATATATGACCTAAACCAATGTGAATCCAATGTTAGGATCGCATTATGTGGTGATATTCCTTCATGGATTTTTTCTCATTTGGTGTTAACTTATTTACACAACACGAACATCTTTATGTCACCCAACACATTGTCTAATAATTATAACCCTAAATTATGGGAATTGACCCCTAATTCTCATGGTATGATGCATCCATCATTTTTTAGAAACTCAACACCTCCAAGTATTTCCATAACTAAATGTGGCTTGATTACTATCCTCATGGGATACATAGTGACACCAAGGATTTCTATCTCTGTGACCATCTAGTGATTCACCACGAAGGCATTTGTTACCGATAGTGTTATCACACCAAAATTATCTCATGGTCCTCTTCATTATGTAAAATACTCATTAATTTTACATGACCCACATGTAGATCGATATTCCCTAGTAGCCATTATTATGATGAAAATAATGTGCAACTTTATACGCAATCCCTATCAATGTCCTCAGTGAATGATTCTGAACAATGATATTACACTATATAATACTATGAAACCCCTTAATACTTGATGATTCACCCATTATAAAACAAGGATTCTACACATGAAAACTATAGGATTACAAAACCCCAACATCCTCAACACATGACTTTAAATTGTAGCCTTTCCTCATATAAATTTGTGATATCTCTTATATTAATATGAGATGATTCATTGTCCCTACTAGAGAGGGTAACCCCTTCCTGTGTCATACTCCAAATAGACCGTCTTCTATAACTACATGATTTTTTATTAGTTCCCTTATGTGATACATATTGACACCCATAAACCTCATCAGGGGCCCAACCATCATTTTTTGTTACATCTACATGACCTTAACCCCACAACTACACTAATAGTCCATGTTATATGAATTTAAACTAGTTACATATCTCATAAGAGTCATATGAATTTAAAATACCAATCCCAATATCCTCATTGAATGATTTTAAATAATTTCCATACCCATTTAAATGAGAATAGAATGAATCATACGATAGTTTTGGAATGATTGAAAAGACCATTACCATGTTTGATATTAGGATGCCTCATATGATTAATATGGGATGAAACAAGACACAAAATCATCTATGGATGATGATAAATTTTTATTTTAGCTAATATACAATCGGGATTCCACATAGAATAATTAAGTGATAGAAAGATATTTTACACCATATAAAACTAAGATTCATCATAATATGAGATTTTTTATATCCACTTTATATCAGATGTCCCCCTTCAGTTCTGGTCTCTTAGTACAATGTTCTGTAGAACATTGTGTGGGTCGATTCGTCCATTTATAGTATATATACCGGTGCACATATTGCTCATATGGGTCCCAACCATCCTTTTTGGTCAAAACTATATGAACATAATCCATTAATTACTAAATTAGTTGAACTTCTAGGATGTTATAATATTATCATCCCTAGTTATATTTTTTTAAATTAAATTGTCAAGACCAACATCCTTATACCATGAAGATAAAATACAATTGTACCCTTGGTAAAAAGAATAGGTTGTATCATACGATAAATATGGGATCATAGAAAAAAACCTTACACTGTATAAAATTTGGAAACCTCATATGATGAATATGGGATTAGAAAGAACATAGTGTCCCCTATTCATGATGATAAAATACGATTTCACCTCATAAATAATCAATATTCCCCATAAAAATATACGATGACTATAAATTCTTCTCCATAAAATACTCAGATACATCATAGTATGAAATTGTTTGATATATTCATAATAGGGGACATACCTGGTTCAACACTAGTATCCTACCACACCATGTCCAAGGACAATGTGTGGCTTGATTACCATTATCATGGGATAAATAATGACTCCAAGATATTTCATCTCATCACCAAACCTGCAATCAACTAACCTTAGGTTCTTTCTCATTCTGTCTATGTTTGACTCACCCCCACCCACACGTTCTTCAGGCGCATTCGAGTGCATGACGAAATAACTTTGATGGAAATTAATTTCCATTTGGTATATTACCCACATCGACATTTTTGCTTCTATCATTATTCAATTTGTATAATATTCATCATACTTATCTATAATTCAGCCTTAATGGAGTGGTATCATGCCACAATATCTCACCCACCATCATAGGGTCACACCTTAAAGGACATTCTAAAACAAACAATGTGTCATATATTTTGAAGTCCATGAATATTCAATTCGGCATTTTTTCAAACCATTATTCACTGAAATGTGGATATAAAATTTGTTTCTAACATAGTAAAAAATAGTTCACCTTTTGTCTGTTATAATAATTTCACAATCTAGGTAAGTGAACTCACAATTTCCCATGAAATATTTATCTGTAACATTTATCTCTCAGTGTATAGTCCATTGTCAAGAATGAGGAATCCATAATTCTTCTTACTTCTCACTCCACATATAGCTCATGTGGGGATAGTGGTAGGGAGGATTTTCTCCACAAGAAAGGTTTAGACTTGTAATAACCCCATAGTTTGTACTCAATAACCTTAAACTAATTTCCCAAGTACAAAAATCCTGAAATAAAATAGTGTTGAAGTCATCTTTTTAATGTGTTATTTGAAATTAGGACTCTTTGAACCTATATTTATGTCATTTTATAACTATTACACACTATAATATTCTAGTTTATATGATGGTACAATAATTATGAACATAAACTGTGTTAAAGTTATCTCAAGGATGTTTTGTGCGACAATTGATGGCCTCTTAGGCCTCTTCATTCACAATGTGTAACGATCCTTTGATGTCAGAATGTTCATTTGAGGCATTCCACACAAGGTTTCATGAATTATGAACATAAAATAAAATCCATGGTCAATGAATCATAACCTCAAACCTTGTGAATTTTGTCTAGGATGTTTTTTATTGAATCAGGTGTCCCCATAGTCTCCTCCATTCACAACATGGATCCTTCTCAACGTAGAGCACATTCCGTTGAGACACAATCCCTCTGTTCCAAGTATTATGAAAAAAATCACTATTTATAACTCTATGAACTTAATCTATGAGCCTCGGGTCTAAGCCTCATGACCTTAAACTATTTGAAACATGTACCTAATGTTTTGAGTGTCATGGGGAATCCCTTCCCAAAAATTCACGTCAGATTACTACTCCTTTAGGTGAAACTGAACAATTTATGGATCCCACTGGTTTGAAATATCTTAACATTAACTAATATCCCATGTTACAATGTAAATTAACATAAAATTGGATTTTATGTAAAGGAATCATGACTTCAGACAATCTTCCTGTCCTATAGGAAGTATTTCATGTGGTTTTCAGTCTTATGGACCTCTTCTCAGGCCTAATTTTTACTCTACAAAAAAACATCCCTCATTTTAGGATTTTTTATCCATGTAGCATGAATAATGTACTTAAAATATGTGAGACTCACCCAATATCCTCAAGCCATCATGAATGGAAGGGTTCCATTTTTTAGGTTCCCACTTTATAGCTACACGATGTGAAACAACAGTTCTTAAAATTCAAATCACAAGGCTTTAAACTATGTGATAATGTCCAAATCAACTGATGTTAAACTATCTGATAAGTCATAATCACTATATGAAATTAAAATTCATGTCTAATTTCAACACCTTTTGACATTAAATTGCATCCCTATCATCCTAATTATGTAATGTAAAACTATATATCATCTGAGGACCTTGCCTATGAATCCCTTTTAATAAATTTTAGCCACATAATAAATTTTTCATGTTCATCGACTATCTCCCATCATTTGGGATGATTCTACCCATATATGATTATTTTAACTTTCTTCAGAATCGAATGCCTACACAATGTGGTCAAATCTGTTGTGGTGTAATTCCACAAGGGTTGTAATCCATTTGATAATTCTGTAACTTTATCATCGTACTTTGTCTATCCCTTAATTTACATCTCCAACCTCCCCCATGTTTGAAGGGATCCCCCTAGAGGGCATGGTCTATTATCATACTAGTTCACCTACTATATTGGGCACACACCCCAAAATTATTCAGAAGACATTTTTAGATAGGTCAAATGTTTGGAAAATGTTCCACGGTTGTCCCTTTATTTGGTTTTCCACATACCTGTTAAAATTATAATGGATACAGTGTTGTGATCATGGTCAATAGTAATCCTCCAACATCACGCCACCACCATTGAGTTCAAGATATTTATTATCATAATTGGATATTTTTATTCCCATTTTTATAGTATTAATCAACTCTCATAGAATTATCACATTCATACACCAGTACACATTAAGGAATAAAGGGGGATGTTAGATCCCCTATCCCCAATAGTATCCCCTCTTGACCCTAACAAACTGACTTGTAGATCATCAAATTTAGAGATTGAGTTCTCCATTATTTTCATAGAATCTCATATAAATGACAAATTATATTGGTATCCCATTTTATCACACCAATCATTACTCATATGATATTATGTATTAGTCAATGGTTGTCTCACTAGTATGGTTTATGTGAAATAATCAAATGATATGTAATAATATTTTTCGATGTTGAAGTAATTTTAAAAAATTCAATAGCTGTTATAGAGGATCATCCACATCTCATAGCCTCTCAATTTCATGAATGTATAGTGGTCAATCTCTGTGATAAATATCATAATCTCAAAAAATAATTTTGAGTAGATTATAGATTCCACTACTACTATGCTTGGTCGGATGCCACTTCCATAGCTTTAGGACAGACTTATCCTTCCATAGTCTACATTCAATTCTATTCATTCTAGAGTACGACTAACTTGGAATTTTCCTCTGCTACCTTATCTTTTGATTCCGCTTACATTGACAATAGATTCCCAATGATATCATCATGATAAGCGGAGATAACTCCATGCTCTTGTTCCATCCCTTCTTGGTTGGTGATTTATATTTCATCTGCTTGGAGAGCTGGGGATACCTCTGCCTTGTGATTCTTCTATTAGATTTCAAAGATATTTCATTCAACACATTCCCACTCAATTTGTATGACTTCAGGAAGCACCTAAAGGGCAAATGATTCCACCCCACATGTTCTTAGGCTGACTAGCCAAGGGCATATAAATCCCACCCAATTTTCAGGTCAACCATTGAGGTGTGGTTGATGAAGTTATACATGTCCCCCACTCCTTTTGATGAACAACTCCATTCTCCTGAGCGAAATGTGATCAGTAATCCAAGATGTATTTTTTCAATGTAGGATTATATATAATGAAAACTTCCAACATGTTAGTGGATGGATTTTCCATGTGAATGTAGTTTTCTGTGGTTGGGATGAAATTGTAAAATTGATAACCGCTAGCTCCCTCACTAGAATAAGACGACTCTAATGCCTCATATGACACCTTTGAGTTAGATAAGTACATCCCCGCCTATATTTAATCTTATACTGGTGTCATAATATATTCCTTAGCTCCCATAGCCACCACAAATTAAAATTGTATAGAAGACACATCCAACACAACCACCCAGGTCTCTCATACTAATGGAATATTTTTTTCCTCCTCCATTTATTCTATATCTCCAATAATTTATTCATGTGATTACTCTATGATAAGATCATCCACCACAACCCATCCATAAATCCCCATCAGGTGAACCTTATCGATGACTTCCATTAATGTAAAAGTCTTAGTAGTCTATTTAGGTGGAATATCCATTGATGGTGTAACTTGTTTGGTCTTTACGACCATTTTTTTCCTACAGAACAGAACTCAGTGTCTCCAACTCAACTTATGATACCACTGGCTAGGATGTTGACATTGGTTTGTGAGCCCCAACCATAGTTTTAATTTCCTTTTAAATATCATCAAGTAAAAAAATAACTTGAAAAAAAAAATATTTGAAAAAGTGGGAAAAGGTGAAGATGATTACATGAGTAGTATGGCTTCACCAACAACTCTGGAAGATAAAAAGAAAATCATCCTTGAATGTGAATTCCTTTAGTGACGTATACCTTTGTTAAATATATACCCATGGCTGACAGTGGTCCACCCATGAACAAAACATCAATGAGGGACCATACACCCTCCCATTAAAGGGTCATGGCTCCCCCATATTATATCTTAGGTTCATCATGATCATCCTCCAATTAATTTATCACAAAGCCCTAAAAGAGTAAATGAATATTTATAAATCAATCTTAGGGGGTTTCATAGTTTCTAAAAAGAATGAGATCAGAGTATATACCATTTATATATTAGGTCTTTCATCCACGAGACAGGCTGGTTAGGCATTGCTTGACAATGAATTGTTCTAGTATCCTATAAAAGGTTCATGAGCAACTTACTCATTGAACAATAGATCTAATGTGGTGGTCATCCATATCAAAACCATCACCTGGGTGGTTAGGGAATGTGCCATGCCGTAGGACTGGAATAGATCCTCCAGATCATTGATGTTCTAAACCACTGCATCATATGCCACTTGGAAAAAAACTATTGAATGTCCCATATATGGGTTGAATATGCCAACATTTTTTAGATGACATCACATTTCATACAGTTTTAGTACTTATGTGATGATACCCCATATATCCTAAGTGTTTGGAAGGAAATCATTTCTACTGATATATGGATGACACATCAGCCTCCATGGACTTGAGAAAACCTCCTTAAGACCTATCCAGACACATCACTATCCTCCCATGACCTATTTCACAGTCGTACTAAGCTTGATTCCTCTCTTATCCCTATGGACTCTGCCTGTGTTGTCCACGGGGCATCTAGAACCATTGTTTCCACTCTAACTAAGAGGGAAACACAGTCTACACGGTTTTCTCTAACCCTAGTTCTTCCACATTCTCATATTTTTAGGGGACTCTTCTTAATTATATTGAGTTGTTTGAGGTAGTATAATATCCCCGGGATAATCTATCTCCCATCTCATTGTGTAATCATCTGTGATATCCTATATGGAAGTATGTGACAACAAGTCCTTCCACCCATTATTATCCCCTACTGTGAAAATCATAGATATTTTCCTCAAGATCTGTGGTTATAGATCATTAAAACCCACCATGTAAACCTTTGGGGTTTTTGTAGATGATAATGGACTTTCAAGGCAATCCATTGTGGGTTTTACACTCACAAAACATGTTGCAATAAAATATTACCACCAGAACCCTACCTCATATGGTTGGGAGGTATGAATAATGCTTCATAATAACTATACCACTGTTAGTGATCATCCTTGTAGAAATTTACAATTGGTGAATCATTAAAATATATTTTATCTTAACCCTTTCAAACATGTCTACGGGGCCCAACATGAGTGGGAAACTCCCGAAGATGTTCACAATCGCTAGCTATAAGTTTGAGAGTGGAGTTGAGATGGTTCTTGGCAATTTATGTCACCATGTTCAATGAACCCAACTATACAAGAAGTGAAGAGGACCACACATATGGAGCAGAGCCTTCACTTGGATGATGTGATATATGACCTCTTAAATAATATCCAATAAACGGATAGTAAAATTGATAATATTCCTGATCCCTATTATCACTTACATGATGATGGTGCTTAGTCACACCACCATGTGTTTATAAATCACTAGTAGAATCCAACTATAGATTAATATTGAATTGAACCTTTTTAATCTAATAACATGTTCCTCATGCTTTATACTATATCTCCAAATCATCCATCGAATCACATTCCGAATCCTCCTGTTTGAGTTCTCTTTAACCTATTGGGATGAACCATGGCATGTGCATATCCTCCCAGGTAGCCTACCTATTGGATCATTAAAGACATAACTAAACCATTAGTTTTATAGTATTTTCTTTAACCACATGTTTTCTCTATCATTCCATTTCAACAATCATAGAGACACAATCACAAGGGCATTCATTTTCTCCAGGTCCCCTTATAAGTTATCTATATGGAGGAATTCATCATACATAGATCCTTGTTCAACATCCCCATGATGGAGGTGGGAAGTGATAGTCATTGGTGACCTCCTACTTAATATCACTAGCATAATACATATATGGTGGTAGATATCGAATTGTGGGGCTTATTCCCCATCATAAATACCTACCCACTTCTTGTTGATGATAAACTCATGGAAATATGAAAATTACCAATAATATCAGTACTAATAATATTTGTATTTTTTACTCTAAAATACGTCCTAGTTGTTCATCGATCCCATGATAGGATCACCCAAAATGAATTTGAAAAATACATTATACTATGAGGGTGATGTCTCGCCAATAAATATATCCTAGTCAATAATTTTTCCACGATTACAAAGAGTGTTATCCTTCTAAAAAACAATTTCCATCAGGATATGTCCTCAATCACCCCTATTCCACATCTATATAGTAAGCGATTTCTAGAATCAGTTATTAGTATCATCTCTATTTCTACTGGGTAGAATACATCATCCCTCGACCAAAAGACAAAAAATGTTACCCTATTTCTCAATGGGGAATCTTATAGATTTTACGTTAGTAATGAAATTAGTGATTTGTGGTATTATGAAAATCAGATTCTCTCCCTTATCATTATTTTCCTAACCATATCTTCCCGATGCGTGGAAATAGAATTAGATCCTTAAAAATAATATTAGTTTGAAACATATGAGTGTCTCTGAGCCTAGATCAGGAAGATTTACTAACAAAGGTTGGGTTTAAGAAGGTATGTTAAAATGGTGTTTTCTTGAGAGGGTTTAGTTCATAGTTAATTGTTCATGGATCAATGTTCCTAGACGAGTTTATCTTCACAGTATATGGGGATTAAAAGCACAATGCAGTAACATATACTTTGAAATTATCTAATAGAGAGCTCAAGAATCTCTGTTCATAAAATTATCATGGTTTCTATTTTGGTCGCTATCTATATTTATTTCTATGTAGCCATCATCGGTTCATGATAGGTGCTTCCAAAATAGGAATAACAATCATTTTTCAGGAATATAATTTTAGAAGGAGGGATAATTTCCAAAAAAAAAATTTCTATCTGTAGCTGACTCCCACTTCCATTTGGCTCTAATTCTGGTGGAGGGATTTGTTGATACCAAAATATGTATATTGTAGGAATGTTCCGGGATGTAATGACAAGTTTGGAGATAATTTTAGTCAATATGGCCTCATATTGCATAGAAGGGGCTATTTCAAGAAGCCTCTAACCTTCATGAATAGTAGGAATATACAAAGGTCCTTGCAGTATGGAGTCCTGATGGTATCCTCTATAATACATCAATCCTTATCATGGAACACCTCTTCATGACCATATATTGGTCTGATGGTAGCCTCCCTACAGTGAAAGTTATAATTGAAGAGCGCAGACCACTCATGATGATCATTAAGATTCATGAAAGGATCCAAAATTCATGAATCACATACCCTATTAATACACTATTGTGTCTTTAATTTTTAGGGATGCACGACCTTTCAAATTCTTATAAAATATTTGATTTTGTGATACTCTTAACCTCCGCATTCGAAATAGATAATGGATCCACCAAGGTATCCATTCATTATGATCCCACGTTTAATGTGTTATTAAGCTCCTCAACAAAAATTGGAGATGACCTTAGCAAAATACCATTCCATTCATGGATCATGAATTCCAATATGGAGCTTGGGGTTTTTTGGTCCACCTACCCTTCATTAAGTGCATCCTCTGGGAACTATGACATCACATTGATGAAGGAGAAACATGTTTCATGAATCATAACCATTCATGTAACCAATGGAATCTTAGAGGACCTTGAACATTGGGAGACACAACTCTATGTGGTATGAGGATTTGCAAAACAAAATCTTATCTGGTTCATGGTGCCTTTTTTTTGTAGAATCCCTTTTATAAAAGTCGAGTTCTGGGGGGGGGGGGGGCAAACCCATCTAGAACTAGTTTAACCAAAAAAAGAATCATAGTGTGACTTGTTTCACTCACTCATATTTCTTCCCACATCACTCTGAGTGTGGACTAATCCATTATCCTACCAGTATATTCTAATAATAGGTACCCTACAATATATTATTTCTTAGCATAAGTACCATAACATTAGACTCAATAATGTACACTCTTCTACAGATGTTCCAACACCATGTCTCACCCATAGGATCATAATCACTAGTCACGTAATACATGGAATAAAGGGAAACTATACACCTATATTGGATGTGGGTCCTTATTAATGATCTTACACTCTCTTTGATACGTTAATCCATGAGGATTGTTCTTTTCCACATACAAGTTGTATGACATAAATATTCCTAGATCAAAATCCTAGTAATACAATGTTATACTACATGAAAATACCCTCAACGACAAGAAGTAAATAAAAATCTTTACCCTGTTTGATGAATACATGAATCCCTATGTATGATTTAAAAGGGATGACCCTACACCTCAATCCTTATGTGATGAACCCTATATACCCCATGTAGAATCATCATTGAATAACACCCTATCCCCCTCAATGGGATATGAGTTATGCACATAGGGAAGAATCAACATGTAATCCCCACACCATCCCTTGTAGATACTTCTTTCACGACATGATAATCTTTTCCACACAATGGTAAAAAACATAGATCAATTTTAGCATGACTTTAAATTGTGTGGATGAACTACATGGGTTTTGATCACATTCTATTTGTCAGTATATGAAGGATGATTCTCTGAGGTTCAATCCAAACAATAGCCATCCATATTTGAGATCATCTCTCATAAATATACATATCCTTGGATGCACCTCAAAATGGTTCCCTAATCAAATCCAAGTGTTTGTATTATATGGGTACCTAGACCCACCACCTTGATCTGCCTCAATGTGGAATTTTGATCAACCACTCTGGTGTGGAATATTTGATCATAAGAACACACCTCCATGGATCATCCTTGATATAGTGTCCAAATCTACCTCAATGGGTCTTCAACAATATAGAGTACTGACCCACAACCCTGATTCACAAAAATAGGGCGTTCTGATTAACCATACTCAAAGCATGCCATCTTCCCTCCTAGGGACATGCCTCCCAGGGTAAACCTCAAGAAGGAGTCCTAACCTACATCCCTGATTGACCTCAATAGGTCATTCTGATCAACCATAATCCATGTGTGACATCTTGCCTCATATAGAAACATGTATATGGTTCTTCCTAAATATGGAATACTCAAACACCTCCTTGATCCGCCTTAACATGGAGTTCTATTAAACAATCCATCTATGAAATATTCTCACCAAAGTACACACATAACTAATTTATCTTAATATGACATTATGATCCATCTCTATGAGTTTTTAAACCTAAATGATTTTCACATTTACCCATGTGTGGCATCGTCCCTTTGAGGGACACATTACTTGATCCTTCCCAGTAAGACATTATAATATATCTCAGTGAGGAATTCAGCCAACGAGACACATCCCTTCACTAAAGTGAGATATAGCCCATCCTAGGAACACATTTATCTAATCCATCTCAATATTACATTCTCACCCATCTTCAGGATATTTTATACCTATGGGACATGTCCCTTCACTAAATTCTGAAGTATTTACTCATAGGGACATTTATACATGATTCGTCTCAATGAGAAGTTATAATCCATCTCCACAATATGATTAAGATGTTGGATAGTCCCCTTTACCAAATTGTAACAGTTTCCCGTCTAGGTACACACTTACATGATATGTCCCTAATTGGTTGTTCTGATAAATCGCTTAGAGACATTTAACTTGAGATACATTCTGGTTTAACCATGGTTTACATCCTCCTTCATAGGGACTCACATACATAATCTGTCATTATTGTATTTTCTAATCTTTCTCCATGATATGACAAACCATCAATTCATTCCCATTCACCCATGTGTGACATCATCACTCCTAGGACAACCTAACCCAATCCATCTTAATAAAACATTCCGATTCATCACAATGAGAAATTAATCATACATTACATATCATTTCATACAAGTGGGACATATATCCTTAGAGGGACACACTAACTCTATCCATCTCTATTGTACATTCTGTTCCTTCTCCTTACGAAGTTAAAAATGTAGAATACAACCCTTCTCCCATGTGTGACATCTTGTCTCCAATAGACAAAAATATCTGATTTATATTAATAGAATGTTCAAATCCATATCTGTGAGATATTAAAATGGTAGGACATTACCTTTCACCCATGTGTGACATCTTCCGTCCTAATAAAACACAATCTAGATCTGACTCGATTACTTATTATGATACATCTCCAAGATACATTAATCCTATGGGACACTCCCCTTCACCCCAGTGTGACGTCATCCAGCATAGGTAAACACTTAACTAATTTTTTTCAATAGGGCAGTCTGGCCTGTCTCTATTAGACCTTAAACATATGAGACACACCCCATACCCCAAGTGTGACATATTACATCCAAGGATCACACATACCAAATCTATATCAATAATATATTATTCACATTCTATATGAGATTTTAATCCATTGGTGCATTCACCTTCACACGTGTGTGACATATTTCCTTATAGAGAGACAATTATCCACTTGAGCCATCTTAATAGGATGTTTTATTCATCTCCACAAGACGTTAAACCAATTCTTCAATCTATCTCAACATAAAATTCAGATATTTCATTACAATACATTAAACCTAAAACCATACTATAATGGAATTATGTTAATCCTATGCCTATACTACCCCCATAAGATGTTAATCTTGCACCCATATCTCTAAGATGATAAAATTACTATTAGTCTAAAATCCCTATCTTATGTAATAAAAAGTAGTGGAATGTGGTAAAACTTATCATAAATATTATTCCCCTATAATAAATTACCTCATTTTTTACATTGTAATCCTTGACTTCCATGACAACAGTGAAAAATATGATATATCCTCCAAAAGAGGATCATTCATAGGTACCCAACACAACAAATATCCATACATGCCCATATATACCCATTGTTACTACTCTCTTAAAAGAAGGTTTATACCATATTAAGAGAGTCTTAGTGTCGTGTACCTGTTTCCGCCTCAATATGTCATCGAGATTTAGTTCCATGAACATGAAATAATTTATGAGGGAGTCCTAGACTAGGAAATGAACTATGAGGTTGAATCAGTTGAAGGTGGAACTGTAATTGATTTATCCAATTTCAATAAAAGAGTATGAATTTCCAATGAATGTTATTAAATCCACCCACCTTTGGAAAGTGGTGATGTGGGGAAATAGAAGTTGTGTGTACAACGTCCTATATCCCTATTGAATAAATCATAAATATTTTAATTGGGTTTTTATACTTATGAAATTAAAAAAAATAAAAAGAACAAACAATTATAGATTAAAATAACCATTAAACTTTTGAAATCATCTCTTAAAACAAAAATTTACCAAAAATATATCAAAACACCTTTTTAGTTGAAATTAATCATTTAATTTTGTAATTTAATCTTTAATGAAATTATGGTGGGTAATTTCATACATATCACATAATTAAAAGAAATCTTTTCACACTATTCTAAAAGGTACCTCAATGATAAATGATTTCACTACAACCCATTTTTAATATGTCAAAAATGTGTCAAACTGAATTTTATATATAATATCATAATATAAAAATACATTTATAATTTTTTAAAAAACATGTATATGGATAAAGATTTATTTTTTACTGAATAAGGGAAATAATGTAATTTAAAAACATAATTTTTCATAATGATGAATGAAGAATGGCCACATTACAAGATATTTTCATGAATTACCATATGATAAGAAAATGGTTTTGGATTAATAAAAAATATAAAATAATTCCCTCAAGGGAAAATCAAACATAAAAATTTTATATAATGTAGAGATTGTGAAATAAACGCTTATCACATTAGAAACTTTTGGATCAGAATCCCCATGACTGAAATGATTTCAAATTAAACTATAAATACCATGTATATAAGGATATTAATTAATAAATATATCAAAGGATTGTTATGTAAATGAAAAAATATAAATAATTGGTGAATATGTAATATATCTCATGGAATAAAAAGTGATATGATAAACCCTTACTTCAGGCCTGACTTCCTTCGTACGTGTTTAAACCTCTAAAATAATAAATATATAATTATTATAAGTCAATTATAAAACTATTTTCAAATATATCATACCTCATATGGATTAATTATATTCATTTATTATCCTTTTCATAAAAATTTATTGTCAATTTCACTATATTGATTGGTAACAGTATAATTTTTCCTATATGTTTTTGTTCAGTAGTTTCTCTCATTATAAGTTAGTCATTGCCAAAAAAAGTCCATAATATTATCCATGGTTTTAATAAAACATTTTTTGAGAAAATATTTTTTTATAGTCATTTGTATGTGTTACATATTGGAAGAGGAAACACACCATTAATGGAGACGGTAGGTTGTAGGTATCCATGAACACTAATTCCATTTGTTGATGGGTAGAGTTGAAGAAATTTAATTCTTTTTTATCATTTATAGAGTCTTTATAATTTTTTATATATCAGATATATACATTAAATATATCCTTATTACATTCCATATAATGCATAGGTGAAAAATTACTCACATCGCTTCACGAGGTAGCAGTACACCGTACACACGAGTGGAAATTTCGTACCTCACATGAAATGGAAAGTAACAAGTTGAATTTACTATTTAAAATATATATATATATATATAGAATCCATATTTTAAGAATCTATGAATGGAGGTGATGGAAATCAAGCTACATTCCCTTGTCCGTCATACAAACATTCAACTATTTTGTTTCCCATTTTATTTAATAGGATAAAGATATAGTTCATGTAAATATGAAAATAAATATCACAATTTTTAATATTATTAGATTTTTAAATCATTGCTAATTAATAATAATGTAATGATGTAGACTGAGAAATAATATAAAAATCATCATATAATAACTTTACCTCTTCTTTAGATATCTCATTTATGTTGACACCAAAAAGCATTCTTATGATGTAATTATGCTAAAAATGGTCCCCATGTCATGGAGATGTATGAAAGGACAATATTTGGGAATATACTGGCCATAACAGAGGACTTTTTATGTGTGGAGAGTGGTGGATAGGGGTTTCCTTTTATAAATGGTGGAGAGGGAATGTTATATTTATTTTGAAAAGAACTAATTACACCAACATGTTTCTAATTATCTAATGCATAAAAATTATCTATACTAGAACCATTTATTATATATGATTAGAAAATATTATAAAATGATAATTAGATATGTCTTACATCATTTTAACCCCAATATGTTTATATAACACCTTGGTAACCAATTTTCACCTTTACCATGGTAAATAGTTTTTACTATTTTAACTATTTTTTCTGGTCAAAAAATAATTTTACCCGACTAGATAATATTCATTATGATGATTCTAAATATTTAATAGATTTTTCCTAATTGTGATGACATAAATTCAAAATTTGTGTTTAAAATTGAACCCACATAAGCGATAAAAAAATGATTTTCCAACTATTTTTTTTCATAAGTATAGAAAGTATAAATTTTTAAATACTATATGAAATTTATTCAATTAAATAAATTAGATTCGTTATAATATAATTAATCAAAAATAGTTTTTAAATAATTTTAAAAAAATGGGAATTGTAAATATATTAAACAAAAATTTAGTTTTCAATGAAAAATAATTTTTTCATCATTCAACAAAAATGAATCTTTTTTAAAAATGTAATAAATTAAATAGATGTTAATTTTGATGTGATTATTTTAAAAAATTAACATATTTTATCATATGAATTATATATATGAAAAAATCACTTTTATAATATGTTTTAAAATGTAACAATTTCACTTATTAGAAAAAAATATTGTTTTCATAATAACATTTATTTTTTTACTAAATGGTTTTATTTTTATTTCTAATAAATTGATTACAAATAAGAATTTGGGAACTATAATTTTCATAATTTATTAATTCATATTAATACCTAAAAAATTACTTTCCGGGTTATAAGAGACTCTTTTAAATAACAGTTATTTAATAGAGTATCACATTACCTTTGGACATTGTGTTACATGAATATTATGGTATCATAGATATTAAACTTATTAAAAAACAAATATAAGAAATTATTAGGATGTGACATTCTTCCCACCCTCAAAAACATTAATCCTTAAAATTTTATCAATATCTCCTCAAGAATATATTTTGGTGGTTATTAACCATAAGGTATAAAAGGTCCCACATCACATGTTCTATCTCTAGTTTTATCCAAAGAAAATTTCCTATCGAGCCATCCAATTAGTTTGTACATGTTATCTAGTGTATATAATAGTGATAGGGAATTTATATTAAAATAATTCATGTAAAATTTAAATTTCATCATATGTTATAAAATGTGTTGTGTTTGGAATGCACTTCTTTACAAAGGATTTATGGAAAAAACATTGACATTAGAGAGAATTGGATGAATTTCCATTTGGTAAGACAGAGAATCAAATCATTTTGTAATTTCAAAATGTCTGATATATCAATTTCTATGTGTCCCTTTCACATATAACCTTATAACAGACATACATGGTGATACATTTATGTATATGTGATCTCCCACTTGAAATTAAAAACATTTCATCCTGTTATCATCCTAGATATTTTTCCTACATCAAGATTATTTAATAAGGTTTTTAATAGCCATTAAGTATTATATTATATCCTTTACAAGTTCTAGGCCAACAAGCTTCCTTTCTCCAAATTCATCCCAACAAGTTTTAATGTGAAATATCTTTCCAAATAATGATTCATACAATTATATTTGAATAATTGAATTTATCCTATTATTATATTATAACTCAAACTATGGTAAATATTGATCCAAATTTACAAAAATATAATATAATGCAATATAAATATTTATTATAATGATTTAATACCCATTTCAGACAATCCATAGATTTTGGGTGATAAGATGTTATTTAAAAAATATCAATATCAATAGATTTGAGAGACATTTACATAATTTTGACCTACTGTATTGATCCTAATTTGAGAGAATTTAAATAGTAGAACCATGAAATATTAAAACATTATTAATATTAATTCGTACAAGACACAAAATATGTAAATACCTTTGTTTAATTTAAATGTGTAGATTTTGTGAGGTGATTAATAATAATCCATATCACATCATTCTTCCTATGAGTCTTTGGTTACCGTATAGCGAAGTCAGTATTTATATCATCCCATTTCCATGAATGAATTTGTAGAGGTTTGATGATTCCTATATGATGTTGTATTGAACATTAACTTATTGAAGAACTAAACCACTTAACACATAATTTTTTATTTTTTTCATCATGTCATCGCTGAAATATTGTTCCTTAAAATCAAAATATATCATTTTCAAACTACTATGTATAGATAAATTTTATATATGAGTATCATAAAACAATTACCTCTTCTGGTCAGGTATATAATTAAAACCTAACCACTTTAAAAATTATTTAATTCCATAAAACATTTTAAGTCTTCCAATTTTTCCTTATCATATAGTTTCAATATTATTCTCAATATTCTCATAATTAGGTTCAGAAATTTTTATCCTTTAAAAATATTTGGTTTTTTAATTATTTCAAAAATGATTTATCTCTCCCCTCCCATAAAAATTTCCATAACCATCCTTACTTGATCAATGAAAACATTATCCCTATCAATCCACTTTTTGGTCATAATTCCATTGTAATTCTTGTTTAATGGATTCACTAACACATTTTCATTTACTTGGTGGAATTATATTAAAAAATCATAATCATTGAGTAACATGTGCCACTACAATTTCTTTATGTTGACCTCATTTGATGTAACAATGTGTTTCAAACTCGTTCGATCCATGTATATCTCACATATTTATCTATAATGATAATGTATCTATATATTTGGAGGAAATATTACATATTCCAACTCATGATAATGGTTTGGACAATTTTATTTAATATTTCTCAATTTCAATGAATCATATTCAATAACCTCATCAAATAATATGTGGAAAAAATCAATCCCTTCTTTGATGTGCCATTATATAACACAAATCCATAATTTCCTTATGGAAGAGTCAAAATTGAATCGTTGACCAATATTTTCATCAATTCATCAATATATTATTCATATTCCTTTTTCCATATGAATGTAAATTTTTATTGTGTATTTTTGGTTAACAGGTTAGACAATAAATCTTTTTTATACATATCACTAATAGTAAACTACCTACCCATTATAACTATGTACCTTAGGTATATTTTTTGTTGTATTCCATTCATGGAAAACATTTTTATTCCCAAGATCAAATAATATCCCACAAAGAGAGTCTATATAGATATTAAAATAAATACACTAGATCCATAAATCAAACATTACAAATTTCCAATATTCCATGTTTTCTTCTTAGAGTCTCAAGAATGATCTAAAAGTTATTCTAATGGTCCTCATTTGTCATTGAATACACTAATATCCAACAAAAAGTTTTATATAGATATTAATTGAATAATAATATTATTAAATCCATAATTTTGGATGTTTTATTAGTTTTTTCAAATGGAATTACAATGAAATTTTAATTCCCATAACTCATTTTAACTTCTTTGTTCGGAATAACATAGTTATTTACTTTTAATTACAGATTCTAAAAATGAATGTCAATATTCAAAAAATATAAAGGTCTATGAAGCTGATTGTATATGTAAACATTTATATAGAGAGGATACCAGATCATTGTAAAAATAGTATTAAATTTACAATAGTCAATTCATAGCCTTATAGATCTATATTTATTTTTAGGGAGAAGAATATAGTCTTCATAATGTGAAACACTATGAAATATAATTCACTTATCACACAAATCGTCTAGTTTTTTCATTATCCTACTAACTCCACAAAGACCACTAAAATGTGAATTATGAATGTGAGTGTTAAATCAGATATTAAATAAATGGAATACAAAACATCAAAATATGGTGAATGACATGGTAATTTCTCTAGAAATACATCATTGTATTCTTATAAGAATTATACATCCTCAATTTGATGAATATCATTCCCAATAATTGATGTTGAATTATATTGTTCACTATAACACCCTAAAATTATAAAATGATAAATAAAATTTCAATATCATATGAAACATTCAATATTTATTTTATATTTAACTATATGAAGCACTATGGTTAGATTTCATTAAATGTAAGGATGAGTTTTATCGAACAACTATATAATATTATTGTTATTATTTAATATGAATATTTTCTCCAACAATTTGGGATAGAGATTAAGTTTATGATTAACTAAATAATGAAAATATATATTTTACATATTTTTATAGTCAATCTATTGGTTATATATAAAATAATATTTATTTAAAAGAGAAATAAATGGTTTCTAAAAAACAAGATTTTTTTCTAAAGGATGGTTTAATGAGGCTCTACGCATATAATTTATAATTAATTTTCAAAAAATTTTAAAATTAATATGAAAATTAAAAATATTTTTAAAACTATATTACCAAATTTTTGTAAGGGTGAATTGTTGGGATTTTTTTGAAAACTATTATTTTTTGACGAATGGTAAACATTAAAAAAATTAAATGAAATATGTAATTTATTTTAAGTAAATTATAATGATAAATTATATTAATAAATAAATTTAAATTAAAATTAGTTCATTTTTATATCCATTATTCCTATTTAGTTCATTGAAATAATTTTCATATTTAATTTTGATAATATAAGTTCAAAATCATTGGAACATTTTTATTTTAAAGCTAAATTATCATTACATCTATATGATTATTTTAAATTAAATCGTATGACTTATGTGAGATTAATATCGAAAAAATTATTTCTTATTGGGAATAACTATTATATATATTGCATAATATAGTCAAATTATTTATTGACTGTAATGATAAATGAAAATAGTAAGAATTAATTACTCCAATTAAGGTATAAAAAAATTATTAGGGAGTTAAACATAAGAGATAAGGTGTAAAATGACATACAATTTATAAAACACAAATTTAATTGCAAATTTTTAAAAAATTATAAAATTTTTCTACGTTTTTTGAGTTATCATGATACTATTTGAATAAAGTGGCCTATATAATAATTTAAGTTCAGAAAGAAAATTAACCTTTAATGCCTTTAATATATATAATGATTTGGGATGGGGAAACAACAAAATAGGTTTAGTTGTAAATATTATTTTTAAAGATAAATGTGTTATTTTAATCATTATATTTTATTATATATATTTTAGCAATGAAGCAATTCATTTAAATTATTTTGAAATTCCAATGTTGGAATTATTTAGTTAATAATTAAATAGAGTAAATGATACTGACAATATTGAATGTTATGTAAATTCAATAAATTATTAAGCTCCATTATTTTATTACATTACCATATAATGTGACACTGGTTTGAATGTTATATATTTAAATTAAATTTTTATTAACATTTTAAATGAATAATATCAACTTTGACATTAATGTTTTTTTATAATAATTTATAATTTATTTAATTACTTAAAATTAATAAAAATATTATCTTCAACCGTGTGACATATAAGTCTAAATAAATATAAATTTTGATCCTTATATTTTACATTTTTTTAAAATAAAAATACATACCCATAAATAGAAAAACTATGTTTGTGCGATTAAGATTAAAACAACATTTTCGAGCATTACATGTGTTTGTATTAAAATTTACATTACACACATATTGGATTATTATTTGATAAATTTGATTTAATATTTATAAATATTACTTATAAATTATCTAATAAAACTCATTTCAATTTTGGTTTTAAAGGATAAATTTATTTATTAAAAAAAATTTATAAGTAACCATGGAAAAAACTAAAATGGTAAAATTGAGTAAACTTAAAGAGTAAGGAATGATGAGATAAAATTTTTTTCCCTTATGGAGGTTTTTTACGACAAAATAAACCCTAAAATACATTATTATTCCATTTATGAGGAACTTGAGTTACGAGAGTCTTCTAAATAGTGAATACATTTGAGTATTTGAAAAAATGACCGTTCTCAATTATAAAAGGGCACTCAATCATCTCACATATCAAAACCTATAATCATATTTATTGACCAAAAAATGTGCAAATAACTTTTCAATGTTCATAAAATAATCCTAGAAACATTATTTTTGAATAAATTCATCCTTTGAAAGATTTTGTGCCATCAAAATAAGAGTACTTGCAGAAGAGGTAAGGTTCTTCATTAAGAATATTTATTTTACTAATTTTACACCATATGAAAATTTGATCAACCAATTATGATATAATATCACCATTAATTTCAATATATTGGGTTGTATTTATAAGAAGGTAATGATCCAAAACAATCCTCACTTCTATCAAATGGGTTATGAAATCATCGTTCGTGTGTACAATGGACTCCCACCTCACAAACCGATGTAATTCATATTTTCATTACCTACTATCGAGGATGGGTATTATGATTGATATAATGTATATATATGATATAAATAAAATAATTACACCTCTAGTGTCATTATATAATATATATATCATTTTAATTTATATTCATTGGAGACACGGTAACACCGCTCTTGTGTACGGAGGACTACCACCAAACAAGGTGATGTTATTCACCTTTCATTAACACTTTACGTGGAAGCTAATAAAGAGTTATGAAATTTAATTAATGTAATATACACGGAATAATTTCTATATCCATTTCATATTCGTATTATTAAAATAAAATATATCATTTTATTCTTTTTACACATAATGACGATAACATCATTCGTGTATGCGTGGACTATCATCTTCACAAAGTGATGCATCTCTCTTTCAAACACCACACCACATGAATGATTTAAATATATATACATAAATAAATAATAATTATATATGAAATTATGATATTTCTATAATGAAAAAATATTTTTTACACCCTTTTCATACCAATCATTGAAAAATAGAAAAATTTATTTATGTGTGCGTACGAGCTACCATGTCCACAATCATAACGTACATTATTTATCATAAAAATCATTCATGATTTATATTAAAATACTAATTGATATAAAAAATTAATAATTAATTATGATAATTATTATTTATTTATTTATCTTTATTATAAATGAAATAAATGAATCTTTCATGATGAAACATGCATGAGAAACCAAGGAAACTAAAAACCAAAAAGATAGAAATAACAAATGTTTTCTAATGAACAGATGATGATATTTTATAAAATAATCATATATGAAATTATAAAAATAATATTTTTCTATTATATCTTTAAAAATGGATTAAACCATTATACCTGAGGTAAAATCAAGATCAATCAAAAGGAACCGTGAGGTGAGGGATTTTATCTCAATTTATCTTCATCGAGGCATATTATAATTTTGTGAAAATAATATATTTTATATGATTTATATATATACAATTGGCATAAAATAACATGGTTAATTAGTTATTCATGTTATTCTATATTTCATTTTTGAATATTTCATTCAAGATGAATTTATTAAATAGTTACCAACTGGTATGGGATTTCATATCAATTTGCATTCCATTGAGTCTTATTTGTTATTCTGCCACAATTCATTTTTATGTTCTGAATATTCTTCCCCTTTGACATTTAATGTCATTAATATTTCATTATTTAAGTTATTTTATGTTTCAGTTTTTTTATTTAATCCAAGGGGATTTGGCATGAAAATAACCAAATGGTAAGAGTTATTGTGAAATTTAAATATCATAATGTGATTGTTAACATTATCCTGAAAGAATTACCTTATTTTAAGAATATTTCATTAGAAATATAATTTATCATAAAATCCATATTCATTTTTAATGGATTTGATTATATCTAAAACTATATGTGACATCCTGACCCGGCTCATCACTAAGAAGGTTGATAGACCGGTCGCCACATGGCCTCATGTGATCCTCCTCATACGCTAGAGGATACCGACTAGCAGGGATGGTAAAAGGATAGACAATGGGGAGCATAACACCTCTTATCGTTGTTGTGAAGTGGAATAATAGAGTAAATAACAATCAATACCTGAAGAAGTAAATAGAATTAATAAAGAATTGGAAGATAAATTTCATGTAAATGAACAAAACTAGCCAATGCCAGTTAAATCAGTAGATTAATGCATGACATGGTATTGATACGTGACAGAAAATAGAAAATAGAAAAAAATGATTTTTAATAAAATACAATGTTGGACTCAAGTATTGAAAAGAACTAAAAGTACAAAGGCAATCTCCTCATGATTCCTGGCCTCCAGCTCGATCATTTTTTCCCCACTCCTAGGTACAAGAAAACAACAACCCACAATGTCTCATGACCAATAAGGAAAGAAAGGTCTACTCGGGTCCCCCAGTGCAATGGTGGTCCATGTTGGGTGTGACATATAAATCTCAGCAGTCCGACACAACCGGTGTCTGGACCAATTCCGAAAGTGTGGTATATAAATATTAATAATTGTGCATGCATTGATAAATAAAGTAAGTAGTACAATGTAACCAAAAACTCATGTACTTACTTATGCCCTCTGCTGGTGTCTAATGATGTAACCAGTTCATTAATTAAGTAATTGCTATATTTTATTAATGGGTCAAGGGAGTCATATCCAGAACTAACTTCACCTCATGATAATATAAAATATTAAAGGTTCCAAGATGTAATAAGGCTACCAGTAATGATATCTATTTTGGGAGTTTCAGGGTAATAAGCAAGGTAACATACATCTCACATAACGCTAACTCAGTGGTATCTAAGTCTAGGTAAAAGATATGAGTGAAATCCAAGGATCGTAATCCACTGAATTTTATAATAATCCACGTAACAAGTCAAAATATTTTTCCTCCATGATAAAATGGGGCTACGTAATGAAAGGGCCTGCTGGGATTTAACCATGGCACCTACTTGTCAAATATATACCCAAGGAGTGTATCCAAGGAATCCTATGATGATATTCAGTAATAAATCCCACGGTAATAACCAGGAGAACATAATCCATGAGGGCCGCTAACCCAATATTATCTGGGTCTAGAAAATGGGTAAGTGAGTAATATAACAAGCATAGTCAAAGGCATTCCATGATGAAGGGCCTACTAAGTCCAAAGAGTGAATCCAATATAAAATGGGGTAATTAAGGATTATGTCGAAGAAGTGTATCCAAGGAACCTACTTGTCAATTTTGGATCCAAGGAGTCAATTTAAATCATATTGTAGTACTACATGGGGGACCCAACAGTACTATACATGGCATCTAAAGATAAAACTAGGATCGGGATATAGGTGAGTCATAACCTTAGCAAGTCAACATTGAATTTTTAATGGGGTACACTAGTGCTCAAGGTATTCTTTGATCAAGATCCTAGAAAACCATGAGTTTGACCATTCATACTTAATAAGGAAGTCATATAACAATTCATTTTGGTCCAAGCCTTTCCATCCATTAGTGTGGAATGGCCAAGTAGCATTGCAGCCATTTATTTATTAGTTCAGGCCTTTCCTTCCATTAGTGTGGAGAGGTCAAGTAGCATTGCAACCACATATTAATTATATCTATTATTGTGTATTATATAACTACAGTTCACTCATATAAATTCCATCAACATGGAATGGCAGTATGAACATGAAACCATTATTCAATTACTCTTAATAAGACTATGGGATATACTCATTATACTTTCTATTTCACATTTCACATTTAATTGTCAATTCATAAAACATACCTTGGGTTGGTAAATTGAGGAGCATACATGGTACATTCTATCATGTGATTCATAGGATATCTTAACAATTTAACATAGAGGGTCTTAACTTAATAAATGAAATTATAAGGCTCATTTGAATGGTTTCTCGAATATATAAAATCAATAGATATCTATTATGGAAAACATCCCACATGTTAAATCCAATTCAACACCGGGCCAATCACTTTGGCGGTGCCTTGGCCCATTTAATTTTTTCAAAAACATAATTATGTTTTTTTTAATTCCATTTTGGGACATTTCATAAATATTCCATATTT
The DNA here is from genome assembly GCA_963277665.1 of Viscum album. Lineage (NCBI taxonomy): Eukaryota > Viridiplantae > Streptophyta > Magnoliopsida > Santalales > Viscaceae > Viscum > Viscum album. Next base: position 900,430,607 of record OY728162.1, on the reverse strand, counting down.
CAACATAACATCAAGGAATAATAATTGTCAACACAAATGGTCAAGAAATCAAGGACTACCACCACTTTTCAGCTTCAAGGTAGCGCACCTCCATTAGAGGGGTTCTATTTTGAAATGAGTATATTGTTAACCTAAAAATCACTATTCAAAATCATTATTTAAAACATGAATCATAATGAAGTCATATTCAATAATAATTAAATTTAACCAATTCAATGCATCAGTTTAAATCTAACAAAAGTTATATAAGTAATCAAGTAATTCATTTGTAGAATTAGAGGACATGGAAAGGGACCCTACCTCATGTGGAACTAGGCCATTAACATTTTCCCTTGGCAGTTTCTAACTAAATGTTGATGCTCCCCCACTGAGTGTATGCATATCCACACAAGTGAAAGGACACCTAGCCTCTATTCACACTCCTACATGGCCATAATAATGAGCAAGAGGATCCTTACACATATTCTTATGTTTATACACCCGTCACCACTCACCTACACATGAATTTTTATATATGTACATGGGCCCAGCTATCCCCATACGTGTGTAATCACTACCATGGATATTTTTACATGTAATGGGGGAACCCACATACATATATTTACATTAAAATACATACACAAGCGAGTCTCCCTTGACATGGTTACTTAAACCGCAGGGAATAGCCAAATTGTACAATGCATAAAAAAGTAAGGAACCTTATAACACATATAGAGTCCAAAACTGATGGTGAGAAAACCAAAAAAGTGCATAAACCCTTACCTTTGGTGTCGGTGATTAACCAAAATGAGATTAAAGCACAAGGTGAAGTTCCACGCACTACAAGCAACATGTCGGGGATTCATAAATACCAAAATCCCCATAATTAACAATTTAGAATCAGTGTAGGAGGGAAAAACATACCATGAAACCAATTTGACAGAAAAAACCAATCGAATGGCCTTGCCTTCAGTGGTGGTTTTCAGAACATGGTCCTATTCACCCAAAGAGGTCATACATACCAACCTAGAATAAGAACAAACTAATAATCAGATCACCCCCAAAGACCTCGGGTTTGGCCAAACTATATTGGGGGACGATTATGTCAAAAAAAGGTCGAATCAGGGAGAAGGAAAAGGATAAAATCCTACCTAGAAGATTCATACATCGCACTAGTGGAAATTTTGGGAGAATCAGGGAAGGAGAAGAGGTCGTAGGATATGGGGTCATGCACGATGAAGGGGGAACCACTTTGGGGTGATGCGCGCAGTGGGTAGGGAAAAAAGGGGGTGAGGGAGATTGATTAAATTTTAATTTGATTTAAATTTTAAATAAATTAATTCTTTAAAACAACCTGACACCAGGGTTTGGCCCACACAGTTTGCTGATCTATGTGAAAATCATGTGATGTCTTCTTCATCTAAGACACAACCCCCACAGGCTAGCACACAGTTTAAAAAAATCGTGCTTAGCTCAGACGTAATGTAATAGCCCCTCTTAAAAAGGGGTCGCACTGTTACCTGAAGTGGGCCACATGGTTTAGCAAACTCTGCACAATTTGTGTGGCCTATAATGACATTTAAAACATTAATTCTTTCTGGTACGACACTCTTGATACTTATTGATCCACTTGGAGACTTCTTAGGCCTCCCTTCAAGTCCGAAAACAAAACGTATAAGTTTTCCAACACCCAAAGTTATTTTTTAATGGTAGTTTTTAAAATTGACCCACCCAACAATTGAATAAAGATAAAACCATTCATATTTTAATCTAGTTCAAAAAATGGTATTCTACAATCTACCTTCCATAAAAATTCTCATCCTCGAGAATCTTTCTGGAACAAGGTAAACATCATCCGACCAACAAGGGTCATGAATTTTCATTTAAAAAGGCTGCATTGCATTACCAACACCCAATGCACGTTAAGAATTTCCAATGAATTATACACCTAAGCATTTAAAACCTGATCCGAAGTTAAAAGGTGAACTTAATCAAATATATTGAGGCAAAATCACGTCATATTATCAGTAACAATTGACTGATGGTGCTTCCCACCATATGTATTAACTTATGGAAGGGGAAATCCCAAGACACGGTACCTCCACTAGTCGAGTTAGATTTCATAGAAGATACCATAGACCTTAAATCCCAACATTACTTCACCTAGAAAAGTGCATTAAAACAGTTCCTTACCACCATAAACAATGAGCTAAGGAAGAGATAATTAATAGAGCCACTTGGCCAACGTATCTCGAAGATATACAACTTAGACGACCGACACAAACCAAAAGGAACCGCAGGAGTTTGTGGGTTCAACCAAGGATTTCCTATGTGGTTACCCAGAAATTACTCAGGGCATTCCAAGCCTCGATAAGAACCATGCTTTAGTGTGTAATAATGACAAAGATCATTCAACAAGATCAACATCTTTTTGAAGATTTAACATGGTGTAAGACTGACACTCTCTTAGTGCATCAAGGATGATTTCAAGATAGGGGACAAGGCCATATCATAAGTAGAGTAAAATAAGATGATTTAAGATGGGGTTTCCAGTCAAAAACACCTATAAATTGGATGATAAAACAGTTGAACCAGTTCAATGTCATTCTTCCAAGAAAGAATTTACACTATTTAAGACTTGTAATCCTCATGCGTATTCATGCAATAACCAACCATTTACCAATGTTACTTTTTAGTTTGTTCTATATCTACATGTAAGGAAAAATTTACAAGGTTCAAAATGACACTAACCACCTAAGTAGTCTCATATTTTCCAATGGGTGGGAAACTAACTACTCATAAGCATGCTAGATTATAACAACGAGATTGGCGTATCAAAATACTTGAGTCTTTCTAAAATCATTCCGAGTATTGGGATGGAACTGAGTCATTAAATATCTATGTCACTCTACTTGGAGATTACCCAAGGCCATACTCAACAGTACATGAATATTTATTTTGGAGTCATATTTCCTCAAAAGACCATTTTCATGGATGACGCCATACCAAGTCATCCTTCACTAAGAAGAAGAGAGGTACAACTGACCTATGAAGTGTCTGGCCATGCCTGAGGCATATCTAACCAGCTGAAAAGAGCATTATTCAACGATCATGACCATTACAAGGTCAATAAACACATGACCAGCCATTCGAACAAGGGTTTCATTGGAAATGGTAAGTCCTACTCTGGATAACAGCACTGAATGGAACCAATGGTGAGAAAATTCAAAACATTAGAAATCCATTTATGTTCTAAACAAGTTAACTACCACGAGTTCGACCCTTATGAAGAAAAAGTTTCAACTAGTTCATGTCAAACAAAAGTCTCTAGTCTTAAAATAGAACCATATAGCTATTGCTAAGGAATAGAATGCCTACAAAAAGTAATCACACTTCTGTTCCCTGGCATCTTAAAGGGAAGTTTGAACTATCCTTACACGAGGGTTTCAAATAGGGAAATCCATTATAAGTTCCATTTACAAGCCTCTTATATTTAATCAAATTTAACATTTAATCATCAAAATAATTAATCAAAACATAAATGTACCATTTTTAAATAAATTAAAATATACTTTATTTTAATTAATACACCAAGGGAAAAACATGAATGTTTTATAAAACATTCTTTTTAAACATTTTACATTAGTTGACCTCCATTAATTTTTAGGAAACTTATAAAAATAAATTCCTTTTAAGATGATAAGGAACCCTATGAGGGTCTCATTTTAAATAAGTTAGGTTCTCTAGATGAAAACCCAATAGATATCTAAAAAATTATTATAATTTAAACACCCAAATGGGTTTTCTCATAAAAACATTCCAAAACTAAACTACATGGGTATAGGTGAATTTTAAAAGATAACCATTTAATTTCACATCAACAATATACATCTTCCACATTTATAAGAATTTCACAAAGCATCATTAAATTTCATTAATTATGGTTTTCCTTTTCCCAATTCATGAATGGCTCATACACTTCATGGATTGAATGTTGGCTCCCCTTAATCGATAACAATGTTAATTCAGAATTTAACATGGGAAGACATAATGGTCCAATTTATATGGGCGTCCATCTACCGACCTGCAAAGTGCCCATACACATTACTGTTTGGAATTTCTCTTCCTTCACTCAAACCCAACATAATTTAGAAATTGAATTTAGCAACCTTTTTTAGAATGGATCAATTCCATGAGTTACCTTTTCCCAGGTATATGGAGCCCCTACACCTAACAACTAAAAACTAGATCCTGTCATAATCGCAAACAATAACTGAGCCCATGAAACCATTTACATATGACTAAGTAATCTAGAATATCACAATAAGAATCTAACATAGAGTAAAAAAAGATAAACTCGCAAAAGCATGGAAATTTAATCAAATGAGCATGCTTTAAAGAGTAGTAAAAATAGAAGGCATGATAATTTATTACTTAAAAATTTATAAATCTAAGCATAAAATAACAATATGGCACAAAATAATACTTAGTTTCCAACCTACTAAGGAATCTATATGGCATGGCATATATGCATGACATGTGAATTTCTAAGTTCCTGATATGATGCATGTATGTTTTATCCTTTGCATAATCGGACAAGGTTAATATTCATAATTCCATAAATCATAAGAAACAGAATGTACACCAATCACACTTGGTGAAATCATATCAATTGTAACAACAAACAATATAATACAACAATCCAAGCCCTGACCACTTGGTCATTCCCCATACATGGGGCGATCAGTCACAATCACGAATATTAACCAATTACTGACACTTTTTGAGTCTCCGGTCTACCAACCCAAATAGTTAGACAAAAGGAAAAACCAACTCTTATACCAATTTGTAACGTCCCGACCTAGGTCACGAGTAAGACAATGGCTGGACCAGTTTCCACATGGCATCAAGAGTGCCTCCACATACACCAATGGCTTCCGACTAGTAGTGTTGGTTTAAGGATAGTCAATGGGGAGACTATACCCTCTTATCAAAGTTGTGAACTTGTATAATACAATAAATAACAATCAATAGTGTAAGAAATAAATGTAATTTACAAAGGAATGGAATACAAATTTCAAATAATTGATCAAAAGTGTCCAATGCGAATAAATACAATAGATGAATGCATGACATGGTATTGATACATGAAAGAATGTCTAAAATAGTACAGCATAATTTTTAATGCAATCAAATGTATGACTCATGTAAAGAAAAGAACTAAAATCACAAAGGGAATCTCCTGGGGCAATCTGAGCACCGACTCAGTCCTTTCCTCCAAACTCCGGGGTATAGGAAAACAAAAACCTGTAAGGTACAAGGCCCGGGGAATAATAAAGGTCAACTTAGGTACCCAAGTGCAATGGCAGCCCGAGTAGAGTGTGATATATAAATCCTAATAGGATGACACCACTAGTGTCTAGCCCAATCCCAATAGTGTGGTATATAAACATTAAATAGTGTCCAAGCATGCATAAATCAAGTAGTCAATCCAATGTAACCAAAAACTCATGTACATGCTTCATCCCTCAGCAGGTGTCTGAACATTTAACCAGTTCAATAATTAAGTAATAACCATTTTATGTTAATGGGTCATGTGAATCATAGATAGCACTAACATCACCTCATGGTAGTATAAAATATGTAAGGTTCCAACATGTAATAAGGAAACCTGATTATTATATCTGGTGAGGTAGATCTAGGGTAATAAAAAATTAATGTAGATATCACGGAATGCTAACTCAGTCATATATGAGTCTAGCTAAGTAAAGACAGTTTAATCCAATCAGCGTAATCCAAGAAATTTCACAATAAGTTATGTACTTATTCCAAGGTGTTTCCTCCAAGATAAAATGGGGTTATGCAATGATTGGGCATGCTAACTTTAACCATGGCACCTACATGTCAATGTAAGACCCAAGAAGTGTATATAAGGAATCCTATGATGATATTTAGTAATAAAGTCACAAAGTAACATCCAAGGTCACATAAGGTATGAGTTTCTCTCTCCCATTAGTATCTGGGTCTAGCTAAGGGGTAAGGGTGTTATCCATGGAGTGTAGTCCAAGGCATTCCATGATGAGGCGCCTATCGAGTCCAAAGAGTGCATCAATGGTAAAATTGGTCTAAGAAAGGATTGGGTACATGGAGTGTATTCAAGGAAGGTACTTGTCAATTCTTGATCCAAGGAGTCTATCCAAGGCATATTGTATTACTACATGGGGGTCTAAAGGTCGTATATCAAGCATAGAAAGATAAGAAAAGGAATGGGATCTAGGAGAGTCTTATATTAGCAAGCCATATTTGAATTTGGAATGGGGTACTCGAGTTCTCAAGGTATTCTCTAATCATAATCCAAAAAAATATAGAGTCTAACCATTCCTATTTAATAAAGAAGTTATATAATATTTCATTTTTTCAAAGTACTTCCATCGATTAGTGTTGAAAGGTCAACTAGCATTGAAAAAATTTAATAGTTGGTTCAATCCATGCATTCTATTTGGGTAGAGAGGTCAAGTAGAATTTCAACCACTTATTTATTAAATCCATTAAACCATATTCAATAATTAATGATCACTATTCTTCCTTCCATCAAGATTTCAAGGGGTTCTACAGACATGAAACCATTATTCAATTAATATTAATAAGGATAAGTGATATACTCCTCATACAATCCAATTCACATTTCACATTTAATTATAAATTCAAAGAACATACATTAGGAGGGTAAAGTGATTAGCATAAATGGTACTTCATATCATGTGATTCATAGGATATGTTTACCTTTTAATATAGAAGGTCTTACCTTTGTAAAGGTCATGCCAAGGCACACCTGAATTGTGAATTGAATGTTTCAAAACAAAATACAACAATTATGGAAAACATTTCACCAGTTAAATCCAATTCAAAAAATTTCCAAGAACATAGAAGGTGGCTTGGCCCTTTTTATTATTTAAAAAATGTTTCTATGTTTTTATAATTCCCTTTGGGCCATGTCTTAAACATGAAATACTGTAACATAACATCAACTAATAAGAATTATAAACATTTCATGTCAGGAAATAAAGGTTTAACTACTTATTTTTTCAACATGACAGCAGCACAACTCAATTGTAAGGGTTTTATTAGGAAATCATTATATTGTTTACCAACAAATCAATATTCACATTCAGCTATTAAAACATGAATCATACTGAATTCATATTCAAGAGGTATTAAATCTATCCACATTAGTCCATTAGTTTAAATCTAAAAAAATTATAGTACGTAATTAAGTAATGCATTTATATAATTAGAGGACTTAGCAAGGGACCTTACCTCAAGTGGAACTAGGTCGTCCACTTTAGCCCTTAGTGCCTTCTAAATAATGGATTCTACTCCCCCACTATGTATATTCACTTCCACAAACGTGCTAGGACATCTATCCAATATACACACAACCACATGGCCACAGGAATATAGAAGATGATCCTTAGACATATGTGTATGTGCATATAGTAGTCGCCACTCATCTACGCATGCATTTTTATAAATATACATGGGCAAAACTTGCCCCAGACATGTGTTATCACAGCCATGGATATTTAAACATGTAATTGGGGAACTGACATATATATATTTACAGACCTATGCATACACAGACAAGTCTCCCTTATCATGGTGAATCGAAACCACATGAAATAGCCCATCGCACTACTCAAAAAAAAATGTTCCTCATAACACATAAAGGGACAAAAAATGATGGTGTGAAAACCAAAAATGGGCATAAATCCTCACCTAGGGTGTCAGGTATTAAACCAAACTAGATGAAACATAATTTCAAAGCACTACACACTACAAGAAACATTTCAAGGACTCATAAATACCAAATATCCCATAATTATCAAGTGACAAACAAAGAAACAGGTGAAAACCTTACCCTAAAACCAAGATGATGGACTGAAACCACCCGAACGGCCTCTCCTTCAGCATCAGTTGTCGGAAAATGCTTTAAAACACCTTCATATGTCACATGCACCAACCTTGAACAAGAAAAAACTAAGAATCAGATCATCCCCAAAGCCCTAGGGTTCAAAAGAACTACACTGGGTGAAAATTATGTCAAAAAATGGCCAAAATTACATAGATTGATAAGGACAGAATCCAACCTTGGATATTAGGTTTTCGAACCAGTGGAAATACGGTGATAATATGTGAGGATAACATGTTCTAGGATATGGGGCCGTGCATGACGAAGTGGGAACCCCTTTGTGGTTCTATGTGCTACAGGTCGTGGCAAAGAGGCGGTGAGCTAGGGTGATTAGATTTAAATTTGAATTTATTTTTAAGTAATTTAATTCTTTAAAACAACCTATTAGCAAGGTATGACCAGCAAGGATTTCCTAACCATGTGCAAACTGTGTGGCATCTTCTGCCTCAATGAAACACCCTGCAAGGGCTAGGCACATTGTTTGGGAAACTGTGTGCCACCCATACGTAAAGTCATTTCCCCTCTTAAAAAGTGGTCACATGTTTACCGGTAGTGGGCCACACAGTTTAGTAGATTCTATGCAAACTGTCCACCCTCCACTGAAATTTAAAACATGACATTGTTTAAGGTCCAGCACTCCTGAAACATCTCATGCCACTCGAATACTTCACAGGACTTCACCCAAGTCAAAACAAACTCATATAAGTGTTCCAACACCTGGAATTAGTTTTGAAGTTCAGTTTTTTAAATTTACCCCTCTAGAAATTTCAATTGATGAAAAACTATCATATTTTAGTCTGGAAAAAAGAAATGTGATTCTATTTTGTATTCCATTTTAGCATATGGTGTTTACATTGAATATTAATTTATTTATTGGGGAAATATGGAAAATTATGTATCCTTTACTATAAATAGATATTTTATAAGGATTATTTTTTATGAATTAAAATTATTAATCAATACATTTTTATTTTTTTTGGAAATGTAGTATACTAGTTTGGGACTAGTTACTGTAAGCCCCTTGATGCATCGGTAGTCTCAGGAGAGTAACCACTTTTCTCTATCAGATATGTTTCTTCCAATTGACATAAAATATCTTCAAGATTGATCCTAAATGTAAATATCTTGATAATGGATAATGAAAATTCATATGTTCAGAAATATGAATTCCAATACTAATTGTATTCCATGAGATTGTTCAATTAGTTATAACATCTATTGTCATTTTTTCAAGATCATGTAATTTTTTATTTTGAATTATTTGATCATTTTTATTCCAATAAAATAAAGTTAACGGTCTTGAAAAATTTAAATGTTATTCAATTAATTAAAATTCCATATTGGTAATTACTTTTCTATTCACGAATTCACAATTATAAAAGTAATGCATGTTCAGTTATATATCATTACATATTGATTTTTCTACAATTATCGATGAAATATTCCATGGTAATTAACCCTTACTGATCATTTAATCTCAGACTAATTTTTTTATGATTCAACATAATATGAAGAAGATATCTTTGAATGAGTTTTAAATGATTCATTTTATTTTCTATTATCATGTATTATGTTTTATTTTCTATTCCAAATGTATTTTTATTATCATTTTTATATCTATTTCTCCAAAACTAATAAAAGAAACTTTCACATCCAGATTATCCCCATTGTATCTATACAAATGCAACAATGTAATACACTGACACTAGAAAACATGGGTGAAGATAATTATAGTTGGTATTAAAGGAAATTTAGTAAATTCTATAGGATGTACATTAAGTAAAACATGGATTCAGAAACATATACCTATGATATCCATTAAGGGTAATTATACAAGAACATCCAAATGTTTTTGTAAGGTAGAAATTATATGGGTTTTCCAAGTAATAAATCCCTATATATACATTATAAGTTGACATGGTTCAAGAAAAGAGATATATAGGGGTAATAAATAAAATAGTCTATATTGCGCAAGAAGCTATTTGTCACATGGTGAATGACTAAAGCCCTTCTTATGTACCTGTTCAGACACTTCTATGGGATTGTCTTAGGATAATTTGTATTTCCTGTACAAACCATTATGATAGATATTAATGTAAATATATCCCTAATGAATCCAAATTTTATGATTATGAGATAAAAATATCATGAAAGTTTAATTTTTGTTAATTGTTACACCATATTTTGAATTATATGTTTTGATTCATAATTTTATTCGCTTCTATAGTATATGCAATATTTTATTAATTGTGACTAGGAAAATTAATGGAAAATAGATTATTAGACATAATACCAATGTTAATAATGATAATTTCCTTGATATTTTTAAACCAATATTTCAAATGGAAGAACTATCCAAAACATTCGCATCATATGAGGATGTAATATCTTGTTTTAAAAATACATTGAAAGAATTCTCTATGTATTATGTCTTTGGAAGGAATCATGAGAAAGATATGATGGATGGGGAAATTTTTTAAAAAGTAATTAAGATAATTAAGGCTTTTTTCTACATGTGATAATTGTAGGAAGAAAAAACATGGTACTTTTGGAAAAGGAGTGGGAGTTTTCTCTAATGAAAGAGATAAAGGACAACATGTTATTGATTTCAAGGAAATTGTTTTTCCCAATCTAAAATGATTCAAATATAAATATATGAGGCACTATGAATTAATCGAATATACCTCAACTGAAGAGAATGGAACATGATCAAGATAATATTATTACCATAGAGATAGGGGAATAACTAATGTGCATGTTTTTTGATCGGTATATTTCTCATTTGAGTATTTTATCATCAATAAATTTGTTATAATAATTATGAATGGAATTTTGCTTGTTCTATAAATATTTTTCTCTATGGATTTGAAAGTATAGGTTAATCGGTATCGATGATCAAGAAAAATTATTCACTAAAATTTTCACCTTCATTAAATACATATGATTGAGGAATCTGGGTCCTTAATATGGTCCAGAAGTTTAGATAGTGATCTGGGATTAATATATGAATGATATGAATAATGTAAATGGGATAGTGATGAGTACTATGGAATTAATTAATGATTTATTAACAATGTGTCTTATACTATCATTGATGGAGTCTAAAGAATTTTTGGATTTAAATAATATAAAAAAGAAAATATGTATTATTAAAAGAATAATTAAAAAAAATATTTTTCAACAAGTTTTTATGGTAATTTATGTTATTAACCTGTTTTAATAGAATACTTGATAAAGATATTCACATGTTTTTAATGTACCTGCTAAGATCCACTTCATGTTGTTTTAATATTAATGGTATGTTAATTTTGAAAATTTTCTGGACATCATTCTAATGCATTAGAAATTTATATATTGGAAGTTTCATAATGTTATCCATTTTTTAAATGGATAAATTTTAACATTGAAATAAGTTTTAAAAAATAATGTATTACCTCACAGTATGAATATTTAAGCATTTTGGATAATTATTTGCAAAACAAATTGTTTTTTGGAAAATAGTTAGAGGAAGAAAAATGGACAATTTACTATATTATTGATATTATGTTCTATTAAGAAAAAAATTATGTTCTTCAGGAACAAAATAACAGAAGTTTATGATATTTATGTTGAGGTAAGAGATATAGTGTAAATATTTGTAAATCATAGCCATGAGAAAAAATTATGCCTATGAAATAAAAATATATCAAGTTAGTAAATTCCATTATATTCAACGAGAGTGAAATAATTCTACATATTTATGAAAGGGTAATAAAAACAATAAAAAATCCTAGTACCATCAGTCTAGTATGTAAATATACATTTTAACACCTCTAGTTTATGGATTTATGTATATTAACTTCTTCCTAACCATGTCCTACATTTAACTACATTAGTATTTTTGGGTTAGTTATTTCATCCATGTTTATTACTAAATTTCCCACCCATGTTCCACATCATGGAAGTATAGTTGTCTTATTATTATGTATGACCCTTCAAACTTCCATTTCTCTCTTATTAAGTGGAATTTTTACTAATACTTTTACAATTTGTTTTTTTCAATAACGGTATTTTAAAATTTCAAATGAATTATTATTATGTTCAAGTTTATATTTTGAGAATGCAATTTATTTAATGGGTGAATAATGTAAAACCATGAAATAATAAAATAATAAAATTTTAATAAATAGATTATGAGAAGAAAATATTGTGTTTATCTTTAATCACATGAAACAATATATTTAAAATGTGTTACATAAATGAAATACTTTTACAGAATGAGAATATATTATTATTATTTAACATGAACATTTTCCGATATCTATTTGGATTGTGGATATGAATTAGAATAAATAGCATTATAAAATATATAATTTACACACTTTTATTATTTAGAAATCTATTCTATATAAAATAATAACCATTTAAAATATAAATATATGTTTTCTAGATCACATAAGATTAGTTTTATAATATTTTTTAAATAAAAAATGTAAAAAAAAAATTATAATTTGATATTATAACATGTAAATTATATTTAAAAAAATCAATCCTTTATTATAAAAATAAACCAAAATTAAATTTGGTTGAATATATTGGATTTATCTAATTGGTCTTATTTTTTTATGAACAATTTATAATACTATATTTTTATGGATAACTTCCTTTATTGTTTAATAATTTATATTGTCAAATTATTTTTCAAAATAGTTTTAAATTAATATTAATTTAATATCATATCTATTAATTCTATTTAGGACTTTTTAGTTATATTATTATTCTATTAACATATAAAAATGTTGTAAACTTTTGAAAAGTTTCTCTTTAAATCCCCACTTTCTCATCGCATCTAGGTAATTAATATTAAAATAAATTCTACTAATATTGTATTTGGAATTTGGTGAGATGGATTCCTTATTTGGAATCAACATAATTTACACAATCTAATAAGTTTGACAGAATTTCTTTATAATATTTATAACTTATTTAAATTTAAAATTATTACCACAATTAATGTAAAACAAGTTTATTAGGAGTTAAACAAAATAGTTCAGGGGTAAAATGACCAACCGACATATCCAAAACCCATATTCTAGAAATATTTTGACTCTTATCACCTTATTACCTATTTTTTCGAGTTATAGAGACACTATTATAGTAATATGATATATATAATATTTATATAAAGAAAAGGACAAAAAAGATTACCATCCTTGAATTTCATATCGACAAAGCATTGGTATAGGGAAAAACAACATTGATTCAGTTATAAATATTTTATTTAATAGTAATTAATTTTTTTCATGAAAAATTATTATTAATTTTTTATATTTGAAATAATTACTTTAAATACTTATAAATTCTAACATGTGAACTATTTAGATAATAATTAAATTGAATAAATGATAATAAACATATAAAATTTGATTTCACTGGAATGAAATATTAAGTAAAATTTATTTTCTAGTTCATTATTTAATGTTAAACTAGTTTTACTATAATATATTTGAAATCTATAATTTAATTGGTATTTTATATGAATAATTTTAATATTTTCATTAATTTTATTTTATAATAAATGACAATTTAATAAATGATTTAAAATTACTAAAAATACTACCTTCTCATTTATCATTTATAAGTGTCAATAAATATCAAATGTGTTCCACTAATGGAACATTTTTTCTTATATAATTACTATATTGACACCCTAAACATAAAAAACCATCCTAATGCATTTTAGCTTCAATCAATGTATTTACACATTACATGAATTTATAAAAAAAATTAATTTTTTACTAACAACAAAATTTTATTCAAAAAAATTGATTTAATAATTCAAGTCATTATGTATAATTTTTTTAATAAAACTCATTTTAAATGTTTTCTTAAATTATTAATCTCCACAGTAAATAAAAATATACAGGTTATCATGGTTAAAAATAAATGGAAAAAATTGAACAAACTTAATGATTATGGAATTAAATTACAAAAAAATTGGTCTTTTTTTTGATACAAATGTTCTTATAAAACACATCACCCCATAAATAATTATTTAAAATTTTAGGCACATGAAATTAAGGGAGACCTCCCAATAGTGAATAATTTTGGGTATTTAAAAAAAATCCACTCTACTAAATTATACAAGGGGACCCTCTCCACTAACTTATCCAAATTTGTCAAGCTATTTCTTTTGACTAAACCCTGACCAAATAAAATTAAAAATTAACTCCCCTTATATTATAATTATTATTTTATTCAAAAATCCATTCTAAGTATTTAGTGACAAAATAAGTAGTATACTTGAAGAAGATGGAACATTCTTCAACGAGCGTCTTTCTTTTACTTATTTCAAAACCTCCACCAATAGTTTATTAAAAATACTAATATAATATATTCAAAATATTATATGTAATGGGTTGTTTTTTATTATTATCATGACCTAAAAAATATCTATTTCCATAAAATGAGTTTTGAAACTATTTTATGTTTTCACCATTGAATACTGCCTCACATATCGATGTCATTCATTTTTTTTCATTGACTCATACCATGGAAGGGAATTATCATAAATATAAATAATATTTGTGATATATATATATATATCATAATTATAAATATTTAGTAACTATATAATATAAACCTTATTATATTCCATTTTTATGATACATAATATGGTGGCTCATGTGTACAGAGGATTTCATCCATGTGAAGTGATGTGATTCATCATTTAGTAGCACATTAAATTAATGTGATACAATGTATTGTTAATTATTATATATGATAGAAATGAAATGAAAATGATATTAATGAAATATTAATAATTACTAATAGATAAATTATCATTCTATTTTTTCACACTTAATGTTGATACTGTTGTTCATGCATGTGTGGAGAAGAACCCGCATTAAGCAATGTGACTCTTTTCATCATCACCAAAAATGAATGAAATGTTTATATACACATAAATAAATACTAAGGAATATATATGATATTATGATCATTATAAAAATATATAATATTAATTATACACCTTCCATATTAATCATTGAATAATTTAATACAATACCCATGTGTATGTACGACCAACCTTCTCTATGATCGTAACATACTTAATTTTTCATAAACATTATTCATGATTTGTTTTAACAGTATAATTTATATAAAAACATGATATTTGTTTCATTATTATTATTCTGTAGATGATAAAACTACATAATTTTCATATGAATGAGATATTTCCTAACAAAAAATGCATGAGAAACCAATGCATTTACCACCTGAAATAATGTATATAATGAATTATTATTGGCTAACGAATGATAATATGTTATAAAAGGATCATATATTGTATCATAAATATTTATATTGATCTATTGTAAATTAATAACATTCTTAGAAAAACTATTACTGTTGATAATGAACATTGAATCATAAATAATCTTAAGCTAAGTTATTTTATCTCAATTTCTCTTTATTAAGACATGTTGTAGTTATAAGCACCCAATATCATTTATATTGTTTGAATTCTAATATCAGGAATAATTATTAATTAATTGTAGATTATGTTTCAATTTTTATTTTATCATCCAAGGGAATTTTACTAAAGATACAAAGTGGTAATAGATTTCATCTCAATTTACATTTCATTGGGACTTATTTTTTATTATGAACCAATTCACTTTTTTTTTGTTTATATAATACCGCTTTAACATTTATTATCATGAGTAATTTATTCTCAAGTGTATTTTATGTTTGAATTTTAATTTTTTCTTCCATGGAGATTTAACTTCGAAATTACAACATGGTCGTAGTTATTTTGAAGTCTCACATTCTCTTTATTATTGTTAACCTTTTATTGAAATGGTCACTTTCCAATAATCATTTTTCATTGGGAATTTATTTTTTCTTAAATATTAATATATTTTTGTGGGGGAAATGATTATTTCTTAAATTGTATACAATTTTTACCAGTGTTTCTTACATTTAATGTTATTTGATTAAAAAGGAAAATATTGGTAAACACGTATCCTTTATTCAATAAAAATATTTCATATATAACATTTTTCATGAATTACAATTATAATTCAATATATTATGAATGATTGGGACATGAATTACATGGGTTGGGGACTAGTCAATACAATCCCCTCAATGCATCAGTAATCTCATGAGATAATTTACTTATCCAAATTAGAAATGATTCTACCCACATACACAAATTGTCTTGATGATAGATGATGAAAGTATCTATATTGAGGATAGATATTGAATGTTCGGATTTCTAACATTATACATTCCACTATTATTGATATTTCATGTATCAATTCTATTATCCTAAATAATAATTATAAGGCCCCACCCTTAAAAATTACTTAATCTTGAGTTACTTCAAGAATGCACATTGAGGATCTTTTCAGGTTTAGAGTTTTAGAGAATTAAATCATAAAACATGCATTATATTCCACATTTAAACAAAGTGGTTACATAAAATATAGTACTCATTTTTCCAATCAACGGAATCATATTTAAAATAAAACATGGATTCTTTCTTGAAACTTCCTTGACACTATCATCACATCATGTACCTTTCCATTGACCTATGAAAAACATTTCAAAAACATGGGATGAGCATAAAAAGCACAGTAAGGGATATAAAAGTATGATATGAAAACATTATTCCATATATGAAATAATACTTTACTCATAAAACATAAGCATTTTAACATACCTCATCAAATCATGTATAAATCATAGAAATCATAAGACATAAAGGTAACTTGAGGCATTCATAACATTCTTACGTAGGGAGTAACCCTCATGGTTACGTTGAGAATACCCATCACAGTATATTCCCTAAATATCTTCGGAGAAACCTTATATTTTAACTCCTTCGCGTTACCCAATTCATTGGAGAGCTATATCGGGCTCACCCACCCTTAGTTTATCACGGAACCACCTGTCTTCATAACAATGCCCAAGAACCATAACATAATCTTATCACGTAAAACATGCATAAAGGAAACTTAAAATTTCCACATTTCAATGAAAAGATATCAATACAACACATTGATATAATAAAAACATTATAAAAACCATTTTCAATACCAAAATAAAAGAAAATTAATACATGGTATTTGTTTTTAATTTTAAAAAAATTTAGGTTATGGCTTGTAGAGGAAGCCGAAACTCAAATAATGGTCACAGTGGCGGAGAAGTCATTGTCGCCGCATATGTATGACAAAAAAACATTCCTTTTTTCATTTAGTAAAACGATAAATATAAAAAAGATTCCTTTTGAATAGTGTAAAATTCAAAGGGGTTTATACACCATATAAAAGAAAGTTGTGTATAAAACAAAAAGATGCCTCAATGAATGGAGATTGAGACAAAGTCCCTTACCTCATGTCTAACATGACTTGATTTCTCTTTAATCTCCTGAATATTAAAATAAAGTTAATTTATACTTGCTTCAGAACCTTTTTCAAGTTTATTATTACTTTTGTATAACTTATTTCCATGTTATAAACGTTATGTAATCATTTAATTTAATAAAGTTCATTTTGTCGATATTTGGTACTCAAGTCAAAAATGGACCTCTTACAATTACATGTTGCTTATGTGGCCAAAGGTTCATTATATCCAGAATTATATTCATTATTTGGATGTCATATATATCATATTTATCCAAAATAAACTTGTATTTAAAATAGTGCATAACATTTAGAGGTACGAAATCAAATGCACCGTTCATGGAGACGGTAAGTTGTACGTACGCATTAACGCTACTTTCATTTCTATTTCATATATAAGGGAGTGAAATAATAATGATACAAGGGTATATTATAATTACATTATCATATAATATATAATAACATTAATTCCATCCTTTACACGTCCCACATATGGCATTAACGAATCAAATCACTTTGAGGGGGCGGTAGTCCGCACTTCCTAAAATGAAATTATCGTGTTTACCCACAATGAAAACCATAACGGTATGCCACAAATGAAAAATAGAGAAGCATAAGGAAAACATACACATAATATATATCATATTTAAATAGAGTGACATATTAATCCCCACCATGAAAGGTGTTAAAATAATATTGAACAATCATCATTTCGTGAGGCAGAAATTCGCCATCTACAGAAACATTATGTTCTTTAACCATTAGACGAAGGTGTGAGTATGTTTAGCTCGAATACTTCATATAAAAACATCCTAGTATATTTATGATACTGGTGTGGTGACAAAGTAATGTAATAGAAATATTTTAGGGGGTTGGAGAAGCAAAATAATACATAACAACACAAGAGAAGACACTACCTTTAAATCGGGTAACTCTTTTTGATTTGAGCTCAAAGGCTTCCTTGGAAAGACTTCTGCCCGAAGTGAGGCATCTACGAGTAATAGAGGGATGTGAAGAGACAAAAGGGAAAGGTTTGGCTGAGCCAAAGGCTTGAGAGGTGTGGGTAAGGTGGTAGAGGTGGGGGCTTTTTATAAGAGGAGAGTCGGGGCACTCTTGGAAAGTTATAAAATGATGCTTTATTATAAAATAATTTTTGGATTTTAAAGATCCCAAAATTATTTATTTCGAGGATAAGGGTATAGGAGTTCAAAATTCACCCATAAAATAGGTTTTTGACATGATTAGGTCTTATATTTTACATTATCATTTAATTTTATTTAAATCGTTAAATAATGAGGTAATCACTGCATCATCGTGGTGTCATAAATAATTTTGTTTATATAATGTCTAAAAATAATAAAAAAATATCCAGATTTAGTAAATCTTTTTAGATTTCTAATGAATTTTTATTGTCAAAAATATTACTTGTGTAACCCCATGTAAAAATTGTTTTAGTAAACAACACATGTTTGTGACATTTTTATTTTAACATTAAATAAAAAGTTATTAATGTCATTTTCCTACGAAAGTGGCTTCAGGGGGACCCCAAGTTGACCCATGGATTGTCTTGGTCGTCCATGACACATACAATAAGGGTAGGATATGTTTCAAGGTCATTTCATATTATTAAAGAATTATTTTTACCTTAAGTTACACTAATTACCTCTAATCGCGATTAAAAACTTAAAAGTTATTATTCACCAAAAATTATTTTAATCCCATTGAACCACATTTTACATCTTAATGACAACCATTTATGTCGGATTTTTGAAATTCTAAACGTATAGGTGGTAAAATTTCATTTAAACGAAAAATCAGTTTTTTATGTACCACTTAGTGGTTTCACTATTCATTAAAAATTGACGTTTTTCAGAAAAATACCAAAACATCACCCTAAGCTATATTTGATATTCCGAATTCAAAAATTATGTCTATTTTAAAAAATTCAAAACATATAAGTTATATTAATTAATTTAATAATTAATTCCCACTGTCAGGACAAAAAACGTGTTTTTATGAAACAATATATATCAAAAGATTGGCACTAGTTTAAGTGCAATTTCAATGTGAAATTAATTCCAACAACCAATATTGGATTAAATGGTAAAAATATATTCTAATTTAACTTTAAAACCAATTAAAAAGATAATCTAATCATATAAATAAATTATATTAAAAAGAGGTTTTGAATTAAAATACAACATTTTTCACTATTCATTAAAAAAATGAACTTTATCGGAAAAATACCAAAAAATTTACACAAAGTAAATTTTGATGTCCCGATTCTAAAGAAGAATTTTATTTGGTCCAAAGGAATGTATATGAGTGACCAAAACTGTATTTAATGAAGGTTCGCCATCAAAAGGCGATAAGTGGACCTTTAGTGAAAATTAGATTATCTATGCCTAAAATTGAATGCTTTTCGTATTTTAATCCTTTATCCTTTATTGGATAAATTTAAAAACATTTAAAAACATATACAATCATATTTTAGTTATTTCTAGAAATTCCCGCCAATACAATGGCTATGTGTTAACTACCATTTAAAATAACAGTATTTTATTACTAGTGTGCAACGTAAGATTTCAAATAAAATCTTTGTTGTGTATCGGGTATGCTATCGAACATAGGAACCCCTTTAATGTAAAATTTATATTTAATTCGTAAATATTAATAAGTATGAAAATGTACTATTCTTTATTTACCTGGATGTTACATCCTTCCCCCCTTTTGGGAATTGCATCCTCGCAATTTTATTCACTTATTAAAATAAGTGGTGGTATTTATCCCTCATAGCATTTTTAGATTCCCACTTTGCCTATTCAACCATATAGTTTTTCAACAAAACCTTTTCCTGATGAATTACCTTATTCCGCAACACTTACTATGTATGTTCAATAATCTGGACTGTTTGTTCTTCATAAGAGAGATTCTCTTCCAACTGAACTACCTCTGGGATCAAAACATGAGATGGATCTGGAATATACTTTCTCAACAACGAAACATGAAAAACATTGTGTACCTCAGATAAACTCAAAGGTAAAGCCACTCGGTAATCAACTGATCCAACTTTTTCATGAATTTCATATGGTTCAATGAACCTTGGACTCATCTTTCCTTTCTTACCAAATCGCATCACACATTTCCACGGCAAAACTTTGAGAAAAGCATGATCACATACCTCGAAAGATAGATCCTTCCTCCGGTTATCCGCATAACTCTTCTGCCTGCTCTGAGATGTCTCATGTGTTTTTGAATCAACTGAACTTTTTCTACCATCTTTTCTACCAATTCTGGCCCCATCAGCTTCCTTTCACCTACTTCATCCTAGAAAGCTGGAGTTCGACACCGCTTCCCATATAATGCCTCAAACGGTTCCATCTGTATACTTGAATGAAAACTGTTATTATATGAAAATTCAACCAAATAAAGATGTTGGTCCCAAATTCCCTGATAATCCATCGAACAAGCACATATCATATCCTCAAAATTCTGAATTGTTCATTCTGACTGCCCATCTGATTGAGGATGAAAATCTGTACTAAAATTTAATTCAGTACCCAACGACTTCGGAAGGCCTTTCCAAAAGTTTGAATTAAACCTGGGATCACGATCAGATACAATGGATAGGGGAACTCCATGAAACCTGGATATATCTTTAAGATACAATCGAGAAAGTTGATCTAGAGAGAAAGTATCTTGAATAGGAAGGAAATGAGAAGATTTAGTAAAGCGGTCAATAATAACCCATATTGCATTATTACCTCAAGATGTCTTCGGTAATCCCACAACAACGTCCATGGATATATTTTCCCATTTCCACTCTGGCACTGGTAAAGGATGAAGCATCCCTTTCGGTAACTGCCGCTCTGCTTTAACCTGCTGACAAGTCAAACACTTCACATTAAAATCAGCAATATCTCTTTTCATTCCATCCCACCAGTAATACTCACGTAGATCTCTGTACATCTTAGAACTGCGTGGATGAACTGTAAACAGAGAACTATGAGCTTCACATAACAACTCTCTCTTCAACTGTGAATCACAAGGCACACAAAATCTCATCCCAAATCTCAAAACACAATCATTATCAATGTTGAATTCAGGTAGATTACCCTTCTGAACCAGCTCTACCTTATTCTACAACTCACTGTCTTGCTTCTGTGCTTTCTTAATTCTGTCTGATAGAGATGATCTCACTGATACCTGAAACAAAACAGAAGAACTTCATGCACCAACAACTTCTATGCCAAAGATCATCAAATCTGTATCCAAAGTATCATGTTCCAAACACAACATTGTTAATGAACCATTACTTTTTTGACTCAAAGCATCAACCACTTTATTTTCTTTTCCTGGATGGTAATGAATTGTACAATCATAATCCTTGATTAATTCTAGCCATCTCTTCTATCTCATGTTCAATTATTTTTGAGTGAATATACACTTTAAACTTTTGTGATCGGTATATATTTCACACATTACTCTATAAAATGATGCCACCAAATTTTTAAAGTGAAAACAACAGCAGAAAAATCCAAATCATGTGTAGGGTAATTTACCTAATGATTTTTCAACGTTCGTGAAGCATAAGAAATTACCTGATCATTCTGCATTAGGACGCAACCAAGTCCTTTCAATGAAGAATCACTGTAGATAACAATCTCACCATTCCTGGAAGGAAGTGCCAAAACTGGAGCATTCACCAATCTTCTTTTCAACTCCTGAAAACAATCATCACATTCTTTTGTCTAGATGAACTTAACACCCTTATGAGTTAGCTTAGTCATTGGACTAGATAACCTTGAAAAGGTTTCAACAAACCTTCAGTAGTAAACTGAAAAACCAAGAAAACTACAGATCTCAGTTACATTTGTGGGTCTTGGCCATTGTTCAACAACTTTTTTTTAGCAGGATCAACAGTTATGCCATTTTTTGAAACAATGTGACCAAGGAAAGAAATTTGTTGTAACCAAAACTCACACTTGATGAATTTTCCATACAGTTTCTTTTCTTTTAAGATTTTCAAGATAACCATTAAATGAATTTCATGCTACTTTTTACGTTTAAAAAACACCATAATATCATCAATAACACAACCACCATTTATCACCTGATTCAACCGATCCATCACTGCAATAAACTGCTCAATTATGATTCTTACTATCTCAGTGTGCTGATTTGGAAGGTCATTTCCCTCAGTATGCCTTCCGAAAAAAGATTCTATGTTTCCTCTATGAAAAACCATTCTTAACACTAAAATACTATAGGTGAAGCAACATAGTAATATGTAAATACTATATCATTTCAATTATACCATAAATTAATTTATAAATTTAACAATTTTCTAACTCCTAAAGTTGCCTAAAACGACCTCTGATACCAAATATAAGGCCCCAGCCATAAACATTATTTAATCTTGAGTTACATCGAGAATACACGTTGAGGATCTTTTTAGGTTTTGAGTTTTAGATAATTAGATCAGAAAACATGCATTCCATTCCACATTTAAGCAAAGTGGTTACATAAATAATAGTACTCATTTTTCCCATCAACGGAATCATATTTAAAATAAAACATGGATTCTTTCTTTAAACGTCCTTGACACTATCATCACATCATGTACCTTTCCCTTGACCTTTGAAAAACATTTCAGAAACGCGGGATGAGCATAAAAATCTCAGTAAGGGATATAAAAGTACGATATGAAAACATCAGTCCATGTATGAAATCATACATTTCTCATAAAACATAAGAATTTTAACATACCTCATCAAATAATGAATAAATCATAGAAATCATAAGACAAAAAGGTAACTTGAGGCATTCATAACATTCTTACATAGGGAGTAACCCTCATGGTTACGTTTGGAATACCCATCACAGTATATTCCA
Organism: Viscum album; assembly: GCA_963277665.1. Classification (NCBI taxonomy): domain Eukaryota; kingdom Viridiplantae; phylum Streptophyta; class Magnoliopsida; order Santalales; family Viscaceae; genus Viscum; species Viscum album. The sequence goes on along the minus strand of OY728162.1, from coordinate 900,407,372 downwards.
TAAATCGCTTCGGAGAAACCATAAAGTTTAACTCCTTCATGTTACCCAATGCATTGGAGAGCTATATCGGGCTCAAAAACCCTTAGTTTATCACGGAACCACCCGTCTTCATAACAATGCCCAAGAACCATAACATAATCGTATCACGTAAAACATGCATAAATGAAACATAACATTTCCACATTTCAATCAAAAGATATAAATACAACACATTGATATAATAAAAACATTATGAAAACCATTTTCAATACCAAAATAAAGGAAAAGTAATACATGGTATTTATTTTTCATTTTTTAAAAAAAAGTTAGATTATGGCTTAGAGAGGAAGCCAAAACTCAAATAATGGTCACAGCGGCGGAGAAGTCGTTGTCACCGCATACGTACGACAAAAAAACATTCCTTTTTTCGTTTAGTAAAATTCTTCATATAAAAAAATCTTCCTTTTGAATAAGTGTAAAATTCAATGGGGTTTATACACTTAATAAAAGAAAGTTGTGTATAAAACAAAATATGCCTCAATGAATGGAGATTGAGACGAAGTCCCTTACCTCGTGTCCAACGTAATTCGATTGCTCTTTAATCTCCTGAATAATTAACTAAAGTTAATATCTACTTTCTTAAGAACCTTTTTCAAATTTATTATTCCTTTTGTATAACTTATTTCCATGTTATAAACGTTATGTAATCATTTAATTTAATAAATTTCATTTTGTCGATATTTGGTACTCAAGTCAAAATGGACTTCTTACAATTACATGATGTTTATGTGGTCAATGGTTCATTATATCCAGAATGATATTCATGATTTGGGTATCATATAAATCATATATATCCAGAATATACATTTATTAAAATAGTACATAATATTTAGAGGTACGAAATGAAATGCACCATTCATGGAGACGGTAAGTCGTACGTACGCATGAACGCTACTTTCATTTCTATTTCGTATTTAATGGAGTTAAATCATAATTATATAAGGGTATATTATAATTCCAATATCATATAATTTATAATAACATTAAGTACATCCTTTATACGTCCCACATAAGGCATTAACGGATCAAATCACTTTGAGGGGGAGGTAGTCCGCACTTCCTAAAATGAAATTATCGTGTTTACCCACAATAGAAACCATAAAGGTATGCCACAATTGAAAAATACAGAAGCATAAGTAAAACATAAACATAATATATATCATATATAAATAGAGTTACATATTAATGTCCACCATGAAATGTGTTAAAATAATATTGAACAATCATCGTTTCGTGAGGCAGAAATTCGCCATCCACAGAAATATTATGTTCTTTAACCATTATACGAAGGTGTGTGTAAGTGTAGCTAGAATACATCACATAACAACATCCTAGTATATTTAATATACAGGTTTTGTTACAAAATAAAGGAATATAATGAGTTTAGGGGGTTGGAGAAGCAAAATAAATCATAACAACACAAGAGAAGACATTACCTTTAAATCGGGTAACACTTTTTGATTTGATCTCAAAGGATTCCTTGGGAAGACTTCTACCCAACGTGAGGCTTCTAGGAGTAAGATAGGGATGTGGAGAGACCAAATATCCAGGTTTTGGCCAAGCCAAAGGCATGAAAGGTTTGGGTAAGGTGGTAGAGGTGGGGGCCTTTTATAAGAGGAGAGGAGGGGCACTCTTGGAATGTTATAAAAGGTTGCTTTATTATAAAATGATTTTCGGATTTTAAAAGTTCCAAAATTATATATTTTTAGGATAAGGTGATAAGAGTTCTAAATCCACCCATACAATAGGTTTTTGACAAGTTTAGGTCTTATATTTTACATTATCTTTTCATTTTATTTAAATCGTTAAATAATGAGGTAATCACTACGTCATCATGGTGTGATAAATAATTTAATTTATTTAAAGTGTAAAATTTATAAAAAAAATCATGATGTAGGAAATTTTGTTAGCCTTCTAATTGATATTTATAGTTAAAAATATGACTTTCATAACCCCATGTAAAAATTGTTTTAGTAAAACAACACATGTTTGTGATATATTTATTTTAACATTAAATAAAAAGTTATTAATGTCATTTTCCTACCAAAGTGGATCCATGGGGTCCCCAAGTTGACCCATGGATTGTTGTGGTCGGCCATGACACATACAATAAGGGTAGGACATGTGTCATGGTCATTTCTTAGTATTAAAACATTATTTTTACCTTAAATTACACTAATTACCACTAATCGCGGTTAAAAACTTAAAAGTTATTATTCACAAAAAATTATTTTATTCCCATTGAACAACATTTTACTTCTTAATGACAACCATTTATGATGTATTTTTGAAATTCAAAACACATAGGAGGTAAAATTTCATTTAAACGAAAAATCATTTTTTAAGTACCACTTAGTGGTTTCAATATTCATTAAAAATTGAAGTTTTTCAGAAAAATACCAAAACATCACCCTAAGCAATATTTGATATTCCGAATTAAAAAATGATGTCTATTTTACAAAATTAAAAACATATAAGTTAAATTAATTAATTTAATAATTAATTCCCACTGTCGGGACAAAAAACATGTTTTTATGAAAGAATATATATCAAAAGATTGACACTAGTTTAAGTCCAATTTCAAAGTGAAATTAATTCCAACCACCACTATTAGATTAAATGGTAAACATATACTCTAATTTCACTTTAAAAAAAATTCACAAGATAATCTAATCATATAAATAAATTAGATTAAAAATAGGTTTTGAATTAAAATACAACATTTTTCACTATTCATTAAAAAAATGAACTTTATCAGAAAAATACCAAAAATTTATACAAAGTATATTTTGATGTCCCAATTCTAAATAATAATTTTATTTGGTCCAATAGAATGTATAAGGGTGACCAAAACTATATTTAATGACGGTTCGCCATCAGAAGGCAATAAGTGGACCTTTAGTGAAAATTAGAGTATCTATGCCCAAAAATGAATTCTTTTCATATATTAATCCTTTATCCTTTATTGGATAAATGTAAAAACATTTAACAAACATATGAAATCATATTTTAGTTATTTCTATTCATTCCCACCAATACAACGGCTATGTGTTAACTACTATTTAAAATAATATTATTTTATTACTAGTGTGCAACGTAAGTTTTCAAAGAAACTCTTTGTTGCGTATCGGGTACGCTATCGAACATAGAAACCCCTTTAATGTAAAATTAATATTTAATTCATAAATATTAATAATTATGAAAATGTATTATTCTTCATTTACCAGGGATGTTACAATAATGGTCATGTTCCAGGATCATATGATTATTTATATGGAATCTTATGATCAATTCTATTCCTAGCATATTATTCAATGGTTATTGACTTATTGTATTGTTCATTAGTTATTTAAATTTCTATATTGGTTATTCCTTATCTATTCATGCATTCATGTTATATATATGTAATTCATGTTTAGTTTTTTACCTTTCCATATATATTATTATTTAGTATATCATGAAATCTACATCTGTTTGTAACCCTAAAAATGAATTTGATCACACAATTAGTTTTTTTCCTTTCCTAAAGATGTGGAGCAGAGACATTTTAATGAAAATTAATGTATACAACTAATTGGTAGTTGTTATTTATTGGGTTTATTTTATTTTTTTAATATTAAAATTATATCATTTATGCATCTGGTTGTCTAAAACATCTAAAATGATCGGTCCTTCAATAGTCGACCCATTGAAAAAATGAAAATGTAACAAAGTAAGACTCGTACTCTGGTATACTAGGTTCGATTCCATTATATTCACATATATTATCATTTAGATGAGATAATGTGGTGGATCCATACATTACCCATATAAAGATTCCTACAATATAATGCTTATGAATTCCACACCCTCATAAAAAATTATTTTTTTCATCCCTTTGAAATATTTTTTTCCATATTTTGATAGCATTTCGACACCAATGTATATATAAAAATCATCCATGGGTATAATAATAGTAGTTATCAAATAAAATTCATTTTTGTATGATAATGGGATTTCAATGTAACATATTAATTGCGTTAATACCTCCATTAGTATTCATGATATAAAAATACCTTCTTTAGGATATAAGGAAAATTTTAATTTCTTTTTAAATAATGGTAGATAATAAATGGTGTGAAAATATAGAATCAATTAAATTATTATATAAATTTGAGGAAATTATTAATGTACTTTCCACCACATAATTAGTAAATTCATCCCCAATTTTTTTCTTTCATAAGAAATGCCTTTCTCCCTCAACTTGTTTTGGTGTAATTTTCCCAGATGTATTTGAAAATAATTTTCATAAATCCCCATATTCTTGTAGTTGAAGAACTTCATCTTGGAAGCTTTATTAATTTCATTTTAGTCATAACTACATTGTACCTTCTTTCATAACATATAATATAGTCTCAACCCTATAAATCATTTTTCATGATGTTTATTTCAAATTTAATACAATTTAGAAATTATACTATTCCCTTCTTCCCTTTTATCATGTTTCTATTTCTAGACTGTTTAGAATCCCTATTCTTATCATTCATTCTATCAATTTTATAATTCATGGAGAATTCATTCTCTATATTGGTCTCACAAAACATGATGTCTTCATATAATAATAAATATTTGGAGAAAAGATTCTTTTCATGGATTGACTTATGACCATCAAATAAACTATCAATTTTTCTCTTTGGATTACATATATAGTCTATAGTATTCCTTGATAACATTGTAATGTTGGATTCAATCATCGTGAAATTTTCATCATCATTTTTTCTCAGGATCATGAATTATATATCAATATATTCTCACTGCTCATGTGGGAAATATTTTTTTCAGATAAGGTCTCTAAAATCCATCCAATCCTTGCATGTTATTTACTCCCCATCATTGGTATTTTCCTTCAATTAACATTATTGATATGAATCTCTAGATAGATGATTAAATTCAATGGATACCTTATACATTTCATTACTTCCCACAGTGATACATATATTATCTATGAAACTTTTCCATTTCATAAATAAAAATGTATTTCTAGTCCCATTAAATGATGGAGGTTACTAATTCATGAAGAAACATGTGATAGTTAAACCACATAGTTCACCTATATGATTATTCGTACTAAAAATATTATTTCTCATAACCTATGTCACATAGCCCAATATTATTATTATTTATTCATCTATAGATATAACTCTATCTCCATATCCAACATTATTATCTTACCAGGTTGGAAATACCTAAATGGAATATATATATTGACATGGTTCTATTTTCATCTAATATGATCTATTTCAAAACAATGAAAAACGTTATATTATATCATATAGTTTTCAATCATAATGTATAATATCAAAACTAGTTAAACATATAACATTAATTAAAAAATTCATTCCTCGCTAATCTCATAATAAAAAAATGTTTCTATAAGAAATGTTTCAAATGAATGATTATTTTAAATTATGTTTTATTAATTTTTAAATAAAATTTTATTTATTTAAATATTATCCCCAATGAGATTCAAACTATTTATGGATCAACAACCATTTTTATGATCTATGTAATCCTTGAGTCAGTCACAATGCACCTTTTTCAGAATTATTACCATTACGCTAATCTGTGGAAGAACCACGTCAAATTGTAAAATCTAGATAAAGATTTATTTATAGGAGCTGATATAATTTATACCTTACAATAATATTTGTATTTCTATCCCATAGTTATAATTATCCTCAAAGATAGTCATTGGGTAATTATTTCTAATCTATGTTGTTCAAAATTTAGTTTCCTTGGTTTCTACTCAACATTATCATATATCACATTTAAAGAATATGATGTCAAAATACTGGATTTGGTGGTTACAATATTTAATTTTCACTAGAGATAAGTAATTGTTTCCCAAAGTATATAATATTTTTATAGTCTTTATAAATAATATACATACATAATTCCAAAATTACATTGCAAGAGTAAAATGAAACATTTTAATTTTATTGAGAACACTATTCCCCCTTTAAAATAACCCAACATATTAGTTATAATAAAAATTCTAGATTCCTAGGGAATATAAACATAGTAAAGGTGTTAGCTCATAATGAGGGAGTGCAGATTTTTGGACAACATAAACCTTCCATAATGTCCTTATGATAAGACTTATAACATAAATGGGAAAATCCATATCTAAATAAATAAACTATATTGTCTCATGAATCCTCATGATGCATCCAGTGGATATAGTGTACCGTTCCTATAAAAAAATATTGTTCAATTAATTCCTCATACGAATGGAGAGAAACATAATAAAACTACATATTTTTACTCAAATTTTATCATATGATATTTAATTTATTTACCAAATCTGAAAACATAATCATAGACCATTCAGTGTGACATGGAGAATAGTGTCAATATAATACATTTATTTCCAAATATATCATAAACCTTCCTGATAAATATAGACTATTTTATTATTATAACATATCCCCAATGGAAAATAAGTAGAATATGGGTTTTTGATGATGATGAATTGAAATTCCATAATGAGATCATTAGAAATTTCTTGAGGGAAATAGCCACTCCAAATTAGTAATATCCATTTAAAAACTAATTCATCCCAAAATATTTTGTAAACCCATTTATTTTAATTTAACCTTGTAATCATTCAAATGAGAACTCAAATAAATGGAAAATATTTATTCCATATATGATGTATAAGTTATGAAAACATTAATATCACATTGTTATATAAAGTACCTCAATTGGTAAATTATAAAAATATTCTTTTTAGACCATTTATAAAAATTATAACATGGGTAAATGATAATTCTAAGAGTAATTTTAGAATACAAAAAATATTTTTTAAAATAGTTTTAGAAATCATGGATACATAGAATAATGGATTTTTGGATGAAGGGAGAAATAAGGTAAATTCGTCATAAAACATAATTTTAAGTACTAAAAGTATAAAAAAATTATATTACATGAGAATTTCATCAATAAACATAGTATGAGAAAATAATTTTGGATTATGAGAAAATATAAATTATTTCATTCTAGGAAGACATAAACATAACTATCCTGAATAATGGTGGTATTGTGAAATAAATCATTATCACTATGGAACTTTTAATTCACAATATTAATTAAATAAAAAAATAAAATGAATTATTAAATACTATGATTATAAATGGAAGCATGATATGTCATATTAATGTTTAAATATATGCACACACAAAATGAAATAAGTGTTGGACATGGTATATGTCTCACGTAGAATAATTGAGATGAGAAACCCTTACATCGTGTATGATTTCCATCAAAGATGATAAAAAATCTTATATAGAAAATATATTCTTATTATAAATATAATAAAAAAATTTGGTAATAAATATATTATAGTATATGGTTTACATAGGGTCTTTTATTAGCTATTGAAAATTATTTCCTAGCCAAAATAACTATTATAAGTTGTAGCTACATCATTTTTCAAGTTTTTTCATTCAGTAGATCCAGTACATGTAAATTAATAATTATTCCATCATATCCTGAATTTTAAAAATAATTTAGTATCATAAATAATAATTGTTTATGTATTCACTATCTTTCATAATAGTTATGAATATAAAGAAAAAATGGATTTTTCTTGTAGAGATTATGTTTTATGTCCTCTTGAAATCTATTTGAAAATATAAATGAATGGTAATAAATAAAGGAAAATATTAATTCACTTTCAAATATTTCATAGTATTTTATATATAATACATATATGAATATAATTTATTCGGGATAAATTCTTTATCATGCTTATATGAAATATGAATCATATCGCTTCTCAAGGCGATAGTCCACTTTACACACATGCTTTTTCATCATATCCCTCGCAGAATGGAATGAAAGAAGGTTAATGTGAAGTTCGTATTTGAAAATTATATATATTTTATAATATATATTTATATTTATATTGAATCATTATAATAGTTAATAAGACGGAGTGATGGAAAATGAACGATGTCTTTGTCAATACGGTAATCCACAACACACACGATCATTGATTTAGTTTACCATTTGATCAAATAGGAGATGGATAATGATCACACCCTTAACATAAAAAATATTAAAATATGTATATCAATAAATTTATTATATCTTATTTCTTTAAATGTAATTTTGGATGTGTAAGGGGAAATAATATACAAATTATTGTTTAATAATGTTATGTCTTATTCATAAAACTCTTTTAGGATAAACCAGATGCCTTCCTAGAATAAGTGTATGATAACAAATTGAGATTTAGGACCATACTATGGATTTAAGGAATATTTATTATTAGGTATTTGAAGAAAAAAGTTTAATTTTAATATTTTAAGATGGGAGAATAGTGGGTTGCCTTTTATAATTGGGGGATAGAAAAAACATCAATTTTATTTTGAAAGTAATGGATTATACCAACATTTTTCAAATTCCAAAAGTCTTTTAAATGGAAAATTATCAATACATAATTTTGACAATGTCTACATATTTCCATGAAATGAAAATTTTACATGTTTAATTTATTTTATCCCTTATGTTTTTAGTTTAATCCCAAGGTAAACCCATTTTAACCTAAGCTATGATAATTAACTTTTACTTTTTTAAAAAATCAATATTGTAGGAAACCATTTTTAAATTAATAATTAATAATACTCATTATTATAAAATATTATTCAATTTTTAGAAATGGAATGTTTCATTTTAAAATTAATCATACAAACGAAATGGAATATGTGTTTTCCAAAGAAAAAAAAGAATCATAAGAATAGAAAGGATTAATATCAATAGTGAACAAGAAAGTTTTCCTATTGACATGATGTTGATTTATTATAATATAATTATTCTAATAATTATTTTAAACCCCTTTTAAAAAAATTGGGACTCATAAATGCTTTAAACAAAAAGGCTATTTTCCATAAAAATTATTATTTTTCAATTTTTATTGAACAAAAGATACATTCTAGAAAGATAAAATAATTGACACCAAGAGAATTTTCATATAATACTTTAAATAAATGAATTATTTATATCATTTGTTAAAAATTTTTAATAAGTTAATTTTATAACAAATATTCAATTGTGACAAACTCTTTTACGAAAAAAAAATCAGTTTTTTCAAAAAAAAAATATTATTTTTACTTTAAATCATTTTATTTTAATTTATATTAAATTATTCACCTATGGGATCTTCAAAAATAATAAAGTACTTATTATTATTCAATCATTATGAATTCATAATTACGTTTTATCATCCATTTTTAAGTAATGATATTTTAATAGTGTATCATTCTCCATTGGGAATTAATGATTCATGTATATAAAACTATCGAACAAATTAATTTTATTTATAATAAAGATATTTTAAATTATTAGGGTGTTAAAATTTTGGGTTCCCTTACACTATATATACATTTTTAAACAATATGTGGGTTACTATGACATATATGTGGAGGTAGTGCTCTGGGGAGACATATTAATCGCATGAGGGTCTTATTTTCAAAAGAGGAGAAAGATAATTCCATGGGTTAAAGCAACTAGAATCTGAAACAATAACTCATTATATATTTTTGTTCCATGTATTGGGGTATGGTTTTACTCACTAGGGTCTTCACCATCATTTCCAGGTTAAGTGGTGGCATGTGCTTCCTTTTCCAAGACATTGGGAAATTTGACTTGGCCATGATCCACTTGTTCCTACAGAAAACATATTTGAAGAGGAATCATTATTTGATGGCCTATCCAAGAATCTGATGATATTCACAATGATTGGAATGGTAGGTTTGTTTGAGCTCTTTGAATTTTGTAAAGATTAATACTTCCTTTTCAATGGAATAAGTTAAATACCCTAGAACTTATGCATCCATGAATAATTAATATCTATTCATTCTTTATCTAAAAGGGATCCTTGGTGACTAGCCCTGTTGGGGGAAGGAGAATAACTCTCATAGTGTAGTTGGTATTTTTGAGTTGCTTCCTAATGATTCAATAATAGAATGAGATACAAATGTAGGGGTTAAACCAATAATGTTAATAGTAGGATAACCATCTTAGAAGGCTTTAGATGCACAACAAAAATATTCAATATATTTATAAGTCCTCTCATGGGAGATATAAATGGAAATGGGCATTATTGTTGGTTATTCCATTGATTGTATTATTCATGATGTTGGGTCTTTTCAAAGAACTATCAAAATTCACTATGATAATTTTAGATGGATATGATAGGGAAAAGATCATTTTTTACATTTTCTATACACATTTTTAGTAGTTATTCATGGTGAAGTTGTATGTCAAGGGATAATGTGATCCCCTTCCATTAGGAAATGATGTCAACAAATCACTCATCAAATCTCTATTTTCAAAAAACATGGTATGCAATGTAGTTCACACCGGAGTTGGAGTAGAACATGTAGGGTAACTATTTATAGAGATCCTCTCATAATGAAAATAGGTCTCAAAGGAAACTAATTATTTAGAGGAACACATGTCCTTCTATAGTTTGGATAAATCATCAAATATTTTTTAATTACTGTTGCTCTGGAGAACCCAAAATTGGACCCCATTATACGACAATATGGGATATAATTTTCAAGGGATTTTGGGTTCCATTATATTTTATGAATCTTGGATTACTAAAATATAGTTATGGGTGCACTAGGTATTCCCAATCTAGATATGGATTTCCACCTGGTGGAAATGAAACATGAATCATTTCCAAATCCTCAAGGTGGACTTTGAGAGATTTTATAACATTATCCTATTTAGGATTTGTGGTTACCAAATGATTTAGTTGTCTAATAGGATTGGAATGAGTGGAATCCATGATCTTGCGGAAGATAGGTGTGCTACTTAGATAGAGTGGTCACCTAATTCATCACCAAATTACTTTTTCCTATAGCTACTATCATAATCATATTTGTGGAGGGGGACAACATGTTCAACCCATGTTTCCTAGATAAGGAGGATGATTTTCCCAAATAATGGGAATTAGTGTATCATTTAACATTAACACTAATCTAGAAACTACATGGATATAATCTCAACAATAAGTGACCTATAGGCCTCCAACTATTATAGAAATGTAACAACATTAGAATTTGACATGGATTATAATGTTATATTGGATAGAATGACATGCTCAACTCATACCTTTATTTTTATAATAAATTCAAATTCATATGGGAATTTCTCTTTTTCAATAATCCTAATACCAAATGTTCTTATATATTTATAGATGATAGAGTCTATCTTATGATTATTCTCATATTATTTCACACATTGGGGTGGGTTCTAACCATTATACACTTATTTCTACCTTATTTTCCTTGATACATGGGAGGATTGATTGGTATGACATTCACTATAGTAGTGGTTGGTGAATAACCATCACCATTTGTATGTCATATGGTCTATTGATATAATTATTTCCCTTATATATGGTTGAAATAAAGGAAAACTAACATCCCCCATATTTTGAACTATACATTTTGGGATTACTCTTCAATGAATCGCTAGATAATAGAGAGGATTTTGACACATGTCTTCTAGATGGTCCAAATATTCTCTATGATTCTATGCATTGATCTAATAGAAGGGTTGAGAAGTCTTGACTCTTGAACTACTAGTGGATAACATCAAGGTGTTTAAGGGTTTCTGGATAAATTATTTAGAGATCTTGCGGGTAGTTAAGTATTACCCAAATATTTGGGTTGGATAATTCCTCTTATTCCTCAAATAGAGAGTTTGAGAAAACAAAATTATTGGATGTGGTTATCGAAAATGAAATTTTTAGCTATTCCATGTCAATTATTTCCCACATATCCTCTTCTGAATTACACATTGGATCATCCTTATCTTTATCTACACAAATCCAAACTATAATTGATTGAGGAACTGGCATAGGCACTAACACATACATTCATTACTGGTGATTTTCTCTAAAAAGGGTGTTTGGTGGTCCAAATGTCTATAGTATATCAAAATATCTCTCATATATGGGGTAATGTTTAAGATCATACACATACATTAAGGGTTTCTTACTACCTCATCATGTGTGTGAGTTATAATATCTCTATGGGGTTCAGTTGAGTGCTCAATTTCATCTGAGAGAATCAATCAATTCCCTAAATACTCTTCAACATCCAATGTGATGGTAGAGTTAAGGAAAACAGAAATCATTGATATTAGAAAAATCTGATATTTTAGAGGTAATCCAAAATATCCCCCACTTGTAGGCACCTATGATGTTATATTCCAGTTTTTTGGATTTGAAATTCATGGATGGAAAACATAATTTGACATAAATACATTCCCAGTATTAGTGATTAGGGAGAGTTTTTTGTTGATGAATATTCAATTTTCTTAGAACATGATTGGTGGATATTCAACATTTTCCCAATTAATTCCATAAATAAATCTATATGTCACCATGTGTTTTCCTTTTGTGGTTGGGGTAGTTTCTACAACACATACTACATCAATCAATTTAGGAAGGGCCTCCAATGTAGTTGGTCATCCTCCCATTCTAAAGCAGATCTCTGAGATTTGGAAAGCCTTCATCATTGTAAGGTAATTTTCTCATGTTTTTGTTTCATAATGGGAACCTCGCTTGTAATACTCTTAATTAGGGTATTTCTCATAGTTGATTCGAGGATTCCAATATTTCTATTTTATCCTAACCAAAATAATATGTCTTGTATAATGATCTAAAGAAGATGAAGACCCACACCCTTTTAAATAATGCGAACATTTTTGGGTACCCTAGTGGTGGTGAGGGCCATTGGAGCGGTAGAAAATTATTTCTATAGGGAAATGTTTTGGGCACGTCTGTGGATTTGGCATCGAGTGTTTTGGTTTAGGATTACTGGATTGTGGAACGAATCAACCATTTCATTGACCTAAGGGAATGATTTTCAATTGAGATGCTGCATATGGGTGTGATCCTTTTGGGTGGAAAATGATTTTTTTTCTGTGAAAATTACATTTTTAAAATGAATTTCCCCCTCAGAATAAGATAGTTTTCTATTTAAGCATTCTAATAAGAGGCCCTGGAAGTATTTTTTTCATTTAATTTATTTGTGGATTTTGTAATGAAGCAATTTTTTATCAATGGAAATTCCATTCATATACTCATATCATATAACCACATGTAATCACAACATAATGTACTAAAAATTAATTTGTGACCTTTAAACATATATTTTTCACTTCTATGTTTGAAATTTCCATAATCTTAAACACACTGTTCGAATCAGTAATTTATTTAGAGTCTAATATGACCAACTTAATTTTTTTGTGAATAGTAACATACCATTAGGAATATTAATTTCACTTGTATGTACAGTGACATAATCTAATGGATAGTAAACTTACCTATAATAGTTTATAAATAATATTTATGTGAAACTATGATGTACCAATATTTTGGAATGGGTAAATAAATGATTTAAAATGCTTTTTAGAATAAATTATGATTTTAATTAAATTGTAAATAAATAATATTTAGAAAATTATTTCTAAAAAATGGACTTCATTTATGGATTCTACACTTGGAAAAATGATTAGGGTGAATTCCTGATATTCTTCTAAGAGACTAGAAATTTTGATGAATAGTAAAATATAGTAATTAATCCTATATATACATTATAAGATAAATAGAATATATCTAGAATCATTGGTGATTTCACCACACTTATTTCGAATTTGAATGACCCATTTACTATTTTTGGTCATGGAATCATCACTATTTCTGGTCTTTAGGGAAATTAATAAACTAATGATTTCAAGATTATGTAAACCCTCCTCTCCTCCAATATTCCCCCCCACTCTTTCTTCTCTTCACTCCTATCAAGCCTTGTTCCATTCCAATATTCTTCCCAAATCACTTAAAAATCTCCTCCCCCATGTCGAAAGGCACCTATTCTCTAAAAATAACAAAACCTTTTCTCTTAATAGGTTCTCAGTGGAGGTAGACACAAGAGGAGAACTCCTCTCTCAATTTTTTTATGTTCTTTTCTTTTCTTGTCTCTTTCCTCTCCTTCCTTCCCCAAAATTGTTTGATAACTGCAGAAACATAAATATACTAGGATTCTATTATTATAATGGTATAATTCATTATCTTCTCTCATTTATCAACCATTTATTATAAAGAAATGATAACATCATTTTCGATATCTTAATTTTACACATTCAAGGACAACTGTTTTTCAATTTATCTTATCATATTTAATTCTAGTCATGAAACCATTTTTTTTTGTTGAACCAGATAATTATATATGTATTATATCCTATTCATGGTTCTGCAATCCTTTTGTTCATGTAGTATTAATTTATAAAAATACATGTTTTTTGTAATCAAAACCCATAGATTAACAAAAATGGATGTCACTAAGGTTTTATATAATAATTCGAATTCACTATATGTATTCAAATTAAATTTGAAACAAATAAATATTTTTTATGTTCACTAATAGCATATAACATCAATTATAGACAACCACTTTCATCATACATGTTTATCTGAACACAGATCGATCATTACAACCAAGTAAAAAATCGGACCCGAACATTGTAATTAAACCTTATAACTAATCAAAAAGGTATTGAATGAACTAAAAAAATTTATACTAAATGAATTAATATATAATTGGTTCTTTAATTATTAATTAATAAACCTAATTTTTTTATTCTGGTCATTGATAAAAAGTGGAGAACACCACCTTGCTATCGGATCCTCTCCATTTCAATCTTAATCAATATTGTCCTCTATGTTATGCCTTTTTATGTGTAATCTCAAATGATGGGGAATGATTTATCACCTACCCCATACATCCCTAAGGATTTATAAGTGATGGAAAACCCATTTTATCTCTCTTCATTCCCTCTTAGGTACACCTGATACCATGCCGATAATTCGTAACGAATTCTACCTAAACCTCCTTGTTCATTCAGGTTTCCTTATCATTCTTCATATCAAAATGGAGTTATATTATCTATTTCTGTGCATATTATAAATAATTTTTATTACTAAAAAATTAATTTATCAAAATCCTTTCATCACTCTCATTCAGGGATATACATGTTTTTAAAAGATTCCCTCCTTAGTACTTTCTGATATGAAAACCTATTTGAAGGGAACTTCCTGAATTCTTAATTGATCTCAAGTACACTATATCATCTGTTTTTTGACACAATTTCCATTATAAAAAAATTATTTTTATTATTAACACCTTATTGTTTCATTTCTAGTTTTATATAAATGATTGTTCCCTTTTCTATTTTGAAATCTCTATGGTATTTTCCTCAAAACTGCACAAAAATGTTTTAATTATAATTTTTCTCAAATACATTTCATATATATTTTCACATCAGTTTGAAATCACAAACCATGTTATATTCCGATTTTTCATTATGAACGTCCATATATATTCTAATTCCTTTCTTTGATAGAAATTTTAATGATATGCCCATTGGTTATGCTTTATGTCATGATTGTGATACCCAATTCCTTCCATGGGTAACCCTAATGTTTATGTAAGATTGATTATGTATGATTATTTATGTGGAAGACATATTCGTGAATTCTAAGATGGGTGCACACAGATATCCCTTTAATGTAATTGGGTTAAATTTAAGTCTCATGAGATTCTATGTGCAACTGTCTTGGCAGTTATCATGGGTTTGTGCTAACATGGGAACTGGGATTGGCGGTTAGACTTGACTCATACTGTTGTGGGAAACATGATGGTCTCTTAGCCTTGACTCGTACTAAATACATGTTTTTTGATTCCACCACCTTTCTATGATTCCATGTTTAAATGATCCCATATTTATATGGTATGATTCCATATGTTACATGGATTTTTATCTGGTCATGTCATGTCTTCTTTCTCATGTGTTAATACTTTGTTCTCATGGTTATTCCCTTACTGGAGTTTTAGCTCATCCCATTGTTCCTGTTATCCCCAGGTTATCCTATAAAGTGGTATGAGCACAATGGAAGATCAAAGATCATTATGGATTTTAAATAAAAAGTTGTATTTATGTTTGATTATGTACTTAGTCTTCAAAGACACTATAATTCATGAGCCTTGGCTTTACTATGATGTATAATTATGCATAAAATCATATAATGTTATGTGAAAAAGGATAGGGACAATGTAGTTGGTATCAGATGATGGTCAATTTATTTTTGTAGATTATGAATAGAGAATTTTATTATGAACCATATGGATAAGATGAAGTACATGAAAACATCCCTAAATACTAGTAATTATAGAGTAGGTTGTTTATCATGCAAGTACATCCATGTCTGGATACAAATAGGTAGAGGCAGCTCAGGCACAGATGTACTTAGGAGTAAAAAATCTAAAAAGGAGTTTCGGGCTAGACCAGTGGAATCTTTGAACATGTCAATGGTCCCTGCCACACTCTTGGTATTTACACTCCTATAGAATCTTCTTTGGTAAATTCACGAGCTTAGTTCAAAACATTATTAGGGGAATAAAAAATTCCCATCAGAATATAAGTTAAGAAATATATTTAGGATAACCTAAATTTAATCCTAAGGAATCACAAGTTAGGATATGCTTCTCCTCTACAAGTTTATCATATTATGTCCAATGTTTCCATTTTTATGTTCTTTAAATAAGTATTGAAGCCCTCAAATTGTACATTATTTTTATTAGTATATGGAGGGAAATAAAAGAAGATATTCCAACAAATAATGTGATAGAAAATGTGATGATTTCTTTAATGATATGCCTGATATGATGGGAACAGGTGCTCAAAACATCATGACAGTACTTTCTCATCTTGCTCATGTTATGAATAATAAATTGATTCATGTGGAATGAAATCCTATTTCAAGGAAAGAGAAATTTGTAGTAGAATCCTTCAGGAAGCAAAGGCCACCCATGTTTAGTGGATATTCTGATCGCCTCCTCGTCAAACAATGGATTAACTCCATTGAAAAGATATTCTTCATCCTCTAGTGCTCGGAAGAAAATAATGTTGTTCTGAAGGTCTATCATTTTTATGGGGAAGCTGATCAGTGGTGGACACTGATCAAGAATCCCAAGAGGAAATTTATTCCATGTATTGGGAGAAATTCAAGAGGTTGTTTTTTAAAAATATTTTCCTCGAACCCTCCTGCTCAATATGGAAATAGAGTTCATCGGACTCATGTAGAAGAAAGATGAATCCATCAGGGTATATAAAGAAAACATTAAAAGGGTTTCAAGGTATGCCTCTATATTTTTAATGAACATTGAATGAAATGTGGATTGTTTATTTAGAAGATTAATGTCTGGTCTATGAAAAGTATTGGATGTTTGAGATTTCGACAGTTATGAGGAGATTGTTCATAGTTCAATCATGGTTGAAATGGATATTGGATACTCTCAGTGGTATCATGGGCCCAGTGGAAGGAAGGGTAAACTAGAGAACAACATGGGTGGTTCGAAAAACAAATCACATGATTAAAGGAATCCTAATTTTTTCCCTTGTAAATGTTTCAGGAAAAATAATCCTACGAACTGTCTAAAGGGAACCAAGATTTTCTTAAAATGTGGAAAGTATGGACATCTGGATAAAACCCTTTGAAGGGATATAAAAAATACAACGAATATGGAAGAAGTAAGAATGTTTCAGATCAACACTCATCTTTTAGTGCAATATTACAACTAAAAGGAACATGGGCATTATTCAAACAATTTCTTCAAGCCAAGGGTTATCAGTGGAAATAAACAACAACCTCTAATGCAAAAAAAAAAGGATTATGAAATCATTACTGATAAGGTGGATCTCAAAAATGATGTGGTGACATGTATTCAGGTTACTCATTCAAGAACATTGAACGTTCAATTTGATTCTGGTTCTACGCATTATTTCATATCCTGCAAGTTTAGTAGAACTATTTAAACACCACCTCAAAATTTGGTGGAAAAGTTATATATAAGAATAGAGAATGGGGAAATTATTGTGTCCATGGATTATAACTCATCCCCAATTAATGTGTTTTGATTAAACCTCTCATAAACATTTTTTCATACTTCTTATAGTGGATTTGGATGCTATCTTGGGAATGGATTGGCTATATTTATTCAATGACAACATCAAGTGTCAGGAAAGAGAGATCACTCTTCACAACATGAAGCATCTTACAATTCATTCCAATTGTAAGGAGTAAGATGAATATCATTTAGAATCACCATCTCAAGTGTTGATATTTTTGCCTTATGATCAATCATGTCTAGCTGAAATGATTGAGACAAAGGAGAGAATCATGATTGAAGACATGCCCGTCGTGGGGGATTACACTAATGTATTCCCTGAAGAGTTGCATGGTATTCCTTTTGACAGAGTGGTTGAGTTATTAATTGAACTTATTCCAGGACCTCAAACTATATAAAAAACACCTTATAGAATGGTCATGGTAGAGTTGGAAGAGATAAATAAAATGTTACGGGATAATCTAGAGAAGGGTTTTATATGCCCGAGTGTTTCACCATGGGGTGCTCCATTTCTCTTCGTCAAGATGAAGGATGGTTAAATGGGCCTTTGAATTGATTATTCTTATATCAGTAGAATCATGATAAAGAAAAGGTATCCCTTTACATGTATAGATGAATTATTTGATCAGCTTTAGGGGCCTAGTTAATTCTCCAAGGTGGACCTTCAGTCTGGATATCGCTAACTAAAGGTGAGGAAGGAAGATATTCCCAAGACTGCCTTTAGAAGGAGTTATAGAAAAAATGAGTTCATATAGATTTCATTAGGACTCACTAATTTTCCAGAAATTTTCATGTATTTAATGAATATATTCTCTAGAGGTTACCTAGAAATTTTTTTGGTAGTCTTTATTGACGATATTCTGAAATACTCCAAGAACAAGGAGGAATATGAGGATCAATTGAATACCATGTTAAATACATTACAAAGGGAGAAGTTGTTTGAAATTTATAGTAAATGTGAGTTTTAGATGGAAGATGTATCATTACTGGGGAATTCTATCACCAACAAAGGGATATTTGTGGAACCTTCCAATACAATGGAAATTGAAGAGTGTCCCTGACCAACAACTGTAATAGAGATACGCTGCTTTTTGGGTCTAGATCAGTATAATTGACAATTTGGGAAGAAATATTCATGATTTTCAAACCCAGTGACCAAATTGACAAGGAATGAAGTAATTTTTGTCTAGAATCAGAAATGTGATGATTGTTTCATGGAGTTGAAAAATAGGCTTATCACTACGCCAGTACTATCACTCTTATCAAGTGGATAACTCATTATGGTGTACAGTGATGCTTGAAAGAATGGTTTAGGTTGTTTTTTGATGAAAAATGATAATGTTATTGCCTACCCCTCAAGGCATCTAAAAATCCATAAGAAAAACTATCTTACGCTTGATCTGGAGTTGGCGGAAAAGATCGTTGTATTGAAAATCAGGAAACATTATCTCTATGGGGAGAAGTGTGAGATATATACCCACCACAAGAGTCTCAAATATATATATTCAAACGAAAATATCTTAATATGCACCAATTAATATGGATAGATATCATCAAATTTTGTGAATTCTTAATCCACTACCATCCTGTTAAGGCGAATAAGGTGGCAGATTCTCTATGTAGAATGGATATTGCATTTATATCACTGAAGATAATGGAAAACGATCCTATCTTCTAAGAGTGGAATAAGATTTAAATTTGTTTCATTAAGGTAGGAACATAATCAATCCATTCTAAAAATATTTCGCAACCATATTTCATTTCAAAAATAAAGGGGGCTCAAAGAAAAGATGTGTAAATTCTGAAAAGGGAGGAAGCTATCAGAAATGGGGAATCCCCTTATTTCAAAATTGATGTAGAAGGAGTTGTAAGAAATCGGTCACGATTATGTGTACTATACTTTCCAAAGATAAATGAAAAACTTTTGAATGACACACATAGCTCGAACATCTCTATCCCCAAATGGAGAAAAAAGATGTATCGAGATCATTGAGAAAACTTTTGGTCTGACAATATGAAAAGCGAGATTCCCGAATATACATCTATGTGCCTAGAATGTCAGGAATTGAAGGAGGAGAGGTAAATGTTTAAGAGAATAATGCAACCACATACAATACCAACATGGATGAGGGTGAACATTACCATGAATTTTTTCATTGGACTTACAAGACCATCAAGAGGAAATAGTGCTATATCGGTCATTTTGGATTTTCTTACAAAGATATCTCATTTTATTGCCATTTTAGAGGACTTATCATTGGAATAACATGCATAAATATACATAAAATAAGTGGTAAGGTTTCATGGTGTACCACTATCTATTGTATCTAATCATGATCCTAGATTCAGCTTGATGTTCTGAAAATGTCTCCAACTTTCTCTAAGCAATGAACTAAACTTCAGTATAGCCTATCATCCTCAAAATGAAGGCTAATGTGAGCAGACTATCTAGACCCAGTAATACATGTTGATAGAGTGAAATATCGAATTCAGAGGATTATGGGACTAACATCTTCCACTGGTTGAATTCTCCTATAGCAATAGTTTCAACTCGAGCATCCAAATGGCACCATATGAAGCTCTTTATCGGAAAAGGTGAAAAACACTGGTGTGTTGGGATGAAGTTAGTGAGCATAATATGATTGGACCTAAAATGGTATAATAAATGGTGTAAAAGGTGAAAACCATTCAGTAGCTTATCAAGGAAGCCTAATGTCAACAGAATGGTTATACAGATAGTCATCGATGAGACCTTGAGTTAAAAGTTACAGATATCATATTTCTACACATATCTCTATGGAATAATGTCATGCTGTTTGGAAATAAAGGAAAGTTAAGTCACAGGTACATCAACCCCTTTGATATTCTTGATCGTGTCGGGGTTATGGCCTATCGAATTGAACTTCCACCTTCTATGGCCAAATTATATGGTGTCTTTTATGTATCCCTTTTATGGAGGTACATACCAGACCCTTCACATGTACTCTCTTCATAGGTGGTACAATTTGAGGATGATCATTCTTATGAGGATAATATAGTGATCATCTTGGATCATAGAGATAATGTTATATGTAAAAAAACTACTCACCTTGTCATGGTACTATGGAAAAAATGAAAAGTACAAAGAGGTAACATGGGAACTGTAGGAGGAAGTGAAGGAAAAGTACCCACACCTATTTTTGTCCTAGAATGTAAAATGAAATTTCTTGGGCGAAATTTCCTAAGGGGGAAGAATGAAACGACCAAATGTTTTATCAATATAAATTACTTTCTTATAGGCATGTCTTATGAAAACATGAAAACACAACATAATGAACTACTATGTTCTTTTTGACAATTAAACATAACTTTGTCACTTCTGTGTTTGGAATTTTAAAATTCTGACATACACAGTTTGGATTAGTAAGTTATTTAGATTCTAATATGACCAACATAATTTTTCGTGAATAGTAACAAACCCTTTTGGACAGTAATGTTACCCTTATGAAAAGTTACATACCCTAATAAATAGTAACCTTACCAATGATAGTATATAAATACGATTTAAGTGAATGTATAATCTACCTATATTTTGGAATATGTAAATAAATGTTTTAAAAGTTTTTTTAGATTAAATGATGATTTTACTTAAATATTAAATTAATCATATTTAAAAAAATATTTTTGAAAAATGAAATTCATTTTGGATTCTACATGTAGAAAAATTGTTAGGGTGAATTTTTTAGATTTTTCTAAAATACTTGAATTTTTTATGAATTATAAGATATTATAATTTATTGTATATGTATATTATAAGATAAATAGATTATTCCTACCATCATGGATAAGGTAACCACCATCGGTTATAATTAACTATACCCATTTACTATTTTCTTCACGGAATCATCACTATTTAACTTCTTGAGGTAAATTAGTAAACTAATGATTTAAAAATTATGAAAACCCTCCTCTCCTCCATTATAACCTCCCCCCCAACACCTACTCCCTCTTCTGTTCACTCCTCTCTAGCCCTATTCCTTTCCAATAGTCTTCTCAAATATCCCCCCAAGGACCTCCCCCACCCTCTAATGTCCCCTAATCTCTTCAAAATAGAAAAACATATCCCCTTAAGAGGTTATCAAAGGATGTAGACTAATGATGCCAATTCGTCTATCATTTATTTAATGTTATTTTCTTTTCATACCCCATTCCTAGCCTCCCATAACCCAAATGGTATGATAACTCCAGTAACAAGAGTTTCCTAATATGATATTATGATAATGGGGTATTTCATTTTATTATCTATTTTCCCCAACTTTTATTTGTATTCAATTAACACATCATTTGAGATATCTTAATTTAGCACATTCAATGACAATGATTTATCAATTTCTCTTATCATATTTAATTATGGTAATGAAACCATTTGTTTTATGGTTGAACCATATTATCATGTATATAATATATCATATTTATGGTTATGTAATCCTTTGGTACAAATCTTATTAAGATATAATGAAAAACCTGTTCGTAGTAATCAAAACCCATTGATTAACAAAAACAGTTGTCACTATGGTTTTATATAATAATTTGACTTCACTATATGTAAAAAAATAAATTTTCAACCATGAAATATCCTGGAAGTTTACTAATAGCATATAACTTCAATTCTGGACAACCACCTTCATTATACATGTTTATCCGAACATGAACCGATCATTAAAACCAAGTACGCAAACATACACCAACAATGAAATTGAACCCTATAACCAATCAAAAAATAACTTGAATGAACTAAAAATGATTATACTAAATCAATTACATATAAAAAGTTTATTCCATTATTAATTACTAAACCGAATTTTTTATTCATGTCATTGATAACAAGTGGAGATCACCACCAGACATAAGGTTAGGGATTCATTTCATTTCACTCTTAATCAAGATTGTCCTCTATGCTATGCATTTTTATGTATACTCCCAAATTATGGGGTATGATTTCAAACCTCCCCTATATCTACCTCATGATGTATAAGAGATGAGAAACACATTTTCTCTCTCTAATTATGTAAAGAGACAAAGTTTCAGTAATGGAAATCCCTCTTTATCATATTAAATGTCTCTTTATGTTTATATAAAATGTCAACTTCTTTGGTTTTATGTTAAGAATTTTGACCATTGCTAATATAGTCATTGAAAAGTGATAACATGATTAGTATAAATATAGGACTCTAACAAATCTAATTTACTCATACAAAAAATGTGATGGCCTCATCCAGCAGAATTTCTCCATACGAAGCCCATTTGTAGGAGCTTGGAAAAGAGGTGGCGTCCACGGGCTTCGCTCTTGACTAAACCCAATCTGAGCTTCATCATGTCAAGCTCAAACAGGAGCGTCTATGGTAACAATTGATGTTGATAGAGATTACCACTCGAGCAATGTTATCCGAGCCACCCCAACAGTCTGTCACCATCACACACCTTAACCTTATGTCTTATGCGGCTGTTTTAAGGGGTCATGTAATTAATCGATAGTACTATGTTCATGTACATTATTTTTTTATATATAATAATGTATATACTTTCTTGTCATTATTGATACATTGTAAATAGTTTTTAAAGTACAAATGGTGTTTTTAGTTATTATTTAATAAAAAATCTATTTTATTAAATTAAAGTATTTTTGAATTAAATAATATTTTAATAAAATATTATTATTATTAAATTAATTTTTATTAAATGTAAATGATCTTATAATTTATGAATGAAATTATAATTTTAAATAAGGTTTGAAAGCCATTTTTTTCAAAACCCGTGAATTTTCGATAAATGTCGGTTTTTATTTTTAATGTGAAAATTAACATATTTAGTAAATTATTTGGATAAAATAAATGTTATTTCTTGAATCATGATATCAAAATTATCCAACGGTGAATATTTCATAATTTTCTAAGACAGTCAAATTTTTTGGTTAAAATTAAATACCATTTAAATATATAATGTGTTTTATGACATCATAATGACCAAATAGTGATGTAATAAAAAACTATAATCTCTATGTTTGGACAATATATTTTTTACCATTAAAATAATGGTATTTTGGGTTTTTTGGCTTACTTTTAAAAGTATTAATGGACCCCCCCCCCCCCAAGACTTATTAAACACCTTGTCTTTTTAAATAAATTTCCATGGGAGTATGACTCACCTCCACATAAGAAACCCTATTAGTTTAAGAAGTTTGGACTTTGGCCTTATAAAATATTTTTTTCCTCTTCCCTTTTCCAAAAACCATGGGCAAAAACCATGGGATGGTTTGTGGTTTGGATTAATTTAATGTAAGGGGACCCAAACCTAAATAATAAAGAATTCCCTCACCTTTCCTATATAAGCCCACCTAAGCTCCCACTTCCTCCACACTCAAACCCTTTGTAGATCGTAAAACATATTCCCTACTCTCTCTATAATCCTCCCAATGTTCCCCAAGCTCCCATGAAGCCTCTCACATGCCTCTCTCTTGCCTTGGGAAGCACACTTCCAAGTAAGGGGTTTTTCTTCCTTTCTCATTTTTGTTCAATTTTCATTATGTTGTCCTTCCCTTTTAATTTAAATTATGAATGTTGGGGTATGGTTTATCACCTACCTGATACTTCCATCTTTATGTTCAAATTATGGGAGACCCCTTTCTCTCTCATTAAATTCCTCCCATGTACACCCGCTACTATGCCGAAATTCCGAAAGGAACTTCTCTCTCCTCATTTACATTCAAGCAATACTTTTGTATCATGAATCTAAATTCCATTACATTTGTTGGGAAATGTATCCATATGACCTCATTAATTTCCATTATATTTAAATATTATGAGGAACCCCTTCCACTCTCATCAACCATTTCTATGAATTTTTATGTCACCCCGTTATGCTGCCAAAATCGCACCAATTTTCTAAGCCAATTCCATTGTGTAGTGAATACCATGACCATTTCTCCATCAAGGGTATTCACCTTTATTCACATTTACATATTGATTATAATGTTTCATGTATTAATTCCACATTCTTTTATCATGGAATAAATGATTATGTTTTATGAACCCATGTTTTATGATCCATGTGGCACACTAATGCATGAAATGAAATGTTTAATAATGGTGTGCCCTTATAGCACTCCACTGCATTGGGTAATGTATTGTATCATGATATGTCATGTGTAATGCGTGTTGAATCATGCCAATTCAAGTGAAACAAGGGTTTTCTCGTGATTCATGTGCAACAAGGATTTACTCATGCTCCATGTGCAATGAGCCTTGGATCATGCTAATTCCATGTTAAGTGTTGTTGCCACATTTACATGTTATGATTATCATGATTTATCAGGCCATTATGTTCATGTTTCTATTGTGCTCTATTGATATGCCTAATGTATAACATGTATTCTACTCCTCATGTTATTCCATGTGTATTCCCTTACTGGGCTTTATAGCTCACCCTTTTCTTATGCATGTCCTCAGGTTATCCCATGCAATGCTAAATACGAGGGAATATAGTGGTCATGTAAAGGATGTTTTCAATAAAGATGTTGTATTTCATGTTTCAAGTTTTTATGTAATGATCCAAAGCCCCAGAGACACTAAATCACTTGATCTTCTTTGTTGTATCAAGTGAAGTTTTATGTAATAAATCATGTTTAAGTTTGTAATATAAGCAAGGTTGTCATAGTTGGTACCATAAGATAGGGTTAGTTATTTTTGGGATTAGGATTAGAAAACCCTAGTAAATCCTTAGAGACAAGACAAAGTATAATAAAAACATCCCTATGTTTTGGTGAGTATTGTTTAACTGGGTTATAAAGAAAATGCATCCCTGTCTGGATACGAGCAGGTAGAGGCGGCTTTGGCACAGATGTATCCTAGGGGTAAAACCCGAAAACACCGCTTTGAGCTAGACTCAAACAAGAACAGGTGCACGACAACGGGCATTACTACACTCTTGGTTACGACACTCCTGGGGGATATATTTTGATAAATTCATAATCTTAGTATGAACCATTATTAAGGGAATTAAAAAAATGACCCTAAGAATATATGTTATAAGGTAGATCATGAAAAGACTAGATTGAATCCTATAGACTCATGAGTTAAGGAAATAAAAGTTTATTTATAAATCATAAACTTTTTTCTTTGGATTTCCCTTTATGTATTACCCCTAACATTCCTTTTATTCTAGCCAATGGCCGATAATAGGAGGACTACGGCTAACAACCGTTGTGAAGATCAGTGTGAATATTGTACTAATGAGATGCCCAATCCAATGGGAGGGGGAATTGTGAACTTTGTCACACTTCTCTCTCAGCTAGATCAAGTTTTAAATAGAAACACGGGTCAAGAGGAATGTTCAACCACCCCCCCCCCCCACCCCTATGAAAGAACAAGTCCTTATCGAGAGATTCATGAGACAAAGGCCTCCTACTGTTAGTGGATCATCTGATCCCATGATCGCTGAACAATGGATCAACTCCATTGAAAAGATATTCTCCATCCTTCAATGTTATGAACAATAGAAGGTTCTCCTAGCAGCTTATCATATGGAGGGTGAAGCTAATCAATGGTGGACGTTCATCAAAAATACGAAGCCTGAGGAGGAGATTAAGGCATTGGAATGGAAGGATTTTCGGAATATGTTTTTCGATAAACATTTTCCGTGCACCCTCTAGCTTAAGATGGAAAGGGAATTCCATTCCCTCGAGAAAAAAGATGAAGAATATTTGTGGAGCGTATGAGGAAAACTTCACAAGGCTTGCACGATACGCTTCCGGCTTTGTCGTCCCCCGAATACAATGTTGACCGCTTCTTTAGTGGCTAGGAGCCAAGCATGCGGAAAGCATTGGTGATCCGTGACTTCAAAAACTATGAGGAAATTGTCCGATGTGCCCTTAATGTCAAAATTGAGATCGGAGAATCACAAGGGTATCATGGGGATACGAAGCATAAGGTGGACTTCAATGCTGGTGGTCTGATGGATAAATCCAACGGTGCTAAAAAGATCCAGCACCCCACATTCCAAAAGTGTGGAAAGAAGCACCCTACAAATTTCCTTAAGGAGATGAGGAAATGCTTTAGGTGTGGAAGAGAAGGGCACCTAGATGTTAACTGTCGGCATGAAAGACCCGCGGCTGCGAAAGAGGAGAGGAACGCTCCGTTTGAACCTCAATGCGTTGTTCAATGCTACAGATGCAAAGAACCGGGTCATTTTGAAAATTAGTGCCCTAATCCAAGGGTTTTCGAAGGCAACCAACAACCTCCAAGGAAGCAGGGAAGAGCTTTTTCCATCACTTCTGCAAAAGTTAAATCCGACAACAAAGTGGTGATAGGTACGCTAGTTATTTATTCAAGAATAGAGAACGTAATTTTTTATTCAGGTTCTACGCATTCTTTTATATCTCGAATGTTTATTAGAACAGCCCCAGCACCACCACAAATCATGGATGTGAAGATGTCGGTGATTACGGGAAATGGGGAAATCATTGCATCCCAAGAATATAAGTCCTCCCCTATAAGAATAGATGGATTGAATTTCCTGGCGAACCTCGTCATAATCCATCTAGTGGAATTTGATTCAATTCTTGGCATGGATTGTCTTTCCTTATATAAATCCAACATAAATTTTCAGGAGAGGGAAATCACACTCCATATGGAGAATCGATCCCCGATTCTTTACAAGTGTAAAGATGAAGATGAATCTCCCTTAGATCCATTATCTCAAACATGGATACTAATGCCCTATGATCATGCGTATCTGGCTCAGATGATTGAGTCCAAGAAAGAAACCATCCTTGAATAAATGCCTATTGTGAGGGAATTCTTGAAAGTGTTTCCCGAGAAACTGCCCATCCTTCCTTCTAGAAGAGATGTTGAATTATCAATTGAACTTATACCCGAGGAATTTCCAATATCCAAGACTCCATATAGAATGGATATTGCAGAGCTTGAAGAGCTGATGAAACAACTACAGGAGAATATAGATAAAGGGTTTATACGCCCAAGTGCTTCACCATGGGGTGCACCAGTCCTCTTTGTCAAGAAGAAAGATTGGTTAATGTGCCTTTGCATCAATTATCGTGAGCTCAACAAAATCCCGATAAAGAACAAGTATCCCCTCCCACAAATTGATGACTTGTTTGATTAGCTGTGTGGAGCAAAATCCTTCTCCAAGGTAGATTTTCGGTTGGGATATTATCAAGTAAGGGTGAAGAAGGAATATGTCCCCCAGATTTCTTTTCGTACAAGATACGTGCACTATGAATTCATCGTAATTCCTTTTGGACTCACCAATGCTCCAGAAATCTTCTTGGACATAATGAATAGAGTCATTAGATATTACTTCAACAAATTTGTGGTAGTATTTATAGATGATGTTCTAATATACACCAAAACCAAGGAGGATCATGAGGAGTATTTAAGAACTGTACTGGAGACTTTGCGCAAGGAGAAGCTCTATGAAAAGTATAGAAAGTGTGAGTTCTGGTTGAAGGAGGTCTCCTTTTTAGGCCATATCATCACAAGCAATGGGATATCTGTGGATCCCTCCAAAATAGAAGCAATTGAGGGATGGCCGAGGCCAACATCGTTAACAGATATCCATAGCTTCTTGGGGTTAGCTGGATATTATCGACGATTTGTGAGAAATTTCTCACGATTTTCCAACCCTCTTACCAAGCTAACTCAAAAGTGAGTATAGTTTTCTTAGAGTGATGAATGCGAAGAAATCTTCAAGGAGTTGAAAAGGAGGCTTATCACTGCGCTTGTGATCACTTTACCCACAAGTGGAGAACTTTTTGATATTTTTAGTGATTCTTCAAAGAAGGGATTAGGATGTTTGCTGATGCAGAATGATAAATTTATATCCTATACCTCAAGTCAGTTGAAAATACATGAGAGAAACTATCCAACGTGTAATCTGGAGTTGGCGGCGATGATCTTTTCCATGAAAATATGGCGGCATTATCTCTATGGAGAGAAATTTGAGACATATACTGACCACAAGAGACATAAATATATATTCACACAGAAAGAGCTTAATATGTGCTAGTGAAGATGGATAGAGCTAATCAAGGATTATGAATGTTCCATCCATCACCACCCTGGGAAAGCGAACAAGGTGGAAGATGCCCTAAGTAGAAAGGTTCCAACGATTCTATCAATGATGAGAATTGAGAAGGATCCAATTTTCTTAGACTTGATGAAGATGGACATGGGAATCATAGAGAAGGGAACATCATCAATACTTTCACAAATGATTGCTCGACCATCTCTTTTGGAAAGGTTAAAGGATGCTCAAAAGGATGATGTGGGAATTCAATTAAAAGTGGAAGCTATCGAAAAAGGGAAATTCTCGGAGTTTAATTTTAATGAAGAAGGAATTGTGTGGTTTGGGAAAAGACTATGTGTTTCATAAAGTCCGGAGCTGAAGAAGGAAATTTTGGAGGACGCACATAGTTCAAATTTCTCTATTCACCCAGGGAGCACAAAGATGTATCGAGATCTTAGAGAAAAGATTTGGTGGGATAATATGAAGAAGGAGATCGCTGAATATACATAAAAGTGCCTGGTATGCTAGTAAGTGAAGGAAGAGAGGCAGAAGTCTAAGGGGATGTTGCAACCATTGCCCATACCAGAATAGAAATGGGAGAACATCACCTTGGACTTTGTCACAGGACTTCTGAGGACATCCAAAGGAAACAATGCAATATGGGTTTTTGTGGATCGTCTTACAAAGATTGCACACTTCATTGCTATTCAAGAGGATTTATCTTTGGAATCACTAGAATAGATATATATCAGAGAAGTGGTAAGGTTTCATTGAGTACCACTATCTCTTGTGTCTGACCAAGATCCAAGATTCACCTCTATGTTTTGGAAGAGTCCTCAACATACACTGAATACTGAACTGAACTTTAGTATGGCCTATCATCCTCAAACTGATGTCCAATCCGAGAGGACTATCCAAACACTTGAGGACATCTTGAGAGCATGCTCAATGGACTTTAAAGGAATATGGGATCAACATCTTCCTCTGGTTGAGTTCTCTTATAATAATAGTTTCCACTCGAGCATCAAAATGGCACCATATGAAGCCCTGTATGGGAAAATTGTAGAACACCGGAATGTTAGGATGAGGTCGGTGAACATAAGCTACTTGGACCAGAAATGGTCGAAGAAATGGTGGAGAAGGTGAAAACCAGTCAGCATCCTGTCAAGGTAGCCTAGAGTCGACTGAAGAGTTATGCAGATATACATCGACGAGACCTTGATTTTAAAGTTGGATACATGGTTTTTCTATGCATATCTCCATGGAAGAAGGTCATGAGGTTTGGAAATAAAGGGAAGTTATGTCCAAGGTACATCAGCCCCTTCGATATTCTTGATCGTGTCGGGGCTGCGGCCTATCAACTAGCACTTCCACCTACCATGGCCAATGTAAATGATGTCTTTCATGTATACCTATTATAAAAGTACATATCGGACCCTTCACATGTACTATCTTCTGAGGTGGTACAATTGGAAGATGATCCTTCTTATGAGGAGCAACCAGTGAAGATCATAGATCGTAGAGAAAAAGTTCTACGAAATAAGACGATTCCCCTCGTCAAGGTGTTTTGGCGAAACCACAAGTTTGAAGAAGCGACATGGGAATCAGAGGAAATGATGAAGCTGAGTTACCCCCATCTGTTTTAGTGTGGGAAAAGGAAAAATTTCAAGGGCAAAATTTCTTAAGGTGGGAATATTGTAACAACCCAAAGTTTCATTAATGAAAATCCCTATTGATCTAATTAAATGTCTCTTTATGTTTATATAAAATGTCAACTTCTTTTCTTTTATGTTATGAATTTTGACAGTTGCTAATATAGTTGTTGAATAGTGATCACATGATTAGTATAAATTTAGCACTTTAACAAATCCAATTTACTCAGACAAAAGAAGCGATGGCCTCATCTAGTAGAATTTCTCCATACGAATCCCATTTGTCAGAGCTCGGAAAAGAGGTGGCATCCTTGGGATTCTCTCTTGACCAAGCCCAAGATGAGATTCATCATGTCAAGCTCGAACAGGAGAATCTATGGGAAAAGTGTAACTTGATAGAGATTACCACTCGAGCAATGTTATCCGAGCCACCCCAAGAGTCTGTCACCATCGCACACCTTACCCTTAGGTCTTATGCAGCTGTTTTAAGTGGTTATGTAACGAATATACAGTACTATGTTCATGTACATTATTTTTTTGTATATAATAATGTATATACTTTCTTGTCATTATTGATACATTCTAAATAGTTTTTAATGTACAAATGGTGTTTTTAGTTATTATTTAATTAATAAAGATATTTGATTAAATTAAAAGATTTTTTAATAAAATAATATTTTAATAAAATATTATTATTATTAAATTAATTTTTAGTAAATATAAATGATCTTATGATTTTATGAATGCAATTATAATTTTTATTGAGGTTTGAAATCCATTTTTTTCAAAACCCGTGAATTTTCGATAAATGTCGGTTTTTATTTTAAAAGTGAAAATTAACATATTTAAAAAATTATTTAGATAAAATGAATTTTATTTCTGGAATCAGGATGTCGAAATTATCCAATGGTGAATTTTTCATAATTTTCTGAGCCAGCCAAATTTTTGGGTAAAAATTAAATACCTTTTAAATATATAATGTGTTTTATGACATCATAATGACCCAATGATGATGTAATAAAATACTATAATCTTTATTTTCTGCCAATATATGTTTTACCATTAAAATAATTTGATTTTGGATTTTTTTGGCTTACTTTTCAAAGTATTAATGGACCACTCAAGACTTTTTAAACACCTTGTCTTTTTAAATTAATTTCCATGGGAGTATAACTCACCTTTACATAAGAAACCCTATTATTTTAAGAATTTAGGACTTTTCCCCTATAAAATATTGGTTTTTTCTTCCATTTTCCAAAAACCATGGGCAAAAGCCATGATATGGTTTGTGGTTTGGATTAATTTAATGTAAGGGGACCCAAACCTAAATAATAAAGAATTCCCTCACCTTTCCTTTATAAACCCACCCAAGATCCCACTTCCTCCACACTCAAAGCCATTGGGGTTTGTCAAACCTATGCCCTAATATCTCTAGAATCTTCCTAAGGTTCCCCAATCTCCCAAGAATCCTCTTACAAGCCTCTCTCTAGCCTTTGTAAGCACACTCCCAAGTAAGGGTTTTTTCTTCCTTTTTCATTTTTGTTCAATTTTCTTTATGTTGTATTTCCCTTTTAATTTCAATTATAAATATTGGGGTATGTTTTCACACCTCCCTCATACTTCCCTATTTATGTTTTAATGATGGGAGACCCTTTTCTATCTCATTAAATTCCTCCCATTTACACCAGTTACTATGCTGAAATTCAGAAAGGAACTTCTCTCTCCTCATTTAAATTCAAGAAATACTTTTGTATCATGAATCTAAATTCCATTAAAATTTTTGGGACATGTATCCATATGACCTCCTTACTGTCCATTACATATAAATATGATGATGAAACCCTTTACCTCTCATCAACCATTTTTATGAAATCTTATGTCACGCCATTACGCTGCCAAAATCGCACCGATTTTCTAAGCCAATGTCATTGTCTATTGAATACCATGCACATTACTCCATCAAGGGTATTCACCTTTATGGACATTTACTTATAGATTATAATGTTTCATGTATGAATTCCACATTCCTTTATCGTGGAGTAAATTATTGTGTTTTATGAATCCATGTTTTATGATCCATGTGGCACACTAATGCATGAAATAAAATGTTTAAGAAGGGTGCGCTCTTATAGAGCTCCAATGCATTGGGTAAAGTATAGTATCATGATATATCATGTTCAATGAGTGTTGGATCATGATAATTCATGTGCAATTAGGGTTTACTCATGCTTCATGTGCAATGAGGATTTACTCATGCTCCATGTGCAATAAAACTTGGATCATGCTAATTCCATGTTAAGTGTTATTGCCACATTTACATGTCATGATTATCATGCTTTATCATGCCTTTATGTTCATGTTTCTATTTCTCTCTATTGATATGGCTAATGTCAAACATGTATTTTACCCCTCATGTTATTCCATGTGTATTCCCTTACAAGGATTTATAGCTCACCCGTTTCTTATGCATGTCATCAAGTTATCCCATGTAATGATAAGTACAAGGGAATGTAGTGGTCATGTATAGGAAGTTTTCAATAAAGATGTTATATTTCATGTTTCAAGTTTTTATGTAATGATCATAACACCCAAAGACAATAAACCTCTAGATCTTATTTGTTGTATCAAGTGATGTTTTATGTAATAAATCATGTTTATGTTTGTAATAAAAGCAGGGTTGTCATACATTATTCCCTCTTAGGTACACCTGATACCATGTCGATAATCTGTAACAAATTCTACCTGAACCTATTTGTTCTTTCTGGTTGCCTTATCTTTTTTTATTTTAAAATTGATTTATACTTTCTATTTATTTTCATCATTATAAATGATGTGTATTCATACAAAATTTATTTATCAATACTATTTCATCACTATCATTCTGGGATATACATGTTTTTAAAAGATTCCCTATGTAGTACATTCTGATAACCTATTTTAAGAGAAATCATTGAATGTATACCTGATTTCATGTACACTCTATACTCTATTTTAAGACACCATTGTATTTATAAAATTACTATTTTTATTATTAAAATCTTCTTGGTTCATTTTTGTTCTTATATAAAAGATGTTTCCTATTTCTATTTTGAAATATCTATGGTATTTTCCTAAAACCATAAAAAATGTTTTAATTCTAATGTTTCTCAAATACATTTCATATATATGTTCACTTCAATTTTAAATCAATTACCATGATATATTCTTGTATTACCTTGTGAACTTACATGTGTTATAATTCATTTCTTTTATGTAAAATTTCATGATACTCTCATTGGTTATTCTTTATGTCATGATTTTGGTACCAAATTAATTCCATGGATAAGCCTTATGTATTGGTAATAATGGTTATGTATGATTCCTTATGTGGAAAAAATATTCATGAAATGTAAGATGGGTGTTCCCATATAGAGATTCAATGCAGTGGGTAATGTTAAGTCTCATGAGATTCTATGGGAAATAGACTTGGTAGTTAGACTTGGCTTGTGCTACTATGGGAAACAGGATTGACAGTTATCCTTGACCAATACTACTATGGGAAATGGGATGGGTGTCAATCCTTGTCTGGTACTAAATACATTTTTTATGATTCTACTACATTTCTATGATTCCAGGTTTAAATTATCCCATGTTTATATGTTATGATTCCATATGTTACATCCCTTTGTTTATCATCATGGCATGCCTTCTATATAATGTTCTAATGCTTTGTTCTCATTGTTATTTCCTTTCTAGGATTTTATCTCAGCCCTTTGTTCATGTTATCCCCAGGTTACCCTATTCATATGTTGAAAACAGTTAATGATATAAGGTTATTATGGAGTTCAAATAAAAAGTTTTTTTTATGTTTGATTATTTACAAAGTCTTCAATGACACTAGAATTAATGACCCTTATCTTGTACTATGATGTATAATTATTCTTAAAATCATGTAATGTGAAGTAAAAAAGGATAGGCATACCATAGTTTCCACCTGTGAGGCCCTTGGGGGTGTCATAGTTTGTGAGGCTTTGAGACTTCAAGAACCTAGCATGACTTATATTTTTGGGGAATGAAACCTTCATGTTCATGTCAAAAAATGGAATTGATTAAACTCTTCCATAAAATATCAAATGGTAATATAGTGTCTGGTGTCTAATATTTGAATACGTTGTAGTTATCACAACGTTATTGTAATCGCACATGATTTCCAATCCCAAATCCTTATGACTCAATGAATGTTTGAATTTTTTCATTGATATCCTACATAATGATTCATTTGATGAAAATAAACTCATCTATCTGTACAAATCTAATGATGGAAATTCCCCCTTCCCATATTACATCCATTCTTTCTAAATAAAATTATGGATATATATTTATGATGTCATAAACTAAAGATGAAAACTTTTATCCACAATAAGTAATTAGAGGCTATCACACTATGCCTAATGCTCATTTAGTTGGGACCTAGCACAGAATATCTTAATCTAGTGACCTGAAAATATTATGGTACAATAATTTCCTTAAATCCTTATAGTTGATGGAAAATATTCTTACATTTTGTTTGCCATTTAAGATTCTAGAACATTATGATGGGGCCACACATCAAACAATTTTGTCCATGCATTTCTGCCTTCCAATGGTGGGATTTATCCTTTACTACAATAGGTGACGTGGCCTCATGATAAAAATATGATAACAGGATGTTGGTTTCACATTCAATGGATTCCTTATTAGATCATCTTTCCTAGACTTGTTCTACCTCATATAATTGAGTCATTATTTTGAAACATAAACTTGATAACATAATAAGGTTGATGTAGGTTATTAATGTGTCCTCAATATTAATTGGGTAGCATCCTATGGTTTGTGTAGATGGTAATGTTTGTTATGTCTCTGAATCTCCAGATGTTGGCTGTTTTGGGGATACGTAAAGTCATCCATTTCAGATTTCAGAGTTCTCGCATGTTTTAGTAATCTTTTTTGTCAAACCCCTGGAATCTCACATTGGTCATAAGGTAGTTTATTTGGAGACTAAGAATTAATATATATGGATATTAAATCCAATTATATTACTATTAATCACATTTCAAAAATGCATGCTTGAAGACTGTAATAGTTATGTGTCTTTTGAAAAATGGAACGTATTATTATATTTTTAGTGAAAGATCATAAAACATCTCCATTAAATATATTCACCTTTATTACTCCCACTAAAATCATTTCTTCTAAACTGGGGTAACAGAAACAGAAGAAAGTGTTGAGCACAAATGCTAAGAAAGGGGTAGAAGGGAATAGATAATCGTAACATGAACATAAGGCTATGAAAACATGATCATAACTATAGATGATCATACCCTATAAAAAATATCAAAATCATTAGACATAGAATGAACATTACTTTTTCATAAGAAATGAATCATTAGGTAAAAAATAATATAAACCATGAATGAATATTAAGGGAATATGTCATGGAATTTTTGGAAGATAGAAAAAAATTTAGCATCATTCCCTATAAGACAAGGATCATTTAAAAATATTAGGGACTATTATCGGAACTACACCTACTGGGTAGGACATACCACCATCCCCAATCATAGCTCTTTCATTATAAGGGATTGAGTTTCCGCATCTCCCCATAGTAGATCAGGTTTACCAATCTTCTCATAGTCAATAAGGATTACCCATCTTGCCATAGTGGATCGGGTTACCCCATATTCCCATAGTGGAACAGATTTCCCAGTGTTCTCACGGTGCATCAGGATGCACATGTTTCCCATTTTGGATCAGTTCAAAAGAATTTTTCCCTATACATATCTCATTATATATATCATTACCCAATGAATTAAGGGGATATATATGTCCCACCCAACACATAAAAAAATCCTCCAAACATGTTCCACAAGGTAATAAAATATGCATCATATCATAACCCATAAAAGGTATGTGTTTTATAAACATCATGTCATTACCCATGAAATGAAATGGGTATCCTAAAATTTTATCATAACATTACAGATGAAAGATAGGATTCATAATCATTTCAACAATGAATAAAATATGAAAAGAAATGGGTTTCTAAAGAATATAACCCATGGAAGCATAATGGGTGTCATAAATATCATTCCACATAAACATAAACCATTCAAGGATAAATATGAATTGTTAGATCATTTCACCAATAAAAAAACAATAACTATGTATTTCATCACATATTGATAATTATTTTTAGATATGAAATTTAACATTTATTATGTTAAAATGTCTATATATGAAAATATTTTCATAAAACAAGTTTAAAAATGAACTTATTATTGAAAATTTGGTACGGTTTAATTTAATAAACATCCTAAGAAAATTTCCCCTTCTTCATTGAATAGTGATTTTTAAAACATAAAACCCTTTGACAAACAATTGCTTGATAGTGTACATTATAAATAATGAAGGAATATTTTCAATTAATTTTATAAAATTTTTATTTGAAAACATATATTTATTTCTTGAAAATGTTTTGAAAACCAATTTCATTGAAACAAGTAAATTAAACTTGAAAATGCTCTGAAAATAAATTATTTCAAACTATATTGAAAAAAATAATGAAATCTTGTTAAAATTTTGAAATCCCTATTAATTAACAATAATTTGAATGCATATAAAATAATCTTTCATATCGTGGAAATTGTTTATTTCTTAAAACAATCTTTTGAAACTATATAAAGAAACATTGTAAATAATTTAAGACACTTATTAGAACAAAAAAAATTTCTAAAAAATTTATATTTTAAAATAAATTTAACACTATGAATTTATATATGGATAGAGAAATTATTTTTCATAAAAATGAATATTTTAAACTTGTAATGGATTCTTCAAAAAAATGATAGTCATGAAGGTAGAAAAATTTTGTATATGTTGAACATTCAATTTACCCCAAAAAATGTTTAAAAAGGTGCATTTAATGGATCCTGATGAGATTATAACATTTATAAACTAGAAAAAATGGATAAAATTAATTCTAAATATCATAAAAGTGTATTAAAATATTTTCAGAACTTTTTTTTGAAATCATGATTTCCATGGAAGACAGATATTTTACCGAAGGGATAAATAATGTCTAATTTTCATAAAAATATTTTATTAAATAAATTATGTAATAAATTGTGATAAAAAGGTAATAAATCCTTACAAAATTAAACATATATATCATACTAAAATTAATTATTTTCCATGAGATATGGATAAAAAAATATTTCATCCTTGGAAGCATAATCATAAACAATGTCGATAAATGATGAGATTGTGTTAATAAACTCTTACCACATGTTAGCTAGGACTTATAATCCCCATGTTAGAAAATGAAATTATATAAAGCTTAAAAAATAATTATAATAATTATTTTCATGATATAACACATAATATTTATGTATATACACCTTGTAAAAAAATTGGTGCATAACATGGCATGTCACTCAAAGAAGGACAATTTAGTGAAAATTACATTGCCAATTTGGTATCTTTTGAATCATACACCCCAGGAAATAATTATTAAATAAAGGATATTTATATAACCATAAGTGTATGTATAATATTCATAGTGTATGTATAAGGCTATTTAACACCCCACATATAAGAAATAAGTTCTGAACATGGCTTGTGTCTCATAGAATATAAAAGTGAGATGAGAAAACCCTTAGCTTAAGTCTTGAATCTCATTTTACTCATCAAAAACTCATGAATAATAAATATTTGTTTATTATAAAAATATAATAGAACTATATTATTATATCTAATTCCATTTATGATTTTATTATGACTCTATATTACTTGTTTTTAGAAACTCGATGTTAATGTTATATTTCAAGTAATAACTGCTTTGTTTTCCTCTTGTCAATTGATTTGTAATATTTTTTATTATCATAATTATATACTGTTCTAAATAATTTAAAACATGATATAATGATAATATATATTTAGTATGTAATTATTTATAGTTGTATATTAAATATTCAAATGTTAAACGAAATAAACCTTTCCAGGAGACAGTAGGTCGTACGTACAGATGAACATTGTTTCTATTTTACTGTCATATTGAATTAAATTTAGTATATAAAATATATGTATATATATATATAATATAATTCTAGTATAATTCTTATTTCATTTATATCTTATATGTAATGACTCTGATTTTCCTGAATTTATATTTATAAATTATTACAGAAAATTTTGAGACATGGCGCTGAGACGACGTGAAATTTTGAAGCTTGAGGTGCCTGGAAAAGTTCTCTAGAAATGTTAAGCTCCCCAAAAAGGGGGAATAACTCTAAAATGGGTTCCCAGATCAGAAATCCAAGGGCATTATTCTATTCAGAGGATCGAATTTACATTTGGTGATTTTTAACATCGGCTGGTGTAGGTCGACTATAAAAGATATATTTTTGATGTATCCATAAAAATAATAATTAAAAAATAACCTTTTTTAAATCCTAATAACTCATGAAGGTTGAATCATATTTGAAATCTGAGACCACATTTTATTTTGTAATAGGGTGTTTTTCCTATGCGTGACTTATATCTAGTTTGCGGAGGTCTTCTACGGAAAAAACCAAAAATGATGTAATCATAATTGAATAATATATAAATGAATTTTTTTTGAAGAAGAAATGATTTCAATTAAAATAATCCTTATGAAGACATCTTAGGTTCGGCTGTATAACCATTGGAATGTTGTAGAATCACTAGGAATAGCTTGGAGAATGAATCCTCCCGAGCAAATGATGACGGATTGGAGATCAGAAAGTTGATCATCGCACAAACGGAGTTGGAGTATCTCATCACTATCAATGATGTAACTATTAATCATCAATGATCACTCCAAACTCTAGGTAGGGTAATTTAATATCTTTGTGATTTTATTGCGTGTTTTTAGATTCAATAATGTACTCGGACCAACCAATGAACAGGTTGATTCGTGGTTCGATCGTTCTTACGGGGTGGTTAATTGCTACGGGGATTACGAGGAGATGAATCATTATGATTATTATTGTATTTTTTCTCCATTATAACAAGAATAGATATATAAAGACATGAAAAAAGGCTAATGTTCACTGCTATGAGAGGTTTTGTGCTTTCTCCCTCCCCTGTTCTGGGCGTTCTTCGCCGCTGGACCCTTATGGTCGCTGTTGAGTTTCCAGGAGGTTTCCAATCAGATCAGACCACCATATTAGTTGAAAGGGAAATTGAAGGGTAGAGAAATGATGTACATGACCAAATGATTATATCCATGCTTTCAGTTTGTGAAATAGAGTACTGGTGGTGAACCGGTTTACCTTAGAAGGGGCCACCGACACTAGCAGTGACTGTGTACTGGTGCAGCAGAGAGGCGGGATATTGGATTGCTGGAATGTAGAATGGTAGATCCACATTGGACCATTAGGTGGCAGATATGTAATGTGGCTAGATGCATTGATCAGGGTTCATATTAGAAGGTCACATCGGTGATCTGGGACGCGACTCGAAGTAGTGATGGAGGTCCCATGGCAGTAGGGTGATGGGGCATGAAAAAGAGGAGTTAGGGCCACATGAAATGAGGCATGGTTCCATGTTGACTTCCCATGCACGTAGTCAAGAAAGACCATGTGTGGTGATCCAAAACGGCCAGTATGTGGCACTCCATACCAACGGGAACCAGACCACTCCAGCTGGCCAGTGGGATGGATCTAGCTAGCCCAACAGGTCTATCCCATTGGGATGGGATGGTTTGGGCCCTACCAAGTTTGATTATACCTGGATCAGGCCTATATCAGTCCTTTTTTGTAAAAAAGTTTTATTATTCCAACTTTGTGTCTGTTTGATGAAATTTCAGTAGCGTTGGGACCTTTCTGATGAGAGGGTAATTTTGACATACTATAATTGAGTAGTTGTGGATGTTTTTATATGACCTAATGGATTGCAATGTATGTATTCCTAGTACAAGTGTGATATGAGAGGAATCATGTGGTTGGAAGTGACTTGGTGACAATGTGAATGACTTGGTGACTACATGGATTGGGGATGCATTACTTATCGACACTCTGTGTGTTACCAACACCCTGTGTGTTTTTAAGACTTCATTTTCTTCCAATACACTCTGTGTTTTCGAAACTATTTGTCTTACCGACACTCTGTGTGTTACAGAAACTCTGTTTGTTATGGAAACTCTATTTTTTATTGATACTCCATGTGTAATCGATACTCTATATGTTATCGAAAATCCATGAGTTACTGAGGCTGGTTATTATATCATCTAGGAGTGGGTCCTCCATTGTATATGGATCTTCCTCGGGTGTTAGATATAATTACGAGGATAAATCCTATTCACATGGTGTGAATGATTCCTAGATAGAATTTAGTTCACCCTCTATAGAATGAGTAGTAGGACACTCTATTCAAGAGTTATATAAACATCATGGGTTAGTTAGGGGAAACTACAATGTAACATCCTAATCCTCAATGCAACCTAAAGCAGTGCGAGGAGCCTGGTTGGTCACAAGGCCTCCTGAAAATATCCTTAGAGGCCAGAGGAAGCAGACTAGCATCAAGGGCCTATGTCAATCAGTGGGGACACTCTGACCTTTGTACCATAGTATCTCAATGGTATTCAAACATACAATATATTGCGGAAGCCAAACAACCAGTCAACTACAGAAAGTAATCCAAACATGAATAAATATAAAAAACCAGAAGTATCTCATCTAAAAATTGATGCATATGGTACAAGTATCTAGAAAGCATCCAAAATATTACATGGAAATACAGTACAACTCAAGTTATCCAAAATAAAAATAGACCAAAAAGGTACCCCCCCCCCCAGCATTGCAAGCCACGGCTTGGTTCTATGCTCCCAAGCTCTAAAACTATAGTAAACAACCTTTACTAGGGAGCTTGCCCCTATCATCACCTGTAACCATGTAATATGATTTGGCCCCCAAAGAGGCACAAACAGGGTGTGAGATAAACAACTGAGTAGGAACCACCAAGGTCTATATAGTTCTATTCAAAATTCTTCAATTGTTCTTGCTAGTGTTAAAAAATAATAATTAAGTGTGTATGCCCATGGAATAAGTCTATAGTAATGAGTGAATCCAAACATCCCTCACGGATACTTTCAAAAGAGAGTCATATCCTAATATGGAAACTAAAACAAGTGATAAGAATGTCGCACATCCACGCTATACATCCATATGTATCATGCAACCACATCCACACTGTATAGAGTATTCATGTATCCCATAACCACCACATAAAGTGAATTGAAGAAAAAAATGGTCGGATCCATGGTGTCAATTGGTCAAGGAATACATGTAAATACTTCTAGTCCATAGATGGGCAGATCCAAGGAGCATGTCCAAGTCATTCCATCGAGTCCCATGGGTATCCCTAGTGGAAACTTGGTTAGGCACTGGTTGGGGTCCTAGGAACCAGTCAAAATCATGTCATACATGAGCCAAAGATTGATGGATCCACAAGGTGGAAAGGGATGAGGCATCCCCCATAATCAAGACCCAAGGGCTAGAGTCAACCCAAGGAATCCACTTTTGCATTCCATTTCCATGGAGAGTAGTCCAAGGCATCTATCAAACCATTCAATCAAGCATTCAAGAATTCAAATTAATGATTCATAAACTAGTGAGTGTACCCACTCACATCAACAACAATCTTCCATGAGTATACCCACTCTTGGAAACAATTTAACATTTACCAAGAATATGGGACTACCCACCGATATAGAAAATTTAACATGAAATTTTTCATTTCATATAGGTAAACCCACCCATATTATCCCTCTAACATTCCAAACTATCAAAGTATTCATTGCAAAACATGATATTCATTAACCATGGAGGTAGTACATCTCCTAAACAAGCTACTCAAGATATCATGTTATCTATGGGATTCCTATTACCATAAAATCACAAGAACTAA
Source organism: Viscum album (assembly GCA_963277665.1). Classification (NCBI taxonomy): domain Eukaryota; kingdom Viridiplantae; phylum Streptophyta; class Magnoliopsida; order Santalales; family Viscaceae; genus Viscum; species Viscum album. Next base: position 900,364,648 of record OY728162.1, on the reverse strand, counting down.
CAACTTTGGTGATTATAAATAGTAATAAATGGTTAAACCCATAATTCACATCCCATTGGCGACCCTAAAATTCGAATTGGTGTCAACACATCTAAATAGAACCTATTTTCAACCTCGCTGGGTCTAACTTCATATACTAAAAGAAACTCTCCCTAAAACATGACCTCATTTAAAATTTAAGTGGATGGCGTAATGGATGAATACCCATAAAACACTGATGAAAATATGAAATAAGGTATAGACCACCTACCTTAAATCAGTAGTAGACAGCCCATCCATTATTGAGTCTTGATTCGTCCAAGTTTTGAATAATATATGAAGAATAAATGAAGAACAGAATATTAGTTCATGTGAACATAAATCAAAATACCACAATATTTGGTCCCAAGAATAAATAATGACTAAAAAGAATTTAGTATTTATAATTGTGGATCCAAGGAGATGATCAATGATAAAAACGGAGATCCGATGGAGGAACAAGATCAAATCCTACTTCTAGTGTCAAAGGGGAGAGCTAGGGGTGGCATACTGTGTGTGAGAGAAGAAAACCATATTGTGTTTAAAAAGAAAATTCTAATTCTAATTAAAAAAATATAAAAAATAGAGTCGGGTCGCACGGTTTCACCTCTTGGTTTCCCAAACTGTGCGGAAACCATGATCACCTCATTGACTAGGAGGGGCACTTTCCATATTTACCCCATATGGTTTGACTCACCATGTTCAGATAGTGCATAAGGTATCTTCCCAAAAACCATAACTTTTCAAACCTCTCACATTGTATTAGATTAACTGTGCACTGGCTATGCGCAAACTGTGTGCTAGATCATTATCATACCAAAACATGGTTCTATCCTCTGAACAAGCCTTAGACACCTCCAGAACACTCATGATCAAGTTATGAATTATCATAAGGCCAGGAAAAGGAATTTAAAATTAAATGAAAAGGATATGTACCTCGTATGAATACTCATGTTCTTATAATCATTCCCCCTTATTTCAATTCATCACTGAATTTCTCTCCAATGGGAGGTTAAGATTATTTTCTGAATAACTCCAGCCACTAAGCACGTATGTCGGCCTCCTTCTCGCAAGTCTCGTCTTGTAAACAGTTATTCTACCATAGCACCCGTACTAGAGGAAATTATATTCCTCTAATAACCTTCATGATCTTATCAAAAATATGAATCAGTTTCTCCTCAAAGGAGGCATCAACCATAATCTTAACCTCCTTTGGCTGAAAAATGTGAGATGGGTCTGAGTGATAGCGGCACAACTGAGATACATGGATGATGGTGTGCATGGATCAGTACCTATGAGGTAACAATAACTGATAGGTAACTGACCCAAATCTCTCTAGAATCTCAAACGGACCAATATATCTTATTGATAGTTTACACTGTCTCCTAATCCACCTATGTACCAACCTTAGTGAAACATGCATGAAAACCTAATCCCTAGCCTCAAACTCTAGAAATATTCTGCTTTGGTCGAAGTATAATTTTTTATGGGACTGTGCAGTAACCAACCACTTTTGAATGAAATACACCTACTCAGAAGTCTCCTCCATGATATTCAATCCTAGTAAAGATGCTTATCCTTCCTCTAGCTAGCACAGGGGAGAACGAAATGGACTATCATAGACAACTGTGTATGGTTCCATATGTATCGTCACATGATAAATTTTATTGTAGGTGAACTAAACTAAAATAATTTTCCTCTACCACTATCAAACAAAATCTAGGACGCATGCTCGCAACATCTTCTCTAGCACATGTAACGTACGCTCTGATTGGCCATCCATATAAGGGTGGTATGATGTGCTCAAAAGCACCTGTGTACCTAGAGCCATCTGAAAACCACTATAGAAATGAGATATAAATAGAGAATCCATATCCCAAATTATAATGTTTTGGACCCCATGAAGTCTTACCACCTCTCGGATGTACAACATTCCAATATCATCAACACTAAAAGCCTCCATGATAAGAAATAAATGAGCAACATTCATAATCCTATCAACAACAACCCACACAACATCATTTCCTCATGAAGACCTCAGAAAACCTTTCATAAAATCCATAGCAAGAACATCTGATTTCCACTTTAGTATAGTTATCTTATGTAAAATCCCAGTTGATCAATTATATTTTTCCTTCACCATCTGACATGTGGAACACCTATTAACAAAACTAACTACATCTCTCTTCATTCCCCAGCACCAGTAATGACCTCAAAAATCAATGTACATATATGTAACCCTAGGATGAACTGCCCAAGAATAAGCATGAAACTCCTACATCATGCCTCAAATATATCCACTAGAAACCAAACATATCCATGGAAACCTTAGATATCATCATCGCCTACCATCCAACCAGGAGGAGGGTCCTCACTTGCCACACATTCTCCTAGAAATATTCCTTCTGAATCCAACAGCTACCTTATCCTAACTCTTTCATCATGGTAGAGGTAATAGATAAGGATTAAAGAAATGTCTACCAATATCTATCATTCACCTCCAGTTGAATCTCCTAGAACAACGCCATAAGCTTCCACTGGCTACTAGCCTACACCACTTCCTATATAAAAGTCATCATGATCAGTGCATCGACTACTGCATTACCTTTACCAGGAATGTAGCTAAGATTGAAGTCAAATGACTATAGGTACTCCACCAAAGTTTTCTACTAAAAATTCATATCAAGCTATGTAATGATATATTAGAGGCTTTTTTTGTCCCCAAACACCACAAAGGGCACTCCTGGTAAATAGTGCCTCTAACAGCGCAACCCATTTACAACTGTATCTTACACGAGATCATGTGTAGGGTAATTCCTATCGCGAAGCCTAACCTACTAAGACACGTACCCCATGAATCGATCTCCCTAAATGATCACTTCACCCAACCTAATACTTGAGGCATCAGAGTACACCATGTTGCTTGTTCCCTGCTCTGGTAGTATCAGGACTGGTGTTGATGTTATCCTCCCTTTCATCTTATAAATGGTTTCCTCAAAAGATTCTAACCACACAAACCTAATAACCTTCTTATTCAGGCCCAGAAATGGAACTGCTAAGCTTGAGAAATATAATATAAACCCCCTGTAGTAACCAACTAGCCTTATGATGCTTCGTATGTCAATAATGTTCATGGGTTGTTCCTATGAAACTACAACTCTCCTCTTCTCTGGGTCCACTGACACTCCTGTCCCGGAGATAATGCGACCTAGGAAGTGAATCTCATCCATCCCAAAGTGTAACATTAGGATCATATCATATAACTACTGATATCTTAGTGTATTCAAAACAGTTTCAAGATGTTTTTAATGGTCTTATAAATTTTGAGATTACACCAATATATCATGAAAAAACCCCATCACAAAAGAATCCATGTGATTATCCACTAAATGAGGCTAATATTCATTGTTAATATACATAATTTTCATGTTCTTTGTTATTAATAAACACCATTTTAGTGCTTTTTACACTTTGAACATCATTTCACATTATGATTGTAATACCTTCTTAAAATGCACTGTTATGTGGTACATTTTTGAACATCATTTAAAGTACCCAATGATTCATCTGATTTTAAGGAATTTAATTTTACATATTTTAATTTGATATTTTTGTAAATTGATCTACACTTAAATATGAACATGTTTGATTCAGGGATCAGTGGTGAATTTATGGAGGATGATGGAGATATTTGGCAATGAAAGGAAGCAATTCTGGAGAAGGAAGATTGGACACCAGCCCACTGATGAGACTGTGGGGCCCAACATACAGGCCCAATTAATCCCAAATTTCATGGGATGCTATAAGACATGTATAGGAACAAATCACTCTCAAGGGGTTAATGCTAATTCGGCCTCCATGTTGGTCATTTAGTCGGCCTAGAGATAAAATTCTGGGCCAGATTCTGCGGCCCAGAAAAACAGTCCACTACATTGATCATATCTCGGACTCCACAACTCCAAATGGGCCCAAATGTTACAGGAGGTTAGAAGACATCCGGAGATCCATTTTCTTCTTCTATGGCCCACCCTGATTCGGCCGTCTAGAAGGTCTTCCAGACGCGTCTGTTCGGTGAAGTAAAGCTGGCTGCCACCTCGGGTCAAACGTGGAAAAGTCCAAATTCCACAAGCTTTCCACCACCTATAGCCTAGCAAAATTAATTAAGATTCTTTGTACTGTTGTTTGTTCGACCCAAGGCTCCAAAAATGCCTATTTAAGGCCGTGGTGGTGAAGGAGTTGAGGATCTTGGATGCTTTGTTTAATTGTAATGTTATGCTGCATTTTTGTTGCCTCAATTTTGTCTTTCACATGTAAGTTTTTCAATTCACTTTAGTTTCTTAATAAAAGTTCTTCTTCTACTCTTATTATGTTGTTCTTAATATCACTTTGATACCGTTGGATCAAGGTGTGAATTTATTCACACCAACCCTTGTGAAATTATTCACACAACGGTGGAGTGATCATTTTATTTTTGTTGTTTTCTTTACTTCTCCATTTCCTCCCTTATGAGTCTACTTTCCGCTTCCATTGAAACCATGGGATCAATGGAGGGATAACCCACTTATGGGTTGATCCAAGGGAGTAGCAAGGGGCTGGATTGGATGTTATTTATCACCTAATTAATGTATAATCACTTCTTTAATTGGGATTTTTATTTGATGATTTTTAAACTCCATCGTCCTTGTTGAATTTAAGGCCACACACTTCAAGTACTAATACGATCCTTTACCTTGAAGTGCTCAAAACTTTGATCCTTCAAGTGTATAGGTGATTAGTATTAGAGGGTGTAGGCATTAAACCAGTAAGTGATGATGTTGTTTTATCTCCTTAAATGAACCCATCTCAAATTTAAGAAATTGAAATCATTAAAAAGAAAATACGTCCAATCCACCCCGAGTGATAACCTAGGATCAACTCATTCTTTTAAATTTAATCCACTTAAATCTTTTAGATATCTTTAAAACCCATAAAAAATAAATCCAAGTTGGCCACTTCATAGCCAAAAATCCATCCCTTAGGTTGTGTATCTTAGGTATCTTCTTAGGTCTCTGTGGAATCGACAACCCAAGCTACACTACAAGGACCCTTCTACCCTTCTTCTCTTGGGTAAATTTGGGCGTGAACCAAATTTTGGAATCGTTTCCGGGGACCAAGTAAGTACCTTAGATCCAAAAAAACCTTCTTTCCTCACCTCCATTCTTCTACTCTCACCCAAGATCTCTTATCTTGTCCCTTTCTCGTTTTTTTTTGGCGCATGTCCGCCTACACCCGCGATTTCTCAAACAGACTAGTTAGGGTGGAAAGTCCTAGGATAGGGGAGTCAAGTGCACCTAAGGGATTTTTTAAATCAGATTCAAATATTCTTGAAACCCCAAAGTCAGAACTTTAAATAAGTCCAATGGAGGGTCATCCACAAAATCAAATTGTAAACCCTGGGGGGAATCAAATGGGAAACCAAAACCAAGAAGCTCCAAACTTAGGGAATGTAGTTGATCAAACCATGAATGACTACCTCACTCCAGCTTGGACCAATGCCCCCTCATGCATTAGACACAATTCCATAGGAGACACCAACTACATATTCAAACCCCATGTCCTAAACCACCTTCCAACCTTTCATGGGATGGAGTCATAAATGCCATACCTTCATGTCAAAGAGTTCAACGACATTGTTGAACCCATGTGTCCCCCACATCAACTAGAATCCGCTAAGATGAGGCTATTTCCTTTTTCATTAAAGGATCGAGCTAAAATTTTTCTAAACAACTTGAGACCTGCATCAATCCACTCTTGGGACGAACTGCAAAGATAATTCTACAAAAAATACTTCCCTCATCACAAAACAATTGCACTTAAAAAGAGCATCCAAAACTTTTTTGAAAAAGAGGGAGAGTCATTCTATGAAACATGGGAGAGGTTCAAAGACACCCTAAACATGGTTCCACACCATTGGTTTTCCATACCTGAACAAGTGATAATTTTCTATGAAGGGTTGGGTCCGTGTAATAAACAATTCATTGACATGATGTGTAATGGAACTTTTAAAAACAAAGCCCCAAATGATGCTTACGAGTATCTAGAAAGTCTGGCTGAACAAAACCAAACTTGGGGAACTTCACCTTATTCTGAAAAGCCACAAAGAACCACTGGAATTCATACACTTAGAGAAGAGGAAAGCCTTAGGGCTAAACTCGCAGCACTCTCTAGGAAGGTTGAAGAGATAGACCTAAGGAAAGTCCATGAAATCCAAAATGTAGACCTTGTTTGCACAATTTGTGACAAACATGACCATAAAACAGACAACTGCCCAACCATTCCATCCATCAAGGATGTTCTTCTAGGAGGACCCCCAGAGGAAGTCAATGCCCTAAACTTTCAAATGCCCCAATACCAAAACACTTTCAATCCAAGGTACAACGACCACCCAGGCTTCCGCTGGAAAGATAACCAACAACCTAGCCAACCACAGGGACAAAATTCTTACCCCCAGCAGAACTACCAAACCCATAACCAGTTCCAAACCCAACCTATCCAATACCAACAACCACCGGTCCATTTTCAACAAACCATCCCACCTCCAAAATATCCCCCTGGGATAAACCAACCTACTACATCACCAACCCAAACTGTTCCACAAAGCCTACTAGAACAACTGTGCAAACAAATGGAGAAGATGAACTCGGAGGTATCTTCCCTAAAACAAGAACTTCAAACCATCAAAACAGGAAAGGCACCCATACCTACTCAGGCGGTGTCGTCCTCAACTTCAAGGGGAGAGTCAATTTGTGCTCAAACAGCTCATGAACAACTAAAGGCTGAGACTATTTTAAGAAGTGGGAAATCAATTGAGAAACCTGAACAACTAATTCAGAACCCACATGAAGATTCAAACTTGGATGAAAATTTAAATGAACCACAAGATCAAACTGAAGAAACTGATAACAATGTGAAAGAAACAACTCTACAACAAACAACCCCACAACCTGCACCATTTCCTCAACGCATGAGGGGGAAAACCAAACCTGAACTGAGTGAAACATTGAGGGAAATATTTTCACAAGTCAAGTTGAACATACCCCTTCTTGATGCAATCCAAACCATACCTGCTTACTCAATGTACCTTAAGGACTTGTGCACTTTTAAAAGAAAATTTTCACATAAAAACCAAGTCCTTTTGGCTTCTAATGTGAGTACCACCATTCAAGGTACAATTCCTCCTATGTTGAAAGACCCAGGTTGCCCTTACATCAATGTTGAACTAGGAGAAAGAAAAGTTGTCAAAGCCTTGTGTGACCTAGGTGCTAGTGTCAATCTCATCACATATGCTGTGTACTGCCAGTTAGGCCTAGAAGAACTCCAACCCACATCTGTCACACTTCAACTTGCTGATCGTAGCATTAGGGTTCCAAAGGGGATTTTAAAGGATGTTCTGGTAAAGGTTGAAAACTTCATCTACACTGCTGATTTCATTGTCCTTGACAACCATCCAAACATAGGAAATAAAGAACAAACCCCAATCATCCTCGGTCGTCCTTTCCTTGCAACAATCAACTCTGTTATTCGAGTCCGAAATGGGAACATGACCATCACCTTTGGGAACATGAGTCTAGACCTGAACAACTATAATGCAAGCTCACAAATAGGGGATGACGAGGATATTCATGAAGTAAACATGATAGGAAGCATTGATAATGAATCCATGGAACATCAAGGAATATTTGATGAATGTTTAAGTCAGAATGAGATTGATTTCCTTTGTTCATATGAAGGAAGTTTATCTCCTTGGCTTGAATCATTTTCAAAAAGCTCTTATGATGAAGTCTTAGGTCCAACAATCAGTGAAACCTTTCAAGAAACCAATTTCATATAGACCCCTCTAAATTCCTTCCCTAAATATGATCAAGCCAACCTAGTAGCTGAAACTTCTACATGTGAGGAATCAATCTTATCTGAACCTCTAAAAAAAGAAATTCATCTTGATCCAATGTCCCAATATTCTGCTGAAATTTTGAACCAACCTGATCTTGAATTGAAGGAACTTCCTGCTGCACTAAATTATTCCTTCCTAGGGGAAAATCAAACACATCCTATTGTCATTTCTTCTTCTCTTGAATCCAATCATGAGAGGATGCTTCTAGATGTCCTTAGGAAGCATAAGAAAGCCATTGGTTGGACCCTTTCTGATATTCCTGGGATTAGCCCACTTATCGGGACTCATAGGATTGTTCTGGAATCTGATTCAAAGCCATGTTGTCAACCTCAACGACGACTCAATCCTAATCTCATGGAGGTAGTAAGGAAGGAACTTATGAAATTGTTGAAAGCTGGTATCATATATCCCATAACTGAGAGTGAATGGGTGATCCCAATCCAAGTGGTTCCAAAAAAGGCTGGAATCACAGTGATAACCAATGAGGATGGAGAGATTTTTCCAACAAGGGTGAGTAGTGGATGGAGGGTCTGCATTGACTATAGGAAACTAAACTCATTCACCAAGAAGGACCATTTCCCCTTACCATTCATTGACCAAGTCCTTGAGAGAGTGGCAGGTCATGCCTTCTACTGTTTCTTAGATGGGTACTCGGGGTACAATCAAATTGAGGTCTCCCTAGAGGATCAAGGGAAGACTACATTCACATGTCCTTTCGGTACCTTTGCCTTCAAACGCATGTCCTTCGGGTTATGCAATTCCCTTGGAACCTTCCAGCGGTGCATGATGGGAATCTTCTCAGACATGGTAGGGGATTTCTTGAGGTCTTCATGGATGACTTCTCTGTGTTTGCGGATACTTTTGAGGGATGTCTGCAGAATGTGGAGAGAGTCTTGTCAAGATGTGAAGAAAAAAATCTGGTCCTAAACTGGGAAAAATGCCATTTCATGGTTAAAGAGGGACTTGTTCTAGGCCATCTGGTCTCGAGTAGGGGGATTGAAGTTGATAAAGCAAAGGTTGACATAATTCGTCACCTTCCATCACCCAAAACTGTCAAGGAAGTGAGGACTTTCTTAGGACATGCTGGTTTCTATAGAAGATTCATCAAGGACTTTAGTTCAATATCCCGTCCCCTTTGTGCTCTCTTAGTAAAGGATGCTCCATTTGTTTGGACAGAAAGCTGTGAGGGTTCATTCTCAACCCTCAAATCCTCTCTCACCTCTCCTCCCATTATGAAATCTCCAAATTGGAACCTTCCTTTTGAACTTATGTGTGATTCCAGTGACTTTGCTGTTGGAGCTGTGTTAGGACAACGTTGTGATAAAACTCCTTATGTCATTGCTTATGCAATCAAATCCTTAAATGATGCCCAAATCAACTACACCACCACTGAAAAGGAGTTACTTGCTATTGTGTTTGACTTAGAGAAGTTTAGGTCCTACCTCTTAGGATCACCCATCACTGTGTTCACTGACCATTCTGCACTAAAATACCTCTTCCAAAAACAAGATGATAAGGCTAGACTGATTAGGTGGGTCCTTCTATTACAAGAATTTGACCACACAATCAAGGATAAAAAGGGAGTTGAAAATGTTGTAGCTGATCACCTCTCTAGGATGGAATTCAAAGACAACTCAAATCACCTCTCTGTGTCTGATTCGTTTCCTGGTGAACACCTATACTCTGTGAGTGACTGCCCTTGGTATGCTGACATAGCAAATTTCATAGTGATAGGAGTCATTCCAAAATTCTTAGGGACTCAAGCTCGAAGGAAATTCCTTTCTGATGTTAGACACTATGTGTTTGATGATCCATACCTCTATAAGTTCTGCCATGACCAAGTCATTAGGAGGTGTGTTCCAGAATCTGAACAAGAGTCCATCCTTAAATTCTGTCATAGTGAGGAATGTGGATGTCACTTTTACTCTAAGAAAACATCTGCTAAAATTCTTCAATGTGGTCTTTTCTGGCCCACCCTTTCAAGGGACTCCTACACATTTTGTCAAAGCTATCCTAGGTGTCAACAAGTAGGGTCCATCACAAAAAGGAATCAAATGCCACTCACTCCCTCTTAGTGGTTGAAATCTTTGACTGTTGGGGAATTGATTTCATGGGTCCCTTCCCAAACTCTCGGGGATACCTCTATATACTCTTAGCTGTTGATTATGTCTCAAAATGGGTTGAGGCCATTCCCACAAAATCCAATGATCATAGAACTATGATTAGATTCCTAAAAGAAAAAATATTCTCTAGATTTGGAATTCCTAGGGCTATCATAAGTGATCGTGGAACTCATTTTTGCAATCGTCCATTCTCATCACTCATGGAAAAATATGGAATTTCTCACAAAGTGTCCACTGCTTACCACCCGCAGACCAATGGTCAAGCTGAGTTAGCCAATCGTGAAATTAAGCAAATTCTTGAAAAAACTGTCAACCCCTCTAGGAAAGATTGGTCTGAGAAACTCTTAGATGCTCTTTGGTCCTATAGAACTGCATATAAAACCATTTTAGAAATGTCCCCATATAGGTTGGTTTATGGAAAAGCATGCCATTTGCCAGTGGAGATTGAACATAAGGCCTTTTGGGCAATTAAGAAAATGGATTATGACCTCTCATTGGCCGGAACAAAAAGGAAATTAGATCTCAATGAACTGGAGGAACTAAGGATGGAGGATTATGAAAATTCAAGGATCAATAAAGCTAGAGTTCAAGCCTACCAATCTAGGAATATCAAGGTCAAACATTTTGAACAGGGAAAACTTGTGCTCTTGTATAGTTCAAAACTTCATTTACATCCGGGAAAGTTAAGGTCTCGATGGTCAGGACCTTTCATAGTGCATCATGTATTCCCCCATGGGGCAGTAGAGATTCAAGATCCCACAAGTGGTCACATTTTCAAGGTCAATGGTCAAAGGTTAAAACCATTCGTTGAATCATTCAATAAACAGGAAATAGATGTTGAGTTAATTGATCCAAACTATGAACCAGGAAAAAATTGATAAATTTGGGATCTATGTCGGGCTAACGACGTTAAACAAAGCGCTGCACGGGAGGCAACCCGTGGTTTTTATGTTTCTAATCTTTCTGAATCATCTTTATTTTTCAAATAAGATTACTTAATCATTTTTATATTTAAAAATAAAAAAATAGACTTTTGACCTGTTCTTCTATTATGAGTATGGATGGGTACGAAAGAGGAGCACCATATTCATCCGTGTCACGTGGTGTGATCCTTGAGTAATACCTTACCCAGAAATTTAAAAAGAAGACAATGTATCATCAGTTATTTTGTTTTTATTATTCAATAGGTTAAGAAAAAAAATATAATAATACAAAAAAAAGTCCACTCCATAGGCCGTGGGGCAAACCCCGTCACAACCGGCGAAGCCGCGGGGACTCGAACCCGGGACCAAAGGGAGACAGGGGCGCGCGCTTACCACTGACCTGCGGCTTCTTGTGCTACCTTATTCTATAATTTTTATATATATTCTTATATTTTACTTCCTTTATTATATAAATATATATATATATATTGTTTGTTTTTGTTTGTTTTGTTTGTTTTGTTTGTTTTGTTTGTTTTTTTCCTTTTTCCACTAGGGAGCTTTGCAAGCGACATGGATATCAAAGGAATAAATTCGAGCGGCAAGAACTTCAAACTTCAACCACCAGGTGACTTCATTCCATAATCCTCATTTTCAATTTCCTTTTTAAATTTTTATTCCCTGCCTCTACTCCTTCTAATTTTTCATTTCTTCAAACACTGGGGATAGTGTTGTTTTAAGTTGGGGGGGAGATAAAATAAAAAAATGCTTTTGTGTCAAAAACAAAAATTGAATGATTTGAAGAAAAAAAGTAAATGGAAGGAAAAATTACTTTAACATTGAACATGGTAATACACATTGCACACTTTGAAACTGAAAATCAAATAATTTAGCATGCCCTGATTCTAATTTTAATCCTTGTATAATTTCATGAGCATAGATTTTGGAAAGTGTGGCCGTCCAATGTGATATTTCATCGTTTATATTTTCATCCAAATAAAAAAAATGCCACAATGCACGTCCTCTAGACTGTGGGGTAATAATTTTAATTTTTGGGGTCCCATAATAAATAGCATAGGATGGTTTTATTTTTATGAATAATATGAGTATTCAAAAAAAAAATTAAAAAATATATTAAAAAATAAAAATAAAAAAAAAATTTGCGTGTAGAGCAGTGGATTGATAAAATGCGAGGCTTTCGGCACTTGGGGATCATGACTCCAGAGTTGTCTAGCCCTGAGTTTTTCAATCTATCTCTATTTATGGTAATATGACTTTGTTTTTGATTAAGTTAACTCGAGACGATGCCCGAGTATGTGGGTTTCACTTGGTGCCCTAAGGCCTTTGAGTCTGGGAGTCATCGGCAAAGTCTTGCTACATGGGTTAATTTGATTAATTGCAATCTCAATTACTATAGCAATATTGCAAAAAAATAAAAAAAAAGAGGGATGAAGAATACTCATATTAGGATTAAATGTGATTCCACCTAGAGCTTCCATGATTTCCCCCTTGAATGAAAATGAACCCCCATATCTATTGTGATTCACAACACATCATTACACCTAATTGAGTTGGATGAAGTATGATGCTGGATTTGATCAAAGGAATGGGCTTGGGATTGGGATCTGCTTATGAAACTATCTCGTATTAAAATATTTTGATGGGTTTCATGATTGTTTGGTATAATGTTTTTGGTGATCATTGTGTATTAAAATGTTTTTAGAAAAGGGAATTCGAATTACATTTTTGATGAGATATATTTTGCTCGGGACTAGCAAAACTCAAGTTGGGGGGTGTGATTAGCCACTAAATGAGGCTAATATTCATTGATAATATACATAATTTTCATGTTCTTTGTTATTAATAAACACCATTTTAGTGCATTTTACACTTTGAACATCATTTCACATTATGATTGTAATACCTTCTTAAAATGCACTATTATGTGGTACATTTTTGAACATCATTTAAAGTACCCAATGATTCATCTGATTTTAAGGAATTGAATTTTACATATTTTAATTTGATATTTTTGGAAATTGATGTACACTTAAATATGAACATGTTTGATTCAGGGATCAGTGGAGAATTTATGGAGGATGATGGAGATATTTGGCAATGAAAGGAAGCAATTCTGGAGAAGGAAGATTGGACACCAGCCCACTGATGAGACTGTGGGGCCCAGTATACAGGCCCAATTAATCCCAAATTTCATGGGATGCTATAAGACATGTATAGGAACAAATCACTCTTCAGGAGTTAATGCTAAGTCTGCATCCATGTTGGCCATTTAGTCGGCCCAAGTTAGAGATAAAATTCTGGGCCAGATTCTGCGGCCCAGCAAAACAGTCCACTACATTGATCATATCTCGAACTCCACAACTCCAAATGGGCCCAAACATTACAGGAGGTTAGAAGACATCCGGAGCTCCATTTTCTTCTTCTATGGACCACCCTGATTCGGCCGTCTAGAAGGTCTTCCAGACGCGTCTGTTCGGTGAAGTAAAGCTGGCTGCCACCTCGGGTCAAACGTGGAAAAGTCCAAATTCCACAAGCTTTCCACCACCTATAATCTAGAAAAATTAATTAAGATGCTTTGTAATGTTGTTGGTTCGACCCAAGGCTCCAAAAATGCCTATTTAAGGCCGTGGTGGTGAAGGAGTTGAGGATCTTGGATGCTTTGTTTAATTGTAATGTTATGCTGTATTTTTGTTGCCTCAATTTTGTCTTTCACATGTAAGTTGTTTAATTCACTTTAGTTTCTTAATAAAAGTTCTTCTTATACTCTTATTATGTTGTTCTTAATATCACTTTGATACCGTTGGATCAAGGTGTGAATTTATTCACACCAACCCTTGTGAAATTATTCACACAACGGTGGAGTGATCATTTTATTTTTGTTGTTTTCTTTACTTCTCCATTTCCTCCCTTATGAGTCTACTTTCCGCTTCCATTGAAACCATGGGATCAATGGAGGGCTAACCCACTTATGGGTTGATCCAAGGGAGTAGAAAGGGGTGGGATTGGATTTTATTTATCACCTAATTAATGTATAATCACTTCTTTAATTGGGATTTTTATTTGATGATTTTTAAACTCCATCGTCCTTGTTGAATTTAAGGCCACACACTTCAAGTACTAATACGATACTTTACCTTGAAGTGCTCAAAAATTTGATCCTTCAAGTGTATAGGTGATTAGTATTAGAGGGTGTAGGCATTAAACCAGTAAGTGATGATGTTTTTTTATCTCCTTAAATGAACCCATCTCAAATTTAAGAAATTGAAATCATTAAAAAGAAAATACGTCCAATCCACCCCGAGTGATAACCTCGGATCAACTCATTCTTTTAAATTTAATCCACTTAAATCTTTTAGATATCATTAAAACCCATAAAAAATCAATCCAAGTTGGCCACTTCATAGCCAAAAATCCATCCCTTAGGTTGTGTATCTTAGGTATCTTCTTAGGTCTCTGTGGAATCGACAACCCAAGCTACACTACAAGGACCCTTCTACCCTTCTTCTCTTGGGTAAATTTGGGCGTGAACCACCATGTAAGGATAAAACATCGGGGTCATCAATGCCATAAAAACCGCTGGCGTTTTCTTGAGGTTGAACAACATAACCCGATACTCATATAACATAAACATGATACAAAAGGCAGTATGTTTTATATATAGTTCGAACATGCACTTGGTGATATCATAACCCCAAGTATATCTTCAAGAACACTCGAGCTTTTAAAATATGATCAAACATGTCATCTATCTGTGGAAAGGGATATCAGTTTTCAACTATCAGCTACTTTGACTTCTGATAATCCGCATAGAGCCTAAGGCTTCCATCCACTGTTTCCGAAAAACAGACCGACGAACCCCATAGAGGTGTACTGGGTCTAATAAACCTCATTTCTTCCAAATACTTTACTACAACTACATCCTAGCCATCATGTATAGAGGAATGGATACTGAAACAGCTCCTAGAACTAGATAAATGGATAACTCCACCTCTATATTACAAGGTAAACCATAAATTTCATTTGGAATGATGTCCCTGAGGTGCACAGTAAATGTAGGAAATTCCACCTGACCCACTTCCTTATCATCTGGAAATAAACTAGAAATATGGGATTCCATCCAACCAAGACCACGAAGCTCGGGTCCCGCACTACTTGCCTAGACCCCCATTCACCCTTATGATTAAACACTGCACCCTCTAGTAATGTGAAAGTCACCTTCTATATATATCAGTCATAATATGCCTGATAAGACTTGAGCCAGTCCATTCTGAGAATGACGTCACACCCTGTCATCTCGAGGACATATAAACTCCCGAGGAACTGGAACCCACCAACCTCAAGGGGACACTCCATACACTAGTTTACAAAACCCATTATTACTCCAAATAGTGTTTCTAGCATCAAAAAGACCTCTGAATGAAAACCCACAAACCTGAGGCTTTTAACGACACGTGAAGAGATAAAATGGGAGATGCACATGTATCAAAAATAGCAGAACAAATAGTATAAGTTACTGAGATCATACATATCAATATAGATAGTCCAAAATATTGATCCTATTAGTTCTATTAAACTGCATAAGTCTGGCCTTAACAGTGGCCATGTGACCCTACTTGGCTACCCTGAGCTGATCAACCTTGTTGTCTCTGAGAACTCGGTGTCTAAATTCCATAACCAAGACCACCACAACACTAGCCTGACCGGACTACACTATTTTTTTTGTGGCCTTGCCTACCAAAATGATGAAAAAACACTAATTTACCTAGTACCATATCCTAAATAACACTCATTTAATGGGAATCCTCAAAATGGTTCTTCCTTCCTGAAGTCATAGATCCACTCGGGTGAGAAACAACACACCCTTGTTTTGTACCTCTAAATTCCCTCAGGATCCACTCTGTAATCAGTGCCTGAATCACAATATAATTGATATTAGGAAACTTGAACACATTGACCTGAGATTTGATATCATGCCTAATACCTTCAGCAAAGTGCATCTCCCTCGACAACTCATCGATAAGACACATCGGTGGAAAACACTACATCTTTCTAAAGCGTGCCGAGTATTCCACAACTGTTTCTGTGCCCTGCTCCAAATGCAAAAACTCACTACCCCACTCTACTAGAAGATTCATGAGGTAAAATTAAACATAGAAGTATGTTTGTAATTCATTCCAACCCGTATCACACAACCCATCAGCCTTGTTAAAAACATCACACTAGTGTTTTTCCACTCGACATATCATATTTGTCGTGATCTTGACCCTCAACATTGGACGCATCTCTAGATGCATAAAAATTACTAATGTCGTCTATTTCCAGAGCTACGTAGCATGTGGTCCTCCATCCCTTAAAAATGTAGGAGGATGTTGTTGTTGGAACACCCGTGTAAGCTCATCCATAGTGAAGGATAGCTATGATGCTCCCTAGAAAGTCTACCTATTGTGAATGAAACCCTCGTGAAACTATGCCTCATCACTTGTGTCTAGAATAGCCTTATGATCCACATTTGGCATTATAGGAGGATCAAGCGGTAGCTCTTGGCCCACTATCTCTGAATTATGGTCATTGCCTCCATCGTGGCGTACCACTTGAGGTCATTGTGGTGGCATGTCTCTACAATGCCAAATGTGTGCCTCAGTAAATAAAAACTTCAATGAAAAATATCAAAAGTGATGGACCAGTCATAACCATCCTAGAAAACATGTTAAACCCACAACTATATCCTAATTCTAAGACTGTATAAAGAACAGCCAATGAATCAATAAAAATTGTGCCTCTGACACACTCAAAAGATGGGTATAGGTGAAGTGTTTTTATACCAGCTCAAGATTCCATTTCCATTGGAGTTAACATTTAGTTACACAAGAAATTGAATTAAGTGTTTACCAATTCCCAAATCCATGAGGGCCCATAACACCTCATGAACCCAAAACATGGCTCCCATACAAACTATACATATAACAAGTTCATTCGGAATTTACATTTCAATAGTGCATTATTTCCAAATTCACAAGGTTCCATACTCATTAGGTATTTAAAGATAACATAACACCTTTATATACTGCACCCAACAAACAGAGCAGCAGGCACAATTATCAAATCAACTATCAAAACAACTTGCATTATCAAATACATCCTAGATCTCATGTCATAATTCATGGAATGTGATTCTAAAAAGTGTCTAAATGATGCATGACATGGCACACCCTCATCTAATCGGGTTGAAAATAACATAGAACACAAAATTTCATCAATAGTAATATAAAAAAAATTGTGTCACCCAATGGTGAAATCAAATAAACATTAATAGTCATAACAAGAAAATCAGAATTCAGTTCGAGGCATTTTGGATTTCTCCTGTATGTGGAGTAGCTAATCTCATAAACAACTTATTACCAAATTAAATTTCCATCCTATCCCTATACAATTTTTCTAAATAGTAATTCAAACTAGAAAATAAAGCTCCTATAATACCACATTGTTATGTCCCAAACCTGGATGCCACCTGAAGCAGTGTCTCGAGCTCAATTGACTATAAGGCCTTAAGCACATCTCCCCAAATGCTTGAGGCTACCGACTAGCAGTGAGGGCCTAGGTGAATCGGTGGGTAGATTATGCCCTCCTTACCATAGTGTTATGGTGGGATTCAAACATACAAAAAATAGTAGAAGAAAAACAACCAGTCTACTGAATGTATGAAAAACATAAATACATATCAAAAAATAGAAGTATCTCATATAAAAAATGATCCATAGGGTAAAAGTATATATAAAAATGAAAGTACAGTTCATGGAAATACAATACAAAAAAAGAATCCAAAAAAATACCAAAAAGGTATCCCAACATTACAGGCCACAGCTAGGTCCTATGCTCCCATGCTTGAAATCCGCATTCAACAACCTATACAAGGGAACTTTCCCCTATCGTCACCAGAAACCATATAATCTTTTGTGGTCCCCATGGAGGCCCAAACAGGGTGTGAGATGAAGATCCTGGTAGGCAACCACCATGTTCTATACAATTCTAACAACAATTCTACAAAATCTCTAGAAAGTATAGACAACTAGTAAGTAAGTGTGTATGCCTATGTCATAATAATACTATAACAAGTGAAATATAAAAGCCCACATGGCTACCTACACAAGAGAATCAGCTCCTAACATGTAACTGAAAAACTAACAAGCATGTCACACGGCCATGTCATACATCCATCTACATCATGCAACCATAGCAACATTGTATAGAGTTGTGATGTATCCCATTACCACATTGTAAAGTGAAGTTTGTACCACAAGGGCCATATCCACAGTGTCAGCAAAACAAGGCATAAAAGTAATTAATTTTAGACCACGGAGGGACGGATCTAAGGAGCATGTCCAAGGTATCCTATCGAGTCCCATGGGAATCCCTGATGGAAACTCGTTTAGGAACTGGTTGGGGTCCTAGGAGAAATTCCATATCAAGTCCTATGTGAGCCCAATAATGTCATATTTATAGGGTAGCAAGTCCTGAGGCATCCCACTAATTTAGGACCAAAGGGTCAGATTCTACACAATGATTCCACTACCGCATTCCAGATCCATGGAGAGTAGTCCAAGGCATTAATCAAATCATTCAATCATGCATTCAAGCATTCAAATTAAACATTCACAAACATGTGAGTATACCCAATCACATCATCACGAATCCACCATGAGTATAACAACTCCAGAAAGCCATTTATCATTTACCATGAATATGGGTCTACCCTCTAATGTAGTCCATATGACATTCCATTAGCCATCTCATATATGTATACACACCCATATTATCCATTTAAAAAGCCAAAATATCAAAACAGTTAATAAAAATCATGATATTCATTAATCAAGGATGAATTACATCTTTTTAACAAGATACTCATGATATCAAGTCATATAACGGATTCCTGTAACCAGGAAAGCAGAAGCACTCACCGCTTGGGTGGTTTAAATAGTCATAACATTTTTAACCCAAAAGGAACACCCCATGTGTGACCGTGAAACAAGAAACAACTGCCAACACAACTAAATAGAACTTATGGTCAACCTTAGTAGGCCCAAAAATAACTACTAATATAAACTATCAAAAAAAGGCCTCTCTAGAAAGTCATACAAATGGCGTAATGGCCGAACACCCGTAAAACCCCAAAAAATAGATGAAAGGAGAAATTGACCACCTACCTCACCTTGGTAGTAGATAGATCATCCAATATCGAGTCCTGATTCATCCCAGTTTGGATGAAATATAAATATTGTTCAAAGAATAGATTATTAAGTCATATGAGCCAAAATACTAATAGAACAGTTTTTGTTCCACAAAATCAAGGGCGACTAAGAATGAATTGAGGACCTTCCATTTCAGATCTGATGAGACAATCAGCAATCAAAATAGAGAACTGATTGAGGAACATGCTTGTAGCATACTTTAGAAGCCATAGGGGAGAGCTTAGGTAGGCCTCTTATGCGTGGGATAAGAAAACACTATTGGTTTTAAAAAGAAAAATTAAATTTTAAATTAAAATTATAAAAACAAAACCACACAGGGGGGTCGCATGGTTTCCCAAACTGTGCCGAAACCATGTGAATCTCACATACTAGGAGAGGAAAATTTCATGACTAACCCATGTGGTTTTACTAACTATGAAAAAAATATGTGGAAGTGATATTCCCAACACCTTCACTCTTCAGTCCCCTTGTACATTTTAGACTAACTGTGTGCAGGTCATTCACAAACTATGCATCGGGTCATTTTCAGCCAAAAACATTGTTATGGCCTTCGAACAAGCCCTAGAAATCCACAAAAACACACATGATCAAGTTAAGAGTCTCTATTAGTCAATGAAAAGTCATTTAAACTAAAATATAAAAGGATCCTTTCCTCATAAGAAAGCTTGGGTTCTTACATTCTACATCAACTGTGGGGTAGTGGCGAGGTGTGAGTCCATCCGCCCTCTATTGCTAGTGAGGATAAATGTGGTGCATAGTTGGAGTACTAGTCCCTCAACTGTTTAAAATGGGGAGGTGAATTCTTCTTCACTTGGGTTTCTTATATTTCAATGGGCATAAGGAATGGATGACTGGACCCCTCGTACTAGGCACTATAGCTGGACCAAGTGAAATGATCTCGATGAAGTGAATCCCTCGGTCAAGTTCCATCTCAGATGGATGAGCTCATGGAGTGTTTTGTCCTATTTTTCAAGTTACAATTCTATCATATAATGAGAATCATGTCACGGGATATTAATTTGGAAACATATAATAGGTATTTTTCTAAGATGATTATATCTGGTTGTTTTTTATATATATGTTGTAGACATATATGTGTGTGGAACTTACTATATGCCAAGTATTTATTTTTATTGTATTTCATGATTTTCTTTGTAGTGCAGTTCATGTATTTATTATTTGTATTCCTTTGTGGTTTCGGGGTGTCCTACTAAGTGTTGTATTACTTCCACTTGCACGGGCTTTTCCAATACATGTATTTTTTTGGTAGAAAATAGATGCTTTGATAGATTCCTCGGTGGACCAGGACCAAGTGGTTATTAGAGATTCCATATAGTCAAGGTGTGTTATTTCATCTTCAGATAGTTATCCTTATACCTACACATCAGGTACTATTTTGGGGGGTTGAATTTGATGAACTTGTGTGTTATCTTTTACATACTCTTATAATTGATGGGCTTGTATTCTGGCCCTGTTTAATTTCTAAATTTTCTAATATCATACTCTATTTTTTGGTAATCATTGTGATATTCATACTAGTTTACTTATTTATTTTTCATTTCATAATTTTGGAATTGTAAATGTGTTTGGGTGTACTGATACATAGGAAAATGCATCAAATTTTTGGGATACGTCTGCTTAGGGATAGTCGTCATCCCCTAGCATATTAGAGGTGGGAAGGAGGTTGTCACGGCATGGGACCCTCTAGGATAAGTTGTGACATAGTGGAATCAGTGGAGGTCAATTCTAATTATGTATCCGGAGTCTCTGGGATTTTTTTTGGGGAAGCATTGTTATTTTTTTGAGTCTTTCCAACTAGGAATTCTAGTGTTTGTGTGGCGGCTAACGTACCTATACACCAGGACTCTGGAAACCATCTTTTCAACTCTTTAAATTAAAACACTAGTTGTAGGGAAAATAATTGTATATGCATTGTATTGTAATGGTCTTTTCTTCTATTTCCTTCTTGAGTTAGCTATCCAGATACATTATTTGTTTTTGGTACATCTTGTTTTACTTCAAAACTCTTCCATGTATATAGAAAGATAGGATTCCACCATGTGATCACGATGATGATCCACGTGGTTACATGATATCTATACAACGTTTTTACCAGAGACAGCACCTATGGGTGGTGTACTAGCTATACCAGTACCTATTGATAAGTATATGGTACCTGTAGTACTAGTGGAAGAAATTTGTAGGATGAGCACTCTTCATGAGTTTTAGCAACTGAGACACCTCAGGATTGGATGAGATTCATACACACATGAACATGAGTACTAACTTGAAGTGGTGACCATGTTTTCCATCCAGTTAGGACACTAGAAAATAATATGGTGGTCCTAAATGGGAGCCTTCAATGTGGATCAGTAGGGAGATTATGGGGGTTTGTTATCTTATCTTATGATGAGGTGACTCTTCCATGGATATAGTTTGAGAAATTTTTTCAAATACAGATTTCTCACCGCAAAATCAATTTTTTATGCATACAAAAATGCTTATATAGTTCATGCATGACAACTTGTTAGTATATGAGTATTCAAAGAGGCATACCGACCATTCTAGTTACTCGATGGATATGATACATGGAAAATGCATTAGGTATTGGAAATTTTTGTGAGGTTTACATAAGAAAATATGACCCATCTTTATTCTTTTATTAATTATATTTTCAAATGGTGCTAAATAGAAATTTTGTGGTTGATAGTTTCTTGGTTTGGAAGATACAACTGATGGCACTCTGTATTGGGCAAGCAGGAGCAGAGTCCTCAGAACAAAGAAGATGACATTAGTCTCAGAAATATGGCTGTGGAAAAATTCTGAGGGGAGGTCCCAGGTAATGTGATCTATAGATTATGGATCATAGGTTAAGCCCATTCGACATAGAGAGATAAAATTATTTTCATTTGGATGTAGGGGAAATATTTCTAGAGATTTTCCAACCCATCATGCTGTTGATAGGTAAATGGTGAATGAGACACTAGGGCAGATATTGTTACAGGAATATAATGATCAGTATGGAATCAGACGTGGAAGAGGAGTCGGAAGAGTAGTAAGAAGTGATATACATTTTTATATGTTAGCATCACCACACCCTAGTGATCCACAATAGGTTCAGGGAGCTAGAGTATAGGGAAGGGGATAGCTAGAGTCAGTCTATGTGTATGAACCATTGTATATAGGACAAATTTGAGGTACGGTATTTTTCTATACTACCTTGGAAAGCCATATTAATAAACATATGTTCTAATCATTATTTTCTTGTCACAAATCATGTTTGACACTCTAGGATTTTGGTTGAACCGTTAACTTGACCCTTGTGTTTTTAGACTCCTACTAGAGGAAAAATAGTGATCACACACTAGTACTGATAGAGTGACACAACACATTGACGATATATTTTTTGTTGTTAAATCATGGTAGCAGCATCGAGGCCTTAGGACATCATTTATGGTTTGGACTGGTTACCCACAGTTCATGCTTAGATTGACCATTTTAGGAAAAGAGTGTTGTGTTTTTGTAGTCATGGAATGAGGTTTTTCTTTTTATTGAAATGGAAACCTGGGCAGCACAAGATACACTCACATATAAGAGGGTGTAGCCAATTACTTATCAATTGGTGACCCTATCCCTTGATGCATTGTATTTCACGAGTCTTCAATTTCCTGATGTAGTGGAAAAGTCGTGGTGGATCCAGAAAAGGTTGACAGATAGGTTTTGGGTAGATTTCCTCCATGAATATGAATTTGAAATGGTTCACACTCCTGGGAATAGAAACATGGTATAAAATGCACTCATTAAGAGATTTATCTTGTAGTTTTTGAATGAGGCACCAGAGCAGTTGTCCTCATTTCAAATATCCTTTGTGGATAGAGAAGGAAAAACTTACATTCAATCTATGGTTCTCACCCCTGCAAGTTTACATTGTTTCATAGAGGACCTGCATCCTAATACCGAATGTGATACTTTACATGCTCTGATGTTCATATGGAATACCCCTTATGGATATTAGAAAGTGGGTAGAACATTATTCTTTTTACGGGATTCACCATAGTACCAGTGAATTTTAGGGAGGAGGTTCTGAGGAAGTTCCATAATTACACTGGGGGTAGTAAACTCCCTTAGGAAAAATGAGGTATCAATGCATGAATAGATGAATGCCTTCATTTAGTGCTGGAAGCCTAGTTTTTATGTTTGTTTTCTACTGTTTTTTGTAGTGATGTGAGAATATGGTGGCTGATCCTAGAGGGATGTTTTGATATGTTGGGGATGGATTTATTCTTTTGGTGGATGGATTGGATGATTAGAGTGGTGACATGCATCGGGATATTCATTTGGGTGTTGTGGATGAAACCAAGGACGAAATAACAGTTGAAGCAGGGATTACCTATTAGTTTGAATATTGGGTTCTTGTTTGAATCAGTATCTTGGTTTATCAGCTCACTGTTCAAATCCCATGTGCTTAAAAGGGGTTGATCGTTTTTGTTATAGGGGTTCCAGGATGGAATTGGAATTGGATATTTAAGGACTTCATGATGGGTTAAACACGTACCTCCTTGCAACATGATACTATCTTGGTGATCGTTGACCGACTCGGCATGTCTGCCCACCTTCAAAATAGTTTTTAGCAGAGTCTGTTGGAGATTATAGGGTGTCTCTACGTGCATTAGATATTTCAACACCATGGAATTCAATTGATGATAGTTTCAGATCGTGATGCTCATTTTACATCCTAGTCACCGAGGTCGGGGATAGAACTGAGAGGATCTTTTGTGGGTGGTCGATTACTTGAGTGTTCATTAGGTGGTGTCCTAATAATCCATACGATATCACGTGAGATCTTGGGGGATCATATTTGTGCTCAGTACTCTCATCAATTTGGGTATCCCTTGGTTTTTTAGGTATGTAAATACATTAGGTGGTTATAATATGTTGGACAACTCATGTGTTAATCAAGTTTTAATGATCACATATCCTATACTTTCTACAATGCTTTTTAATCCTGTTTAATCTATCTGAAATCATGTGTGCAGATGATTTGTTACCTTATGCCTTAAATAATTATTGTAAACAATTTTTTTTATAATGAAATTCTCTTATGAATGATTATGATTAATTCATTCTATGAATATTACTATTTAAGTCCATGTAAAGTGATTTGGCTAAGTTTGAGAAACTGTGACCATCCAGACACCATGACTATCTAGACACTGTGACCATCTAGACACTGTGACCATCGAGACACCATGACCATCTAGACACCGTGACCATCTAGAAAGTGTGACTATCCAGACACCGTGACCATCCAGACACCCTGACTATCCAGATAGTGTTACCATCTAGACACCATGACCATCCAGACACCTTGACCATGGAGACACCGTGTCCATCCAGACATGGTGACCATCCAGACCTCGTGACCATCAAGACACCTTGAACATCCAGACATTGTGACTATCCAAACACCGTGACCATCCAAACACCGTGATCCTAAAACCACATATGTTCTTTCAGTTCCTGATATCTTTGAAAATATGCCATTATAGATGTCCCACCACTCAAAGACAAATAAAGAGACATAGTTTCATAGAGACAACATTTCATGGAGACACCGTTTACAGATAGACGGTGACACCATTTCATAATCTGTTTTGTCATTTTCCAATTTAATTTCTAATGGTAATATTGTATGTTTTTAAATACACTTACATAATAAATGTTTCTTAATCGACATTTCACCTGACAGAATGCGGTGTGAGGTGTAGAATACAAGCATCCTATTGGATCCAACACATGAATTCTATGAATAAAAAGAATAGTGTTGCCAAAAGAAAAGTATATGAACCAGAAACAATAGTGGCAATAGAAAAAAAGTGTGTGCGCTATAATGAAGAAGAATGAGCATTCATGAAACCCAACACTGCTGAAGAACACAAGAAGCATAATCGAATCCTAGAGTC
The DNA here is from genome assembly GCA_963277665.1 of Viscum album. Classification (NCBI taxonomy): domain Eukaryota; kingdom Viridiplantae; phylum Streptophyta; class Magnoliopsida; order Santalales; family Viscaceae; genus Viscum; species Viscum album. The sequence goes on along the minus strand of OY728162.1, from coordinate 900,339,424 downwards.
AAGAAAATTTCCACACTATCAAATCCACAAAGAACACGAGCCAGATCTAGCTGACTTATGATACTCTGCTTCAGCGAGAGGACTCTATTTTTGCATATAATTCATCCCATAAGTCCAGATCTACATAGAATAGCACTTAGAGCTATTCTAAACTTATCTCATTATTTCTGCTCTTTTGTGTATTATTTTTATCTTTCGAGCAGTGTGTGTGTCTGTATAAAAACACACACTGTCTCCGACATCAAACTGAAGGATACTAGATATCCATTCTCTTACATCTTTTTACACTTTTGTATTCCCATGAATAATTGTGGACGAGGTCCTTGTGTGACCGGACCTCTTAGGTCATACCTATAATGAATTGTGGAAATGGTCATGTGACATAGATAGTCTTGTGTACTATTTTTATCCCCTATCCATGGTGCGGATCATGATTATTTATATAAACTGTATAGTGGAAGGGGATCACCAAGTGGATTAGATTATGTCTCGGCTTGAAATTGAACCACTTTTTTTATATCCATTGTGTTGTTTACTTTAGTTTTCTCTGTTTTACTATTTAATTCAGAAATCACTAAACCTATATTGATAGTTAATCTTGGAATGAAGTTATAATTGTTTTGCCTTATTATAATAGCTTCAAATGTAATATTAATAGCTGATATTAAGATTATTTAGATTAATAAATCTTCTCATAAGTTATTTAAATAGTCATACTTCCATAACCGTATTACATTGATTAATTGGGCTATATTTGAATTTATTGGGGAACATTTTTAAGAATACTTTTTAAATAGAAATTTTTATAGATACTCAATTCACACCCCTCTTGAGTACTCTACTTCAACCAACATTTGGTATCAAATGAATGTTTTTAAGACTCTATTTTTTACCCTATTCAACTGTGATTGTAGTTATACTTAAAATATCTATAAATTTATGTTAATTATAAATTTCTATATCTTCTAATGTATTTATTTATTATAGATAATGGATTGGAAGGGGCTTCAACAAACATACCACCATTCGTTAATGGAACCAATTACTCTCATCGAAAATTAAAATGAAAATGCATTTAAAAAGTATGAACTTTAAAATCTGGTCTTCAATTATATATGAATATAAGATTCATTATAATGATAGAATAAATTGGGATGAACCGTCAAAAACTTACAAAAATAATGATTATAAAGCTATGAATGATTTATACTGCTCTTTAGGAGATGAAAAATTTAATAGTATCTCTGCATGTAAAATTCCCCATGAAATTTGGGATACTTGACTGTTTCACATGAAGGAACTTCTTCTGTTATTGAAATGAGACTTAATACATAAACTATTAAATATGATAACATTAAAATGAAACCTAATGAGCCTATTTATGACATTTATATTAGGTTTAAAAAAAATTTCAACACAATGATTTCTCTTGGAAGAAAAGTCCATGCCAAAGCACAAATCATGAGGATTCTCAGATGTCTACCTGAGTGATGGAGAGGAAGCTATATCTATATTAGAGATTCATGGACATAAAAAAGCTACCTATAAAAGAACTCACTGGAAAACTAAGGATTTATAAAGATAAGATGAATGTCAACATGGAAAATGATGATGAACCCCAAATAAAATTTTTTGCATTCTAGAACACCACCTCTAAAAACAAAGAGAATGGGAAATTGAAAGTTTCTGTTGAATGTTCCAGTAGTGAAAAATCATCACCTGAGAGTGATGAGGAGATAGATCATCTAGCCATAAGGGTTAAGATATTTTAAAAGAAGAAGTACTTTTTCAGAAATCCTAACTTCAAGGGATGATATAATCAAAAAAGAAGTTGGAAGAAAGATTGGAAAAGAAGTGACAAGTCTGATGAGATTGTTTTATATGAATATAAGCGAAAGGGACATATCATGGATGACTTTCTCAAGCTCATGTAAAAAAAGAAATATGATGACAAAGATAGAAAGTATAAAAATGAAATTGATCAAACATGGAGTGCTTCTGAGGAAAGTTCATGTAACTTAGAATCTTCACATGATGAACATGCTAACAATGACAATATGGGTTTTATGACAAACAAATCTAAGGTAACATTGGAATGTCCTATAAAAAATTACAATGATTTTGGAGATGAGATTGAATTTGAAAATATGTCTAATAAAAAATATGTTTGAGTACTATTATATACTTGAAGATACATGCAGTGAACTAAAAGAAAAATACAAGTCATTAAAGAAACATCATGTTCTTACCTCAACTGTTAAAACTGAACTCACTGAAGAAATGAAAAAAAGGCTCAATTACTCAAAGAGAACAATGAACTAAAACTATCTAATGATAAATTGAAAAATGATCTTGAAAGGATTACTAATGGTAGTGAAGCCTTGGTACAAATGATTGGTAAAAATATTTCTCCTAAATATACTACTGGCATTGGCTATCAACCTAGAAAAAGAAATTTTGGAAGAACTAATTTTGTTTCTATGTCTAGGACATACACCATTACTCCTAGTTCTGGAAAACATTCATCTAGTTCAAGTTTTTATACACTCTCTACAGTTTCAAACTTTTCTAGACCAAAGAGAGTTTATTTTTTAAAAACTTTACGTATTGCGTATAGGAAACCTATGAGGCAGATATGGGTTACTAAGGTACTAGTAACTAATATTACTAGACCGAAATAGGTATGGGTACCAAAATCTGTTTTTATTTGACTATTTTATAGGAAAGTTTCTTATAGAGTTCCTTTAAAAGTATATGGTACTTGGACAGTGGGTGTTCGAGACACATTATAAGAGACTATTCATGCTTCAAGAACATAATAAAATTTTATGGAGTACATGTCACCTTTGGTGACAATGACAAAGGAAAAAATTGTAGTCCTTGGCCAAATCTGTAACTCTAACACAGTTTTGGATTCCAAAGAACATTTTGTGGATGGATTGATATATAATTTGCTTAGTATTTCACAACTATGTGACGATGGATTTCATTTCAAATATGAAAATGATGTTTTCAATGTTTTTAATTCTAAAAATGAATTAGTGTTTTCTGCATTAAAAAATTAAAATATATATTCTGTTAACTAACATTCTTTATCTTCTAAAAATGATTCATGTTTAAGTCTGTTTCACAATGAGTTTTGGCTTTGGCATAGGAGACTAGGACAAATTAACACTCTCTCACTTCAAATGTTAACTAAAAATAACTTATTCAAACACCTACCAAAACTTGAGTTTCCAAATGATAAAGTGTGTAATCTTTTTCAAAAGGAAAAGAAACAAAAAATTTCCTTCAAACCAAAGAATGAAGTGTAAACTTCTCATCTGATCGAATTGGTTCACATGTAATTGTTAGGAATATCTAGAGTTTTTAGATTAAAGTGGAAGCACTATGTTTATGTTTATGTTGATTACTTTTCTAGATATACTTGGATGTTCTTTTTGGCTCAAAAAAGTTAAGCCTCCTCTCATTTTACCAAATATTAAAAAACTGTATAAAATCATAGAGGACATAGAATTAAATCCTTAAGAAGTGATCATGGCCATGTGTTTGAAAATCAAGATTCTGAATCTTCTTTATCACAAAATGGCTATAGTCATAATTTTTATGCCCCTAGAACACCTCAACAGAATGAAGTTGTATAAAGAATAAATAGAACCCTGTAGGATATTTCATTAACCATACTTAGTGAATATTATTTACCTATATATTTTGGGGCTAAAGTTGTAAATACACAATGTAATATTATTAATATATTATTGATTTGACCTATTCTTAAAATAAATCCATATAATTTCGGGAAAAATAGAAAACCCAGAGTTAGCTAATTCAATGTATTTGGTTACAAAGTCTATATCCTTAATAGAAAAGACAATGTTGACAAATTATCATCCAAGAGTAATGAAGGAATCCTCATAGGATATTCAATTTCTAGTAAAGTCTATAGATTGTTTAAAAAAATAACTAAATGTGTGGAAGAATATGTCCCAGTCAAATTTGATTAAATTTATCCACATGAACCTAAGACCACTGTAGAGAACCTGGAGGATAATGTATCAAATCTAGACATTTATTCAAAATCCAATAATTATTTTGTAAAGAAATCAGTGAAAACCACATGTTTTGGAAATACTATTGATTTAGGTCTCAATAAACCTGACCCTTTTTAAGAATCTAAAATCACTAGTCCTTCTATTTCTAGAGCTGTTATAACTCTTTAGAACCATCCTTTAGAAGCGGTTGTAGGTGACTTAGACAAAGAAACTAAAACTAGACCGTGTCTTAGAAATCAGGTTGAACATCATGTCTTATTATCACAACATGAACATAAAAACATTAATGATGCCCTCATGGATGAATTTTGGGTGATTTATATGTAAGAAGAAATTAATCAGTTTGAGAGGAACAATGTTTGGAAACTTTTTGACATCCCCAAAGACACATTCACCATAGTCACTTAATGGGTATTTAGAAATAAGGTAAATGAAGCTGGTAATGTAGTAAGAAACAAAGAAATATTTTTTGAACAAGGCTGTAGTCAAGAAGAATAAATTTAATATGAAGAGACCTTTTCACTAGTAGCTATACTTGAATCCATCATAATTTTTCTCTCTTATATTTAACATCATAATTTCAAAGTATATCAAATGGATATAAAAATTGCATTTATAAATGTGTACATAGATGAGGATGTCTTTTTTGATAAACCCCTTGGTTTTACAAACCCTCATTTTCCAAACTATATTTTTAAATTATCAAAATCTTTTTACAGTTTAAAACAATCTCTAGGAGCATTGTATGATATATTAAGTAAGTTTTTTATTTCCAAAGGTTTTAAAAAGGAAGAGTTGGTCCTAACCTTTTTATAAAATGAATTTACAATGATGTTTTAGTAGTTCAAATCTATTTAGATGATATTATCATTGGATATTCAAATAATTCTTTATGTATTGAATTTTCTGAAATGATGAAAAATGAATTTGAAATGAGTTTAATGGGTGAACTCAAATTCTTTCTTTGATTTCAAATCTTCCAAAATAATGATGGTATTATTTTTAATCAAATAAAATATACTAGAGATATTCTAAAATGCTTTGGATTGGATAGAACTAAATGTTGTGACACGCCAATGAGTACTACTTGTATGTTGGATCTTGATAAAGATGGAAAATCTGTTGATCAAACAACTTACAGAGGAATGATTGGAAGCTTACTCTACTTAAATACTATTCAACCTGACATTATGCTTAGTGTGTGTATGTGTGATCAGTTTCAAGCAGATCCTAAGAAATATCATTTAAATGTTGTTAAGATAATTTTAAAATACCTAAGTCAGACACCCAATCTTGGACTGTTCTATCCCAAAGGACAGTAATTTGAGTAAGTGAGTTATTCTAATGTTGATTTCAGTGGTTTTAAGCTTGATAGAAAAAGAACCTTTGGAACATGTCAATTTTTAGGCATGTCACTAGTATCATGATGTAGTATGAAACAAAACTTTGTTGCATTATCTACTACAGAAGCTGAATACATAGTTGCTGGTAGTTTTTGTGCCCAAATTTTGTGGATGAAACACACATTACCGGATTATGGATATTAATTTAGGAATGTACCAATAAATTTTCACAATAAAAGTTCTATTAACATCTCAAAAAATCGTGTTTCACACTCTAGGAAAAAACATATTGATGTAAACTTCACTTTTTGATAGATCATTATAAAAAAGATGACATAACATTGGAATTCATTGGAACTGAATATCATCTTGCAGATATATTCTCCAAACCATTACATTCCGAAAGAAAAGATTACATCATACATGAATTGGGAATGATAAATCTTAAGTAGTAAGTATATTGTTTCACAGTTTAGGGTTTCACATGTCAATGTCTTATGATTACTGTTTACCTCTAATAGTTCTATAGCTTTACTATCTTATGAGTTGATGTTTCATGTTTACGGTCTCACAGGAACTATTTTTTGGTTACTATCTAGCACATATTGTCTCAAACAATATGGTCTCACTATTTAGATATATCACTATTATGGTCTCACTGTGAATGATTGTGACAGTCTCACCATGAAATTTGATTACAGTCTCACCATAAAGACTCTTTTCTATTTTATTTAAACATTATAACACGTATCACAGTAATTCATTGTGTTAATCTTTTTTAATTTCCCACGCTTTGGATCTCGCGGAGCTTGATATCCCAAAATGAAAAAAGAAAAAAAGTTTCACTAGTTCTTCACTCAAGATCTCTTCTCTCAAACCGTAACCCCTCTTTCAACCCATCTATCACTCTCAAACCTTTGGTGAATTTCCAGGATGAAACTCCCATCATCGTCAAATCATGAAAAGTGTAGTTCAAAGAAGAAGTTGAAAATCACACCAAAGATAGCACCCGAAGGTCCTCTGAATTCAAATCTGGTGAAAAAAATGATGGTACCAGAAAATAATATATTCCCTATGTGGGTTCTAGAAAGTATGTCTTTGGTATTGAATGTAATGAGATAGCAAGGAGAGATTGATTGGTTTACAAAGGATAATATGCATATTTTCCCAAAGATGATTTCACAATTTCATCAGTATGTTTAATTTTCTTTGGATTTAGAAGATGGTTATGTTGTGAAAAGTTGGATCAATGGCCAGATTTGTATCTTTTCTTTAGAGTTATGGGATACATGCCTTAGGATACCTCATTAGGGTATTTTTGAGGACTACTAGAGAGGTCCTCCACATACAAGTGGTTTATTTGTTTTGGAATAAGCATTCATAAGTTTAACAATAAATTAATCTATGAGGAGAGCCATAATTGTTGATCTAGATGGGGAAACCAAGTTTCCGATTAAGTTTTCTCAGAATTTGATTACCCTAGAAAAGGTGATTTTTCTATACTCAAGTATCCAGATGTATTTTCGATACATCTCATGAAAAATGGACATAAGATCAACCTATGAATGTTTTCTATACACCATATGTGTGAGTTGATAAAAAAACCTCCAAGTAAACCTCCCTGTTCTATTCAATGATTATCTCACCTATGATTCATGCAAAAGGATTGGTTGGACCATAAGAAGAATCCATTAATGACTATGAGTTTTGTCTTTCAAATGGTACAGTAAGGAGAATGAAAATTAGTTGGAATTCATGGAGAAAATCATGGGTGGAAGATAATGAGAGGGTTTATGAAAAGCTTAACCAAGTAGAACACCCTTCAAGACCTAAGGATATTTCTGATCCTTGTTTGGAGCCAGAAGAGCTTGTTGAGTATTCTGATGAGGAAAAAGATGAAGAGGTTGTTGTACCTCTAAGAGAAACTATTCTGGTTGAGGAAGACAGTGAATCTTCTCATCAAGTCTTATTTGAGAAGTAAATGCATGTTCATAAATCATTTTTTGATATGGAAGAACCACATGCTTCCAAAGGTAAGTGAAAAGTATGTTGTAGAGGAACATATAGATGAAGATATTTTAATTGTGAATGAAACTGGACTTGAGGAAAACCCAGATGAACAAGTTATTCTTGAAGTTATTCTATCTATTGAAGAGATAATAGAGCATGCCTCTCTATTGTCTAGAAAAGAAATGGGTGAGGAAATTATGGTTGATATCGTGGAAATAGATCAAGGATCTAAAACTATCAGTCTTGAGAAAGATGCACCTGTTGTGGGGGATCATCTCCCCAATCTAGAATTTGTTGATGTCCTTAATCTGATTGATCCTTGTTCAGTGGATACATGGTATAAATTCCCCAGTTATTTTGATGTGACTGATTTCCAAGAAGTATCAGTTATAGGAATTGATCTATCTACTATCTTTCTATTGAAATTGGGATCTTCTCCTGAAGTTATCTCTTCCAAGGAACATGATCCTATCTCTACTTTTATTCATCAACCTTCATAAGAACCTCCAAACATGGTGAATAAGGATGATCTTAAAGCATTTAGATCTATAATATTGGCTGGAGTTGAAAAACTCATGAATACCCAACTAGATCCTATAACCAATTTAAGAGAGACAGAGATGCTTCCATTTTGATGGAAAAGTTCATATGGATGATTCTACCAAAGCGACTTCATGAGATTCATGAAGTTAGAGTAGAGAAAAAATAGCTTAGTGATGAAGTAAAAGCTCTCATAGGTATGGTGGAAGATATACAAAGAGTGATAACCTAAAGACCAAAACTTCTTTTTTATCCTATTGAGGATATTTTTAGTCAAACCCCACAGGAAGTATCCACACTAATTCAACCTAATATAACTTCCTTAGTTGAAATGGTAGCTGAAAGAAACTATCAGATTGTTCAAGAGATGTGTGAGTTTGTTATTGGTCTGAACAAGCTAGCTGATGAGTATAATGGATATCTCTAGAATGTTTTAAATAAACTGAAATCCCTTACCTTAGTTATCATTGCTTCTCGTACTTTTAGAAATCATCTCAACCATCTTTAGATAGTGATCTTCTCAAACAGTTTTCAAAAAAGAACATAAATATGTGATTCGTAGCTTTGACAAGGAATCTCGATCTGAAGTTGTCTAGAACAATGATAGAGTTCTTGATTTAGTGAGAATTCATTCCAATATTACGAATGATTCTCAACAAAACAATTCTATGAATGTGGATTTCTACTTCAATCGAGTCTTCTCTTAGAATGGCATGACCAACCACATCAAGTACCTTGTAGAGAATATGATGATTCCTTCTATCACCCAAGCTTTCAAAATTCAAGTCCCAAATATCAATGATTTAACTTTTTCGTTGGATATGTTTTTGGATAACAAGGATGAATTTGAGAAAGCCAGACATTATGGTGGTGAGATCATTTCTGTGTTCATCAAGATTTTAAGGCCTTACCTTCATGTCCAAAGAACTGTGATTGTGGCTCTTATAGCTGCATCCTTGAGATCTAGTTTTCCTGCCTTCTCATCCTCTTCCCTTTACTATATATATATGTCCATCTCTCATGCTCTATGTTATATCTAGCCTATTCTCATTGATCAATAGTTTCCTTGGTCTTCCACTGCACCTAACTTGTCCCCTTCTATTTTTGAAGTACTCCCTTTACCTTCTCTGTCCATTACTTCGTTCCCTTCCTCCACTTCTAACTTTGTTCGTATGGCTTCTTCTTCTGATGCATCTTCCAATGGAAAAGAGAAGAAAATCCAGTGCTGATGAATAGCGACTTCTATCTTTTGACAGAGATGTTTTTATATTCTTGTTACTTACTGTTTGAATGACACTATTATCCATTTAATGCATTGTGCACTATTATTGTCTATTTCTTATTTACTATTTTTAATAATCCCTAAAGCGGGATTAATATATATTCTATATGCACACTAAATAAGAGTCGCATTCACTATGAAAAGATCTCTCACCCATATGATTTTTGATCATCAAAAAGGGAGATATTGTTGAATTCCTTATGTGTTAATCATGTTTTAATGATCACAAATCCTATACATTCTGTAAATCTTGTTTATCTTATTTAATCTATCTAAAATCATGTGTATATATGAATAATTTTCTTAAGCATTAAATAATTATTGTAAGGTATTTTGTTTATAATTAAATTCACTTATGAATGATTAAGTTTAATTCATTCTCGGTATATCACAATTTAAGTCTATGTATAGAGATTTGGCTATGTTTGGGAAACTGTGACCATCTAGACACTGTGACCATCCATACAGGGTGACCATCCAGACACCCTGACCATCCAGACATTGTGAACATCCAGACATAGTTACAATCGTAACACAGTGACCATCCATACACTGTGACCATCCAGACACACTAACCATCTAGACACCCAGACCATCCAAACAGCATGACCATCCAGACAGCGTGACCATCCAGAGAGCGTGACCATCCAGACACCGTGACCATCCAGACACCTTGACCATCCAAACACTGTGATCATCCAGACACCATTAACAGACATAGTGATCCAAACACTGCTACTGTGCTACTGGTTTCCAATATCTATACAACTATTCCATCACATCTATCTCACCGCTAAAATACACAGAAATAGACATCGTTTCAAGGAGACAGTATTTCATGGAGACACCGTTTATAGACAAACTGTGTCACTGTTTATTAGTCTATTTTTTCATTTTTTTCATTTTATTTTTAATAGTCATATTTGATGTTTTTAAATATATTGACATAATAAATGTTTCTTTATAGACATGTCACCTGATAGTGCACGGTATGAGGTGTAGAATACATGCATCCAGTCAGGTCCAACACATGAATTCTAAGAATAAATGGAACAACGTGGCCATAGGAAAAGGGTGCGAACAAGCGATAATAGTGGCCACAGAAAAACTAGTGTGTTTGAAATAACAAAGAAGCACGAGAATTAATGCAACCTGACACTGATGAAGAACTCACGAATCATACTCTAATCCTAGAGTTGAGAATATTTCTACACTATCAACTCCCCAAAGAACACAAGCTAGATCTAGTTGACTTATGATACACTTTTTTCAGTGAGAGGACTCGATTTCTGCATCTTCTTCATCGAAGAAGTCCAGAGCTACCTAGATTAACACTCAGAGCACTTCTTACCTTATCTCATCATTTATTCTCTATTGTGTATTATTTTTATCTATTGAGTAGTGTGTGTATCTATATAAAAACATGAATTGTCTCTTGCGTCAAAATAAAGGATACAAGATATCATTTCTCCTGCATCTAGTAGCACTTGTGTATTCCCATAGACAATTGTGGAAGAGGACCCCGTGTGACCGGACCTGTTTGTTCATACCCACAAAGAACTGGTGAAGAGGTTGTGTGACCTGGATAGTCTTGTGTACTATTATTAACCATGATCCAGGGTGTGGATCAAGTTTATTTATATAAAATGATTTGTTACAGGTGATCACCAAGTAGAGTGGATTAGGTCTCAGCAAGAGACTAAACCACTTGTTTTATATCCATTGTATTTTTTATTTTAGTTTTTTCTATTTTACTATTTAATTTAGAAATCAAAAAGCATACGATGATATTTAATCGTGGAAAGAAGTTATATTTGTTTTACCTTATTAGAATAGATTCAAAAGTAATTTTAATGACTGATATTAATATTACTGACAATTAATCAATCCTCTAAGAATTTATTCAACCGGTCAAACATTCAGGACCATATTACTTTGATTAATGGGGTTGTATTTAAATTTATTGGGGAATATTTTTAAGAATACTTTTAAAATGAAATTTTTATAGATACTCAATTCACCCCCTCTTGAGTACTCTACTCTGGAAAAAATAATGAAATGACTCATATTTCCATGAATTTATTTTTAGAAAGTATGTTGTAAAATTATGAGACCCTGAACTAAGGAGTTTGATTCCAAGGCCTGGTGTTCTTAGAATAGTTCATTTTAAAATGTTAGGTTTTTAATATATTTTGGTGTTGTTTTCTAGAAATAGTGTAATTACATATAAGAGTGACACCAAATCAGAAACTTGAGGGCAACGTTGTGTTCAGAAAAGCGTCTTTACCTTAGGAGAGGCCTAACATCGGCTATCACAGGCCGACTGTGAGAGATATTTCTTGTACATAACTGTAAATAAAATAATTAAATAAAAATTATTTTATTTTAAAATCCTATTAATGTATGAATGAACGTTCTAATTGGAAATTGGTGACCACCATTGAATTAATAATGTGGTTTTTTCCTAAATGTGACATAAATTTATTCGACACGGGTCTTCTATAGAAAACCTGAAAATGATGTAATCATCATTAAATAATTCAGAGATAAATTATTTTTTTGAATATATGTTTTTTCATTTAAAATAATACTTATTCACAAATCCAAGGGTAAGATACATAACCCTAGGAATCCCATAGAATCACTATGAAGATATTGGAGAAAGAATCCTCTCGAGCGAATGAAGATAGATTGGAGATCGGATCATGGATCGTCGCACCAATGGAGTTGGAGGATCTCATCAATGATGATGACGTAACCATTCCTCCTCAACTAAAAATAAAAACTCAAGATATGGAATTTAACCTCTTCAAGATTTTCTGTCCCATTCTTAGATTCATTGACTAATTTGGTCCAGCCAATGAATAGGTTGACTTGTGCTTCAATTATTCTTATAGGATGGATAATTGTTACGGGGATTACAGGGAGATGAATCTATGTGATTATCAATTTATTAATTTATTGTAATAACATAAATAGATCTAGGACAATATTATAAGAATTTTAGGTTCATTCCTTCTGGCGTTTTTGGGGTTTCTCCATCCCCCATTCTTGGAATTCTTCTCTATGGGACCCTTGTGGTCGTAGTTCGAGTTTCCTGGAGGATTTGAATATGATTAGACCCCCATATTAGTGACCGATGAATATAAGGGGATATTAATGAATTACATGACCCATGGATTGTAGGAATCCCTTTGGTTTGAGAAAAAAAGTATCAAAGGTGAACCTGTGGCCCCGCGGAATGGGCCACTAGTGCACATCTATTTGGGGTGGAACGAGATTCATTGGATCCACTATGGAGAACGATGTGGAATTCACATAATTCCACAGGCCCTGTTGAATGGGGGTTGTGACAATAGGCCATGGAAGTAAGCTTGGATGTGGCTCAGAGCCACTTTAGAGGAAGCCATGGTGATTGGGTTATGCGTCATGAAAAGGTGTTGGGCTAACTACGCGAAATGAGGAATGACACCACACTAACCAGCCAAGCACACAGTCAGGGCAGACTACATGGGGTGCTCCATATCATCCCACATGTGGTGGGATGAAAAAGTGGGAACCGAGGTTGAGTTAGAAGCATAACAGGATGATCCAGTTTGGGACAGACTAGACAAGACTAGGTTGGGTCAGCCATTGGATCAGGCTAGGTCCGACATGTTGGGTCGACCCCATAACGATGTTGGGTAAAGAATTTTCTATAAAACAACTGTATCATTTAGTATTTTTGTTTTTTTGACTATCCATTAGTAATGTTGGGACCCTTGTAATGAGATAGTCAGTTTGAAATTATCTTAGTGAGTTGTTTTGGAGGTTACTATAGAACCTAATGGCCTGAGGAGTGGGTTTGACTGGTTAAAGCATGCTATGAGAGGAATCCTATGACTGGTTGTAGCATGGTGACTATGTGACTTGTTTACTACATGACATGGGGCTATATGACTTATCGACACTCTGTGTGTTACTAAATCTTCATGTGTTACCAATACTCTACGTTTAATCAACACTCTATTTGTTTTCGACACTCCATGTGATTTTTAAACTCTCTCTATGTTATCAAAACATACTGTTTTATCGACACTTTGTGTCTTATTGACTCTATGTGTGTTATCGACACTACGCATGTTACTGAGAATAGGTATCTTATCATGTGGGAGTGAGTCATCCACTACAGATAGAGATCCCGACGATATTTGATACAATTATGAAGAGTGGGATTATTCACTAGGTGTGAATTGTACCTAGATAAGAGTTAGTTCTCCCTTTATGGATTTAGGAGAAGGCTACTCCATTCAAGAGCGATATAATTTTTGTGGGTTAGTCAGAGGAAAGTACTCCCTCGACTATGGGGTAGTGGTGAGGTGTAATTACATACTCTCTCTCTCTCTTTATATAGAAGATGAAAATGGTACATATTTGGTTTAGTTATCTCTCAACTATGGGTAGTGGGGAGGAGAGATCCTCTTCACAAGGGTTTGTTATCTTGTGTTGGGCGCAAGGTAGTGATGACTGGACCCAAGGTGCTAAGAACTGGAACTGGACCAAGTGAAACGTTCTAGATGGATTGCATCTCTGAGACATGTGCCACCTAATATGGGTGAGTTCATGGAGTGTGTCCTCTTGGTTTTCATGTTTCAATTCAAACCCATGATGACATTCATGTCACTGGATATGTCTTTTGAACCTTATGATATATAGTGTCTAAGATGAGTATATCTATATGTTTTTGATATATGTGTTATAGACATATATATCTGGGGAGATAACTGTAATTTTTTGTTTTCATAATTTTTTACCTTGTGTATTTATTTGCGGGGCACATTGTGTATTTACTAGTAGTATTCCATTGTGGTTTCAGGGTGTCTTAGTGAGTATTGTTTTACTCAACCATGCATGGGCCTTTCCCGCACGTGTCATTTCTTTGGAAAATGATATATGCTTTGATGGAGTACATGGTGGAATAGGACTAGATGGTGATTAGAGAGATCAGATACTTGAGATGTTCTCTTATAGCTTCATATATCAATCATTGTACCCACCCTTCAGGTAGGATTTTCTGCGGATGAGTTTTAGGAACTTGTGTGTTCACTTTTAGAGACTCTTACTTCTGGAGGGCTTGTATTCAGGCCTTATTTTCAATCTCGTTTTCTACTACCATACCCTATTATTGTTATAAATAGTGTTATGAATAATTTTTTACTTAGTATTTTTACATTTAATTATTTTGGGCTTTGATATTTGTGTGTGTGTACAGGTACATAGGAAAATGCCTCCCATTTTCAGGATATGCTCACTCGGCGCTAGTTGCTAGCCCCTAGCTTATTAGAGGTGGGAATGGGGTAGTCACAATATGGGCCCCTCTAGGAAAGGTTGTGAAAATATATTTATACTTAACCCATTCTTAATACATTATGCGTAATGTGTGACTAAATAACATCTTATTGAGGATGCGACAATCAATACTTCCACAATTGAAGTTATCATATTTAATAAAAAGAAATAATGGTAGTATTTTTTTGTAAAAAATCCTTAAAATATATGAACCTACAATATCATATATATAATATATAAATGTATTTCAAGTCATAATATCCTACCATTATAGGTGGTAAATAAAAAACATCAACAACATCATTTTGTTAGGTTGCATTTATTCTTACAAAAAAACAGTAAGTTCATTACCCATTAGATGAATGTATGAGTATGTTCGACTAAAACCCATTAAATAAATTAAATCTATCTATATTTTTTATAATTTCCTTATAACATAATCATTTTATGAGTAAATTTTAATGAGTGTAGAAAAAAAAGAAAATTATAGTGATCGTTGAAGATGGCTATATATTTTTCAGATAACTCCTTTTGGTTTAAACCATAAGTCTTCATAGAATAAATTTAATCCCTAAGTAAGGATAATATATTTAAGGTATGGATATTGGGAGATTATTTGGGTTGTTTATGAGAGAGATGGAGGGGTTTTCGGTGCAGGTTCCTTTTAATTGTGGTGGCAAAGTGGCATTTTTATAATTATTTTGAAATATAATTCCACAAAACAATTTCACATTAAAAGTGGCTAAAATAATGAAAAACACTCTATAAGATGTACTATAAGGTCGAAATATTTCCATCCAATATATTTTGGACATGTCAATATGTCATTGGTTACCTTAACTATATGTTTTAGTCTCCTGTTATTCTATTTTTTCCCTTAATAACTATAGTTAATTTTAATCACCTTACCTCATATTTTTTGTCAAAAAATAAGTTGAAATTATTAGAAATTAAATATTTTGAAGATACCAAATATGGAATAAATTTTCCAAAATTCACATCATATAAGTGGAAGAATGAAGATAAATTTAATCCCACAAACGGGATGACACAATGAGTTTTTAATGTAAAAATGTTCTAAAGTTTGTTACATTTTTATATCAAATATCAATTTTAAATTGATTACAATGACCTAAATAGGATTAATTTAAGTATAAATGATCTAATAAAAATTAAAAATACAACTTAAACATCAATTTACACTATAATAAAATTATACGAAAATCCAGTTTTGAGTTAAAATTCCGTGTTATTCAACATTCATCAAAAAAATGAAATGTCACTGAAAAATATCGAAAATTCACTGTAATTTAATTTTAATGTTTCTATTTAAAAAAATTAACTCTAATTATTCAATTGAAAATAGTTAATTTTTTAAATATTATTTTTATATTGGGTTCTCCATCAAATGACGGTAAAATTACTTTTTAGAAAAATAAAACGTTTTATTCATAAAATTGGATATATTCTTATTTTATACACATAATATATATTTGATGTGTGTAAAAACTATTATTGAATATATAAAATATAAATTTTATAAAACATTTTCATAAAAATTCTATTTTAATTATTGATATAAAATTTTTATTGTTTGAAGAAAAATAGTATCTTAAGAATTGTAATTTATTTATATTCTTAGAGTTCTTACATTCACATATCCTAATTGATAACCAAATGATTATTTTTAAATAGCATTTTGAATCAAAATTTTATATTTCAGTTAATCTTATTCAAAACAGAAATTCAAATGACTAGGTGGTAGAAATTATAATTTTTTTAATTTTATTAATAATATATTATAGTCCGGTAAAACATGATCTTACATGGAACCCAAGCTATCGAAGGGACTCGTAGTTATTTATAATATATGAAAACATAGATTTAATTTAATGAAAGATAATATAAGTGTTGTGTGATGGTAATGAATGAAATGGGGTTTCATATAACGTAAACCACGCAGAGTTATTTCATATAAAAAAGATATATTCACTATGGTGTGAAATGAAAAATATAAAAAATTAAATTAATTTGGAAAAAAATTAATCAAAAAATTTCTAGGTGATACACTATACCAACCCTCCTTAAAATTAATTTCCCCATTTAAATTAATCTAGTTTATTAATGGATTAATACATGAATCTTACATTAATTGAAACCCCCATAGTAAAGATGAATACTAAAACATACTTTAAAAATGTAATGTTAGAAATAATAGAGTTACCCAATGTGACACGTAACTAGGTTTACACATGGGATATCCTTGGTGGAATGGGAAAATATGTTCTTAGAGGATAAGAAGTAATATTTATAGGGAATGATTGACTTCAAAAATAAAAAATCTGTGAATTATCATTGGAAAGATATGGGTGTCACATTCATAACTATATGATGATTTAAAAAGGCCATTAGTTCAACCACAAATAATCAATTAGGAAAACAATTTCATTCTATATATTTTTACAAGATTTGGAGAATTTTCCTGAAAATATAAACTTTTGTGATTTCAAGATAACCTCACATTTTTTTCTTCACCTCATTCTCCAATAATGAAGTTGGATTTTTCATTACTGAACGACATACTGATCCAAAAATACCCGATAATACATCCCACTTTTCATCACTTATCATAAAAATATATTTTATAGAACTATTTATGCAATATTCATTAACCATCAAGTGGTGAGATTTTACATTAATGTCACAAACTTCATCAAATGTTTAAATTAAAAATATAGATAAATGGTTAACCATAGAACCATTTTGAAATTTCAATATAAAAAACATTAGAAATGAGGTATTTATATAAAAATAACATTGATCCAACGTATATCATAATGTATATCTTGGTTTTGACAATCTCAATATTTTAATACCTTCAGCATACATTCTATTGAAAAATATTCAAGACTTTTATTACGATAAATCATTTTAGAAAAAATACATTCATCCTTATTTCAAATTTTACTGAATATATTGCTTTAATGAAAGAAGTTTTAAACTTCATCTATGATTACATAGACCCATTTTTTTTAAAATCCTTTATTGATTATGATATAATAAATACTATAAAATTTACATTATCCATATCATCACCTATTTATACTTATAAAATGTCATTTTCTCATCCCCATGAACATTTGAAGGGTTACGTTACCTTAATGTAGTATTTCCATTAACTAAATTGTATATTTCATTGGTATCATTTAAAAAATTCTTGAAAAAACTTAATGAAAAGCAATTAAAATAATACTTATATACCTTATGATTCATATAACATAATATTTTAAATTGAAAACATACAGACTTCAATAATACAACACTATTAATAAACCATTACATAGAATCATCTAAAATATTCTTTAATACCACATTCATAGAATATGAAATATGAATCATGCCATAAGTTACCTTAAAATTAATCTAATCATTCTCTATTCCTTTTGTATAAGCATTACAGGAATAACATTCCATAAATTTCAAAATTCATTTGCAGTCTCCATATCTTCTGAGGTATATCCAATACTTGTACAACCTTCCTGATTCACTTCGATAGTTTTTCACATAGGAATTATATTATTATATTTCAAATACTTCCTGAATATTAAACATTCAATAATACCCCAGTTACTTCTAGTTCACGTTATTGAATAACACAAAAAATCATATGGCGAGAAACAGTTATCATTGAAAATAACTACACAGTCGGGAAAAAACTACTAAAAGAATTTATAAATAATGAAACATAATACACTAATAATTGACACAATAGATTTTACCATGGTTATTAATAGTAATATTATATTTAAATTCTTCATAATAGTTCAAAAATAGAATATGAATTCCAAAATAATAACCCCATGGAGTGACAAATTAGGTGCATAGTAAGGCATGATTTCGTGTACTAGGATACACTGGAATCAGGATCAAAGCACCTTGTAAGAGTTATTACTTCTAGGTACATCTATGAGAGAACCAAATACACTTTTAGTATCTAAACATTAACTCATCCTTACACTTATCTTTAGAGAAACCCCAATATTTATCCATAAAAATATCCCTAGGGACATCACTAAATATTTCTCATTATATTTTCCATGTTTTTGTAAACCCTTCCATTTATATCAATTATAGAGACCCGGATTGACTTATCTGGATATTACATCATTTTTTATGACTATATTGAACATTAAAAAAGGGAATTCGCAAGGACTATAAATTTTAAGTGTATTTGGAAACATGGAACATATTCTTACAGTTTGGTGAAAGATATTAAAACATCACCCTTAATGATCATACCCTTTATTAATCTTACTTAAATACTTTTTTCATAACCTAGAAAAATGAAACATATACAAGTGGATAGCTCAGATTCTTTATGAGGGTAAATAAAATAAATATTTAATCATATCACGAACATAAGAGAAATAGGATATGAAAATAAAATTATAAGATCATACCTTGAAAAAAATATCCAAATAAAGGGACATGGAATAAATATTTATGGTTATTAAGACAAAAATCATAAGATAATCAAGTCTATGAACCATGTTATCATATCAAAGGCTGAAGAAATAAAATTTCCAGCAGATTCCCAAACATGTAACATCCTTACATATATGTCAATGATCATTGAAAAAAAACATTTAAATTCACTTCATGTGGTCCACACCTACCGGCTGGGACACATTATTATCCCCAGTCATATTCCTTTCCTTGTAATGGATCGGTTTTCTGCATATTACCATAGTGGATAAGGTTTCCCCATGCTCTTATTTTGGATTGGGATTCTTCATCTTCCCATAGTGTATCTAGTTTCCCCATCTTCCTATTGTTGATCGTGTTTCCCTATCTTCCTATAGTGGATCAGGACACACCTTTTTTCCATTTTGGATCTAGCCCGTCGAGTTGTTCCCCATAATTATCACATGAGATATAAATTCTCACCATGTTAATTAGTGTTTTATATAGGTCACTCCCATCACATAATAAAATAAAACATACATGTGCCACAACATAAAAAAACATGTATAATATCATTACCTAAAAGGAGATATTGGTTTCATAAACATCATATCATAACCCATGAAATGAAATAAGTATCAATACATTTTAACATATCATTACATATTAAAAACAGATTGGTTCTATAATCATCTAATAAAATTATAACCCCTAAAAAGTAATGGGTTTGAAAACAATATAACATGTGGAAGAGGAATGGGTGTCCTAAAAAACATTCCATATAAACATAAACCATTAAATAATTAATATTAATGGTATTATTTGATCATATCCCAGTAAATCATATAATATAGAAATGTTTTTCATCAAAGATAGATACAAATTTTGATAGATCACATGGAATGTTTCTCAATATAAATAGACGATGTTGGAAAATATTTTTCAAAAACCTATTCCAAAATTAAATTTTTTATGAATAAAGAATTAATATTTCCTTTAAATAATTTAATAGTGAAAATATACATTATTCAATGAAAATTTATTTTTATAACATAAAAACTTTTAATAAACATCTTATAGAAAATAAAATTCGAAACAGTTGAAGTAATATATGAAAACCTTCTAAAATCATTTTCCCTAGAAAAAATAAAATGAATTCTAGGAAATGCTTTGAATCCCATTTTACATGATAATGTATAAAATCTTATTGAAAACATTTTAAAAACCATTTCCTTGAAAACAAAATTAAAACATATAAATAAATATTGAAAATATTTGAAAAACAATTTTATTTGAAAACTTATAAAATAATATATAAGCTCAATAAAATCCTTTTCATAAAAAACCTTTTGAAAACATATAAATGGACCATTGAAAATAATATAAAACTATGTTGAAAACAGAAAAAAATTGAAAAAAAAATCATAATAATTACATTAAAACAATGAATTCCCAAAGTATTTAGATATTGTTTTTATTAGAATGGAATCATTAATGTAATTCCCTGACCCCAGTTACCCACAGCCAGTGCGTTATTTTAATACATTGGCATGATTACAAGTAATCAAGTACTGAAGGACCAATCAGTTTAGTAGTCTTGAATAATAGATTGTATATATTAACATTACATTTCAATTTCAAACATACTAGACAACACAAATAGTTCATTGAGAACGCCATTATTCCCTATATCTTAACACAATATATCAATCATAATACACTTCATGAATTATAGGAAAATAAAACATAAGATAGGGGGAGCTCAGATGCTCAGTAAGTCTAAATAATTTAGTAAAAGATATAAAATTTTAAGGAAATATTTGAAATAAAAAAAGAGGATTTCTAAACATAATCTTGGACATAATATGGAAAAAATAAATCAAACATCACCATAAAAACATGCACATGGACATTCTACTAGTCAAATAATCACATGTAATAACTAATTTCATAATGAGGTAATGCCTAATGTCGAAAATCATTACAACAAAGTCATGGCCTAGTGCCAAGACTAAAAATACAATTTTCATCAAGGCTATGTTCCAAAACACTAGTTTGTATCATGGGAACCACCGATGCATCGACGAGATATAGCGGGCTCCACCAATCACTTACTAAGTCCAGTACATTCCTTATATGAAAAGGTTGAAACATGGCATAAACATCTGGATTAAAACAGGCATAAAAAATGTCAATACATTAACTATAAACCATGAATGGTATAAAAATAGAATATTCACAGTCAAACTTATCATAACACATTCAATACAATATGGTATATTTTATTATAATAAATCAACTTCAATCAAGAATAATATCCAGTAAAGGATGCTGACATAGTTGAAAATGATATGTAAAACTTTTTTAGAGAAATATCCCTTTTGTGAAATCAATTAAAAGTCACACATTTATAATGGAAGTAATTTTAAATAGATTTTTGAATCAATGTTTACCGTACCTATTTGAAACTTTTTAAAATAATTATCATTTCAAAACATTCATGTCCATAAAAATAAATCCTTAAAATCATTTTGAATACATGGACATTAATAAAAATTAATTAGAAAGATAAATATTTAAAACATTTAAAATGATGAACTAGTTAAATAAACCCTCCCATAGAACCTTAAAATATTCCTTTGGAAAACAATTTTACGAAATATTGGTATATATGATAAATATGTCCAAGTAAATACATACACATAAATAATCACATATAATAATCAGATTGAGGAAATAACCCTTACCTTGTACTTTCCTTTGGTCACGGGTACATTTAACCACCTATATAATGACCATAGTATGTTATTAAATTATACCAGAACCATATTCATATTTATTATATCATAAATTATTACTTTATTACTTTATACTACCCATTTAATAATGATATCCAGGTAAAATTAACATTTTGGGTAACAATAACTTTCTTTATCGTACATGTTTTAACTTTTTATTATTGATCATATCATTTAGGTCATTTAGGCCAGTGGTATGTGATGCACCCTTGTCGCCCTTCGGTTGTAGGTTCAAGTCTTGCACCCTTTCCGGACGCGACGAGTTGTCTTCCAACCTCTAGGTTGTTATATTTATAACAATCCAAAAATAATTTTAATAAATTTTTAACCATAATAACTATATCCAACATCAAACATAATCCATTCCAACCTTTAGAATTATCCAAAATACTTCTATCCAAACTCACAATCCAAAAGTTATAAGGATGGTAAACATAATGAAGATCTCTTTTGTCACTTAATAACATATGAATACCTTCATCATGTATTCTTTTAAAACATGGTAACACCCGGAATTACCATAAAACATTATTGATTACATTCATGCTCCCTTATTATTTATAGATTACTCGATATATTCCATATATCCAAAAAATTTAAATTCAAATAATGATGGAATAAAAAACCATTAATCAGTTCCAAGGCTGTCATGAATATCCAATATAATTTATCCAAATCAACCATCTCTTATTCCAAAATCTCTACCTCAGTATCAGACCATAGTTAGGTGTATCTTTCCATTAACCATGCATTTTACAAAATTTTTAACTTGCTGTTGAGTCGCTTTTCAGAGTACCATGTGATCTCAAATCCTCAATGAAATAGTACTGCAGAAAATCCTTATTTACCTCCATAATTCATATAACAAGTACATTGTTGATATAACACTCAAATGCCATAATTCTTTAATATCAACATAAAAACACTTGTCAGTACTCTTTATATATGGTAATATCATAACTTGATTATTATCCAATAGCATCATTTGTGGTATACTCTGAAAATTTGGGCATTGATTTGTGTAGTGTCCCAACTCCTTGCAGATGAAGCATTATATATTTGAAACCTTTTTCATACCCATGCAGTCTTGTACATGGTGTCCATTTTTTCCACACTTTTAACAAACTCCCATTCCCTTAAAGCATTTACCAAGGTGATTATTTCCATAGTTATCACATATAGAAAAATACTTCTCTCCCCTCTTCCTTTTAACCATCTATCTTTCTTCCATCTTTTTCTTCTATGTCTTCCCTTCAATGCCACATGACTCAGAGAATTCGTTACTTATCTTATAAACACATGTTATTATTTCTTCATATGATGAGAATTTGTGGGAGACTATTTCCTTTTTAAATTTTGGCATAATACCATGAAAGATATGATATTTCATAATATTTCGATCATGCGTATTACTGGACTTCTCATTCATTCAAATCGGAGTTATTTCTAAAAAGTGGCATACAATAGGTTAGTTTTTGAATTGAAATTCATAATTCGAAACTTGTAAAATACAAAACATAAATTGAAATTATTATACATATAATCTATAATCTTAAAATGTTTTCTATAAAGAACTATTTACTCCAAAATCATTCATAATTTCTTGTAATGAAAATGGGAATTATCATAAGCATATCCCCCAGGATTGTCGTAACCATGAGTGTATCATGGCATCTTGTCGTGTACCATGATACCCTGGGTCAAGCATGAAACTCCTTCTCATAGTTTTCACCCTTATGTAAAATTGTTCCAGAGCTACTTCTACTTGCTCATATCCAAATGGAGATGTATTTCATGGAAAATACGAAAAATCTCTAAATTACCAAAAAAACATAGATGTTCTTCTATACTAATCCTAAAAGTCAATCTTAGGGTAATGTTCTCTAATCAGAGTTTATCTAAATCTATTTCCAAGGTTGTTTCTAAACTTCTTCTGCTACCAACTGTAACACCCTGACCACAGTTACCCAGAGATGGTGCATTATTTTAATACATATGTATGATTACAAAGAATCAAATCCTAAAGGACCGATCAGTTTAGCATTTTTGCAAAATAGATTACATACATTAACTTTACATTTCAATTTCAAACATACAACCCAACATAGATAGTTCTTTGAGAACTCCATTTTTCCTTTTATCTTAAACCTACATATCAATCATAATACACTTCTTGGATTCCTAGAAAAATAAAACATAATAAAGGGATGAGATCAGATGCTCATTAAGGGTAAATAATTTTGTATAAGATATGAACTTTTATGGAAAGATGTGAAATAAAAATAATAAGATTTTTAAACCTAATCTTGAACATAATATGGCAAAAATAAATTAAACATCACATTATAAACATGCACATGGTTATTCTACTAGTCGAATAATCAAATGTAATAACTAATTTCCTAATGAGGGAATGACTAACAACGGACATCATTACCACTTAGTCAATGCCTTATACTAAGACTACAAATAAATTTTTTTTCAATTCCGTGTGACAAAACACTATTTTGTCTCATGAGACCGACCAATGAATCGAGGATCTATAGCAGGCACCACCTTTCACTTACTAAGTCCACTACATTCCTCATATGAAGAAGTTTAAACATAACATAAACATTTGTATTAAAACAAGCATACGAAATGTCAATAAATTAACTATAAACCATGAGTGGTATAAAAATAAAATATTCACAGTAAAACATATCATAACTCATTCAAAACAATATGGAATATTTTATAATAATAAATCAACCTCAATCAAGAATAATATCCAATAAAGGATGATGAGAGAGTTTAAAATGATTTGTAAATCTTTTTGATATAAATACCCATTTTATGAAATCATTTAAAAGTTACACATTTATAAAGGATGTAATATAAAATCTATTTTTGAATCAAAGTGTCCCATACCACTTGGAAACTTTTTAAAAGAATTATCATTTCAAAACATTCATGTTCATATAAATAAATCCTTAAAATCATTTTGAAAACATGGATATTAATTAAAAGGATTTAGAAAGATAAATAATTAAAACATTTAAAATGATGGTTTAGTTAAATCGACCCTCCCATAAAACATTAAAATATTCCTTTTTAACTCATTTTTTTGAAATATGGTCATAGATGATAAATATGTCATAGTAAATACAGACACATAATAAATCTCAGATAATAATGATATTTCGGATATAACCCTTACCCTGCACTTTTATTAGGACGAGGGTACATTTAACCTCTTTTATAAAGACCATATTATGTTATTAAATTATCCCAAAACCATATTAATATTACTTATATAATACATGACTATTTTATGACTTTATACTACCCATTTAATAATGATTTCAATGTTAAATTAACATTTCAGTTAATAATATATTTCTTTATCGTACATGTTTTAACTTGTTGTTTAGATCATATCATTTAGATCATGATTTTATTAATTCCAGAATATAAAACTTTATTTATATATCATATATATTTAGAATATGAATATTTATAATAGATATATATATATGAAGTGGAAAACACCGTTTATGGAGACGGTATGTCATATATACGCATAAACAATGTTTCTGTTTTCATATCGTATTGAATGGAAGTTTGTGAATAAGATATATGTAAGTACATATATATATATATAATAAGTAGAACTATTATCTCACATATTACATAATTATTAATAATATATATTTTTATAATCATCATTGAATGGTGAATGTTGAAATGAATCTCATCGTGTCGTGGAGATGGTAATCTGTAATTACGCACGAGTGAAAATATCATTATATTGATGGTGAAATTGTATGTAATTGGATTTTATATAATATATAAATAATAATTAACATGTTATATTTTTTATTTACATCAGTTATACGCATTATAATTTCCATCCAAATAATGATGTGTTTGAATAACAAACTACACCACGACGTGGAGACGGTAATCCGTACGTACGCACGTATGTTGACTTTGTCATTTATAGGATGGATAGAATATTTATAATAATATCATAGTATTTAGGAAGTACTGGAGTTATTATTTTGGTATGGAAGCATCAAAGAAAGAGGTTGTGGGAGATGAAGAGAACATGAAAGAGGGCGGTGAAAATATAACCTCTTCTTCGGGTGTTTTCTTTTGAGTTGATCAAAAGGGATCTTTAAGTTGGATTTTGGATCAATATAAGGACTCTAGGATTATATTAGGGAAGTTGGGAGGATATTTGGGTAGGGTTTGGCCGAGCCAAATGGCTTTGGTGGTGTGATTTAGAGAGAAGGGTATGTTCCCTTTTATAAGAGAGGTGAGGGTAACTTTAGTAAAAGCTTGAAATATTATTTTATAATAAAATCATTTTTGGTTTATAATGGCTCCAAAATAATTTATTTCTAGGATAAGGTGGGGATGGGTTGAAAAAATTCCAACCAATTGGTTCTATACATGTTTGGGTCACCATATCAACCTTATCTTTTAGAATTTACTCTTATTTAAATAGTTTAACATTTACCGTGTATTCTTGTATTATTATAATAATTGGTTAATAAACATACTATAAAAAGCCAATAGAACCTGAGGTTGTTAATAAATGATATAACTAATATTATATAAGTTCTATTGAAGATCCATATATTTTTAAAACTAGTATGTAATTTAATAAAATAATATTTGTTTTAAAAACATAATTAAGTCAATTTTCATACTATTTAGTATTTGGTTTTTGTGAAAGTCATCACAACTTGATTACTACAAACAAGTACATTGAATAAATACTAACATTTCATATTAACTAATTAAATTCTTGGATGTAAAAAAAATTAAAATTATATTTATTTTAATATTTATAATAACATTTATTTGAATCTTTCATTAATAAGGTAATTACAACATCATCAGTGTGTCATAAATAAATTTAATTATTTAACATCAAAAAATTATAAATAAAACACAATTATGTTGGAAATTTTTTATATTTCTATTAAATATTTATATTCTTTTGGAAAACATATATAATACCTTGTAAAAATTGTTTTACTAAAAGATATTTGTTTATGTTATTTTTGACATTACTTTAAATTAGTTAATATAAAGTGTCATTATCACTCTCAAGTGGCTCCATGTGGTCCCAAAATCAACCCAAGTATGCCCATTGATGGAAATGTATCACCCAAAAGAAATTTGAAACATTTTAGTTTAATTTAATTTTATTATAAAAATATTTGTTTGCCCTAATTTACAAGATTTACCTTTTAACCATGGTAAATAAAATATTAACTGAAGTTAATATTAATAATGTATAAAACTAAATGTTACCTATTTACACAATTTGGACGTCATGATTTCAAATATGGAATCCATTTTTCCAAATTCAAAAAACATAAGTGGTAGAAATTAATTTAAAATTAATTATCGTTGTCAAAACAAAAAAGCGTGTTTTTAAGAAATAATAACTATAAAAAGATTGACACTTGTTTATGTCAACATTAAATGTGAAATTACATCCAATGACCTAAATTATATTAAATGATAAAAATATAATATAATGATACTTTAAATTCACACAAATGTATAATTTAACAAAATATATTATTTTGATTCAAAATTCGTTTTTAATTAAAATTTAGTATTTTCACTATTCATCAAAATATGAAAGTTATCATAAAAACACCAAAAATTGTTCAAAAATAAATTTGTATGTACCGATTCTAAAGAAGAAGTTTATTTTTTCATTTTGAATAAAAAATTGTCAAATATTTTATTTAAAAAAGGTTCTCTATTAAAAGGTGGTAAAATTTTATTTTTTGAAAAATACTTCTTTTATCTAAAAAATCGAATTTGTTCTTATATTATGTCTAAAAAACATAATATCGATGTTAAAATTAAAAGGAGTATATAAACTTCAAATTTTAGTAAATAATATTCATAACCGCTTTTTGAACGACTTGTTCGGTAGGTTGTGGTGTGCTCGAACTCGGTGTTGCGTGTAGTGCAAGTTATTTAATTTATTTGAAGAGATAACGTACTTTGAAATATTGAGGTGTTGCAATTTGAACATATAATTATAGATTTAAATAAGTGGTGTTTATTATAGTGGATAAATCCATACATGCGGAACATTCCTATTACGCTGTAAACTATTTAGATAATTTTTTCGATAAGAAAACAAAAAAAATTACCTTTTCAAAATCACAAAACATGAGTAAAATTGTCATTTAAATATTAGAGTATATTAATATCATATTTTGGGAAACCTTTTTGGAAAACATGGTTGTGAAGGAACCCAGATTTCTGACCGATGGGAGAAATAATTTCATATTTTCAGAAACACATTTTCTAAATTATCATAAGTACAAAAGATTAGGAAATTAGTGTAGAGACCCAAAGCCTGACTTACACGAACATTACATTACTTTTTTGGAATACTTAATACATAACAAAAACAAATACACAAGGACTGTAATGGTTTAGTGTCTTTGGAAACTCGAAACATAATCTTTTACTCGTGGTGAAAGATCTTAAACATCTCCCACAAAGATCTTCCCCTTTTGTTTTCTTACCTAAAAACTTTAATTATATCCTAGGGAAAAGAAAACATATAAAGGGTGATCTCAAATTCTCAGTAAGGGTAAGAATGGAGAAAATAAAACAAACCATATACATTTAAACATAAAAACATGAAAGTAATGTTTAAACATAAAAATCTTGAGCAATGACATAAAACATGGCAGTACGTTAAGCATAGATCATAATGGAACATCATTCATGATAAAATAGATTGGAAATAAAACTTGTAATTGTGGAAAAACATTAATCACATGATATGATTTCCATAGTAGCCAAGGCCTTGCAGCCAAGCCCATCTTAGTGGACAAAGTCCATTTATGAATCGAGTTCACTCCTCATTCAAGTCTTGTATCACTGAACCAGATTAACTTACCATTTCAGCCATGTCTATCTCATGAGATATAAATCTTTTCCCAATGAATTGGAGGGAGATATAGGTCCCACCCATCTCATAATGAAATCATTCTTACTTGTGCCACAAAATGAAGATAAATCATTCAGCGTTACCCAAAGTATAAAATGGGTTTCATAAAGATCATCCCATCATAACATAATCCCTACAAAAAAATGGATAACATTCTTACTTGTGCCACAACATGAACATAAATCATTCAGTGTTACCCAAAGTATAAAATGGGTTTCATAAAGATCATCCTATCATAACATAATCCACACAAAAAAATGGATATCATTTCATCATAAGAAAATTGAAGCCATGTAAATCATAGTGAAATTATACTTGAAACATACTTATATGAAATAATTCCATCTTATATAGAAAACGGTTTTGATAAAACAATTGAAATGAATTCTTGAAGAAAATATCCTTTCATCTTCAAAATCATTTTCTTTTCAAAAAATGCCATTCAATTTTAAAATAGTGGGATTTTATTGAAAATAACCATGAAAAATTGTAGAATAAGCTTCATGAAAATTTGGCATTATGAAACCATAACAAAAATCCATTCATGCCGTATAAGTTAAAAAAACATTCTCCTCAAACTTTTGTTAGAAAAGTCAAAAAGTACCACGTATGGTAAACAAAAGAAAGATTCCTACTAAAACACAAATTAAAAGTCAAATAAGGGTAAATATAACATTAACCTTACATGGAAGAATATTAAAAACATTATGAAAAACATTTTTATGGACATGGATGAAAAATATAACCCCAGTAAATACTTACGTATAAGAAATCTCGAATAAAATGAGATTGAAAAATTATCCATTACCTTACATCCGATTTACATCGTACGTATCCGAACCTCCTGTATAATGATTTAAATAATGTCATTGACATATTACCGAATCATATTCATTGTTATGATCTCATATATGGTTCACTTACAACTTTATATTACACATTATTTTGTAAGTTCCATGTTAAAGTAGTGTTTTGGGTAAAATCATTTTATTTATCATATGTGTTTGGACTTGTTATTCTTGATATTATTATTAATTATATCTTGAATTACTTACTTCCAGAATTTAAATCAGGATTTATATATCATATATATATTTAGTATATATATAATAGATATATAAATGAAATTAAATACATCGTTCATGGAGACAGTAGGCTGTACGTACGCATGAACACTGTTTTTGTTTCTTTATTGAATTAAAAGGAATTAAGTAAATGAAAAATATATGTACACAAATCTAGTATCATTATTATGAAATATATTTTATGATTATTTATTATATATATTTTATAATCATACTTGAATGGTTAATCATGTAAAATGAATCTCATCGTGTTCGTGGAGACAGTAGTCCACACACACGCACGAGTGATGATATCATTTCAATGATCATGGAATTGTATTGAAGTGTATTTATAATATTTCAGAATCAGTATCAATTTAAAATAATCATATATATTTATTTATTTACACTATTATACCCATCCATGTAGTGTTGTGGTCAAAAATAGATTACACCACGGCGTGGAGACGGTATTCCGTACGTACGCATGCGCGGTGATTTTGTTTTCCGTAGGAAAAATAGAAGGTGAAATAGGGTTGTTTAATATTTATAATAACATATCATTATCTTATTGATACTAACGTTATTAATTTATGATGATACAAATAATTAAGAATAAGTAGAAGAAGAAATAAATTAGAAAGAATCGGTAAAGGATATTACCTCTTCTTTGATGCACCTCTTCTTAACAGTATCTTAAGGCACTAGAGTTGTTCTTTTGAGGAGACTAGAACCTCTATAATGTTTCTAGGGAAGCTGATAAGGGAAATGGTCTGGGTTTGTCCGAGCTTCAATGCTCAAAACGGTGTGACGAGAAGAGGGAAGGGGTGCCCTTTATATAATGGAGGAGAGGGGCACCTTAGGAAAACTTAAAATATTATTTTATAATAAAGTCATATTCTGTTTTTAATAGCTCCAAATTGATTAATTTCAAAGTTAAATTGGGTATGGGTCTAAATCTTCTCAACCAATATTATTTATACAATTTTAGGTTACTATTTTATCCTTATCATTTAGATTTAACTCTAAGTCAAATAATTTAACTTTTACAGTGTCTTCTTGTTTTCTTACACTATATGGTTCATAAACGTACTATAACAAGCCAAACGAACCCCAAGTGGTTCATAATTAATATATATAAGCTTATCTAGGTTATTTGGCCGAACATTTTATTTTTAGGAATAAAATAACAATTAATAATATAATATTTGATTTAAAAACAATTTTATGTCAATTTTGACACTATTTGGTACTTGATTTTTTTGAAAATCATAACAGCATGATTAGTTCGAAAACAGTTAATTAAATCAATACTAACATATTATATTAACCTATAAAATTATTTTAATTCATAAAAAGTTTAAAATTAAATTTATTTGGGTATTTATAACATCAATTATGTTAATATTTCATTAATAAGATAATTACTGCACCATCATTGTATCATATATATATTGAATTACTTAATGTCTAAAAATTATAAATAAAATACCATTATGTAGAAACTATTTTTATCTTTATAAAGAATATTTATAGTCGAATTTATATCATGTATAACCCTATATTAAAAATGTTTTAGTTATTAAACTTTGATTTTAACTATTTTAATTTTTCTTTAAATAAAACAATAATAAATGTCGTAATCTAATCCTAGTGGACTTGAAGGGTAATATTTTATCTCTAAGGTGGTTTAAAGTTGAACTACACTTATCCAATAGAATTATTACATGTGTTAGGGTAATAATAATATTATTTTTACCCTTAATTACCCTATTTACTTTTAACTGTGGAAAATAAAAGTAAAAAGATACTATTCAAAAAAAATTATTTTTATCTTATTGAACCACATTTTACTCCTTGATATTAACTGTGTCTCTCAGATTTTTAAAATTCCACCCACAGAAGCAGAAACATTAATTTTTATGTAAATTTTCAAATTCTCCTAGGAGTTTGGTAAAAGACGGTGAAAAGTTCAATAAAATTTTAATATATCTAAAATTATTATAAAATGAATCCAATGAATTACATTGAACATATATAGGAATTATGTATCAATTTTGACCAAAAATAAATATAAATAAATAAATAATTATTTAAATAAAAAGTCGGTTTTTAAATAGTAACCCAATGTTTTCACTATTCATCAAAAATTGAATGTTTTCAGAAAAATACCAAAAATTCACCCTAGGATAATTTCAATATTCCGAATCCAAAAATGAAGTCCATTTTGAAAAATGAAATTTCAAAAAGTAGGTATTACTATTCATAATGGCTAGTTCATAATAATATTATAATAATATCTTGTTTAGTGAAACTTGGTATTGCGTACTACACACGCTATCGAATAAGGTCTTGATTCCATGTAATGCAAGCCAAGTCAGGGCTGCATGTAGTGAATGCTCCGTTTGGTGTTGCTTATAACATAATAAAAACTTATTAATCAAAATCTATACTTAATGTTGCGTAAAATAATTTCCAAAAAAAGAACTTGAAATTGTGTGTAACATGAGCCAAGAATAGTGTTGCGTATACTGCAAGATAATACGGTGTTGTGTATAGTACAATCTAATCTCGGGGTAGTGTATAATAGAAGACATCAAATAAATTAAAAATAATATATCTCATAAAATATCGGGGTACTACATTCTACCCCCCTTAAAATGAATTTCACCCTCGAAATTCATCGGGGTTATAGATGGATTTCTAGTTGAAAGTTTCTTTCATAGAAACCCACATCGTAAAAAGGAATACTAAAACTTCATTTTAGAAAGGGAAGTTAGAATCATAATAGTCACCCAAAGTAACTCAACACTGGGTTTCCACATAGGACAACATAGGTGAAAATATGGATATGAAAGAGAAATATAACCATCAACTTCTGATGAAGAGTGGTAGAGGACACGGCTATGAAAAATTCAACAATCAAAAAGCCATAAATTTGTGATGATCTAAGGTACCATCTGACTCATCAAATACGAGGGCACTAGGACAACATTTTTGGTTTTCAAGATCATTTCTCTAATGTTGAAGAATTTGAATTAGATGAAATACATAATTTATTTCAGTATAATCTCACCGTTGTCCGTGCCTTGAACAATTTCCACTTCATCTCTTAAAGAAATGATGTTGAATTTTTCATTCGTGAAGTGTTAACAGATCATGCGATAGAATATTGGGTCATTCCATCTGTCTCAAACATAAGGTTATAAAAAGTTATATATATAAGTCCATCTATGGTGAGATTAATCATATATGGTTCCAAAAATGGACTTATACTTCATCAATCATACCGCTTAATAAAATAAAACTAGTTTATAATAACCAGGGACTTCATGTAGGTCCGAGGTAGGCGATAAAGGCCTGTCGCACTTTGGTTGTGGGTTTGATTCCCGAAACCTTGTCCGACACGATGGGCTGTCACCTGTTCTGTAGGTAGTACTTTTTATAAAACTATACTGTCATAACATTTCAGAAATAAAAAGTTATATCCTTAAACAATACTATATGATGTCTATTCTAACCTTTAGGCTTATTGAAAATACTTCTGTCCGATTACTAGAAATTGCATCTACCAAGCATGTGAATTCCTTCATTTTTCCCCCATATATCATACGATATATCTTGTTAGCCACATTTCAAACATGTGAATACCTTAACTATGTAGTCTCTTGAAAAATGAATACCCATTGAACCTTACCAAAAACTTGAATGATGTCAAAAGATAACTCATTCCACATACCAAAATCCCAAAATTTCTATATACTCAAACCATGATATCACTTTGTCCTTATATCAGTAATGACCTCATCAATACTATAAAAATTTCATTTTCTCTTTATCGCTTCATTATTCGAATATCATCTTCATTCCAAAAATATATGAATTAACCATTCATGGTAACCGGTACCATTCAACATATACTTTCAAATACTTTAGGAAAAACAATAGTGTAGGAATCCTTAGTTGTGTCTTTATTCTATAGTACCATTACCTATACAACATAACTCTTGATAAACATAAATAATTCCACTACCTTCTTAAACCATTGACCAAGCTTCAACACTTTTTTCCTCTCATATATCATTTTTAGTCTCCTCATTATCATCCACATAAATACTACCCATATGACTGTGCTGATTCTCTTCATGAGATTTTCCCTTAGGTCATTGGTTTGCATAATGCCCATACATTCCACATTTAATACATCTAATCATTTTTGATGTCGTATCAATACCATTATCCTTCTCTATGGTGTTAACTGAACCTTTTCCTTTTCACTTACTGGATTTGTTTCATTCTTTTTCCACACCCAATGCATCATCCAGTTCCTTTGAAACATTCTCCTTGATTCCTATTCCCACATGATTTACATGAGAGAAATTGAACTTTCTTTCCACTATGATCATCATGAAACTCCATATTTCTCTTATTAGCTGAGTCGGAAAACTTACCAAAGTTGAAATTATTGATCATATTATGAAATTTCTGATTAGGCATAATAACAATGTTTAGACTTCCAAATCCTATTTCATTTGGTTTCTCATGAAGAATATCATTCCATTGTCAATCATATCCTACATTATCATGAATATTCATGTTTCCATCCATTTTCTAAAACCCAAAAAGAACAGTGTGAGAGGAAATATTAATAATCAAGGGGTAATACCTTCAATATCTAACATCTTAGGTTAAATTATAAGATCGTTACCACAATTCTTGGACTATAACCTATAATTATATGTAACCTTAGGTACATCCCTATACATACCATAGAAATACCTCTAGGGATTTCACTAATGTTTTCGCATCCTAGTTTCCAAAGGTCAACAAAACCTTTTCTCTCATACCAACTATAGAGACCCAAATCCTGATGTACACGGACATTACATAACTTTTTCGGAATACTTAATACATAATAAAAACAAACACATAGGGACCGTAATAGTTTAGTGTGCTTGGAAACTCGGAACATAATCTTCTAATCGTGGTGAAAGATCTTCAACATCTCCCATAAAGATCTTCAACTTTTGTTTTCTTACCTAAAACGATTCTTTATATCCTGGGGAAAAGAAAACATATAAAGGGTGAGCTCAAATGCTCAGTAAGGATATGCATGTAGAAAATAAAACAAATCATATACATTTGATCATAAAAACATGAATATAATGTTTAAACATCAAAATCTTGAGCAATAACATAAAACATGGCAGTACGTAAGGCATGGATCATAATGGAACATCATTCATGATAAAATAGCTTGTAAATAATACTTGTAATTATTTCAATACATTAATCACATGATATTATTTCCATAGTAGCCAAGGCATTGCGGCCAAGACCATCTCAGGGGACAAATTCCCTTTCTGAATCGAGTTCACTCCTCGTTCCAGTCCTGTATAACTGAACCGGATTAACTTACCATTTCATCCATGTCTATCTAATGACATATAAATATTTACCCAATTCATTGGAGGGAGATATAGGTCCCACCCATCTCATAATGAAATCATTCTTACTTGTGCCACAACATTTACTTAAATCATTCATTATTACGCAAAGTACAAAATGGTTTTCATAAAGATCTTCCTTTAATAACATAATCCATACACAAAATGGATATAATTTCATCATAAGAATAGTGAATCCATGTAAATCATAGATAAATTATACTTGAAACATACAGATATGAAATAATTCCATCTTATATGGAAAATGGTTTTGATAAAATACTGGAAATGAATTTTTGAGGAAAATATCATTTCTTCATCAAAATCATTTTCTTTTCACAAAATGCCATGCAATTTTAATAGAACAATATTTTATTGAAAATAACAATGAAAAATTGTAGAAGAATCTTCATGAAAATTAGGCGTTATGAAACCGTAAAAAATCTGTTCATGCCGTATAAGTTAAAAAACATTCTCCTCGTACTTTTGTCGAAAAAGTCAAAAAGTACCACGTATGGTAAACAAAAGAAATATTCCTTCCATAACACAAAGTAAAAGTCAAATAATGGTAAATATGACATTAACATTACAAGGAATAATATTAAATACTTAATTAAAAACATTTTTATGGACACAGATGAAAAATATAACCCCAGTAAATACTTACGTATAAGCAATCTTGAATAAAATGAGATTGAAAAATTATCACTTACCTTTGATCCGATATGCTTCGTACATATCCGAACCTCCTGTATAATGACTTAAATAATGTCATTGACTTATTATAGAATCATATTCATTTTTATGATATCATATATGGTTCACTTATGACTTTATATTACCCGTTCGTTTGTAAGTTCCATGTTAAAGCAGTGTTTTCGGTAAAATCGTTTTATTTATCGTACGTGTTTGGACTTGTTGTTATTGATATTATTATTACTTATATATTGAATTAAATACTTCCAAAATCTAAATCATGATTTATATATCATATATATATTCAGTATATATATATATATAATAGATATATAAATGAAATTAAATACACTGTTCATGGAGAGGGTAGGTCGTACGTATGCATGAATGCTGTTTTCGTTTCCCTATTGAATTAAATGGAATTAAGTAAATGAAACATATATGTACACAAATCCAGTATCATTATTATGAAATATCTTTCATGATTATTTATTATATATACTTTATAATCATACATGAATGGTTAATCATGGAAAATGAATCTTATCGCGTTCGTGGAGACGGTAGTCTGTACGTATGCACGAGCGATGATATCATTCCCATGAGTGTGGAATTGTATTGAAGTGTATGTATCATATTTCAGACTCATTATAAATTTAAAATAATCATATATAGTTATTTATTTACACCATTATACCCATCCATGTAAGGTGGTGGTCAAAAACAGATTGCACCACGGCATGGAGACGATATTCCGTACGTACGCATACACGGTGATTTTGTTTTCCGTAGGAAGTATTGAAGTTCAACTAGGGTTGTTTCATATTTAGAATAACATATCAGTATATTAGTGATACTGATGTTATTAATTTATGATGAAAAAAATAAAGAAGAAGAAGTAGAAGAAGAAATAAATTGGATAGAATCAGTAAAGGATATTACCTCTTCTTTGATGCGCCTCTTCTTAACGTCCTCTTAAGGCACTAGGGTTTGTCTTTTGGGGAGACCAGAAACTATATAATGTTTCCTGGGAAGATTATAATGTAAATGTGCAGGGTTTGGCCGAGCTTAAAGGCTCAAAAGGGTGTGAAGAGAAGAGGGAAGGGGTGCCCTTTTTATAAGGGAGGAGAGGGGCACTTTAGGAAAACTTAAAATATTATTTTATAATAAAGCCATATTCGGTTTTTAATAGCTCCAAATTAATTTATTTTTAATATAAGGTGGATATGGGTCGAATTCCTCCCAAACAATAGATTTTAGACAAGTTTAGGTTACTATTTTATCCTTATCATTTAGATTTAACTCTAAGTTAAATAATTTAACTTTAACAGTGTCTTCATTTTTTCTTACACTATATGGTTAATGAACATCCAATAACATGCCACAAGAACCCCAAGTGTTACATAATTAAAATATATAACCTTATCTAATTCATTTGGCCGAATCTTAGATTTTTATGAATAAAATAACAATTAATAATATAATATTTTTAAAAAAAAACTATTTTATGTCAATTTTGACACTATTTGGTACTTAATTTTTTTGATAATCATAACAGCATGATTAATTCAACAAAAGTTAATTAAATCAATACTAACATTTCATATTAACCTATAATATTTGTTTAATTCATAAAAACTCAAAAATTACTTTTATTTGGGTATTTATAACATCAATTATGTTAATATTTCATTAATAAGATAATTACTGCATCATCATTGTGTCAAAAATACACTAACTTATTTAATGTATAAAAATTATAAATAAAGTACCATTATTAAGGAAATATTTCTATCTTTCTAAAGAATATTTATAGTCGAATTTATCTTACATCCAACCCTATATTAAAAATGTTTTAGTCATTAAACGTTTATTTTAACTATTTTAATTTTTCTTTAAATAAATTAATAATAAATGTACTAATCTAATCCAAGTGGATATAAAGGGTAATATTTTATCCCTAAGGTTTTTTTTGGTCGAACTACACTTATCCAATTGAATTAGGACATTTTTTAGGGTAATAATAATATAATTTTTACTCTTAATTACCCTATTTACTTTTAATCGGGGTAAATTAAAGTAAAAAGTTACTATTCACCAAAAATTATTTTTATCTTATTGAACCACATTTTACTCCTTGATATTAACCATGTATCTCAGATTTTCGAAATTCCACTCACATAAGTGGTAAGATTATGTTTTATGTAAATTTTTAAATTCTCTTAGGAGGTGGGTAAAAGACGGTTAAAAGTTCAATAAAAAACATTTATATCTAAAATTATTATAAATTGACTCCAATGAATTACATTGAACATATATAGGTTTTATGTATGAATTTTGACCTAAAATAAATTTAAATAAAATAAATAATTATTTAAATAAATAGACGGTTTTTAAATAGTAACCCATTGTTTTCACTATTCAACAAAAATTGAATTTTTTTTGAAAAATATCAAAAATTCACCCTAGGATAATTTCGATATTCTGAATCCAAAAATGAAGACCATTTCGAAAAATAAAATTTCAAAAATTAGGTATTACTATTCATAACATCTAGTTCATAATAATATTTTTATAATATCTCATTTAGTGAAACTTGGTATTGTGTACTACACACGCTATCGAATAAGGTCTTGATTGCGTGTAATGCAAGACAATTCAGGGTTTTGTGTAGTGAAAGCTCAGATTGGTGTTAAGTATAACATAATCAAAACTTGTTAAAAAAATCTATACTTAATTTTGCGTAAAATAATTTCCATAAAATGAACTTGAAATTGTGTGTAACACGATCCAAGAATAGTGTTGCGTATACTGCAAGCTAATATGGTGTTGCGTATAGTACAAGATAATCTTGGGGTAGTGTATAATAGAAGACATCAAAGAAATTAAAAATAATATATCTCATAAAATCTCGGGGTGTTACAATTAGTAATAGTAATTGAATTAATCATGACTATATATTTGAATTTTTTTATGATTTATCTTGAGATATAGATCATAATATTTTATTAATGGAGGCACTATCATAAAAAATCATGATAAATGATGAAATTATTTCAATGAACTATTACCACTCGGTAACTTTGAATTGTACTTTCCATGTATGAAAATGAAAATACATGAAGCATAAAATATCATGATAATAGTTATTTTACTTATATATTGTGTCAAATGGTATTATATACACCTTGTAATAGAATATTTGTTTATAACATTCCTTGTTTCTTAAAGAATGAAAAATGAGACAAAATTCATTTACTAATTTAGTATCTATTGAAATATAAACCCCATGAAAAAAAAATCAGAGAAATGATATGTAGATAGCCATAAATTCTTTTACATGAATAATATAATACATCCACAGGTTTTATAAAATAAATATATAAAAAATAATGGGTGATCAATTCTTATGTCTCATGGAAATTAAATGAGATATGAGAAAACTCTCACATTAATTTTTGACTATCCATATACATTAAAAAACTCTATACAATTAGTCTATTATCACTATAAATCTATAAAAGAACCATATTATTATTTATAATATCATATATTATTTTTTATGGAAATATATTACCCATTTTTTTCTACTCAATGTTAATGTTACATTTTAGGGAAGAATAACTTTGTTTATCAATTTTACATTGATTTGTTATATTATTTTGTCATCGTGCTTATTAATTATATCATGAGTGTAAACATGATATAAATATCATATATATTTATTATATAAGTATTTATAGTAATCTATAATATATAAAAATATTAATCGAAATAATCTATTCATGGAGATGGTTGGTCGTTTGTATACATGAACAATGTTTTCATTTTTCTATAGTATTGAAGGAAAAAAAATAAATGAGATATATATATATATATATCTAATATAATTAAAATATAATTATTATGTCATATATATCAAATATATTTACTAAACTCATCCAAAAAACACTCCATGGTAATTTTGAACGAATCACATGGCTTTAAGGAGGTGGTTGTCCAAACATCCATAAACAAAGTTACCATATTTACACAAAATAAAAGTATAAATGAATTTTTCTATAATAATTTCATAATAATAAATAAATAATAAATATAATATAAGAAATAGTGTCCAACATAACTCTCAAACATGAGATGTGGTAGAGGAAAAATGATCAACTTCGTTTTACAAGGCGGTAGTTCACCGTACACAAGAACAGTAACTTTGTTACCCATTATATTGAAGTGTATTGAAGTTAATGTAGAAAATATATAATAAATATATGTTATTATATCTATTATACAACTTTTATTATATATTCATGTGGGAATGTGAACATAATGAGTTGAGAAATAAATCAAAATAAAGGGATAGTTGAAGAAGGTTTCATATTTTTGTGGTTACTCCGTTTATTTTTCTCCAAACGACTTACTTGGTTATATTTTATTCCAACTTGAGGCTTATAGGATTAGAGTATGGGTTTTGGGAGGATATTTTATCATTTCTTTTATCCAATGAGCATGAGGATTGTGGAAGTTGGAGGGATGAGTAAAGTTTTATATTGAAGTAGAAGTTGCATTATTGTAAATTGTTTAACAAGAAATTCCACCCATGTTGTTCCCAAAAAAAGTGGAAATATTAATTAATAATATTCTATAAAAACAATTATGGGGTCGAAATAATTCTATAAAATGGATTTTGGAGAAGTTTCTCGGTCATGTTAGCCAATAATTTTAAGGTTTAATGCCTTGTTAATCTAATTTGTCCTTAATTTATATAATTAATGCTAATATCATTCAGTAATAATTTTTTGTCAAAATAATGTTGAAACTATTTAAATTCATAGATAAATATGACCCCAAATAACTAATAAATTTTTCATAAATCTAATCATAGATGTGGAAGAAATTAATTTAATTATAATCTTACAGGTGAAATGTGGAATTTTTTGGTATGTTTTTTGTTTAAATTTCATTAAAAATTTGAAAAATTGATCTAAATATAATTTATTTATGTATAATATATCCTATTGGTCTTTAAAAATAGTAAATAAAATAATGTACCATTAAAATTAGTTTGAATAAAAAGCTGTTTTGAATTAAAATTCAATATTATTTACTATTGATCAATAAATGAAACATCACTAAAAAATACCCATAAATCACTCTAATATAATTTTTATGTTGATGTATAAAAAATGATATTTATTTTTCAAAATAAAAACGTTAAGGTGTCATAAATCTAATTTAAAATGGGTTCTTTTATAAAAAGCGGTAAAATTACCTTTTAGGAAAACACACTATTTATTAATAAAATTGGATTTAGTCTTATAATATACCAATAAAATTTTCAAGATGAGTATTAAAAATTTATTGATTATATAAAATATAAATTTAATAGAAAAAATTAATCAAATTTTTTTTGTTTATATTATTTAGATAATGTTATATTGGTACATAGAAAAATAATTTTCATAGAAATGTAATTTCATCATTTTAAAATAGTTCTTAAATTATCTTCTTATAATTCATAACCAAATGATTAATTTTTTATACATGTGTAAATCATGTTTTTAAAATTCATTTTATCTTATTTTTAAAATCCATTCCAATGTCTAGGTTGATGCTATAATATTATTTTAATAATAATATTTATAGTACCCTTCAATCTAGTAAAACACCACCTTGCATGTAACATAATCTATCAAATGAAATTGGTATTGTGTGTAATATATTCGTAGTACAATATTTGTTATATCCCGAGATAATATATGTTTTACTTGTAGTTCATGATTGACATGGTGTTTCATATAAATCTACACTTACTATTATCATATAACAAAATTTGAATTAATTATTATTTGAAATAGAAAATATCTAAACATTAAATTAATTTGGGACAAAATTTACAAAATATTGGGGTGTTATAGTTGACGTTGAGGGTGTAATACTTCAATGACTTTTGACTATAAAAATCTCATATTAATTATATAGTGTAAATATATTGGATTATGTCACAATTTTTAGGTCTATTTTAGGATAGATGAGTCATGGGTTTGATATCCTACGAGGATAGATGGGTGATTGGTTTAACATCCTATGGGTACAAGTTATTTTTTATGTCTCTCCAAATTATGGTAATATGGTTACACCATGGAGTTTCTATCATTTATATTAGAGACATGAAAACATTTTTGGAATGTTGGGGCATTGGGATCAAACCTCAGGGTGGTACCCCAGATGTGTTAGCATGCCAGGATGCTGGGATTAAACCCCGAATATTAATCTTACATATCATACTAGGAGACAAGGGTCAAAAACCACATAGGAGTATGTGATCAATTTAAGGTCACATGATAAGCATACGTATAATAATTTTAAAATTATATGCATATTATTCTCGCTTCCTAATAGGAGAGACCCTAGGGTATGGTTTCAGGATTTCATATAGAGGGCACCCAAAGTAGGTGGATCATCCCACTATGTGCTAGGAGGTTTCTCCCCATGATGTTTGTTCATGGGTAAGCCTATGTTCATCTAAAATGGCAGGCCTATAGTTTACCATCATGTGATGAATTAATTTTAATTCATTTTAACATCATGTTACTGGGACATGGGGCTGGGCAGATTCACATCATGTAGCTTAGACATAATGGGGGCCTATTACTATTGATTTTATTTCCATGTATGTGAGGGAGATCCAGCATAAGACCTTCCTACTAAGAAAGGTGGCCAGTTTCCATTAATATTGATTCCTTTGGTATATTCATTCTTACAACACTAACTCCTCCCGGTGATGCATGGTGTAAACAGTACTATACAAGAGTTGAAATCAGTGTTTCCAAAATTTAAGATCCTGTTATTAGTGAATGAGAAATAATAACCATGTAGTATAATATTTAATTGAAGTCTCTAGACATGATCATTGATTATAACGGTTTTATAGAATATTTTGTGCATAATGAACTAGGTTAAAATTGTAAAAGTCCACTTAAGAACCCAACATTCATAAAGGTATGTGTTCTTCAAGGATGAATCATGGAGAGTCGTTTTTTATGGGATTCACAAAGTAACATCCATTATGAAGATTTTGGAGGACATGAATATTATATTCATAATGAGTTGAATAGGGATCACAATGGTTAAACTT
Organism: Viscum album; assembly: GCA_963277665.1. Lineage (NCBI taxonomy): Eukaryota > Viridiplantae > Streptophyta > Magnoliopsida > Santalales > Viscaceae > Viscum > Viscum album. The sequence goes on along the minus strand of OY728162.1, from coordinate 900,296,286 downwards.
TTAAATATAATGTATCACTACCACATGTTAAAGACTTGATCCCCTTGAGGGGGGTGGGGGTGCGGGTTTGGGAAAGATATGTAGCCCATGAAACCCTAAGAAGGGAGTGTAGTTTTTCTCTACCGTGGAGGCCATCAACCTTTTCAATGGTCATATCTACAATGATATATGGGTTTTAAGAACACACATGATGTTTTTTTGTGAACGATAGTTACCTATAGGAATCCATAATCTCTCCAAATCATGACTACTAATGTTTTAAAAATTCATAAATTTTTTTTGGGAGACCACAAGTCATGTACCATTTAATGATATATGTGGGGTCTATTTATAGGTTATATAGATGCAAAGAGGATACTTTTCCAATGTTTAAAGTCATTGAAATATGTTTTATGAAGGTTTAAATTAATCCCAGATTCCCATGAAGAATAATTGTTGGGTGGTTGTTCCCACCTTAAATTATATGGTGTCTTATGATGTTGTGAGGATTCATATATTTTTAAGGGTTTTTACCTTCAAAAACATTGAACCATATGTAGATTGTTTTTTTTGTTTTGTCATGGATCCATTTCAACATGCTTGTGCCTTTCCCAATTCCCCCAAAATGAGTCTTTCTATTTAGAATCAACACATGTATTATTATTTTTACATGAATTATGATGGAATCATTGATTTTTTAGAATGAAATGTGGTTAATGAATTACATTATCAACAAAGGGGTTTTCAATAATTATAAAATCCATTAAGTAGAATTAATAGAACCAAGAATCACATAATCATAAATAATATACATAAATAACTTTTGATCATAGGTCATTCATAATAAAAAAAATCCATTAAATGTAATTAGTTTCATAAGTATTTCATCATAGATAACTTGTGGGAATGAGACAAGTTTCATAAACATTTCATTGTTACATCATAAAATAAAACCTGGAAAAGAACATTTTTCATAAAATTATTATGATCATAATCATAAAAAAATTACTTTAAGAACAAAAATGGTATCCTTGGATTATATACCCTTTAAATTAAATTTAAAATCATTCGATTTCATCTTATAGGGAAAATTATTTTGATATTACATTGGGAATTTTTTTTAATGAAAATAGACTTTCTATGTCGAATTTTTTTAAAAAAATAACAATTTTGAAAAAAAATGTTCAAACATCTATTCATTTAAAATATATGTGGATACATACAAACTATGATTAAAATAATTTAATGTATTAAATGGTGGAAATTTATATTGATTTCATATAAGTACAAATAATTATTCCACTCACCATATAAGTAAAAGTCGGAAATGTCTTATTTAGAAATTGATAAGATATTTCCTAGATATAAATAGATTAAAGGAAAAAAAATTATTTTCTAGAAATAAATCGAGTATAATTAAATTAATGTGTTTTTGGAGAAGTAAATCATAATGATTCAAAATTGGAAACATAATCATAAACTATCTCTAAAAATAATGAGATTCTAACATAAACCGCTACCACATAGGTATCTATTAAATCATAAACCCCATGAATTAATGAAGTTAAGATGTATGAGTATGTACATAAATAATTCATAGTAAAAAATATAAATTCATTCATTGGATTTATATACCTCAAAAATTAAAATCATATTTTGAATATGGAATGTGTCTCACATAAAAAAAAGTGATACATAAATCTATTAAATCCAGTTTTTACTACCTTAGAAAATACTCCTTCCTCATGTATAATAAATTTAATTTTTTTTAACTCTATAAAAAAGTTATAAAAAAATTATAATATAATATATCATCCACTCATTTTGTCAACAATATTTTATTAAAAATCACTTATTAATTTAATCATTTATGTGTGTTTAACAGTTTCATTTTTCATGAGGTTTTCAGTTCTCAAGTTCAAGTCCATGAAATATAATAATTATTTTATAATATAAAAAGGATTACCATTTTATTAATTGTGTATATGTTTATTATATTAATATTTAAATTATTTTATAATATTTAAGGTTATAATTATTAAATTCACTCATCATGGATACGGTGTGTCGTATGTACACATAAACAAATCTTTCAAATTTCGAAGAACGAAATAAAATTATATAATAATTCGACATTAATGAATAATTTTTATTTCATATGTGAAACATATAATAATTAAATTTATCAAATATAACTTTTTATATAATGAGTATGTGAAAAGGATTCACATAACATCATGATGCGGTAGTATGTCGTACAAATGAGCAACATTAACATATTCCCCAAAGAATGGAATGTCAAAAAGGTATATGTGATATAATACATCAATAAGTTAAATTATTTTAAAATTATGATATATATATATATATCATATCCATCATCATACCAAACCATGAGAGGTGTTTATAGAAAATGTGTTAAATCTATTTGTATGGTGATAGTTCATTTCACACATGAAGGATATTATCACATCAAATTTGAGGGATGAGTAGGTTAATGTAGGTAATTACCTAGATATAATGTCATATACTTATATTAAAGATACAAATATAATTATAATAAAAAGTTTTTATAGTTTTTGAAGGATGTGGAAGAATAAATAAAATAAAATTTCCCATTTAAGAACATTACCTCTTCCATGAGTAACCTCTTTATGTTTATAGAAAAATGATTCATACAATGGATTTCATATCAAACCTAGGGCTCTTGGTATTGGGAACGGATTTATGAAATTTATTGGGTATTTATTAGTTGTACCATTTTTCTTCTTAAGTGTGTATAGGGTAGTAATGGATATGTTCTTTTATATTTGGGGAAATGAAACCACTTGAAAACTACATTGAAATTTACCAATTAAATCTTACTGATAAATGAATTCACTTAAAAAAAGAATCCACATGACCATATATTATAACATCAAATAATATTTTTTTAAGATGTCGATAAAATGGAATTTTGTAATGTTTAAATTTAAAACACACACAAAACCTTTTAGTGTAAACTCCTAATAAACTAGTTTTAATAGAAATCACACTGATTATTTTTTATTATTTTCAATATTAATTATGGTAAAAAAAATTGATCTTATAAGACATTGGTATTAATATTCATTCCAATAACTTAATCAATTTTTAATATTTTATTTTATTTTACTGGATGGATATAATTTAAAATTATTCCCATAAATGTGCTGAAAATGTATTTTCCAATGAAAAATATTTATATATATTAAAAAAAAAATTATATCAAAAATTAAAATTTATTTCATTTTATTAACCTAAATAAGATAATTCAAAATTTTATTTTAATAACATTAAATTTAGGCCATTTGGAAATAAAATATATCTTTTTAAAAAAATTAAATGAATATCCAGTATTTAATAAAAATACATATAATTCACTATTCATTGAATAAATAATCCCATAAAAAAATATTAAAAAATTCAATATAACTGAATTTGGGTATATTGATATAGATAATAATTTTTATTTAACCAAATAAATTTCCAAAATTTGGAATATTTTAATTTTATTATTTTTTCATAAAAATTATTCGAAAAGATTTCTGTGAAAATTTTATTTTCAATTAATATACTGACTTTAGAAATAAAAAAATTCTTAATTACCAATATATTTTCATTATCTAAATAATTTATGTATACTTTTAAAAATATTGTTATTATTATTCATGATGGTCAAATTAGAAGCTTTCTAAAAAGGGAAATGTGTACATAATTATATTGATATTAAATTACGGTGTGTTAAAAATGATGTAATGGAAAAAACACAAGCTATTCATGAAACTAAATTCATTTGAAATAAAAATATTGTATAAAATAATTGTGTGTTAAAAATCATAAATTACTTACCATGGGACAATGATTTCTACTCCCCCATTTTATATATGATGGATAATGAAAATATAATGAAACAAATAGATAGTTGGGAATCTGTAGTTTATTGAATGCCATTAGGGCTTTGAGGTGAAGGAGAATAAGTATCCCATAGAGAGATAATCCACTTTTCAGTTTATGAGTATCTTAATTTATAGGAATTGAATCACTGATAGTCAAACTTATCTTCTTCAATATGTCCTCTTTATGTCTGTTAAATCAAGATCTAAGGATCCAAGTTTAGCTATCCTAAATTCCCAAACTGATATATCTTATTTAGTTTTATACTTTTAATTATAAACATAACATATCCTTGAAAATGTTATTTTTATTTTTCATTTCTCCCAAGAGTATAAATTTAATTTTTTTTGTTTTATACTTCTTCATGTATGAAATCATGAGGAACTCCACACTAAACTCATTATTTTATCCTGTTAAACCCATACATCCCCATATTAAAACTATAGACTACACAAATTCCTCAAAACTACTTTAAAATTCAATCTGATCATGTTAGTTCATGTTTACCACAACCTCTGAATGTTATTCTCATCCACATTCATCCATTTTTACTACCACAAGAATGTATAATTCGTTATGTGTTTCACATTTCCATGTAATCTATAAATTTACACTCTATGGGTGTACTTATATTTTTGAAAATGTTTCATCACCTCTATTACTTTTAACACAACATTCAAGGGATATACAGTACCATTTCATCCTAAATAATTAATGATAATCCTGATTAATCCCACTGTAATTTTTTTTTGAATCATTTTGAAAATTTTCATGTCAATTCCAAACACCGTGATCAGTATGGAATGAAAATAGTCATTTCATCATAAGGTATCCCATGTGCACCATGTCGATTCGTAATTCAAATATAGATTGAAATATATAATTAATATATTCATAGAATTATTAAAATTATTAATTATAGACTATCATTGGTCACAATTTCACCTGATTTCTTCGTATCCTGGTCATAAACATTTCAGTTTCTCCATAAGTTTTTTCCTACCACTGTAGCGGTGGCCGTGTATTTTCCTTGCATACATAGTTGTGGTCCAAAAATTTTAAATTTTGGTAGAAACAATAGGGGGGTTTCCAATGGCGAGGTTTAATGGAATCTAGCTGGATAATATCATATTTTTTTATTACACAACTTATCATATAATATAAGTCCGGCTTTATTTTCTTTCACTTCAAGGATATCCTTAATATAACATGATACATGTAAAGAGGTCATAAATCATTTCTATGGTGTCACCCCATGACTTAGGATCCAATCGACATAGGTTGAACCATTAATATAGTGGTATATGAGAGTTCCCTCCTCCATTAGCTAGAATACAGAATCTTTTTTTTGAAAAAAAAATAACATTATAATTTTCAAATTCCAACATAAAACAATAATTAATTTATTTTTTTTAATTCTATATCTCTCTTTCCAAAATCATATTCATCTATTTTTTTGATAATGTTGTGCTCAAAATCATACTACACATGATATTTTATAAATAATAAAAAAACTATGGGTTATATAGTAAATAATTTTTAATAATTAATTAAATTAAATAATAGAAAAATGTATTGAATAAATAAAGTCATAAAATACACAAAAAAAGACTCATACTTGTCCTAAATAATGGGATCTCATTGAATATTTCAATAAAATATTACCGTATGATGATTTAACATTAAATGTTAAAAAACAATTAAATTCATTTGGTAATTTATATTTTATTATTTCAAAAATATAATTTATCAAACTCATCATTTTTTATGATATATGTTGATAATGTATTGTAATTTCTTTTTCAAATTTAAAATGATAATCCTCCATTACCCTAATGTATCATTGTTGGTTATCAATGTTAAAAACACATATAATTCTACATGATTTAAATTTTTTATCTGATGACATAGTTTAACATTATCAGAAGTTATTTTATCATAATTTGATTGAATATCTATATGAATGATATTTCAATTCATCTAACATCTTGACCCATATTATCAAGCAAAAATGTATTCTTGAGGGAATATAAATTATGGTTTTAAAAACTATGAGAATTTTAGATAGGTTGGTATTGATTTTAATACCATGAAGTTAAAAATTGTGAAATCATTTAATGAATGTTTTAGGATATTCAATAATAGTAATGATAATATCCTATAAATTATTTACCTAACAAATTCTTATTTATCTAGAAAAAACTTATGAAAAAGTGAGATAATAATGAATGAATCATAAACCTTTTGTTCTTATTATACTTTTCTCCATCTTTTTCAGATGTTTCCCTTTTTTGGATCATACATACATTACTAGGAAACATTTTAAACTAAGACTATCTATAAAGAGATAGTGATTTTTCATATAAGAAACATCCTACTTTTTATCTAAATTTTTTATTTTTCTCTCCTTTTCAATAAATATTTTTAATAACCTTCCATTAGATTTTTAAACTACTGTAACTTGAAAAATAAAATTAATATTTTCCATATACCAAGTGAAACAACACTACACCTTTTCATTTTAATATAACGCAATTCTTTTCAACCTAAATTCCACATTCCACCCATCTAAATCAATAAATATCATCAAAAATAGCTAATGTAAGAAAAATACGGGATAATTTTTTCTTGTAATGTAGATCTTCCCTAAGAAGGTTTTTCAAGGATTCTATGGTATTATATAGGATCAATTTCATTCTAGTTGTAAGAATATAGGCTAATCCAAAATTTAAAATGAATGTTTAAATTAGAAAAATTGATTTATTTGTTAAATAAAATGCCAAAAAATTCATTAAGGGAATATTCCCAAAGTATATGTTAAAAAATTTACTAAATAATGAATTGTAACATTTAACCATAGAATGAACTAATTAATGGGAAAATATGACTTTGATAATAACTCATGTAAATTCACACTCATAAAAAATTAACAAAAACATCATAAACTGAAATCATGAAAAATCCCTTATAAATTTCATCTAAATTGATCAAAATATTACCATACATTTTTAATTGTGAATTTTATTCAACTATGATTACATTTAGTGAAATAATCACCCATTTCTTAAATTAATCAGTATAGGAAATGATATATTTTTAAAAATTTCATCTATATTGATTAATTTATTCCTATAAATTTTTATTTCTAAAATTTATTCTTCAATGATTAAATTTTGTGAAATAATCTCCAATTTTTTGAATTAATAATTATTTTTAATGAGATATAAATCATGTATTAATTGATATCCAATTAATTATTTTTCTATAGGATCAAAAATTATATCACGATAAATTTTGTATATGATACATCCTATCTGAAATTTAAAAAACTAATATGAAAATATTAATATTAGAGTAAAATTTGTATAATTTAATTATAAACTACTCTTTATTGATTAATTATCTTTTACTTTTCCATTAATATCTCTTGTACATCTCTCATTTTATTCCATCCATTAAGGGCCTCAAAATAAAAATAGACATTGGAAAATTTCTGGCCCATTTTTCAATTATACTCAAAAATAGTGTTTGAGTGTGAATCATATCTCCAAAAAATGGAAATTAAGATCATTATAAAACAATAAAAGACATTGTTTTTATTGTGACATCAGCTTAAGATTCGTGGATAATAAATCATTTTAAATGAATATTCATCACATTATAAAAATACATGTCTTATGCCTATAATAGTTTAGTGTCTTTGGAAACATGGAACAAATATTCTAAAACATTGAATGATATTAAATTTTTCCCAAAAAGATCTTCCTATTTTAGTAATTTAACATAAAAAAATTCTTCATAAACTTGGGAAAAGAAACATATGAAATGGGATCCCTTGGATTCTTAGTAAGGGTAAACAAAGTATATACATAACAATGTCATGCGCATAATAGTATGAGAACATGTGAATAACATTAGAAGATCAAAATAAAAAACCATATCATTATTAAACATTAATAAAAGATTTAATTACAAATAAATATAATTAATACAACTTGAATGTTCAAGAAGTCTACTGTATTTAGTAATTTGGTAAATTGTGTTACAACATTATACCAAAATTATGAAATCATTATTGAAAATAACTTTAATATTTTTGATCTTAAAACAACATTGGATAACCTGGTGAAATAGAAAAAAAAGGGTGATCCATAAAGTCCAGTAAGGTAATAAACCTAGAATAACATGAAGATAATAATACACTTTAGAGAAGGAAAATAAATTATGCATAAAAGAACAGGAAAAATAATCCATGATGTAGCATGAAAATAATAACTTGAGAAATGTGGAAACAACTTAAAACACTAAATTATAAATACGGGTCATAGATATACAGCCAAAACATCATGGGGGACAATTTAACATATATTCATCATGTATATATATTTTACAATATTATGTATCATGATTATAAACATTAACCAATGCATTGGAATGTTATATAATTCCAGGATCACCTTTCACTTTTATTTCAATCTCATTCCTAAGTGTTCCACATAGATCATACAACATGGATCCATAAATCATCTTGTTTTATTACAAGAGCATAGAGTGTGGAATACATACATATAATTACCAAATAATAGTTTTATAAGTGTATAAATGTTCATACCCTTGATAGAAAATGGGGATGGTATTCACTACATAGTGGATTTTGAATTGAATTTCACGTTGAAATTTCAGCAGTCTAAAGACTTCACCTACAATTTCATAAAATGGGTTTATGAGAGTCAAATATGCCTTTAATAATTAATACATGATGTTTATTGTAATAGGGACATGGTAATACATGTACACACATATTGAATTAGAAAAAGAATTCTAATCCTAATAAAAAATCTTTAAAAAAAATAAATGATGTTTATGACATTTCGACATGGTGATAGGTGTACATGGGAGGGATTAATGAGAGAAAAAGAGTCATATAATTATATAGACCTAATAAGGGATTTATGGGGGTGGTGTAAATTTTAACCCAATCATTAGAAATTTGTCATTAAATGGCATAAAAAGATAAATAAATATTGACAAAATTGAGAAAGGGAAGAACCCTTACGAAATTTTGGCATAGTAACAGGTGTAAATGAGGGGGCATAAAGAGAGAGAAAGGGGTATCTAATACATTTGACATACTAAGGGAAGTATGGATAAAGATTGAAATTATATCCCATCAATACTAATATAAAATAAAAGGACCTAACTTTAGTGATATTCATTTAAAAAGGTGAGAAAGACAGGTTCCCTTACATGAGTGTGTGGCTCCAAAAGGATGAAAAGGGGCTTATTGAGAGCTTGGCGTTCTTTGGGAGGATTCAAAATAAGGGAGGGTAGAGTAAGGAGGATCTAAAATGACTTTTAGTGATGATAATTTTGAGCATGGATGGATTTATATAGGAAATAAGAGGGTATTTTTTTAATAATTCTCAAAATTAGGTTTTGGACTCTATATAATAAAATATTCAAAACCACAAACCTTCCCATGGTATTTACCCATGGTTTTTTTTAAAATAGGGGAATTTCTGAATAATTTATTAGGAATAATTCCAAACATATTAAAAGTTTACCCTTTATTATTTGGAGGTGAGTCACTAGTTTAAATAAATGAATTTAAAATCATAAAATATATTATTTATTTTAGAAGATTAATAATGGAATTATAAAATTAATAAAAGAAACTTATAATAAAATTATTTTTAGGTGAAATATTATATTTTTCTTGTGATATGGATTATTGTATTTATCACATCATATTTGTGTCATTATTTGGTCCTAATACTCGCCATATATTTATATGATAATTTATTTTACCCAAAACATTGATTGTCACATAAATTTATTAAATATAAACCATTGGATAATTTTAAAATTTTTATTCCACAAATAATATATATTTCATCTAAATATCTTTCTAAATATAATCCTATTCACTTGTAAAAAAACATTGACCATTTATTTAAAAAATTATGGTTATTTTTAAAATAATAGTATTTAAACCCTTAATAAAAGTACATTTCACTTCATAAAAATTATATGAAAATATATAATTATTAATAATTATTTATCAATAATTTTTAATGTACTATTTATTTCAAATAACCATTATTTCATAAAAATAAATCACTTAATTGAATTTTAATATTACCCATAAATACAATTTTTATTTAATTGAATCAAAATAAAAAATCGTTTAGAAATTAAAATTAAAAAATGAATTTAAATTCACTATTTTATATAGTATAAATATTCATATTATTATAATCTTGATATATATCCCTTTCTTATACCAGCATATTCCCTAAGAGTAAGGTGTGTGATGGTGAGACTATTATAGTGTCGTTCGATGAATATGGGTTGGGTCGTGATGTCGATGATCTTAAACTTATCTTATAAATCATTTTGGTAATTATTATGTTTTTTTGATCTACGCTAGGGATTGGTAGAGGAAAAATACTAGTGAATATATATCCCTCTAAAGCTATGATAAATTGGATTCATAGGGTAAAATCCATCCTTTTCTGACCATCACATTATTTTTTATGTCAATTGGATTCATTGAAGAACTATTTTTTTAATAATCATGTGATCACTGTGTAATGGTTATATTATAAATGAAAAAAATTCATCATTGTATTTTGAATCTAATTAGATACAATAAAAAAATAATGTGAGTGTTCTTTATATAACAGTAATACATAATAACATATTTATTCATAAGGTAATTTTAATTATAATAGTTTGGGTCGTTACAATCTTCCCCCTTGAGAAATTTCACTCTCAGAAATTTCATTTCACCACCATAAAATAGATGATAGTTATACTATATCATCACTTCCTCCGTTTACCACATTTCTTCTTTAAAATATTTGTTTCTCCACAACACTTTGGCATAGTGATTTATCTTATTTTTTATAAAAAAATTTCTAAGGTCTATGATCTTCTCTAACATCTCTTCATTCTACAATGGTACCACCTTTAGATTGATTACATGTTAGGGGTTAGGTATGTACTTCCTCAAGGGTTATACATGGAATATATCATGAACTATAGATAGGATCGCAGGGATTTCATTTCTATCAGACATCGCTCTCATGAAATCAAGGATCTAAAAATAGGATGATGTTACATATAATTTGAATTCCCTTATTACTAAATCCCATCACATTATTCCATATAGATATATAGAGTAATACCATTCCTCCAACATCAAACTCTTGGTGTCATCAATGATAGTCATCACAACTCTTTTTTCGACTCTGATAATCTTTGATGTTCTGGTGAATGGTATTAAAATTTTACACCATTTCCTAGTCAATTTTTGGACCTTGTATTTTTTATTCCATAATTTCATCCTAGTATATAGATATTCTACACCTATTCCCATAAATATAATTATAGGGATCAATTTGTATGCTCGATTGGATTATTTTTTGTAAGAGAACTCAACCACATGAATATATAGATCCCATCCTCCTTTTATGTCTATTGACAAAGATATCACATGTCCTCATAGGTCCAAATATTCTTCTTATAATGTCCATTATTTTGTGGGTGATAGGACATGCTACAGTTCAACTCATCAGTCATAGCATGTGGGAGACTCTTCTAGAATATAGAGGTGAATCTAAGATATCAATATCATACAATCAATGGCGGTACTCCATTCATCTTGACCACTCCTTTTTGTATATACATGGAAGTATATCCAGTTATAGTCTTGCTCGTATCACAATGAAGTGTGTTGTATTTAAAAGACGATAAAAAAACCCATATAGAATTACTTCCTCTTGATGAATTTGTAAGATTAGTGAACTTTACATGGTGATTTTTTCCGTTTCCATGTATGTATGGGTAATGTATGACTCAATACATGGTAATTTTTTCTTTTTCACATTTTCTTGGTGCTATAGAAGACATCTTGATGACTATTTTATTATCTCCATCTTTATATTGTCCCACAACTAGTGTTCATAAGGATCTTGATACATCTTTTTTTCTTATAGTGTGAGTGGAGAAGGATGATAAATGTTTTTCATCCATTAACTCCTTTAACTAAGGATTTTAAATTACACATAGACATAACTTGAATATCACAAAACCATCATCATTAACATTGAACTGCAAGGATTTATCCTTCCTTATAACATCCAATTTCTTATAAATTTCCTTATCAACTCATTATGTATCCTCTAACCTCTCTAGAAGAGATTTTTGTGAAATAATTTGTGAAAGGATTGATGATTTTTCTTTATTTATGATTCCCACGTCCATATTTTTCAAATCTAAGAAGATCAGATCCCTCTAAATTCTCATCAATGATAGAATTGCCGGATCCTTTATTCAGGAAGTATGTACTACATTATTCTCTATCCTATAATAGTTATGGACTGAGAATTCATAGTCTTTGATCATCTCTAACCCTCTCCTTTGGTGCATATTCTATTTTTTTCTCCGTCAAAATATATATGAGTATTTTTTTATCCGTATATATTTCACACTTCTCCCAAAAGAGATAATGGATCCATATTTTTAAAGATAAAATAACCAAAACCAACACCAAATCATGTGTTGGGTAGTTATATTAATGAACATACAACTTCCTTAAATCATAAACAATAACATTGATATTTTTCATTAACACATATCCCATTCACTTTTTCTAATCAACGTTGAATTCCATGAAAAGCTCTCCACTAGTGGGTATTGTGAGCACATGCATCATGATATTTGTAACATCCTAGGTAAATAAAGTAAAACACATATTTTATATTTCTTCATATTGGTGAATTAAATATTTATTTTACTTTAAATGGGTTTCTATGTTTGATAGCGTACCCGATACGAAACAACGGGTTTCTTTGAAATCTTACGTTTCACACTAATAATATAATATTATTATTTTAAATGGTAATTAACTCCTAGCAGTTTTATTGGTGGGAATGAAAAAAAATCAATTACAATATGATTATACATTATTGTTAAATGTATTTACAGTTATCCAATAAAAAGTTAGAGGCTTCAAATTTGAATGAATCTAATTTTAAGACTAATTTTCATTAAAATGTCGATTTATCGCCATTTAATGGTCAACCCTCTTTAAATATTGTTTTGGTCATTTTTATATGTTCTATTTGACCAAATTAAATTCTTCTTTAGATTTGGGACATCAAAAATCACTTTGGGTACTCTTTTGGCATTTTTCTGATAAAGTTCAATTTTTAATGAATAGTGAAAAATACTTTATTTTAATTCAAAAGTGCCTTTTAATCTAAATATTTTATATGGTATGACTATCTTTTTAATTTGTTTTAATGTTTAATTAGAATTTACTTTTACCATTTAATAAAATTTTATTTATTGTAATTAATTTCACTTTGAAATTGGACATAAACAATAATCAGTCTTTTGATATTTATTATTTCTTAAAAACAAGCTATTTGTTTTGATAACAGAAATTAATTTAAAAATAATTAATGAAACATCTATGATTATAATCTGTTAAAATAGACATCATTTTTTTATTCGGAATATGAAATAAAGATTAGTTTGAATTTTTGGTATTTTTTTGAAAAACATCAATTTTGATGAATAGTGAAATCTCTTAGTAGTAGTAAAAAAACTGACTTTTTCATTTCAATGAAATTTTACCACTTCTGTGAATTAAATTTAAAAAATCCGATATACATGGTTGTTTTTAATAAGTAAAATTCAGTTCAATAAGATGAAAATAATTTTTTGTGAATAGTAACTTTTGACTTTTATTTACCGCGGTTAAAGGTAAATAAGGCAATTCAAGGTAAAAATAATGTTTTAATAATTCAAAATTACCTTAAAAATTGTAAAAACCTTATTTTTTTAGTCATTTACGACCATGGACATATTTGGGTCTATTTTGGGACCCCATTTAGCCACTTGTGAGGGATAATGACAATTTAGATTAATTAACTTAAAGTAAAGGCAAAAAAGGGAAAAACAAACAACTTTTAGTAAATTAATTTTTACAAGGGGATATATAAATTATATTTTCTACTATAAATATTCATTGGAAATATAAAAATATTTCCTATATCATGGTATTTGTTTTATAATTTTTAGACATCAAATAATTTAATTTATTTATGACACAATAATGATGCAGTTTTTACCTCATTAATAAAAGATTTAAATAAATAAGATTATAAATATTAAATAAATATAAAAAACCTGCCCAATTTTTATTGGAGGATTTAATTTTGACCATGATTCATCTTATCTTTGACTTTAATGATTTTTGGTCCTTTTGAAGCCGAATATAAATTTATAATAAAAAAATATTTTCAGACTTTCCTAAAGAGCCCCTCCTCCCCCTTACAGTAAATCAATCACTTCTAATCATTTCCTCACACCTCTTAAGCCTTTAGTCTCATCAAAACTCTACCAAATTAAGCTCCCTATATCACCCTCTTTCACCTAGAAGCTTTACATTAAGCAGAAGGCACTTCAAAAAGTCCTTTAGGTTCCAACCAAAGGGAGTTCCCAAATTAAAGGAGATTAAAGAACGATCGAGTAAAGTCAGACCCGAGGTAAGGGACATCATCTCAATCTCTTTTAATTGAGGCATATTTAGTTTTATACATGACAATATTTTATACGGTGTATAAACCCCTTTGAATTTTCATTTCATTCAAAGGGAATATCTTTATAATAATCGTTTTACTAAATGAAAAAAAGTAAGGTTATTTTTTAGCATATGCGGTGACAACGACCTTTCTGCTACCACGAGTATTATTTGATTTTTGGATTCCTTAACAAGATGTAATGTTTTTAAAAAGGAAAAAAATAACACATACTCTTTTTATGTATTTTTGTATTGAAAATGGTTTTATAATGGGTTTTTTAAGTCAATATATTTAAATGATATATTAATATTGCAATGTGGGAATTTTATCTTCCCTTTATGATTATGTTATGTGTTATGATCATGTTATGGTTCCTGGGAATTATTTACCTATACGGGTGGTTCAGTGATAAACCTAGGGCAGGTGAGCCTGATATAGCTCTCCAATGCATTGGGTAAAATGGCGGAGGTAGACGTGAATGTTTCTCCTAAGATATTTAGGGAATATACTGTGATGGGTATTCTAAAGTAACTCGTTATGTAGTTGTGATAGCTACAATATAAGTATGTTATGGATGAAACAAGTTACCTTTCTGATTTATTATTTGTATGTGTTGTTCATAAAATCTTTTGATTTCCTGAGGTAAGTAAAAGATTTCATGTTTTGTATGTATTTATGATCAAATGTTTTCTTTCTTTGTTTTATAAGCCTTAATGAGATTTTTATGCTCATCCCATGTTTTGAAATGTTTTCATAGGACATAAAGATGAATAGGGTCAAAGATGGGGTCAAGGAAAAGTCATGATGTCTAAAACATGGGACTAGACAAGACTCTTTTTTTAAAGAGTTTTTATTTTATGAAAAAATGGAAACTGTGTAGAAGTGTCTGCTTTGTAATCTTTTGAGATGTAATAGTTATGTCTTAATTCTATAAAAAACTAAACCTGAAAAGATCCCATATGTGAATTATTCATTTAATTCAATATTATGTAATGTTTAAGGATGGGTCCTTATAGTTGGTATCAGAGGCCAGTTTAGATAACTTTTGGAGTTAGGGCATTGTTAAATTAATATCCATAAAGTAATTTAAGTTAATATTGAAATAATATAGCATTTACAGATTACCATGTTGCTTTGCCTAATATGTTTCTGTGTTTAGGATAGTTTTCCACATAGGAAACAGGGCATCTATGTTGGCACGACATCAAGAGGAAGACAACCTTCCAAGTCAACAACCTAAGATGGTTGGAATCAGAACTGACTAGTTTTTTGCAGTGATGGAATAGTTGACTCAGGATATAAATGCTGGTGGTAACCATGCATGAGATCAGCCACATCAACCATAGAGGAACATTTTAGTAGTGAAGCATTTCATGAGGCAACATCCCCCATCATTCATAGGATCATTTGACCCGGTGCTAGCAGAAGGGTGGATTAAAGCACAGGAAAAGATTTTTAATGTCATGGGTTATTCAGAACATCAAAAGGTTAGGCTTCTTGTTTACTGTTTTGAAGGAGAAGCTGGTCAGTGGTGGTCGATGGTGAAAAATATCATGGATGGTGAGGAGATTTATGCTCTCGATTATAATAAATTCAAAGGTATGTTTATTGAGAAATATTTTCCTATGGTGTTTCATCTTAGAATGGAAAAACAATTCCTATAATTGATGTAGGAGGATGACTTAGTAGCTTCTTATGAAGAAAAATTACCTCGACTAGCATGGTATGCTCCAATTTTCATAGGAGATCTTGATAGTAAAATCAACCATTTTTACTCAGGATTAAATCCAAAGTATCAAAGGGTTTTAGCTTCTCGTGAGTTCAAAATTTATGAAAAACAAGTTCATTGTGTGGAGAAGGTGGAAATGGAGTTTTCTGATGATCAGTTTTTCTTTGAAAAACAATAAAATAAAGGTCGGGTTGGAAGGCAAAAGGGAAAAACTCTTAAAAAAAGTCTGATAGTAAGAAACTTAAGCTTATAGTTTGTGAAAATTGTGATAAAAAGCATATTGGGAATGACTTTTGAATTCTAGGAAGTGCTACCGATGTGGTAAAATGAGACATAAGGCTCGTAATTTCTCTGAAAAAGATCAAGGTAATGATAATATAGAATCTGATTGACAGTCAGTAAAATGTTTTTAGTGCAATGAAATGTGTCATTATACAAATGAGTGTCCAAAAAAGAACTCAAATGAAGGAAATCAGCCAGACTACAAGCAGAAAGGGCTGGTGAAATCCTTCTCAACTACTTCAGCAGATGTTGGGCCATCAAATGATGTTGTATCTGGTACACTATTTTTTGTTTAGATTATGCCATTGTGTTGTTTGATTCACATTCTACACACTATTTCATTTTTTGAGATGTTTTCTAGTAAATTGGGAATTCCATCTCAAGATATGAATACAGAACATATGGTAAAAACACCTGGAGGAAATTTTGAGACAAAAAGAAAACATAAGAACATTCTTGTCCTTGTGTGTGGAAAGAATCTACTTACAAACCTTATTGTTTTGCCTCTAGTAGAGTTTGATGTTATTTTGGGTATGGATTGGATTTCTATTTATCATGATAATATAGACTGTAGAGAGAAAGATGTTTATTTTCTGAATGATTTATAGTTTGTGTACAAGAACGAACTCTTTCTTTTGATAACATATCCGGAAGCTGAGAAACTAGTAATTTATGGAGATTAATGTTACCTACCACATATTGTTGAAAACAAAGGAACTGTTCAGATTAATGATGTGCCAGTGGTAAAAGAGTACCTTGATGTTTTTCCTAATGGGTTGCCTAGAATTATAATTGACCAGGAAGTTGAATTTATTGTTTACTTAGTTCTTGATGCTATGCTAATTTCAAAACCCCCCTTATTGAATGGCTCAAATTGAACTTTTACAGTTAAAGAAGAAATTACAGGATTTATTAGATAAAGGTTTCATTCAACCTAGCAGAACATGTTGGGGTGCTCCTATCTTGTTTACTAAAAAGAAATATGGTTTAATGAGACTTTGCATTGATTATAGAGCATTGAATAACATCACTATTAATAACAAGTATCATTTGCCTCATATCGATGATTTGTTTGATCAGCTCTAGGGAGCGCGGTATTTTTCAATGATTGATTTGAGGTTGAGGTACCATCAGTTGAAAGTAAAGGAATCAGACATTCTGAAGGCTGCATTTCATACTTGATATGGACATTAAGAATTTTTATTTATGCATTTTGGTTTACCCAATACTACTGCTATATTCATGGATCTTATTAATAGAATTTTTCGTGATTTCTTGGATAAGATTTTGGTTATGTTCATTGATGATATTTTGGTTTATTCTAAAAGTAAAGAGGTACATGAAATTCATTTAAGTGTTGTCTTTTATACCTCAAATGAAAAGAAACTATATGGTAAATTCAGAAAGTGTGAGTTTTGCTTGCAACAAATTTCCTTCCTTGGTTACATTGTTTCAAAAAAAAGTTCATAACGATTGATCCTGCTAAAACAAAATTTGTTGAAGAATGGCCAAGACCCACAAATATAATCGTGATTTGTATATTTCTTGGATTGGATGGTTATTAACAGAGTTTTGTCGAAAAATTTTCACGGTTATCTAGTCCAATTACTAAGTTAACTCAAAATGTTGTTAAGTTCATCTAGACACAAGAATGTGATGATTGTTTTCAAGAATTGAAAAGAAGATTGCTGAATGCTCCAGTATTGGCACTGCCATCCAGAAATGGTGAGTTTGTTATCTATAGTGATTCTTGGTTGAAAGGACTTAGTTGTGTTATTGAAATGAATGGCTGATTGTCACCTATCGACTAGTCAATGTTCTGATGCTCTACTAATCTGTATTGCAGCGCTCGGGTCGAATCCTCATCGATGATACTTTTCAAATAGTCAATTGTTTTTAGTTGATTGTATTTTGATTAGGCGGTTTTGTTTGTAGAGGTTAATTTAGATGATTGATTGATTATGATTGATTGAAAAAATTGATAAATACTGGGGTGAGTTCATTATTAGGGAGTTAAGGTTGTGATTTCCTTGAGCTTTGCTTTATATTGCATTTAAATTAACACTCACTTCACAAGGTAATGTTGATTAGAAATCCTAAGTGTTAAGGATTTAATCAGAGCCTTAACCTAACATTGGGTTCTAATCATTACTATTATCTGTTTATGGTAGTGTAATTATGGTTCCAATAATCCATGGAAACCACATATTAAACAAAATATTTCATTAATCCATGACATGTTAAGTCCAACATACACAATGTTAAATTAACGAATAATCATCGAGAAAATACTCTCAATCACTTAACATACCTAAATTTTGACTCACCCCAATGAGTGATTTACTTATCCATTTTAGTGTTTAATAATCTGTTTATAATGATTATATAAATTAAGAATAGAAAAAAATGGATAAGAAAAGAGTGGTGCGTCGAACACACACACATGAACAATGATGAGAATTAAAAAAAAGGACTTTCGATTGAATGAGGAAGAAAAAAAAGGGAAGGGGATTCAACTATATTTAATCTATTTTAAGAAAAATAATATTAATCTACATGAGGTGGATGCAAATAAGATATATTGAAGAATAATCTTTCATTAAAACGGAATTTCAAAACACATACTTAGAAGATTACAAACGAAGAACAACACAAAATTGAAAGGAATCAAGGTGAGTTGGAATGGTATCTCAAGTGAAAACACGAGTATGTCAGGTCCTCCCAAGCCTTTGAAAAGGATTTGTTCATTCCATTTGACGCTCCTCTCTTCTGAATTGAAAATCCCTTTGAAGGAGAGGAGGGGGATGCATTTATATCCTAAGGAAGTGGACTGTTTTCATTCCCAATATATCCCTCCACTTGCGTCACCATGTTATCTATTCAGACATCTGTATCGTGAGATATCTCATTTTTCAAAGATATAGATAATAATTTTGGTCAACCACTCTCAATATTTTGATTCATTTTGACCTATGGAGCCTATGTTATGGATGATTGATTAAACATATTTAATCTGTCCATTTCAATCCAATATGTTTGAAGTCCAAAATGTGATAGGGTTTTTGAATAGAAAAATGCCCTCAAAGCTGAATGATTTCTTCAACAAAATCGGCCGCCTATATCTATTATTTCACACTGCAAAACCTCAGCTATATTTTATGACTAAATCATGATATGTGTCATGAATAGTGTCCGAATTTTAATTCCCGTTCAGAATGGTGGGCCAGACTTCAAAGCTTCATTTGGGCCCCTTGTTCTTAGAGTTGGGCCCGGAAATTTTATCCATGATTCTATTGGATAATCAGGAACATATAATAGAGTACAATAAAATATGGTATTTGGGATTTAGAGCAGTAACTCAATCATCATGGCTGGTTCAGTTTCATCACAAATTCATTGGGTCATCTTGTGTGGCCCATGTGATCCTTCAAATGACAGAATTGGACCATGATCCCTTCTAATGAAATGTTTTATATTGAATTAGAAATCCTAAAAAATAAGAACCACGCAATTTGGATCATTAAGGGCGGAGTTATAAGTAAAATAGTAATCTAACTCAATCGGAATACTTCTAAAAATGCTCAAAAAAATATACTTAGTATTAAAACATTAATATTTCACACAAATTTGGCACATTTCATATAAAATCAGTAATGGGGGTATATAATAATTCATGAAAATTATAATAACATATACTCCCACACACTTAGTCTTGTGAATGTCCTCATGTGCAATAAATATAAAAACATAAGAAAAAATTTTTCACTCACCAACAGATATAAAAATTTTGTTTTCTCCAATCAGGGGAGGTTTAGACTATTTCACTCATCCATTTTGAATTCCACCACATGTTGTTACATAAAAAATGTTCCAAAACTAATTCATTTATTCATGCTCAAATTTAGAAATGGAAAATGTGGAGACTCAAAACTCACATCTATCAAGATGAGAAAATTCATTTGTGGAGGTTCACTCTTTCAGCAACCAAAAGTTAAAATCTTAGAGTTTTAAAGAGCTCTAAACTTCTAATCCATATCCAAAGTGCCTAAGAATCAAGAGGTAATTTTAATGGGTTTTTCTATGGCTATGGGATGGTAGGAATATACTGTCTAAGAGAGAGAAGAAGAGGGGTAAAACACCAACATAGAAAAATCAATGCACATTTTTTTGAAATAAAACATGGTAGGAAATGAAAACACATATTTTACAAGGGAATGATTGTGTAAAGAAAGACACAATAAAGGATGAAAATTTTAAGGGGGTGAGAAGATGAAATATTTACAAACCACAAAAAGTCTCCCAATGACATAAGAATATAATGCAAGTGCTCTTTTTTTATTTTATTTTTCTTTTTTTTCGAAAGCTGAACATGGAAAAGAGCTCACACTTATATCCCAACCCATGATTGATCTCCTCACGACTCTAGTTTTAATAGTTATAACAAGGTCAAATTTTGAGGAAGAGTGATTTTTGACCAACCGAAGAAACAACCAAATCAATTTTTTCGTTCTATTTTTTTTTTTGATTTTTTTTGATTTTTTTTTGAACACTTGTCAATAACATTTTCAAATTTACATAAATAAATGTACATGACATTCCCAAAAACACACTGAATGACAACCTCTCCCCCACACTGAAATGGATGTTTTCCCTCAAGCATATAATAACATGTTGAAATCAACAAAGGGTACTTATAATGAAATCCATCCCACCCACAGTTAAATTTTAAAAAAAAATATATGCAATGAAAAACCATGTTGATATTGGGTTGGAAAAGGTATTGGTATGGTAATGTGGCTATCAAAGAAAAGGTTTTCATAAGCTCTAAGGGGCTTTCAAAAGAAGGATTAATTTAAGGGAAATTCAAGACTATTTGGATATTTTGATTATCATGTTGATTAAAACATTTCTCTATCATATTAATGCAAACTAAAGTAGGAAATTCAGATTGAAGGTCCAAAAACTCAAGACTCACAAATGGGGGTGAAAAACACATTTTGAAAAGATTTCCATATGTGGCCTTGGAATGAAAGAAAATTTTGTTCCTCAGGGTTTGGGAAAAGAATTTTCTAAATCAAAAATTGGTCATTCAAAATTTTTTTATTTTGACACAAAATTCTTTATCCAAATTCATGATGAAAATACAAAAATATTGAGATTAAACCATGTCTTTTGACTCCCCAAAATCATTGGACAAAATTTTAAAATTGAAGGTTAATAAGTATGACACTTTTGGATTTTTTATATTTTTTTTATTTTTTATTTTTATTATTGTTCTTTAAAATACACACGCACACAAAAGATAATGATAAAAAGAAAAGGTTTTGATGAAGAATGTGGTGAAAACATGAAATAAATAGTAAAAAAGAAGAAAGAGTGAGAGAGAGGAAGAGATAAAGAGAGTTATATGGAAAGAGGTGCCCCTTAATTTGGATTTGGTTGGTTTCCATATCCATCTAGTGGTAGGTCGACTGTAGAAGTTGGGATCCCATAGAAGTCGATGTTGATTCAGGATTGTGTGTCCTCTCATGGTGATGCTTTTACCGATGTCCATTAACCGTGAATGACTTTTTGGATGAGGGGTCTTGGACTTGCACTGCACCAAATGGGTAAATATTAGTAATAATAAAAGGACCTTCCCAATGAGAATTAAGCTTACTTGGGTGAAGACAAAATCTAGAATTGAAGAGCATTACCTATTCCCCTTCATGGAATACCTTTCTCGGGATGTGTTAGTCATGGAGTACCTTATCATTTTCTTTGTACAGATTAAAATTCTCATATTATTCAAGTGGAAGCTCCTCCAGTTTAGCCAATTTCAACAATCTTTCTTCACCAGATTTTTAACAATCAAAATTACAGGTTCTCACAGCCCAAAAAGACTTAGGTTGGATTTCAACTAGTATATGACATTCTTTACAAAAAACTAGCCTAAAAGGAGAAATACCAAATTGTGTTTTATAGGCAGTTCAATAATCCCAAAATGCTTCACCAAGTCTTTCAAGCTAGTCTTTTCTAGTGGGTTTTACAATTCTCTCAAAAACTCTTGTCACTTCTCTATTAGAAAGTTCAGTCATTCCATTTTTTGGGGGTTATATGCATTTGAAGTTTTATATACAACTCCATTCTTTTCCAAAAGAGATTCCATGGTTATATTACAAAAATGGGTTCCTAAGTAACTTATCAAGGCACGGGGCATTCCAAATCTGTGAAAGATGTGGGATTTTGGAAACTCACTAACAGTTTGTGCATCATCCTTTCTAGTGGGTTTGGCCTCGACCCACCTAGAAACATAATCTACCGCAAGAAGAATGTATGAGAATCCATTGGAATGGGTAATGGTCCCATGAAATTGATACCCCAGACATCAAAAATTTCATATAATATTAAGGGATTTTGGGGAATTTTAGATCTTTTAGAGATTGTTCCAAATTTTTGGCAGGTGGGACATGATTGACAGAACCCATGTGAGTCCTTGAAGAAGGAAGGATAGAAGAATCCATAGTCTATAAACTTTTGAGAGGTCCTTTGTGGTCCAAAGTGGCCACCACCAGGCATTGAGTGATAGAATTATAAGATGGAAGAATGTTCATTTCCACCAACACATCTCTTAATTACCGTGTGAGCCCCAGTTTTCCAGAGATTATTTTATTCCCAAAAAAAGTATTTTAAATCATTTTCTAATTTCATTTTTTGTTCTCTTTAACCCTTTTCAAGAAAAACACCCGAAACCAAGTAATTTACAATTGGAGCATACCATGGTAACTTTAGAGTTAGAGATGAAAGGTGTTCAGTTGGAAAATCTAGAATAATTATTTTAGAATGAGAAGAATTTGAAATTCTACTCAAGTGATCAGCTACATGGTTTTCTTTTCTAGTTATATCTTTGATTTCATAGTCAAAATCGTGGAGCATTAAAATATATCTTTTTAGCCATGGTTTGGAATCACTTTTCTTGAGTAAGAACTTTAGAGTAGAATGGTCTGTGAAGATGATGATTTTGGCACCTTAGATATTGGGACAAAATTTATCTAAGGAAAAAACCACTGCTAAAATTCCCTTCATAGTAACACTGTAGTGATATTGAGTTTTATCCAATATTTTTTAGGCATAATAGATGTCATGATGAATTTTTTCTCTTCTCTGACCAAGAACGGCCCCAATGGCCAAATCAGAAGCATCATACATCAATTCAAAGGGTAAAGGCCAATTTTGGGGTAAGATTATTAGGGAAGATGTAAGAGCATATTTGAGTTCAATGAATGCTCTCTTGCAAGCCTCATAAAAATGGAATGAAACATCATTTTGGAGTAGCTGAGTGAGTGGAAGGGAAATACTACAAAAGATATTAATGAATTGCCGATAGAAACTAGCATGACCATGGAAAGAATAGATGTCTCGAACAGTTGTGGGTTGAGGATGTGATTGGATCACTTCAATTTTGGCAGGATCGACATTAATACCATCTTTTGAAACTAGGTTCCATAGAACAATCCCATTTACAACCATGAAGTGACATTTTTCATAATTTAACACAAGGTTATACTTGACATGCTTTTGGAGGACTAGTGAGAGTGAATTCAAACAAGATTCAAATTACTCACCAAAAATGGTAAAGTCATCCATGAAGACCTCCATGCAGTGTTCAATGAATTCAGAAAAGATACTTGTCATACACCTCTGGAATGTTGCAGGAGCATTCCAAAGTCCAAAAGGCATTCTCTATATGCACATGTTCCAAATGGGAATGTGAAATTAGTCTCTTCATGGTCTTGAGGTGCGATTGGGATTTGTAAGTTGCTGATGTATCCATAAAGAAAGCAATAGTGTGACATTATGGTTAATTATTCCAGAATCTGATCATGTAATGGATGAGGGTAGTGATCTTTTCCAGTTTTAACATTCACTTTCCTATAGTTGATGCACACACACCATTTTTTCTTCACTCGAGTTGTGACTACCTCTCCATGTTCATTTGTGACAAAAATTATCCCACCCTTCTTAGGTATAACTTGAATTGGACTAACCAATTCACTATCATAAATTTGGTAGATAATACCAGCATGAAGAAGCATAGTGATATCTTTACTAAATACTTCAAGTATGAGTGGATTGAGTCTTCTTTGTGTTTGTCTAATTAGTTTTTATGACTCCTCAAGATGTATGTGATGCATGCAAAGGGTAGAGTTGATTTCTAGTATGTCATCCGGGGTCCACACTAAGGCCTTATTGTTTGTCTCTAACACTTGAACAAGTTTTGACTCCAATGTTTCGGTAAATGAAGAAGATATAATGACAGGATAAGAGTGATAATAGAAAAGGAATGAATATTTCATGTGTTTAGGAAAAGGTTTTAGATTAGTCTCATCTTTCAGTTTTGGTTTAGACAAATTAGGAATGGAAGAAGGGACTTCATTTTCTTCACATTCATTTTCTTTAATACTTTCCATGGTGGAGCAGTAGAGATCAGAGTTGATGTGGGATTCAATAGAGTTTTCAAGATCCAATAGATTGATAGAGTATATGAATGAGAGGTCCACATCAACTTTACCATTTTTGACATTGTTAATTAGGGTGAATATTTCACAAGATACTTTGTCATTAAAACATCAAGAACATGGTGAATTTGGGTTTGATTGACTATTAGAAGTGTCCTCAGAAGCATGGATTGAGAATGTAGAGTCATCCTCAGATGGTTATCGCATGGATTGGAATATTTTGAACTTGACCAGTTTGTGTCCAAATTCTAAGGATAAGATGCCTAAAAGGACATCAATTTTGGTTCTAGTAGTCATGAGGAATGGTCTAAATAGAATTAGGGGAGATTGAGAATAGTTCATTTCACCTTCAATGTCAAGGACATAGAAATAAGCAGGGAACATAAGATCTTTCACTCAGACAAGGACATCCTCAATTATTCCCTCAGCACTGGTTGTGATTCTATTGGACAATTGAATTAAAAAACCCTGTTGGATGTATGGGACCTAGAATAAGGTTGGAGAATATGGATTTGGGCATTACATTAATTGAGGCTCCTAGGTCTATGAGTGAATCATAAAAGTTGTAACATCCAATTAAGCGTGGAACCGTAAAGGTCCCTGGATCTTTGCACATTATGGGAATAGACTATCGGGTGGAAACATTTTCCAAGGTCATAAGTTTCCTCTTGTGGGTGCACAACCCCTTGAGAAACTTTTCATGCATAGGAATTTGTTTTATGGAATCTAAGAGGGGAATGTTGACTTCAACACGTCTAAAAATGTTGAGCATTTCAAGATCGGGTTCAAAGGAATTCTTTGGCTTAGAAATGGCCTGAGGAAAAGGAATTGGGTTCCTAAGTGTAATTGAAGGATGTGAGGGAATGGTTTCAGGTTTCTTCTCATTTTTTTTTCGTTTCTTTTTCTAGGTCAACATTAAAAGGTGGTTTATATTACTTATCTTGAGGTATAACAATTTGATTTTCTGATCTAAGTGAAATTTTACTTACATTACCCTTGGGGTTGGGTAATGGTTCAGATGGAAGTTGGGAAGAATTGGATGGTTTATACTAACTAAGGTGGGATGCAAGTTGACCAATTTGGGTTTCATTGTTCTTGAGGCTGGAACGGGTGAAGGATTCATGATCTTACACTACACTTTACTATAATTTCTTGGAAGAAGAGGCCTGTAATGGATTGGGATTACCTAGATTTTGGTTCCTGGGAATGAAATTGTATTGGTTTTGGAATTGGGAAGGCTCACTAGGACAATGGAATTCAGGAGGAGGATTGTTCCTTTGAGGTTGACTAATAAATGGATAAAGTTGTTGGAAGTTACCAACACCTTGACCATATTGAAACTGGATTGGGTTTTGAGGAGGGAATTGAGGGGGATGAGATCTGGGATTACCAAACCTAAGGCGATGGTTATTGGTGGATGGGAAGGGCTCAGAGTGAGGCTGGTTGAAGTTTCTAACAAACTGACCTGATAGTTGTGGGTTGTTATTCCGCTGAGCATGTGCTGCATTGAGCTCCATTGGTCCAGATGAATCAGATTGATCCTCTTGATGTTTTGGACATGTGTCAGTTGGATGATATGGAGAGTTTTATATTCCATAGTTTTTGATAGGTCTATGAAACATTGATTGTAGAGAAGATGAGTTTGGGGATTTGGTAGCCACAACTAGTTGTCTCACAAGACCTGTAAGTTCACTCATCCACTCGATCATCTAGTTCAGCTCAATTGATTGATTATCTTGGGTTTGTTTGACTTGAGCATGTTCTCAAGTATGTATTTTTAGTGTGGTTTCATCCATGTTACTTATGAGATCTCTTTTAGCTGCAGAAGTTTTATCAATAAGAGAACTGCCACTTGCGGCATCAATGAGAGTTCTCTATATAGCCAATAACCCCTCATAGAAGTATTGGATCATGATTTAGTCAGGAATTTGGTGACGTGCGCTGGTTGAAAAAAAAATCTAATCCTCTCCCATTACTCATGGAGTGATTCACTTGGGAGCTGACATATACCACTTATTTCCTTTCAGATAGAAGCAGTACGATAAGAAGGAAAGAATTTTTCTAAGAAAAGTCACTTCATGTCATTGCATGTGGTTATGGAACTAGGAGGGAGGTAGTAAATCCATGACTTGGCAATGTCATATAGGGAGAAATGGAATGCTCAGATTTTTATTTGTTCCTTATAAACCCATTGAGGCTTCATGGTAGATAACACTACTTGAAACTCTTTAAGGTGGAGATGTGGATCCTCATTGGCTTGCCCATGGAAATAAGGGAGAAGATGAATCAAACCCTATTTGAGTAAAAAGTCAGCCTCTATGTTTGGATATTGAATACCATGAGGTTGGTAATTTATATCAGGGGCAGTAAGTTGATTAAGTGTATGTTCCCTAGGATTGGCCTTATCTAATTCAATTGGTTGGACAAGGACTGGTTCTTGAATTATTTGATTTTCTCTTATGTTCCTCCTAAGTTGGCGAAGTGTTCGCTCAATTTCATGGTCAAACAAATATGAGGGATTATTTGGAAGGCTACGAGGAATTCATAGAGATTGTTGAATAATGAGGAAGATGGTTTTTTATTTGTATTTTTTTCAGCTAATGATTTTTATGAGAAGACTGTTTTTTCTTTGTGTTTTTTCAATATTTTTAAATTTTTTTATTTTGTTACGATAACCAGAATCTAATGAATACTTAAAGCACCATTCCACGGAAACAACTCCATTTGAAATGCACGGCGGATTATCCCCTATCGACTGGTCAAAGTTTTGATGCTCTTCTAATGTGTATAGCATCACTCAGGTCAAATCCTCGGCGACGATACTTTTTAAATAGTCGATTGGTTTTAGTTGATTGTATTTTGATTAGGGGGTTTTTTTGCATAGAATAATTTAGATAATTGATTTATTATGATTGATTTAAGAAATTTATAAATATTGGGTTGAGTAAATCATTAGGGAGTTAAGCTTATGATATCCTTGAGCTTTGCTTTATATTGCATTTAAATTAACACCCACTTCACAAGATAACGTTGATTGGAATTCCTTAGTGTAAGGGCTTTAATCCAAGCATTAACGTAACTTAGGGTTCTAATCAATTCCATTACTTGTTTATGGTAGTTTATTTATTGTTCCAATAATATAGGGAAACCACATGTTAAAAAAAATATGTCATTAATCAATTACATGTTAAGTCCATCATACACAATGTTAAATTAACGAATACTCGTCGAGAAAATACTCTCAATCACTTAACATCCCTAAATTTTTGCTCACCCCAAAGAGAGATTTACTAATCCATTTGGGTGTTTAATAATCTGGTTATTGTGATTATGATGAGAAATTATGAATTGATGAAAAAGAAAGGGATAAGAAAAGAGTGGTGCGTCGAACACACACATAGATCAATGATGAGAATTAAAAAATAGACTATCGATTGAATGAGGAAGCAAAAGAAGGGAAGGGGATTAAACTATATTTAAAATATTTTAAGATCAATAATATTAATCTAAATAAGGTGGATGATAATAAGAGATATTGAAGAAGAAACCTGCATTAAATCATAATTAAAAAATACAAACCTACAAGACTACAAACAAAGAACAACACAAAAGTGAAAGGAAGAAAAGAGAGGAGGAAGGGTATATCAAGTGAAAACATGAGTATGGAAGTTCCTCCCAAAAAAATTTCATAGAATTTGTGAGGCAAATTTATGCTCCTCTCTTCTAAAATTTCAACCCCTTTGAAGGAGAGGAGGGGGATGCATTTATAGCCCAATGAAGTGGACTATTTTCATTCTGAATATGTCCCTCCACTTGCATCGCCAATTTGGCTATACAGGTAGCCAAATATTGAGATATCTCATTATTAAATGTTGTATATAATAAACTTGTCCGACCTCTCTTAAAATATGGAGTCATTAGGACCTATGTATCAAAAGTTATGGTCGGTTGATTAATCAAATTTAATCTGTCCATTTCAATCCAATCTTTTTGAAGTCCAAAATGTGAAAGGGTTTTTGAATCGGGTGATGCCTTCAAAGCCAAATGATTTCTTCAACAAATTCGGTAGACAATATCTCACCATTCACATTGCAAAAACTCATCTGGATTTGATGATTACATAATGTGATATTTCATGAATAGTTTCTAGATTTTAATTCCTAGCCAGAATGGTTTCCTAGACTTCAAAGCATCATTTGGGACCCTTGTTCATAGAGTTGGGCCTTGAAATTTCTATCCGTGATTCGGTAGGATAATAGAGAACATATGTTATACTTTAATAAAATATGGGCTTCTTGATTTAAACTGGTAACTTAATCATCATGGCTGGTCCAGTTTCTTCACAAATTCTTTGGGTCATCATGTGTGGTCCATGTGATCCTTCAAATGGCAGAATTTTCCCATGATCCCTTATAAATAAAATTTTTATATTGAATTAGGAATCCTACAAAACAAGAACCAAAAAATTCGGATCATTAGGGGATGGTTATAAATAAAATAGTTAACCGACTCAATTGGACTACTACTAAAAATGCTCAAAAATTATAATTAGTATTAAAACATTAATATTTCACACAAATTATACACATTTTATAAAAAATCAGTAAAGCGGTTATATAATAAGACATGAAAATATTAATAACATCAGTCCTAATGCAGAATGATCAGGAAATTGCTTATTATTCATGTTATTTGAAACCACATGAGTTAAATTACCCTACACATTATTTGGAATTAGCAAGTGTTGTTTTTGATTTAAAAATTTTGAGGCATCATTTTTAGAGAGTAAAATGTAAAATATATACTGATCACAAAAGTTTAAAGTATATATTCACTCAAAAAATAATTGAACATGAGATAGTGGAGATGGTTGGAATTAATCAAGGATTATGATTGCACGATTCATTACAATCTGAGAAAAGAAAATAATGTGGCTGATGCTTTGAGTCGAAAAAGTAATGCTTCATTAACCATGTTACATTTAGAACAAGATCCTTTGGTTTTTGATTTGATAAAATTTTTCATAGAAATTGTTGGTATAGAATATTCTTCTATTTTGTATCAGGTATCAGTGAGATCATCTCTATCAGACAAAATTAAGAAAGCATAGAAGTAGACAGTGAGTTACAGAAATAGGTAGAGTTGGTTCAGAAGGGTATGTTGCCTGAATTTTACATTTATGATTATTGTGTTTTGAGATTTGGAAAGAGATTATGTGTGCCTTGTGATTCACAGTTGAAGAATGAGTTGTAATGTGAAGCTCATAGTTCCCCATTTTCAGTTCTTCCTGGTAGTACTATGATGTACAGAGTTATTCGGAAGTATTACTAGTGGGATGGAATGAAAAGAGAAATTGCTGATTTTACTGTGAAGTGTTTCACTTGTCAGCTGGTTAAATCATAGTGGCAGTTACCAAAAGGGATGCTTCAACCTTTACCAATGCCAGAGTGGAAATGGGAAAATATATCCATGGACATCATTTTGGGATTACAGAAGACATCTCGAGGTAATAATGCAGTCTGGGTTATAGTTAATCGATTGACTATATCTGATCATTTCCTTCTTATTCAAGATTCATTGTCTGTAGATCAACATTATCAATTTTATGTTAAATAGATAGTCTGTTTTTATGGAGTTACCCTATCCATTGTATCTGATCGTGATCCTAGGTTTACTTCTAACTTTTGGAAAGGCCTTCAAAAGTCATTGTGTACTAAATTAAATTGTAGTACATCATTTCATCCTCAATTAGATGGGAAATTAGAATGAACAATTCGGACCATGGAAGATATGTTACGTGCTTACTTGATGGATTATCAGAGAATTTGGGACCAACATCTTTCTTTGGTTGAATTTTCATATAATAACAGTTTTTTTCCAGTATACAGATGGATCCATTTGAGACATTATATGGAAAGAATTGTCAAACTCCATATTTTTGGGATGAAGTAAATGAAAGGAAGTTGATGGGATCAGAATTGGTAGAAGATATGGCAGGGAAAGTTCATTTGATTCAGAATCACATGAGAACATCTCAGAGTAGATAGAAAAGTTATGCAGATAACCGGAGGAACGGTCTTTCTTTGTAGGTAGGTGATCATGTATTTCTCAAAGTTTCTCCATGGAAAAGTGTGATGCATTTTGGTGAGAAGGGAGAGTTGAGTCTGAGGTTCATTGGACCTTATAAAATCCTATAGAAAGATGGATCAGTTGCATACAGAGTGGCTTTACCTCCATGTTTATCCTAGGTACACAATGTGTTTCATGTTTTGATGTTGAGAAATTATATGCTAGATCCATCTCATGTTTTGAGCCCAGAGGTAGTTCGGTTGGAAGAGAATCTCCCTTATGAAGAAAAACTTGTTCAGATTCTTGACCATAGAAAGCAAGTGTTGCAGAATAAGGTAATTCACTAGGTAAAGGTTTTTTTGGAAAAACCATATGGTTGAAGAGGTGACATGGGAATCTGAAAATGTTATGAGGGATAAATCCCCCACTTATTTTGATAAGTAAAATTGAGAGGACTCAATTCTCAAAAGGGGTAAGGATGTAACATCCCACGTAAATAAAAAATATTCAATATTTTATAGTTAAAAGTTTTTTTAAATTAAATATTAATTTTACATTAAAGGGGTTTTTATGTTCGACAGCGTATTCCATACGCAACAACAGGTTTCCTTGAAATCTTATGTTGCACACAAATAATATAATATTATTATTTTAAATGGTAGTTAACTTTTAGCCATTGTATTGGTGGGAATGAACAAAACTAACTACAATATGATTATACATGTTTGTTGAATGTATTTACATTTATCCAATAAAAATTTAGAGGATTATAATGTGAATGATTCTAATTCTAAGCATAATTTACATTAAAAAGGTCGATTTACCGCCTTTTAATGGTAAAGCCCCTTTAAATATGGTTTTGGTCAATTTTATATGTTCTAATTGACCAGGTAAAATTCTTCTTTAGATTTGGGACATCAAAATTTACTTTGGGTAATTGTCTGGTATTATTCTAATAAAGTTCATTTTTTAAGAAATTTTGAAAAATACTGTATTTTAATTCAAAAGTGCCTTTTAATATAATTTATTTATATGGTTATATTATCTTTTTAATTGGTTTTAATATCTAATTAGAATATATTTTTATCATTTAATCCAATTTTGTTTATTTGAATTAATTTCACTTTGAAATTGGACATAAACAAGTATCAATCTTTTGATAGTTATTGTTTCCTAAAAACACGCTATTTGTTTTGATAACGAGATTTAATTTTAAATTAATTAATTAAAATTTTATGTTTATAATTTGGTAAAATAGAAATTATTTTTAAATTTTTAATATAAAATAATGATTAGGCTGAATATCTGGTATTTTTCTTGAAAAACATCAATTTTTGATGAATAGTGAAACCACTTAGTAGTAGTTAAAAAACAGAATTTTTAATTTAAATGAAATTTTACAACTTATATGAATTGAATTTAAAAAATCCTAAATACATTGTTGTTGTCAGTAAGTAAATTTTTTTTCAATGAGTAGAAAATAATTTTTGGGGAATAGTATCTTTTGGCTATTATTTACAGCGGTTAATGATAAATAAGGTAATTCAAGGTAAAAAGAATATTATAATAATTCAAAATTAACTTAACACTTATTCAAACCATATTAGTTGAGTGACTTACAACCATGGGCATCTTTGGGTCGATATTGGACCCCATTGGGGCCACTTGGGGGTGATAATGACAATTTAGATTAATTAACTTAAAGTAAAGGAAAAATGACCAAAATAAATATCTTTTAGTAAATTAATTTTTAAAAGTGGTAATATAAATTATATTTTCAACTATAAATTTTCATTGGAAAGATAAAAATATTCAACACATCATTTTATTTGTTTTATAATTTTTATACATCATATAATTTAAATTATTTATGACACAGTAATGATGCAGTATTTACCTAAATAAAAAAAGATTTAAATAAATAAGATTATAAATATGAAAACAATATCCAAAACCTGTCCAATTCTTATTTGACGATTTTATTTACACCATGAGTCATCCTATCATCGACTCTAATGATTTTCAGACCTTTTGAAACTGACTATAAGTTTATAATAAAATAATATTTTCACACTTTCCGAAAGATCCCCTCCTCCCCCTTATAATATGCTATCACTTATAACCAATTCCTCAAACATCTCAAGCCTTCAGGCTCATCCATAATCTGCCCAATTAATCTCCCTACATCCCTCTATTTCACCTAGAATCATTACCAAAGTCTGAAAGCACTTCAAGAATTCCTTTTCGTTCAAACCAAAGGGAGTTTCCCAAATTAAAGGAGATTAAAGAACGATCGAGTCAATCTGCACAGGAGGTAAGAGACTTCGTCTCAATATCCTTTCATTGAGGAATATTTAGTTTTATAAATGGAATTATTTTATACGGTTTATAAAACCATTTTAATTTTCATTTCATTCAAATGGAATATTTTTATACGAAGTTTTTTTCTAAACGACAAAAGGAAATGTTTTTTAGCATACGCGGTTACATCGACCTTTCTTCCACCGCAAGTATTATTTGATTTTCGGGAATCCTTAACAAGCCATAATGTTTTTAAAAAGGAAAATAAATACCATATACACTTTTTACATATTTTGGTACTGAAAATGGTTTTGATAATGGATATTTTATGTCAATATATTTAAATGATATATTGTTATTTCCATTTGGATATTTTATCTTTCCTTTATGCTTATGTTATGTGTTGTGATCATGTTATGGTTCTTGGGAATTATTTACGTATACGGGGGGTTCTATGATAAACCTAGGGCAGGTGAGCCTGAGATAGCTCTCCAATGTATTGGGTAACATGACGGAAGTAAACGTGAATGTTTCTTCTAAGAGATTTAAAGAATATACTCTATTGAGTATTCCAACTTAAATTCCTATGTAGCTATGATAGCTACAATATAAATATGTTATGGATGCCATAAGTTACCTTTATTATTTATGATTTCTATATGTTATTCACAAAATAATATGATTTACTGAGGTAAGTAATGGAGTAGATTTTTTTATGTATTTATGAACAAATGTTTTCTTTTTTTATAACCCTTACTGATATTTTTTATGCTCATCCCAAGTTTTGAAATGTTTTCACAAGAATTAAAGATGAATAGGGTCAACGATGGGGTCAAGGAAAAGTCATGTTGTCTAAAACATTGGACTAGACATGGATCTTTTTTCCAAGAGTTTTTATTTTATGAAAAAATGGAAACTGTGTAAAAGTGTCTACTTTGTAATCTTTTGAGATGTAATAGTTATGTCCTAATTCTCTAAAACACTAAACCTGAAAAGATCCCCAATGTGGATTAATAATTTAATTCAATATTATGTAATTCTTAAGGATGGGTCCTTATAATATTCCTACATTTAAACTATATGATTCTATCTTCACATTCATCATTCCAATATAAAATTACACCCTTATGTGTTATATTGGAAGGAGGGTTTGACAATCGTCATAAATATCCCAAAAATCAGGGATAATGCCCAGCTAACCCGAGGAAATGACAGATATCTGTCACAAATGTTTTCCTCAACCATCCATCAATTACATCATTATTTGAAGGGTCCACATATATCCCTTTTTTTATGATATTCTCTATGAATGAGACTACATTCAACTAGATCACACAATTGATGTACTTTTTATAAAGCATCTCCTCTTGTAAAGTCTTTAGAATAGTGTTAAATTTTTCCTCATGCACATCATTGATTTTGGAATATATTATAATATAATCTATCATAGATACCAAAACATTGTCAAGGTAGTCCCTAAAGACTATATTCATCTATTTTAAGAAGAATTCTGGTGCATTATTAAGTCCGAAATGAGTCCCTACAAACTCATAGTGCCAATATCATGTACAAAAATAAGTCTTGGGGAAGTACTCATTCTTTACCCTAAATAGGTAATATACAAAACAATGATCCATCTACGAGAAGTATGGTTCCCCATATAGCTGATCAAATAATTCATCAATCTGAGGTAGTGGTACTTTTTATTATTCATGGTCTTGTTGAGCTCATGATAATCAAGGAAAAGGCACATTGACTGATCCTTTTTATTGATGAAGAGGATTTGTTCACCGTATAGTGAAGTCCTTGGGAATATTAAAGCTTTATATGTATTCACCTATAGTATCTTATTCTGCTCCCCATGTCCCAAAATATTCATTATATATATAGTCTGTGATAATAGTAACACACAAGATATAATCTCCTTTAAAAATTCAACATCTTAGCTATGTGGAAGACAAAAAAATTCCTTAAGAAACACATCAATATATTCCCTAAAAATGGGAATGTCTTCAAGGATAATTGTTTCCTTGGAATCAATCATTTGAGCTATATATGATTTTTCATAGGGGATTAATTACCATTAATGATATTATGGGACTAAATAATATTCATCCCCCCTCGTTTCACATATATAGAACCGGGGGGTTGATTTGCAATATAATGATTGATTTCATCATATCCTTAATTTATGTTGGCTCTGTATAAGGAAATATAATTCATTCCCACAATTTTAAAAAGTTTCACAAAAGGGAGTATAAAAATGTTATGTAGGAAGTTTAGCCAACAAAAATTGAGAGGGGAGGAGTTATATAAAGGGGATTCAATAATTTCCCATTTTCAATTTTCAACAACAGCCCTACATATAAGCTTTATGGCGGTGTTTGGATAGTTATACTAAAAATTAATGGTATTAAGGAATAAATGGAACCAAAATCAAAAATTAAATTCTCTATTATTGAAGAAAAAATTGTGTACCATTCCCCACTTCATTATTAGGATTCACCTTGGCAGTAATGATGGAAATAGTTCTCCCTATCTTCCTTGGAGGTTATTGGTTGCCTATGAAATCCCCTATCATAATGCATTAGTTTAAAAATTTCCTTGGATCCTTTTAGTTGATGAAATTAAAAATACTCTAATGGTTGATTGTAGAATTTCTTTACTCCATTGTAGTGCCAGTTTTCTCCTATCAGCATTCACTGGCTAGGTGCCCTTGCTTCCTGCACCTAAATCATTTCATCGTACCCTTCAAGAAATTTCTAGGGTGATTCATTCCACACTGTTGAAAAGTGGGATATCCTAATTTCCTTTCACTATTATATCTTTATATTTTACTTCCTCAATTTATCTCAACTATCTTATTCTTATCCCTATGATACCCCTAATATTCACTTATCTTTATTTTCAATTTGAGGGAATATCAGATAATTTCCTCATAGCTATCAATGTCATGGATCACCATGGATTTATGTAGGCTAGGTTTTAGCCCACCAAAGAAGTAGTCAACCTTGAACTTGGTGGTAATGACAAATAAGAAGTTTTATTGTAAAATACATGTGATGTTTTTGTTTTATAACTCGGTTGATTTGTAATCTTTTTTTCTTTATAGAAAATAAATCCCTTACAATTTTATAATGGAGAGTTCAAGGAAAACATTTATTGGAAAACATTTTTTTTGGAAATTCTTCCACTAAATTTCCTCAATCTCATCCTTAGTCTTCTTATTTTTGGTTAATGTTCACCACTTATCATATTTACATTCAAATAATAAACTGCCAGCAGAACCTTCTCTTATTCGAATCATTAAAGGCCAGTGAAGATCTTCTCAATGGAGTTGATCAACTATTCTATGACTAAGGGATCAGATGCCCCATTGTAAGTGGGACGCCTTTGATGCATGAATCTCTCGATTGATGGTTGTTCTCTATTAGTTGGTTTGGATGCTGTACTTTATCCATGTTTCTATTCATTACCTAACTCAATTTGGAGATAATCGTCATTATGTGTGCAATTCCTGCTCTCATTGGGTTGGGCATCTCATTGGAAACAATCATCACATCTCTCTTTACCATTAATTTCGATGTGATTAAACATATTTCTATACATTGGCTAGAATAAAAGTTAAAGTAAGGAAAATTATATTTATCTTTTAAAAAATATATTGGAATTTACAGACCTTAAATGGATAACTTGTAGCTTACATTTATTTCATTACATTATATTTTTCTATTCTTTATTCTTTATTCCATGATATATTTCCTAAAATATACTATTATAGAAATTTTTATACAAACATAATAGTGGGTTTTAATGATCTTATGAATTAAAAAATCATATCCCCTAGGAGTGTCAAATCAGGTGCACAGTAAGGCACATTGTTGTGTATCTGGTTTCCTTGAGTCATCCATGACACACCATGTTAGATTTGTTACTCCTAGGTATATCTATTCGAGAACCACATCCACTAGTTGTATCTAGATAGAGATTTATTTAAATGCTAAACCAATTAATCTATACTAACAAAAATTTAGGGATGTTTTCTTATTCTTAGTATAATACATAATGATTTCTCTATAGTTTTCTAATCATAATTACAAAAAAAACATTTCCTCTATTACTAACTATAACAAACCGTATATTTATTATACAATAATTCATAATTTAATTACATATAATTAAACTTAATATAACCCAACATATCAATAAGTATAGTGTCTTGGGTAAATAGGTACATTGAATTACAACCTCAAACATGAATTAAAACATATTTATTGAAATATTATTTAGCAATAATAACCATAAAATTGAATTGGGTAACCAGTGGAAATACATAATAAAGGGGTGATACATAAATTAATGTAAGGGAATAAAAATGGAAAAACATATATATGATAGTAAATTTAAGACAACATAAAGCACACCACCATAAACATAGGTCAAGGCTAAACTACCATGAAATCATAGAGGAAAATTTCCCATAAAAGAATCAGTTTTACACATCTCCTAATACGATGTGCCATGATACTAAAATTGCCCAGTGCATTGGAGAGCTATATAATTCTGGTAGAACCCATCACATTCATTTTAATCTCATGCATATGAGTTCCCCATTGAACATACAACATGGATTAATACATAATAATATTTTATTACATGGTCATGGATTGTTCAATAAATACATGTATGTCCCAATTCATAGAGTTATAATTTAAAAAAAATGAATACCCTTGATAGGAAATTCGTATGGTATTCACTACCCAAATGCTTTAGAATAGAACATCATAGTGAAATTTCGGCATCCTAATGATGTCACATAAAAATTTAAACAATGTTCCAATGAGATTTAAATTGGTGAAGAATCATTTTTACTTGAAGTGGAATGTAATAGCTACATGGAATTACATGTACACAAAAACATAATTATAATAATAAGGCATTGGATAATAAATAATATTCAGAAAATAAGAAAAGGGAAAGGGTTCTTACAAAATTTCAGCATGGTAATGGGTGTACATGGGTGGATTAATGAAGAAGAAAGGGGTCTCTCATCATTTAAATATAATAAGGACATTATGAAGGAGGTTATAAATCCGACTCCATTATTAGTAATTGAAAATAAAAGGGCATAAAAACAAAAAGAATATTTGATAAATATGAGAAAGGAAAGAACCCATATGAAATTTTGGTATGGTAATGGGTATAAGTGGGAGGGATTAGTGATATATAATGGGATATATCATCAATTATACATAACAAGGGATGTATTGGGGATGTGAAAAATCAAACCCCATCATTATTAATTTAAAATAAAAGGTAATTTCCTAGAGTATATACTTGAATTATAGTGGGAAAGAGTGGATCCCTTACATGAGTATGTGGTTCCTAATGCTTAAAAAAGGGATTCTTGAGAGAATGGGGGACCATTGGAGGATTCTAGAAATGGGATATCAGAGTAAATATCTACTACATGTATTTTTATTGATGATAAGTGGGATATTGGGTGGTCTTATATAGTAGATGATATGGAAATTATTTAATATTTCATAAACATAGGTTTTGGACTCTATATAATAAAATATTGAAAACTGCAAATTATCCCATGGATTTTCCCATGTTATTTAAAAAATGGAATTTTTTTCATTATTTTATTAGGAATTTTTACGAATATATTAAAATAATACCCATTTTTATCTGGAGGTGAGTCACTCTTTTAAACAAATGAATTTAAAATCATAAAATATATTATATATTTTGGAGGATTCATGAAAGTGTTATAAAATAATTCAAATAAACATAAAATTAAATTATATAAATGGAGAGACATATATTTGGGAGATAATATCAATTACTATGTTTATTAATTCATTTTTTAGTTATTATGATTTTATAAAAATCACCGTATATTTATACAATATTTAACATACACCCAAAAATTTGGTTGTCTCGAAATATTTTGAAACATTTACCATTGGATAATTTTAATGTTCTGATTCAAAAAATAATATTTTTTATCTATATAATTTTCTCAATATGTTAATTTTTATGTTTAAAATATTATTTGACATCTATTGGAAAATGATGAGGTTTTTTACAATAACTATTTGTGAACCCTTATAAAAATTACATTTCACTTCATAAACATTATATGAACATTTATAATTAATAATCATTGTTTAATAATAAAATATATTTAAAATAATATTCATTTCAAAAAATAAATTATTTCATCAAGATAAATCACTATATTCAATTTTAATATTACTATAGATTAAAATTTGGGTTTAATTGAATTAAATTCAAAATAATTTATAATGAAAAAATAAAAAAAATAATTATTCTATTAAATATTCATAATAATATTATTATGGTCATCATATATATTCATTTAGTACTATGGTGTATGCCCTAAGAGTAATGTGTGAAATGGTGAGATATGCATGGAGTCGTTCTGCGAACTTGGTATGGCCACGATCTCAATGATCTTGGAAATATCCTTTTTACAGTTTTTCACATTCATAAGTTTTTGGATCATTGCATGGGATTGGTCAAGGAAAAATCCCAGTGATGGTATCTCCCTATGAGGCTCCAATAAATGGTCTTCATAGAGGACAATCCTACTTAATGTGAAAATCACTTCCTTTGGTTGTATTAATTAGATTCGTTAAAGCCCTGTATTTATACAGATCATGTGATCACTATTTATTGAATAAATTATATATGGTAAATATTCTAAAAAGTCTCTTGAATAAAATTATATATAATAAAACAAAACAATTTCATGCATTTTCTATAACCATATTACTTAATAACACATTAATTCATAATGGAATTTTATTAGTAATAGTCCACACCCTTAAAATCATACTCGACATATCAAAGATCATATAAATTAGTGATCCCATAATTATTGGTATTTTATAAGAAATGAATCACAAGGGTTATAAATCATTATAAACAAATCATCAGCCATAATCTAATGTCATATAATGTGTAACCATCATAATGATAGAATAAATTCCAGGTGTCAAGGATAATTTCCCAAACTGTCAACACAGAGGATCAAGACACATCTATTTCTTAGAGTGGATTAGGACACACCAATTTCCCATAATAGAAAAAGACACACCTTTTTCTATTTTTGGACTAGGATAATTCTATTTACCATTATGAATGAAGAAACACTTGTTTCCCATTGTTTATTAAGACACTAATATTTTCCACTGTGGGTTAGGACACACTTATTTCGAATTTTATATTAAGTTGATTAAATGCATTCCTATCATTATCTCATAAGACATAGAACTTTACCTAATTGATTGGAGGGAGATATTGGTTCAAAAAGTCACAAAATAAATTCATACATAAATGTTCTAGAAAACATTCATATTTTCATGAACCATAATAAGAGATCAGTTTCATAAACATAAAATAATTTCCCTTAAATTTTAATTTCTTTGATAAACATTTAATGTTATGATATTCTATGAAAAATAGATTGGTTTTATAATCATTTTATCCTAGAATAACTTTGTAAATGAAGTAGGTTTCATAAGATTTTTCCATTGTATTACACATTTAAGAGAAATGGTTTTTATAAATTTCATGACATGAAAATATACCATTTATAGAAATAATATGAATATTATAAATTGATCATATTCCTATTTAATAATAATCTATATCCAAAGGTTTCATCATAGATAGAGCAAGGTTTTTGAAAGATCACTTGTAATATAAAATATCATTTTATGTAACTTTTTAAAAATTAAATCATTTTGAAAATAGTTTTCTTCGAATCTTCTTTGAAAACATATAATGGAATAATGAAAAATGGTTTAAAACATTTTTTGAGGAAAATATCCTTTACTCTTTAAAAAATTAATTTTAAAACATAAAACATATTGAAACCCATTTTCCAAGAAAATAACCATGAGATGTTATAATGGAATCATGAAAAACTTTTGAAAAACATTTTTCCTTGAAAAATTATAAAATAAGAATGAATATATTTTTAAACCCTCTTTCTCTGAAAACGTATATACTATGCCACAAAAAAATCGAAACACTTTTCCCTTGAATAAATATAAAAAAATATTGAAAAAAATTTGGGAAAAAATTATCTGAAAACACTCTAAAACATAAAAAGAATTATTAAAAACGTGTTGAAAAATATTTCATTGAATATAATTTTTATGCCATATAAATGATCCTATAACACCATGTTTGAAAAACACATATTTATAGCTAAAAATAGAAATGAAGTCAGATTTCATGATAACATATTCTTAAATATCATAAGTGATGAATATTGAAAAATGGTAATAATTATTTAATATATAATTAATAGTGATTATATAACAATTTTAATGAGATTTCATGAAATGTGGGCCAAATTATTTAATAAATAAAAGAATAATCACTGACAATCCCGATCTGTTGTTTTTTAGTTATTCAAGTCTCACCCCAAATTTGGGCTTTCCTCTCCGGGGCTATTGCAGAAGTGCTGCGCACTATTTGGTGGCTCATAAATTCTTCATTATATAATGGGAAGGGTTGTTACTTGAAGCTTTCCTTGATGCAGATTTTTGCAGCTATAAAGAGAATGTCGGCTGTCTGTTTGGCTGAATGCTACAACAATTTACAAGACTTGAAGAATCTGAAAAATCTGGGTGTAAACAAGAATTTCAGACCTACTTTGGGTACTATGGAGGTGTTTTGGATCCCCCCTTTCCCTATTTGGATTAAAGTCAATACGGATGGCGCCACAAAAGAGAATACTGGACCTTCGGGTTGTCTTGAGATCTTTAGGTATCACGATGACTCCATCAAAGGAGGTTTTTATGGTTCTTATGGCTTGAAAATCTCTCTGGAGTATGAGATGCATGGAATCATACATGTTTATTCTTTTGTGAAACTGAAGGGCTGGACTAATATCTGGCTTGAATGTGACTCTTCTACAATTGTGCAAGCCATCAGAAATGGTGAAATGTTTATCTCTTGGCGGATCATTACAAAGTATATGCAATTCATGGAGACCCTTTCGACTCTCAAATTCATCATCACACATGTATTTCTATTGGTGAACAGGTTTGTGGATGGTCCTGAAAACATTGGAGTTGGAAAACCTTTTACCAGGTCTGATACTCTTCTTGTGGCCTTAATTCCTTTTTATTTGGATGATTGTAATAAAATCTAACATTTTGGCCTTCTTTAATCTTTTTATTTTTATGAATTAATGCCTTGCCCTTTTATCAGAGGAACCCTTCTAAAAAAATATCAATCCCGATAAATGATGAGATTATTTTAGTGAACTCATACAACAATATAACATACAATCATTATCTACATGTACGAAAATGACCTTACATGAATATCTAATGTAATTAAATTATTTATATTGGTTATATAACATTTCTATGGGTAGTATACACACATCATAGAAAAATATAGTTTCATAACATGGCATGTAAGTCAATGAAGGAAAATTGAGAAAGTATTACATTACCAATTTAAGAAATTTTTGAAATATAATCCCCATGAATGAAATATAATAAAATGGATATTTAAATAACTAGAAATATATATATATTTGTCATATAATATATACATGGTTTGTATACACACTATATATAATATATTTAAAGTGAACATGCCTTATGTCTCGTAGAAAATAAATGTGAGCTAAGAAAACCCTTACATTCTTTCTTAAATTTCATTATACACATTAAAACCACATTTATAATAATTATAATTTTATTATACATATAAAATAGAACCATATTATTATATATAATACCATATGTGATCCACAAATGGTATTATATTAACAATTTATTTACAATTCCATGATAAAGAAAAATTTTGGGTAATAACCTCTGTTCCCATCGTATGTGTTTTGCCTTTTTATTCATGATCCTCTTACAAATATGATGATTTACATATTTATAGAATATAAAAAATGATTTATATATAATATATATTCATTATATAAATATTAATAATAATTTATAAATGAAATATATATGAAATGGAATACACCAATAATGGATAGGGTAGTCCATACGTACACGTGACCATTGTTTCTGTTTTCTTATTGTATTTAATGAAATGAAAATGAATATATGGATATATTTATATATTTATATATATAATATCAATTTATTAGAACTATTATGTCACGTATATCATATAATTTTAACAATTCCATCCTTAATACATTCCATGTAAATTGTGTATGGATCACATTTCATTGAGGAGCCAGTACTCCACACTTCTAAAAAT
The DNA here is from genome assembly GCA_963277665.1 of Viscum album. NCBI lineage: Eukaryota > Viridiplantae > Streptophyta > Magnoliopsida > Santalales > Viscaceae > Viscum > Viscum album. The sequence continues at coordinate 900,252,634 of OY728162.1, read as the reverse complement.
GAAGATGACACATCTACAAAAAAATGGTAAGCATGATGATATATGATATTTAAAAATCACCTAAGAAAAAAAAGACATCATAAATGTCATAAATATCATAAAAACATAGTTTTTATCATACTTACCAACCATGATAGGTAGTAAAGAAAAAATTAACTACATCAATTTGTGTGGCAGTAATTCAATGTACACAAGAACGATAAGTTTGTTAACGATTATATTATTGTGTCGGTAAGTGTGTTCAAAACTCTTGAATAAAAAATATCATTATATTTTTGATACTGAGGTTAGTATATAAACATTTAATAATTATAAATGAATTGTTGGAGGAACCAATGAAACATAATTGCACATTGATGAATGTTACATGTTTTCCCGGTAACTTCGTTTTGATTACACTAAAGGGATTATTTGGTATTCTTTAATCACAAGGTGATTATTAAATATTGAAAAGATGGTGTTTGGGATACTTTTCCTGAATATTCTATATGATTTAATTCAGCATTAGGAGTGATAGGAAGGGGAAGAGTGAATGTCTTTTTATAATGGAGTGGTAGTGGTATTTCTGTAAATACAAAAAGGTATAAACTCTTTGGTGGTCTATGTTATCTAATATGCTTCCAAAATGAAAGATAATTTATTAAATGGTACTTATAATCGTGAAGGCCCTCCAAAATTTAAAAATAGGTAATTTATATATATTTGTTCCATAAAAAATATGTTTCCCCAATTATATCATTTTGGGTATTATTAAAGAAACTAGTTGTCTAACATATGTAATTTAACCATTAAAATTAAATTATATTGAGATTTATTAATAAATATGGATCCAATAAATTATAAATATTATAAGTAAAACTAAAAAAATATAAATCCTATTCTCATTGGATATTAATTTTAGTACACGAACATGATATCAAAAAAAACACTGTATTAACCTTGAGCATGGTGACAATGTTATTTCAATCTATGGGTCAATATGTTAATAATAAAAGATCAATTGGTATATTAATGGATATTATTTTATAATTATTATCATTTAAAATTCCCATTCCATAATATTTTAGTTTTTTAATTTTAAATCATTTAATAAAATATCATTTATGTTACAATAACATTAATGTCATTTGTGACAATTTTATTTCATTTTAATTTTAAAAACATCAAAACATATTTTAAATTAAAATTTATTATGGTCACCTCTATTTAACATTATATATTTGTCTAAAAAATTAATATAACATAAAACTTCCTTAAATTTACGTAGCATTTAATTTTTCTATCATCATTTATCTTATTTTATTATTACCTAAATAATCTATGCATTATCATTTATTATGTGTTTAATGTTACTTATTTATCACTAAAAATTATAAATAAATGATAATCACAAAAAAAACATATTTAAATTTAAAAATTATTTTTGTATCCAAAACTATGTGGCTTCTTCCATACTCAAAATCCTTATAAATGTTTACGATAGGTAATATTCCTTTTTTGTACTTTTCATCACGTAACTTATTATATGGGTCAAATTAATGAAAATATCACCAAATAACTAATAAAATAATAAAAAATTATATATTTTTGAACTATTGTAATTTAATGGGTTTTTTACATGTTTCTATATCATATTTTTCTTTTGATTATGGTTTAGTCCTTTGTTCAGCTTATTTTTATCTTAATCGTTATAATTTATTTTAGTTACATTTACAATTTTTTTACAAAACTATGTTGATAATATTAAATTATAAATATTATACTTATTATAATCAGGTAAGTCTATTTTTTCAAATTAAATTCACATAAGGGGAAATATTATGTTTAATGTTAATCCCGCAGATGTGGCGAGATGGTGGGTTTTTAAGTGAAAATTCTCATAAGATCATTATGTATATATATCTAAATAAAAAATAAAATTTATTTTTATGATATAAATTGCATTAATAGATATCAAATTTATCTAATTAAACATTTAAATAATTTTGAAATATAACTTAACATTAATAATTATTTACATGAAATTTCAATTTTCATATGAAATGTAATATTATTCATTATTAATCGAAAAATTATAATTCTCAAAAAATAAAAAATAGTCACCCTAAGATATTTTGGAAATTCAAAATTCATAAATTAATGATTTTTACATATAAAATTGATATATTTATAAAATTATATTTTAAAAATATATGTTTCATCAAAAGGAATTCAATCATCCATGTAATGCAAGCTAACTCTGTGTTTTGTGTTGCATAAGTTTAAGATGGTGTTGTAGATAATTCAAAAAAAATTAGTTTTTATTGTTAAAAAATATGTTTTCTTCTTTTGGGAAATAAAAAATATCAAAATGATTCAATTTATTATACAAAAATAAATAACAAATCTTTAGGGTGTTACATTCGAGTCCCTTAAAATGAATTTCTCCCACGAAATTCATCAAGATTATAAAATTTTTAAAACATGGAGATTACAATCATAGAAACCCACATCTTAGAAATAAATAAAAAAACCTTCGTTAAAAATGGAAATTTGAGATCATAATGGTTAGCTAATGTAAAACATAACTAGGTTTCTACTTTGGAGAACATTTGTGGGATTTCAAAACATGGGCCTTTATAGAAAACATAAATATTAATATGGATTTATAAAGATCACTAATCAAAAGAAAGTGGGTGATTTATAGAATTTTAAGAATCACAATGTCGTGAACTGAAGAAACAGGAAATTGTTCATTGATATCATAAAAATTTATGATAATTGGGAAATATTTTATGTCAAGGAAATTTTCTTAAAGTTGAATAATTTTCATGAGAAGATATAATTAAATGGTTTTTGTATAATATCACCTGTTTTTGTAACTTGATCAAAATCCTCTTCATCTCGTAGTCCAAGAAAAGAAGGTGAGTATTTCATTCCTAAAGTATTAATAGATCTTAAGGTATAATGATAAGCCATTCCATCTATCTTTAGTTACCATAGCGTTAAAATTGTTAAACCAAGTTATCCAACAAGCATGAATACTTAAATTAAGAGATAATTATTAAATCTAAAAAATCTCATTTGAGGATTATCATAAAATATTACATAAATGGTTAAACTCATAACCCATCCAAAATATAAAAACATATAACATTATAATTTTTTTCACCAAATTATCATAACATTGATCCCCAATTTATCAAAATGAAGATCTTGGTTGTCCAATTCAAAACATGTGAATACCATCATCATATATTTCTTTTAAAAATGGTAATAACCAGAATTAACGTCAATATATTATGAAAATATTCATTCTTCTCTATTATATAAATTACTAGATATATTCCTTAAATAAAAGATATTGTAAGATTTATCTATGAAAATATAGTCCATTTTGTCAAAAAAAATCCATTATTAGTCCTCATGTAATAAATATTATCTGATCTACCTTATCTACCTCATCATATCATTATCCATATAAAATATTATTTTCTCATACTCAAGAACATGTTAAGGGTTAAATTTTATTAATTAAATCATATAAAAGAATCAAAATACATAAATAAATACTTCTACCAACAATATCTATATACACTATGACACATATAACGTAATTTATACACATCAATTATCTAAAATTATTTTTCAACCATTACACAACCTCCATCAACATATTACATAGTACATATTTTATGGAATATTAAATACAAATCATGAATTTATCTTCTATAACCTCAATTAAATCAGTCTTCTTACATTTAATGTGAATAATGATAGAAGAACATATCATACATTTCACATGTTGTTTGTGGTCTCCTAATCTTCAGCTGAATATCCAATACTCATAGAACCTTCCAAATTCACTTAATGAGATTTCCACTTAATAAATAAATTTTTATAGTCCCCATACATTCCATATCTAAAATGTTAAATGTTATATATTTTCCTTCTAGTTACCTCCATTGGATAAAAACAGAAACAATATTGTGGTAAACACTTATAATATATTAAAACTACGTAATCATAAAAAAATAATTTATATAGTATCTAAAACATGAAACCTATGTTTTTATTGATGTAACTTTATGTTTATCATATTATATTTATAGTCTTATTCTATTTAAATATTTCATGATGATTTGAATGCATTTTTTAAATTTCCAAATAATATTACTAGGTGTGCGGCATGGCTGCTGACCTACAACAGTTTTCAAGTGAGTCTAGATAAATAAGGTGTCTCCAAGTTGTCCATATTTACATCTGTGGTAGATCCAAATCCACATGTAGTATCCATACAATGATTTATTTCTATTAAACCACTTACAATATTCATTGAAAAAATTCTAGGACACTTTCCAAAACCTTAAATCTTCCTTGTACCTATCATTAGAGACATCCCAAAAAATATCCTTGAAAATATACCAAGGAAGGTCCCTATGGTTTTTTCCTATTAGTATCCAAAGGAAGAAAAAACCTATACATTGATACCAATTATAGCATCCTATTATTAACATACATGGATATTACATCATTTTTTACGAATTTTCAGCACATTATAAAAATACAAGACTGAGGATAAAAATAGTTAAGTGTATTTTGAAACATGATACAAAATATTCTATCTCAATGATAGATCATCATTATTTCCAACAACGGTCTTCCCCTTATAGAACATCTACTTAAAACTAGTCTTTAAAAACTGGGGAAATAAAATATAATAAAAGAGTGAGGTTAGATGCTCAGTACGGGTAAAAAAAGAGATGTATAAATATAACATGACAATAAGGGTATGAGAATATGATAATAACATTATATTATCATACCATATATGTAAAAGATGATATACATGAATCATGTCATAATAATTATTAGTTAATAAAACTTTAATCATAAGGTTTATAAATAATTTTAAATCAATCGTGAACTATATGATCATGTCATATAAGTCTCGAACCATCTTAAATATATAAAACCATTTCATGCTTCATGTATAAAACCCATGTCCATTAAAATAACAAATCTTGAAAGACTTCATTCCCATAGTGGACCAGGACACACTTGTTTCCCATTGTAGATCAGGACACACCTATTTCCCAATGTGGATCAGGACCCAACTATTTCCTAATGTGGATCAGGAGACACCTAGTCTCTAGTATTGAATAGGAAATACATGTTTCTCATTTTGGATTAGGACACAGATGTTCCCATTGCAGATTAATCACATCATGTTTATTCCCATCATTATTTCAAGAGATAAAAATCATTACCCAATGCACTGGAGGCAGATATAGGTCCCATATGTCTTATAACAAAATCATAAATATTTGAGACACAAAACATTCATCTTATCATGTTCCATAAAAAGATATCAGTATCATAAAAACATATCATATCCATTGAAATTAAAGAGGAATAAAAAACATTTAATCATATCATAACATTAAAATTAGATAGTTTTCATAAAAATTTCATCCTAGAATAACATATGAATGGAAGCATGTTTCGTAAAAAAATTTCATAGTATAACACATTAATGAGAAATGGGGTTGATAATCATCAAGACATAAAAACATAACATTCAAATAAATAATATTAATGTTATCCTTGTATCATATTCTTAGTATTGAATATTCTATAATGAAGAATGTCATCTTAAATATAGAAGGATTTTGAAATATCACATAAAAAATAAATTTTATTTGAAATTCACGTCTTAGAAAATATTACCTTTTAAAAATCATTTTCATTGAAATAACATTGAAAATAGATAATCAAATCATTAATTTTTTTTTAAAATTCTCCTGAGGAGAATATCCTTTAAACTTTTAAAAATACATTTCTAAATATAAAACCTTATGAAACATATTTTTCTTGAAAATCACATTGAAAAAATATAGTTCAATCTTCAAAAAAAAATTAAACCCTTTTTCCTTGAAAAAATATAAATTAAACATTAAATTTTTTTGAAAATATTTTCCTTGAAATCATATAAAATATTTCTGGACTAATTTTGAAAACTTTTACCTATAGATATTTTAAAAAAATTACAAACCTTTTTAAAACCATTTTATCTAAAAACACATCAAAAACTTATAGAAAAATTTAGAAAACCTTTTTAACCCTTTTTCTTAATTTAACTTTTAATACATATAATGGATTATTTGAAAACATTTTTATAAAACACATATATATGACCGAAAAGAAAAATAATTTCAGATTTTATTGATAAAAATTTCTAAAATATCTTAAGAACCCAAAATAGAAATATGGTACTAATACATGAAGATATAATTGAAATCTAGAGTATAATAAATTTCATGATTTCTCTTGAAATATGGATCATATTGTTTCATTAATGGATGAATATTCATAAAATATTCTATTAAACGAAGAGATATTCACAAGGAACTCTTACCACATAGTAACTTTAAATCATACTACCTTTGTAAGAAAATGACATTACATAAACCTCAAAATTTCATGAAAATAAGTTGATTTATGATATAAAATTTTTAAAGACATTATATAAACCTCATAGAAATATTTATATGCATTAAGTGACATGTAACTCTAATAATAAAATTAAGACAATATTACTTTACTGATATAGAAACATTTAAACTGTAAAACCCATGAAATAAATAACACAAAAGTAATTGGTAAATTTACATGAATTTATGTATAATAATCGTAGAATACATACAAGATCTTTACACATAACAAAAATAAGAAATATATGGTTAAGATGGCCTGTGTCTCATAGAAGAGAAAAGTGAGATGAGAAAATGTAAAGACCCGGAAATTTCAAGGAAAATTTTTTCTTAATTTTCTTTGAAATTTTACAAGAACTTGGTGTAGAGACCCGAAGCTTATCGTACATGGACATTACATTACATTTGTGGAATACTTAGTACATAACAAAAACACACACACAAGGACCGTAATAGTTTAGTGTCTTTGGAAACTCGGAACGTAAACTTCTAATTGTGGTGGAAGATCTTCAACATCTCCCATAAATATCTTCCTTTTTATACCTAAAACCTTTCTTTATATCCTGGGGAAATGAAAACATAGAAGGGTGAGCTCAAATGCTCAGTAAGGGTAAACAAAAGAAATATCAATCACATCATATACATAGGCACATAACTTTTGGAAATCTTAACCTGCAAAAGAGATCATAATTTCATAACATGGGGTAAATCATGGTAGTGAAATGTAATCACAATAATCATAAATTAAAACATGAAACTTTGTGGAATACACACATAATCATAGAGAATCATTTCTTGTTAGTCAAGACTCATTGCCAAGACTATCTTAGTGGACAAAGTCCCTTTCTGAATCGAGTAACACTCGTTTCAGTCCTGTTTCACTGAACCGGTATAACCTACCATTTCAGCCATGTCTATCTCATGAGATATAAAATCTTTACCCAATGCATTGGAGGGAGATATAGGTCCCACCCATCTCTTAATGAATCCTTTCTTATGTTTGCCACAAAATCATAAATCATACATTATTGCATAACCCATGTAATAAAAATGGGATTCTTGAAACATCGTGACATCATAAAACAATTCATATAAGATAAAGGAATTCATAAAAATATTTCCATCACAACATAATCAAATCCATTTAATAATAGGGATAAAAACAGAACCCTTTTATTATCGTAGATGGAAAATTATTTTGATAAAACACTTGAAATGAATTCTTGAGGAAAATATCCTTTCTTCTTTAAAAATATTTTTCCTTTCTTAACATGTCATAAAACTTTAAACTAAAAGAAGTTGATTAAAAATAAACTTGAAAACTTGTAAAGGAAGCGTCTTGGAAATAATGTTTTAAAAATCCATTCATGCCGTATAAGTTAAAAAAACATTCTTCGTACTTTTGTCGGAAAAGTCAAAAAGTACCTCGTACGGAAAAACGACAAAAGATTCCTTTCATATTCTTTACTAAAAACTCACCTAAGGGTAAAATTGGATTTAAACTATTGTAAGTGGATGGAAACAATATTACATATTGAGGGAACATGGATGTGGATGATAAAATACACCCCAGTAAATACTTACGAATAAACAATCTCGGATAAAAATGAGATTGTGATATTTCCCTTACCTTAGGTCCGACTTGCTTTGTAAGTGTCCGAACCTCCTGTATAATGATTTAAATCATGTTATTGACTTATTACAGAATCATATTCATTGTTATGATATCATATATGGTTCACTTATGACATTATATTACCCGTTCTTTTGTAAATTCCATGTTAAAGAAGCGTTTTGGGTAAAATCGTTTCATTTATCGTAGGTGTTTTGACTTGTTGTTCTTGACATCATTATTACTTATATCATGATTTACTTACTTCCAGAATATAAAATATGATTTATATATCATATATATTCAGTATATATATATATATAATAGGTAGATAAATAAAATGAAAAACACTGTTCATGGAGACGGTAGTCCGTACGTACGCATGAACGCTGTTTTCCTTTCCTTATTGTCTTGGAATGGAAGTAAGTAGATGACATACATATGTATATATATACATAAATCCAGTAGCTTTATAATGTCATATATTTCATTATTATTTCTTATATATACATTATAATCATTCTTAAATGGTTAACATGGAGAATGAATCTCATTGCGTCGTGGAGACGGTAGTCCGTACGTACGCACGAGCGATGATATCATTTCTATAAATATTGAATTGAATTGGAGTGGATTATACAATATATCAGAATCAATATGATGTTGTAATAAATATGTATAGTTATTCTTTACACCATTATACCCATCCATGTAAGGTGGTGGTGGAAAATAGATTACACCACGGCGTGGAGACGGTATTCCGTACGTACACACGCGCGGTGATTTCTTTTTCCGTAGGATGGATAGATGGTGAAATAGGGTTGTTTCATACTTATAATAACATATCATTATATCAGTGATACTGATGTTATTACTTCATAATGAAACAACCTAATAAGAAGAAGTGGAAGAAGAAATAAAGATGAAATAATTGGTAACGGTAATTACCTCTTCTTTGAAGTGCCTCTTTGAGACCTCCTCTTAGGGCACTAAAATTGGTCTTTGAGGAAGACCAGAACCTCTAGGATGTTGCTAGGGAAGTGGAGAAGAGATTTTGGCAGGGGTTGGCCGAGCTTGAGTGCTCAAATTGGTGTGCGGAGGAGGGGGAGGAGGTGTCCTTTTATAAGGGAGGAGAGGGGCACCTTAGGAATATCTCAAAATATTATTTTATATTAAAGTCAAAATCGGTTTATAATGGTTCCAAAGGGTCTTATTTCGAAGATAATGTGGGGAAGGGTCGAAATCCTATCAACCAATAGGATTTAGACAAGTTTGGGGTATTATTTTAACCTTATCAATTAGATTTAACTCTAAGTTAATTAATTTAACGTTTACCGTGTCTTTTTGTTTTCTTTCACTATATGGTTAATACACTTACTATAACATGCCAAACGAACCCCAAATTTTTTATTATTAATATATATATCCTTATCTAAGTCATTTGGCCGAACCTTAGATTTTTAGGAATAAAATAACAATTAATAATATAATATTTTATTTAAAAACTATTTTGTGTCAATTTTGACACTATTTGATATATGATTTTTGTGAAAGTCATAATAGAATTATATGTTCGATCCAAGTTGATTAAATAACCACTAATATATCATAGTAACCTAGAAAATTAGTGGAATTCATAAAAAGTCTCAAATTACATTTATTTTGGTGTTTATAACATCAATTATGTCAATATTTCATTAACAAGATAATTACTGCATCATCTTTGTGTCATAAATAAATTAATTTATTTGATGTCTAAAGATTACAAATAAAATACCATCATGTAGTAAATATTTTTAGCTTTCTAATGAATATTTACAATCGAATTTATCTTATGTATAAACCCATATTAAAAATGATTTACTTATTAAACTTTGATTTTAACTATTTTAACCCTTCTTTAAATAAATTAATAATAAATGTCCTAATCTAATCCCAAGTGGGCCTAAATGGTCATATTTTATTCATAAGGTTGTTTTTGGTCGAATTACACTTATCCAATAGAATTAGGACATGTGTTAGGGTAATATTAATATCATATTTACCCTTAGTTACCCTATTTACTATTAACTGCGGTAAAAAAAAGTAAAAAGTTATTATTCACCAAAAAATTATTTTCATCTCATTGAACCACATTTTAGTCCTTGATATTAACCGTGTCTCTCGGAGTTTCGAAATTCCATTCACAGAAGCGGTAAAATTAAGTTTTATGCAAAATTCAGTTTTTAACCTACCACTTAGTAGTTTCACTATTCATCAAAAATTGATGTTTTTCAGAACAATGCCAAAATTTCATCCCAAGCTATATTTCATATTCCGAATTCAAAAATGAAGTCTATTTTACCAAATTCATAACATAAAAGTTGCATTAATTAATTTTATAATTAAATCTCGCTGTTAAAACAAATAGCGTGTTTTTAAGAAACAATATCTATCAAAAGATTGACACTTGTTTATGTCTAGTTTAAATGTGAAATTACATCCAATGACCAACATTGTATTAAATTGTAAAAATATATTCTAAATATACTTTAAAACCACTCAAATTAATGATTTATCACTATTAATTATTTCGATTAAAAAAAAGTTGTTTTTATTTATAATTTAGTAATTTTCACTATTCATCAGAATATGAAAGTTATCCGAAAAATACCAAAATTTCACCTTAGGCTAAATTCGATACTCCGAATCCAAAAATAAAGTTCATTTTGAAAAATAAGATTTACTGGATTTCAAAAAGTGGTTATTACTATTCATAACGGCTAGTTTTAATAATATTTTTATAGCATATCGTTGTTTAGTGAAACTCAGTATTGCGTACTACACACGCTATCGAGGAAGGTCGTGATTGCGTGTAATGCAAGTCAAGTCAAGGACTTGTGTTGTGCAAGCTCCTTTTGGTGTAGCGTACAACACAAGACATTAATAAAATTAAAAAGAATATTTTTTTATAAAATCTTGGGCTATTACACGTGGTTTCTGACGGCGCCTGATTCCGAGGCCCGGTGTGCTTGGAATAATTTTTCCAAAGTCTAGCTCGGGTACGTTTAGTGAACGAACGAGCGGGAATTTATAACTTTTGAACCGGTGCTCGGAATCTAATTCTGAGGGCACCGATGAAACCGCAATGCCGTGAATTGCTTAGAAACACCTTTTCCGGAATTGCGTTTTCACGAGAGAGGTTGATAAAAATTGTGGACGATAGAATAAATTCTTTAACTACAATTTTTATTTTTCTCTAAGTGGATTTAAGCTTTGGGTGGAAGTTGGGTAACTACCCAACTTCCCATGGGAGGTTATGAGAGTGGTGGGGCCCACACGAACCCCACCCCTTCACATTCCTTAACTCACTCAACTCACATTTTAATTTGATAACTTATGTTTTGATAACTTATGATATTAATGACGTGTGTTTAATGTGAATGTTTGAATTTCAAACTCTTGAATTTCCAACCTTAAGTTGTGTTAATAAAATAAGTAAGGGACTTATTTTATTTTGGGTTGGAGGCTTGTTGCATGAGAGCTTTAGGAGAAAAGCTAAGGGAGACTTTATTTTCTTCATCTTCTTCGTCGAAGAACACGAAGAACGTGAAGAACACGAAGAACGTCGGATTACTGAGAGGTCGATGTCTCCTTCCGCAACGTCTCCTTCCGCGACGCCTCTTACCGCGATGTCGACGACGTCTTCTTTCGCGATGTCTCTTTCCGCGACGAATCCTTATTCGACGAACCTCCGTTCAAGCAATGTCGAGGTAAGGAATTTTTTTGTGAATATTAATGAACCCCATGTTACTTCCTTCTAAATCAAAGAACGCGGATCAACTAAACATCAAGTTGATCCGCGAAGAATATGTTGCGGGTTGGGAATTCTTGTTTGTGGGAAAACTGTAGGGGTTTATTTATTTATTTTGTTCGTGATTACTACTTTGACATTGTTCATGGAATATGACCAATTTCTATCGATTAACGTGAGGGGGTCGGACCGCACAAACCCAGCCGACCCTCCTCCCTTATCCATGTTATTGTTTCTAATGTGGTTGGAACGGGAATGGCGCGGTGCCGTCGCACCGCGCGGGATCGTGCGGCAAGTAATGTGCGGCGCCGTCGCGCCGCGCCGTGAAATTGAACCAAGTCGCGGTGCTGTCACGCCGCGCCAGAGAACCGCAAAAGCACCGTGGCCGGAGCGGGGCCGCGGTGAAGGGCTGCGGTGCCGGTGTCGGAGCAGGGAGGGGATCGGTCGACGTCGGTCCCGTGGCGGCAGAAACCGGCCAGCTAGGGCATCCCAGCCGGACGAGGGGAAAGCCGGGGGTTTAAACCCCCGGCCGACCAGCTGATCGGCCCCCATTAAGGGGGGTCGCGGTTACAAACCAGGGGGGCAGGCGCCCCCACTCCAAACGGCTCGGCCGTTTGGCCGAGCGCCTGACAACCGCTTTGGGCGCGCTGCGCCCAGGCCAGGCTAGGCCGCGCCCAAGCGGGCCAGACCCGGACCCGGATCGGGTCGACCCGGTTTGGGTCGACCCTGGGGTATCGGGCCGGGTCGGACCGGGCCCGAACCCCTTAATACGGAATCTTTTCCGGTCGAACGCCCATAACTTGTGCTACGGGACACCGATCGATGCACCGTCAGTTGCGATGCGATCCTTCGATCGAGACAAACGTTTCGGTATATTACACTCAAGGTTTCGGAATAATTTGGGTTTGGCCGGGTTGGTTCGTACACGAAACCAACCGGGCCCTCGGAGCGGAAACACTCATATCTTGAACTCCAGACGTCCGATTGACGTGCCGTCGACTTCGTTGAATTCCAATTGATGAGAAGGAACTTTTGGCATACTTTGCTTGAGTTTTGGATGCAGTTGGATATTGTTCGGGTTTGATTGCACCCAAAATCCAACAGGGCCCTTGGAACGGAAAAGCTGATATCTTTCAGACCGAACGTCTGTTTGACAAACCGTCGGCAGCATTGGTGATCACTTTGAGAAACGGTCCCTATGATTATACCCTATGAGAGTTCGGGGTACAGTTGAGATACGGTCGGGTTGGTTCTCTCACGAAACCAACTGGTCCCCTGGGACGAAAAGGCTAATAACTCACATACTGGGCGTCCGATTGACGCACCGTCTATTGCGTTCAGACCCCTATGACGAGGTGGTACTTTGAGATACTTCCACATGAGACTTTGAGACACTTGGATTATCGACCTGTAGCTCGTGGAATGGACCCTCCCAGAGACGAGTGTGCGGAGTACGGAGACTGTGTAGCGGACTGAGACCTGACGACTACTTGACCGACTCGACTTCGAGTGAGTCGACTAGCCCAGTGGACGGAGCACTACTTTGTTTGGGTGCAGACCTATGGCGAATGGAGCACTACCAGTGGGACAATGCAGACCCGCAGTACTCGTCCGGAAAGTACCTCTACAGTCTACTAGGGGGTGTGCACTACTGTGTTTGGGTGGCATACCCCGGCGGGAAGCACTACTGTGTTTGGGTGGCTGACCCGCGGTACTCGATAGGAGGAGTACCTCAGCAGTCTTAGGTTAGTGAGAAGTACCTCGGAGTCGGGACATGACCACTGTACACTCTAGAGACGGGGCTCTTCAGCAGTTATGGTTTCAATAATGAAAATCTTGGTTTGAGCTGACTCTATGACCTTTGAGTTACCTCTAGATTGATATGGGTCACTTGATAACTTAGGTATATGTATGGGCTTATACCTGGGTAGTGGTTATCCATTGATTTCATAATCTTTGTGTTTCCTTGTGATTGAGATGGATTACATGATAACATAGGTATATGTATGGGCATATACCTAAGTAGAGGTTATCTGTTGAAATCTTCCTTGTGGTTATCCTTCTTGGTTTTAGTGAGACCTTGAGGGTCTCGGGGTCCCTACTGAGTATCGTTATACTCACCCATGCACGGGCTATGCCCGCACCTCGTTGTGTTGGTTGAAGACGATGGGCAGTGCGGACGGAGGCCGAGTGTTCGAGGACTGGACGGTACCTGGAGGTGGACTTCACGACGAGTCAGTATCCAGAGGTGGACTTCACGGCGAAATGACACACGGAGGAGGTTGACGGGCGAGAGCGTTGTGAAGGCTATCTTTACCTACCCTTTAGGTAGGATCCGTGGTGGACGATCCTGGAGTTGCGCAATCTGTACCTACCCTTCATGTAGGATCCGAGGAGGATGACCTAGGAGCCTCTTCTGTTCTTCCAGCATTTGTCTTTTTCTGTTGTACTTTTGTTCAGTTGTAGTTGTACATTCATTTTGGTTTGTATTCTGGCACATTTACTTTTCAGAACTTCTCTTTGTACTTAGTGTTTTACTTCTGCTTGTACTCTGTGTTGTTTTGTTTACTTTTATAAAGGCAATGCCTTAAGAGTTATCGGGATTTACGCCTTTGGTGCTAGTCTCCAGCCCATGGCCTATGGAAGGCGGGCATGGGGTAGTCACGACACGGGTCCTGAGGACGGGTCGTGACAAATTGGTATCAGAGGAGTCAGTTCTACCGCAAAACTTATAACTCTGATACTTTTTCTTTCTGTGAAGCAATAGTTTTAAGAGTACCGAGTGCGGTTTTCAGTTCAGGAAGTCCAGTGTTGGTGCGGGCACCCAACGTATCCATACACCATGACCATGACAACTGATTTCCGACTTTGTGCACAAAAACACTGATTGTGTGTGTGTTTCCATATGTTTTTAAATGTCATCTCAAACCAGGTCAGCTCACTAGGTTTAATTGTTTGACCATGTCACGTTGTTTCTTCAGGATGCCTTTTCACGGATGACCAGCTAGAGCCCAGCGGGATGTGCGTACTGACAGCCTGCCGAGTGACGAGGCTTCGGTACAGGGACCTTTTGCAGTTGAGGCACCAGTGGAGGCACCAGCAGTACTACCATACGTTGGGCCACCGATTCCACCAGCCCCAGCAGTAGGCGATGCACTCCACTTGAGCGTGCTGCATGAGTTCCAGTGCCAGAGGACACCCAGGTTCTGGGGAGAGATGGACCCGCAGGAAGTTGAGGATTGGCTGGAGGCTGTGGTGAGAGTCTTCAGGCTAGTAGGGACACCTTCAAACTTCATGGTGATCTTTTCTACCAGCCTTCTTCATGCAGCAGCAGGCAGGTGGTGGATCCACTTGTTCCAGTTTTGCGATGGGATGACCTTCACATGGGAAGACATAAAGACCTTCTTCATGGTGGAGTTTGTGCCAGTAGCTCTACACCACGAGCATGTTCAGGAGCTGCTGCCTTTTCCGCTTGTTTTTCGATCAGTAGCCGAGTCATATATGGGCAGTAGACAGATGATGCAGAGGTCCAGGAAGACCAGACCAGCAGTTGGGTGATCTCGGGTTTTAGGATCGGTGGTACGGGGCACCCGGGGATGGGACAGAGCTAGGTGTGCCAGAAACAGATAGTGTTACTCATGCGGCAGGAAGGGTCACCTGGCACGTGACTGTCCAACCCCCCGCACTGTCGATCCGCAGGCGTTGGAGGGGCCACCGAGGCAGAAGCAGCGATGAGTTCTTGAGAAATAGTCGAGCAGTGGACAAGGTAGTAGAGCTCCGGGATTAGGTGGACAGGAGCGGAACTAGTGGATACCTCCCTTGTATTTCTAGTTCCATATTGATGTTGTATTCGTGTCTTTGTACTAAGAGCTGCAATAATAAAAAGGCACTTATCTTTTTGATGTTTACTTTCCTGTCCTTTTTTTTGGTTGATACTAAGAGGTCCCAGTTAAAAACTATTGACTTGACCCTCAATTTCGAGATTTCTACTAGAGGAGACCTAATGACCTCACACTGATGCCGACAGCGTGACTCGACCCTTAGAGGTGAGAGTGACGGTTGGATCTCTTGGTAGTTACGTCGAGGCCTTACGACGTCATCCATGGCATGAATGCATCATTCATGTCAGGATTGACTGTATTAGGAAATGGGCGTGGTTCATCCAGGGGATGAGACCGAGTTTCCCTTTTCAGCAAAGGAGAAATTTTAGCAGCTCTTTCAGATCGTAGGCAAAGAAGGTGCAGATCATACAGGAGCGGATGAAGACTGCACAGTGCTGTAAGAATCAGGAAACCGGTGCTAGTCTTATAGACTCGAGCGTGTTAAATGTTTCAAGAATAGGAAGCTTTAAGTAGAGATGAGTGTGTGAAACAGAAGATGTGGAGGTAGAGCTAGAAGATCAGCATGAGGTGGTGTACATCTTAACATGCTACAACCACCCGCCTTAGTTATCCCTGCTAGGCTCAGGGAGCTGTAGGGCGGAGGAAGAGTGCGGTTGCATGCTGTCAGGGAGTGTGACCCAATGGATCTAAAATGATTCAAGGGACAGTCTGTGTCCACTACTAGCTGTTGTAGTAACGGACGTCCATATGAATCATTCCTTGCTTTCACAAATCTTGTTCCAGACCTAGAGTTTCCGGTAAGCCGTGGACTTGACCCTCATGTCTGGAGATACCTTGGGAGGATACTCGATAATCACACTTACGCTGACGATGTGGTAAGACCCTCGAGGTGAGAGTTTCGATTGGAATCACTTGGTGGAAGCGTCGAGGCCTTACGATGTTAGTTTGAGTATGGAATGGGAAATAACTATTCATACTCAAATTGTTGTTTTACGCAAACGTCGGGATGAGTTTTCCTTGGTCAGCAAAAAGGAAACCCCAGGAAGCACAGGATAAACTCTTGCATAGGAGGGTGCAACTGATCACTCTTGAGTCGGTCAAACTTACCCTCGTGGCAGCAGTAGTTTGAGTTTCAGTTCTAACAGGAATTGGAGACCTCTAGAGTTCGAGGATGATGATGAAGTCCTTATATGGGTCTCACCTCGACGAGGTTTACGGAGATGTGGCCAAGGTGAAAAGTTATCTCCGAGGTTCAACGGACCTTTCTAGGTCCTCAG
This sequence comes from Viscum album, assembly GCA_963277665.1. Lineage (NCBI taxonomy): Eukaryota > Viridiplantae > Streptophyta > Magnoliopsida > Santalales > Viscaceae > Viscum > Viscum album. The sequence continues at coordinate 900,235,637 of OY728162.1, read as the reverse complement.
CTGGGTAGGCGAGGTGGTTTACCGCTTGACCCATCCACCTCAGTTGCACCAGGGGCACGATGTTTTCCAAGTATCTCAACTGAGGAGATATGTGCTTGACCCTTCACATATCATCGACCATGAGGAGCACGACGATGGCGATGGGGTTACTTCCACGGAGGTTCCAGCGGGGATCGACGATCGACAGGAATGAATCCTACGAGGATGGTAGATTCGTCAGGTGCGCTTTCTTTGGCAGTATGGGAATCTCCAAGTAAGCACATGGGAGCGGAAGGCTCAGATGCGTTCTCAATACCGCTTTTGTGACCTTAGTTTGTGTTGAAGCTTTATGGGGACGTAAAGCCCTGAGGTGGGTGTATTGTAAAGACCCGGAAATTTCAAGGAAAATTTGTTCTTAATTTTCTTTGGAATTTTACATGAACGTAGTTTCTGACGGTGCCTGATTCCGAGGCCCGGTGTGCCCAGAATCATTTTTCTGAAGATTAGCTCGGGTACGTTCAGTGAACAAACGAGCGGGAATTTCTAACTTTTGAACCGGTGCTCGGAATCGAATTCTGAGGGCACCGATGAAACCGCAACGCCAGTAATTTCTTAGAAACACCTTTTCCGGAATTGCGTTTTCACGAGAGAGGTTGATAAAAATTGTGGAAGATAAAATAAATTTTTTAATTAGAATTTTTATTTTTCTCTAAGTGGATTTAAGCATTGGGTGGAAGTTGGGTAACTACCCAACTTCCCATGGGAGGTTATGAGAGTGGTGTGGCCCACACGAACCCCACCCCTTCACATTCCTTAACTCCCTCAACTCAAATTTTAATTTGATAACTTAAGTTTTGATAAATTATGATATTAATGAAGTGTGTTTAATGTGAGTGTTTGAATTTCAAACTCTTGAATTTCAAACCTTAAGTTGTGTTAATGAAATAAGTAAGGGATTTATTTTATTTTGTGTCGGAGGCTTGTTGCTTGAGAGCTTTGGGAGAAAAGCTAAGGGAGACTTGAGTTTCTTCATCTTCTTCGTCGAAGAACATGAAGAACGCAAAGAACGCGAAGAACGTCGGATTCCTCGGAGGTCGACGTCTCCTTTCGCGACGTCTCCTTCCATGACGTCTCCTTCTGCGACACCTCTTACCACGACGCCAATGACGTCTTCTTTCGCGACATCTCTTTCCGCGACGAATCCACGTTCGACGAACCTCCGTTCAAGCAACGTCGAGGTAGGTAATTGTTTTGTGAATATTAATGAACCCCATGTTACTTCCTTTTAAATCAAAGAATGCAGATCAACTAAACATCAAGTTGATCTGTGAAGAATATGTTGCAGGATGGGAATTCTTGTTTGCAGGAAAACTGTAGGGGTTTAATTATTTATTTTTTTCTTGATTACTACTTTGACATTCTACAAGGAATATGACCAATTGCTATCGATTAATGAGAGGGGGCCAGACCGCACAAACACGGCTGACCCTCCTCCCTAATCCATGTTATTGTTTCTAATGTGGTTGGAACGGGAATGGCGCGGTGCCGTCGTACCGCGCGGGATCGTGCGGAAAGTTATGTGTCGCGCCGTCACGCCACGCCGTGAAATTGAACCAAGTCACAGAGCCGTCGCGCCACGCCGGAGAACTGCAAAAGCACCACGTCCGGAGTGGGGTCATGGCGAAGGGGTGTGGTGCCGTCGCGCGGCACAGGATGAATGAAGGCCGCAGCCGGTACCGGGCCACGGCGGAGCGTGGGAACCGGCGGCTGGAAACGGGCCGCCGGTGTCGGAGCAGGGAGGGGATCGGTCGTCACCGGTCTCATGGCGGCGGAAAATGGCCGGCCGGGGCGGGCTGGCCCAACGAGGGGAAATCTAGGGGTTTAAACCCCCGGCCGGCCAGCTGAGCGGCCCCCATTAAGGGGGTCCGTGGTTACAAACCAGGGGGCAGGCTCCCCCCACTCCAAACGGCTCGACAGTTTGGCCGAGCGCCTGACTAACGCGCTGGGCGCGCTGCGCCCAGGCCGGGCCGAGCCACGCCGGCTGGGTCGGACCACACCCAAGCAGGCCGGACCCGAACCCGGATCGGGTCGACCCTGGGGTATCGGGCCGGGTCGGACCGGGCCCGAACCCCTTAATACCAAATCATTTCTGGTTGGATGCCCATATCATGTGCTACGGGCCTCCGATCGATGCACCGTCAGTTGAGATGCGATACTTGGATCGAGACAGTTGTTTCGGTATATCACACTCAAGGTTTTGGAATACTTTGGTTTCGGCCGGGTTGGTTCGTACACGAAACCAACCGGGCCCTCGAAGCGGAAACGCTCATATCTTGAGCTCCGGACGTCCGATTGACGTGCCGTCGACTTCGTTGAATTCTTCTTGATGAGATGGAACATTTGGCATACTTCTCTTGAGTTTTGGATGCAGTTGGATTGTGGTCGGGTTGGATTGCACCCGAAATCCAACCGGGCCCTTGGAACGGAAAAGCTGATATCTTTCAGACTAGAAGTCCGTTTGACGAACCGTCAGCGGCATTGGTGATCACGTTGAGAAATGGTCCCTATGAGTATACATTATGAGAGTTCGGGGTACAGTTGAGATACGTCCGGGTTGGTTCACTCACGAAACCAACAGGGCCCCTGGGACGAAAAGGCTAATAACTCACAGATCGGGCGTCTGATTGACGCGCCGTCTGTTTCTTTGAGACCCCTATGACGAGGCGGTCCTTTGAGATACTTCTTCGTGGGACTTTGATATAAATGGAGTATCGACCTGTAGCTCGTGGAGCGGACCCTCCCAGATACGAGCGTGCGGAGTACGGAGACCATGTAGCCAACTGAGACCTGACGACTGCTTGACCGACTCGACTTGGAGTGAGTCGACTAGACCAGTGGATGGAGCACTACTTTGTTTGGTTGCAGAACTATGTTGGACGGAGCACTACCTGTGTGATAGTGCAGACCCACGGTACTCGTCCGGAGAGTACCTCTGCAGGCTACTAGGGGGTGTGCACTACTGTGTTTGGGTGGCATACCCCGGCGGGAAGCACTACTGTGTTTGGGTGGCTGACCTACGGTACTCGACAGGAGGAGTACCTCAGCAGTCTTAGGTTAGTGAGAAGTACCTCGAAGTCGTGACAGGACCACTTTACACTCTAGAGACGGGGCTCTTCAGTAGTTACGGTTTTGATAATGAAAATCCTGGTTTGAGTTGAGTCTATGACCTTTGTGTTACCTCTTGATTGAGATGGTTCACTTGATAACATAGGTATATGTATGGGCGTATACCTGGGTAGTGGTTATCCGTTGATTTCATAATATTTGTGTTTCCACATTATTCAGATGGATTACTTGATAACTTAGGTATATGTATGGGCATATACCTAAGTAGAGGTTATCTATTGAGATATTCCTTGTGGTTATCCTTGTTGGTTTTAGTGAGACCTTGAGGGTCTCGGGGTCCCTACTGAGTATCGTTATACTCACCCCTGCACGGGCTATGCCCGCACCTCATTGTGTTGGTTGCAGATGACGGGCAGTGCTGACGGAGGCCGAGTGTTCGAGGACTGGACGGTACCCGGAGGTGGACTACACGACGAGTCAGTATCTGGAGGTGGAATTCATGGTGAGACGACACACGGAGGAGGTTAACGGGCGTGAGCGTTGTGGAGGCTATCTGTACCTACCCTTCTGGTAGGATCTATGGTGGACGATCCAGGAGCTGCACCATTTGTACCTACCCTTCAGGTAGGATCCGAGGAGGACGACCGAGGAGCCGCTTCCATTCTTCCAGCTGTTGTCTTTTTCTGTTGTACTTTTTTTCAGATGTAGTTGTACTTTCAGTTGGGTTTGTATTCTGGCCCATTTACTTTTCAGGACTTCTCTTTGTACTTAGTGTTTTACTTCCGCTTGTACTCTGTGGTGTTTTATTTACTTTTATAAAGGAAATGTCTTCCCAGTTATCGGGATTTATGCTTTTGGTGCTAGTCGCCAGCCCCTGGCCTATGGAAGGCGGGCTTGGGGTAGTCATGGCACGGGCCCCGAGGACGGGTCGTGACAGAATACTCTTACCTTAATTCTTGAATTTCATAATGCAAAATCAATCCTCTTGTATAATAAATATTATATTACTATACATGTAACATAGAAACAAAATTCCATATATCATAATATGTATGATTCACATGAGTATTTATATGACCTATTTATTATCAATTCCATGTTAAAGCAACGTTTCAGATAATAATCGCTTTGTTTATCATATGTGTTTTGATTTGTTATTATTGATCCTCCTACTTGTATCATGATTTAATTAATTCTAGATTGTGAAAGATGGTATATAAATCATATTTATTCATTATATATATATAAATATATATTTATAATAATAAAGGAATGATATATATATAAAATGGACTACACCATTGATTAAGATGATAGGCTGTACGCATGCATGAATGTTGTTACCATTTTCTTCTCATATTAGAGGAAAGGTAAATGAAATATATTTATATATATAATATTAGTAAACAATAATTATTAAATTATATATATCATAATTACCCTACAATAATATTTAATACATTCCATGTAACGTTTGAATGAATCACATTGGTTTGATGTGGCGATAGTCCACACTTCCACAAAAAAAGTAATAGTATTTACATAAACTGTAATTGATGAAATTATATATTATATAATATTTATTGACAAAATAAATCACAAATATCAAAAATATCATATAATAACTGATTTTATATCATAATTATTAACTATTAGAGATTTTATTGAAAAAACGACCTGCATCATTTTGTGAGGATGTATTTTTTCATGTAGAAGAATGGTAAGTTCGTTACCCATTGGATGGAAGTATTTAAAAGTGTAGTTAAAAACATTTTAATAAAAATATATCATTATATTTAGGATTTTGTGGTTATTATATATGAATCTAATTATTATAAATGATGGGGTAGAGGATCAATTGAAACATAAATAAACATTGTAGATTTATTCATTTTTTCAGGTAACACATTTTGGTTTTCACCAAAATGATTCCTTGGTAATCATTAATCCCATTGTGAGGATTCTATGATTAGGGTAGGGATGTTGGGAGACTATTTGGGTAGTTTTTGAATGAGACAAAGTGTCATGATTGGTTTGATGATGTGAAAGATTGAATACATTTTTATAATGGAAGCGAAGAGGTATTCTTGTACTTACCAAAAGTTATTCCCTAATGGGAGGTCTAAATTATCTCATCTTCCTGAAAAATTGATAAATATATGATTATTGGATAATTATGGTATGAGAAAACTACATAAAAAAATTAAGTTCATTTTTATAAATTTTTCCTTTAACTTGGATGTTTCCCAATTTTTTCATTTTGGATTTTATTAATGTAGATAGTTTTTGTAATCAGAAATGTGACTAATACAACTAAATTAAATTGAGATATATTAGAAACTATATCACCACTTAATTTTATATATGATATATATATTATTCAAAATTTAAAATTTATATGTGTTAGAAATTATTTTTAAAACAAGCGCATGTAATGTGAAACCATTGTACTTTAACCTGAACTATATTAAAAATGTTTTTCTATATATGGGTAAATATGTTAATTATAAAAGATAAATTTCCCCATTAATGGAACATATTTTATATTTATTAATAGTTAAAAATCACTTATAATATTATATTATTTTTATTAATTTTAAAACATTTAATAAAATCAAAATTATTTTAAAATACCATTAATTTTAATTTTAATATTATTTATATAATTATAATCTATACATACCTAATAATTATTTTAATTAAAAACTATTTTATTTTAACATGATATATTTATATATTAATTAATCTAACAACAAAATTCATTAAAGATTCATTAATTTTAATGTTTTTAGCATCATATATCATAGTTAATTATTAACTAAATTATCCATGTGTTAGTGTTTCATAGCATTTAATGTTAATAAATAATCACTAATTATTATAGTTAAATTATCTTAATAAAAATAACTCATTTAAAGTTTAAAAAAAATTATAATCCAAACTATATATCTTCTTCCATATTCTAAATCCTTATAAACAATAAAGGCATGGATGGTTCCTTTGTGTTTTTTTCCATATATATCTTATTATATGGGTCTCCATCATTTACATGTGTCCAAATAAATCATAAAATTATAGAAATGTGGTGAAATGGTTAAACTATAAGAAAAATAAATAATTTGGACAACTATGTAGGTCATTTTGTCTCTTAAAATTAATGTTTATTCCCATGTGAAGCTTAATTTTACATTCATTAATATAATTAATTTTAATTAATATTACGAGTATATTTGGTCAAATTTAGGTTTATCATATTAAAAATTAAATATTATATGAATCACAGCCATGTATGTTAGTTTTTAAAAATTCAATTAACAAAATTCGAGAAATAATGTTTATTGAAAATCCTGTAGACATGGTGATAAACCTCGTTTTTTAAGTGAAAATGATCAAATGTTCACTAAGTGTGTTTATCTAAATTAAATATAAAAATTATTCCAATGAGATAAATTTGATTAATAGATATATTTTTTTATTGTGACATTAAAACCTCTTTAAAATATAATTTAACATTAATAATAATTGAAATGAACAGGAAGTATTCAACTAAAACGCAGTATATTTCACTATTTGTCTAAAAAATGAAACCTCTCAGATAAGTACCAAAACAACTAAAAAAATAGTTTTGAAATTATGAATTAAAAAAATGATTTTTTTCATTATTTTGAAAAATGATGTTTAATTATGTTACAGAATTTATTTTTAAAATTTGTGTTCCATCACAGGTGGTAAAACTCTGATATTCATTTAACAAAATCTAAATAAATGGTGTGTGTTTCATAAGTATAACAATGTGTTTCATATAAATAAATCCTAAAATATTTATAAAAAAATATATTTAGTGTTTTTTTAATTAAAACTATGAAAAATATTAAATTAATTTGAAGAAAATCACAAAAACTCAGGGTGTTATTTTTTTCTTCTTGAAAAAGATATTTAAGGGATTTATAGTCTAGCTTTCCTATTTCATATAAAATTGATAGATAATATGGAATATAATTACAAGTCTAGATCCAAAATTATTCATAGCTGAGATATATCTTGACAAATGGGTCCATTTTTAATCTTAAAATAGACTGAATATTAAATGTGGTAAAACTTTCTCCACTTCTAGAAGGCCAATTCACCAACACATTTCTATATAATATAAAAAAATCTAAATCAATAACCCTAAAATATTTTAGACCATATAAAAAATGTGTTCTAGGTATTCCTCTATCATGAAATATTTTATCTATTAATTATTTTCTTTTATTCCTAACTATTTCTTATTTATATTGAGTCTATATCATATATTGTTAAAGTTTATCATCAATTGAAGCATCATCCTTAACTTCTTACATACTCTCCACATCAATATATTCATATTTTTCAACAAAATTATTTTTTTGTTGTTATTAAACATCCCTTTCCCATCACCAACCCCCCATATCTACTCCCCACATTGGATGTCAAATAATTCTCTACCCATGTCAAAGAATGGAATTTGAAAAATAATATAGCATTATACTCATCCATGTCAATAACAAGTATAAATACTACGAAGTATAAATTTTTTAAAATGACAATTAGAAAATTACAAAATCTTCACAGTGTTCTTATAAATGTTTCGTGTAGTTTAATAATAACTTGAGTGGGCATAATCTCTTCCTTTACTAATATATGAAATTTATTGTATGGAATGATGATGACAAAAACTATAATATGAATTAAATAATCTATAAAATTTATGGACTCAAAATTAAAATTAATATTCAAGATACCTTGATATTTTTTTATTCGATAGACACCTCAACACTATAATTGAGTTACCCCTATAAATTTTTATTAAAAGAAAATTTTCATGTTAACTATTGTTTCATAAAAACCATTTCATTAATTTAGAATAAATGTGCATATTATATAAAGAATGAATTAAGAAAATATTGATATGATGTTGTTTAATCATTTTAATAAACATTCCATGTTTTTTATCTAATTTACTTTTCGAAAATCTCTTTGAGAATAGTAACCATTTTTAGACAGGTTTTTCCACTGTATTTCACTTATTTGTTAATTTATTTATTCTTATCCAACCTATTTTACTCTTCGTTTTTTTCATTTTATATGTTCTTCAATTTGGAGTTTTTATTATCCTCCACAGATTCAACTACTTTTTTACACATTATAGAGTTGTAACCATTAGTTTCTTATAAGGTGTGACTTATAACTTTCATATTAGTTCCCTTGTTAGACTCCCTCAATGTTCATCATCTAGTTGATTTGTTTTAAAAGATATATTTAATTATATAGATTTTTAATCTCTAGATTGTTCCTTATGTTCCTTAATTTCATCATTGGCTATGGAATTAATTATATCTAATGTCCTCACTAATGAATGATTTTGTATTCTGAGTGAGAGACCTTAATGTTATTGTTAGTGAAATACTTATGGACATTATTTATATCCTTGACCTTGTTCATGTTATCCTTGATTTTATTTATGAAATGAAATCTATAATTGAGAATTGTTTTTTACAAAACTATAAAATCATAATTAAGGACATCAAAACAAACATTAGGGTTTTATAGGCCCATCATTGTGTCTAATTTAATTGAAATGGAATATATTTATGTGACAATCCATTTGTGATTCAACTAGTGTATTCCTATCTTCTATGCTTCCATTCTTTACGATCAGAAATTATTACTTTTAGTTTCATGATGCAACTCATAGATCTCCTCTGTTGACTACCACATTAGTGATCCTCTAGTGGAAACACAAAAAATCGATTGATTCCCCTATGAAATGAATTTATGAAACTCTATAATTAATATCCAAATTCTAATTCTTGGGCTTGGACAATATTTTAAAAATTGTTTACATAATTCCCATGACTGTAAAATGATTCATCATTTTTTTAACTGAATTCAGAATGATCATAAATCTGTCCATGATCATATATGGAGGGAAATGTGAGTAAAAACATCCATACAATATCCTCTATAGTAGAAAGTTTGTATGGATGTAGAGTTTTATTCCACTCGCATTCTTTGTCTTTAAGTGATATTTAATATAAAAATTGTCTATTGAAATTTATATTCAAATTTTAAATTAAAATGTGTAACAAAATAATAGAAAACTACCTTGGGGGAAATCACTGTCTTCATAAAATGGCATGGAAAAAAATTCACTTTGAAATATTTTTTCTTACAACCATATTGATCAAAATAGAATTTTTAGAAGCTATAATTGTATTTTTCATGGTTTTTTCTCTAGGATTAAGCTTAAATTGTACTCTATTAGGGACATAAAGTCCTAATTTTATTATTTTATTCCCTTAGTCACATGAAGTCAAACTCTTTACATTTGTTTTTCTTCCTTGATTTTCAAATACATTTCAATAATATTCACTATGTAGAGACCATACAAAATATACTCTACCATTTATTTCTTACATGAAAATATTGTATGGATGAAATATGTTCAAAATATATTAATGTATGTAAACCATGTTAATAATATATAAGTAAAAAAAGGAAACTAATTTATTTATTAAATAATCAAATAACCCAAATAATATATCCACAAAAATATAACATGAAATTTGTTATGATTGAATGAGTTTTTTTATCCTACCTCGTTATCATATTTTGAAATTTTTTGAAATATAATACTATATAGAACTACTTACTATTAAATATATTAATTATAATTTTCTAGTGTGAAATCCATATAGTATGTTGATAATTACATTGGGGAATTGTACTGATTTATTGATATTAATAAAAAATTATGTTTTTGGAAATCATTTTTTAATACTTTCCATGATTACATATTTTAGTATTGTGTTATGGAAAAGTTAATTGACTCTTTGATTAATTAAACATGATTGTTTTTGGAGACAAAACTTAGGGATTCCTTTATCGTGGAACTAATTATATAAGTTAGTAACATCAAATTTAATATGGTTAAATAATCAGTGTTATTAATGGGTTAGGTGACTAGATACCATATTTATTAAAAATTCTTTGGAAGAATATAGTTTTCATGTGAAATGTATGTTACTAACTTATGTATTAAAAATACTACCGAAATTTCAAATGGAAATTTCTAGGAAATGAGATCAGGGTAAAGGAATAACAAATCCATTGAGATTAAAAAATCTATGCATGTACTAATCATAAAAGAATAATTCACCATATTGTTTTATAATTATTTATAAGAAGAAAATTTCTTTCTCATGTTTTGTTTTTTGTTCTTGAAAATATTTAGAAATAGTATTAAATTTATCTCAGTATATGTATTCATACAATATTCATAAATTTTTTTGGTTTCTATTTGTTTTTAATAGGGAAATTATAATTTAAAACATTAAAAATTATATTCTTATAATTGAATAATTAATGGGGAGAAATAATCAACAACATTATTTGGAAATCTTTTTCATTTTCATCTTATGAGATTTTAATTTCTCTAAATGCTTAATTTTCACACAAAGATATTTTACTTTTTTATATTTCATAAATTACTATTATGTATTATTACCCTTAAACTAAACACATTTATTATTTGAAAAATTAATTGATTGATTCCAATTTTACCAAACTTTTATATTTTGATGACTTCCCTTGTATTTACTCATTCGTTATTAAAAATCCCTAAAATAAAATTAATTATTCCCTTATATTAATTATCATTTAATTAGTCATTAATATCTAAATTATGGTAATAATGTTATTTATCATAAAATATTTTAAATTTGTATATGGTTTTGAATATTTTTTATCTCTCTATCCTGATCTTCCTCTTAATAGAAGGAGTGTTTCTAATTATATAAACCACAAAATTTTTATTTAGAATATCTAAAAAAATCATTTATATCATTGATATAAGAATTTGTTTTTATAAAATCTATATATAAAATTTTTCATTCATCTCCTTTCAATTTTTTACTCTTACTATTTCATTAGAAAACATATCATGTTGTTAAAAATCTCATTCACACTTGTTAAGAAACCATAAATTGTTTCTTCATCAGCCACTCTCAAAACATTATGTAAATTTCTATAGATCCAAAGAAATGTTTTTTTTCAATTCATAGTTTTCTTAAATGATAATCTCGTGGTTTTAAAAAAATTATATAGTTGTATTCACTCATATAATATTGGTATAGAAATTTTTTAATAGGGATATTGGGGTTGAATTTTATTCCATTCCATCAAAATCCTGGTTCTTTTTATCAGCACAGTCAAGGGAGAATCTTACAAAATTGGTGCAAAACCTATATTGGAAGCCTGATTAACCTCATAGATAAGTGAAATAATCCAAGAAATCATAAAACCATTTCTATCTATTATAATTAGTAATTAAATATTTAATATTCCTATACCATAAAAAAATAATAAGTCTTCATCAGTTTTTTAGCAAATATAGTATGTTTCATAAGGATCCATCATGTCTATAATACCACAATAATATCATAGGTACTTGATCATGCAACATGTATAAGGAAGATATTGATTAGTGTTGAATTTTATAAATTAAAAAAATCAAATGAAATCTAAATCTGTTATTTTTAAGACCACAATCCTTGAAATAAGTCAATATCACTATCGCATATATGAAATTGAATTTAAATATAAAGTTAGAAGAACTATGTATTCTTATAATACTCTCCCCTACTAGGGGTTACTATACTCTATCATCTTTTGGGTTTATTGTATGGAATATATATAATATTGTTATCATTAAGAGGTTAAAAATAGAAATTTATTATTCTTGATATATGTTGTTGTTTACAAACATAAAATGATTCTAGAAATTTTTTTATTCTAGTTCTATATAATTTATAATGATACTTTTTTTAAAAAAATTAAAAATATCCCGAAAATATGGATTCCTCAACAGAAATCTTCTTTAAGAACATTTATTTGAAAAACATGTTTTAGAAGCATTAGAATGTGGGTATTAATCACTCAGATCGATTGATTATCTAATTAGACATTATATATATCATTTTTTCACTCATACAAATATATATGTTTTTGTCGGATCCCATGATACATTTTCCATTATTTAAACATGTAAAATCTATTTTTACACAATTAAATTTTCACCCCATCAATTGGATGAAAATTAATCTTAAAAATACTCTATTACTTGATCTTTATTAGTATAGTCGAAGACATCATATTTAAATATCTTGAATTTTTGTGAAAATTTAATATCAACATATTTTATATAGTTATCCATAATTTTAGTTTAATTATTTTTTCAAACCACTAAAGACTCAATATCTTCATCCAATGTTTAAATGACCACATTCAAGTATATAATCATGGTTTTAAGATTATTTTCATTTTATAATCCCTCTTAATTCCTTTAAAAAATATGTTTTGTGTCCCTAAGAAGTCATTTAGCATCTGAATTACTATTCATTAGAGTAAAAAACAACATTTTTTGATGGATAATATTTATTCCCCGAGGGAAACAATAATATCTTAGGTGAGATTGGAAAATATCTTACAGATCCCTTAAAAATATATGTTAGTCTTAAATATCCTTAGATTTACCATTATATATCTTAAAGTTTATAATTTTGTTGTAGAGACTACATTATATTAATCATTAAAACCGGTAACATATAATTATTTATGATATTAATTTTTATGACATAATATAAAATTGATCTTATTAGTCACCCATTAGATATCATTTATCCTGAAATAAGTAAAAAATTTACTAATATAAATTCAAATTTAAATTATAAATATAAACCTAGAGATATTACTTAGTCCTTTTATATATTTCTATAAACACTAAGACATTATTTATAAAGTACATACTTCATAATTTCAACTTAATACATTGTTATGTAATCTCCATAATTCTTAAAGAGAAAGAATAATGTTTTCAAAATCATCCAATAATTGGGAAGGATTTTTATGATATTGAATAAAAAATACACCATTTAAAAAACCATTACATCCATAGTAAATATTTTTATAAAATAATTTCAATAATTCTTATGAAAATGGGTTGTAAAGATTTTTTGATTTATTGATATACAATACAATTTATCAGTCTATGTTAAAATATTTCATGATTCCATAACTATTAATAAATGTTTATGTAAATGTTACTTTATCACATTAATCAATGTAGATGAAAATAAAAAATTGGAATGATTGAATGGATAGATATGATTAATATAAAGTTAAAGGAATATTTTACATAATTAATGGTTTGAATAGATACCATTATTCATTCCTAGGAATAAACACTTTTTGGAAAGGGATTTTTTTACATATAATGTAGTTTTTCAGTAGAGTATTCATAAAAATTAAAAACAATATTTTTTCAATGAATCACATAACATTAGGGTGTTTAATTTCATGTGCATATCATATTCTGATGATATATTTAATATTAAATTTCTTAATTTTATTTATAAAAATGTGTTTTGAAAAAAATCATTGTTGAATGTTTTCTTAAAGGAGTAACTATAAAATATATTGATATGATAATAATTTAGAAATAGACAAAGGTATTTATGTCCAATTCTGATGAACCTAAATGATATTTATAGTTATAAATATTGATATTATTATTTCATTAATGTATTTATTAGTTATATATTTCTACCATTATTTAATTAATGTATCATTATATTTATATATTTAATACTATAAAATGAGAGTGAAAATGTATGAAAAAATAGGAATCTAATTATAATGATATATTATTAATGGATATATAATTTAATATGTTTTCTAATTACTATATAAATATCAATCAACCCATTACTCATATGAAACCCTAAAATTTTATATATGAGATGCATCAACTATAAAGTATTTTGAATATTGTAAATTGTGTATATATATATATAATAGAATATTTATTTATATTTTATGAAAACTAATGGCTCCTCCATATTATCTACAATCAAACAAATCCTTCATTACTAACCCAAGTATTCTACAAAATTAACATAGAACTAAATATATCCCTACATTTAAGTCAATCATTGATAATTTTATTTCACTATTGATTTCCCCGGAGAATATATCAATGATTCATCACTGATGAATCAAACATTGGTGGATTGAATCATAAATAGTCACCACGCATTTGACTCTATCAATTGGTTTGTGTTAAATTCATGGGGACTATATTAATGATTGATTATAATAAACATACTCTCTCCATATTCCCATGTCCTATTTTTTATTGAAGGTGATATGATATCAGCATAGGTGAATTCATTATGGGATAGAATGATATTTTGTTTCTACATTTTTCTTTGTATGTTTGGTTTCCACATAAAACATGAACTCCCTTCATTATGAATTGGATCTACTCCCTTTTATTTCCTCTCCCATTTTATAATTTGAGTAGATGATTGGTAATATGGAGAGAATGTTTTAGTGTTTAGAAAATCAAACCCAAAAACATTGTCACTAAGACACTCCTTGAGTCAATGCTGATGTTGATATTTAAATGAAATCATTAGGACTAATATATGGTGAGATTAAAGTGGGAAATTTGTGGAAGAAACAAGTTAACTAGGATTCATTGGTCCCCTTTTGTTCATAATATTGGTTTCTGGGAAATGATTCTTCCAAATTAGAGCATTGGGAGAATGTTCATCCTCATACAAGTCTCTTAGTATGTTACTATAGTAATGAAGAAAATTCAAATGTTGTTTCACATTTGAAAGCAGTGTCACCATAGAAACAAGAACCAAGGGTGGAGATATTTTTACTAGTTTGAGGCATGACTAAAATGGTTTTGAGAAGAATGTGAATGTCATGGGAGTTGTTAGGAAGAGCACTTCAAATGTTATAATATCATAAGTACATACACTAACATTTTTAAATTAGTTAATATGGAAGGAGATAAATGATGGATCTCATCTGTACATTGCCTCTGGAATGGGGGATGAATTAAATCAACTACATTCAAAATAAAAGCATCCTTCATCATTCTAGGATATTTGTTATTTTACTTCTGGAGATTTTAAAATGATGAAGTAATCTGATTTAGAGGATCGCCATCCTCGATCCACCTCCAAATCATTTCCATATCCTAAAATCTTAATTTGGAGGATGATATTAATTATTATAGGAGATGTACATTCAATACTATATGGAAAGGATGCTTCTCCAATTTAAAGACCCACGTACAAATATAGATAGGTGAAAATGAAAAATACTCCCAATCAATATCGAAATATGATAAGGATCAAAAATTGATAATTTTTTTATTATGGCTTAAGGAATGGAATAAAATTAATATCTAAATATGTTAACATTCACCTAATTAATAGTAAATAAATATAAAATGTAATGATAATAAAAATCTATTGTATCTAATAGTAACCATGTAATTTTAGAAAATAATGAAAACTAAGGCATGGGTAAGTACAGTTGTATTATCTCATCAAGAAAGTGAGATTAATTAGAATAGACTGTTGTTCAAGAAAATATAATTTCATTACTATGAGGTAATTAAATATCAATATGAGAATAATGAATACCCAGATATGTTTCTATAATTGGGAATTACTAATGGTTTCAAATATAATGTATGAAATTATGATGTCATCAAAGGAAATTTCTAAGAGCTTCTCCAATATTCAAAAGTGTATATATTAAAGGATTCCTTCAAAAATAATTTTTCAAAGGGGTATTCCAATAGAATTTTTGAGAGAGTTATTTGATTTAACATAAATTAAAAGAAAAAATTTTGGATCAAAAAATAGAATTATATTTTTTCAGATTGAATCAATGAGGGAAAAATAAATCATTTTGAGTATATTTAGACCCGGTACAAGATGATGTATCCCTTCAAGGATCTCATGAAAAATAATATAGACAAGGATTGAAACTCTATTTAATGAAACATACATATATTTAGGTATTCAATCAATTTAAAATTTTTATAGAATACCACTTTAATTTCTTATGAGGTATGGGTTAGGTGTTTTCATGATATTATTAATGTTTTTACATTCTTCATTGTGGTGTTTTTGAAATAATATTTAAATTTTAAATCAATTAGAATAAATGAAAATATATTGATAATCAAATTTATGTTCATGGGAAGGGTATTCCCAATATGACATAATTTTAGATATCAAATATAATATGTATATATAAATATTTAATAGTTTGATTTTTTTCAAATATAATGGTGTTATTTATAATTATGGAATCATTTTCTAAAAGGCTATGATTATTCTTTAAAAGAGAAATTATTTCTTAATTATGTTAGAGTGGATTGGTAATTAATGGTTATACATCCTATAAAATTAGACATATTGATATTGGTAAGATACTAAATAATGGAATCTTTTCTTTGTGATAACAATTCATGAATGTGGCCTCAAGGATATGGATACCATTCATGAATATATTCCTTAAATTTTGGACATATGATATATATAAGAAAATTATTATAAAATAATTCAGAAAATTATATTATCGTAAAATTTATTTAATAACAGTATTGATGTTAATTTTTATGAATTAGGAAATTTTTAACTGAAAATATCGTATGAATAAAAAATTAATCCTAGGGAATGATGATAGAGAAATAGTAAACTAAATATGGATATTAGTGATATAAATATGCCAAATATCAACTCCAGTTAAATAAAATTTTGGAGAAATAAATTTTCATTAGGACTGGGTTGATTCACATATAATTTATAAATTTCATAATTTTTTATTCAGATAGATATTCCATTGTAATTGGTGACTATAATATGATTCATTTAGAAAATTTTATAATTATTATAGAGAAACTAATAGATATTTTTTCCCATCAATGTTATTAATGGTAAAAAATATGATATATGTAATTGAATAAATAAATTTACCTTATGGAAGAAATAAGTTCATTACCATTAATTTTTGGGATATTGAAAAAATAACTAATCATTATGTCTACCATGAAAAACAGGAAAAGAATGACTTTATTAGTGTTTTACTATCTCTTTGGTCCTATTGTCTGGTGAGGAAATCCTAGAAAAGCATTATTAATTTCATAGGATATAATATCAATATAATTATTCATATATTATTTTTATAAGGATATTTCAATGACTTTATTGGTTTTAAGATATTCAGGGAAACCTATTTTTTTATAAAAACTATAATGTGAAAATAATTTTTCCATTATATTAAAATATGTTATTTATTTATAAAAAATTAAATATGTTAAAAAATCCTATGAATATAAAATATCTCATTAATATATTTAACAATGTAGTAGAAAAAATCAATTTAAAAACCATCAAATATGGTGTATTTTAATCACCAATTTTCAAAAAATAATCTATAGTCATTAAAAATGGAATAAATATTTATGATATTAAGTTTCATATTCACTTTTTTTATATGTATTATGTTTTCAATAAATATTTTATGATATATATATTTTATATTATATAATTAATATTCATTACTAGTGTTGGGGAAGATAGATTATCAGCCAGAAAAAATTTATAATCTTGAAAAAATATAATTTTATTCCCAAAAATGAGTACTGTGATATATTAAAGAATGTTATGGAAAATGAATATCTGTATAAAAATAATATGTAATTAAAATTCATTAAATCAAGAATTATATTCAAATGTTATTATTTTTTTGAATTCATCATGACAAAAATATTAAAAAAATTATATTTTCAGTATTTATTTTAACATGGTGACTTGGATTTTTATTATTTTAATAGACTACTACATACCAAAAAATTAATGTGATTCATAT
This sequence comes from Viscum album, assembly GCA_963277665.1. NCBI lineage: Eukaryota > Viridiplantae > Streptophyta > Magnoliopsida > Santalales > Viscaceae > Viscum > Viscum album. The sequence continues at coordinate 900,217,769 of OY728162.1, read as the reverse complement.
AAAACACCTTACAAAAATCTGATTATATTAGTATTTTAAGAATAATAATTATTATTTTAGTAGAAAATATCATTATCTAAATTTTTCTCATTCATAAAATGGAAAATGTATACATTTAAAACAATATCAAAATGAATTTTAAAGATTTATCTTTTTCCCCTTTTTTAAATCTCCAAACACCATTGGAATTCTTTCTCAAAATTCAACATTGAACTAGTATATTGTAATGGATGTGGAATTATAAAAAATGAATGATTAAATATTCAATAATATGATACACTTTTAAGAGACACATATTTCTCTTGAAGTGATCTCAAATATATATGAATTTAAAGGAACAAAACTAAAAATGTAAATTATTTGTGAATTTTACAACCCTTCATATTTTTATATTTTTTATAATATATGTTGTCATTTATAATATAAACAAAAATTAAAATTTTTAAAACCTAAAATATTATATTTATATGTTTTGATACAATGATTTATTACTAAAATATAATGATAAAAAATATATGGTGGTGGTGGATGTTTTTTTAGATTACTTATATTGTAAACTAACTCTTATATATAACTGTAATAATGGTCCCTTTGTCCTTATATATTATGATTAGTGATATAACTAATTTGAGGGCTTTGATATTATGTTTTATCATATTTATATATATATCCATCAGCCTACGTTTAGCATAAAAAATTTCAAAATCATTTACAATATTAAAATATTAGTCACATGATATGTAAAAAATCATTAATCAATACCCTAAACAAGTATTATTTTCCTTTAAATCACATTTCAATATCCTTCAATACTATTTTATAAATGTTCCATGATTTTATTAAGAATATTATTTCTATAATGTATAAATTTATAAATCAAATTTTTTTATGATTCTTTGAATTTAATTAAAATATATTAAGTAATGATTAAAAAATTGTTTGAATTAAACTAAAAAACATTTTTCATTCATAGTAAAACATTTTAAATAAATAAAATAAAACATAGTATTACACAACATGGATAACTTATGACAATGGATTATTAAATCCATTAAAATTATATAAATTTATATGTGATAATAAATATAAATGAATCAAATCGTCAATACAGGTTAACCTCATTAATCACCTTGGTAATGTCCAGTTTCATTAAAAGTGTGAAAACTCACCTCTGAATTTTTATTTTTGAGTGTGGTAGACTGGTCATTATGAGATATAGAATTCAGAACAGAATTACAAGGAATATAACATAACAATTGATTATTTTTATATTGATAATAAGGCTGTATAAAAATATTTGGGGCTCTAGAGAGTCTAGGGAGAGGTTGAGGTGGTTGTTGTAGCCTCGGTGTTTGGAAAAAATCCCTCAAGGTAACATTGGAGCATTTTTTGTTTGATTGTTTTTGTTGATAAAGCAGTTTTCCATGATGAATTGTTGAGTCCCATATATGTTGTTAACAATTAATGTTGAAAATAGTCATGAAAAAGGAATGGATTATCTGGAGGCGATATAATAGAACAGAGACAAGGTGGCTTTGTTTTCCAGTTCTTGCCAAATTTTTGGGTCCAAAATTTGGGATGTGGTGACTGTCGCGAAGAGTGTATTTTTATAAAGAACTAATCAAAATATGGAAAGGCATGATTTTCATGAATTTGGGATTCATGAAGTAGATTTCACAAATACATGAATAATGTTGATGGTGTTCTTTGAGATTACGAATAGTTATGCAAATAGTATAGGTGAAGATCATTGCGGCGAAGCATTGTGATGGTGGCGTGAAGGAATTGACAGAACACTTAGAGATTACAACGAGCTCTATGATCTGAAAATTACCATGGTGCTTCAATATTTACTTATAATTTAGGAGGAATCTTCAGAGATTTTAGATTTGAGCTGACGTGACACTTACTATGCGTGGAAGGTTCGAGGGTCAGTTGAATCACCTATAAATAGACCTTGACCCCCTCGAGATAAGTAGAAAGATCAAACGAAAAGTATTAATCTCTCGATTTGTGAAGGAGATTCGAAAATAAGGGGGATTCCAAAAATAAAAAGAGTGTTCACATAGGCAGTAGAGCTATGTGAAAGTAGGTGCACCACGATGGTCATTTTAGCTTTGCAGAGGACGTGTGCTTCACAAAGGCTTTATTAGCATTCAGAAATCAAAAATTCTAGTGTGAGCTTTGCGGAGCAGTGATCTCAAAAATCTAGAAAGCTCTGCGATCTAGTGAGCTTTGTAGAATTGTGAGCTCTGTGAACTTGTGAGCTTCATGAAGAGGTTGGATCATTTTAATGGCTTGCTTTAGCTTTTCAAAAGTGAGAGCTTCACGAAGGCAGAGTTCATAGCGAAAGAGTTTCAAAAGGAATTTCCCAGTGATTAAAAGTAAAATTGTTATTAATAAGTTGATTAAATTTGGGATTCAATAGAGCATCTATATATAACATAAGATGTATTCATTAGTGATAATTATTATACATATAGGTCTATAAACTGTGAGTGGATCCCTACAAAGTGCAGTGAGAAAAGGAAGAGTAAGTGGGTAGTCCATTCTACCTACAATGAGCTCATGAGAGAGAAATAAGGAGTGAACCTTGGGAAAGCAGTGAGCTAACCCTAAAAATTGTAATGGTAGTGATCCTGGGCAAAGAAGTGTTCTATCGCGAACATTATTGGAAGTGAGATTTAATGGATTTGGTTTAGTGTCACATAGATATTGTATGCTCCTTGGACGTAGCCCTGCGAGGGTGTACCAAGTTAAAATCATTTTGTTTTTCTTCTTCCTTCCCTTCATTCCATCCAAATAATCGTCATCAGATAAAAAAGAAAATAAAAATATCAAAGTTAACACATAAGTTCAAACAATTTGACCCTTATAATATTTTGGTCAAGATCTTGTGGGGAAGGAATAATTTTGAAATAGAATATCCATACCCTGATTCACCCCCCCCCCCTCATGGTATCTTTACCCATTTTGGTCTTAAGAATTGGTATCAGATGGAAGGAATCTTTTATAATATTTCCTTTCTCTAAATTGGTTTAGTTTATTAGTGAAATTAACATTTTAGTTTGATCATACCTTGGTGTTCCCTGAAAAATGGTAGAACTTCATAGAAAAAGAAGAAGTCTGGTGAAATTACTTAGAGTGGATGTGTCTAATAAAAGAGTGTGATTCAGATGATGGAATCATGTAGTAAATAGAATAATTATTTGGATAAATCATATAGTGAAAATACAAACTCATTCAATGATGTATATGTAATGAGAGAAGAACCTGATATTCCAACTGATGTTAGAACTACTTATGATGAAGAAACTCCTAGATGGAAAAAAGAGGCATTTTTCTATGAAACAAAGTAATTGGATCAGAAGGTGGGTGAAATGATTAAATATAATGATATCTAGATCCAGGAAATGGAAATTGAGGTTAAAATTCTAAGAGTATTAAATCAAATTCTTATGTATTTGGCCACTGATCTAACGGGGAAGATTTATTCTCAAGCTGAAAAACTACAACAGTTGTCTAAAATGAGAGAAAAATGAAATAATGGTAATAAGGGAAATAATCTGAACACTTATAACATTCAAAATTTGAAATCTAGAAATAATGATCTTATTTCACAGCTAACTGAACTAGTTCAGATGAATGAATGGGTGCAATAATAGAATTAATGTTGTTCTAATTTTGTTGCTAAAATAACTGAAAGTAAATGAGAAAAGTGATATGGTAATTAAGCTCACACGAGAACAAAAAGATCAGATGAGTAGTGGGAAGAATATCAAGAAATAACTCAATTATCAACATGAATCAAGGGATATGAAGATTCAAATGTAGGAAAAATAGCTAGATTTAATGAAGAAAAGATGTGGATAAATCCAATACCAAAGGAATGCCTGAAATTAAGGATTCCTTGAACTTATTATTTTATTATCCATTAGAAAGTGATGATAAAATGAAAAAAAAATATTCTATTTCTGAAGAGAAACAATACCACATTTTCTCGTGTCAAAGACCATACAATTTGGAAAAAACTGGTATTGGATTTGATGAATCCACTCCGGTGCCTGACAGAATGAGAGATATAAAGAGTTCTAGAAATGGGAAAAATCCTATAGGTGGTGAAGACAAACCTAAGACAATATTTATAAGAAGTAATGACAACATGTGCTATTTCTCTAGGAATCATGTTCATAAATCAAGATTCAGTTCAGAGGATCGGGAATACATTTCATACTGTGAAGATTGAAACAGTACTAAATGTAAGAATAAGAAGAACAGTCATTATAAATTAGAGAGAAGAGTCTCTCTGAGGAAAATATTCATCATATGCTATTACTGTGGAAAATGGGACACACTATGAGTTTTTGTCAGGAAGCTCAGGAGCTCAATGTTTGAAGAAGAACTCATGTTGCATCAACATCTCAGAAAATAAATGATGAAATGGGGAATGCCTTTGATGTAAGATTTTTCATATCTTCTCATTATGGCTATTTGGAAAGAAATTAATGTTAGAAGAATGTAAGAAAGGAAAACGGAATTTAAAGGAGATTATCGACTCCAATGATGCATAATGAGAAATTCTACACTAGGAGACAAAGTGGTAATTTTAAGAATTGGCTTAGAGCCATAATGAAATCAGATAGAGCTGAATGAAATGTGTATCAGTCACCTACTATTCCATACTCAAGATAGTTCACTCACAAAGAAAATCTAAAAATATAAAAGAAAAAGGGAGGAGATGCTAGAACAATAAGTAAGAAGAATGTACATTTAGTGGAGGACTGACCACCAGTGCAAAATAGTGTGGTGACATAGATATCTGATAAATGGAAAATAAACAATGAATGAATGAAAAACATTAATGTTTTGTGCCATGATGAGAAGTGGTGGGAAGAGGAAGATCCCAACAATAGAGGAAGAAGCAATTGAAGATGATAATAAGAGATATTCTTCCTCATAAAATGAATCATGGGAAATAGGATATTGGTGGAACATCAAAGATGGAAATGTGTACCAGAGGATTTAAACCCCAAATGGTGAGAAAGGTTAGGCTTGAAGAATCTACATATCATAAAAATGCTTAGCATTTGGGTAAGGAACACTTAGTCATATGGAAAGAGCAGTTAAAGTTGGCTAGGTAGCTAGAAGAATCAAGGAAGGAGTGTGATGCTCTACAAGAATGAATCAAAGGGTTGAACCATCAGGATCAACCACAATAATCATTTGGAGGATTCCTAAAACACCCCTCTCCCAATGTGTATAAATTTTATTACCTAATGTTCAAGTGTATCAAGTTCATGTGTAGATACGATCCAGGGGGAAGTGGAATAAAAAGACTCAAAGTAGTGATGTGATGTGATCCATAATTTTAAATAATTCAAATCAGATACCAAAGTTGAATAAGGAATATAGAATAATTCCATAAAAGGAATTAATGTTATATGGATGCATGAAACATGTGAAAGTAATTAATCTCAATAGACAATGATTGTGTTATTATGTTTATCTCTAGTTTCTAATACCGAGTTTGAATTAGTAGGCTTAGTGGTTTTGTTAATGGATCATTACGAAGTTCCACATGAAAATAACAAATGTTGTAGAAGGATAATGATTTTTGGATCTCAACAATCTGAAGAGTTCGACATCATATGGGGAATCACTATCTCTGAATGAGATGCAATATTTCAGTGGTATGTAAAGTATGAGTGATTATGGTCAAGAAGAATGATTGGGGGAGAAGCGATAACACTCAGGGTTTTTATGATTACATATTTTTTTTCTAATAATATGATATCCTCTGACTATTTTCAGTATTCCAAGAAGTTGCGAGAGAAAAACAGTTTTTCAACAAGAATCTTAGAAATGAATTAGAATGAAGTTTTTCCACTATAAAATGAAACTATGATAAGATTCCTATTAAAATTGATGGAGTTATAAGAGACTCGGGGGGAGAAAAGGTGAAAATGTTAATTCATAAGTAGATACAGATAATGAAAATGTGGAGGTCGAGTCCTTATCTGTGAAGAATCCAAATAGTCAAGATAAAATTGATCTGCATAATATCATTGGAGATCAGATTATGCCAGTGCTGACGAGGAAGACGAGAACACTATATTGCCACAAAGAAAGAATGGCAATTTCATTTCTCAGTAAAAATAATATAAATAGGTTCTTAAGAAGATTTGGAATGGAAAATTCCAAGGATATGAACACTCAGGTTACTACTCAAATGAAATAATCAAAATATGATGATAGAAAGGTAGTTAATGTAACATAATATAGGCGGGTTATTGGAAGTTTACTATACCTGACAATGAAAATACCTATTATTGTTTTTTCCACAAACCAAACAACATGATATCAATGTAATCCCAAGGAAAGCGATATGATTGCAGTGAAAATAATATTTTGGTATATCAAGGGAACTCTGGATTTTGGTTTGACGTGTAATAAAAAATCTCAACCACAGTTATTGGGTTATATGGATGTAGATAGGGCTGGTTCAACAGATGACATAATATCAATACCATGAGGTTATTTCTATCTTGGGGGATTTTTTATTTCATGGGTAAGAAAGAAGCAATATTTCACTTCATTGAGCATCACAGAATGTGAGTATATTATTGTTACTCATGCATGCACACTATTACTATGGATGAGGAAGCAACATAGTGATATGGTAATTGATGTGAAGTCGTAGATTAGAATCTAGTGTGATAACACAAGTGCTATAAATCTCAAAAAAATCATGTTCATCACAGATGGACAAATAACATTATGATTAATTATAATTTTATCAAGGAGATGGTTGAGCAGGGAATTATAAAGTTGGAGTATATTCCAATAGAACTATAGGTTGTAGAAATTCTGAAAAAATCCTTACCCCAAGAAGATTTTGAGATGAATCAATTATATCTGGGAGTTTAGTCGACTCACCGCACTTGAAAAAGTGTGTACGTGGGTCCCCTCTCCCTGAGGTATGGTTTGTTTTACCCTAACGTGCTGATATGTATTCTTTACTATGTTATTGACCACAAAGGAGTGACCTTTGGGTTAATTGAAAAAGTGGTAGAAATAGATCTTTAATAAGAATAAATGTGGCTAAAGAACGGAGATAATTTATTTTTCAAAGGAATGGGGAGAAGCTAATAGGTGGAGCAGCGAGATATGGGGAGAGAAACAATATAGGGGGTATGAGTGTTAAATCTGACAATGTTGGAAGTGATATATCTAATATTACATATCAAGATAGATGAGGATCGTGATGCATGTATCTTATTGGTATCAGTATGGTATCAATGGTTGGTGTCATAAAAGAACTGAATCAATGCTGATATTTTCATACTAGTCTTTTTTCTAACATCGAGCATTGCTTGTGTGTGCTTAGAGTATGTGGTGTGTGAATCTTTGGCTGGTATCTTAATTTCAAGAGAAAAATGATTATAAAATATGGTAGGAGCTTTAGTAAGGTATGAATGTAGAGAGACATGTTATGAGAATAGATTTTAATAAACCCAAAGTGGGTATTATTGTGAAAATATCCCTCAAGGTGACATTGCAACATTTTTGTGTTGATCGTGTTTGTGGACAAAGTAGGATTCCATGGTTAATTTTCGAGTCCAATAGATGTTGTTGAAAATTAATGTTGAAAAAGAACCATGAAAAAGGAGTGGATGATCTGGAGGTGGTACAAAAAGAATAGATACAAGGTGGCACCATTTTCGAGTTCCTGCCAAATTTTTGGGGTCAAAAATTTGGGATTTGGTGAGTGTCACGAAAAGTGGATTTTCATGAAGATCTAATAAAAATATAGAAAAGGAATTATTTTTGTAAATATGGGCTTCATGAAGTATATTTCTCAAAGATGTGAAAAAAGTTGACTGTGCTCTTTGTGATTATGATAAGCTTCATAAGGTGAAGAGCATTGCGGCAGCAAGGCGAAGGAATTGACAGAACGCTCCACAATTACGATGAGCTCCACATTCTGAAAATTACTATGGTGCTTCATGATTAGAGAGAATTTCGGTGGAATATTATAAACTTTCGATTTGAGATGACGTGAAACTGACTATGCACGGAAGGTTTTAGGGTCAGTGGAATCACCTATAAATAGATCTCTACCCCGTTGAGAGAATTATAGAGAACAAACTAAAATCATTAATCTCTTGAATTTCGAAGGAGATTCATAGAGTAGGGAACTTCGTGAACAAAAGGTAATTTTCAGATGCAGTTTATCTCTACAATAAGAAGGCGGGTTATGGAGATCAGTTTGGCTTCATGGGGGATGTGCGCTTAGAAAATTCTTATTTACCATTGCATAATCGCAAATACTAGTGTAAAATTTACGAAGTAGTGAGCTATGCGATATAGAATGCTCTGTGATCTAGTGAGATTTTCAAAAATGTAAGCTCTGCGAACCTATGAGATTCATGAAGATTTTGGATCATTACAATGGATTATATAAGCTTTTCAAAAGTGTGAGCTTTGCGAAGGAATATTTCTTAGAGAAAGAGTTTCAAAATGAATTTATTAATGATTAAGAGGAACAGTGGTATTCATTAGTGGTTGAAATTTGGAATTCAATGAACCATCTATCTATAATAGAGGATTTATTAATTTGTGATTATGAATATATGTACATGTCAATAAACTGTGTTTGGATCCCTTCTAAGTGCAGTGCGAAAAGGAAGAGGAAGAAGGTAATCATTTCTACCAGTAGTGAGCCAATGAGATAGAAATAGGGAGTGACCCTTGGGAAAGTAGTGAGCTAACCCAAAAAATTGTAGAGGCAGTGATCCTGGGCATAGAAGTGTTCCATCATTAACATTATTGTAAATGAGCTTTAGTGTAATTTTTATAGTGGCACATTGTTGTTGTATGATCCTTGGATGTATCCCATTGAGGGTGAACCAAGTAAAAATATATGTGTCTGCTAACTTGCTTCCCTACATTGCATCCAAATAATCATCATTAGATAAATAATGAAATACAAAGATCAACAGTAACACAAAAGTGCAAACAAAGTGACCTTTATAATATTAAAGTCCATATCCATTGGGGCAGGAAAAATTTTGTAATAGAATATATTCATACCCTGATTCACCACCCCCTTCTTAGGGTATCTTGGCCCCTTTTTGTCCTAACACTAGGCTTCTGCAAACCATGAGATCATTAATGGTGTCTACCAATTGTAGTTTCCGCTACAATAAACAATCGTCCTATATGTGTGATTATATGGGGGATTATATTTTCACACTTTTTTATGAGGTTAAGTACCCTTTTTTTACAATTTTCATCATGCACGAGTCCATCCCTACCACTTTTCCTCCTTTAATTCTTCACCCATTATATCAATATGTTTTTACATGGTTTGGTAGTGGATCGGGTAGAATCATCTAATATATTTTTCTTATATCCACATTCTATGATTTCAAAAAATGTTGTGCTTTTTGATTTTGGTTGATAATTATTATTTCAGAAGTGAATAGTAATATAACCCAATTTTCCATTATATTCATCCATCCACATAGGGGATACACTCTAATGATTACTATATGTTTTCATCCACTATATCATCAATGATATGTTATACAATGGATTTATTTATGTTATTCATTATTATTTAAATTATAATAATCAAGGTAATGGTTTATACCCTTTTGGGATTTTCTTGGGTTGGGGATGGGGGTCCACTGTGGATGACATGTAAGAGATGGATTCAATTACACTATGTCATGGTGACATGGTGAAGATTTAAATATTAATCCATTATGGTTTAATTTTATTTATTAATATTTTTTATAATTGAATGTTTTTGTAATTATATTTGAGGCAAGATCCTTGGAGGTTGTTGAAATATTGATTAATCTAGGATGGGGTGTAGCGGGAATCATCCACTTCTTATGTTCCATATAATTAAATTAGAAATGAATAAATATTATATATTTTTTATCTTATAAAACTTTACAATATTTATATTTTTATGATATAAATGTCAATGTATTAGATGACCACTATAGGCAGTGAATTTCTACTTAATTTGAAAATTATTGTTTAATTAAAAATGAATTTCAAAATAAGTAATTTATTGAATTACATAAGGTAAATGAATAATCATCAAGGCCAAATTGGTCCATGAGTATTGGATTGACACCTCATTTTTGGGAGGATGAGGTCATCACTTAAGAGTTTCCCTAATATAATTGATCCCCTCTAGAGGGGTATATTATGATTAAATACAATTAATTAGACTTATTAAAAATTCATTGGTATCCCTATATTTTTTAGGCCATAGAGGACCCATAGTGTTCCATTGAGTCATTTAGACTCATAGTATTTATCATGGGGTCATTTATCCACTTCTACATGTAAGTAATTTTTCTAATTGGCGAAAAATAGTCTATATGAATGGGTTGGATGAGAGGACCAACCTAGCAGTAATTTCAGGCCCGAGATAGGTCATTTTCAATTTTTCAAAGTGCTAATGTTGTGACATAACCCATATAGAATGAGATGATGTTATATATTAATGCTAATTTTGATGGTTATTGAAACCATTCTATATTATATGTTTGTTTAGAACCATAGTTTTGTCCAAGATCCCTCACTAGGGTGCTTTTAATATACTATATCCTAGGGGACCCAACTGGGTGTCCAATTGATATATCAAACCTGATAAAATTCAAGTGGGGATGGGTATTGATGGTTGTGGGTTTCAACATTGAACCCAAATAGATGTGTATGGCTGGTGGGATACAATGATGATAATGGGAAAGGGAATTCAGCTGTCCCCTAGGTTATTTTATTTATTTTTATTTAACTACATGTTATTTCCCAAGAATCCTGATAATCATCCATTTGTATTGTTATTGGTATGATTTATTGGGATTCCTAGGAATCCCCTATTAAGATGGATGAGACCCAAGGTTTCCTGGTATGTTTGGGATTATCCATAATGATATATTAGGGAAGAATTAATTGAGTAACTATAATATAGATTTACAGATGATACAATATTTGATTCTTAGAGCTCATAGATATGATCATGAATTCGATCATATTTGATTCCATATCTATATGAATAACCAACTTGTTTGGAATTTCTTCTTTATAGTGAGACAATTTCTAATGCATCAGGATCCCACTATTCGAATAGAGAACCCACTAATCCATGGATAATTCATGTTACTCATTGGATCAAATGGTGGTTTCCTGTGTTTTCTAGGATTATAGATCCCCAAGTGCATATTCCCTACATTATATTGGAAATTAACATTCCACTTGATTAATGCCTAGGATAAATCCATATAATTTGGTGGATGCACTAGTGATGGTTTTACTTTGGTTTCCTATGATTTTGGTTCCCCAAGATATTTATCAGGGGATAAAAGAGGATGTTTCATTTGATTACATGTGTTACCATTAAACCAATCATTCCTATTTTTATATGAATTATTTGGCTATTACACTCCAATTATTTATAAGTCATACTGTCATTTAAAACTAAAATCTATAATTGTATTGATCTTCAACAGGTATTTATAATGATTATTCATATTCAAATGAAATGGTTCACTACTCATCAAGGTGATGTTGTCATAATGGGATACTAATACTGTCGAAATATGTACCCATGAGTTGATTATCATGGTTAATGATACTTCAGAACTCACCAAATATGAATTGTAAATAAATCATAAACCTAAATATCAAATATATTTAATAGGATTATCTTGGGGTATTTGCACATACCCTTGGGTAGTTGTTATTACTATGATTGTAATAATCCATATATATTGTTTAAATAAATCCTTTCAGCATGGAAATGTCGGTATGATTGATCGAGGTCATAAGAAAAAGGATCAGCATAGGTTACTGGAGTTAGGGAATGATGTGGTCCCCCATGTGGTTCTGATGAATGAAACGGTAAGGTGACATGATTATAATAATTATATAACAACTCAATATATTCAATGAGGTTTGTTTATTTATTTAATTTTTACAATATGGAATTAATTTATTTTTCCGAAGAATGTAACATACACATATAAATGAATATATTGGTTTTTATGAGACAACGGTGATAGTTTCATTATGAGTTATGCTTTCAAACCCTTAATAGACCTAACTTCCAAATAAATACCTAATATTCTATAAATTTTTGTGGGAATAGGTTGTTCTATGGCTTGGGATAAAATTTAGCATGGTAATGCTATTCAGCTCAGAGAAGAACATGAGATTGTGGTGATGTATGAATTAGTGTTTGAGAATAGATTTTGTGTCTAATATTTATAATTAACATATTTTGTACATAAATCATCCCAATGATCAATATTTCTTTATTTAAACATATAAATATTACCATTTTAGTTGTGTGTTTCATTGTATTTCATACATCATTAAAAATTCTATTTCTCATTTTGTACAAGTTATTTTTTGAATAGATGTTAGTGATTTATATTATTAATTATCACTTTGATAAAAAGAGTATATATTCCATAAAAATCTCCCAATACACCAAAACCTAGTTGGTAGTCCCTAAAATTCTAGGTGGTGATCCTGACACTATGTCTCATTCTGGTCAATCTAATTTTGAGAGATATCATAGTAAAGGTGTGACACTGTTTTATTATAGGCTATATATTTTTATTTTTGAATTAATGTTTTAGGAATTGGTTGATAGTAATCATAGGAATGTTCAGATATTGGGATGAATATTAGTTTGGGTATTCATGAACACTCTTATAAGTGATGAAAAAATTACTATATATTGGATTTTTGTTCTTGATATTTTCAATTATGTTTATATTCCTTTACCTTCATCCACAGACATGTTTTTTAGTTTTTTGATTTTACTAAGGATTTTGGATCATGTACTATAGTGGAATGATGTGTGTAATTTATCATATAGAGGATTACCATGAATTATGGGATTACTATTTGGAAAAATATTACGGATGTCTAAGGCTTTGTTATTTAAAGTGTTCATAACTAATCATATGTTTATTTCCGATATAAGTACAAAGTGGAATTCTAATCATCTATGCCAACATGTATTCATTTGTTTTCATCTATTTTATGGTATTATTGATCATATAATGATAGTATATATGGGGATGATGGTAATATTATCCTTTTAATAGGGAATACATACACACATGTGGGGTAAATGAATGCATGATTAATGCCTTTGAGATGAGACCCTTGGGGATGAATAAATAATAAGGTGAGATACATATGTTTAGAGAAAAAAACATATATGGTGTTTTCTATTATATCTTATAATTTTATTGTAGTAACCAATTAATTTAAACATTGCTTACTTGATAGGGTTCACATTGGATAAGATATGGATGATTAGACCGATATTGTTGTTTATGAGGGAGAGGTTCCATTGGAGGATGCAAAGTGAGAATCAGTTCCATGTTAGATTATTGGATAGGCATGTAATTTCACTATGTTGTGGGACTATTGAGATGGTTTTTTTCATAAGAGATACATTGTTGTGTATGGGAGGTAACCATGTGGTGTTTCCTTTGACATAAAACCCTAAAGGGTCTTTAATAATATGCATGGTGGGTATACCAAGATACATTGATATATGATATAGTGGTTAATGATTTGGAGTTAATATGATGATTTAAGGATACTAAATAGAGGTATTAGATGGGTTTATTGTCCCCCTTGAGAAAATAGGTTTGGGTAAGTGATTCAGGTTATTTGATATATGCACTAGTGGTGCCATCGTGTATGGTAAAGGCATCATGATACATTTGTCTATATGGATGGGTGTGATTTTGAGTGTGGTATGAGAGTCTAAAACACATAAGATATAAAACAGATCTAAATCATTTCTATGTGTGTGGTTAACATGTAAAAATAATGTGCAGAGTAATATAATCAATTATGTTGGTCCATCCACATTTTTTTATAACATGTGGCTCATAGTACTATCAGTCAGATCTTATGATTGTGTGGTATTAGAGCTAACATAAATTATTCATAGAGGATATATGGTAGTGTACACTTTGATTATATGGGTGTTTTTTTATTGGAAATGAATGATTTCCATGGGTGGGATAAAGAATAATGGATTTTTTTTTAGTTTTATGTTCCTAGTAGGAAGTGAATTTTGGAATGAAAAGATTTAGTGTATATATATGTTTTTGATGATGAATTAATTTTTTATTGTGCTCAAGGAGTAATTTTCGTTAATATATAATGTGGGGAGAGAACCAATGTGGATTTGAGGGCATGACTTTTGTTCATGATGTAATTTAATGGACATTGTTTTTATGATGTTTTAATGAGCTATTAATGAGAAAAAACTCTATTTTTATAGTCAAATAAAAAAAATTGGTTTGGCTAGAGGTTTCCATTATGTTCAGAGATTTACATGGATTATCCGTTCGAGGAATAATTTTAATCAATTAATGTTTTTAAAAGGACCATCCTATATTAAAGTTTTTTATTTTTTCCCTGGGCTAGTGACCTGAATGTGTGATTTTCAATGGGAAAATAGGTTTAGTCATTGGGAGTTCATTTAGTAAATTTTGATATTATAGAATAAATGGTACCAAATATATCTAGATTCCATAGTGAATTATATCTGTAAATTCAGATATGGTATCGACTAGAGTTAGATATGGGCATCAAGATCGTGATGGTTTATGATTGTCTAAATGTATTGGATTGAAAATGAGTCAGGTCTTGCAACAATTACAATATGTTTTTAGTGTATTGATGATCAAAAAAATGAGATCCCACTAATAGTTTTCAAAAAATATTGGAGTGGAAAATTTTATTATCACAATATACCTATGGGATTAATTTTATGTCAATCAGGTGTTTAGTTAATGTGTCGGTGGTGGAATTCGAGTATATTTGAGATGGGTTTTCAAAAGGAGTTCTAGCCACTATATTGGTTTAATAAAGAATTTTTTTATTCGAAACCAAATTATGTTTGACAATTCAAGATTGATATATTTTTTTGTTATTTTCCATGTCATTCTGATGGAAGATAATATATTCGGGTAGTTCTTGTATAAAAAAGGAATATCTATTTTTTTTGAAATTAATAGAGTTCCAATCGATGTTCGACTATAGTTCATGCATGGGTCATTGTATATTTTCTTATGGACCATATCATGTGGGAAAATAAAAAAACTAGATTCATGGAGTGGCTAGAAATTATAATGGTGGGAGGATTTATTAGTTATAATAGGACTCTATTAGAAATTTCTTGTGGTGAGGATAAGCACATACCCGACAATTAATAGCACACTAATTCAATCATTTACCATGGTAGGGGAGAGCATGATGTAACATTAATAGTGTTTTGGTGATGGTTTTAAATGATTCATTGTTTTATGGTCAACACATCTTGATAGTTTTCAATTTATCTAGGATACATTAATTTCATTATGGAGCACTATCAAACATGTTGTTATAGAAATATTCCTAGGTAGTATGGAAAATATAATTATATGACTACATATTCTTCTTATGTATAATAATTTTTATGGTGGGGAGTTTATAATCATCCATGTGTCTATATGGGTTTTAAGACACTGATACATGTATTAATTTTATATTTTGTTGGAAGGTAAATTTGTATAAATATGATTCCAAAATCAAATCTAAATGATAGAATATTACAAATTAGAAATTTTGGATAGTGAATGATGTTTGGGAAGTTTCTGGAGGACCCAAGAGAGCCACATGAGTGTTCATTGGGGTTCCTCCGGTATTGGATGTAGAAAAACTTCATCCCTACTTTGATGTCTTGATGTATCAACTAATACTTATTAAAGCCACTAACCAATATCTGGCATTTCATTTGTCAAAAATGGTAATCTGTAACCCTGATATGAAAAGTGGAATCCTTCCTACCACCCAATTTTATTATTCTTCAATGATGTTTCCATTCTACCATCCATGAATGGTCATCCTCCCCCATTATCATGGAATGTTCTATAGAAATTTTAATGGAAGATCAAGGTATGATATTTTATTTCCACATTAATTCTTCCTAATTCTTCAATAAAAATAATTATTTATAGTTTATATTATGTTAAAATTCTAAATTTCAATAGATTATAGTAAAATTTCCCAACTCCTCATAAAATTTATGCATTCCATATTGTTGATGTCCCATAAAAACATATGTCAAGATTCATCCATTGAATAATTATGTTCACCTTTAGCAACTTATTAATTTTAGATATTTTTAATGAAATTAAAATTAAAAATGGTAATTGTTTCAATATATAGGGGTTTGTCTCGATTTGGACCTATGGGTCTGTAATTGCAAACAAATAAGCTTTTGGATTTTGATATAGTGTGTTTTGAGGACGTTTTGAGGTTTCAGACATTATTCCATTTTTCATTAGTCATATTTGATCATAAATTGATTGTAATTTATTTTTTATCAAGTCATGAGAGAAAGGATGCTAATTGGGCGGCATGGGTTTGGTTGAGTGTGGACAGGTCTTCTAAGACCTTTTCTTATATTGTTGGTCCATAAAAGGAAATTTGAATATATACCATTTTATTTACATTATGTTTTTCACAATCCCATTATATTAATGCTATTATTATATTACATGTGATGTGTGGGATCATCACTAAAATGGGATCCATACTATTAAATTAGGACATTTTGGTTGAATTACATTTTGAATTTATAAATTGATAATTAATTTTATTCAATAAGCTAACTGAAATAGTATAACCTAGGTTGGACCATGAGAAGACCTCTTTCACTGATGGCTAAGCCCTTGACCTCAGAAGATTCTTGATATATATGAACCCATCTTCATGGGTTTAGACAGAATAAAAAATAATAATTGGACATAGTTCCATGGATACAAATCCATGGTTAGTTTAACACTTTAATATTACTTGGTGAGACCTTGATCCATTTAGGCTAATTTTATTTAGAATGGGGTAAGTTTTCCCCAATCGGATGGTTCAGAATTTCCTAGGTTAATACAGCATAGGTTATGGGCATGGTTTGGGTGAGTATACATACATAGTGAGACTTTTAGTACTGATATTGGACATCTAAATTGTCTTATACTGCTTAAAATGATACTTATCCCATGTACTCAGTGCATATATTCTATCATTATCATGATTTCAAGGGATGTATCATATTATGTACATAGGTCATTGAACCAAAACCTTAAATATGATTAATGATTATGGAAGGGTTCTTATATTTTATTTTAACCTTGTATACTTGAGTGGGTCCCTTGATGATAGAAGAAACCCATCTTGTTGAGTGTTGGTTTTAGTAGTCAGGGTAGTGGATGTCACCTTTGAACCTAAAATGATCTGTGAGAATGATGTTCTACAGTTCTAAAGATGATAGGTGGAATTATCCATCTCTTATATTCTTTTATTTATTAATATTTGATACCATGTAACGTTCCATGACACATGGGAAATGGTTGTTGGGTCTACCACTGATGTGATTCCATAGAATTCTTGAGAATGACTATTTGATAAGGATGATATCCTATGATTTCTGATTTGTAGAGGATCATGAATCATGATATATTAGGTGTTGATTCATATTATAGATATAATATCATGTTATGTTTAATATAATAGTGGATTCCAATAAGTTTTACCCTAGTACCAATATCAGATCATATTTTATTGTGTGTTTATTGGAATTCCAAGGATTCCCAATGTATTATCCTTACAGAGATACCATTGTGAATTTTTGGGGAAGATATTTTAAAGGAGATATAATTATACAATATTTAATTCATTGTAATTATATGATTTCATTATTGAAATGAGGTGTTCGGTGGGAATATATCCCTAGGCGCAGATGAGGGATTTCTCTATGGTGACTATTGGATCCCCTTGATATATTCCCTTGATATCTCCTAGTAACAAGAGAATGTTTCAATGATTTATCAGTTGGGAAGGATTTTATTTTTTGGATTATTGGGATGTTGATCATGAGAACCAATAGTGTTTGAAATTCAAACTTTTTAGGTTACTCATGAATCAATAATGACAGGATGTATAGGATTTCACATTTCCTCCACCACTTAGGAATCATATGTCATCCTAACATTGAGAATTCACATGTATGGCCAAGGTGTTAAATCTTATGTAATTGATATGGATGATACCAGGTGATTCCCTAGTGAACACAGGTCTACATTGTGTAGTTTTTCCTTCCTTGGGGTTGTAATGATATCATGTTTATCACGATCCCCTCAACATGTTCAAATATATTCTAGTAATCGACTGAGTTATGTATAGATGATAATATTCATTGATATGGTGTACTAACATGGTTATTAGATTCACAGTAATTCATGGACCCCAAAGATTTTATTGTGGAGGAAATATTAATATGATGTGATCAACAAAATTTAAACACATGCTGAAGAATATATTGTGTGTTTTTTATTTTTTATAATAATTTATTTTTTAATTAAACTAATTCTGTCACAAGAACAACTCACTTTATATTTGAGTTTTTATATAGAAATATTGGTAGTTCCCTTATGAATTATATAATACCACATTTATCAAACCACCATTTAACATGGGTAAATGAGGATCTCTTAATTATTTCATAAAACTGTTTGGATTAAGTCCGGGACCAGGTATATCATGGTCATGTAACATAAATCAGATGAGAATATGAGATCAAGAAGATGTATATCTCATAGTCAGAGAAGATTATTATGTCAGTTATTTTTTTCCTATTATTTATCTTGTGTATCAGTCAGTTTAGTGGAAAATATGTCTGCTTTTTCACTTTTGACCATGAAAATTTGAGTTTTACGATGTTTTTAATTATATATATATTTTTTTATTTACATGAATTCATTTTACTAATTATTTTTAATATGACGTGTAGAGATTTATTTTATTATTTATCACTCTAAAAAAGGGGTTATAGCAACCCCACATCACATAATGAGACTCATGATATTTGTATATATCCTATGTAATTTGGGGAGGTGTGCCATAGGTCCCAAGGAAGTCCATTTTAGTTGCTATTCAAAGTGAGCCAGGGTGGTTCTTGACAAAATTTCCCCTTTATGATAAACAATAGCCCATGAAACCATAAATTTAAAATGAATATCATCATAGGAGAAATAATTTCATGGTATGTAAAATGAAAACATTGGAAATGAATAGAGTGAATAAAAATTTTTGTGTGGAAAAAATGAGTTACTAATGTTATATATAATAAAAAAACCAATCTTTTATAAACAATGTCATTAATAATATTTTCCATGGAAATATAGTCTTAATATATACATATATCCAATAGGTATATTACTTTATTGTATGGTTATATTAAATATAAAATAAAATATGTCACAACTAATTAATAATAAACTAAAAAATAATATTAAATTATTATAAATATGTAAATATTTATATATTACATTTTATCATTTTTATTATTAAATTATTATACACTTATAAAAAAAATAATGATATAAATATCAATATCTTTTTAGAATTATAATTTTAAGATAACATATAATTAATCATTGTCTGTATGAATATTTAATATAAAATATATAAATTTTGAAAAAAACTAAGTCTTAAAAATTTTATCCTAATAAATAATATTGAAAACACTTATATTTTTATTTTATTTGAATTAATATATTAGAAATATTAAAATTTGTAATAGATGCTAAAAATATTAATAATTTTTAATTTTTAAAAACATCATATATTTCAATTAATGTGTCTTTTCATTATAATTATTTTTTTTTTTTAAATATATATTTTTAAGTTTTATAATTTTATTTATATAAAATATTGATCTTTGAGTCATATTTTCGATATTTTCTTAAGAATATATTTTAAAAAATATATATATATAATATTTCATTTTTGTTTAACTGTGAAAATATCATTTTTTTTAACTACAGGTCTTTTAAGTATATCAAGAAGTCATGGAAAAATGATAAAAAAAATAATGTTAGAGATATATCTATTGAGTAAAACTATATATTTTTAAATACCAATCTAAATATTAAAAAATATTATTTAATTTTTTTATCTTAATTGTGATATTTTAATAAATGAAACTACTTGTGGCCTTTTGATTTTAATAAATATTATTCCATTAATTTATTCCCTTTCTTTAATGGACAAAAAAATATTTTTATTATATTGACCCAATTTATATCATGGATTTAAAATAATCTAATAATTTTATCTTTCACATAAATTAAACTATTAAAAATACGATTTTTTTGAAAACACGTTTTTACGCATTTTAAGAACTATTATTAAAGTTGATTAATGTTAAACATAATTTTTCTTCTAAAATGGAAATTATATTTAGAATCACTATTTCTAAATTAATTAATAATGGAAATTTTCTTTTTATAGTTGATTATTATTTACTTAGGTAAAAACTTGTTACCATGGTAATATCAGAAATGGTAAAAGTGAAAATTCAATGGTTAAATGGCTTAAAAACATGTTTAAAAGATTTTATGAATTTTTTTTTTATTTTTTCAAACACATCCCATCATATTATCTATTATTTTTCTTTTTGGAGTATTATTTATGTTTGAAAAACGTTACCTATCTATAATAAATTATAATATTTACAAAAAGGCATTCTCAAAAATTATAAAGATTATTCTCCCCACCCCTTTAAGACTACCAAAAAATAAAATTTTCCCTTGAATGTTTTCTCTACATCACTCCCCTATAATTGTAACACACCAAGATTATATATATATAAGTATATAAATTTCTATTTAAATAATCTTTACGTATTTAGTATCTTGTTTTACACCCATCCCTGAGTCTATATAAACCTATGATATATAATATCATTATGACCAAACTGTGGGATTTGATGTTTGTAACACTACTATCCACATTAGGTGGTATATATGTATATATATCATTAAAATTAATTATTATTTTTAATAAAATTAATTACGATTAAATGATATTTTTAATGAAAATTATTTCTCTTAATGTTCTGGAATTTTTTAATGAAATGTAGATTGATCCCAATTAGAAAATAAATTTAATGAAGTATGTTTATAATTCTAATGAATTAATGATTAATCATTCATAATTTATTTAATTAATCTTTAAAAATGGATATAAAATCATTTACTGGTAAAAAAATAATATTAAAAAAAATTGTTTGTATATGCATAATTTTATAAAAATAATAAATTAAATAAATAATCCGTGATTATGAAGAGACACATGCTTTATTGACTACTAATATAGGTATTGTGAGTCAGTAGTTTATGTTTATGATTTTCTATCCTTTTAATTCAACATATTGAACTTATTATGATTATTGATCCACTAAATATTATCTCCCAATCTCCCCACATGTGAATTTTTTATGATGGAAAGACTATCAAACAAGATTATAAGGTTCAATAGAAATCCTACTCCCTACTACAACTGGATATTCTCCCTGGTTAAGATTCTTCCCTTTCAAATAATTTATTAAAATTGAATTTATCTCTAACTAAGAGACTCTTACTCTGGTTAAAACTGTGAGATTCATTTTTCATCCATATCCAATCAAAATACATTCATGTGGATCCAATAGAGAGACTCTTACTAGCCCTAAATATGACCAGAATACTTCATCTTATTCTGAAACTAACCTAAATAAATCAACATTATTAATGGTTAATCCATTTTTATGCAGATTTTATGGTCTCACTCAATGAGTTTTTTTAATCTGACTTTTTTATGTACCTATTTAACTAACCTCAATAGCCACTGGTAAGATTGTTGGTATTCCTTAAATATATGATCACATGTATCTGATAATCTTTGCCTATGTAACTATGGTCCTGATAAACATGCTTCATTATATGAACACGTGGCCCTATATAGATGTGTGAAAGTGGTGAAAAAAAAAATTTAATGATATTTTTTTCATGAATAATACTATGTCTATATCAATCAAAATTATTCTTGAATTATCAACCTTTATGTATGTGTAATAAATATAATGGTATTCATCCACCCCAGTATGCAATAATATTGGTTTAGTATTTTATGTTATGGATATTTAACATTTCTTATGTGTTTTATGTACTCATTTTATATTTATTTATTTAAAATATAATAATGTATACACTTGTTCACTGAAATGTAGACACTATCAACTACTGTTTCATACATGTTTTAACATGTGGGGTCACTCCCATTTGCATTGAACTCAAATTTTCTTTACTTCATATTTATGCATAATGATATTTGAGAACCTCAAAATCACATTATTTATCTTCATGAAATAAACTCATGATGTCCTAGTAAACATCACATAACAACTTGTATTCATGGGGTATAAAAGTAAAATTGAATCAAACTGGATGGGATCTATGAAACATGTTCTTTGTGAAGCCATCAAGGGTGTAATAATCAAGTGAAAATGGCTGTATATTCATCTTCTTCATGAAACAAGAGGAATCATGGATACTCTTCTACACAAAATAGTATCTTCAATTATGTTGTGTTTCAATGGGAAACATGAAAAATTCTCAAAATGTGTGGTAGACAGTCTATCAACACGATAGATATTATAATATGAAGGTATCATATCCTATGATATAGTTAAAATAAATCAAAAATACATTCATCAATACCTCAAAAAATAAATCCATTTAATATTTTTTATTCACCCAAAAAGTTCATTGATTCTCAAATACACACTGAGATTCATGACATTTTATTTGAGAAGTATATTTATAGTGATTCAGTCATATACATGTGGTGAATATAAAATGCCTCATCACTTATGTTAATCCCAAACATGTATTTTTACTAATGATAAACTATTTATTTTCATCATCCTGGGTAGTATAATTTTCATAAAATATTTCATGCATGAAAAATGAGGATTTCATGCAAGGGGGTATTTCATCTCAATGAATCAATATCTTAAGATAAAAATAAACATGGATATAAATATAATAATAATTGTAGGTCCATTAATTTACTCCAACATACTGAAATGATTAGACAAGTATTGAGGTTGGAGGAGTTCAATTGATCCAATAAAATGATCATAACTAAGATCATATAATGATTATTCTTATAACTATAATTTTATAATTAATATGAGTGGTTAATTATATCCTCCCATCCCATATTGATATCACACTAGGTCATTCACTCTTTTATTACTCAATCAGTTCCACATACCACACAAAGGTTGGTATTTGGGGACTAGCACATAAATATACCCTCACCCCCGCAACATGGGTCACACCACACCTATTGTAGCCCAATATCACCTTTCCCCGAGTTATGAATGAAAAATTGCACATTATATTAGGGGGGAATACAATACCCACATGCATCATTGTCTCTTGGTATGACTTGTGCACCTTTTTTCTCACGTGATTGAGGTCCTCCACACTCATGTCTGTGAGAAATTTGGGCCATGTTGACATCTTGGATGACACGTATTTTTTAATAAGGCATATATTATATAATTTGAATTATTATTTGCATAAAAATATCTTAAAAACTTCTTAAAAGTCATAACCAAATAATCCACATTTAAATATTAATTTTATTTCAATTCATTTAAATATGAATAGAAATCTATATTTATATGCTCTTACTCTCTTTACTTTATAATTTCTACACTGGATATCCATAGTTAACAATATATAATTGATTCATTTGAATATAAAAACCGAAAATCATCATAATTTCATGGGTAATTGTTTATTCATGTCATCTAATTATATTCAATGAATCCACCAAAATTCTATAGGTATCACCATTTGAACTATTCTAACCAACCACATATTGACACATCATTGACAACATTTTCAACACTCATACCCACAATCACCTCGTGTACTTTGTTATTAGTATCACTTTACCACTATTTTGAATGTAAAAATGTGTTCTCCAGACATTCTACCCCTTGCTGTGAATAAAATGACCTGGAAATGTGCAGGTACCTAGCTCCAACATTTCAAAAAATTATGTTCTCTTCCATTATAGGATTATTTCATTAATACATCTAAAAGAGGGATGATATCAAATGATTTTCTTTTTCATGATCTTTTTTTAATAATTAATATATATAAGTGGGAAATAATGGTCTAGAAAACAACTGAGATAAAACCAAGGTTTTCTATGCTATCCAAAAATAACAATTCATGTGAAATATAGATTAGATTTTCTCAATTCATACTCATGGGGTGTTATGTCATGAAATAAAAGATTATACACATAAATTAACCAATGAAATAAACTATTCATGGGAAAAATATCATCTACCCCTTTTTCTAATATTTTCATTAATGGAGAACACTCCCTTAAATAGTATAATTAATAAAACTGAGAATGATGGTTGAATGTGTGATTGGAATTAATACCTTAACATTTTTGTAGGGAATCAATCCATAATTTTTATATTCACTTAATATTTGTTAATGAATAAATGATTTTCAGGGTAGCTCCCCCGTAAGGGATGAACTTATTCTTTTCGTTTAATGGTAGTCAAATAAATAAATGAAATTAAATATCTTCATGTTATCTATCAGGGACATACTCAAACATAGATTTCAATTCACTACTATTTATTTGAATATAAAAAAATAATAGGGAATAATAAGATACCTATTATTTTAAAAGAAACTTCCATAAATCGAAAATTATATCAATCTAGGCCATTTATTTCTACGAATCTCATCCTTGGATGATTTATTTCGGCTCTACCTCTTGGTTTTAGTATCATCTGTCTGGTTCATTTTTTTCAACCCTTGATCATCTTCCCTAAATTTAATAACTTTTAAACCTACATATTCAGTATATTATAGTTTCAAATTATGAATAACTTCTCATTAACATCCACAACAATTTATTTGATCAGTTCATTTCCTTTGGATTTAGTATGTTTCTCAAATTTCACAAAAAAATTATCTAATTTTGGTTGATTTGGATAACCATCTAGGAAATCATTCATGAAATTCTGAATATCATTAGAACCTTCTCATGAAATCCCAATTGTTTTATATTGAACAAATTTCCATTTTAATATATAGTTAACTAATCATTCCATCCATGTCACACCTATTTAATATTCAGTTTATTCTAAACAACATCTCCCACAATCATCTATTAGAATATTATTTCTATTTTTTGTATATAATGATGGTATAGATTTATTGATAGTATCTTTTCTATAATATTTTTTCATGATATGATCTTTGAAACTACATTTGATTATTTATTTATTCAAGGAAAAGTCATTTTGAACAAGTATTAATAGGATTTGTGACCATGCTCCCTATAACACAAAAAATACCTGAGACACTATTCTCCCATATTGGTTTGAAATAAATAAATATATGAATTTTTTATCTTATTTAAAAATAACTATCACTTTAATTAGTATTTTTCTGTATTCATGGAATATCCTTCCATTCCCATTTTGGGAAACATTTAATCCCATTATTCTTGGACCACAGATCCCCTGTTTTAGTTTTCACATTTAATATATTAGTTACAATATATCTATTAAAATGATTAGGTGCACGTTTAACTTTATTATTTCTAGTATAAGAAAATTTTATCTTAATATAATATTATTTATTTAAATTTTCTCCATCCTACTTCAAATCATTCCAGATAGTGATATGTATGGATTGTGTCTCAATAAACTCTTCTTTTATAATAAGAAACATATATTCAATAACATATACCATATTATATTGTTCAAATTATTTTAGTTTTTTCATCTTGATATCATAAAAAAAATCTTTCACCTTAATTAAATCATCATTTTAATCATCAAAAGTGGTAATTTCATCTAATTATTTTTTGTAGTAAATTTTTTATTATTTTTCTCATGATTCTATTTTACCTTGTTGAGATATTTATTTTTTCCAATTAATATTTCTAATTATTATTCAAGCATACACTGAAGATAAATATTTCTTCTTCTTCATCACTACTACTTAAATATTCAATTTTTTCATTTCTTGTAAAAATAATCTTACCTCATAATTTGAAAAAACTTGATGATTAATATTTCTCTTGCATGGTCATAAAATATCACTTATTACTACTTGCATAGTTATTCTATTGTATATTATTCGATTTCTATTTATGAGATCTCGTATCATTGGATTACAATTATAATTAAAATGTATAGAAATTTTTTGGTTATATAATGGAAACATTACTAATTAAACCACACTTAAATCATATTGGGGGTCTCTTAACTAATACATTAATCATTCCCCTTATTTATGGTTTTGGAAGTCATCATCTCCCACATTACGTTCTAAGTCTACAGATTCAACAATTTATTCCCCTTTAACATTAAGTTTTCTTATTGACTCAATGACATTATAAATAAATTCATTCTTTTTAAAAGTTCCAATATTTATCTCCTTATATGAAATTTGAATTTTTTGTTCATATATAATAATAATACAAATATTAATACTAGGGTAAAAACATTGGAATTAAAATAATCAGGAAAATTATGTTTAAATATTTCTAACATTGACATAGTCATGCCTCATCTCACCAAATACCCATATATTTCTCACAATATTATTTACCCTAATAATACATTAATTTATAATCTCATAATCAACCATATTTATATCTTCATATTTTCCCAACCATACTTTTATTTTAGACTCCAACGCATTAACATTAACTTCATAGAATCTTATGAATTTATCTAAAATCTCCTTGTAATTATAGAGACCCTTGACCTTTGTGTAGAAATTATATTATAGAGAAATTAAGATGGATTTTATCTGATTTCAATCTAATTTATATTTCTCCTATCAAACAGTATCATTAGAAATGGGTGGAAATCCCATGTTAAAGAATCTTCTTATTATATTCTAAGGGATATAGTGTAAGGGTGAATAGTATTCCTCTAATAGTGATAATTTATCCCATTAAAAGCATGAAAATTTTGCAAATGATAACATCCATATTCTCCAATGAATGTTTAATTTATATATGTTCTTTTAGAGGGAGCATTTTCCTTGATAAAAAATATGTAGTCCTAGGACAGATTGATGGTTTATGGTGTGGTGTGAATTAGTGGTATATTTTTACAAATTTCATTTCATTCTAATTAAACCTATTAAATATTATATGATTCCATATCCACTTAATATTATATTTAAATATCATATTTAGTGTATTGATTATTATATGGAGGGAATAGAATGGGATTTGTATGGTTTCATTGAATGAATACTCATTGTTGTAACTGGTTATTTTCTCATGATTGTAGATTACATACTATCAAACAAATAATTTAAGATTCCTTCAGCTCTAATTGAATGGTTTTTTTCTACATCTAACCGAGAGACTCTATTAACTTCTAGGTAAAACTAAAATACCTTTTCCCTAGATCAAACTTATATACTATTTATAATGGTGGATCCAACCAAAAGGCTTCCATTCTCCTAAAAACAACTAGAATATATCAAATTTCATTAATTTTGATCCAAAATTAGGATGATTCTATTATCTTAATCCATGATATCAGTGAAACAGAATGTCTCATAGAGTTGTTGAAGTACCTTTAATAGCACCTAAATAGGTCTATTGGTCTTTCTCAAATATATAATCACTTATATGAGATAATTTTCCTCAATGAAACTATTATTGAGAAATATATCCACAAATAATTAAAGAACCAAAATGACATATGTTTGTTAAAGTGGTGAAAATAAATTAATCATTGATATTTTATGAAAGAATATTACATTTAAATTCTCAACTAACATTATTATTGAATTCTCATATATCATTCATGTGTAATAATATGAATGGTATTAAATAACTAGAACGCAATGATCATTGTTTATTATTTTGTGTCCTAGTTAATTTAATTTTCTCATGTTCTTTTTGTTATTCTCGATTTATACTACCTTATCAAAAAAATATCAATTCATTCTAGTATGCGTGGAACTGTATTCACTATAAACTATTGTTTCACACAAGTGTTATCACGTTATGTCATTTTTGTTTAAATTAATCATTCATTAACATTCATCATTATCTATGTGAAATGGTATGTTTTAGGAAAAAAATGTTTATATCATTATGATCATGATAAAAGTCACGGCACCTCTATAAAATTTGTATAATATTATATTTTCCCACGATATACCAATACAATTATCACACCCTTAATGGCCTCTATTAAACTAGTTATTCACAAATCCATCGAGTGAGAAAGACATAATTAAAAACGCATAAGACTTCCTCTTCCCAATAGAAGAAGAGTATTTTTATGAACTCCTCCTAAATAATAGTGGTTTCAAAGTCACTTTTTTTAATAGAAAACATGAGGTAATCATAAAATATATACATACACTATCTTAACATGGTGCTACCCTATATAGGCATGCTGCACTACATCTACCCTGAAAAAAAATTTACTCAAAGGATTTCAATCTACTATGAAAACAATTTTTTTAATGGACATTTTTTAATTCACTCAGGACATTTATTGATTCACAAACACACATTGAGATTCACAGTGTTTGTTCTTATGAAAATTATCTATATGGTGAATTAGTCATGTTCGTGTAATGAAATCACATGAGACATCTCTAATGAGAATCTTGAATGCATCCATGTATGAATGATATGTTTTAACTTCACATAATCCTTGAAAGTTTCATTTTCCTAAACACTTACATGCATTCAATATGAATATTACATTAACATAGATATTTAATTACATTAAATAATATTATTTCCCATGGAAAAACCATGGTTCCCTATAGAGTGATCATTGGAGGTCTGAAAATCAACATTGGTGCACTTAAACTGTCAGATACACCTCAACGTTAAAGGATATATCTCAAGGATTTTAAATTATGTAGATGAAACTCATTTTATGGAAATGTTTATGTCTATTTCATTTTAATATAAATAAATATTGTCTATTTTCCTCCTATCCAATATCGATCCCATGAATGATATACCTCCCCATTGATACTTAATATATTCCATTGAATGGATGTTTCACATAAGACTGTGATT
Organism: Viscum album; assembly: GCA_963277665.1. Lineage (NCBI taxonomy): Eukaryota > Viridiplantae > Streptophyta > Magnoliopsida > Santalales > Viscaceae > Viscum > Viscum album. The sequence continues at coordinate 900,188,717 of OY728162.1, read as the reverse complement.
GACACACAAATACACCGTCTCCAATGCCTCAATATCCAAACCTCACATCTGATGTCACACTGACAACCTAACCCATGGTATGTTCACTATAATGCATAGGTTCTTGTGGGTCTATAAATTGCCCATAAAATCCTATGTCGCATTGTGGGATGTGTGGAGCTTTTATCCCTTCTAGCTGAAGTCATCCTCTCACATGTGTTGGATAGAGTTGGTCATCGTGGGCATCATTGTTTGCCCTTATTTTTTAGTAAAATCTGGAACAAAGTCTAATAATTATTATAATTATATGATATACATCCAAAATATTAACAATTTCATATTTAAATAATCCCCTTGAAAATATTGATCTTCATGGCCATATTTTAAATCCTCTTATTAGTCTATATTTGTAAGGTCTCATTATGATCATGAAAAAATGTATATACTTCATGGTTTTTTTCAAGATGATGTAATCGAAACATTTGAATATTATCAAAAACTATCATATAAATTAAAAGGATTTTTTTATTCATGAAATTCAATTATATTAAACAAATCCTTAAAAATTATGGAAGAATTGAGACTTCATTCATTCTAACCAATTATATTTTTAATATTTTATACAAATAATGGAACACAAGGCCCACAATATTATTCATTGTAATGAAAATTATGTAGTATATATTTAGTAAAATAATTTTATCATTCACTCGAATATTACATATTGGAAATTAAATAATGTTAATTCAATTTTCTTATTTAAATGAGTTTTCATAAAATAATATCTCTATTGAATTTGTTAAAATATATTTCCATATTATTAATCAGAATTTCCTGGTTTTTTAATAAGTAAATGTTGAATTTTGGTTATAATGAATAGTAAAATATATATAAAAAATGATACCATGTTGAAATTAAATTTGGTATACTATTGGGTGTGGGGGTTAAAACCTGATATAATGATCACATTTAAACATAAACATTTCTAGTTAGTGTTTTATAGAGAGGTTTTGACCCAATACTTCTAAAACATTAAATCCATTTCAATTTTGAGTAAATTTTCTTCAATAATAATTATTATATATTAATCCTTAAAATATTGCAATTTTTCAACTCCCTCACTTCTAAATTATACCCTCCTCTCCAACTTTATTCACAATATTTGAGAATTATATCATAGATAATCCTTGTCATTATTCCATAATATCTTCCTTAACTTCTTCCAAAGACAAATTTTAATATTCTAAGACCAATGTTTTCAAGAATATTCTATTAGCCAAAGGTGATGAAAAGGTAAAATATTAATAGAGTAATTTTAATTTAATTTCTTATTAAAATTATCTAAATATTTTGTATCCATAATAACATGATTAAAATATTATATTAAATATATTTATTTTTTATTATAATGATTAGACTAACTTATTCCACTTATTTTACCTAAAATTTAAAATTAATGTATGACTCAATCAAATGTGTGGGTTATCATCTCAAAATATCGATATGATTGATTTTACATTACCACATACATAGTTATTTGTAATAATGGAATAATAATTTTATATGTTATTTATGATGTAATATGTTCTATGTGATTGTAAAAAAAATTATCTTTATTTTAGTATTTTCATTATAAAATAAAAAATAATGTTCATGTGTACATTTGAACAGCCATCTTAATGAATGGTGCTATTCTTATTTATATTTATACATATTATGGATTATTATAAAAAGGTATATAATGAATAAATATTATATTCAAATCATTATTTCCATTTTGGATATAATGAAACCATGATCAATGAATAAGGACTGGTATTTTTTAACGAAAAGTTTCAAAAAAACTGAAACAGTAAACATCCTCAAAAGATGATTTCAATAAAGAATTATAAATAAAATGGAGTCAAAATGTTCTAAGTATATTATATAAGATATTATAAGAATGAACTTTATTATCTTAAAAAAATATAAAAAACTAAATTTATTATATATGAGTTTACTGTTTTCAGAAAGTAGATCAAATTGTGGTAAGGGTAAATCATCTCAAATTATCTTCCTTAGCCTATATGTTATGTTATGAGCCTACATAAATTTATGATATGTATACACTACCCCCTTTTAAATTTCATAGCATTATTAATTCTTAATAGTGGTATTTAATTTTATAATCGATTTTATTTCAACCAATGTTTTATGATTAGAAAATTACAAATTTTATTTCTGTTTCATGGAATAATATCATTTTTATTGGAATTATTTATTCTTAAATTAATAATAATATATTTTTTATATATCTATAATAAAATTCATTTATATTCCTATCATACCTTTTTTAAGTTTCATTATTTTAATTCATTTTCCCCTATCAAGGTACTCAAAATTCCCATATTCTGATTTTAAAGAAAACACACTTTTTTCTTATATCATAAATAAGTTTCTTCCATGGAAATATTTTAAATAAAATAACATATCAGAAATAATTTTAACACATTATATTAATGTTATAAATTCATTTTTACCCAAGGAAATCATTTTATAAAATTTCTTAAAAATAATTGTTTTCATTTTTTGAATGAGCTAATTTTGACTTATAACAAAAATGTAAAGGGAATTATTATTTTATTAAAAATGAAATGAATATTAATTTACTCTTCCATGACCACTAATTTAACTTAATCTTTAATCATAAGTTTCCATGGTTAATATTATATAAAAATTAATAATTAATATTTCAAAAATTATTATATTTTATTAAGTTAACTCAATAAGAACAAATTAGTTTCACCAAGAAATACTCATGAGCGCTTTGAAATAAAATTTTTATCTACAAAAACACTCTTTGATGTTTCTTTTATTCAATAGGGATATTATTTTATGGTTTTTGATTATGATGATGAAATATGGATGAGATGAATTTGATTTTTTCAATTTGTTTAGTTATGATGAATGATAATTCTTTTCTAATCTAGTTGCATACATTTTACTGTATTATGGTTATTTGATTTATGGGTCCAGTATTTAAGTCCAAAAATTTTCATAAATGTTAATGTCTCCTGATATATTTGGTAAATGGGATGTTTCTTAAGACCAAAAGAGGGTACAAGGGAGGTTATCCCATTCCAAAAACCAGTAACACAATAGATTATCCCATGCACGAATGAGGTCAGGGGTGGTTATCCTATGCCGAATATGTGATGATGAAATTTTTGGGAATTATTGAAATAATATTTAATTTTATATAATTATGACATTATTTCAACAACTATTTTATGAAAATATATTATACCAATGTTAACCTCTCATAGAATTTTTTCTTTGATTCTTTATTGATTTCTAGGTTATGAACCGAAATATGTTATGTTGTGGTTCAATATTATGATCTATGCAATACTGTGAATTGTTTTGAAATGATAATATCTTTTTATCAAAAAAATATCAATTTTTTTACATAATATTTATTTAATATCTATATTTTATTCCCTTAATAAGAATATGAGATCACTCTTTATTATGTTTCATTATCCCCAAGGAATTAATTATTTTATTTTTTATGTTATGTCTATGAAGGGTGGTATTTGTGAAGCTCTGTGTTGGAGATGGTGTATATCATTTATGTACAAGTTTTTAATTCACCCTCATTTCTAGAGACACTAAATCATAATGAATATGGTGAATGTAATTATTATATTTAATGAATATTGATATAATAAAATTTAATAATTATATTTGAAACATTTGGGTTACACCTGCTATTATCTATGAATGATTTAGTATATTTGGGAATATATGATCCAAAAAATATTTTTAAATCCTTTAGGAACAACCTATGTATAGTTGAATAATGTAATTTTTTTTCAGGTAGTTATTTTTTCTATTTTCATATTAACCCATTGGTGTTTGGATACTAAGTGTATGTCATTCTAGAATAGATGTATATTTGGGTAATATCCATGAATTTAATTTCAATTATATCATTGTCATTATTCTTCTTTATGGTTAATGGGCCAGTACAGAACTGGTATATTGACACTCCTATGGGATATCCTTATATTGAATCAAATTATCTTTGTGAACAATTAGGAAGGATATTAATAGTATTTAATTATGAATGACCAAGTTTAAACCTAAGGTATCACAGATTGAGATGAATGATTCATGACAAATAATATTTATCAAAGACTCTTCATGATTACACACTTTTTATGTATGATAATTTTTACACACACAATTCTTTTTTGTTTTATTTTGATCCTAGATTAACCATGTTAGAACATAATGTCGAAGAATATTAAGTGGTTTTACAAATTAGTAACCAATTGTAATAGGAGAAGGATTGAAAAATATGAATTTAATCCTTAAATTTTTTTTCCTAATAATTGAATCATGCTTAACTTTAAATAGAAAAATGTAGGGAACAATGTTTTAATGATTTATTTAATGGGAAAAAATCACATCATTTTAAATGTTTCATTGAGAAAATAATTAATGATAAATTGATCAGTAACACAAAAAATATATTTTTTGTTCCTTATTATTTAGAGAATGATAATTTTATTATTTTTATCAACTGGAATTAGAACAAGACATATGTTATACTCTAATAAATAATATAAGGAAATAAAAATAATTTGTAACTATAATGTTGGATGACTGTCATAGTTTTTTATTCAAAATGAACATTCCTCTTTTTGAGAATATGAAAATGAATATATAATTCCATGAGAGAAATTATAAGGAGTATGATTCCATTAATACCTTTGGGGAAAGTGTTTTCATACATTTGAGTTATATTTCTAGTATCATCACCTAACCTAAATGTAAGATTCATCAATTCATCAAAGGGATAAAATAGTTCCCTAAACTATATTTATCCTTAAAATACATTAATGTATATAAAATTTTTTGGTTATTATATTAAGGAATAAATTGAGATTGGTTACACCCATTGATATCCATGTTTTGATAAGAAAAAAATATGTAAAAAAATGGAAAATAAAAATATAAAACCCATTGATGTAAAAATATGTATCTTTTTTTAGGATAGAAATGTGGAAGGAAGTATTGAGAAAATAATTTAATGAGAAATAATAAATTTTTATGTTTTGAATGGAAGGTAAGACAAAAATGTAATTCAGGTTTTATGTGGGAAAGTTAGTTATTGATGTGATTAGAGAGGAATAATTGTACAATGGACCACCCACACTCTAGTGTTGAAAATAAAATGTGTTTCAGAATTATTATTACAAGTGTTTTAGTTTGATGGCCAATGAATATGATCATGTTTAGTAAGTTATTAAGAGCAACTAAAAATGGAAATCTAATGTGATCACTATTATTCAATAGGGATATTATAATGAATTACTAAAAAAACACAAAAAATATACTCTAGAACTATTAAAGAATTATTTTATTTTTTATGTATCCACTCTATGATCTCTTAAGATCCTTCTCTGGGTATCATAAAATCATCCCAAGAGTTACATGTTGAATTAGAGGGAAAGGATCATAATGGTATGATGATTTAATATCAATTTTATGATTGTTTTCTAATTTAAGAATGTAGTAATTTTATTCCAATAAATATTTTTTTATCCATCTATTTTGTATTTGATGTTATTTTGGGAATGTTTTGAATCACTATATATAGAACCCAAATAAAATTATGATGTTTATAAGTCACATTTTATACTAAAAACTAACTAATGACCGAGTATCAACATGAGGATTAATATGAATATCAAATGGAATATGAATCTGTTTTATGGGACATGACTCCATTTTAATAAGGGTATTTATCTCATATTGTTTGGAACAAACTAAACATCAATGTTATGCCTATTGTATGAGAATTTGTTGATGTATTTCAAAAGGAATTTCCATTAATCCTATTAATCATGATGTTGTGTTTGCAAAGGAACTCATAACTTGCACTATACCAATTACATTGACTCCATGTAGAATTCCATCAATTGAGTTTCTTTAAAGAAAGAAGAAACATTATGAAATTATTAATAAGGGATTCATTCAGCCATGTTCACCACCATGTGGTTCTACTCTTATTCTTTTAAAAAAAGATAAATGGATTAATGTGACTAAGAATTTCAAATTTTTAAAATAACAAGATCAAAATAATAATATGAATTATTTTCCTTACATTCACTATTTATTCAATCAGTTACATCGAGATTAACATTTCCCATAGATGGATATTATATCATAATATTTCTAGATTAGAGAAACAAGTGAATACATGTATAATATAGGCTTTTATACATGTTTTGGACACTACGAATTTATTTTTATTCCTCTAGGTATTACTAATTACCTTAATATATTCACTGATGTAATTATTAAATTCTTTCAAGATTACCTTGATTATTTTACTGTAGGATTTATTGTAAAAATTATTATAAATTTCATGATAATGGAGGGGAATAATTATAACTTGGGGATTGAGCTGGAGAAACTATTTAGGATAATGTTTATCAAAAATTTATGTGGTATGAATTTTAGAAATATAAAGTTTAATTTTTATTCCATATAATCTCATGTGATGGTTTATCATTGGATCCATGAAAGAAATTTCTTATTGAATGATGTCATAAACCAACCATTGTGATTAGTATCCGTAGTTTTAATGGAATATATTCCTTTTATTAATTATTTTTAAATAATTTCTCATGATTATCTATTAAATTCCTAATGTTAACCCATATCATTAATAAGTTTCATTAGAAATAAGTTTGTGAAGAAACATTCATGGAACTAAAGATATGTTATGTCAGTGCACCAGTGCTTACAGAACCCTTTAAATGATAATAATTTTTTATCTATGGTGAATCATTGAGGTGGGGATTGGGATGATTCTTCCAGAATAACGGAATGGTGATAACTTATTCCTCATTATAAATAAAGGATCACAATAAATATTTACTAACATGTGATTTATAGTAAACATTGGTAATCTTTAAATTAAATACATAGATTAATAATATTTGTTGAGAGTGGTGTGACATATATACTAATAATAAAATGTTAATGTGTATATTCACATGTAAATAGTTTAATATACATTAGATAAGATTAATAGATTTTATTAAAAATTATGATTCATTAATACATTACCCCCTTGAAAATCATACAAGGGGATAGATTTTCTAATTTGAATGGATCATCCTAGATTATCTAGGGTGAGGATCAAAAAAGATAAAATATTTTTGGATCTTCAATGGATGGACCATTAATGCTTAATGGAAGGGAAGAAATAATATATTTTTAAAATTATTATTAGACTATATATCCATATGAATATTAAATCGGTGTAGAAGGAATATTATGTGATGTAAATCAAGGTGATAAATATTTCCAAGGTGTAATATTTTTTGATGGAATGATAAGATTCATGAATTGAGAATCTGTCACATCAATACCACACATGAGGAATGATATATTGCATGAATCATATATCACATCATTTTATATTAAGAATATAATCATACATATGTATATTGATCCAATTAAGTGTTTCTGGTGGGAAATCATGAAACTGGTTATTAAAATGTATATATCCTATTGTTTAGTATATATAAAATTTAAAATAAGAGTTATATATGTAAAATAGGATGTTATAACCATTACCCATACTAGAATAAAAATCATAATAAAAAACCATCAAATTCATCTCTAGACATCAAAGAACATCGAAATTCCATATTATTATTTTGGATGAAAATGTTCTTATTATGAATTCTTCACACATACATTTTACCATAGAATATTTTTATCTTGATCACCTAGTGATATTATACATTAAGAGGAATGTAATTATTCCTATATTACCATTTTTTATTATATATGATCAATATCCTATGATAAACTCAACATTGTAGAGAAGTATTCTTTAATATTTGGATAGAGAGTTGTGAACCAATTCCACATATCATCCTTATAATAAAGTCCATTATGAGAGATTGATTAATACCCTAGAGGATAATATAATATCATTTTCTTTATAATTCTATAGTGTTTTAGATAATCACTTTACACATATATAATTCTCTTATAAAAGTATATTTAAATCGAGTATTCAGATGTCTCAAAATGAATCCCATTAATAAAAAAGGTATAGAACTCTAACATAATTGTATAAACATAGAAAAATAATGAAATTTTAACATCATCTCAAAGCCATTCGACAATACAGTAATCTATCTCAGAGTTGACTAAAGTGTTATATAAGAAAACATAAAAACAATCTAGAAATCAATGTTGGTGGGACGGTATTCTTACCGATTTATCCATGAGAAAAGGTTACAAGTTTCAGAATTAATAGAATTCTAATCCCTTTGGTCCCTTAAAAACTTCTGATCAAGTATTAATGGTATCTTATTACATGTTTTTGTTTACCGAACTACTCTAAAGTTCATGATTTGTTTCACATATCCCTCTTGAGAATTTATATGAATGATCCTTTATATGTACTCAATCAGGGGTTATACCACTAGAGTATGATATCTCTAGGGAAGAAAAAATTATATAAATATTTGATTTTAGTGATAATGCTCTACATAAAAATAAACCTCCATTAGTTAATTTTCTATAAATTAATCAAAAAATCTATGAAGTTACATGGGATATTTGGGGTGTTATGAGGCATAGATATCATCTATTTTTTGTACTATAGGGATTTTATTTCTGGTTTGAAATTATATTTATGGTGGTACAATGAATAACCTTAACATTATATATATCTATATATATATATATATATATATATATATATTCAATTCAAATAAAAATTAAGTATTCAATAACTTGTTTTATCCACAACATTGCTTCTATATAAACCAATGATATCGCATACCTTTATAAGCAATCCATTTAATTAGAGGATATGAATAAAATTATTCATAGTATAAATTATGTATGTATATATATATTTATATAAAGAATAATATTTTATATTTTTATCAAAATCATTAAATTATTAAAATATCAATTATTTTCAAAGAAATATTTTTCATTGCATTTTATGTACTTGTTTTTTTAAAAAGTGAAAATTAATCTCAATTGGAAAATGATTTAAATTTATTATATTAACAATTTATATTAATAAAGAATCAATTATCAAGAATTTATTTTAATAATTTTAAGGGATAATGATAAATTCATTTAAATGAAAAAGGGTGATTTTTAGATTTTTTTAAATATACATAATCTTTTTTTATCAAAATAAATTAAATAAAAAACATGAATTATTGTTTATAATGAAAATTATTCATTATATATTCAATAAATTAATTTTAACAGTAATTTTATATTCTTCACTATTCATGTATTGAATGTAACCTCAAATTTTATTCGTAAAAATGTAGTTTTCAAAATAATGGAATTTCATTGCATTTTTCATGATTAATTTAAAATTTATTTTTTAATACTGGAAATTGTATTTTATAAAATTTATTCCATATATATAATAATAATATACCAAAATTTTAATGATTATTATTTTAATTAAAATCATAGTGTATATAAAATATAGTAAAAATATGTTATCTCAGTTAAGGTTAAAACAGGTTTATTAGGGGTAAACCAAGAACTATTGGTATTATTACAACATAAACATTCCAATATATAATTTTTTAGAGATATTTCCACATTATATTATCCTATGATTCAATGCATGTTTATATTGATGAAGTTACCTTGAGTAATACATTAATATATTTTAATCATTTTTAATCATCCAATGTGTGTCCTCTCTCCCACTTATAAAAGGGAACATCATCTCCACCATTTCTCTCAAGGTATGAGACATCAATAGCTACCAAAAACATAAATAATACCATCAAATATTCTATAAATTAATTTTGTATACCATGTTATACCCCTAATATCAATCATTCAATGCATAATCAATAAGAGATTGAAGGTTTCTCAGTGAAGAGATATTACTCATAATTGAGTTCTTCTAATTTTATTTAATCTAAACCCTTCACAAAACATGTTATATCCATAATTACATGATTAATAATGTGAAATAAATATGTTAAGATATTATTAGGGTTATTTCTCATCAATTTGTCATTGATTTCACATCAAATGGGAAATGAATGCATCACTTAATAATATGAGTAAATTATCACCTCCATGTAGTGATTGGATTCATTATCATTTACTATCAAAGATAAATATTTTTAATTATTTATTTTGTATATATAATTTTTATTTAAGATATAATAATGATAAAAAAATACTAAAATCTTATTTCTCTTTTTGTTTTTCATTTATTTCAAAAATAAAAACATCATTCACGAGTATGTAACAAATATCATCACTAAGAACAGTTGGATTCATTTTACTAACTCTACCATTCATTGATGACTATAAATATGTATATGATGCATACATATATGATATATATATCATTTTAAACCTTTAATTTGTAATAGAACCATGATAATTGAACATGTACTGGAACTTATCTTTAATGACCGGCTTATCCTTATTGGCTTGAGAATACAACAAGTCATTACTTGGACTTAAGCGACATCCCCAAGGCTCCAAAGGCTGTAAATAAATGTCTAAGGGTTTCAAAACAAGTGGGGATGATTTACCCTTTCATAACATACCACATAACCAATAACCATAACCAAACTAATCAACTAAATGATGCATGATAAAAGCTAAGACATCTCAACCATTTAGTTTATCATAAACCAACCAATAGTACCACAGCAGAAACCAACACTAAATCAAAGTAAACAGTAGAAAGACAAACTAAAACACTACAAGATGACAAACCAACTCCATTCTCTACAAGTTCCAACATCACGAACCATCCCAAGTATCACAATGTAGTTCTATAAACAAGTGACACTTTACCTTTGCCAACATCCCAGTATATGACATCTACAAAAGCACCAACGTGCCAAAGCATGGGTTGAGTAATGAAACTCAGTAGGTTTTCCCCAATGACTTCCCAACTCATGCTTCTAGGATAAAACATGTTAGCACATTTATATAAAACAATTTATATAAAACAATTCCAAAACAGTTTACAATATAACAAGTTCCATGTCAAAACCATTTTCCAACAAAAACCATCTTTCTCAAGAAAAGAAACCATGAAATGTTTCCAATCAAATTCCCATTTCTATTTTGGCACATTCATTTTATTTCTCATATCCACACAACCAACCATGCATTCAACCTGGACCTCCCTATACTCGCGAGTGGTGAGTTATCCTTCCACTAAGTCGTAACTTAGTGGACTACCTTGATGGGGGTACTTCACACCCTTATCCGTCCCAACCTTTTGATGGGGGTACTTCTCACCCATATCTGTCCCAACCTATTGATGAGGGTACTTCTCACCCTTATCCATCCCAATTTATATGAACACACACCACAACCCATGTAAATCCATTCTGACACCAAGTGTGTTCAAAACCATTCAATAAAGCATCAAACCTTTTATTGAAAACCATTTCTTTCAAGTAGCAAAACCATAACCAGTTTAAAATCACCATATTAAATTCACTTCAAAAAACACTTTCCAAAGACACACAATTCCCATCACCTGTTACTTAAAAGGGGTTTCAACCATTCTTTTCGAGCAGATAAAAAAACCATTTCTATCAAGGAATAAAATTTGAAACTAAACCTTCTAGTTCTAAGAAATAGAAATCTGGAGTGAAGACACATACCTCAACAAATTAGGTAAAACCAACCGAAGGATGAAGAGCGCCAACAAAACTGAGTCAACTACTCCCCGAAACCTCCTTAGATTACATCCCCTAGTACCAAAAAAACCAAAACCCGACTTAAAATCCATCCACTACCTTAGATATACCCACCATGGGAGTAGATCTAAAGATCCATCAAGAGGGAAGAAGGAGATATAAGAAAAATAAAGGAAACAAGACTTACCTCAATCAACCGGCCTCTAAATGCCAAAGCAAACCTCTAGATGGCTTCAAAAATTCCTGGTAAGTGTTCTCCGACCTTCACTAGAGATAAATCCCGATTTAGGGTCGTCTAGAAGCAAAACAAGTGGGTTTAATGATAAAACGGATTAGATCCTTAAAAATAGAATCTATGTTGACCCTGCACACGGTTAGCCCGCATCGCTAGGAAAATCATGCGCTAACCATGCGGTAGTCACTTCTTGGAAGGGGTGCTCCGCATGGACTCCTCACACAGTTTTCCCAAACCGTACGCACATTGTGTGGTCTCTTCTATCCAAAGTGACCACCACCAGCACGACTTCCGCACGGTTTGGGCAACCCGTGCGAAGCCCGTGCGTCGCCAAATTTTTCCCTTTAATACATTAAAAGTCTCCAAACTTTCCCAACCATTTCTCATATGCTTCATGTACTTAAAAATCATAAAACAAGGGTTACTTACCAATAACCATGGGTACTACGTTCTGCCCATAATTTTCCTTTCCATCCTCGGAAAGTAGAAAACCATCGCTTTTTAGAAAGAGTTCTCGCCACTACTCTTTCGTTTCATTCTAGCGTTCCCATGTCTCTTCCTGAATCTGACCATGTTGCCACAAAACTCACACTAGACTGATGATTTTTCCATGCAAGACTTTCTCCTACCTATCGACAGTATTCACTAGAATATGTACCAATGAAGCATCCGGATCTAGGTCAATGTGATCCTATCTGATCACATGGTCAGGATCAGGATGATACTTCTTCAACTGAGATACATGAAACACATTATGCACTACAATGAACTATGGTGGTAATGCCAACCGATACACCACCTTGAAAAATCGTTCTAGTATCTTAAAAGGGCCTATATATCGAGGAGATAATTTTCCTTGCTTCCCAAAATGATGATGTCCAATCCTTGGAGAGATTATAAAAAAGACATGATCAGTCACCGTAAACGACAACGGTCTTCGGCGATGATCTGCATAAGATTTCTAACAACTCTGTGCTGTCTCCATCGTCTTTTTTACCAACTGAATCTTCCCCGTTGTTTCTCGGACAAGGCTTGGCCCAACTAGTGAAGTCTCACCTGTTTCCACCCAAAAAAGTGGAGAACGACAAGGAATCCCATACAATGATTCAAATGGAGCCATGTGTATCGAGTCACGATAACTGTTGTTATATGATAACTCCAATAAAGGCATGTGATCTTCCCACAAGCCACCAAAATCCATTACACAAGCCCGCAACATGTCTTCCAACGTCTGTATCTTCCTTTTGGATTGTCCATCCATGTGAGGATGATACACCGTACTCATATTCAACTTAGTTCCCAGGGAATTCTGTAAGGATCACCAGAAATGAGATGTGAACCTCATATCTCTGTCTGACATGATTGAAACTAGTATTCCACATCTCTTTACCACTTCTTGGATATAGATTTTGGAAAGATCCCCCACAGTATTAGATTCACAAATAGGGATGAAATGGGCCGACTTGGTAATCCAATCAACTATCACCCATATGGAATCATGCTTTAGAACCATTCTTGGGGGACCTTTAATGAAATCCATAGCTATCTGCTCCCACTTCCACACTGAAATTGGTAGAGACTGAAACATACCCATTGTACACTGATGTTTTGCTTTAATTTTTTGACAAGTTAAACACCTTGAAACAAATTTACCTACCTTCCGTTTCATGTCGCTCCACCAAAATTGTGCCATTATCGCCTTATAAATTCTCTGTATTACTGGATGAACTGCCCATCTGGAATGGTGGTAAGCATGAACGAGTTGTTCCTGAGCAGTTAAAGGTACAACCATCCGATCTCGAAACTAATAAACTGAACTCCCATCTAGCTTCCATCCCTCAACAGTCTCCCCACCATTGAGTTTTGAACTCATTGCAACACAGGATACATCGGATGCCTATTCCTCCTTTACTACCTACACCAAATCAAGAATAAGAGAAACTGGAAATAAAATTGCAACATCATCTCAGTCTCCACATTCCATATGCGTGTCGGCTAGGACCAACATCAACTACCACTCATCTGAAGCTTCTTGTGCCAACTGAGCATATGACTTTCTGCTTAATGCGTCGGCCACCGAATTTCCCTTACCAGGTGTATACATCAAGTCAAAGTTCAAAATTTGAAGATACTCCATCCATCTCCTCTTCCTCATATTCAAATCTCATTGAGAGAAAATATGCTTCAAACTCTTATGATCTTTAAACATCGTGAATTTCTCACCAAAGAGATAATGATGCCAAATCTTCAAGGCATGGACAACTGTAGCAAACTCAAAATCATGTGTTGGGTAGTTTTTTTCATGCACTCTTAACTGTATTGAGACATAAGCTACAACATGGTCTCCTTCAAGAGAACACATCCCAACCCACATCTTGAAGCATCACAATACACCACATACCCCGGTCCTGATTCCAGCAAAATCAATATGGGTGTTGATGTAAGGTGAAATTTCAACTCTTGAAAAGATCTCTGACATTCCTCAGTCCTATGATATGCACTGTTCTTCTTTTTCAATGCTGTCATAGGCGAAGATAGTCGTGAGAAGTCATGCAAAAAGCGTCAGTAATAACCAGCTAGACCATGAAAACTTCTTATTTCAAAGACATTCTTCGGTGGTTGCCAAGAAAGAACAACTTCTACATTTTCAGGATCCACTAAAACACCTTTCTCAGAAACAACATGGCCTAGATATCATAGCTCTTGTATCCAAAAATTAAACTTTGATAATTTTTCATACAACTGATGGTCTCACAAGATTTCCAACACTATCGCTAATTGTTGCTCATGCTCAACCCTTGTTCTTGAATACACCAATATGTCATCCACAAACACCACAATAAAAGAATCCAGATATCGCTGAAATATCTGATTCATCAGTTCCATAAAGACTTCTGGTTCATTCGTAAGACCAAAAGGAATGACTACATATTCGTAGTAGCCATATCTTCTTCTGAAGGCTATCTTCGGAATATCCTCCATCTGAACTCACAACTGGTGATATCCTAACCACATGTTGAATCTTATGATCTCCCCTAAATTGATCAAACGGGTCATTAATGCATGGAAGTTGATATATATTCTTTATCATAACTTTTTTGTGTTTATGATAATCCACACATAGCCTCAAAGTTCCATATGATTTCTTTAAAAATGAAACTGTTGCTTCCCACAGAGTCATGCTTGGACAAATAAAACCTTTGTTTTCCAGTTCATCCAACTACACATTCAATTCCTTTAACTCTGTTGGTTCCATCCAATATTATGGAAGTGAGATAGGATGGGTCCCTGGTAGGAGATCAATCGTAAGCTCCACTTCTCTTATAGGTGGTAACCCTAAAAAATGTTCAGGAAAAACATCAGGAAATTGATTCGTGACTACTGGAAAACTGTTATTCGTGATCTCGTCCATAGATTCCAAGTTTAACACATCCAGCTGGTAAGAGATCATTTCCACTACTGTTTCCAACAATCCCGTTGCACATACCTTCACAACTTTTTATTCTCTAAAGAGATGCTCGACACCATCCTCAGTCGCGAAACTGACTATTCTGGTATAATAGTCGATGTGAGCCCCGAACTCTGTCAACCAATCCATACCCAGGATTATATTATAGACATCCATATCCAGTACAGTGAAATCCCATTTCAACTCATCTCCATCAACAGTTATAGAACATGCTCTACACACAAAGGCTCTAAACATTCTTTCACCGGAAGAGTTTGAAGTTATATCATAGAAGGAATAATTTAAAGTTTTAAGTCCTGAAAAGCAGCAATACAAGAAGCAGGAAAAGAATGTGATGCACCAGTATCGAACAACACTTTCATGAGGTTAAAATTCAAAAGAATCATACCTCTCACCGTAGAAAGTCTTGACTGGTCATCCACAGTCACGTGGTCCACTCCATACAATTGCTTTGTTGCTACACTTTACTCTTTATTACCTTGTTGAGATTGTCCTTCCCGAGGAGTCATGGTATTCTTGGAATAACCATAGCTAGATCTGTTCTACTGGAGAGTCTAATTTTTCCGTTCTCTCCCTATCGAAGCATAAGATGCTCGCGACACCTGATAAGTGTCACGAACGCCCGACCATGGAGCACTGCAACATTATTTCTGAAGATGCCACATCTTGTTGCAATTGTGGCATGCTCTCGGTGGTGTTGTAAATTATTGTTTCATGTAATCAATCGAGCTGCATTGAAAACACCCATCTTTCATCATGGGTTGTGGAGGAAGATTCACCAATCTAGCCATCTAATTCTGATTCGCACTCCCACCTTGGATGTAGGTGTCCCTCTTCCTCTTGTTCCCATCATTATAGTTCCCACCCATTCTCATGGGTATTATCATACTTCCTCCACCCATAACTCCGGAGATGTCTCTTGCAGCTACTGTTGCACTATTTACCATCTCCGTATAATCTGTAATATAGGGCATAGCTATCTTCGATCAAATCTAATATCGCAACCCTGATTCAAAGTTGTGTGCCTTCAACGATGAACTTGCAGAAACATCTGGTGAAAAGCGCACTAAATTCATGAATTTAGCCGCATAATTCGTGACAGAGATATTCTCCTGCTTCAGGCTAAAAAATTCAGTCATCCTCTAGATCTTGAAAGTATGAGGATAGAATTGTTTATTAATCAATTCCTTAAATTCCTCCCAACCTAGGCCTTGATCCACCTTAGCATGCACCACTAGCTCCCACCACTATCATTAATGATCTTCCAGCATATACGTCGCCAACTTTACTTTTAGTTATGCTGGTGTGTCAATGAAATCGAAGAAATGATTCATCCTACTCAGCCACACCTCTGCCCTTTTTGGTTCAGAATCACCCAAAAATATGGGTGGATTCTACTTCTAGAACTAGACGGAATGGTCTACATGCCTTGAATCATTCCTCTGATTCCCCGTGTCCGTAGCCTGAAACGCTTGAACTATACTTTGGACTAGTTGTTGGTTCACCTGTGGCTCTGGTGTGGCCACATTCTTCGTAGCCTCTTCCAGTTAGTTTCTATAATGCCTAACGGGTGCCATTTTCTATACAAACAATGCACGCTGTTAGTCTCACTTCCTAGAAATTGAAGGCTTAGAATTTCAATTTCTATCACATCACTATCACAACATTGATTTCAAACACTCATGCTTTTCCACATTTACCCATTTCTAAAAAAATAATCTATTCTTTCTTTTGAAAATCAATCTATTTTCAAAATACATCAATCATTCTCCTTTCAAAATATTTCATTTGAAAACAAGTTTAAAATTTTCAGAAATCATGCTTTTGCATCAAACCGTAATCCATTTCTCAAAATGATATATGCACTCCTAGTGGGAAGTAATTCTTCTAATTCATGTCATGAAAATGTCATTGGATAAACCCATGAAAATGGGATTTGTTTTCCCATAGGTGTCTCTAAAACACTTATGTACCCAACTCCCTGGTAACATGAAGTTCAGCATAAAAAGGGTAGCTACGTCTTTTTATGCTCTACATTCTATGTTCTAACAATCCTACCCCTTCCTAAGATGACCAACCAAGGAATAGACATTTAGGAATTCAAATCCAAGACCAATAGAAACTGATGATTACTTGTTCCACAAAGGAAGGAACAAGATGATTTCATATATACCCCATGGACCAAACAAACTGATACCATTTGTAATGAACCACCAATTCCCATTGTCTTTAGAGCTCAACGAGTCATTACTAGGCCTTAAGTGACATCCTCAAGGTTCCAAAGGCTAGCAATAAATGTCGAAGGGTTTAAAAATAAGTGGAGGACGATTTAACCTTTTAGAACATACCACAGAACCAAAAACCATAACCAAACTAATTAACTAAATGATGCATGATAAAAGCTAAGACAACTCAAACATTTATTTTATCATAAACCAACCCAGAGTACCACAGTGGAAACCAACATTAATCAGAGTAAACAGTGGAAATACAAACTAAAATACTAGAAGACAACAACCTAACTCCATGCTCCACAAGCTCCAAGCACCAACATCAATAACCAGCCCAAGTATCACGAAGTAGTGAAATAAACATGTGACACTTTACCTTTTCCAGCATTTCGGTATATGAAATCTACAGAATCACCAACGTGCCAGAGCAAGGGGAGAGTAATGAAACTCAGTAGGTTTCCCTGTTGACTTCCCAACACATGCCTCTAGGATAAATCATGTTATCACATTAATATAAAATTATTTATATAAAACAATTCCAAAACAGTTCACAATATAACAAGTTCTATGTCAAAACTATTTTCCTACAAAAACCATCTTTATCAAGAAAAGAAACCATGAAAAGTTTCCAATAGAATTCCCATTTCTATTATGAAACATTCATTATATTTCCCAAATCCACACAACCAACCTTGCCAGAAACCTGGACCTCTCTATACTCATGAGTAGTGAGTTATCCTTCCACTAAGCTGTCACTTAGTGGACTACCTTGATGGGGGTAGTTCACACCCTTATATGTCCCAACATTTTGATGGGGGTAATTCTTGCCGTTATACCACCCAACCTTTTGAGGGGGGTACTCCTCGACCTTATTCATCCCAATTCAAATGAACACACACCACAACCCATGAAAATCCATGCCAAAAACATGTGTGTTCAAAACCTTTCAGTAAGGCATCAAACCGTTTATTGAAAATCATTTCTTTCAAGCAACAAAACCATAACCTGTTTCAAATCACCATTTTAAATTCACTTCAACAAACACTTTCCAAAGACACACAATTTCCATCACCCATTACTAAAAAGGGGTTTCAACCATTCTTTCATAGCAGATAAACAAACCATTTCAATCAATGAAAACAATTTGAAACTAACCCTTCAAGTTCTATCTAAGAGGAATCGGGTGTGAATCCACCTACATCAACAAATTAGGCGAAACCAACCAACGGACAAAGAATGCCAACAAAACCGTGTCAACTACTCCTCAAAACCACCATAGATTCCTTCCCCTAGTACTAAAAAAACCAAAACCCAACTTAAAAGTCATACAATACCTTAGATCTACCCACAATGGGCATAGATTAAAAGATCCATCAAGAGGGAATAAGGAGATCTTAGAAAACAAAACGAAACAAGACTTTCCTCGATCAACTTGCCTCTAAACGCCAAGGCAAACCTCCGGATCGCTTCCAAAATGCCTATTAAGTGTTCTCCCACCTTCACCAGAGAGAAATCATGAGTTAGGGACATCTAGGAGCAAAAAACGATTGGGTTTAATGATAAAATGGATTAGATCCTTAAAAATAGGATCTAAGTTGACCTCGCGCACGGTTAGTCTGCAAGGCTAGGAAAATCGTTTGCTAACTGTGCGGTAGTCACTACTTGAAAGGGGTTCTTCGCACGGCCTCTTCACACAGTTTTCCCAAACCGTGCACACACTGTGTGGTATCCTCTGTCCAAAGTGACCACCACCTTCACGGATTCTGCACGGTTAGGGAAACCCGTGTGAAGCCCATGCGCCACCACTTTTTTCCCTTTAACACCTTAAATGTATCCAAACATTCCCAACCATTTCTCATATGCTTCATGTACTTAAAAAGCATAAAACAAGGGTTACTTACTAGAAACCAAGGGTACTATATTATCAACCTAAACATTCAGGATAAAGAAAATAGATAACACGTGAAAATGATGATTTTAAGAATGATTTATTAATAAACATGTGTCAAAATGTTATAAGTGGATCATATATGATATTATAAGAATGAATTATATTTTCAAAATGTTTATAATAAATCTAAATTGAATATTCTAGGGTATATGGGTCTTTTGATGAGATTCAAACATGATGTAAGGGTTTATCATCTCATGTTATATTTTTTGAGACATATGTTATATTATAAAACCTTTCTTATTTAATGACTGTTATATAAAAAACATCAGACATATTTATATCACCAATCAGTTAAATTTATTGTACATAAATTTATATTTCAATTTATGTTAACAAAGTTATTGTGGTTTTAAAGTTATCATTGTATTAATGGTTTTATATTACATTAAAAAATCATCATGAAATTTATGATTAAATTTAAAACTTCTAATTTGTCTTATATATATCCCATAAATATAATTTATTTTCTTATACTCTTTTTTTAATATGTATTACATTTTTATATTTATTTTTCACTATAAAATAAATCGGAAGGTATATTTTTAAGGAAAAATGACCTTGATTCAATCTCTCTCTGGAATCATTTTCTTGCATGTCCATATTTTCATTTATATATTTTCAAAAATTATTTTACCATTACCCATTGATGGTATAAAGAAATTTTAACCCACTATTTAATTTCAATATAAATTATTAAAAGGAATCCCTTTAAAATTTCTAAATGAGCCACATTATAATTTAAATAAAAATGTTATAAGAATCTAAATTTTAGTTTAACTAACATGAATGTAATTTCCCGCCATCCTTATTATTCAGTACATTTATAATTTATTTTAAATTTCCATTTTTTTATTTAAATAAAATATTTTCCTTAATGTTATAAAAAATATAGATTTCGCTAAGTTATTTTAACATTAAAAGGTTATTTTCTAGAGAAAATGTTCTAGTGATTTGAAAAGTAAATTTCCATATATGATAACAGATTTTGATGTTACTTATTCTTAACTGGAGATATTATTATGTGATAATATAAATATTCAATTATAAAGATTATTTGTGGTTATTAATAAGAAATATTTATGAAAAAAAAATTCATTGTGTTTTTTATGATTAATGATTAAATATTTCATGATATTAGGGCTTATATGTGAATATATTATAATTATGTGAAGTGTGGATCCATTATAACCCTCTAATGAATTTTGTAATGATATATGTTTTATATCATAAAATTTTATATGTGAGGTTATCCCAATTCCAATAATAGGGTACATAATAGATTATCCCAATTCAAAA
The DNA here is from genome assembly GCA_963277665.1 of Viscum album. Lineage (NCBI taxonomy): Eukaryota > Viridiplantae > Streptophyta > Magnoliopsida > Santalales > Viscaceae > Viscum > Viscum album. The sequence goes on along the minus strand of OY728162.1, from coordinate 900,167,809 downwards.
AGATGTTATGAGAGGGGTATTCCCAATCACGAAGTAGGTATATAGGTAGTAAGCCCAAGCATAACATGTGATGAATTCCCTGGTGGGTATCCATGACTTAATATTTTTATCATTATTATTATTACATAGTTGATTCCCTTATTTTTTTTGAAATGATCTCATGATAGTGTTATGATCTCTCTTATCATGTTCTTTTATTCCACAATGATTCATTTCTAATGAACTGAGATGATTTAGGCATAGACTCATGATTGTGATCTATTAATTTATCTATAAGATTTTCAAATGTTAATCTAAATTTATCATATACATAAGATCATATTATGAATAAATGATCTATGTAATATTTATTAAATAAACCTATAAATCATCTAATCTCGTCATTTATTATGTTTCATTTTCCCTAATATATAAAGAAATATCAACATTATGTTTTCTCTAAGTAGAAATCAATTTGTGAAGAACTAAGTGATCGATGAGAATGATATTTTATATAACAAATGTTTATGTAACCATGATTCCAAAGACACTTAACTTTTTCTATTTTGGAATGTATTTTAATGACATGAAATGAAAATTTCCCTAAAAATATTTAATAACTATGTATAAAATGTTTGTGTCACCTCATGAATCATATTCCTTTACTTTAGCCTTTAGTAAAAATTGATTGGGGTAATACCTCAATTTTTAGGGGTTATTCCAAGGTAAATCCCATGTCCTCCACATTGTAAATTCTCACCTAACTTCTTTACAATTGTTTATTACATTCAATTATATTGTTTTCAAATTACTATATAATAAAATATATATTGTTTGTATACTATATTTTATTATGATTGTTTCAGAATTGTTAACCACCATTCCTGATCTCGATTAATAAAATAAAAAATATTTAATTATGTGTTATGTGTACTAACACATCCTCAAAGTGACAAAATCCATTTTCTCAATGGTCCCATTATTCAAAGTTTTTATGGGTGGAATTGAAGAATAAAAATTCACTAATATAATTATGAATAAGAATTGAAAAACTAATATTCAACCTGTATCCATCACATTACATAATAAATGAACTTGTTAATCATTTATTGTGTAGGATAACACCATCATAAAGTAACACATACCATTTTTCATTGAGTCTCATTCATATTAATTATGCTCTCTTAGAAAATTATTCTACAACATAATATTATGTAAATAATATAATTACTCTTCAATAATATTGATATGGTTCTAAAATGAATGAAAATTCATTATCATAATAAAAAATTAATTATGGTATGTTATTGTTTGGCTTGGTTTTTCCACTTATATGAAAAATGGTACAAATTAATATCCACGATGACTATGGGAACTTATTTTACTATAATATAAGATACAAATAAGAAAAACTTGTCTAGAATTTGGTTATATAATAACTAATTAATATTAATGTATATAGGAATTGTAAATCAAGTTTTAAAAGGATATTTGTGTTATTAAGTTTCTAAAATAGATGATTGTTATAGTTATTTTTATTCTACAGTAGTCTCAGTTACTTTCATGCATATTTAGAATCAATTTTAGGGAATGTTTGTCTCATGTACAAATCCATTAGAACAGTTTGATATTTCACACCAAGATTTTTATTTGATGTTTACACATCCCATTTTAGATGTTGTGTCATAAATTAACTATTATTTATGTTTTTCTGTTTTATTTAATAACATATATTTAAAAGTGTTTTGATTTATATGATACCCAAACCATGAGGGTTTTATTGTGAATATTATTTCCAAATAATGAATGTTTCTATAAGATAATACATTTGGGGAATTTTTAGTATTTCTAAAATCCATCAACATTTTCTTTTGATACTAATGGGTTTTTAAAGGGCCCTTTAATAGTTATTTTCTCCTTAAAAAATTTTTTACTTAATTTATTTATTATAAGAGAAACATATATTGTCTTCTCTTATGGGTCAAGGTCATCCATTTTTTCATTTACTTGTTGATAGTAATCCTTTTAAAATGATCTTATCTATTAATAAATAATTGATTAAGGTCGTTTCATACTACATTATGTTTTATTAAAAATATTTAAAGAAATTTTCATCTTTTCAAATTTGGTTTATTTTCATTTATTTATGAAAATACGCCTTCTAATATTTTTCTATACCAATATATCATAACACTACTTTATCATTTTCATGGAATCTTCCCTAAAACTGTTTAATGTATTTTAATATAAATTGAAATTTTCCTAGTTGTAATGAAATATTTCAATTTTAATAAATTATTTAAAATATTAAGGGTTGTTTTCTTTTAATATTTAAAATGATCATCAAAATCATTATTAATATATTTCAACACCTATTGTACTATTATATGATTGATCAATGACATTATTCAAATGATATCATCAAACTAGTTGCTTTATTTGGCTGATATAATGACCATATCATTTAGGGGAATCATCTATCACCTACTTTTCATTTACTAGTCATCGACTATAAATAAATATGACATATATAATAATTTCATTCCTCTATAAATACACTATATTTTTTTCATATTTTTAAAAGTTGTTCACTAAGATTACATACATTTATTGAATGGAGAAAATATTAACAAATACATTTCAACTTTATATATAATTTATAAATACCATATTCCATATCATAAAAATATAAAGGTATATACATATAGAGTTAACAAGAATATTTGTGTTCTCTTTAATTACACATGTGTTTAATGTGAAATGATTGTTGATGGAATTATGAGTGATATCCATATATGAGTCTATCAGAAAAGGATATGAAATCCATTTTCATTCCATGTGTTCTTTATATTGTGATCAATGAAAACATTATTCTTTTTCTTAGGTTCATTATTTTATGGTGAAGGATTGATTACAATTGGAACATTTATGAATGCATAAATGATAGGCGGGGACCAATATCACCCTTTTACTCATTGGTAAAATTTTAATGTATTATGAGAAAGGTTCACAAGATTATTTTTTAGCTACTCATAATCATGGTCACAAAGGGTGTTGATCATGAAATTTGTGTTCCCTATATAGTTTTATTAATGGTTTTATTCTTATTAAAATTTCTATGTTATACTATAGTGGTTTATGTTTATTAACTCGTGTTTACATCCTCATTTGGATTAGGTATTACATTATGACAAGCCTTATGCAATGATTTATGATATCTGAATTATTGGGTATATGTTTCTTATGATTAATGATTATACTCATATACTAATCATATACTCGACTATGATATTTAATAGCTTAACCTATGTTTAATCGTTCAAAGCATTTGATCTCACCCAACAAATTCGCTTCCATTTTTTGAGTTAGTGAATATATGAAATCTATTTAATCAATAAGTTCCAAGATCCAAGAAAAGGTAATTCCTAACAAAATTTATTGAAACAAATGTAATGTAGCATTACAAGGTGGTTTATATAAATGAAAATGAAATACACCACACATATCCAAGAAAACCATAGCAGAAAAAAAATACAGGCTTATGAAATATTTATATTCATGTAATGTAATTAATATATAATTCTTTCTGAGGCATCATAGTTAGTATTAGAGAATGTTAATAATAAAATTATTATAACATAATGTTTGGGAGTGCGACTAGTGGGTACTAAAACTGGGATCAAAAAATGATTGTAGAGAGGATGTTTTAGAACCACATCTAAAAGTGTGGGCCATATTTTTTATAGTTGGTATCTGAGTGGGGTATATATTAGTTTATACGAAGGAATTTTATGATGTTATATTAGTTTTTTGTTTTGGTTGATAAAAAATAAATGGTTTAGATAACCCATTTTTTAGTTTTCTAAATAAAATTGGTTCTTTGGTTAAAATACCAAAGCATAATTTATTTAAAAATAAAAAAGCTTACAATAGTCTAAAATATGGGATCAGATTAAAATCATTCACATGAAGGGGGAGTAGGTCATTAGAGAGATCTTCCAACCAACTGATGTCATAACCTATACCTTCATTAGAAACTCCATCAGAAAGCATTTTTTCTTCACAAGAGGTATGTGTTGCCCTATGGATGATGACATTGAGTGAACGGAGGCATTCAATCCACCATGTAGTAATCAACCAGGCTAGATTTTCCACACCATTCCCAATTACTTGGACAATGGTGGTCAAATCTCTTTCAATCCACATGTTGTTCCCTCTCTGGATACTGGAATGTGTATGATGTTGTGGCATAGATTGACCAAGGTGTAATCATCCTAAAAAGGGTGGTAGAGTATCAACTTAATTTTCAATATTTTTCATGAGAATTCATCCTAAACTAGAATACCTAAACAGGTACTCCGTGAAGATATTCAAATGTTAATAACATTCTAATTACAATCCATTATGAAGGATTTATTTTGAAATAAAAGTTTTTTGGATTATGCTATGAAGTACAAGATAACACAATATAATGTAAATTTATTGATCCATGAGAGTTATAGGATGTACCATGTATTACATAGTATCATAAGTTTAAATGAATGTATAATTAGGGAAGAAATATTATTATTTTTCTTCGATATTAATATCATTATATACTCGATTTATATTTTGTACTATATTAACCATTTTGGTTTTAATAATTTTTTGGAAATAAGATCCTTATAATAATTTTTTTAATTTATATCTCTATAAAATATTAGGAATTATCTAAAGAAAAATATTTTTATTATGAGAATGACTATAATTGTTTATTCCTATCATCAGGTATAATGATTCATATACTACCTGAAGATGTAAAGGATTGTATCTAATATATTAAATATCATAATTCATAATTACCTTAAAATAAACATTAGTATTTCTACTAAAAAGAGATAAAAAATTATTTTGACATAACTAATTTTGGGGGGGAGAATCTAACACACAAGGATTTTAAGAATCACATTAATTCAATTAAATATTCATTTTAAAATTCATATTTATTCTTTATTTGTTGAAATTAATTGAAACCTATTAGATAATAAGTTATAAAAGATAGTTATAAAAAATTCATAGAAAAAATATAACATCTTATCATATAAATGTTCTATATATATCATTAGAATCCATGAAAGAAGCATTAAGGTTTAGTGACATTAGAAAATTTGATACATAAACAACTGGAAAATATAATAATTACATTATCTCACACTTATTTATTCACAACTACCACCATTCATGGACATATCATACATAAAAGCTTTCATCATACCAGGAAGAAAAAATAATCATAAAAAGCATGAGCTAATATTCTAAGAAAGGTTGAAACAGGTAGATATTATTGAATATTAATGCATAATATAAGAGTATGAGTATGAGAACATGAACCAAAACATTTAAAAATAAACCCATCAATTCATATAAAATATACATGATCTATGGAATAGATCTTAGTCGTTCAAAAGATATGAATCATAATGGAATTAAATAACATTAGTTATGGTATTGTATACTACACCCATTATCTTTATTACAAATTAAAACATGGTTTATTATATAATGATACACTAAATACAACCCATAGGATCAAAAAATATAGTGTATTTTGTAATTAGTTAATATATTATCATCTTGAACATGGGATATGACAACATTTTTTAAAACATCGTCAACATTATTCTAAACATTCATTGCTTTTAAAACTGCACGGGATAACCTAGGGACATACAAAAGAAAGAGGTGAGCTATAAATCTCAGTAAGGGAATAAACATAGAATAAAATGATGAGAATAATAAATTTTAGACAATAGGCATATCAATTTGGAATAAAAGGAGTAGGAATCATAAACATTAACAATGAGACATTATATAGAATGATAATCTTAAAGGCGACATGGGAAATGTTTAAACAACTTAAAACAATGAATATTTAACATAGGTTAAGGATAACATCAAAGAAATAATGAGGGGAAAAGTACCATAAAATAATAAAGATCACAATATATCCCAACATGACGTCTCATGAGAATAAACAATACCCAATGCATTGGAGCACTCGGTTATTCTAGTAAAACTCATCACATTCATTTTATTCAAATGATTAAGTGTGCCACATAGATCATACAACATTGAATCATTCATCATTATATTATATTACACAATCCATAAGTGATGAGTATATACATGTAAGTATAATTTCTAATAACTATATGTGTTAAATATGAAATCAACTGATAGAAAATATGTATGGTATTCACTACACAATTATTTTCACGTGGAAAACCCACAGTGAAATCTTAGCAGTATAACTACGCCACATAAAAATATATAAAATGAGATTATGAGAGAGAAAGGGTTACCATATCATTTGGACATGAAATGGATAGTAATAGTCCATGGAATAAAATATCCCAACATTTCTAATTTGAAATAGAATGCACAAGATAAGAAATAAATTTGAATAATGAAGAGATGGTGAGGATACCCTACATGAGTGTGTGAATCCAAATGCTTGGAATGAGATTCTTGAGGGATAATGGATCTTTATTAGGACTCTTGAGTGAGCATGTAAGAATAAGGGAGTTCTACAAGGGTTTTTAGTGATGATAAGTAGTATCTTGAATGGGTTTATATAGGAAATTAGTGAGGATTTGTTTAATATTTCACAAACATAGGTGTTGGAATCTATATAATAATATAATTATAACCAAAAATCATTCTACAATGTTTTCCCAAGGTTTCTTCCAAATTAATGAATTTTTAATTATTTTTTATTTAAAATGGGAAATCATAATATAATTATAATTTTTTTTATGTGGAAGGGAGAGATACTCAAAATGAAATAGTTTTGATGTCCTAAAATATATTGATGGATTTGAAGTATTCATAAAGCCTTTATAAAATTAATATAATAAAAATATAATCACATATCCTTAAATGGGAAAAATATATTTGGTCTAGGATATTCTTTTAGTATGTATCACATCACTTGTCCATCATTAAAATTTCATAATAAATACTGTATATTTATACCATATTGAATTTGTACTTGAAAATTAATCTATCTCAAAAAATATGAAAAACTAACTATTGGATAATATCAATCGAATGATTTCAAAAATAATATTAATTGTAACTAAATAATTTTCTATAAATGTAAATTTTTATATTTAAAATATGAATTAACATTAGTTGATAAATATTGGGTTTTTTCAATAAGAGTTTTCAAACCCTTAAAAAATTACATTTTAATTCATAAAAATTATTCGATCATTTATTTTTAATAAAAATTATTTAAAAATAATATTTTTAAAATGTTTTATCAATTTCAAAAATCCATTAATTCTATAAAAACCCCCTTAATTGAACTTGATTATTACCCAAAAATCAATTTTTATTTTATTAAATCAAAATTAAAAATACTTATGAAGTGAAAATAATAAGATAAAAATATATATATTATTCTAAAGGAAATAGTTTACAAATGAATACTTTTTTATTTAATCATATTCATTTAATATAAAATAAAATTTCCTAAGACTGAGGTGCATAATAGTGAGACATTAATTGGGTGGTTTGGTGTACATGGATTGTGTCGTGATCTTCATGATCATGAAATTCAACTATAAATGTTTTCTATCATGATTATATTGTCGAATATCGTGTTGGTAATCATCAAGGGAAAAGATCATTGATTCTATTTCCCTCATAATCTCTAATAAATGGTCTTCATTGGGTATAATCTTGCTAGTTGAGGCCATCAGTTCCATTTTATGTGTCAATTGGAATTGTTAAAACCCTATATTTATATTAATCATGATATTAATGTTCAATAGTTATATTATCAACTATAATGATGCTTAATTTTCATTTTACTATGAAATAATAAGACCAAATAATTTCATGTGTTTTTAATAACTGTAATACATAATAAGAAATTAAAATAATTAAAGAAGGGAAATTTTATTTACAACAATCAGGTTCATTAAAATATCCCCCCCCTGTGAAATTTATCTATCAAAATTTTAATTTCCCATGTTGAAATATATTATTATAACTCTATTACATCACCACCTCTGGTTCCCACATTTCATCTTTAAATTTGGGGTTTCTCTATAACACATTGATGAGGTTAATTTCCTTTTTACATAGAACATAGTCTCTACAATATAAGATCTTCACCAGATTCACATTATATGAGAGATCATTATCAAATGGCATCAAATTTTTATTCATTACATATTAGGTATGTATTATATACTATTTTAAGAGGGATACATGTAATACATTATGTACTGTAGATATGTTAGGTGGGTTTTCTAGTTGTTTTTCCATCGTTCTAATGCAACCAAGGATCTCAATTGGGCCAATGTATCTTCGAATCAGCTTTCCATTCTTCCCAAATATCATAAATTTCATTCTTGTATATATTCATGGAATACCATGTTTCCAACATAAAACTCTAGGTATTTTTGATGATTTTCAATAGATCTCTTTAGTCGACTCTAAAAATCAATGATGTGATGTTGAATGATCTTAACTATTTCCATGATTTCATCAAACATTTCTGGACCTAGCAGTTTTTTTCCCAAACATCATCACAACATGATTGTTTTATGCACATATTCCTATAGATCTATTTATAGGGATCCATCTAGATGCTTGATTGGAAATTATTATTTTAATGGAACGTGACCATAGAAAGTTATTGATCCCATCTAACTTTGAATTCAATTTTTTATTCACTCATAATGTCCTAACGTTTCTGGATATTATGCTCAGATTGGAATTCGGTTTGGGGGTGATAAATGTGATAATGTTCAACTCAGTGTTTAGAAAATTTTAGATAATTTTCCAAAATATATAGTTGAATCTTAGATCTCAATTAGATATAATCATTAATGAAACTCTATGAAACCTCATCACATATATGATGTATATTAGTGAGTTTTTATCCAATGAGAAATCATCTCAAATCACAATGAAGTGCACATTCATGGTAAGAAGATCCACTATAATACATATATTGTTATTTCCACTTTATTTATTCAAAAGTACATTGAAAAATTACATGGATATGCTTCCCCAATTTCCTGTAGTTATGGGTAATGGTTTTATCATACCCTTAGACATTCTTCTTTCTATATTCAAAGGATGGCATATAAGAAATCTTGATTTATATTCCATGGTTTCTTTCTTCATATTGTCCCAAAAATAGTGTTCTTGGAGATCATGATAAATCTTTCTTCTTCCTGGGTGGATGCAGAAGGTTTAGATAGCCACATCATCCAGCAACTCAATATTTAACTCAGGATTTGATGGTACACATATTCTTGACCCAAATATCGCAACTACATTTGCATTAAAATTCAACAATGCGGATTTAATTTTCTTTATAGCTTCCACATTCTTCTGAATTCCCACATCATCTCTTTGAAATATCTTTAATAGAAGGTATGGTTGAGAAATAATTGGTTAAATGACTAATTATTTTACTTACTATATGATCAATATGTCCACGTTTTTTTAATATAAATAGTGAAAATCCATCTAAATTCTCAAAAATGATTTAATTTCATGATACATTCTTATTATTGAATATTCCATATTTTTTTATATGTGTTTTAATAAAATATATATTTCTAAAACAAGTGGGGATTAAGATTTTTTAAAAAATATTCCACAAAGGTGGTATCCGCGATTCCTCCATTACCGTAAAACAAAAAAAATTAAAATTATTTTTATTTTGTATTGTTTTGTTTATATATATATATAACCAAAATTAAAAAAAAATCAGAAAAATTTATCCTCTATTTAAAATAATGTAGTATTGTCATTACAGCATTCTAGATTCGGATAGAATCACTCTCTAAGAACCCAGATCTTCATTCCAGATACGCCTTTTCTTTTTTTGGAGTTTTTGAGAAAAATAATGTTTTTGGAAATTTTTGAATTACACATCATGTACTTTCTGAGTACACTACGTGTAGTATTTTCCCGATCGAATCCGTGTACTGGCTGTGTCTAGGCCACACACATGTTGTGTAAGGGTGACGTGGAGGCTGATTTTGGCGGAGTATGGAAAGACATAGTACACGTCGTGTACTCTAAAAGTGCATGTCGTATACTTTATTTTTTAAATTAAACGGACCGGGGTCGCACCTAATGCACAGAAGCGTCTTCTTCTAGTTTTCGTTCATCCAAGAGCACTGAGGATTAGAAAATCTTCAACAATCCCCCATCTCTCTATCCGTTCTCCAATTCGAGCACGGTCGACTGCTTTGGAATCGCATCGGTGAGTTCTTCCTTCTGCTTGAGCCTTGTTTTCCAATTCCTCCTCCTTCTCAAGATATCGTTGGTTGAACATTTTGGGCGTTTTCTCAGATCTACGACATTCAGGGGAGAATTAGTCATAGTGGTTCAAGAATATCGATCTCCTAGGATCGAGGTAGGTGGTTTGTGCCTTTCTGTAAGAATTCATTGAATATTACGTGCAATTTCCACCAATACCCTTGAACGGGGAATTGCGTGTTCCCTGTTTTTCCCTTGTTGTTTGATTGCCTTGCTTATATGCCTGTGTAGTGGTCATTGATTGTGGATATGGTAGTTTTTACTATACTTTCGATGTTTTCCATGCTTGTTTTGCTTGTATAGAATTTTTCCAGTTACCATGCCTAGATGTAGTATAGTGTAACTGTTTCTTTGTTATGCTGTTGAGCCTTAGAATGATAGCCAACTAGTTCTTTAGGTTTACTTGGGTGATACACGCGTGTTATGCTTGTCTATATTACATGTGGCTAAGAGAACCTAGTGTATGGACCAAAGGGAGAATGGACGTAAGGACTTCTCTAGAGTGTCTTTAATTTACGATGTGATACCACAGGGGGAATTGATGTTGAGTGCTTACTGAGAGAGTCTATATTTCCTCGACGTGGGCTACAGGGGGAATTGACGTTGAGTGATTTCCCAGAGAGCCTTTAGTATGATACAAGACTATAGGGGGAATTGACAGTGAGTGCTTCCTCAAAGAGTCTACTCTTAGATAAACAAGAGGGGTGAGACTGTGTATGCCTTCTAGAGGGTTCCTAGTACTTGTAGGTTGAACCATAGGGGTTAGGCAGTGAGAGATACCCAGAGGGTTACCTGTTTTCTTCTTGTTGCAGGTTGTTTTACTTGCGTACTTTATATGCTAGAACTGTGGATTGTAGCTGCTGTGTGGTTTTCTGCTTACTGATTTCTGCACTTTTACTTGCCTTGTATTCATTGAGTATTAGGCACAAATCATTGAGTGATTTCCTACTGGGATTGTATCCCATACTCTGTTTGGGCCATGCTTTTGGGCCCAAGTAGACTTTTTTGTTGCAGTTATAGATAAGGTCAAGCGCCCTTCGACTTTCGGTACTTGATTTCATAGAGAAAGGGATCTAGGGACCAAGAATAGGCTTGAGATGCTGCAGGAGTTGCTGTTATTTTTATTACATTGCTTTACTTGTGTTTTAGCACGTAATTATATTTTCTGCTTCCTTAGAAACTTGTACCTGCTACATCTTTATCATCATTACAATATATTCATTACTTTTGCGGTTTGGTTTCAGTTGTTGCGTATTGTTTACTACTTCCGCTATTTACTGTTGTTTTTCCATAGCCTGTATACCTTACCAAATGATGTAATAGTTTCCCCAATAACTTACCAAGGCCCTCGCTGCTAGTCGGAAGCCTCTGGCGTTTAGGGAAATGCGCTTGATGTCATGTGGCGAACCGGGTATGGGGCACCAGTGGAGGGGCTCCAGATTTGGGTCATTACAAAGTGGTATCAGAGGTGTTTCTTTTCTCTTGATTTAATTTTTGGAGCCTTTATCTAGGGATAGGATGGATTCGGTACTTGGTATTAAGATATGCTCGGGATTAGCTAACTCGTGTACAAGGAAAAGCCATACCACCTCGTTAATTGCAGATTGCTGGTTTTGAGCTTTTACGGTTGATATGATTTCACCTAGAGTGATTCAAATTCTTTTTGTTATTATTTTCTTTACTATTGCAGTTCTATTTCTGTCGCAGCCCGATGAGATGAGGGTATGTCATTTCATGCATAATATAGGCACTTGTAGAAGTCACATTCCATGCATTTTTGTCATGCCATCTAGGGTGCATTAGCGATTGCATGCTGTTGTGATAGACTTTGTGTAGATTTTGTATGTTGTTGTGATAGATGCTTGATAGAATCTCTGCTACCTTTTTAGAGGATTTATTGTATTCTACCTTGCTTAAATAAATGTCATGTTTTGATTCACGTGGAGTATGGGCCCTCACGAATCAGAATTTGGCACCTCTCTGCCTTGTTTTTTGTGTTTTATAGGCTTCTGTGCAGTTCTGAGCTACTGCCCAGAAAAACCCAGAATAAAGGATGTGTACTTTTGACCACATGCCCTATAGTTTTTAGACCATGTCACTGACCATGTGAGCAGGGCCACACTGTTGTAGAAATAACTTTAGGAACATGTCGTGTACGGTAGGTACACGCTGTGTAGTTCGGAGCCGTGTACCCTACCGTGTCACTAACAACACGGGTCGGGGAAGCTCGAGTAGAACACGCCATGTTGTAAAGGAACATTCCGTGTAGTCATTTCCAGGTACCCGGCCGTGTCACGAACAACACGGGTCAGTGTTGCCTTCTCTTAGACACGACATGTTATTTTAGGAACACGCCGTGTAGTCTTGTTCAGGTACGCGGCCGTGTCACGAACGACACGGGACTATGTCACCTTCACCTATTCACACCATGTTTGTTCAGAACACGCCGTGTAAGGTCTAGATATGTAGACGGCCGTGTATTTAATAACATGGGCCGCTGAAGCCTTGTTTAGTACACGCCATGTTTGTTCAGAACACGCCGTGTAGTCTCGGGTTAAGTCGGACCGTGTGGGTTAGCCGTGTAAAGAGACTCGGGAAGGGGAATAGTTTTCAAGTGCACGCCATGTGTGGAGTCAACACGCTGTGTAGTTTGAGGTGTTACCTGACCTATAGGGAAGGGGTACACGCCCATGTCAGTGGCTTAAGGAGACACGTCGTGTAGTTTTTATACACGCTGTGTATTCTTGTTTTCTAAACTTGTGTGTTTTCCTTCCCATGTTCCCATTTTGTACTCTTATGCTTTCTGTCCTTGTATTTATTATCTAAGGTGTGCTTTTGACCTTTCAGAGTTATGCCTCCGAGATTTCCTCTGGTTGTACGTCAGTTGTCAGGCAGTGATCAGACGCCAGATATGGCGGATCAGGGACTTCCTGCCGATCCCCCAGTCGGGCCAGCCTTGGCACTGACTGTCATACTAGTTGCAGGCGCTGATGCGTAGTTCATGGAAGGTTTTATAAGGATGATGCAGAGCTTCCAGGGAGCACTGCCTCCTGCCTTGACTATGACAGACTTGACCCGGGTTTTCCAGCAGCAACATCCTTCTACTTTCTCAGGGGAAGGAGGACCATAGGCTGTAGGGTCATGTCTAGAAGCCATGCAGACTATCTTCGAGCATCAGGAGACGCCTCCAGAGAGGCGGTTCAAGCTCGCTTCCTACATGCTCCGAAACTCTACCAAGAGGTGGTGGGACGTGTTCTCACAGGTGGGTCATTAGCAGGTTATGGCTTGGGAGGAGTTCCAGCGCGTGTTCTACAACTACATCTACCCGGAGACCCTGAGGGCCGACCGAGCCTAGGAGTTCAAGAGCTTAGAGAAGGGTACTCTTTCTATCATGGATTATTCCTCTCGTTTCACAGATCTGCATCATTTCACACCCCTCCTTGATGGGGATGTGGTGTTCTTGGAAAGGATGTTTGAAGATGGTCTCAGGCGGGAGATCAGCTCACAGGTGAATCTCTTCCAGTTCACTTCCATCACTTCCATCGTCAACCAGGAACTGATTGCGGAGCACAATCTGAGAGACTCTAGAGCTATGAACCATGGCGGTTCTCCTTCCAGAGCTAGTTTTCCTCCAGAAGACAACAAGAAGCACCGTAAGGAGTCTACGCGCGGTGATCTGGGGAAGTAATATGCATCGTCAGTCATCCATGTAATATGCTACCAGTGTGGCCCGTCAGGGAACACAAGGCCGTAGTTCCAGAGAGACCCCGTGGATTGATGATCTTGCACCAAGATGGGTCACATTCAGCGTTTCTTCCAGTTTTTCTCACCAGCAGCTGGTGACTAGGGTTCTTCCATGACTCCTCGTTCAGAAGCAGCACCACCAGTTTCTCACCAGTTGGGGAACTGGAGTTCTTCCAGCCATTCGAGCCGAGGTGGAGGTTGAGGCCATGGCGGTCATCCACCAGTCCCTCAGCACCAGCAAGGTGGATCATCTCAGAGTGGTCAGCCAGAGGCAGAGGGCCGCGGTGCAGGCCAATCTTTCGCAATTGAGCAGACATATCATGAGCAGGACCCTGACCCTTCTACAGTTTGAGGTATGATTTTAGTAGCCTCAATTTTATGTTTAGCTCTTTTTGATACTGGTGCTACGCATAGATTTATCTCTATTGTTGTTATGGAGAGCCTTGGGCTCTGCATCTTTTCTTCTACCGACTCATTGACACTAGACACACCTTTGGGGAAAAAGACATCTAGTGTATGTCAGTGTAGAGAGTTCCCTCTCGAGGTTTCAGGGTATCGTTTCTTATGGTATCTCTACATCCTAGAGATGACAGGATATGATGTCATTCTCAGGATGGACTGGTTGGTTCCCTTCTAGGATTTCATCGACTGTTATCGCCGCAGGGTGAGTTTCATTTCACCAGAGGGTGAATCTTTTCTTCATAGAGGTGAATGGGATGTTCAGGCGAGTCGAGCAGGACTCGAGCATCATGGTCTAGGAAGGGTGATAGCCCAGATTGCTAGTCTTTATCTGGATGATCAGTGGACTTCAGAGTTGGACCTTCCTACTGTGGTAGATCGTTTCAGGGATGTCTTTCTAGAGGACTTTTCGGGTTTTCCTCCAGAGCATGAGGTAGAATTTTCTTTTGAGCTCGTTCTAGGAGCAGCACCGGTGTCCATTCCTCCTTATAGGATGGATACACCTGAGTTGCAGGAGCTCAAGAAGCAGTTGGAGGATTTGTAGGAAAAGTTTTTCATCTAACTCAGTCCTTCTCCTTGGGGTTCGCATGTCCTGTTTACGAAGAAGGCAGACGGTACCCTTAGAATCTGTGTGGATTATTGGAAGCTGAACCAATTGGCGATTAAGAACCGATATCCCTTACCGAGGATCGATGACCTCTTTGATCAGCTTTGAGGAGCTCGGGTGTTCTCGAAGATCGAGTTGAGGTCCGGTTATCATTAGTTGCGCGTTAGAACATCAGATATACCTCTGACAGCCTACAGAAGTAGGTATGGTCTATAAAAGTATACATTCATGCCGTTCGGTCTCACGAACGTGCCTGCAGTCTCTATGGAACTGATGAACTGAGTGTTCCATCCTTTCTTGGACTCCTTCACCGTGGTCTTCATGGACAATATCTTGGTGTACTCTCACACTCAACACGACCATGCTACCGATCTTGATATTGTTCTTAGTACACTGAGAGAGCATTGGCTTTATGCTAAACTCTCAAAGTGCCACTTTTGGATGGATCAGATTCACTTCTTGGGTAATTTCATCTTAGAGGAAGGAGTATCCATGGACCTAGAGAAGGTGAGAGCTGTATTTTCCTGGGAGAAGCCGAAGAACATTTTTGAGCTACGGAGTTTCATAGGATTGGCTGGATACTACAGATGCTTTATTCAGGACTTCTCATGCCTAGAAGCACCATTGACAGGTCTGACCAAGAAGGGGTGAAGTTCTTATGGTCAGATTCTTGTGAGTTATCCTTTCAAGAGATGAATGGAAGGTTGACGTCGGCACCGATACTAGTCTTTCCAGATCCAGGAAAGATCTATACTGTCTATTGTGATGCTTTAGGTATCAGACTAGTTGTTGTGCTTATGTAGGAAGATGGAGTCTTTGCGTACGGGTCTCGGCAGTTGAGACCACATGAGAGGAACTACCTGACGCACAATCTGGATTTGGAAGTTGTTGTTCATGCATTACGTTGTTAGAGACACTATCTTCTGGGAGAGCCCTTTGTGTTCTTCACTGACCATAAGAGTCTCAAGTGCAACTTCACTCAGCGTGATCAGAATCTGAGACAGCACAGGTGGGTCGAGTATCTTCAATCATTCGATTTCGCGCTTGGATTTATGTCGGGAGAGGGCAACGCGGTGGCAGATGCGTTGAGCAGGCAAACTCAGATTCAGGCAGTTCAGAAGGCTAGTATTGAGTGGCAGCTTATGTATTTGTTCTCTGAGATGCATCTAGAGGTGCATAACAGACAGGGACAAACCTTCCTATCTTCTATAACTGTTACCTCTACACTACTTGATCGGGTATGGATGAGGCAGCTATCAGACTTAGAAGGCTTAGTCATGTGGGAGAGTGTGTCAGGAGAGGACCCTTTTCCTGGATGGTCAGTGTGAGAGGATAAGATATTGCATTTCTAGGGACGCGTATGGATTCTATCAGACATACGCGAGGAGCTGATGTAGGATTTTCATTCTTCAGTTTAGGCAGTTTATCCTAGCATCACCAAGATGTATCGAGATCTTCATCTCTAGTACTGGTGGACAGATATGAAGAAAGATGTTGCTGGTTTTGTCATGAGATGCTCTACTTGTCAGTAGGTGAAGGAGCATCAGAGACCAGCAGGCCTTTTACATCAGTTACTTATCCCGGAGTGGAAGTGGAATGATGTTGCAATGGATTTCGTGACTGGGTTTCCGAGGTCACCTCGGTGGAACGATGTTGTTTGGGTTGTTTTCGACAGGCTCACGAAGGTTTCTCACTTCTTGCCGATCAAGGAGACCGTCAGTGTCGATGATCTGGGATGACTTTACATCAGAGATATCATTTGTCTACATGGAGTTCCACACTCCATTGTTTCTGACAGGGATTAGTGCTTTACCTCTCAGTTCTGGTAGGGACTTCAGAAGGCCTTGGGTACATAGGTACTTTTGAGTACAGCATACCATCCCCAGACAGATGGCCAATCCGAGCGTATGATCCAGGTGCTTGAGGATATGATCCGAGCTTGAATTCTAGTCTTTGGCAGTTCTTGGGAGAAGCATATCCCTCTGGTGTATTTTTCCTACAATAATAATTTTTAGGCGACTATTCAGATGGCACCTTACGAGGCTTTGTACGGTAGGCCATGCCGATCACCCTTATGCTGGATGCAGGAGGGAGAGGCAACATTGCTGGGACCTCATCTTGTTTAGGAGACTTCAGAGCAGATAGAGCTTATTCAGAAGAGGATGGCTATAGCACAGTCTCGACATAAGTCTTATGCAGATCAGCGAAGACGACCTTTGGAGATCGAGGTCAGGGATCGGGTTTTCCAATGTTTCACACCAAGGTTGGGACATAAAAGGATTCAGAGATAGGGTAAGCTTTCACCGCAGTACGTCGGGCCGTTTGAGGTTTTGGAGAGAGTTGGACCGGTCGCCTATCAGTTGCAGTTACCCCATAGGTATCGGGCCATGCACAACGTCTTCCACGTCTCTCATATCCAACGTTACTTTTCAAACCCGTCTCATGTCTTTCAACCCGAGGAGTTTGAGCTCGAAGCAGATGCATCATTTGAGGATCATCCCATCAGGATTGTCGATCGTAGTACGAAGGTTCTCTGTGGGTAGTCTGTCCCTCTTGTATGGTCACTATGGTAGCATGGGTGATTACAGGACGAGACATGGGAGAGGGAAGCCAATGTACGATCATAGTGGCCGGAGCTGTTCGAGGTTTCTTCTTCTATGCCTCGCTAGGGAATTTCGGGGACGAATTTCTTTAAGGGGAGAAGTTTGTAAGAACCTAGATCTTTGTTTCATGTATGCCTTTCCTTTATCAGGAGTTTTTGAGAAAAATAATGTTTTTGTAAATTTTTTAAGTACATTCCGTGTACTTTTTGAGTACACGCCGTGTACTCTTTTCCCGCTCGAATCTATGTACTGGCGGTGTCCGAGCCACACACACGGTGTGTAGGGGTGACGTGGAGGCCGATTTTGTCAGAGTATGGAAAGACCTAGTAAACGCCATGTACTATAAAATTACATGATGTCTACTTTATTTTTTTCATTAAACAGACTGGGGTTGCGCCTGACGCACAGAAGCGTCTTCTTCTAGGTTTCATTCGTCCGAGAGAGTCGAGGATCCACGAATCTTCGACGATCCCTTGCCTCTCCGTACATTCTCCGATTCGAGCACGGTCAATTGAGTTGGAATTGCAGCGGTGAGTTCTTCCTTATCCTTGAGCCTTGTTTTCCAATTCCTTCATCCTTATCAAGATATCATGGGTTGAACGTTTTGGGAATTTTCTCAGATCTATGATGTTCGGGGGAGAATCAGTTGTCGTGGTTCAAGTATATCGATCTCCTAGGATCGAGGTAGGTGGTTTGCACCTTAATGATTGAAGTCGTTGAATATTATGTGCAATTTACACCAATACCCTTGAATGTGGTATTGCGTGTTCCCTGTTTTTCCCTTGTTGTTTGCTTGCCTTGCTGATATGACTGTGTAGTGGTCATTGCTTGTGGATAGGGTTGTTTTTACTATACTTTGGATGTTTTCCATGCTTGTTTTCCTTGTTTGGCATTTACCCAGTTACCATGCCTAGTTGTAGGATAGTGGAACTGTTGCTTTGTTATGCTGTTGAGCCTTAGAATGATAGCCAAGTAGTTTTTGAGGTTTACTTGGTCTATACACGTGCATTATGCATGTTTATATTACACGGGGCTGAGAGAACCTAGTGTATGGACCAAAAAGAGAATGGAGGTTAGGGATTCTCCAGAGTTTCTTTAATTTACAATACGAGGCCACAGGGTTAATTGACGTTGAGTGCTTCCTCAGAGAGTCTGTAGTTCCTCGACCTAGGCTACAGGGGGAATTGATGTTGAGTGCTTTTCTAGAGATCCTTTAGTATGATACGAGACTATAGGGGGAATTGACGGCTAGTGCTTCCTCAAAGAGTCTACTCTTAGCTGAACCAGAGGGGTGAGACTGGGTGTGCCTCCTAGAGGGTTTCTAGTACTTGTAGGTTGAACCAAAGGGGTTAGGATGTGAGAGCTACCCAGATGGTTACCTGTTTTCTACTTGTTGCTGGTTGTTTTACATGTGTACATTATATGCTAGAACAGTGGATTGTAGCTGATGTGTGCTTTTTTGTTTACTGCTTCCTACAATTTTTCTTGATTTGTATTCATTGACTATTAGGCACAAATCTTTGGGAGATTTCTTAATGGTATTGTATCTCACACTCTTTTTGGGCCATGATTTTGGCCCCAAGCAGACTTTATTGTTGCAGGTACAGATAAGGGCAAGAGCCCTTCGACTTCCGGTACATGATTTCATGGAGATGGGGATAAAGGGACCAAGCTTAGTCTTGCGATGCTGCAGGAGTTGCTGTTATTTTTAGTACATTATTTTACTTGTGTTTCAGCACATTGTTATGTTTGCTACTTCCTTATAAACTTTTACTTGTTGCATCTTTATCATCATTACTATATATTCATTACTTCCTCTGTTTGGTTTCAGTTGTTGTGTATTTTTTTCTACTTCCGCTATTTACTATTGTTTTTCCTTACCCTATATACCATGCCGAATGAGGGCGTAGTTTCCCCAATAACATACCAAGGCCCTCACTACTAGTCGGCAGCCTCTGGTGTTTGGGGAAATGCGCTTGAGGTCATGTGGCGAACCGGGTACGAGGCACCAGTGGAGGGGCTCTGGATTCAGGTTGTTACACACTCACCCATGGCTCACATTAATAGCAGATATTACCCTAAAAATCACTCTATATTTCTGATTTGGGATTCTGGTTCTCTCTTTCCTATGCAGAACATTCTGCATTTCCGATGTCGGATTCTGTTTCAAGTACGTTACATTGAATGACTATAAAATATAAACTATAAGAACAATATAAATGGGACTTAAAACATTGATAAAACATATATAAATTGTTGAAACAAAATATAATTTCATAAGAAAATGATTATAAAAAATAATTTATAAGCTTTCAAAACAACCTACTTAAAACATAAATAATATTTCCAGTATGTGACATTGAAAGACTATAAAATATAAACTAAAATAAAAATATAAATGAAACATAATACATGTATTAAACATATAAAAAATTGTTTAAAATAAAATTAATTTCGTAAAAAATGTTGATGGAAAATAATTTATATGTTTTCAAAGACACCAACACGAAACATAAAAATGTTTCGAGCACGTGACTTTCGAAGCCTATTAAATATAAACTATAACACCGACATAAATGAAACATAAAACATGGATTAAACTTATAAAAAATAGTTGGAAATAAAAAAAACATTGTAAAAAATGTTAACGAAAAAATAAGTTATAAGCTTTCAAAACAACCTACTTGAAACATAAAAATGATTCAGGTATGTGCCTTTGAAAGACGATAAAATATAAAGTATAAGACCGATATAATTTAAAGTTAAAACATGGATTAAATTATATAGTAACTAATTATTAATTATTTAAATAATATTATTAATAATTAAATATATAATAATTAATTAGTTAATTAGTAATTATTAAAAATTAATTATATAATAATTAACTAATTAACTAGTAATATAATGTCTTTAAATAATTACAATTTTATAATTATAATTAAAAAATATAATTTATAATTATATTACTAATTAACTAATTAAATATTATATAATTAAAAATTATATTAAAAATTAAATACTTAATTATTATATAATAATTTTTTAATAAAAACTAATTAACAATTATAATGAATAATTATAATTTGTAATTATATTACTAATTAACTAATTATAAAATGGCCCTCGGCTCCATCTTTATCAAAAAAATTGAAAAATTAAAAAATTAATAATCATATATTTTATATTTATATTACTAATTAACTAATTAATTATTATATTATTAATGATTAATAATTATTAATTAACTAACTACAAATTATATAATCAATAATTATATTACTAATTATCTAATTAATTATTATATAATTAATAATTATATTACTAATTTACTAATTAATTATTAAATAATTACTAATTATTTTACTAATTAACTAATAATATTACTAAATAAATAATTAATTATTATATAATTAATTATTAATATTTACTAATTAACTAAAGAATTATTATACAATTAATAGTTATATATCAGATAATTATATTGCTAATTAATAATTAATAATTAATAATTAATAATTAATAGTTATAATGAATAATTATAATGAATAATTATATTACCAACTAACTAATTAATTATTATATAATAATTTTTAATATTTACCAGTTAATAATTATAATGAATAATTATATTACTAATTAACTAATTAAATATTTTATAATTAATAATTATTTTACCAATTAATTAATTAATTATTATATAATAATTTTTAATAAATACTAATAAATAATTATGATGAATAATTATAATTTATAATTATATTACTAATTAACTAATTATAAAAAGGGCATAAACTCTATCTTTCTCACAATTTTAATTAATTAACTACTATATATTTAATAATTATACTACTAATTAACTAATTAGTTATTATATAATTTATGATTAATAATTAAAAATTAACAAATTACAAATTATATAATTAATAATTATATTACTAATTAACTATTTAATTATTATATAATTAATAATTATATTACTAAGTAACTAATTAATTATTAAATAATTCATATTTATATTACTAATTAACGATTTATATCACTAATTAACTAATTATATTAAAAATTAACTAATTAATTATTATATAATTAATTATTAACAATTACTAATTAACTAACTAATAATTATACAATTAATAGTTATATAATTAAAAATTATAATATTAATTACTAATTAATAATTAATAATTATAATGAATTATTATAATGAATAATTATAATGAATTATTATGAAGAATAATTATATTACTAATTAAATAATTAATTATTATATAATAAATTTTAATAATTACTAATTAATAATTATAATGGATAATTATATTACTAATTAACTAATAAACTATTATATAATTAATAATTTCATTTCCAATTAACTAATTAATTATTATATAATATTTCTTATCAATACTACTTATTAATTATAATGAATAATTTTAATTTATAATTATATTACTAATTAACTAATTATAAAAAGGGCCTCAACTATATCTTTCTAAAAAAATTAACTAATTAACTATTATACAATTAATAATTATATTACTAATTGACCAATTAGTTACAATATAATTAAGGATTAATAATTACTAATTAACTCATTACAAATTATATAATATAATAATTATATTATTAATTAACTAATTAATTTATATAAAATTTATACTTATATTACTAAGTAACTAATTAATGATTATATAATTAATAATTAGTTACTATATAATTTAATCCATGTTTTATCTTTTGATTATATCGGTCTTATAGTTTATATTTTATCATCTTTCAAAGTCTCATACTTGAATCATTTTTATGATTCATGCAGGTGGTTTTGAAAGCTTATAAATTATTTTTCATCGACAATATTTACGATTTTTTTATTTTCAAATATTTCATATATGTTTAATCAAAGTTTTTTTTCATTTATATTGTCTTATAGTTTATATTTTATAGGCTTTCAATGTCACGTGCTTGAAGCATTTTTAATTTTCATGTAGGTGTCTTTGAAAACATATAAATTATTTTCCATCGACATTTTTTATAAAATTATTTTTATTTTCAACTATTTATTATATGTTTAATACATGTGTTATGTTTCATTTATATTGGTTTTGTATTTTATATTATATAGGATTTCAAAGTCATATACTTGAAACATTTTTATGTTTCAAGTTGGTGGTTTTGAAAGCTTGTGAATTATTTTTTGTCATCATTTTTCATGAAATATATTTTTTTCAACTGTTTTTTATATTTTTAATCCATGTTTTAAGTTTCATTTATATTGTTCATATAGTTTATTTTTTATAGTCTTTCGTAGTCACATACTTTAAACATAATCCCACATCAAAAATGCAGAATGTTCTACACATGAAAGGGAGAACCAGAATCCCACATCGGAAATGCAGAATGATTTTCAGGGTAAGCTCTCTTATAAAAGGGAGCCCTGGGAGAGATCTTCTGTCAGAATTGATACTATTGTAATAGTAGTAATGTTGAATTTTAAATAGTGGTTAAATTATATAGAAATGTTTTTTCTTATATATATATATATATATATATAAACAAAAAATTAAAATAAAAAAATTTAAATCATTTTTTTCTACAGGGGAAGGGCGGCATCGAATATGTCACCTTTCACCTAAGACCCAAAGGTGGAATCGCGGATACTGCCTTTGTGGTGTATTTGTTTTTTATAAAAATGAACACATCATGTTTTAGCAAAAAATTTCATAACATATAAAAAAATCTGAATATTCCACTTTATTTTCTTTCATAGGACGGTAGTGGATTGAGAATTCATAGTTCTCGGTCATAAGTAACCATCTTCATCAAATGATACTCATCTCTTTATTTTTTAATATTCACATGTGGCTTTTGTGATCCATATATATTTAAAAATTCCCCACAAAGTGATAATTCATCAACAATTTCAAATAAACGTTCACTTCAGCCAACCCGAGAACATGTGTTTAGTAGTTATGTTCAAGAAATTTTCACTACCTCGATTAATAGTATGTGATATTTTATTTTTAAATTAATACAAATCCCAACCCCTTTTGAAAAGCTTCGATGAACCCCATGAAATGTTCTCCACTTTTGATTCATGTGAGCATAGGTATAGTGAAAAGCCTCCTTTTTTTCTCCTTGATGCTCTCTTTACACTCATCATTCCATGAAAACATGACCCCCTTTTCAGTTTTTATTGGTAATGTGGTATGATAATCATGAAACATTTATCATAATTCAATGAAAATACCTAGCTAGTCCAATGAAATTATGGATTACATCCAAGGATGTTTTCATTTTTCATCCTTCAATTACATCTATATTTTAAGGGTCTAAATATATCCCATTAAATTTTAAGATATACACCATGAATGTGGCAGCCATCAAAATGAACTCTAATTTTTGTACTTGTCATAAAGCTTCTCTTCTTGCAAGGTCTTTAGCCTGATGTTGAGATTCTCATCATGCCCCTTCTTTGTTTTTTATAATATTACAATATAATCTGTAAATACTACCCCAAATTTGTTGAGGTAATCTCGGAATATTATATTCATCAATTCCATGAATATTTTTGGAGAATTAGAGAGTCTGAATGGAATTAAAATGAATTCATAGTTCTCATACATTTTATGAAAATAAATATTGGGGATATCATTCACTATATACCTGACTTGTAAATATATTGACTAGAGATCCCCCATGGATAAGTGTTTTGTTCCACATAGTTTATAGAATATGTCTGCAATCTATTTAAGAAGATTCTTGTTCTCAATCATGATCTTGTTGAGATTTTGATAATCAATTCAAAGGTTCACCAACCCATTATTCTTCTTTTTGAAGAGGAATGGTGAACCCCATGGTGAATAACTTGGTCATATGACCCCTTTCCTCTAGATACCCAGGTATTTTTTTCTTCATCTCCTCATGTTCTGCAACATCTATTCAATACATAGTCATCGATAATGGTGACTCTCCATGTTTTTGCTCGATTGAAAATTCAACCTATCAATTAAGAAGAAGGCCAGACAATTACTCTAGAGAAACAACAATATATTCTCTCTCAATGGTTATTTCATAAAGGATGATTATTTCCTAATAATAAAACATTTAACCTAGATATTCATGCTCGTAGGGTAATAATATTCCTGGTTAAGATGTTAGTGATAAGAAATATTCATCCTCCTACTTTCACTTGGACAGAATTAGGGGATAATTCACAATACGGATAGTGATTTCCTTCTTATAGAAACATATGTTGGGTCTATATAGGGTAATCCAATCCTTATCTATAATTTCGTCAAATTAAATGAAAGGGGCTATGAAATGGTTCACTAAAATTCTCAACCCACAAATGTATTTAGGGACGGAGTTATATACTTTGGATTCAATAATTTCCCAATATTTTATTTTCACTGATAACATAACTTCCATGCCTTGTGGTGGTGTTTGAATAGTTATACAAAACTTTTGTCATATAAAGGAATTGATAGAACCAGAATCAAACAATACATTCTCTATATGTGAATGAATAACAAGAGTACCAATCACCACTTCATTATTGGGATCCGACTAAATAGATATGATGGAATATGGTGTCCCTTGATACATTTGAGTTTATTGGAAATTTCCAAAAAAACATTTGCTTAGTGCATTGATTTGAAAAGTTTCCCAGTTTCGTATAGTAGATGCAATGAACAATGCACTGAGATTTTACTGGATAATTCCATTCCTCTATCGCATTAGTGGTTTTCTCTAATTAGTAATATCTATCTAGGTTCGCATCCTTCTGACACATATATAATTTCCTCTTCAACCTTAGGAAATTTCTAGTCTACTTTTCAACACACCTTTGAAAAATGTGAGGATAAAATTTCATGCCACAATTAGATTTCTACATGATACCACCAAACATAAACTTCAATTTCTTATAATTATCTTCAAGATACCCATGAGATTCACCAATGTTCATTTCATCTTTTATGGAACCTCTAAAAATATTCTCATTTCTATCAATGTCTAGGTTCTCTAGGGTTTTTTGCAAACTATTTTTTAGCCCAACATAGAGGCGGTTAGATTTTCATTCAATGTTAATGACATAGCTAGAGGCACATCATTGAATTATTTGGAAGCTTTTCTTGTACACCCCAATTAATTCTTTATATTTTTTCCTGAGTTAAGGTAAATACCTTTCATTTTATGATAGGGATTGTGAGGAAAATATATATCAATTTTTTTCATAATTCCTCCCACCTCAACACTTAGATATCTTCATTTGGTTTTTTATTATTTATAAATGCCCACAACTAGTTGTATTCTCTCTCCATATGCTAAACATAATGAATAACCTTATTCCATTCATAAAATTTATTGATAGAGAAAATATTCTCGATAGAATTTATCCATTTTTTATGATTAGAAGATCACATGATTAACATAAATTCAATGGAATTTTTTACAAAATCTCCAGATTTTAGATTTTTCTTTCTTAGGGGGATTTAGGTGATCCACATGATCTATGATTCTATTTGGAACTTGAGTTAGCTGAGAGAATATCATCATAAATTTTTCAATTCCTACCCCCATAAGGTTTGGCATGTCATTGGGCCATTCATCACATTGGTCCTCACATTGGTTGTTTACCAGCTTCCTCCTATTTCCGTCCATTGGGTAGAATAATGGAAAAATTAGGGATTCATATTTTTATATTATTAAACACATGTACATGATTTAAATTCCATTAATGGGATAAATTTATATTTACATTTATTTTCTTAACTTTTAAAATTATAGGTTTCAGACTATTTAATCAGTGATCTATTTCTTTACATATATTCTAATAGTAATTTCATTTCCCTAAATAATGATTTGTAATGAGATTATAATATTACAAAAGAATGTTCCCAAATAATTTCATCCTAGGTGTGTAGTAAGTTATGTTTTCCTATATAAGGTTTTGTTGAGTCAGGACCTACAGACCAAGATGAAGTTGTTACATCTTGATATATTTTTTACATAACCATGTCCACATGTAGTATACAGACATTGATGTATTTTCATGATAAAAACACATACTATAAACATAATAATTTTTCAGGATGTTTTCGTATTATTAGATTTATTCCTAAGGATTTCACTGTAGTTTTATAGTCATAATCCAAAAAATAACTAATCTTTTCCTTTGATAACAACTATAAAAACTCGTTAATTTTTTACACATTAATATTTGGATTATTACATTAGGATACAATTAATACAACCCATATGATCAATAATTTCAGTGTATTTTATAATTATGTACATATCATTACATTTTTACCTCGGATAAAAAACTTATTGATAATAGTCTTACCAATCTTCTAAAATTCCATGTCTTTTAAACCTGTGGCAGATAACCTGGGGACATACATAAGAAAGGGGTGAGCAATAAATCCCAGTAAGGGAATAATCCTGGAATAACATGGGGCGAATAATACATTTTAGAAAATACACATATCAATGGGACATTAAAGGGTTATGAATTATAAACATGAATAATGAGACATCATATAACATGATAACAGTTAAGGCAACATGGGATATGTGGAAACAACTTAAACCAGTACATCATAAATATAGGTCAATAATAACTTCTAATAAATATTGAATGAAAATTTCACATAAAATATATAGGTTCACTCCATATCCTAGTATGATTTTACAAGATACTGAACATTAAAAAATTCATTAAAGAAATGTATAATTCCTGAAGCACCTATCAGGTAAATTTATTCCCATGCATAAGTGTGAAACATAGATCATAGAACATGAATTAATTCTTCATTATATTTAATTCAATAATAATGGAAACTGTAATGAATAAATATATATCCAAATAAATTGAATTTTATGTGTATAAAGGTGAATACCCTTGACAGGAAATGGGTATGGTATTCACTGCACAATTTTTTCGACATGGAAAAATCATGATGATATTTTGGCAGCAAAACAACATCACATAGAAATTCATCAAATTTTTTGATGATAGTGAAATATTTCTACCATAATTTAAAAATGAATTTAATAGTAATATGTAAATTTAAATACATATCCATACATTAATAATTTAAAATAAAAGGCATAATATAATTAAGAAACATGAATGAAGAAGAGATGGTGAGGATCACTTACCTGAGATGATGTGATGATTGAATCATATATGCTTGGATAAGCGCAGATCCTGCACTAGATTTCGAAGTTCCGGAATGCTGAAGATATGGTGGGGATGATTATGCAGATCTTCATCTAAAATCTTTTGATGATTCTTACCTGGTTTATAAAATTGTATCTTTTTTGGTCTTTTCTATGTTTAAGATGGTGTATGCATTTTACACCTCGGGATTTACTTGTAACCTTTTTATTTAATAAATTTCTTTTGGCATGGATTGGTTAACCAATCCATGTCGCCTCTTTGAAAAACAAATGTGGATGTGAGTCATACTCTTAAAAGAAATGACTTTAAAGAATCAAAATATATTAATGGTTTTGGTTGATTAACAAAGGATTTATAAAATAAATATAAAATCATATTATTTTAAAGTTAAACCATTTATATTGTTTATTATAAACATTATTTTATTTATTAGACTAAATTTTGGACATTATTATTTCATTATAGACACTATAAATTTATATCATATTTAATTTTTACCTGAAAAATAAACTATATAAGAAAATTATGAAAAAATTATCCATATAATACTTTCTAAATTATGTATTCAATAATAATATTAATTTTTAAACAATAACGTTCTATATATGTGAATGATTAGTTTTAAAATATGAATTGATATATATTGTAAAATACATTGATTTTTAACAATAATAGTTTTCGAACCCTTATAAAAATTACATTTGAGTTATAAAAAAATATATGTTCATTTATATTTAATAAATTTTATTTAATAACAATATTTTAAAAATATATTATTTATTTATAAAATTCATTAATTCATTAGAAAAAAGAAATTAATTGAATTTTAATATTACCCAAAAATGCAATTTGTGTTTTATTGTGTCAAAATATAAATAATTTATAAATTAACAATAATAAGATGAAAATATATTTATTATTACATTAAAAATAATTTACATACTCATATTTCTAGTGTGCTCATACATATCCCTTTAATACACTAGAAAAAACTATATCTTTAAGGTTCATGGTGGTGAGACTTTCATGGGGTGGTTCGACATACATGGTTTCTATAGTGCTCTCGAAGAGCGTGAACATATAACATAAATGGTTTCTCTCATGCTTAATTTATTGGATAATAACTTGGGATTGGTCATGTTAAAATCCTAGTGATGTTATTTCCCATGGATAATATGATAAATGGGTTTAATAGGGAAAATTCCTATTGGTTCATGCCATCACTTCCTTTGTCTGTGTCAATTGGATTTGTTAAAAACCTAAATTTATACTAATGATATAATCCCTGTTCAAAGGTAATATTATCAAAATTAATTATTCTTAGTTATCATAAACATATGATATAATAAGACAAGAAGAATTCAATCTATTTTCTATAACAATAATATATAATAATAAATTTAAATAAATCAAAAGTGGAATTTTATTTATTATTTTCCTATTGGTTATTGTGTAATTGTAGAATAATATAACATTATAAAAATATGAGAATAATAATAATCATGTCATTATTATTTCAATACTACCCACTATGATATTTTCCATATATTATTCTTGTCCTAATAATCGTTGTTTCTTCTATGGTGTTAGGATAACTTCTGGTTTACCCTCATTTATGGTTGGGATAATCGCTTATGTACCTTATTTTTGGATTTCGATAACCTTTATTCTTCCCTTGACATCCTAAAAATTAATCTTTACCTAATTCATTAGAGGTAAAAAAAAATTAGGGTCCCACCTACCACATATTCATAATCCATTCATATGTATGCATGAATATTATATAATATCCAATGTATCCTCAAAATATTACCCATTGAAAAAAACATGTTTTCCATATTTCATCATCATAAATCAAGAATCATGTAATATAAATAAATCATAACAAATATGAAGCATAATTTACATCAAAGAATAGTATCATAGATTAAAAATTACTATTACATATCAATGAAATATCACTAGAGGAAAATAACATTTTCATTTTTAAATCACATATTTGATATTAACATATCCAAAATTTTATACATAGATTTATATTTGAAAATAATCATATAAATCTATAAATAAATAATTGAACTATTTTTTGTTTATGATCATGTCAAATTCTATTCACGCTATGTACCTTCAAATAATTAATATATAAAAATTTTTATATAAAAAGGACAAAAATATTTCCTTTGGAAAGTGAAAATAACAATAATTTTCAAAACCTAATATAAAATAAAGAAATCTTTAAAAATTAATTCAATAAATCATCATATAATATTTAAAAAATTCTTTAAAATATTTTATTTTTAATATTTGTCTTGGAGAAAATGATTCCCAACCAAATCATAAAATAAAGTCAGTTATCCTTAAAAAATATCATTCATTCTCTTGAGTGCTTAATGATAATATTATTGAATGAAAATGTGTAATTAATATAAATATATTTTGGAAAAAAATAATATTTTTAGGGAAATATCAATTCATATTGTTATCATAAATTTTAGCATAAACAATCTAGTAAAAAAATTATAACATAAACCCTTATTTCATGTTTGAAATTCTTAATATGTTATCTATAATCATGTAAATTAATTCTAAATTTAATATAATCTTTTAATAGTACAAAATTTTTTCCTATATTATCAATTATAATTCACTTATAACATTTCAACTCCCATTTACTTATATTTATTTTTTTATACCATTATTTATGTTTATTAACTGTTTCTTTTTTCATTAATTTTCTCTTCAGAATTTATGGTCCTTGTAATATAATTGTTCATACATGATCTCATGATTCTTAATAAAGTCATTACTATCATATTTAACCATTATATAAACGTTTTTATCCATTTATATAAATAAATGATGAAAAATGAATTACATCACATTTTGGTGATGGTTGTCCATATGTAATCTTGAGTGTTATATAAACTTTTCAATGGATTAAAAGAATTGAAGGTATATACTAATTAAAATTTATAGAATTATTATTATACCATAAATCCATGTATACCGATTAAATACATAGTAAAAACTATCGATTAATGTTGGTGAGGGAAGATGAGTCTTATCACTTCATCAAGGCGGTAGTCCACTCATATGCAAGAACGATAATTTCAATTCCAATTTAATCTAAATGAGGATAGAAATGATAGAAAATAAACATAATTACATTTTATTATATGTGATATATTGATTCTATTATATTTTAATTATTAGGAATGATCAGGAGGAGGTAAGAGATTTTAAAATGATAGAGATCTGTTAAGATGATTACCTCCATTTTGAGAACCCTCCACTAGATCTCTACTCACAAACCAAAGAGAAGGTATTTTTAGTTTATGAGAACATCCAAAATATAGAAATTTATTTTTAGAAGTTTTTTTAAAAGGATTATTTTCAAAATAAGTGCATAATTTTTGTGTAAATAATATAGGATATGTGCTGTCTTTTTATAATGATGGAAAAGACAAATCTAGAATAAAATAAAAGATTTAAATATGATAAATTTTATTGATTTCAAGGTGGAAAAAATTGGGAATCATTTAGATGGATATATATGGTATGAATGAATTTTATTAAACCAATTTAATTAGAATAGGATTACATGTAATTCTAGAACATATTAGTTGGATTAAAATTTCCATAAGCCAATTATAAGCATACCACTAGCAGTAAATATCCCAATAATAAAGGGGTGTATATTTACATATAAGGATACAATTAACTCAAAAAAGGACAAGGAATTATATTTTAGACTATATAAAATCTATATTTTCTTGTTTCAAAAAAATATTTTTTAAAATCATTGCATAATATATTAATCGAAAAAAATAATATTAAAATAAAAGTTATAACTATTCACATATTTGGAATTTAAATGCATCACCATTGGTATGAAATTTGAATATACTTACTTCAAAGGTCAACTATATGCCATTAATTTCCATGAAACATGTTTTACAAAATGATTAATTTAGATAAAATAATTTTGGGGTTTTTATAATAATTTACATTAATTTTTCAAATCCTTACTAATGTATGTGTATGCATTTTTTAATCACATAAGGTAATTATACCAAAGAATATTCCAAAATTATTTTTTATAAAAATAATAAAAAAATAAATTTCCTAAAAGGGATTTATATTTATATAAAAAAAATCTTATTCTCTATCTCTTATTATAAAGCATATTTTAAAAAAACGGAGTGACATTTTATAATTTTTCATTACATTACTTATTATTAAGGTAAACACCCATGAAAAATGAGACCATGTTTATTAAAATATGTATATTGATTGATTATGTAAAAAAATAATCTAATAAAAAAAATTTTGTGTATATATATATTTTTAATCCCTTGTCAACATGTTTTTAACCATAATTAAATGATATACCCTTACCAAGGTGAAAATTATTTAGTGTAGTTACTTTTCAGAGAGAAAAAAAGTTTTCTTAATTTAAAAATTTTGGGATTTTAAATTCCAAATATTAAACCTATTTTTCAAAATTAAATTCCGATATGTGGATAAAATCCATATTAAATTAATCACATTAAATTCATTGAAAATTGTTTTTAATCTATTTTTTAAGAATAAAATTGGATTTTTTCTAGTCACATTGCAATCGAAACCAATTATATGAATGGTAATATAATTTACTTAATATATTATATATTAATTTAATTTAAATAAATTAATCAATATTTATTACTTTAAATTATAAATATAAAATCACATTTCTACATAAATTGGGTTTTTAGAAAAACTCATCCATTTTTAAAAAAAATAATTGAAAATGATTATCTGAATTGATAACCAATGAATTAATTTCGTAGATTAGTAAATGGTATACTTTTTATAAATTAGTTAGTTATATTCATGTCCTCCAATCCAATGGACACAAGATAACTATCACATTATATAATAATATGTTATTGATATAATGAGAGTTTCTCAAAATTAATGTTGTGTACATTTCATGCTATTAAATAAATCATGTTTATTTCAATGTAAATATGTAAACAATGTTATTTCAAATGATATTCTACAAAATTAATTTAAAAAATTAGGATATCTAGGTTTCAATGTACCCTTTATTTCCTTTGTAGTGTTGATGAAGTTATGATTTCACAAGATAACATTAACTTGGTTAATGGTCTTGTTTCACAAAACTTTGTCACTACAATCGATGATTTATACTACTTTTTCAAAATTGGAAATATCAGGATCCCATGGTGTGAACTCTAGGTTTGGAATATGTCAAGTATTATTTATGTTCTTCTTCATAATAGATACATGGATCATGTCATAAACTTGATAGTTGTTTAGTGGAACCACCAAGTGTTATGAAAGAGTCACAACTCAATCAAGAATATAAATGGGACAAATATACCAAGGGATTAAAAATAACCTATTATTGAATATCGTAACTATATTCCATTGAGAAATTCATATGATTACCTTCTAACCAACATCATATTCCATATCACATCAATGATTGTTTGAATAAATTGTCGCCTGACCCTGAACATCCCTAATGTGTTGTTGAATTCCTCTAACCTTCTTTGACATTTTTTCATCTACCACCAGTCCCAATATCTTTATTTCTCTGAAATCACTATACCATTTAAGTGTTATTAACTTTTTTCCATTACTGGATTCTTAAAGACTCAAATTTATTCTTTATTAAAAGATATTTCTTATTAAAACATCACTAAAACAAGCTGTTTATCCCAACAACCTTTTAAATCTGGAGAATATGGTCTCAAAATGGTATCTATGTTTTTTAAAATTATCATGGGCTAAATATTTTCATGATAATGATTGGTAGTACTGAACCTTAACAATATACCAATACCATGTAGATGGAATTTCCATATCATCAAGGTAATCCTCATATCTTAATAAAAACAATGAAATGTGGTACTCAAGGAAACCATAAAACTAAATGTATATATCAGAAATAGTATAATGTGATAAATCTCCTATGGAAGAAATGAACGATTCTGACACCCTAAGGTGATCAAATTTTTCATAAATAGAATTACCATCATTAGTTCTTTATGGTTGTCCTATGATGAAATCCATGGTTATGTTTTACCATTTCCATTTGGTTAGGGGTAAAAGTTGATAAATATATATATAATTTTATATTTGATCTTTATCTTCATAAAATACAATGAACTGGGAAATATATAATGTAATACCTTGCTTCATTTTTTCCTTCTAGATATACTCTTAAAAATCTATAAACATTTTATCTCTACTATAATGAAAAGATAATAATGAATTATTTGCTTCATCTAGCTGATCCTTTTCTATGTTCAATATTGATGGGATATATACTCAGCCTGTGAACATTATCATTACATATTAATCAAGAATAATCATTGAAAAATTTATCACTTTCATTTTTCATCAATAATTTTTTTATATTCAATATCAACCATCACATTGACCTATGGTGAAATACTCATTTAAAAAATAAAATATTTCTCACATTACTTCAATATTTTGAGATTGTCCAATTAAAAATAATGAAAAATGGAATATTTTGGGATCCTTATATATGAAACATTAGAATTATCATTTATACATAGAGCAGCATCCACATTATTCATCTGCATATGGTTGTTATGTATTGAGGAGTTATAGTCATTAATAAATTCCAACCACATTCTATTTTTTATTACTCTAGTATTTTTAAGTAAATATACACATTAAATATCCATGATCATTATATTAGTTACACCATCTCCTTTAACAGTAATTACACCATATCATAAATTCATATAATACCATACATAACTCCAAGTCACAAGTCTAGTAATTTTAATAATGAATCAACAATTATTATGAGGCAAAAAATTCAGAATAAAGTTAGTGAATCTCTCATTTTCACTCTGGTTGAAGTTTCATAGGTCAAAAGAATTTTTTTTATTTTTTGGTGCTAAATTGATAGATGAATTGATGATTGAGGTTTTCCCATTCTATGATTGATCCTACAAAAAGGCTTATATACCATGTAAAATCTGGCCACACTAATATTTTTAAAAATCATGAAAAATTAATTTATTATTAGTAGTCTCAAGGTATTCTAATAGGTATATATTTAAATTATAGTATGTGAGATATTATTACAATTCCTTGGAATAGAAGAATGTTGAAAAGATAGGTTGCTGAAATTTGGTAGAGGTAATGAGTTTTCCAGACATTCTCGGAATTGTATCTTCTTAGGATATATGGTAGCATGTTTCCCATCAATGGTATTCGATTCAAATGGATATTTATTCTATTTTATTGAGGAGTTATGAGTGTACTAATATATGAGCTTCTCAGTGAGCATGAGAAATGATCATGACATTGGGTGGTCACCCAAATTTTATCTCCAAATGAATGTTGATTTTTTCAAGGATTATATGGTCATCCTATTGAAGCGGAGGCTACCACCACAATATAATAAAATCATTTTCTTTTTAAACACCCAAAATTTATTAAGATTTTTCTTTTGAGCCATAAAAAGTCTTCTTTTATAGATCAACCCTCATAGGTTGATTATCTCCATCTAGTGAGGCATGGGGACTAAAATTTTATTCCACATACAGATGGTTCTCAATTATAATATTTTTCCAAAGATATTTCTCAACAATTCATTTGAGGTTATGTATCTTATACTCTTACTGCACAACACATTCTTCTAGAGTGGGTAATTCAACCCATCTAGGAAGTAGGTCAAATATTTTAATTCCATTCAAATTGGCCTTTTCAGAATGTCACTATTAAGGGGTAAAAACATCATTCAATGGTTTTAGGTTTTAGTTTATCCTATAATTATACATTCATTCAGTGTCATATTATATATTCATATCACCCATTTCTTGAGTTACTATATTCACTTGGAACACCACAAGGCATGTGTCTCTGTTCATATTTTTTATTAGATTAATGGTGATTAAGATCACTAAAGCATAGTGTGTTATAATGGTCATCACATTATTCTCCATGTGATATGTGAATTCTATAAATTTTTTCTTCCTTCTACAATTTAATCAATTTATTTATTTTGGATATTTACCTTATTCGGTATACTGAGATTATGACTCGTATAGGTATTAATTTTCCTCAGTTGTCACTCTATTGATTTTGTTCTTCTACTAGTTACTCTGTGTGAGTCGCAAAACATACGTATTGAATGAATAATTAATATCATGGTTACATTACATTATGGGTTTAACGGAAGGGTAATTGGCCATTTGTAGCTGCTATGTAGACAAGAGAAGACTGATCCCCTTGAGGGAGATGGTAAAAATCACCCAATCACAATGGTATGGGGTTGAATCAAGGCCTCTATTGGTATTTTTGAACCACTTTTTAAGGATTAATTTTCTAATGGGATTGTTTTTGTGATGACTATACCCCATCATGAAGGATGAGATTGATTTGAACCACCTACGCTTTGTCCAAGAACCTCATATAATGGGATTACCATGGGGTGGAGGCAGTGGTAAAATATTCAGTAGCCTTGTGGGATGGGATAGATCATGGAAGGATCCTATAACTTCTACCATTGAAATCTAACGAACTTGGTATAGTTTTACTTATTCTAGGGTTATATGTAGTTCCTTTTGAGAGTGTGAAATACTAATTGATGAATGTTTTTAAGGAGACCGGGACATCAATATACCTATTTGAGATGTATTTACCTTTTTTAGTGGGCTATCATTATGGCATGTTGGTATCCATTTCCCATATTCTTGGTGTTTTTTTGAAGAAGAGGATCCACATTGGATTGACCAACTAGATCTTGCATCCATTGGTTACTTAATATCTCCTATATATCTCATATTAAAAAATATATTTTCTATTATATGTACCTTTCTTAGGGATGGGGGAACTATAATATTTAGAGAACTGATAAAATATTGTCGCAATATTGACATACACTTTAACTGTGGCTATCCTATGCTTTCCTCATTCCATATATGGATCATAAAAAATCTATATGATGGAGAGTCCGTTCATGGAATGAGGATGGCCCATGTATCCCTGGTTAAATATATGTTTATCCATTTACCATTTAAAGTGTAAACACATGTTCTATCATATGTAAGGAATACAATCTTCCTTTATCTTATATGGGGATTCATAACTAGAAGTTTAAATGTGCAAAATAAATTCATGATGGATTTTTTCGGCTAACTCCCTCAATATATCCTTGTTAACCACTTATTCTTTAGAGGATAATTTTTCCACTATGTCGAACCATGGAGATTGCTTATTTCGGTATCCCACTCCCCAATGTGAGTTTTTTCCAATTGTTGATGGGGAAATATATGTTGTTACACTAGTGTTTCAATATCTTATCCTAACAAAGGTCTCAAGACTATGGTCGTATTTTATTTTCATGCAATGAAAAAACTATGGGGAAGTTTTCCATGGTGGATATTGGGGGTAAATTGCCTCCAAATCATCTCTGTTATACCATGATGACAACTATATTGGAATTCATCCCCATTCTCATTAGAATAATAATAATGTCCTTGAGGTGTTATTTATACACATTATATAGTCTCAATGATGATGGTGTTGATAATTTTCAGAAAATGATCATCATCCAAGGTCTTGGATTGAATATTCCACCCTTAATTTCTCATTGTGTAGGAAAATTAGCCTACCACATGATGGTGATTAGACAAATTTGATAACGATATAATATTTTGGGAATGTTGGTGATCTACTCGAAATATATTGGAATATTTAAACAATATTCTTGTAGAGTTGGTAGGATTACGAGTCTTCCCATGGGTAGTTTTTTGGAGTATATCCATCTATCCTAGTTAAAATGAGAGTACGAGACCGATTCAATTATACATTCCCTACCTTAATATTCGGGTGGACCTCTAGAAGGGGGGAAGTGTTATAGTCCTCCTCCAGTATAGTGTATTATGGATAATGGTTCTATTTTTTGTTTGATACATGTGGAATATGGGCTTGGTTCCACTAAGATACTAGAGTTTGCTGATTTTTTTCACAATTATATGGGCCCGATGTAATGGGGAATCTAGGATATGTTTAATAACATCAATTAAATAGGGTATGTTACTCTGATCCTATAAGTACTTGGGATTATATAACTATCCGTTCTCAATTGGAATATGTGAATTTCTATAATGAATTTCCAATATATGATGACGACCCCTAGTCTGAACATGAATATGAACTCATTCCTATACATTACCCTCTTTCATAGTATTTTGATAACCCACATATACATGATCAATAATATGTTATTACACCAGAGTAGATTTTACTTCATTTTGATCATGTTGATTTGTTACTCTAATTTCTAGGAGAATAATATGTGCATTTCCCATTATCATTGTTAAAATATTCTGTTGAAGTTATTCTTTTGTTTGAAAATTCTAATGAAACTTCTGAATTTTTTTCTATAGGAATATAAACCCTCATGTTATCCATTTTATGATATATTTAAAAAATTCTTAAATTGAGGTGGTGATATATTATCACTCCATTCCTACTTGTTTTATCGACAAATTCTGATGGGATTCACGAATGGGGTTAATGAAATGTACTCGACCCATGCTTGTAGCTTAGATACTGTTAAAAATAGTGTTTGGGTGAGTTGGGGTATTTTTATGTTAACATCTTGTCACTAGGATACATCATTTGTCTACATTGGTGGAAATAGTGATATTTTCACCTCCATATGTCTGTTAACATTTTTGACCTAGATAAATCACATTTTTATATGCATTTGAGAATTTGGGAAGGTAATCTATTGGGTAGTCCCCTTAGCATGTGACTTAGGGGGTTTTGTAGGATGATACTGGTTGTGATGGTTTTCTAAATCTTTCTATGGAGTATTCAAAACATGTATAGATCAGTGGTCATCTCCTTGATCTACCATTTAATGGTATGGAATGTGATTATTCTATGCTCTTGTGGTATAATCATGTATCACTTGGAAGTGGTGACACATGTCACCAGATCCATTTCGACCCTCCTTGATCTCAGTAGACTAGAAGAATATATCATCTGAAGGCCCCTTCATGTAGATTGTAAGGTTGTGATTTCACAGTGTTAATGGTATTCCCTAACCATTTTGACTTTATAGGATGTCGAATGTGTCTGTTATATGATTTTGTTTCATGATTAAAAAAGTCAGTTGTTGGTGGTGTGGTTCTATAATGTTCACATTGTGATTTTATGCATTTGAACATAAATTGATTCATGTGAGAAAAGTTTCTAAAGTCACACAGACAACATGAATAGGGGTATTTAATTAGTACAGATCCACGGTAAGGAACATGTTTGTATAGATATGAACATTTAACTAATCTTTTATTCTCTTTGTTGGTTTGGACAAATCAATTCTATGGAGTATACATATAAAATGGGTAGATTCATAAAAACCTATAGGTTGTTATTAAAACTGTTTAAATAGGGTCTCTATTTTTTCCATGGGGTAAGAAAATAGGTCTATGGATAGAAATCCATCTATTTCTTGTTGAAAGATTCATGTTATGTTCATAATGTTGTTTCAGATACAATTTAGATTGACTGTTCAATTTTTGTTTAAGAAAAAAAATGTATGAATACTTAAGAAATAAAATTATTTGGTTTTCTTGTAGCTTCACATATAGACCACCATTTTTTTGGATGGAATTCATTGTCTATATAGATTTTATCCATAATAACTCCAAAGTCTCCCATGATAAGATACATACCAAATTCCCAGTGGTAGGTGGTTATTTTATTTTTAGGCCTAACAATTCTTGGGATGTCATGTTAGTTGAATGGATTGGTGTTTGGGCGCATCATACTCTATCAGGGGGATTTATTTACAACTCCTTTACCCTTTTATATATTTAATATATCAAAGTGAACCTTTTTTTAGATCCTGATAAATGTCTGGATACCCTAAACAAATGGTGTTGATTTCTTCTTTAACTGATGTGATCGCCTATATGTATTGGAGTTCTTCTATATTGTTTCCCATTATTGGGGTTCTGAGTTCCAACATATGTACTATATTTATGTGATTGGAAAACATAGAGTTTATTGTCACCTAGATATTGTTATGGTGTTTTATAATTTGGATTGATCCATGGGGATGTATCCTATGTATCCATTATGGACATGGATAAAAACCCATATTGTTAATATAATGTATATTCCGTAAAAGGTTATATAAAAAAGTTAAAAATGGGACACACATAATGAGGCTTCCATAAGATAATCCAACTATAATATTTCCTTGTGGAGTAGAAGGATATGATATCTAACTTGCATATAAAAGGAGGCCCATATTATTCTATATGCATTATGTTTATGGCACAGTTGTCGCCATTCCCTTATCCCAAGAGAATCATACATGATGTAAGAATATAGAGGTAGCATACGATTGGGCACACTGAATTCGATAATTGTATTAAACATGATTTCCCATTACACACTGTTGTTTCTCTAAGATGTTTCACTAAGAAAATTACCCTTTTAATAAGATGATGATAATTGTTAAGACCAAGATGATAAGGTAGATTATCTTATCAAGGTATTATTTGTTGTAATCAAGGAAATATCAAAGAATGTGAAATCAACTAACATTGTTTTTGGTGAAAATTATTTTCACCATATTATTTTGATAATTAAACTCACAATACATAAGAAATTCCATTGAAATGGAAATCTTTTTTATAGAATAAAAGGTTGATAAGACACAACATTGGTCCAGGATGAGATTATGATCATATTTAGAAAGATAATTAGCTTCATCATGGATCCAATTTGAAATTTTATGAATTTTTTTTCCTCACAAGTGATAATAAATTTTTTAAACCTGTGATGAAATTTTAATGGGAGATACAGGGAGAATTAATTATACCAATCATATTCTTTTTTGATTAGAAATAATGAAGTTTCTAGAAGACAGGGAAGATTAAATTCATTCCTTAGTATGTCATAAGATGATGAAATTGATCGTCAACATTTTCAATGTTATAAGGAATTCATGAAACAAGAATGGGTTGGTAGATGTAGAAATAATTCTTAAGTAAAAAACTTTTTAGTATGTAGTTCATTGGTATCAGATTATGGTATTAGTAATTGTTAAAATTCAGGATGAATTGAGGTATCATATTTAAAAAAATATAAGTAAAAGTTGTTAAAGGAGACTGAAATAATCGGATGTCTCCATAAACATTATTAAATCATAATAAAAATTGGTTATAAGAGTCATAATGAGAATACATATGTTTTCATTATTATATTTGGTGTAGTGAAAATAATGAAGAAAATTTTGTTAAACATATGCTCAAAATGATGAAATAATAATAGACAGATAGCCTTTTAGGTAGTGCCTATAAAATTTATGATATATCTTCAGTTCCATATTTAAAACTAGATCATGAAATAAATATTACCATCATAATGTAGAATCTTAATGGGAAATTGGAATGAAAAATTATAATCAGTAAAAAGATTTAGTAAATAGACTTATGGGAGTTGATGTTAAGAAAAGATATGAAATTTAATAAATGATGAAGTAGTAATATAATGTCTTGTATTTCAAGAGGGAATTGAATGTGTTAATAAAGGATATAAATTTCCAGGGGTATGCAAGGAGTCAAAGAAATATAATAAATTAAAAGTTGTTTGAAGATTGGACAATTTTGGTAAAATAAGAAAAAATTTTAATAGTCTCATTTAAACCATTTCGAAGTGTCTATAAAAGTATGAGAATTCATTATGTATTCAGTGAAATTCATTTTCTTGAAAGAATAGAGAGAAGCAACACAATTTAATTGATGATATGTTTCTGGTTTTTGAATTCGTGAAGAAGTTTACAAGACAAAAGAAGATTATGAGGAAGATCATATTTAGGTGGTTACCATAGTGTGTTGGATAATTAGACTTGGAAATCGTATTGGGATTTATAGAATGAGAAAGAATAAATTCAAATTTGATTCAGTGGTATTATAGAAAAACAATATTTCTATATTTAGAAAATCGTACAAGGGAATAGGATAAGAAAATTAAACTGAGTATCATTACGATGTCCAGAAGATATTTTTAATATATTCTGGGTAAGAAAGTAAATTTTTTATTGAAAAGATCAAAATTTTTTAAGGTTGATAATTAATAACCTTAATATGTTTTTTTACAGAAGATAGCATTAAATCATTTAGTACTACTATAATTACATGAACTATTGTATTGGAAATAGCTCTACACGAGTATTATGGAATATTTTACAGATTGTATTCCACATAAGAGGAATATTTTCTAGTGGATTGTATTGTATTGGATTATTTATGATCTATAATAAGGGCTAGATACTCTTTTTGATTATTGAACAATATAAATTATCATGTTTATGGGGTTATGTATTTGATTTGGTTTCATCAGATAAAGAAAACAATAACTAGTTGTGAAGGTTGTATTATAAGAAATGAAACATAAAAGAATAAGATATATCTAATTCACCCATCCCCCTCTTAGAAATACATGAATCCTAGATGGGTAGCATTAATTGGTATTAGAGCCAAATGGTCCCTTCATTTATTCATTTATGATGTTCTTAAAATAAGTTTTGATGGAGAATCTGAATTTTGGAGCTAGTAGATTTTTATTTTTAATGTAAGGAAAGATCATATCAAGAATGATAGAAGGATTATCTATCTTATGTCTCTTGGGTATGATGTTCTCAAAGATACAATAGATTTATTTACTCATATTGATGATAAGGTTTCCCTAAAATCTATCAATAAAAAATATTAAAAATGATTAAAGAGCTAAAAAAGCTTTACACTAATCACTTTTTGAAAGGAAGTTTCTAAGAGTGAAAGTTGTTTCTACTACCAAAGTAATCTAGTATTAGTTGAAAAAATAATACAAATACAATACAATATTAAATAAGGTAATGTTTAAAATATGGATATTGAAGTATGATGATATCATGATGGGTGAATATGAATCTGTTGGTGAATTCTTTACCTGGATAAATGACATATTCAGCACTTTCCGATGTCCTTGTGAAACGTAGGAAGACTCTATTATTGATGATTAGATCTTACAAATATGTCCTGACATGTTTGACAAAATAGATTCTTCATTGGAAGATATAGATCCAGAAACATTATCCATGGATGATTTTCATAGCTCTCTCAATACATATGAAAACAGAAGGGTCAAAGTTATGATGAGAATAGAAAAATATGATAGAGAAATATATTTCAGGATTCCATGAAATAAAAGTCTAAGAATTCTTATCAGGAAGATGATGTTGCTGACTCTGAATATGATAATGATATATGTCAAAATAATGATGATATTTTTTCTTTCCTTTCTAAAAATGTGAGAAAAGTTACAGGTTAATATAAATGGAAATGTCCATTAAAATGTTTTTAATATGTATTCACTAGACTCTTTTTGGATAATTGTCTTCGATGAAAGAAATAAGATGACAGTGATGATGAAGAAATAAATCCAACAAGGTCATGGAAGAAACACGGTGATAAGGATAATTCTTCTTTAAGAGGGAGAGATAAAGAGTATTTCAAATATAAAAGAAGAATAGTTTTATATAAATATGATGAAGAAGAAGATATTGAAGTAGAATCCAAACAATATTTTGAAAAAGACGAAGAGAAAAAAATTTTGGGGACATTGAAAATGAAGAATTCAGAAGAATCAATTTTGATGAAAATGAAATACAAATAGATTTTCATACTAAAGAATAATTGAAAGAATTTCTGAGAAAGATTGGATGTCATGAGAAGGAAATAAATAATATGAAAAATGGATATTCATCATCAATCTATCAAGAAGGTTGTACTAATGATAAATTAATTTTTTTTGGAAGAAATTAAAGATTAAATGAAATATATTGAGAATGAATTGAATCGTAATGAACATATGGAGGTAAAGCTTAATGAAATTGAAGAAGAGTTGGAACATGTCCAAAAATCATTTTAATTATGAACATATGAATACAAGATTAAAAAAAATAATGTTAGTGAAGGTTCTCATATAGAGAAACTCGAAAAGATTTATCAAAGGTTTAATTCAAGTGGTGATTAAAAAGACAGAATTGTTCCTTAGAAGAAGAATTATGGGAATGTTTTCTATGTGGACAAGAATAAAATAGTAGATAATTTAAAAGTATCTAAAAACTAGGAGTCCCAAAAAAATATCTCAAAATTCTATGTTGCGAAATTTTTTTATTATTTATAGTTCCGATCGGGCTGAAAAGAAAACTGAGAAAAAAAAATGAAAATTATGATTGAAAATATAAAGGTTATTTTTTAACAATATTCTATTAAGAAGGTTTCTGAGAAACATAATCACATCAATAATAAAATTAATTGTTTCATAAGAAAATAATATTTCTATTGATACTGCTGATTTTTTCATTGAATTAGACATTCAAAAATATTTGTTGGTTCAACCATCAACATTACTACTTTACCATAGGTTATGGATGTTAAGGGTTGAGGGGGATTCAATCCT
The DNA here is from genome assembly GCA_963277665.1 of Viscum album. NCBI lineage: Eukaryota > Viridiplantae > Streptophyta > Magnoliopsida > Santalales > Viscaceae > Viscum > Viscum album. The sequence continues at coordinate 900,123,372 of OY728162.1, read as the reverse complement.
GTCAAAAGATGTAGTTTGAGATGGAAGTTCTAAAAAAACTGGGAATGTTAACATGAATGTTGACAATAAGTTCCAACCCTATGAAACTATTTCTAAAATATGTGAACAACCAATACATCTTGCTAAGTGTTTTCTCGTTTTTTACTAGAATAACAAATTCTTATTTATAATTCTCAAATGATGGAGGTGAAGAATGATAAATATCTTATTATTCAAACCAATTTGAAAGATATAAAAGGATAATGAAATTGGATTCTTGATAGTGGGTGTTCTTATAATATAATAGGATACAAAATATTGTTGAATAATGTGAATGAATTTAAATAAATAATGGTGATATTTGGAAATTATGGATCTCTGAGAAAAAAAGGTGTTGGAACAGTAATCATTGTGAATGAAAAGACAAAATCCAAGAAATATTTATATGTTTATGGGGTGGAACAAAACTGGAATTGTGTTTCACAACATTATGATAAGGGTAGAAATGTTATCTTTATAAAAGTAGGGTTTTTGTGAAAAGTGATGAATAAGGAAAGATAGTTACAAGAGACCACCTTACAAAAGGAAACATATTTCAATCTGATGAAAAAAAAATCTTGTTACATAGGAATAATAGATGAAAATTTGTTGTGCAATAAAAGGCTTGGACACTTTTCCGAGAGAAACATGAGATAATTATCAAAGCGAGACAGTGTCTGTGATATTTATGATATTTCAAGAAGAAGAGATTAGTGTTACACAATTTGTCATAAAGGGACAATTACAAACTCAATTCATAATAATGTTGAATTTTTTTCGAAATAACACTTGTAATGTCTTCATTCTGATATATATGTGCCAATGTGAAGAAAATCAAATAATGAAAATAAGAACTTAATCACTTTCATTGATGAATGTATATGAATTACAAGTGTTATGTATATGAATCATAATTCAAATTATTTGAAAATTATTCAATGGTTTTGGAGAAAATATGAGATGGAATGTGAGTTTTTAATAAATATTTTGAGAACTGAAAATAGTGGTGAGTATAAGAATTAAGAATTCCAAAATTATATTGAGAATTAGGAAATTCCTCATGAGTTCAGTTGACCACACACACCTTAAAAAATGGGGTTGTGGAAAGAACGAGTAAAATTTTGGAGGAAATGGGGAGAACTATGTTACATGAACATTGTCTTTCTTATTACTATTGGAGGAAATCCATGAGTACTATTGTGTATGTAAAAATAGATTTTTCAATAGGGAAGGTCATGATATCACTTCATATGAAATTTTTTATCACAAAATCCAACTTTAAAATAGTTAGTTGTTTTTGGTTTTCCATGTATCATACAGAAGAAAGGTGGAGACTCTGGAATGTTTTAGTAAATATGTAGAGATATAATTTTTTTAGATATGATCTAAAACAAAGATGATAAAGGGTTTTTATTAATGAAATAATATTAATTGTTTCTTTTGAAGATGTAAATTTTTTTGAATAGTATGAGGAGGAAAAATAGATTTAGGATAATAATGAAGTTAAGTGGGTTACAGAATGTTTTCTTAGTAATTCTAATGTGGATGTCTATTGTGGTAATCATAATCAAGATAATGAATCAGAATCATCTAGTTCAAGGGATGAATATTTCCCTCAAGTAACTCATCATTGGCTATTAAATATATTAGATCATCATAAAATTATTGGTGATCAAAATCATAAATCCCAAACAAGAATAAATTCAATAATAGTTACACATACTTCAATGTACTATGAAATAGAGTTGAATGATGTAATGAAGCTTATGATCATCTGGAATGGGTCCAGGAGTTGAATGAAGAGATTGATTAGAGATAAAAGAATGATGCATGTGAACTCGTACCCAAGTAGAATAATAGAAATGTTATTGGTAAAATGTGGGTCTTCTGGAATAAGTTCAATGGTAAAGGTGAAGTGATAAGGATCAAGGAATGATTAGTGTGAAAAGGTTACTAATAACTTTAAGGGGTTGATTTTTATGAGACATTAGCTCCAACTGGAAGGATAAAAATAATATGAGTATTTCATGTTATTGCTGGACAATGAGTTTATAGAACTTTTCAAATGTACGTGAAGTCTGCATTTATGAATTGGGATCTTGATGAGGAATTTTACATTGAAAAACTGTGTGTATTTTTTATTGGGAAAGATGAATGTTATTTGGGGAATATGAATAAATATTTTTATGTGAAAAAACATGCTCTGAGAAAATGGTATATACAATTGGATGCATTCTTTGGTAAGTTGAATTTTATGAAATGAAGAGTTGATAGAAATACATATATTAAGGATATTTTGGAGTTTTACTTCATCATAATTGTTTGTATTGATGATATTATCTTTACTGGGAATGATGAATGATCTTGCGAAATATTTTTTTGAAGGGTTGAAAATTTGATGGAAATTTCCATTATAGGAAAAATAAAAGACTTTCTGGGGTTAAAAATTTTACAAATAATGAAACAAAGTCTTCATTCTCAAGAAAAGTCTGCAAAATAACATCTTAAGATGTTTTCCATATAAAACTTGAAACCAGTTTCCAGACCAATTTCAGTGGGAACAATGTTTTCAAAAGAAAGAGAAGGAAACAAAGTTGATCTGAAATAGTTTCCAAAGATGATCAGAAGGTTTTTATGTTTGGATTCCTCAATAATTGAGGATCTATATTATTTTAGTTTATGAGAAATATTCTAGAGTGCTCTTAAAGAATAAAATTTTCATTCTATAAATTAAATTATCAGATATATCAAAGGAACAACAATTTTTGGAATTAGGTATGATTTGTCAGAAATTATGGACTTGTTTGGGTATTTACATATATATTGGGCATGAAATTTCAATTATAGATGATCCACATCTACAGGAAGACTCTTTCTAGGGAAAAGATGTGTTATTAGGCATAAAAAGAAAAAAATAGTAACTCTTATCAGAGTTGATTCTATGTATGTTTTATCTGGTCAGGATGCTACCAATATATGTGGAAGAAAACTCAATTGGAAGACTTACTTGTTAGATTAATATTACCCTTACTATTGGGATGTGATAATCAAAGTGAAATTGACCATACAAGCGATTCAATACAGCATTCATGTTCAGAAAAAATTTACATAAAATTCCACTTCATCAAATAAGATGTATAGAAGTATGAATTGAAAATGATGCATATTGCTACTTTTGAACACATTACTAACATATTTACAAATCATTTATCAAAATAACCTTTTTATAAATTATGGTCGAACATTGGTGTTCATCCTCTTTCTCAACAGGGTTTAGGTATGTGACATTGTACCCTAACTCATCTTACCTTTAGATATTTTTTCAATTGGGAGACTAGTTTCATAAATCAATCCTTATGGACGCATGAAAAAAGGGTGAGTTATTATAAAGCTGTGAATCCGTTCATATAAGTCTATGATCATTTCAAACTATTAGTTAGAGAGGTCATTGGAATCAAAATATTTCTATTATAGGGATTTTGAAGAAGACAATATGAGTGATGAACAAAGGACGTGGTTTTGAACACATTGTTGTGGTGGTTGTAAGAGTAAAAAAATTTGTAATCTAGGGAAATTGAATAAGTGGGGACAAGATTAGGAAGAAAAAAGGAGGAATAAGGATGATAAAGAAAGATGAGGATGAAATATGATTAAGAAAGAGGAATAAGTTTTTCGTAGTCAATACTTTTGGACAACAAGGTTTTTATAGAAATTATTCTTGTCTCTAATACTGAGTTATCACACATAAGATTAGAATTGTTCATATGTAATAAATAGAATAAGGTAAAAATGTTTAGTGATTTATGCATCTTTGTTGGAAACATAATATAATGGGGGAGATTATTAGGGCCTAGATGATATGGAAGATTATTGTATTCAGGTATTGTATTTTTTTATGGAAATGTCATTGCAAGATAAATCACGTACATTTTTTGTAGTGAAAATATGACTAATCATCATATTACCAAAATGGGACTCACAATGCATAAAAAATTCCATCTGAATGAAAAGTTGTTTTTTGGAAGAATAGGGTCATTAGACTCACCGAGAATCCAGAAGGTGGTTTTGATCATATTTAGAAAAGGAATCAGATTATGAATGTATCCAATATAAAATATCACAACGATTTGATATTTCTTTCTGAAAAATGAAATGTTTGTTGCAAAACATGTGATGAAATATTGGTGAAAGAAACAGAGAGAATAAGAACCACCAATCGTGTTCAGATTTTATTAGAAAGAATAATGTTGTTAGAAGATATGTAAGCTACAATTCCATACATAGTATGTTAGATGATGCAAAAACTGATCTTCAACATTTTCAAAGATATAATTAAGTCATGATGAGAGAAAGAGTATATGTATGTGTAATGTTTGGTGAAGGAAAAAAATCCAATATCATGTTCATCGGTATGGGATCACCATTTCAAAAAAATTTGTTTTCTTGATGATATGGTGTGTCCTATTTTGAAAGGAATATGTAAAAGAGGTTGAAGAATTTTGAATGAATCTATCATATACAACATAATGAATAAATCTGAATGAGAATTTTTTATGAGATTCATAATGGGAATACATATATTTTACATCTTAAATTTCGTGAAGAGTAACATAATGATGAAACTATTGTTGAACATATGCATCCATCATAATGAGAAAAATATAATGGTAAACTTTTATTTCAGGTGGATCATGTCATTGTAATGAAATATATCATGTTCTATATTTAAAATTATGTAAAAAATCAAGATGATCATAATAATAGAGAATCAAAATGGGAAAATCATAATGAAAAACAAAAATCAGAATGTTTATTTTTTATAATAACTGAAGTGAGATGAATTAAAGATAAGATCTATAATTTAAACAAGGTTGATGAAGTCAAATAATGACTATGATTTCATGGGAAATAAAATGAGTCAAAGATTGATCTGATATTGAAGGGTCTTTAAAGATTCGTGAATTTTTATATAGTGATAAAACCTTCCCATAATCTCACATAAATGACAAATAATTTTTTCCATTTTCAAAAGCTGGTTTATGGGTTCCCGGTACCTGTACAAACAATCCCCAAAAATCCAGATTGCAAAATTCAAATTCAAACAATACCACATTAATCAAATTCCTTGTGCCACACCTCGAGTCTTATATCCATCATCACACATCGCCATCACTGAATCTCCATCACTACAGGTATAACTCCATCACTGCATCACCATCAATGATCATCAGAATCCCACATAAACCATTTTTGAATTTCTATAAAAGCATGATAATAAATTGTTCACTATGTGACTTGAATTATTACAAAACATAATAGGGATGTTCCACAAGTTTAGAGAGTATAAGTTTCTATATTTTCTTTTAAGATATTTATCAAAAAAGAAAAAAAAGAGGAGGATACAGATCATAATCTATTGGTTACCGTATAAGGATGGATAATCTGACTGGGATACTCGAATTGGGATTTCAGGACTGAGGATAAATATGTTCATATTTTTTTAGTGATATTCTAGAAAATATATTTTTTTTATTGAGAAAATTAGACATCGGAAATATAAAGGGAAATTGGAATGCATATCATTAAAATGTCCATAATAATTTCATATTAGCTTCTATGTTAGAATGTATTGAATTATTCTAAAATATCATATTGTTTAAAGTTGATCATGATGAAACATGACATGTTTTTTAACCAAATTGTATTATATCATTTCAATATACATTAATAACATGAACTATTATATTGAACAATGTGTTGCATGTGTATAAGGTCATATCCTACTTTTTGTATTCCACACAAAAGGAATTTTTTTCAAGTGGATTTTGTGGTATTGGATAATTTCTATACCATAACAAGGACTACTTATTAATTATGAGTTGTGAACCTTGAAATTATTGAGTTCATGTGGTTATATGTTTTATTTTTTTAGTAGGGAAATAAATCTTTAATAGGAGGAGTAGGTTATTTCTTTATAAAGTACAATTAAAGAAAAATATATCATTGATTCACCACATCCCCTCTATTAAATACTTGAATCCCATATGGGTAACTTCCATATTTTCAAAGAATAGCCATTGTGGTTTCCCTAATGTATGGATGATGGTTACACACCTATGTCTTTTTAATGTGTGTATAGAGATTAAAAATTGATAATTCAGAAATTTATGGATATGGATTACACATTTATATTTCCCTAATAAATGTATTGTTGGGAATATATTCATTTTATGAAAGTTTATTTCTAGAAATTAATCCTCAAATGCATTCCCATTTAGGGGGATTTTAGTCATGCCTATAGTAAAATAATAGCAAGTATCTAATCCCAAAAGGGTATGATAAGTGTGAGAAAAATCTGATTGATTGGTATTAGAAGAATTTTATATGGATAGATGACTTAAATATTGTTTTTTACCAATTTATATTATCTTTTATATAGTTTAATGAATCCATTGATTATCATCAGGTGGAATTTCTGAAGAAATTTGAATTTCACATTTGTTGGATAGTTCAATTCCTAAATTGAGCATCAGAATGTAAATTTGAACCTTTGATCACATAAATATATTGTTTTAGACTTTTTTTAGACATGATATGTCTCTTGAGTGTCTCGTTGATTTTCTATAGTGGTGGGATCCACAAACACACAGTTTGATTAAATTGTCTAGCCCACTATAAAAAAATGGCGTGCCTATTATAGGGGCCTGGAGTGCATCACACTATTTATTGACTATTAACCAACAATTGGGAAGCCGTGAAATGATTTTAGACATGATTTAGATCTAAATAATATGTTCAATGCATTATTAGACAAATCATGTGCCTAAACAAGTCAAGGGGGAACCACCATAGGTAGTGTAGGCACACAATTGGTGCATAGTTTTTAAAACCGTGAAAGCAAATCATGCCCGCATTAAAAAGTCTAAGTTTTAAAACACTACCATTCCTCATATTATGTTTTTCATTCATCAGTTATTCCTCCCTATATAACCTCTTCACCTCACAATGGATATCTTTTTATCCTCTACTAGGCATAGTGATAAGTTCACCAATTATCCTCTGATTTGAGTGTTTTTCATCACATGTAAAGCTTATAGCTGACTCTATGATAAAATTAATTTCTTATTTATCTAACATTACCATATTTGGATCTATCTATTCATGAGATAATTATCCACATTATTTGTTAATTTATGAATTTCATCAATCTCTTTCGAAACAGATTGAATCATGTCTCGATATTGGGAAAGAAGACCATCATAACCATGATATAGGTGGTATGTGTATGTTCCCTTAATGACTACATTATTTATAAATTATATTGTTTTCTTATGTGAAGTTTTATCTATTATCCTCCTCTAAAATAAGAACTAATTTATGTGTAACTTAACTCTATAAATAATATAGTCACTAACTATTAAATTTTATCATTAGAGGGATTTAAACCCAACATAGACCGCCCCTTAGAGTTTTTTCTTGATAAACATTATTAAATAAGAAATGTTTTATAATAAAACAAAATTTTTGGTGTGTTGTCAAATAAAATATGAATGATTTCATTTAATTGGTTTTCTAGACAAATAAAATTGATAGATTTTCAACTATATTATTCCCCATGTGACCAAACCACTTCCTAATATGTTTTTATTTGGTTTATATTTAAAATTTTATTATTATAATTAGGTGGAATGTGAATATTGAGACCATTAAATGATACATCAATGTACTTTTAAATTTATCTTTGCACAAACTGTGAAATTAAATGATTAAATGCCATTTTCTTGACCATAATTATATATGTGATTGCTTTGGTGAAATAACAAAAATTTAAATTGTTGAATACCATTACATGATCAAGGATTCATTTAAAAGTAAAATGTTAAATGTAAAAAATGTATTTAAAAAAATGCATGAATGTTTCCCATTTAGATTTGTGATATATTTTACTCAATCTTCCCTATATATTAGGAATTTTTTGATTCTAGGAGTGGTCAAACTTTATAAAACCTTGGATCCCAAATGGAATGACTTGATCACTAGGATGACACCAACCTGATTCATTGCTTTAGTTCCTAATAGAGATACCCACCTTGGAACTTTCTCAATGTACAATATATGAATCTGTTTGTTTTTCCATGATGATTCACATTCTCTATTAAATAAAGATATTATAATTACATAGGTACACTCATTGGAGTCATCTTGATGTCATTTGGGATGTGACACTCCCCCCCCCCCCACTTTGTGGGCTACAAATCATGATTAGATCATGATTTCATAGGATGTGACTCACCAGACTCAGTTAGAAATTTTTACAATGCAGTTCCATGTATTTTTATAGTAGATTAACCCATGAGTTATTATTGTTAGTTGGATTCACACTCTATGGTTAAGGATTCCTCGATTACACCCTGGACACCTCTTTATCATTATATTTATTTTATGTGCCCCATTTTTAGACATGATTATCACTGGAATATCACTTCAAAATTAAACCATGCAACTTGAAATACTATCCGGATGTGGAATCCAAAAAACTATGTCATGGGTCATTGATAGTACAATTATTTCCGTGAAAATTATTTAATGACATTTGAATATATTTGTATGTACATAATTGAAGGTGTTCAAAGATATTCCACTTTAGGATGATGTGGGTTTGGTCGACCAATTTTCCATGATGGACCTTTGCCAAAACTATTTATTTTATTTATTTTATTTACTTTTTTATCAGTTATACCTACACACTACCTATTTTATATTCAAATTTTAGATATATTTAGACATTATTGGTGGTGGAATAAGAAGCATATCTGACACAACATCTAGGCCTCCCTTATACTAGGGTACCCAGACAGACCCCATGATTGTTGGTTCAGGATCATTGACTATGTTTTTTCTTTTATATTTTTAATTGATGCATAAGAGCCTTATAGAAAAAGAGGATTAAAATACATAAATATTACATCATTTTAGGGGAATATTTTTTGCATTGAAAAAATATAATCTCAAGGACCGTAATAGTTTAGTAAATTTGGAAACATGGAAACAAAATCTTCTATCATGGTGAAAGATCTTCAACATTTCCCATAAATATCTACACATTTAGTACTTCTAAAAAATATATCTTCGGATCCTGGGGAATGTGATTATAATAAAGGGGTGAGATCTGATTCTCAATGAGGTTTATTAAATAAAATTAATAATAATAACATGAAAAAAAGGGTAAATAACTTTATCATATCATATGAAGATCCTACCCAGCAAACTAGAGGTCATAATATAGATTGGATGTTCATAAGTCATTAATCATAAAGAAATTATAAACATAATCCATGAAATCATAACAAAGGAATAAAACATGGAATTATTGCAGACAAATAAGAATATAATATTATAATCATGTATATATAGAAACAAGTTCAATCGTTAGGTTAAGGAACTGAGATCAGGGCCTCGCATAAACCTAGGGGCATACAACCAAGTCAATGCACAACATTTTGAACATGTAATTGGTTTCAAGTATAGTGGTATTGGCATCACTACCAAGGCCATATTTGTAGTACATTTTCACTAATCATACAATCTTGGTAGTCATGGTTCACTCTCATTTACATCTTAGTATCATGAGTTCACTCCTCATACCATCTTGGTTCTCATGGTTCACACAAATGAACATCTTAGTAGCCTGAGTTCACTCCTCATACAATCTTGGTATTCATGGTTCACTCCTATTGCCATCTTAGTATCATGAGGTCACTCCATATAACATTTGGGTATCCATAGTTCACTCTCATGGCCATATTGGTAGTCAAAGTTCACTCCCAAGACCATCTTAGTGTATATCATGAAATATAAATCACTTCCCAATTAATTGGAGGGAGTTATAGGTCTCACCCATCTCATAATGAAATCATACATACATGTTCCACAATATTTTAAATAATCATACAACATCCCATTAAAAGAGATGGGTATTATAAACATGTAATCATATCATAACATGTGAAAAAAGACAGTTTTCATAGTCATTTCATTATAAACATAAACTATGAATAAAATAGGGTTTCAAAAGAATATAATTTGTGATAGATAAAACGGTTTCATGAATACCATGACATTAAGAGTAACCCTTTCATATGTAGAATATACATGGAACCTTTATATCATTTCCATAAATGTAATGAGTAATATCAATAGACGTCATCTTGGATGGAAAATAATTTTGAAATATCAATATGAAATGTTTCTTGAAAAAAATATCCTTTAGTTTTTAAAAATTATTTTTAATCTATATAAAAATTTGAAAATAATTTTCCTAGAAAAAACTTTTAAAAAATGAAATCATTTAAAAATATTTTACCTTGAAAAATAATAAAATAAGCTTCAAAACATTAAAAAATATGTTTTCATAGAAAAATTCTTGAAAACATATAAATAATTATTAAAAATATTAAACCCCTTTTAGTGAAGGTAAATTTAAAACATATAAATACATCTTGGAGACATTTTGAAAACTATTTCCTTAAACCCTATATGTTAAGGTTCAATACAATTTAAAACCCATTTTCTTGAAAAAACATTGCCAACATATAAATAATTCTTGAAAACGTTTTGAAACACCATTCATTTAAAATATTTTTATAACATATAAATATGGATTGAAAAATTTTAAAAAAAATTCCTTTGAAACCTATAAAAGAAACATGAAAACATTTTGAAAAACATTTTTCCTTGAAAACATATAAAATAAGATTGAAAACATTTTCAAACCATTTTCCTTAAAATCTTTTAAAATAAGATTCACTATATTTTTAAATCTTTTTTCCTTAATAACATATAAAATAATATTCAATATAATTCTAAAACCATTATCCTTAAATAAATATAATTAAAACATGGAAACATTTAAAATACATTTAAAATCATAAATATTTTTTGAAAACCTATTTCTTTGATAATAATTTTAAAAAATAATGAATTTCCATAATATTAAGGGAACATTTAATTTTAAAAAGAATAGGTTTTCATTATTGTAATGGATATTCAAGCGAATGATGATATTTAAATCGGTACGTGTTGTACGAAGTAAAAGAAAACTCATTTTTCTTGGTAAAAAGGTTAAAAAAAATTACTTCTTAGGAAAGCAAAAAGGACATTCCTTTATGAAAATTGGTTATATAAAAAAAGTTAAAAATGTCACTTAAATATTAAATTAAAATGGTGAAATATTAATGGAATCACTTATTCTATAACATGGTTTTGAAGGATCATATATTTATGACGGAAGAGAGGGTAATGTAGAGCTTTATTAAAAACTCTTTCTCAATTGTATTATGAATAAATGAGTAGAGGAAATGGTACCAATATATGAATAAATAATTAATATATTTATGATAAGAAATTTTATACATTTTCTAGAGAGATGAGTCATAATAATTTATCCAAGTAAGCATAAACATAAACAATCTCGAAAGGCGATGAGATTGTTTCAATATACTATTATAAATTGGTTAATTGGGATCATACTCCCTATATAAAAAGTTACATGAATTTTGAAATATCATTAATTGTAGGATATTAATGATATAACATTTAAAATTAAATTATATAACCCTCAAAAAAGAATATAGCTTCATAACAAAACAATAGTCTCAAATAACGCAAATTAAGACAAAACTATTATACCAATTTTGTAACTTTGGATACATAATCCCCGTGAAATAAAGGTCATAGAATGGATACAAGGATGCCAATAAATTTATGTATAAGATAAATAGAATAAAATCATGGTATGTACATACATTACACATAAGAAAATAGTGGATATCATAGCATTTATCTCACGTAAAAAAAAGTGAGATGAAATCCCCATAGCTTGTGTCTTTCTCTTATCACACTTGTTCAAAACATAGGTCTAATTAATATAAATTTATTATCAATATTTTACCGAAAAATATTCTTATATATAATACCATATATGTTTTTATTATTACCATATATTACCTTCTTGTTAACCATTCTTTGTTAAGGTTTCACTTCGGGAAATATTCTCTTTATTTTTTAAATGTGTCTTAATTTGTTATATTGTTGGTCCTTATACTTATATAATGACTAAAGAATGAAAAAAATGATATAAATACCATATATATACATTAATTTTTTATTATAATAATCTATATAATTTATATGTAGGGAAAATATTACACCATTCATCGAGAGGGTAGATCGTACGTACTCATTGATTCTATTTCTGTTTAATTGTCGTGTTGAGAGAAAAAATGTAAAGTACATATATGTAAGTATATATATATATATATATATATCCTTATTATAAAACATTTATGATATCATATATATCATGTATTTTAGTGACCCCAAACCTGACGTATGTAGAAATTACTTTACTTTTGCGGAATACTTAATAAATAACAAAAACAAACACACAAGGACAGTAATAGTTTAGTGTCTTTGGAAACTCAGAACATAATCATCTAATCATGTTGAAAGATCTTCAACATCTCCCATAAAGATCATCCCCTTTTTTTTCTTACCTAAAACCTTTCTTTATATCTTGGGGAAAAGAAAACATATAAAGGGTGAGATCAAATGCTCAGTAAGGGTCTGCAAGAAGAAAATAAAACAAACCATATACATTTTAACATAAAAACATTAAAATAATGTTTAAACATAAAAATATTGAGAAATGACATAAAACATGGCAGTACATAAGGCATAGATCATAATGGAACATTAATCATGATAATTTATCTTGGAAATAAAACTTTTAATTGTGGAAAAACATTAGGCATATGATATGATTTCCATAGTAGCCAAGGAATTGCTGCCAAGACTATCTTAGTGGACAAAGTCCCATTCTGAATCGAGTTCACTCCTCGTTTCAGTCCTGTAACACTGAACCGTATTAACATAAAATTCCAACCATGTTTATCTCATGAGATATAAATCTTTACCCAATTCATTGGAGGGAGATATAGGTCCCACCCATCTAATAATTAAATCATTCTTACTTGTGCCACAAAATTAACTCAAAACATTCATCATAACCCAAAGAATAAAATGGGTTTCAAAAACATCATCCCATCATCACATAATCCATATAAAACAAATGGAGATTTCATCATAAGAAAATTGAAACCATGTAAATCATAGAGACATTATACTTGAAACATACCCAAATGAAATAATGTCATCTTAGATGGAAAATGGTTTTGATAAAATACTTGAAATGATTTCTTGAGGAAAATATCCTTTCTTCTTTAAAATCATTTTCATTTCACAAAATGCCATGAAATTTTAAAAGAAAATAATTTTGTTGAAAATAGTAAAAAAATCATGTAGAGTAAGCTTCATGAAAATGAGGCATTAGGAAACCGTAAAAATCTTTTCACGCAGTATAAGTGAAAAATAACATTCTTCTCATACTTTTGTCAGAAAAGTCAAAAAGGTCCCCGTGTGGTAAACAAAATTAAGATTCGTTTCATAACATGTGGTAAATTTAAAAAATGGGTAAAAATAACTTTAAAAATACATGAAAACATTTTTAGAATACATGGACATGGATGATAACAATGACCCCAGTAAATACTTGTGAATAACAATCTCGGATAAGAACCAGATTGGAATAGTTATCCCTTACCTTATGTCCAATTTCTTCCGTATGTGTCAGAGACTAATGTATAGTGGGTTTAAACATATTATTAACTTGTTATAGAACCATAATAATATTTATAATAACATATATGATTCACTTATGACTTTATATTATCCATGCATTTGTCAATTCCATGTTAAAGGAGCATTTTGGGTAAAATCATTTCATTTATCGTCCGTGTTTGGACTTGTAATTATTAATATGATAACTTAGATCATGATTACGTAAATCCAGAATATAAAACATTATTTATATATAATATATATTCAGAATATACATATATATAATAGCTTGATAAATGGAAATAAATACACCGTTCATGGAGACGGTAGGACATACGTACGCATGAATATTGTTTTTCGTTTCCTTATTGAATTGAATGGAATTAATTAGATGACATACATATATATATACGTAAATCCAGTTGCATCATTATGTCATATATTTCATGATTACTTATTAAATATACTTTATAATCATTCTTGAATTGTTAACATGGAAAATGAATCTCATCGCGTCGTGGAGACGGTAATCCGTACGTATCCACGAGCGATGATATCGTCACCATATTTATTGAATGGAATTTTAGTGGATGATATAATATCTTATAATCAGTATGATTTTATAATAATAATTATTTGATATTATTTACATCATTATACCCTTCCAAGTAAGGTGGTGGTGGAAAAACAGATTACACCACGGCGTTGAGACGGTATTTCGTACATACGCACACGCGGTGATTTCCTTTTCCATAGGATGGATAGAAGGTTAAATGAGGTTGTTTCATATTTATAATAAAATATAATTATATTAATGATACTGATGTTATTACATTATAAAGAAACAACTAAATAAGAAGAAGTTTAAGAAGAAAGAAAACTGGAAATAATCGGTAGAAGAGATTACCTCTTCCTCGACTCACCTCCTTTAAACTTCTATTAGGTCACTAGATTTGGTATTTTGAGAAGACCAGAACCTCTATGATATAACTAGAGAGGTTGGGAAGGGGAATTGGAAGGGTTTGGCCGAGCTTCAAGGCTAAAAAGTGAGTGAAGAGAAGAGGGAAGGGGTGCCCTTTTTATAAGGGAGGAGAGGGGCACCTTATGAAAACTTAAAATATTATTTTATAATAAAGTCATATTCGATTTTTAATAGCTCCAAATTGATTTATTTAGAAGTTAAGGTGGGGATGGGTTGAAATAATCTCAACCAATATATTTTATACAAGTTTAGGTTACTATTTAAACCTTATCAATTAGATTTAACTCTAAGTTAAATAATTTAACTTTTACCATGTCTTCTTGCCTTCTTGCACTATATGGTTAATAAACATACTATAACAATCCAAACGAACCCCAAGTGGTTCATTATTAATATATATAACCATATCTAAGTCATTTTTCCAAACCTTATATTTTTATGAATTTAATAACAATTAATAATATTATATTTGTTTTAAAAACTATTTTATGTCAATTTTGACACTATTTGGTAATTGATTTTTTAGAAAATCATAACAACATGATTAGTTCAAAAAAAGTTAATTTAATCAATACTAACATGTAATATTAACCTGGAAAATTATTGGAATTCATAAAAAGTCTGAAATTATATTTATTTGGGTATTTATAACATCAATTATGTTAATATTTAATTAATAAGGTAATTACTGCATCATCATTGTGTCATAAATAAATTAAATTAATTAATGTCTAAAAATTATAAATAAAATACCATTATTTAGGAAATATTTTATTCTTTCTATTGAATATTAATAGTTTAATTTAACTATTTTATAACCTTATATTAAAAATGTTCTAGTTATTAAACATTGATTTTAACTCTTTTAACTCCTCTTTAAATAAAATAATAATAAGTGTCCTAATCTGATCCAGGTGGACCTGAATGGTCTTATTTTATTCCTAAGGATGTTTTTGGTCTAATTACAGTTATCCAATAGAATTATGACATGTGTTATGGTAATAATAATATCATTTTTACCCTTAATTACCCTATTTACTTTTAACCGTGGTAAAAAAAAGTAAAAACATACTATTCACCAAAAATTATTTTTATCTTATTGAAAAAAATTATACTCCTTGATATTAACCATGTATCTCAGATTTTTGAAATTCCACTCACAGAAGTGGTAATATTAAGTTTTATTTATATTTTCAAACTCTCCTAGGAGGTGGGTAAAAGACGGTGAAAAGTTCAATAAAATTTTTTATATATCTAAAATTATTATAAAATGACTTCAATTAATTAAATTGAACTTATATAGGTATTATATATCAATTTTTACCTAAAATTAATTTACATAAAATAAATAATTATTTAAATAAAAAATCAGTTTTTAAATAGAAACCCTGTGTTTTCACTATTCATCAAAAATTTAAAGTTTTCAGAAAAATACCAAAATTTCACCCTAGGCTAATTTCGATATTCTGAATCCAAAAATGAATTCCATTTTGAATGATAAAATTTATAAAATTTCAAAAAGTGGGTATTACTATTCATAACGGCTAGTTCATAATAATATTATAATAATATATCATTTAGTGAAACTCAGTATTGCGTACGACACACGCTATCGAGGAAGGTCTTGATTGTGTGTAATGCAATCCAAGTTAGGGATGTGTGTAGTAAAAGCACTTTTTGGTGTTTCGTATAACATAATCAAAACATATTTCATTTATACATTAAATAAAATCTATACTTAATGTTGCGTAAAATAATTTCCACAAAACGAACTTGAAATTGTGTGTAACAAGAGCCAAGAATAGTGTTGCGCAGACTGCAAGCTAATACGGTGTTGTGTATAGTGCAAGATAATTTTTTCATTGTGTACAACACAAGACATCAATGAAATTAAAAAGAATAATTCTTATAAAATCCCAGGTTGTTACATTCTACCCCCCCTAAAATGAATTTCACCGTCGAAATTAATCTGGGTTATAAATGGTTTACTAATTGAAAGCTTCTTTCATTGAAACCCACGTCGTAAAAAGTACTACTAAAACTTCATTTTAAAAAGTGAAGTATGAAACATATCAGTTACCCAAATTGACTCATCACTGTACTTCCATGTAGGAGAACATAGGTGAAAATATGGATATGGATGAGAAATCTAACCATCATGTTATGATGGAGAGTGGTAGAGAACATGGCTATGAAAAAGCCAACAATCACAAAGCCATAAATTTTTGATGATTTAAGGTACCATCTAATTCATTGGATATAAGGACACTAGAAAAACATTTTTTTGTATTCAATATCATTTACCTAAAGTTAAAGAATTGTTGAATTAAAAGAAATACTTACTTGATTTAGGTACAATCTTACTGTTTTTTTGTGCCTCGAACAATTTCCACATCATCTCTTTAAGAAATGAAGTTGAATTTGTCTTCCGTGAAGTGTTAGTAGATCATGAGATAAAATGATTGGTCATTCCATCTGTCTCAAACAAAAGGATAGTAAAAGTTATTAAATATACATATGTCTGTCTATAGTGAGATTAATCATATATGGTTCCTAAAATGGACTTATACTTCATATATCATACCGCTTAATATAATAAAAATAGCTTCTACTGACTAGGGACTTCCTCTAGGGCAGTGGTCAGTGATAAAGGCATGTCGTACTTTAGTTGTGGATTCGATTCACACAGCCTTATCCGACACGACGGGTTGTTGCCCATACTACAGGTTGTCCTTTTTCTAAAACTAAATTATTATAACATTCCATCAATAATATCAAAAAAGTTATAGCCTTAAAATATACTAACTTATGTCCAACATAATCCATTCTAATCTTTAGGCTTATCCAAAATACTTTTGTCTAAGCTCATAGTATAAAGAAAACATTTACTAGAAATTTCATCTACTGAGCATGTGAATACAATCATTTATCCCCCATATATCATAAGATATATCTTGTTGATCGCATTATAAACATGTGAATACCTTAATCATGTTTTCTCTTGAAACATAAATTATTATAGAACCATAGTGGAAAAAAGAATGTTGTCAAAAGGTAACTCTTTCCACATACCAAAATACCAAAAATTATATATACTCAAACCATGATATCACTTTGTCCTTATATCAGTCATGATCTCATTAATAATATCAAACATTTCATTATACCCTTATCCCTTCTTTATCCGCATATTAGGTGCTTTCCAAAAATATTTGAATAACCTTTCATGGTTACCGGTACCATTCAACATATACTTTCAAAACTCAAGAAAAGGAAACAGTGTAACAATCCTTAGATTTTTCTTTATTCCATAGTACCATATATTATTCTTGATTGCACTACCTTCTTAAACCACTCACTAAGCTTCGTCATTTCTTCCATCTTAGATATCATTTGTAGTCTCTTCATCATCATCTACATAAATACTACCCACATGACCTTGCTGATTCTCTTTATGATATTTTCCCATAAGGCATTAGTTTGCATAATGCCCATACATTCCACATTTAAAACACTTAACTGTTGTTGATGTCTTAGCAATACCATTATCCTTGTCCATGGTGTTAATTGAACCCTTTCCTTTAAAATTACTAGCTTTGTGTCATTCTTTTCCAAACCCAAAGTATCTTCCAGTTCTTTTGAAACATTCTCCCCAATGCCTCTTCCCACATGATTTGCATGAGGGAAATTGAACTTTCTTTCCTCTATATCATCATGAAACTCCATCATTATCTTATTAGATGAGTCAGGAAACATACCACAGTTGATATTATTGATCATATTATGAGATTTCTAATTAGGTATAATAACGATATGTGGACTTCCAGATCCAATTTCATTTGGTTACTCATGAAGAATATCATTCAATTGTCCATCATATCCTCCATTATCGTGAATCTTCCTGATTCCAGCCATTTTCGAAAACCCAAAAAGAATAGTGTGAGAGACCAAAATCATAATCAAGGGGGAGTAACTTCAATATAAAAAATCTTAGGTTTAATTTTAATATCATTACCATAATTCTAGGACTATAACTTATATGTATACTTAACCTTAGGGACGTCTCTAGACATACCTTATAAATATCTCTAGAGATCTCACTAAAGTTATCGCATCCTAGTTTCCAAAGGTTGACTAAACCTTTCCTCTGATACCAACAGTAGAGACCCCAAACCTGACTTAAATAGACATTACTTTACTTTTGCGGAATACTTAATACATAACAAAAACAAAAACACAAGGACCATAATAGTTTAGTGTCTTTGGAAACATGGATCATAATCTTCTAATCATGGTGAAAGATCTTCAACATCTCCCATAAAGATCTTCCCATTTTGTTTTCTAACCTAAAACCTTTATATATATCCTGGGGAAAAGAAAACATATAAAGGGTGAGCTCAAATGCTCAGTAAGGGTAAGCATTGAGAAAATAAAACAAACCGTATATATTTGAACATAAAAACAAGAACATAATGTTTAAACATCAAAATATTGAGCAATGACATAAAACATGGCAGTACATAAGGTATAGATCATAATGGAACATCAATCATGATAAAATAGCTTGTAAATAAAACTTTTAATTGTGGAAAAACCTTAATCACATGATATGATTTCCATAGTAGCCAAGGCAATGCTGCCAAGACCATATAAGTGGACAAAGTCCCTTTCTGAATCGAGTTCACTCCTCGTGTCAGTCAGGTAACACTGAACCGGATTAACTTAACGTTCCAGCCATGTATATCTCATTAGATATAAATCTTTACCCAATGCATTGGAGAAATATATAGGTACCACCCATATCATAATTAAATAATTCTTACTTGTCCCATAAAATAAACTTAAAATATTCAGCATAACCCAAATAATAAAATGGGTTTTATAAACATCATCCCATCATCACATAATCCATATAAAACAAATGGATATTTCATCATAAGAAAATTGAAACCATGTAAATCATAGAGACATTATACTTGAAACATTCACAAATGAAATAATGTCATCTTAGATGGAAAATGGGTTTGATAAAACACGTGAAATGAATTCTTGAGGAAAATATAATTTATTCTTTAAAATCATTTTATTTTCAAAAAATGCCATGAAATTTTAAAAGAAAAGTATTTTTTTGAAAATATTCATAAAATATTGTAGAGTAAGCTTCATGAAAATGAGGCGTTATGAAACCGTAAAAATCCGTTCACGCCATATAAGTTAAAAATTACATTCTTCTCGTACTTTGGTTGGAAAAGTCAAAAAGTTCCCCGTGTGGTAAAAAAAAGTAAGATTCCTTTCATAACATGTAGGAAATTTCAAAAATGGGTAAAAAGGACTTTAAAATACATTAAAACATTTTTAGAAAACATGGGCATGGATGATAACAATAACCCCAGTAAATACTTATGAATAACAATATCGGATAAGAACGAGATTGGAATAGTTATCCCTTACCTTATTTCCAATTTCGTCCGTATGTGTCCGAGACTCCTGTATAGTGGGTTTAATCATATTATTAACTTGTAAAAGAACCATAATAATATTTATGATATCATATATTATTCACTTACGAATTTATATTATTCGTCCATTTTCCAATTCCATGTTAAAGTAGCGTTTTGGGTAAAATAGTTTCATTTATCGTCCATCTTTTGACTTGTAATTATTAATACGATTACTTAATTCCAGAATATAAAACATGATTTATATATAATATATATTCATAATATACATATATATAATATATTGATAAATGGAAATAAATACACCATTCATAGAGACAGTAGGTCGTACGTACGCATGAACGCTATTTTCTGTTTCCTTATTGAATTGAATGGAATTAAGTAGATGAAATACATATATATATACATAAATACATTAGCATAATTATTTCATATATTTCATGATTACTTATTATATATAATTTATAATCATTCTTTAATTTTTAACATGTAAAATGAATCTCATCATGTCGTGGAGACGGTAATCCGTACGTACGCACGAGCGATGATATCATTCCCATAATTATTGAATGGAATTGTAGTGGATGATAGAATATCTTAGAATCAGTATGATTTTATAATAATTATATATATTTATTCTTTACACCATTATACCCATCCATGTAAGGTGGTGGTGGAAAAATAGATTACACCACGGCGTGGAGACGGTATTCCGTATGTACGCACGCACGGTGCTTTCATTTTCCGTAGGATGGATAGAAGGTGAAATGGGGTTGTTTCATATTTATAATAACATATCAGTATATTATTTATACTGATGTTATTACTGTATAATGAAACAACTAAATAAGAAGATGTTGAAGAAGAAATAAAACTTGAAAGAATCGGTAGAAGAGATAACCCTTTCCTCGACGCACCTCCTTTAAACTTCTTATTAGGTCACCAGAGTTGGTCTTTTGAGAAGAACATAACCTCTATGATGTAACTAGAAAGGTTGGGAAGTGTAATTGGTAGGGTTTTTCGAGCGTCAAGGCTCAAAAGGGTGTTAAGAGAAGAGGGAAGGGGTGCCCTCTTTATAAGGGAGGAGAGGGGCACCTTAGGAAGACTTAAAATATTATTTTATAATAAAGTCATATTCATTTTTTAATAGCTCCAAATTGATTTATTTCGAAGATAAGGTTTTTATGGGTCTATATTCTCTCTACCAATATATTTTATACAATTTTAGGTTACTATTTTAACCTTATCATTTAGATTTAACTCTAAGTTAAATAATTTAACTTTTACCGTGTCTTCTTGTTTTCTTACACTATATGGTTAATAAACATACTATAACAAGCCAAAAGAACCCCAACTGGTTAATTATTAATATATATAACTTTAAATAAGTCATTTCGACGAACCTTATATTTTTATGAATATAATAACAATTAATAATATAATATTTGGTTTAGAAAATATTTTATCTCAATTTTGAGACTATTTTGTAATTGATTTTTTTGAAACTAATAACAACATGAAAAGTTCAAAAAAGGTTAATTGAATTAATAATATTAACCTATAAAATTAGTTTAATTCATAAAAAGTCTCAAATTACAATTATTTGGGTATTTATAACGTCAATTATGTTAATATTTCATTAATAAGGTAATTACTGCATCATCATTGTGTCATAAATAAATTCAATTAATTAATGTATAAAAATTATAAATAAAATAACATTATATAGGAAATATTTTTATCTTTCTAATGAATATTTATAGTTGAATTTAAATTTTGTATAACCCATTATTTAAAATGTTTTATTTATTAAACTTTGATTTTAACTCTTTTAACTCTTCTTTAAGTAAAATAATAATAAGTGTCCTAATCTAATACAAGTGGACCTAAATGGTCATATTTTATTCCTAAGGCGGTTTTTGGTCGAATTACACTTATCCAATAGAATTAGAACATGTGTTAGGGTAATAATAATATCATTTTTACCCTTAATTACCCTATTTACTTTTAACCGTGGTAAAAAAAAGTAAAAAGTTACTATTCACTAAAAATTATTTTTATCTTACTGAACAAAATTTTACTCCTTGATATTAACCGTGTCTCTTGGATTTTTGAAATTCCACTCAAAGAATTGGTAAAATTATGTTTTATGTAAATTTTCAAATTCTCCTAGGAGGTGGGTAAAAGACGGCGAAAAGTTCAATAAAATTTTTTATATATCTAAAATTATTATAAAATGACTCCAATTAATTACATTGAACTTATATAGGTATTATGTATCAATTTTGACCTAAAATAAATTTATATAAAATAAATAATTATTTGAATAAAAAGTCGGTTTTGAAATAGTAACCCTGTGTTTTCACTATTCATCAAAAATTGAAAGTTTTCATAAAAATAGCAAAATTTCACCCTAGGATTATTTCGATATTCCGAATAAAAAAATTAAATCCATTTTCAATGATAAAATTTATAAAATTTCAAAAAGTGTGTATTACTATTCATAACTGCTAGTTCATAATAATATTATAATAATATATCATTTAGTGAAACTCGGTATTGCGTACTACACATGCTATCGAGAAAGGTCTTGATTGCGTGTAATGCCAGCCAAGTCAGGGATGTGTGTAGTGAAAGATCTGTTTGTTGTTGCATATAACATAATCAAAACATAATTCATTTTTACATTAAACAAAATCTATACTTAATGTTGCGTAAAATAATTTCCAGAAAACGAACATGAAATTGTGTGTAACAAGAGCCAAGATTAGTGTTGCGTATACTGCAAGCTAATACAGTGTTGTGTATAGTGCAAGATAATTTCGGTGTAGCGTACAACACAAGACATCAATGAAATTAAAAAGAATAATTCTTATAAAATCTCTGGTTTTTACATATATATTCACTAAAACCATCCTGAATACAATCTATGTAGTTTTTGAATGAATCATATCGCTTTTAAGTGGCAGTAGTCCACAGTTCCTCAAACAAAATTATTTTAATTACATAAGATTGAATGATAAAGATATGTTAAAAATAAAAAGTAAAGAATCATAAAGACATTATAAATATGATATATACCATATATAAATAGTGTTTCCATAATAATGGCCACAATTATAGGTGGTCACTGAAAAATGAATAGTCATCATTTCGTGAGACAATAGTTCACCTCACAAAGAAACATTGTGTTCATTACCAAATAGACTGAGGTGTGTGTATGTGCAATTAGAAAAATTATCATAAAAATACTATTATATTGAATAAACTAGTGTTTTTATAAAATCATGGAAAAAATAAATTGGAGGGGTGGATAAAGAAAATAAAATAATGAAGCTTGAGAGAAGGCGTTACATATTATTCGGGTGAATCTTTTTGGTTTATTCCAAAAGGATACCATGGATTTACATCTACCAAAAGGGGGATTCAAGGAGTAATATTGGGATTTTGGGAAGTTTATTGGGTATGTTTTGGCCAAACATAATAGTTTTGAGGGTTTTGAAGAAGTGGTAGTGGTGGTGGACTTTTATAGGGAACGAAAATGACTCACTTGGAATTGTTAGAAACATGTAACATGTTCAAATGTTATTCACTAAAAAAGTCATAATAGACCAAAACAACACATGAATGGAAGTTTTAGGGACTTTCTATATAAATATAATGGGTTTCTTTACAAGTAGATAGATCATTTGGGCCATTAATGATATGCTTTAGTCCCTAATTATGTTTAATTTTTCCTTAATTGTTGTGATTAATTTTATTCACTTTTACTAATCATGTTATTGAAAAATTAACTTTTCCTAATTAGAATATAAATATTAAAATAAATAAAATGGTTTATTTATGATTTTTATATTTAATTAATAGAATAGGAAAAATAATGATTAATGATAATCGCACAAACAGGATGGCATAACGGGTTTTCAAAGTCGAAGGATGTTTAAATATTTAGTAAATTTTAATAATCAAATTTAAAGTGAAATTGATTCAAATGACCTAAATTGTATTTAAAATTGTAATAATAATATAATTTTACCATATAAAAAATTTATAATATCATTTAACATTAATAATTAATTAAAAAAATTCATTTTTTAACTAAAAATAAGTGTTTTTACTATTCATCAAAAATTAATGTTTCTTTGTAAAATCAAAAATATTAAACCTAGGATAACATTGATGTTAGGAATTCAATAATTTCTTTTTTTATCAAATTATATTTATACATTTTTCTAAAATTAATTTTATTAATTTTCACAAAAGGACACTAAAATCAGTTCATTTGAGAAAATAATTTTTAAACAATTAAGGACATTGCCAAAAATTATATCATTCATTACAGATATGTTTTATTTCTATAAAAACATTATAAAAAATATTAGAAAATTATTTATCAATATTTATTTTACAATATTAATTGTCTAGGTTTTAATTTTATTGATTAAATATATATAAAAATAAAATGTTGTTTCATAGAAACATAATTGGTGTGTCTAATGTATGACATTTTTATGTTGTGGAAGCACAAGCCAAATCGGTATTGCATGTAGTGAAATACAAGTAGGAAATCCACATAGCAAAATCCATATTAGTTTTGTGTTAAATCAATATTTGACATAGTTTATTAATATATATATATATATAACTATTTCTAGTATGAAGTTAAATGAAAAATATCAGAAAGATAAACTAATTCAAAAAAATGTTCACCAAATTTTAAGGTGTTACATTATACCCCCCTTAAAAAGAATTTTTCCCTCAAAAATTTCTTGGGTTATCAAAGTTTTATTACTTGAATGTTTCATTCACAGAAACCCACATCTATAAATTCAATACTAAAACATCCCCTAAAAAGAGAATGTTGGAACCCTAACTGTTACCCCATGTGACATATAACTTGGTTTCCACACATGATAACATAGGTTGGGAGTGATGATTCAAAATGCCAGAAAAAAAATGTAAATATTTATAGGGAGTGATTGAGGTCATCAATAAAAAAAGTGAATGATCAAAGAAAAGTTGAGGGCCTCAAAGTGATAAATTTATTATGATTTATTATTCCATCAATTCAAAAAAATTAAGGTATTAGAAAAACACATTTGCTTTTGATTATTATCTTAAGGTTGAGTAATTCTTTTATTGATAATCAATATAAGGAAGTATGATTTCTTGATATATTTTGATGAACAAAATTTCATTCTTTAGTTATCCTTTTATCAATTTCTAATCCATCCATTACTCATTTCAATGGATGTCTAGAAATTAACCCTAATGCCTAAAGTTCTAAAATACGATTTTTGTAGATCTTAAGGCCCATAAAAGAATTAAAATAATAACTATTGATCTATAAATATTCTTAAAAATCTTAATTGATAATAAATTAATCTATAAACATAATAAGTAACATCATTGGTCCATCATGAATAATTATTCGTTAAAATTAATTATACATTATCCATGAGATCGCATAAGCTAGTTGTAGGTGTGAAACCATTTTCATCTATCTTTCATGGGTTCAAGACCCTCAGCCTTATGGGACATGATTAGTTGTCACCTGATATAAATGGTCTACTTTTTTAAAGCAACATTAATATTATTTCTAAAAATAAATGAGATGGACATCTTTGAAATAAGTTTAATCACTAAATATCTATTTCACCACAGTTTTCAATAAAAAAACATTGCATAAATCCTTCCTCTAAAATTTAACTTAAAATTTTGTTGAACGGTTAACCGCATAAACATTCTAAGAGATAAAAAACAAAACCTTAGATATATTTTCATGAAATTATCTTATCATTGATCCATTCATATATCACAATGTATCACTTAGTTGCAACATTACAAACAATTGAATAACCTCTTGGTAAATTACCATAAATACATTTGGGAAACATGCATGATTAATTAATACAATCATTACTAGATATAAAAACAAGACATTGTAAACTTCATCCCTGATGACATAGAACAATTTCTCAATAATTACTTCTATGACAATCTTCACCGTCCAAATTACTTATTCATTTCCAACATATCATTATCTAAATATCATTATCTTTATTTTAACCATTAATTACAGGTTTCCTCACCTTAATCAAAATACCACCTTTCCATGATATCACTTTTCTATTTCTTCATTATCATTCAACATGTCCTTTTAAATTCATAATTAATACTTATAATAAAAATATTTATACATTTCTTGATTCATATAACATAAAATTTGAATTCCAAAAAATAAATACATAATTAATCCAACTTTATTCTTAAACCACTACTCAATATTCCTCATATTATTCCTTAATACCTATTTCTTATAATATTAATCACGAATCATGACATAAGGTTCTCCATCCTCAATCTAATTCTATTTCTTTTTAAGTTAAACTATAAATTAAGAACATCACATACCTTTCACATATTGTTTGTAGTATCATTATCTTTAGATGTATAACCAATACTCATACCAATATACGAATTCTATTTGTGAGATTTACCCTTCTCATATATATTCACATAATTCCCATGATTTCCACATTTGATACATTAAATTTTTAACATATTCCTTGTAGTTATTTCCAATGAATAAAACCTGAAATCATGGGGTGAGAAACACATGTCATATAAGAAATCCAAATAATCATGAAAAAATACTTATATGATGTCTAAACTATGGTTCATAATTCATTAAAATATGAAAATATATTTTTATCCAAGGTTATTTGTAGCCAACAAATATCTATATCTTGCATGATGGTTCAGGAAGAGTTTGTGAATTTCTAAAGCAAAACCCTGGGAGTGTCAAAACAGGTGAGCAACTATTCCTGTTGTCGTGTACCATATTACCCCCAGTCAGGCCCAGAACCTCTTGTCAGATTTGTTACCCATAGGTACATATGTTCCATGTCTATATTTATATGTAGTATATATACATGTATGTATTTCTATGAAACCCCTCACTATATCCTTTACCAAAATTCGAATACATTTTCCTAAACATTAACTCATCCTTACACATATCATAAGAGACATCCCATAACATATCCTTGGAAATATACATAGGGATATCACTAAAGTTTTATTGACTTAGTCTTTAAATTTTTAATGAACATTTTCATTGATACTACCTATAGAGACCCATGTATAACATACATGGATATTATATCATTTTGGATGATTAATTATTACATTTCAAAAATATATGACCAAGAACCATAATAGTTCAGTATCTTTGGATACTTGGAAACAAAATCTTCTATCCCGGTGAATGATATTCAACATGTCCCATAAACATCTATTGGTATAGTAGTTCTACCTAAAACCATTCTCCATAACCCAGTGATTAGAAACATAATAATGGGGCTATCGTATATGCTCAGTAAGGGTAAATAAAGACAATGTGTATGGATAACATGAGAAAAAGGGTATGAAACATGAGCATAGCATTTGAATATCATACACTACATATCAAAGTTTAAAATATAGATTGAAATTTTAGAAGATATTATCACAAGAAAATAATAACATAATCCATAAAAGCATAACATATGATTAAGACATTGATTTGTTGTAGACACAAAATCATATAATATTTTGAACATGTATATGTAGATATATGTTCAGTCATTAGGTTATGTACATGAGATAAGGCCCTAAAAAAACACATATGGACATGTTATCAAATCTATGCATAACATTTTGAATATGCAATCAGGTTCACATATAATAATCAAGGCATCGCTACCATGGCCATATTGGTAGTATGGGATCACTTCCCATACCATCTTCGTAGTCATGGTTCACTCCCATGGACACATAGTATAATTAGTTCACTCCTCACATCATCTTTATAGTTATGGTTCACTCACATGTCCATCATAGTAGCATGAGTTCACTCTACAACCCAACATTGTAGTCATGGTTCACTCTCATGGACATTGTAGTATAATTATTTCACACCTCATACCATATTGGTTGTCATGGTTCAATCCCATGGCCATCTAAGTAGTCAATGATCACTCCCAATACCATATTAGCTTATATCATGGGATATAAATCATTACCCAAGAATTAGAGGAAGATATAGGTCTCAACCATCTCATAATGAAATGATACATGTATGTACCACAATATCATAAATAATAATATCACAACCCAGGTAATGAAATGGGTATTATAGACATGTGACCATATCGTAACATGGGGAAAAAGAAAATTTTGATAAACATTTCATTATAAATAAAACATGTGAATAGATTATGGTTTAAAAATAATATAACTGGTCATGGATAAATTGGTTTCATGAAGTTCATGACATTAATCATAACCCATTCATTGAAAAATATGAATGGACAATCTAGATCATTTCCTAAAATGGAATGGGTTATATCAAGGGATATCATCTTAGATGGAAAATATTTTTGAAATACCATTCAAAAACGTTTCTTGTATAAATTATCCATTACTCTTTGAAAAAGTATTTTTAAAACATTAAACCACTTGAAATGAATTTTCATAGAAAATACCTTTAAAACAAGAAAACATTTGAAAACATTTTTCTATAAAAAAATTATAAAATAAGATTCAAAACATTATAAAACCTTTTTCTTCGAAAACACTTTGAAAACAAATAAATAAAGCTTGAAAATGTTTTCATACCCATTTATTTGAAAATACATTGAAAACGTACTAATAAGGCTTTAATCCTTTTTGAAAACCATTTTCCTTCAATATTATAAAATAAACATCCAAACAATATAGAGCATATTACTTTTAAAAAACATTGAAATCATATAAATAATTCCTGAAAATGTGTTAAAAACCATTTCTTTTAAAAAAATTGAAAACATATAAATAAGTATTTAAAACACATTGAAAAAAAATTTACATTTTAAATTATAAATGAATCTTGAAAAAATTTTGAAAATAAATTTTCCTCGAAAACATATTAAATAAGCTTTAAAAATTTTGAAAAACATTTTCCTTGGAAACTTTGAAAATAATCTTTAAAACATTATGAAAATAAATTTTCCTTGAAAATATATAAAATAATATTGACAAGTTTTTGAAGACCATTTTCATTAAAAAAAATTTAAAGAAAACATGAAAATGTTTAAAATACATTTTAAGACACAACTTTTTTTAAAAACGTTTTCTTTGAAAATATTCTTTAAAAAATATTGAATACCCTGAATATTAAGAGAAATTTTCTTTTAAAATTAATATTTTTTTAGTACTTTAATGGAAGATTCAAGGGAATTATGGTAGTTAAATTCATACATGTAGTTCGAGGTGAAAAGAAGACTCATTTTTTCATGGTAAATAGGTTAGAAAGATGCTTTGTTCAGAAAGAGACGTGGATATTTTTTAAAAAAATTGTTAAAAGAAAAAAGGGTAAAAATTTATTTCAAATATTAAATGATAATGGTGTAATATTATGGAAACCCTTTTTAGAAAATATGGTTTTGAAGCAACATATATTTCGGACCGAATAGAGGGTAAAGTCAGGCTTTCATAAATTCACATTTTTTATTATATTATAAATCAAAGAGTGGAAGAAATGAAACCAATATATTAATAAATCATTACTATATAGATGAAAATATTATTCCTATGTGTTAATGAGATATGGTTCATAATATGTCATTAAAAAAGTATAATCACAAACAATCTCTAAAAGTGATGAGATTGTTTCAATAAACTCTTATAATATTGAAACATGGGATCATACGATATATGTAGGAAAATAAATTTACTTGAGTATTAAAATATCATGAAAATTAGGATATATATGATATAACTTGTAAAATGGAAGTATATACACCGCACAAATAATTTAAGTGCACAACAAAACATGGGTCTCATAGAATTAAACTGGAGAAAAAAATATTTTATGGATTTGGTAACTTTTGAAAGATAAACCACATGAATGAAAGGTAATAAAATGAATATTTTAATACCCATAAATTTTATTATAATATACATATAATAAAATCATGTTTATTAAATATACCACATGAATGAAATTAGTGGTTGTCACAACATGTATATCAGAGAAATAAAATGTGAGATGAAATCCCCATGCCTTATGTCTTGACTCACATAGTAATGATTAAAAACACCTATATAATAAATATTAATTTATTATAAATATTTTAAAGAAACATATTCTTATATATATAATACCATATATGGTTTGATTATTTCCTTATATTACCCACTTATTAACCATCTTATGTTAAGGTTTCACTTTGGGTAATATTCGCTTTGTTTTTCATATGTGTCTTAATTTTTTATATTGTAAGTCCTTATACATATATAATTATTCCAAAATTTATTCCATGTTATAAACGTAATTTACATATATTAATTTTTTATTAAAATATATAGAATATATAATTATGAAAAGGAATACAATGTTCTTGGAGAAAGTAGGCCATACGTACCCATTAACATTATTTCTGTTTAATTGTCATGTTGAGAGAATGAAAGTAAAATACATATATGTAAATTTAACTGTATCATTTTAAAAAAGGATTTATTTTATCATATATATCATATATATTTACCAAAACCATACTTAATAAAATCTATGTAGTGTGTCAATGAATCATATCGCTTTGAGGGGGAGGTAGTCCACACATCCTCAAACAATATTATCATATTTACATCGGACGGAAAGCATAAAGGTAATTTCAAAATAAAAATTAAAGAAATGTAAATACATTATAAATATTAAATATATCATACATAAACATAGTTTACATCATAATAGACACTATTATAGGTGGTAATTTAAAAAGAATCAATCATCATTTCGTAAGGTAATAGTTCTCCGTACACAAAAACAATTTGTTTATTACCCATTAGATAGAGGTGTGTGTAACTGTAATTCAAACCATTGACATAAAAACATAATATAATACATGTTATAGTGTTTTTGTTTTAAAATATCAGAAATAATAAGGTTTAGGCATAAATTAAAAAGAAATAAGCCTGGGAGAAAACTTTGCCTCTTAATTGGGTAAATCCTTGTGTTTTTCACCCAAATGATACATTGTACTGCCTTGTACAAAAATGGGCGTTAAAAGAAGAAAATTAAGATGTTGGGAAGTTTCTTTTTCATTTATTTGATGAACATTATAGGTTTTATATGTGTGAGGAAGTGGGAGTGGTGGTGTCCTTTTATAGGGATGTAAAAGGACTCACTCAGAATTTTTAGAAACAAGTTAGGTGTACACATGTTCTTACATAAAAATGTAATGAAAAAAACCAAACATAAGAATGGAAGAATTATGGCCTATATATGGATATTCATTGTGTTTTTCATCATTTGGATAAATCATTTGGGCCATTAATGGTAAGGTTTAGTCCCTAATTTAAGCTTAAATTGTCCTTAATCACAGTGATTAATTTTAATCACTTTTACCAATCATTTTGGTGAAAAATTAACTTCATCTTATTAGGTTATATTTATTATACTGAATAAAATTTTTTAGGTTGTATTTCCTTATTTAAATTTATAAAAGTGAAAAATGTACAAGTAATGTTAATCCCAGAAACGCGATGTGATAACGCGATTTTAAAGTAGAAAGAGGTTCAAAAGATTATTATGTTTTAATATTCAATTTCATATTTCAATATATTATAATGACCAAAATTTATAAAAATATTTAATATTTATATAATTTTACCTTGTAATATATTTATAGTATCATTTTACATTAGAAAGTAAATAAACAAAAATGCACTTTTTTAACTAAAAAGTAGTATTTTTCTTTTTTCATAAAAAATGATGTTTCTCAGATAAATCAAAAAAAATCACACTAGGATTATTTCAATATTATGAATTCAAAAAGTGATATTATTTTATCAACATAATTTTTTAAATTAATCTAAAATTATTTTTTTTCATAGATGAAAATTAAAAGCAGATCATTTGAGAATATAGTATTTTTAAATATATAAGGACGTTACAAAAAACAATACATTTCATTAAAAATATATTTTATTTCTATAAAACCATTAGAAAAATTATTTGAAAAGAATTTATGACTATTCACTTTAGTATGTTTAACATATAGGTTATAATTATCTCAATTGAACAATTATAACAATAAAATGATGTTTCATAGAATCATCAGTGATGTGTGTAAATTATTCATTATCGTTGTTGCAAAAGAACAAGACAAGTCATTATTTCATGATGCTCAATACATTTTGGTGTTGTGTGTATCACAAGACATGTCGATTTTGTGCGAAAGAAAAACATGACTTAGTGTTTTAATATATATGTATATATAATTAATTATTTATACTGTTATGTGAACTGAAGAATATAGATTATATAAATTAATTGGAATAAAAATTCACAAAATCACAGGGGGTTACAGGAATGGAACTATGTTGGGTCTCAGAATTCTCATGAAGATAACCCTCAGGTATTTATTGTCTTATTTAAACTTGTATTGTATTGTATTGTGTTTTTCCATTATTTGTTGATTTACTTATATAATACTACCACACTGTTACTCTAATCATGAGGGAACATTCTCCCAAAATTTCCATAATTATATCCTCACTAATTGTTTTAAGACTCATGTATAAGGGGAGTTATTCTTGAGGCCAATGTCTAAAAATCTTAGGGAACTATATCAGTGGCTCCCTGGTCGAAGCCCTACAAATTGTTTTAGGCCTAATTTCCCTTTTTCATACTGTTTTGGAGTCGTAGAGAGGAGACTAGTAATGTGTCGATTCTTTCTAAAAAACCATGTCTTAGATTGATCGACCAACAGATGGGAAAAGACCAGGTGATCAATGAAGGTACTATTTTTGGTATTTTTAATTATTATAGGTGATTAATTTTTAACCCTGAGTGAAGGATGTATTTTAGGTTTCTCAGTAGTTTATGAGATTTAATTTTTTTACATTTTCTCAAAATGGCGAGGATGTATAGTTACATGCATAATTATAGGAACATAGAGATACAAATGCCATGAAAATACTAGGAAATGTAGGTTACATAACATGATTTAATTATAATTATTATGTGTGACTTTGCATTATTATAATCCATGTTGCATGATTAGTTATAATTCTTATCTCTTTACCACTATTAGGTAATTATTTTCTATTCTCACCTATGAATACTACTTGTGATGGCATCCCAAATTACAATTTTGATATATGAATGGTTAAATAAATTGATTTCAACCAAATAGGTGGTGTTTTACACATTGATTATTTGGGGAATTATATTTGACTTAATGATTATAAGATTTTTGATCCATAGAACATTTGTTTCTTGGGATGAAATATTCTAGGTATAATTAAATGGTATCCAATTTGTAATCTATAATGTGTATGGGTTCTATATAAGGAGAAAAATGATAACCCATATAATTGTACCATTGTATATGATATTGATATACATAAAGAATTTTTTCTAATAGAAATGACATATATTTTCTTTGTATTGTTTTCAAATATTATATAGATTGATTTTGAGACTAGGAACTGAGGCGGTGTGTGATTCCATGGACCAGTGTTCCAAAAAATAGTGGTCGAAAAATATTAATATATTAAATAGCACATGTGAGTATTTTTCCTAAAAAATGAAATATCATATAATTGGATTCCCAGATCAGAAATATAAGAGCACTATTGAGTTCAAATAATCATTTTTTCCATAGGCACGTCCATAAATTTGTCAGAGTCGGTCAACTGTTAATGTTCATCACATGCAGTTAAATGAATAAAATTTATTTTAAAATTTTATTTTATTTTGGAAATGAACAAATCATTGATAATATCATTAAATTTATTCGTATTTCAGAGATACAAGGTTACCCTCATAATCCCAGAATCATCTAGAGACATTGTAGAGAGATATCTGAAGAATTTTCTTGAGCAACGAATGATGGAACCTCGAATCAGTGATTGAAGGACACCAATCTTGATAGATCTCGCCCATGAAAAAAATTAATTGACCATTCTTGATTAGCGAGGAATCTAAATTGAGGTAAGGCTTTTAATTTAATATGTTGTTCCTCGTTCTTGATTACTATGATGAATTAAGAATAATCCATGAATAGATTATCCCACAGATTGATCGTATTTGTAGGATAGGTTATTTTGTTAGAATTATTAGAATTTTATTCCTGATATTTTATTGGATTCATTTTACATTATAATGATGACTAACATTGATTGAGATGAACATCAATCTATTTGTCCCTCTTGATTTGTTT
Source organism: Viscum album (assembly GCA_963277665.1). Lineage (NCBI taxonomy): Eukaryota > Viridiplantae > Streptophyta > Magnoliopsida > Santalales > Viscaceae > Viscum > Viscum album. The sequence continues at coordinate 900,088,984 of OY728162.1, read as the reverse complement.
TTCTTTTCTCTCACATTTTTTGCATTCTTCGTTAGTCGTTTTTTTCTTCCTCGTGCTTTGGAACCCCTTATGAATAATCGATCATTGCATCATATATTCAGGGAGTAGAAATCCAAAATCATTGATTCGGCATCGGGAAAACTTGAAGTAGGTGCGATGGTAGGTGCGGTAGTGGATCGAATGATGGTTGATGTTGAATCTGTGTTCTTTGACGATAATGAAGATCACCAACGATTTCATTTATCAATGTATTGATGGCCCAAATCCCATATATTTGGTGTTAGATTATAAAATGAGCTTGGATCAGATGTTTCGAGGTGAAACGAACACTAAAAGAGAATCTGGGATATCAACAGCATGAGAGAGAGGAAGAAGATGTGTTTTTGTAAAAAACAATACACACAACATATAGTCTCTGACTACACTACATGTACCCACCAGTCAAACAATTCTACATTTACATGGTATTTATACAGAAAAAGGGAGGTGTATATAGGCTTCATACCCTATGTGTACTCACCCACATCTCTTAGACCAGACCAATTACATGGGATACCTCATGTACTAGTACAGAAGAAAGAATAAATGGGTTGACTCTATCTACTTGCACACGACTGTAGTATATGGGAAAAACATGGATACATGGAAATGGTGTTTAAACATTACACACGCTGTGTACCCATTTTCAATGAGACATGGTTTGAAATAGCATGTTCCATTATACATGGACATTAGACTAGGTCAAGGGACACAATGTGTGACCCTACTACACATCGTGTACCCCTTCCTATATGGTTTTATCTTCTTTTCCTCCATATCATGGACAATTTTCATTAGGTTTTGTTCCCATTATAATTTCCATGAAGGCTTCTATGAATGGTTTACTACACCTAGGACTAAGATCCCTTTAGTAGGACATCCTGGATGGAGTTGTTGGAATCTCCCAAGAGGCCTAGAGTAGGATCCTCTATTCATTCCTCTTTCCCTAGGTGGAGTAATTTATATTGACGTGATAATTGATATGTGGGATACAATCCTCTACATGGATGGTTAATTCGGATTGAGTTGTTGGTATCACCCCATGGATATGGTCATGATCTTCATATATTGTATTGCATTCTCTTAATATATATAAGAAAATCGTTCCCATTGAGAGACCTAATGATTTGTATCTCTCGAGAAGACATTGCCAGTTATATCATACTTGAGAGTGTGTTCTCTAGGATTAGTGCTTCATGGATTCTTGAAGCTGAATTTTTAGTACTGGTATATAGTGGTTGGGAGTTATCTCTAGACTGTGTGTCTTGGATTTAGTATATTCCGATAATTATGATATTTTATATGAAGATTTATACCTATTTAGATCTAACTATACTTTCATTTCATGCATTTATTTATGGATTTGGGAAGTCCTAGTGAATATTGTTATACTGACCCATGCACAGGATTTTCCCACACATGTCATGTATTGTGGAGATGATCAAACCATTGATGGATTCATAGGTAGACTAGGACTATACGGTGAATAGTGAGACAGGAATGAACTATGTGTGTTCCTGCAACATTCAGATAACATTCTCAATAACTTTTTACTTACCGGTTAGACTCATGTTAGAAACATCTTATGGTGGGATTGTTTTTTGGAAATGTTTTACATTACTTTACATTATGTAATACTATGGTTATGGGATATAGTTCTATATATGAATTGGTTTCTTTGTGGTTTTTATATTTTAGCACTTTTTTGGGCATGGAAATGTGGGACTGCATACCAGTACATATGCAATGCCTCCCATGTTAGTGATATACCGATATGGTTCTAGTCACTAGCCCAAATCCTACTGGATGTGAGCTTAGGGAATTGTGGAACATTCCCTACTATGATGGATCATGAATATGTAGAATCAAAGGAGTTGGTTCTACATTAGGATTGGTAGTTTGTTAGATTGGTTTGGGGAATTAGTGTTATGTGTTTTGATTTCAGATTTTAGGCCAGGGGACACAAGTGTTAGTACTGTATTTGACGTATCCAAACACCAGTACACTGATTACATTATTTTAAACTCGGTGCATGAGGACTTTGGATGTAGGGAAAATAATGATACATACCTGTAAGAACCCATACATTATTTTCAGGTATGTATTCCTTTTCTGGGCATTTCTAAGAAAAAGAGGAAATCCTGTAGTTCATGCAGGGGCGCACAGTTGGCACACGGTTGGCGCACAGTCTGAACAAACCATGTGTCTAGCCTAGGAAACCATGAAACCCTTGATAATGGGATCATCACAGGTAGTGCATGGTTTGTAAAACCATGCGGGAAATCCATGCGAAATCCCTGGGTGAGATAGTGGAAACCGCACTGTTGGAACACGGTTTTCCAAACCGTGCAGCCACTTAAAGTTAGGTCTTTTAAGTCCCAGGCCACTCGGGATTTCTCATTTCTTCTCCAAACTCTCTCCCACTCGGGCCTCACTCTGGATTTTGGTTTATCAAAGGCTGAAGTTGACCCCCCCCCACTCATTTTGGAGGCAAATTGAAGGGGTTTCTTGGTGGATCGAAGGCGGTTCTTCTCAGGTAAGTCCCTCTTCATGGTTTCTCCTTGGTTTCCCCAAGATCATCTCTTCCCTCTCTCTAGGTTTTCAAGATCTACATCCATTGCATGTATATCTAGTGTTGGGATTTCCTTGGTTGTTGATTTTAGGACTTCTGGATGGTAGGGAAGGATATTTAGAGAGGTGTTTCATGAATCGGTTTCCTGGATTTGTGGGTGTGGTTGATTTTGGATCGTTTTTCATCGGAACCCTAAAGGTAGGTGGTTTGTGCCTTTCCATTGAAAGTCTTTGAGTATTGTATGAAATTGTGCCAAAACCCTAGAATGGGGTATTGTGTGTTTATCGCTATACCACTGTGTTTTTTCTTCCATGCTTGTAGGCTTGCGTAGAGGTTGATTGGATATGAATAGGGTTGAATTTCTATGCTTTGGATTCTTTTCCCATGCATGTCCTGTTTCTGACCCTTTGGTCTGGTTTTTCCTGTTTCCCATGCCTAATGATTGTAGAATGGAGAGTTATTTTTCTGACATGTTGTTGAGCTGTAGACTATTTATCCAAGTAGTTCATAAGGTTTACCTTGTCCATATTGCATTGTTTTGCTCGTTGACTTGCACAGGGCCGTGAGAACCTGGTGTTATAAACTATAAGGGGATAGACCGAGTGAGCTTTCTCAGAGAGTCTTTGGGTATTATAGACTATAAGGGGATTGACCGAGTGAGATTCCTTAGAGAGCCTTTGAGAATTATAGACTATGAGGGGATAGACCGAGTGAGATTCCTCAGAGAGTCTTTGTTTTCTTTGAATTACCTTGAACCATCCTAGACTATATGTGGAATTGACCGAGTGAGCTTCCTCAGAGAATCTTTGAACGACATAGGATATAAGGGGAATTGACTGGGTGAGCTTCCTAAGAGAGTCCTTGACCTTGGGGCTATAAAGGGAATTGACCTTGTCTGCTTCCTCAGTGATTCCTTGACAACCTTATACTATAGGTGGAATTTATTGTGACTGCTTCCTCAGAGAGTCTTTATGAATTCATATGAGTGAAATAGTGGGGCTAGGATGAGTGTACTTCCTAGAGGGTTGCTTGTACTTGTTAAGTAAGACCATAGGGGATGGTTGTGTGTACTTCCCAGAGGGTTACCCTGTTTTTTTGGCTTCCTACTTGACATATGGAATTGTTTACTACTGAGTACTTTCATATTTACAGCTTTCTGTACTTTTACCTACCATATATTTACTGACTATTAGGCACAGATCTTGGGGTGGTTTCCTACTCATATTTCTTCTCACACCCTATTTGGGTTATGATTTTGGGTCCAAACTGATTATATTGTCGTAGGGATAGATAATGGAAAGTTACATTATACTTTAGGTACATGACTTACTGGGGAGTGAAAGCGCATGGGACTAAGCTTTGGCTTACGATGTTGAGGAGCTGTTTATCTGTTTTCTTTGTACTTGGGTTTATTACTGTTGTATTCCAGAATTGTGTTGTGTTTGGCTGTTTTACTAGACAGATGTACCATGCATCATTTATATATGTACGTGCTCTAGTTTTTCCTAACTTTTAGTCTTCCACTGTTTACTTTTGTATGGATTATTATTACTTCCTATATTTCTTTTGTTTTCTTCCACTGTGTACTCTACCAATGAGGGCATAGTTTCTACACTATCACGCCCATGGCCCTCTCTTGTAGTCAAAAGCCCTTGGCATTTGGGGAAAAGTTCTTGAGGCCATGTGACCAACCGTGTACGGGGCACCTCTGGGTTTCTTCCGGATCCGAGACATTACAATGTGGTATTAGAGGAATTTTCTTCACTTGACATACTATTTAGATCCTATAGTCTGGGATAAGAAGGAATAAGTAATTAGTAATAAGTTGTTCCTAGGAGTAGCTAACCCGTGTAGAGGGAAAAGCTAATTTACCTCGATTATTTCATGTTTTCTAGTTTTTCAATTTTACAGTTGGTTTGATTTAACCGTTCGGTGATTCACATGCCTTGAGTTTTAACTGTTGATATTATTGAGGTTCTATTTCTGTTGCAACCCGATGGGATAAGGGTATGACATCTCATTTATCATATAATAACTTTCTAGAAATCATATGTCATGCATTATATATATGCCAATTAGGGTGTATTAGCAATTTCATGTTGTTTTGATTGATGTTGTGTGGGAATATGAATGATGTTGTGATAGATGCCTTGATAAAAATACTTCTTGTTTGATAGGTTATTGTTTGTGGGAGGTTTTGTTTGAATGAAAACCAAACTATGGTTATTGATGTGTTATGGGCCCTCATGGAATGGAATTTGGGGGATCATTGACTTCTTCACTTTGTTATAACATGTATAAGATGACATGATTTGATTTGTGGGGAGTATGGGCCCTCATGGATCGTAATTTGGCACTTAAATGTTTGTTTTATGTGTTTTCTAGGTTCTGGAGTAGTATCTAAGGCTTACTATCCAGAAAAACCCAGACTACACGCCGTGTCACTGACTGTGTGGGTAGAGACAGGGGGTTGTGAAAATATTGGTAGAACATGCTGTGTACCGGATGTGCATGTCGTGTTTAGGGACCTTGTATCTGGTCGTGTAGCTAACAACGTGGGTCGCTAAAGATTTTTTAGTACATGTTGTTTCTAGAAGAACACGTCGTTTAGTTTTTTATTAAGGGGACCGTGTGGGTTACTCGTGTAGAAGGACTCGGGCACGGGAAGAGAATTCCAGTACACTCCTCTTAGTCATGTTTTACAAAACATGATTTCTTTCTTTCTTCTATTCCATTATTTTCCTTCCTCTTTTCAGTCCTTGATAATCTTGAATATAAGGTGTGATGTTGACCTTGCAGGTTCATGCCACTGAGACATCCTCCGGTTGTATTCCATTTTCCAGATGGTGACCAGACACCAGATATGGCTGATTGGGGACTTCCTGTAGGTCCTCCAGTTGTGTCAGTCTTCGCACCAGTAGTTATTTCTGACATTGGAGTTGATGCTCAGTTCAGAGAGGGATTTTTGAGGATGATTCAGGAATTCTAGGGAGTGCTCCCTCCTACCCCATCAATGGTAGAATGGAACCGGGTCTTTCAGTAGGAATATCCTTAAATTTTCTCAGGGGATGGAGGACCCTAAGCTGCAGAGTCATGGCTAGAAGCCACACTGACGATTTTTGAGCATCTCGAGATACCTCCAGAGAATATGGTGAAACATGCTACCTACATGCTTCAAGACTCCTCCAAGAGGTGGTGGAAGGTGATCTCATAGGCGGGGTGCCATCAGAGTATGGAGTGGGATGAGTTTCGGTGAATCTTCTACGATTACTTATATCTAGAGACCTTGGGGGTCGATCGGGCCCGGGTGTTCAGGATTCTGGAAGATGGTACTCTTTCTGTTATGGAGTACTCGTCTCGCTTTACTGATCTGAAACATTTCACACCCATTCCAGGAGGTAATGAGTTGTTCCTTGCATACAAGTTTGAGGATGGTCTGAGGAACGACATCCGATCATAGGTGAACATATTCAGGTTGACTCCAATATCCTCCATCCTCAACTTGCAGCAGATCACAGAGCAAAATATGAGGGATTCATGAGTAGTGAGCCAGGGTGGTTCGACATCCAAAGTTAGTATTCCTCCTATCGATAGTAGGAATCATATTAGGGAGTCTGTGTGAGGAGATTAGAGTAGGCTAGATGCATCTCCTGGTATCTAGGTGGTGTGCTACCAGTGCGGGAAAAGTAAGTATACTTGGCCACAGTGCCAGAGAGACCCGATGGAGTGCTGATCTTGTGACAAGATGGTCAATCTAATTCATTTCTATTAGATATTCTCACCAGTAGTTGGTGATAGGGGTTCATCTATGACTCCTCATACAAGAGCAGCCCCACCAGTTTCTCACCAGTCTGGGAACTGGAGTTCTTCAGGTCATTCAGGCCAAGGTGGAGGTCGCAGCCATGGTAGCTAGTCGCCAGGATATCAGCGATAGCAGGTTGTATTAGCTCAGAGTGGTCAGGCAGGGTCATATTTCCGTGGATCAGGCCAGACTTTTGCGGTGGAGCTGACCCAGTAGGAGTAGGATCCTGAACCCTCTACAGTTTGAGGTATTATTTTAGTTGCCTCTGTTTTATCTTCTGCTCTTTTCAACACTGGGTCTTCCCATAGATTTATATCTGTTTCTATCATGGAGAGCCTTGGGATATGTATCTTTTCCGTTACATATATCTTGACATTAGACACTTCTTTGGGGATGAGGACATCTAGTGTACGGCAGTGCAAGGAGTTCCCTCTTGAGGTTTCTTGGTGTCACTTCCTTTGGGACCTCTATTCCCTAGAGATGATAGGCTATGATGTCATCCTCGGAATGCACTAGTTGGTTCCCTTCTAGCTAGTTGTTTATTTCTATCTCTCTAGGGTGAGTTTCAAATCACTAGAGGGTGGATCATTTATTCATAAGGGCGAATGGGATGTCCGAGTGAGCAGAGCGGGTCCAGGGCATCATTGGTTCGGAGGAGTTACAGCCCAGATTTCCAATCTATATCTAGATCACCAAGGGACATCATAGTTAGACTTTCCTCTAGTAGTGGATCATTTCAAAGATGTCTTTCCAAAAAACTTTTCAGGTTTTCCTCCGTAGCGAGAGGTAGACTTTTCGATTGAGCATGTTCCAGGAGCGGCACTGGAGTCCATTCCTCATTATAGGATATCTACACCTGAGTTGTAGGAACTCAGGAATCATTTGTAGGAGTTGCAGGAAAAGGGTTTCATCTAACCCAATACTTCTCCATGGGGTTCACCTCTCATTTTTATGAAGAAGGCAGATAGTACTCGTCGGCTATGTGTGGATTATCGGAAGTTGAGCCAGTTTATGGTCAAGAACCGATATCCCTTGTCGAGGATTGATGACCTATTTGATCAGATTCAAGGATCTCGGGTGTTCTTGATGATCGATTTGAGGTCCGGTTATCATCAGGTGCGTGTTAGACCATCTGATATGCCTATTACAGCTTTCTGGAGTAGGTATGGTCTATATGAGTACATGGTTATATCGTTTGGTCTCACGAACGCGACTACAGTTTTCATGGCACTGATGAAATGTGTATTCCATCCATACTTGGATGCTTTCGTGGTTGTTTTTGTGGAAGATATTTTAGTGTAATTCCACACTAGACATGACCATGCAACAAATCTTGAGATTGTTCTAATTACACTGAGATAGAATCAGTTATATGATAAGCTCTCAAAATGCCACTTTTGGTTAGATCATATTCACTTCTTGGGTCATGTTATCTTATAGACAAGAGTATCTGTAGACCCAGAGAATGTTAGAGCAGTACTTTCCTGGGAGCAGTCGAAGAACGTCTTTGAGGTGCAGAGTTTTTTAGGGCTGGCTGGATACTACAGACGCTTCATTCCGAACTTTTCACGCTTTTTAGCACAGCTGATGGGCCTGACTAAGAAGGGTGAAAATTTATTGTGGTTATATTCATGTGAGTCAGTCTTTCAAGAGCTGAAATAGAGGTTGACCACAACACCAATACTAGTCCTACCAGAGCCATCCAAGATCTATACAATTTACTGTGATGCTTCAGGTATCGGTTTGGGAGTTGTGCTCATGTTGGGAGATGGAGTCATTGCGTATGGGTATCGGCATTTGAGGACACATGATAGGAACTACCTGACGCACAATTTGGAGTTTGCAGCTATTGTTCATGCCTTATTCTGTTGGAGAAAATACCTTCTGAGAGAGAATTTTGTGGTTTTCACTGACCACAAAAGTCTCAAGTACATTTTCACTCAGCGTGGTTTGAATTAGAGACAGCGGAGGTGGGTTGAGTACCTATAGTCCATTGACTTTGAGATTACTTATACGCCTTGGAAAGGCAATTCAGTGGCTGATGCACTGAGTAGGAGGACTTAGATACAGGTCGTTCAGGAGGCTAGCAGTGAGTGGTAGCTTATGGTGATGTTCTCTTAGATGCATTTGTTGTTTCACGATAGACCAGGGAAGACATTTCTATCTTGTGTAGTTGTTACCTCTACTTAGCTTGATCGAGTGCGAATGAGGTAGTTATCAGATTCTAAAGGCCTAGTCCTGCTGGAAAGTGTGCCAGGAGAAGACCCTATTCCTAGATGGACCATAGGCGAACATGAGATCTTGTGTTTCCATGGTCGCGTATGGGTTCTAGCAGACATACGCGGGGAGATGATGCAGGACTTTCTTTCTTCAGTTTGGGCAACTCATCCTGGTGTCACCAAGATGTATCGTGATCTACACCATCTATATAGGTGGCCAGGTATGAATATATATTTTTCTGGGTTTGTCATGAGGTGTTCCACCTGTTAATAGGTGAAGGTGGACCATCAGTGACCAGAAGGATTTCTATAGCAGTTACCCATTCCTGAGTGGAAGTGGAATGGCGTCATGATAGACTTCATGGCCTGTTTTTCGAGGTCTCCTAAAGAGAATGATGCGGTATGGGTTGTCATTGACAGACTCACGAAGGTCGCTCACTTCTTGTCAATCAAGAAGACCTTTAGTTTTGACTAGATGGGATAGTTGTACATCCGAGAGATTTTATATCTACATGGTGTTCCCCGCTCTATTGTTTTAGACGGGGATGCATGTTTTACTTCTCAGGTCTGGTAGGGGCTTCAGAAGGCTTTGGGTATAGAGTTTCTTTTGAGTACAACATACCATCCTCAGACAGATGGCCAGTCCGAGCATACGATTCAAGTGCTAGAGGACATGATTTGATCATGTATTCTAGATTTTGGAGGTTCTTGGGTGATACATATACCTCTGGTGAAGTTTTCCTACAAAAATAGTTTTCAAGGAACTATTCAGATGGCACCTTATGAGGTTTTGTATGGTAGATCATGTTGATCACCCATGTGTTGGCTGGAGGCAGGAGAGGCACCTATAATAGGACCTCCTCTTATCCAGGAGACCACAGAGCATATAAAGTTGATTTGGAAGAGGATGGATACTGTGCAGTCTTGTCAGAAGTCTTATGTTGATCAGCGGAGATGACCTCTAGAGTTTGAGGTCAGAGATCAGGTTTTCCTATGTGTCGCACCTAGGATGGTGCACAGAAGGATCATGAGATATGGTAAGCTTTCGCTGAGGTACGTCGGGCTGTTTGAGGTGTTGGAGAGAGTTTTTCCAGTTGCCTATTGATTGCAGTTACCTCATAGGTATCAGGCTATGCACGACGTATTCCACGTTTCACAGATTTGATGATAATTTTCAGACCCGTATAATGTCTTGCAACCCAAGGAGGTTGAGTTAGAGGTGGATGCCTCATTCGAGGAGCATACTATCTGGATTGTTGATTACAGTACAAAGGTTCTCTATGGCCAGTCTGTTCCTCTAGTATGAGAGCTACGACAGCACGGGCAAGTACAAGATGATACATGGGAGAGGGAGGCTGATGTTTGAGATCAGTTGTCGGAATTTTTTGGGGTTTCTTCTTCTGTGCCGCCTTGCTACGGAAATTCGGTGATGAATTTCTTTAAGGGGGGAATTTTTTAAGTACCCAGACCTTCTTTTCAAGTATTTTTTCCTTTTCTAAAAATTTATGTGAAAAAGTGGAAATTCTGGAGGTCGTGTAAGGGTGTGCAGTTGGCACACGGTTGGTGCACGGTTTGAACAAACCATCCTGCCAGCCCATAAAACCATGCAACCCTTGACAGTGGGCTTCGCATGGCCAGCGCACCGTTTTTCAAACCGTGCAGGCAAGCCATGCGGAATCCCTGGGTGAGATAGTGGAAACCCCATGGTTGGCGCACGGTTTTCCAAACCGTGTGGGGTAACCATGTGACCACATAAAGTTAGGGTTTCTAAGTCCCGGGCCACTCGGGATTTCTCATTTCTTCTCCAAACTCACTCCCACTTGAGCCTCACTTGGTATTTTGGGTTCTCAATGGTTTAAGGTGCTCCCCCACTCGTTTTGGAGGAAAATAGAAGGGGTTTCTTGGTAGATTGAAGGAGGTTCTTTTCAGTTAAGTCCCTACTCTTGGTTTCTCCTCAGTTTTCCCTAGATCTTCTCTTCCCTCTCTTTAGGTTTTCTAGATCTACATTTGTTTCAAGTAGATCTAGTGTTGGGTTTTCCTTGGGTGTTGATTTTAAGTCTTTTGGATTATAGGGAAGGAGATTAAGAGAGGTCTTTCATGAATCAGTTTCCCGGATTTGTAGGTGCAGTTGGTTGTGGATCGTTTTTTCCGGAACCCTAAAGGTAGGTGGTTTGTGACTTTCCATTTAAAGTCATTGAGTGTTATGTGCAATTGTGCCAATACCCTTGAACGAGGTATTGTGTGTTTACTACATTACCAATGTGTTTTCCTTCCATGCTTGTAGGCTTGCGTGGAGGTTGATTGGATATGAATAGGGTTGAATTGCTATGCTTTGGATGCTTTTCCCATGCATGTCCTGTTTCCGACCATTTGGTCCTATTTTTCCAGTTTCCCATGCCTAGTGATTGTAGGATAGAGAGTTGTTTTTCTAACATGTTGTTGAGATTTAGACTATTTATCCAAGTAGTTATTAAGGTTTGTCATCTCCATATTTCATTGTTATGCTTTTTGACCTGCACAGGGTCGTGAGAACATGGTGTTATAGACTATAAGGGGATAGAATGAATGAGATTCCATAGAGAGTCTTTCGGTATTATAGACTATAAGGGGATATACCGAGTGAGCTTCCTCAAAGAGTCATTGAGCATTATAGACTATGAGGGGACATACAGAGTGAGCTTCCTCGGAGAGTCTTTGTTTACTTTAAATTACCTTGAACCATCCTAGACAATAAGAGGAATTGAATGGGTGAGCTTCCTCAGATAGTCTTTGAACAACTTGGGATATAAGGGTAATTGACTTGGTAAACTTACTCAGAGAGTCCGGAACTTTGGGGATATAAGGGGAATTGACCTTGTGGGCTTCCTCAAAGAGTCCTTGACTACCTTTGACTATAAGGGGAATTGACACTAGGTGCTTCCTCAAAGAGTCTTTATGAATTTGTATGAATGAACCAGAGGGGATAGGCTGACTATACTTCCCAGAGGGTTGCTTGTATTTGTTAGGTAGGACCAGAGGGGATGGTTGTGTGTACTTTCCAGAGGGTTACCTTGTTTGTTTAGTTGCCTACTTAACACGTGGAATTATTTACCACTGAGTATTTTCCGATTTACTGATTTCTATACTTTTACCTGCCATATATTCACTAACTGTTAGGCATAGATCTTGGGGGGGTTGCCTACTGGGATTTATTCTCACACCCTATTTGGGTCATGATTTTGGGCCCAAACAGATTATATAGTTGCAGGGATAGATAAGGGCAACTGCCCTTCTACATCTGGTACTTGACTTGCTGGGGAGAAGGAGAGCATGTGACCAAGCATTGGCTTGGGATGCTGAGGATTTGTTTATCTGTTTTCTTTGTACTTGGGTTTGGTACTGTTTTAATCCATCATTGTGTTGTGTTTGGCAGTTTTCCTAGACATATGTATCGTGCAACATTTATATATGTATGTGCTCCAGTTGTTCCTTACTTTCAGTCTTCTACTGTTTACATTTGTATAGATTATTACTGCTTCCGCTATTTCTTTTGTTTTCTTCCACTGTGTACTCTACCAATGAGGGAATAGTTTCCCCACTATCACACACATGGCTCTTGCTGCTAGTCAGCAACCTCGGGCATTCTGGGAAATGTGCTTGAGGCCATGTGACCAACCGGGTACGGGGCACCTCTAGGTGGCTTCTGGATCTGGGATATTACAATACATCATATAATAATGGGTTTTGGATTCCATGTATATTATTAGTCATCTCTCTAGATATGATAATTTACCGTGGTACATCTTGATTGTTTCTGGGTGCCTCTACGATGTATACCAGCTAGGATTCAACAGACTGCTCACGTGGATGTCCCCCCTCACGGATGCGGCTTCGATAAAGGGATGTGTTCCCAAGATTTTACCTTCAGGTATTACACCCTCTATACTTCTACATATATATTATCACATGGTACCCAGAGTTCTAGTGGATGAATAGTGCAGGTTGGGCATACTTCATTAGATTCAGCGATAGAGACCCATAAGTTTCTAAGGTGATCTTAACACATAGGTGGATGAGGACTGGCTGTAAAGACACCTAGTTTCCATTTAATTTTTTTAATATATGGGAATTTTATGAGTCTGTGAAAATTGACGACGTATAATTCTGAGGCCCGGAGTGCCCGCAATGAATTTCTGAACATTTTTTCATCTACGTTCAGTAATTGTGCGAGCAGGATTTTTCTAACTTTTGAACCGGTGATCGGAAATGAAATCTGAGGGCACTGTTGAACTCGAAGTCTTGGTATTCGCTTAAGGATATATTCACCTCGACCACAATAGTTCAAGGGAGGATGTTAGCTTTTCACATATTCGGGAAAGAATGAAATAAAAATAAAATTGTGTAGCTTTTATTTTTATTTTTATTTTTAAACTCCATGCAGAAGTTGAGAAGTGGGGACCACCATACCTAAACCTCCTATGAGAGTTTTTGATGATGGGGACCACACTAACTAACCTCCAAAGAGAGGTTATGTTGGTGGGGACCACCTGAGGTATAAACCCCATTGAACTCCCCTTTAATGGATAAACCCTCAAACTTCCTATTAAATGTGGGAGAGCCTCTTCAATTCCTCCAAAATTTATTATGCCAACAAAATTTAATTAATTAGGCTATTTGGAATTTGTTCCAACAAACAACATGATAGATATCATAATCTGTTATTTTGGGCTACATTTTTCATTTTGTGGAATTGGGGAAAAGTCTTGGCAAATAAGAGAGCTTTGGAGAACTTAGGAGAAAGCTCTCCAACGAAGAATACTGACCACGACATCAAATTTCTTCCTTGTGATGTCATCCAATGTGGGACGTCTTCAATTTAATATCGTCTTTCCATCCCCAATGACGTCGTCATCTCCCTTGCGATATCTGTCAACGAATCAAACGATTTAGGGGGTTGTTATTGAAATCTTTAATTCTTTCAATTATTTTCCTTGATCTTGGAAAGCATGGAGAACGTAGATCAACCAAGACAAGTTGATCCATGATTCTTATTAAATTATTGAGCTGTCATTCTTGATTCCGGCTTTTGTTAATGTCACTTTCTACTGCCAGAACGCGGAGGGTTCAGGCCAAACAAACATGGCATGACCTCTCCGCATTTTATCTTGTGGTCTAATGTGTTCCTTGCAATGGAGGAAGGTGGTGATCGGTGCCAGCAGTTGGCACCGGTGGAACCTGAGAACCACGAAAAAGGTGATGAAGGTGACGAAGGTGAAGAAGGTGATGAAGGGGACGAAGGAGACGAAGGCTACGGCGCGGCCCCGTGGCCATTGTCGCCTGGGGCTCTACCGTCCGCGGCCTCCGCGCCCCAAGGAGCTCTGCCTCCCGTAGCCCTATGAGCCGCTGCAGCCACCGCGACACCTCCGCGGTTGAGCCGCCCCACCACACTCACAGAACCCTCCACGGCCGAGCCGCCCCGCCGCCCTGACGACACCCATGCGGACGAGCCACCCCACAGCCTCGCGCTATCTGCGGTTGAGCCGCCCCATAGCCCTCACTGCCTCTGCGGCCTCTCATGGACCGCTACCCAAGCCAGTCCGTCTAGTGGGGGCCACCCAGCGGGCCATGCAGAACCCAATGGCCAAGCCTAACAACAGGCCGGACCGACCCAAACAGCATCATCCCAAGCCAGGTTGGGTCGGGTCGGTCCGATCAAGTCGGACCGGACCTGAGCCCACTTCGACCCATACACACTTTCAGCCATATCTTTGGCATCGAGCGTCTGTTTGAAAAACTGTCAATGGCGTTAGAAACCCCGAAGTGAGATGGTTTCATTGGTATACCCCACTAAAGTTTCGGATAATGTTTTGGAAATATTAGGTTGGATCGAGCACGAATCCAATCGGACCCTTGGGACTAAAAGGCTAATAAGTCACAGACTGGGTGTCCAATTGACGCACCGTCTGTTGCATTGAGACCCCTATGATGTGGTGAGACTTTGAGATACTTTTTTGTTGGAAATAATGGTAGTTGGATTATATACTAGTGGCTTGGGGAGTGGACCCTCCATGAGACAAGCCATCCTAGTGTGGGAACTGAGTTGCTGGGTGTGATGAGAATAGTGCTCCTAGTGATCCTGTGTGGGTTAGCCCCTAACGATCTTGTGTGAGTCAACTCCTAGAGATCCTCTGTGGGTTAGCTCCTTGCTATCCTGTGTGGGTCAGCTCCAAGAGATTCTGTGTGGGTCAGCTCCTAACGATCTAGTGAGGGTCAACTCATATTGATTCTATGCAGGTCAGTAGAAAAGCCATTTAACAGAGTAATATGATTTGGTAGTTATATCTAATCATCTCTACTACCGTACCAAAGTTTTACATGGTGTGAGTTGAGTCAATACCTTTGTGTTTCATCATGATTGAGATTGAATACTTGAAAACTTAGGTATATGTATGGGCATATACCTAAGTAGGGTTATCTATTGTTTTCATACTTTGTGGTTTATCCTTGGTGGATTTGTGAGACATTGAGGGTCTCGGGGTCTCTACTGAGTATTATTATACTCACCCCTACACGGACTATACCCGCACCGTGTGGTGTTGGATGTAGATGATGGACATCGTTGACTTATGATGAGGGTACCAGGGCTGGAGGCAGCTCGGAGGTGTACATTAGACGCGGTGAACCACAGAGATGGTCGTTCATGAGTTGTAGCTACCCTTTAGGTAGGAATCGTGGTGGATGATCCAGGAGCATCTTTCCACCTATCAGCCATCTTGTACTTTCCAGTCTTCCTTGTACTTTCTATTTGGGCTTGTATTCTGGCCCCTTTTACTTATTTTACTCACTCTTATTTACTACTCAGTTTACTTGAGTTTGTATTTTTTTTCTTGGTTGTGTGTGTTATAGGTTATAAAGACAATGCCTTCCCAATTTTAGGGAATATGCCTTTGGTGCGTGTTGCCTGCCCCTGGCCTATGGAAGGCCGACTCGGGGTAGACACGGCACGGGCCCTGAAGGAAGGGTCAGGGAAAATTGGTATCAGAGGAGTCAGTTCTACCACAGAACATAGTACTAAGATATTTCATTTTCATGTCAATAGTGTTAACTGTAGTAAGTGTGGTTATCAGTTTAGGGAATCTAGTGTTGGTGTGGTGGCCGACATATCCATACACCAGGACCCTGACTTCTGATTTCCGACTCAGTGCATGAAAATTATGATTGTGTGTGTGTTTTGAAGTGTTTTCTTTGTGATCTCTTGATTCATCTCACTAGGTATAACTTATTGATCGTGGCACACCTGTTTCTTTTCAGGATGACTCCACAAAGACACCCAACTAGGGTTCCGAGAGTTGTACGCACTGATAGCCCACCGAGTGATGAGGCCTCAGTTTAGGGACCTATTCTAGTAGAGGCACCAGTGGAGGAACTAGCGGTCCCATTCCCCGTTGGGCCGCCGATGCCACTAGCCCTAGTAGTATACTGTGTATGCAGCTTAAGCGCATTGCACAAGTTCCAGCGCCAGAGGCCACCCATGATTAGCGGAGAGATGGACCCACAGGTAGCAGAGGATTGGTTGGAGGTTGTAGTGAGAGTATTTTAATTGGTAGGGACACCAGATGATCTCATGGTGATCCTTAATGTCAGCCTTCTATAGGCATCAGTGGGGAGATGGTGGAGCTTGATGCTCCAGGTTCATGACGAGATGACGCTTTTTTGGGCAGACTTAGAGAGCCTATTTCGAGCAGAGTTTGTCCCAGTGACTCTTCACGCTATGTACATACATGATCTTCTTCATCTACAGCAGGGCAGCATGACTGTAGCTCAGTACTCAGCGAGGTTCACTAACCTCTCACGCTACTCCACTGATATGGTGTACGACACTTTCTTCAAGGCCTAAACCTTCGATCAGGGACTCAGGTGGGAGATCAGGTCTTCAATAATCTCACTCAGCATCCCGATGTAGGTGGGGGTGTTAGAGAGAGTCCTCTTAGTGGATATTTGCCTTGCGGAGAAGTCACCAGTAGAGAGATCCACCACCAGTCATCATGTGGCAGATTCTTATGCAACTGGAAGCAGACATATATTGTAGAGGTCTAAGAGGACCATACCTACAGGTGTATGACCGCATGACTTAGGATCAGTTGTGCGGGGCACCCGAGATGGAGCCAATCATACCAGCAGCAAGCAGTGTTAGACATGTGGCAGGCAGGGTCACATGGCTCGTGACATTCTGACCTATCATACAGATGATCAGAAGATGGTCGAATGACCACCCAGGTAGAGATAGAGGTTCGACTGAGGAGGTTCGCAGGGAGTAGGAGGACGTGGTAGAGGAGTTGTTCGTGTAGATGGTGGTGGTCGATGATTCGAGATGTTACCACCACCACCACCGGGAGGTCCACCCTTATTGCAGGGAGCAGATGGATAGGAGAGAGCTCAACTCCAGGCAGCTGAGTCTTACAATCATGGAACTCTGGAAATGATATGAGGTAAGATTTTTGTCTACTCCGGATTAGTTGTCGTACTTAAAGACATAGGTTCTAGTCATTACTTTATTTCCACTACCCTCATTCAGAGCTCAGAGATTCCGACGGAGTTTTTGCCTCAATCCTTATATCTAGAGACTCCTACGGGAGCAGATTTGACGATTATGCACTGGTGATGGTAGTGCGAGCTTACTCTAGGAGGCGACAGTTTTGTCTGGTATCTCCTAGTAGCAGCATCGAGGCCTTACGATGTCATCCTATATATAGACTGGTTATCTACAATCCATGCTCAGATAGACTATATTAGGTGCAAATTGCGGTGTTTTCTCATGTATGGGACCTGGTTTACCTTCACCGGCGAGAAGGAAGGCTATTCAGCATGGGATGGACTTACCCGAAGGAGATTGTAGCCGATCACTCATCACTTGGCTAGCCTTACCCTCGGAGTAGTTGATGTGGAGAGTCTAAGTTATCCTGTAGTGGTGAAATAGTATGAAGATGTCTACCCTGATAATGTTTTGGGTCTACCTACTCATAGAGAGGTGGACTTTTACATTGACTTGTACCCCGATATAGAAAATATACCCACACCAGCATATCGAATGGCTCCCATGGATCTTCGTGAGCTCATGTTACAGCTAGAGGACTTGCAGGGGAAGGGATTCATTCAGCCTAGTGTTTCTCCTTGGGCAGCCCTGATTCTGTTTTCCAAGAAGGGGGATGGGAGCTTGAGGATTTGTGTTGACTATCAGCGCCTGAACTAGGTGACCATGAAAAACAAGTACTCGCTTCCGGGGATTGACGAACTCCTTGATCAGTTGAAGGGGGCACGGTGGTTCTCAAAGATAGACCTAAGATCAGGCTATCACCATCTCAGAGTACGAGATGACGATGTGTAGAATATGGCTTTTAGATGTCGGTACAACCACTAAGAGTTGTTGGTTATGCCATTGTTGACGCTCATTTTTGTCACGCTGTCTAATGGAATGGAAAGGGAAATGACTTAGCACAAATTGATTCATCCTTTGAAGAAAACATCAAAAAATAGACAAAGGAATGAAAAAGGAATCAAATACCTTTAGGTCGTGCAAGTGACCTCACTGTTGCGCAAGTACACTTGTGCACAGCCAAATGGTCATGCAAGTGACTTGCACTCCCTCTTTGAAAACCGCCCAGGGTCTTCTCCAACCTATAAATACCCCCAGTGGTCACCCCATTTCGAGAGGATTTTTCCCAGAATTCAGATACAGAGCTTTGAACGCCCAAGTATCTTATTCAAGTCTTCCAAACACTTCTATGGTAATTCTTTACCTATAATGGAAGGTCTAAACAAGAGGAATAAGGCATAAGTGTTAGAATTCACTAACACTTTCACGCCTAAGTGTTTTACCCTTAAGGGAAATGGACACACTTGCACGCCTCTTTACCTGCTCATTGAAACTTGCGCTCCAATCTTCTGGAAGTACCTCGGGATAATTCTAAAGGCTTTGGTCAAGGATCACCAAAGTATTACCCTACTGGTTAACAATCTTGCAAGTACCCATGTGTTGCACAAGTATACATGCGCGCTCAAGACTTGCGTGCCCACGTAGTACCTGTGCGCCCCCCCCCCCCCCCCCCCCCCCGGACTTGCGTGCCCTTCTATTTTTGGGTTCCCTTCCTACCCATTTAACCCCTCTTATTCCATTCCACCTCTCTTATTCAAGATTCAGTCTTCAAGACACTCTTCAAAGCCATTTATGGCATGTTTTCTTGATTGAGTTCTTTATCTG
Organism: Viscum album; assembly: GCA_963277665.1. Lineage (NCBI taxonomy): Eukaryota > Viridiplantae > Streptophyta > Magnoliopsida > Santalales > Viscaceae > Viscum > Viscum album. Next base: position 900,070,115 of record OY728162.1, on the reverse strand, counting down.
AAAGGAATTTGGTGGAACATCTCTCAAAACCTAGTGATTTACACATATTTATGTCACTAAAATTAGAGATTTCATTCATTCAACATCATCCTTTAAGATGAGATAACCCTATTCATGGGCATCCTCCTTAGGAGTAAGCCCCAATTCCTCATTAATCTGAGCCTCCTTTTCATGAGTAATCCCCAGTCATAAATTCCCTTAACCTGGGCCTTCTTTTCATGAGTAAGCCCCAGTCCAAGTTTTCTTAATTGGGAATCCTCTTCAAGTGTAAGCCCTAAGTCCCCTAATTTGGGAATCCTCCTCAAGAGTAATCCCCAACCATAATTCCTCAAAGTTGGGTATCCTCCTCAGGAGTAAGCCCCAAGTCCCTTAACATGGGCCTCCTCCTTAGGAGTAAGCCCCAGTTCTCAAAATCTCTTTAACATGGGCCTCCTCCTTAGAAGTAAGCCCTAGTCTTAAATTTCTCTTAACAAGTGTTAATTTACTTTTGATTTGGACTTCCTTCTCAAGAGTAAAACCCATTCATAAGTCCCCTCCTAACTTGGGAATCTTTCTTAGGAGTAAGCCTCAAGATTAGAGTATTCAAATCTCCATAAAGTACATATTCTTTTATGGACCATGTTCCTGGATTTCTTCCCTGAAGTAAATCATAATCTTCATCTGTTTGGGTAGTCATACATACATAAGTCCCACAACATTTCTTATGATTTCATATTTCATGGAACAATTTTCTGGTTTCACCAATACCTCTTGTTTCTCACACCGAGCATGACTCACAAAGCTTAGAGTGTAAAAGTAATCATGACATCTTTCTTTGAGCCATAAATCATGCATAAACATCATACTCCCTTACTCAAACTACGTGGGTTCTGATTCCTTTTCCAATTCAGAGGATACGTAGGTTTCCCATTAGCGGGTACGATCCCAACTTTGAAATAATCCATGTCCTTCTGAATGACAATAAACATCAAGTGCCCCCACTGAGTGGCTTTAAAACTTGTATGGTCATCATAATGACCAAGAGACTTTTATGTATTGAAGGACACCATTGACTAAGAATCTCTAATAAATACAGATGATTTTATATCAATGATGAACCTCGAATACATATAAAAGATTCTCTAAATTTCCTACATATTTAATAATTGATTGTCAAATCTAATGGAAATCTCATTTTATACTTGGTAATGTAATAAGGATTCATGAACATAAACATAAATATATAAAGAGAGTCCCAGAGTAGACAGCAATTCCCCTCAAAAAGGTGTGATGAGTCCGACCTCCCATCCTCTCGACCAATGAAAATTCCTAAGCCTCATCGGTCCACAACTAATGAGCCCCTACCTTTGGGAAGTAGGTCCAAATGGATATGTAATCATTGGATGTTTCCAGTTCTACGAACAAACCCGTTAGAAACCACAAGGAATGTTTGTATCTTATATCAATGAGATCATCCCCTATTCCAGAGGAAACAAAAAAACGTGAACCCGACGTGAATCCTTAACCAACTTAAAATGATTCTTTGCTTATTTGTTAGGCCCCTATATAAAACTCAATGAGAGGGCCAACAAAAAAATCAATAACATATTTTTCTCATCCAAAAGAATTAGTGGCAAGACATATATTTATTATGTCTGTTATATCAAACAGGCACTCTTTTCCAAGATATTCGGCATTTCTAAAATGGATTCTCTTGAGTTTACACCCATGAATACGTCTCCTGTGAAAACTTCTGCTGCAAATGCCATTGCTGATACTTTTGCTGGATCATCGTCCACACTGAGGATGAAATCACCAACTCAGCGTCTTCAACCCTGGGTATCAAATGCGCTAGTTTAGGAGTACCGTCAACATGGTACCATTCCAACTCTGGAGGCTTCCAGACAAGCCCTCCAAGTGAACAACTCACACCGGTCATCCAGATAACGATGACCCGTGATTAAGAATCAGGCGGTGCTAACCACTGTCTCCAATCGTTTCGGGTCATTATCCCAGGAACACAATCACCATTTACTACCATATTCAGAGGAGGTGAATGAGCAGGTCCCTCAGGGCCTTAATTCAAAGAGATGGGAGTTCTTCCCAAGGGCTCCTATCAAAAATCGCCACCAGACTCATGCGGTAGTGCACCCTCAACATGATGAGGGTGTCGTCTCCAGGAATTCGGCTCAGGTTCCTCGAACCCGAGCAGGAAAGACAAACCACCAGAGGTGACAACCGTTAAAAAGTGAGCAGGTTATCATCTCTGCCATCTCCAGATAAGTCCACCAACCTAACTTGGTGGCAAGCCACGAGTGGGCACATACACCCGTCTGTTTTAATTCCTCTATCGAGCTGACTCACCTGGCAGCATCACACCAATCCTGCTAGGAAATTCCTGCGGAATACTATTGGCAGGAACATACATCTGTTTATAAATCATCATATAGTCATCAGGCTTGTTTGACTACATATGATTGAGCTCTTCAACCATGATCGGTGAATTGCAATCACCAGTCACATAATCCTGCTAGTATTGATCAAGATTACCAACAATCTTGTTTGGTAGCACTCAGAGAAGTCAGTCAGAAAGCTACGGCGACAAACAGGAGGCAGACTCAGCTCTCTGCCCCCACACTTGAGTACTGTCAGGATTCACTGACAGGAAAAGGAGGACAGGATAAGGAACACACACCTACTCCAAGGACGAAATGGATGTATATCCCCATTCCGACAGCTGAAGTCACCAAGAATATTTTATCAATGGTGAAAGAGAAGAAGAAAATCCCTGCTCATATTCTAGATGTCTGTCAGGATATTATAACAGCTTCAGCAGCATCTCATGGAAAGACACATAAATCTATCCCTACTAGTGGAGTGACACATCAATAGTTCACTCCGAAACAGACACACACATCTGTTCCAGTCCAAGAGAGTTGTGGGGCGTACTCCCCCATATCATACGGACAACCAAGTTAGGCACACACACCTGTTTTGAGCAGAGATAATCAGCCTAACCTGATGATTTCTCTTGATAAGTCACACACAACTACCAATTTGAGTAAGAAGGCATCTAAGAAGAAGACCCACCCAGCAGTGTCACGAAATCAAGGGCCAATCTGTAACATGGCCTTACTCGATGATGGATTTCTGGATGCACTCAGAAAACTATTTGTTTCAACTCATGATTCTACTCTCTCAGTTCCCAATAGTGGGAACATTAATTCTGAAGGTCTTCATCAGACAATTCCTCATGAAGGCTTGCTTCAGGAAAGTTCAATTGATCTTGAAGTTTCATCTTCAGATGAGAGCCACAATAACCCTCTGTGTGGCCAGAAGATCAAGGTGCAAGAGATTTCATATTTTACTATAACCCATCATGGTGGTCCTCCCCATGATGATGAATTTAGATGCGAAAGCCCTCTCCGCAGTAGTAATTTTCATTGTCTAGAAAATGTTTCAGAAGACAATGTAGTGAGGAGAAAGACCTATTATCTAGAGGCACTTGCAAATGCGAAACCAGTCTTGTCTGATGCTTCATCCCTAGCAGGTGAAATACTTTCTCAATAAGAAGATAGCCCGAGGTGTAGGTCATTCTCCGAACCACCCCTGGGTCATTCATCTTCCAATTTGATTAGCGGATTCTCTACCAGTCTTGTTGAATCCGATGAAGCAACAAGAAAGAACCAGCTCTGGTCTAAGCAGGTAAAAGAATCTTCATTAAATGATAAAGAGGAAATGCTAAACATGAGAAAACAACTGGTGAAAGGTGATGTTCCAGTCATGTTTTTTCCTCTTTATGACTCTCAGTATGACATTCCAGAGATGTTGATGGAAGATGGAATTCATGATATTCATCTCAACATATGGAAAACACTTTGTTTGTTGAAAAATAAAGTATTATCTTATAATTAATATGAAAATCATGTTAAGATAATAGAAGGGTTACAATGTCAGATTGATTTGGTATCTCTATCAGTCTCTCAATATCCGAAGGCTGAAAAGTACCAGAGATCCCTTCAACGATCATTCCTTGGCGCACTAAGAAGATTGCACCAGTTAATTGCCAATGCCGCATCTGGTATTCATGTCAAAGGATGGGGTGTTCATGGAGCACTACATTTCACTATACTCTCCAGTCAGCAATGACCATTGAAAATGGTTTCATTCAATGTTATTTCCCATGGCCGGCCAAAGTCAATGGGTTTTGTTTGTAATCAAAAGCTTTCCCAACAACAGGCTTCAACTAGTTCCTCTCAAAATCAAAAAAACAGAGAATAAGTTATTGAATTACTCCTGCATCAAGCGAACAAGAATATTGAATAGGCTTATCATAGGGAGAAAGCACATCATCAAGTGACAGAAGTGTCAAAAATCATCCAATGGTCTTTTGAACCATGTGATAAAAGTGGATGTCGATTGATACATCTAGTTAATTTCCGGACAAAGGTCCGCAAGATCAGGAGAGCTTTTAAGAAAGTCTCAGACATAGCATGTCAAGAATCACCCCAGCTTGCCAGATTGGGGACTCTTCTAACCCAGACCTCAAAATCAACAAATAGGATTCAAGGAGTTGAGAAAAGACAACAAGAAAAACCCCAATCTACCGGACTGGGGACATTTTCAAATCCTCAATCCCTCCCTCAAAGAAATTCAGTCTTCTCTCGATTGGGGAAGAAGCCTCAAGAGGAATGAAGATCCAAATTATCAGAATATTCTCTCCAAATTATGGTTCACCAAGAAGTTCCTGAGGGATCAAATCAACAAAAGCCAATGTCTCGTTAGGGGAATGGCAGAAGACAATATCACAGAAATGCTGAAGAAGGGATGCAATGCATTATGCATCAATCATGGTCATCAATGATGCTGTTGCATATCCACCAGATGAGGTTCACTCAGGGGACTCGGATGAAGAAGTTCCTGCTCAAGAAGTTGTACGCACAGACAAAAATGAAGAAGGTGTGCGTACACAAAATCAAAGGATTACTCAGAACCCAGGTAATCCATCAAGTAACCCACTTCCCCCTCTCCAAAAGGTGTCCAATAAGGGGAAAGGAAAGAACCAGGTTACATACCCTTCCTCTGGAGAAGGTCAATCGCTCTCACTAGAGCAAAGATTTGCACAACAAGAGGAAGAAATGAAGGAATTGAGGAGGTTGAATGCAAAAATACTTTAAAGTAATCTTCCTCTTAAGCGTGCTGGAGTCAGTCAGCCAAGGGAGTTTGTTGCAGTTACTGAGATGGATCAAGAATATCCTCCTCTATCAGTACACCCTCATAGGTCTAATCTTACGGGTCAAGTGCGACAAAAATCGATGGTGCTACCATCAATTGCATTACCAGCCACTATACCTATCCAGACCCCAATTATTGCATCATCCAAAGTCCAAGTTCAACCAAATGTTTCTCAAAAGTTAATAACTACCATTGAGTCATTAACAGCTCGGTTAGAGACTATGGAAGGGAAGCGTGCGTAAGATTAACCAGAAAAGAGATCTTACCCTGAATGGGTAGATTCAATCCTTCCCCCCATCAAGTTTTAGGAACCCTGTATTCTCTATTTTCAATGGATGAGGCGATCCTGAACAGCATTTGATGCATTACGTGTCTTGTTGTGAACTTATTATGGGAACTCTGAAACAGCAAGAAGTAGTGAAACTCGGATGATTCGTGTGAACCTTACAAGGACCAGCTTTTGTTTGGTATACAAGCTTGCAATCCCAGTCAATTACCAGGTGAGAGGATCTTTGTCAACTATTTCTTCTTCAGTTCACCTCAACTTTTCCAAAGACAGCATTTTTTGATCTTACAAACTATAAGAAAAGGGAGAATGAAAGGGTTTCAGATTTCATTGCTTGCTGGAAGGGATTAACATATTCCCTAAGATTATCACTCCCTCAAGATGAACTGTTGCCAATTTGTGTGGAATATTTATGTGATGAGTTGTGCACACCGCTGATCCCTGTGAAATACACAGGAGGGTTTCGAGACCTTGCTTCAATCGTTCAACATATTGAGGATTCTCTTATAAAGACTATAGATAAGGCTCATATAATTTCATCAGCTCCAGGAAGGAGAATGGGTAAAGTAGAGACTGATACAGTTATGCTTAAACAATCACCTTTACGTGATTCTACTTCAAAACCTTCATCTTCCAGAAGGGCTCCACCTCCTGAGCGTCAACAACAAAGGTCGTTTCGTCAAGATGATCAAAGAGATCAAAGATGGAAACAATATGAGGATCTGAAGAGAAAAGTTTACTCTTTCTGAAATGAACATGTTTTTGGTTATTTCATTTCGGCTCTAGAAAATAATTTGGTTCAATTTCCAAGGCACAAGAGGCCAAACAAAGAAGGATATGAAGACCATCCCAACTATTTCCCCTTTCATCAAATGTTGGTGCATCCCATCCAGAAGTGTTTTGTCTTCAAAGACCTCCTGTAAAAGATGGTCGACTCGGGACAAGTCAAACTAAAAGGCTCTTCAGCCCAGGTAGCATGTGTTACTGCTACAGTTCTAGAGGAAGAATAAGAATGGAAAGAAGTCAAAAGAAAAAATGTGCAGAAATATGATGATTGGATGGTCAGAAAAACGATCAACCAAACTGATGCCATTTTGTGAACGCAAATGAAGAAACCAATTGTGTCTTCTGCTATGGATTCCAAAACAAAATCCTCTTCAGAGGGAAAATCCTCAAAAGGGCATCACAATTCCAAGAAATAAGAACAATAAGAATAAGATGAGTATGTGTCAAAGCTTAAGTTTTCTTTGACTATGGCCAATTTTAAGCCATCCACTTCAAAGAAATGGGCACCACCCCACCAAACAGTACAGCGTAAATTGGCTAGTCAGGTAGAGTCTACATCGGATGAAGATTTAATCGTTGGTTCTGTTAATATGATTCATTTAACAGATCCTTATGCAATTTGTAGTTTCGATTTCGATGAGCCTGAATTCACTGTATCAAACAGAGGAATTAGAGGAAGTTCCAGGGGTCTAGATACAAAGGAAGACGTGGATATCCCAAAAGCCATTATTCCAATTCTACCCCTACTAGAACTGTGTATGCGGCAGAAACTCGTGGTAGATCCCTTCAACGAGATCAACAAGAACAACCAAGTTCTTCCACACAAGGTAGACTCAGTCCTGGCACAATTATTCTGGAAGATCGGTTGAAGGTTCCGTATTCTTCCTCTCAGCACATAAATAGACCTAATCGGTCTATTCTTCCAAATCCAAGAGTATTACCAACTCCTATCCTGGTACAGAATGCATCAAATTCTAAAGCATCAACAACCAAGACACCTGCTAAACCACATGTTCCTATTGGGAAACACAGACCTTTTGATCAAAAGTATGATATATTGAAACACCTGGCCCAAGTACCAGCTAAGTTATCAATTCTGGATGCCTTGAATTTATCGAAGGATTTTTGGGAGGCACTCATCGAGGGTTTGTCAAGTACTCATAAGTTTGAGACTGAAATTGTTGCAGTTGAAGTCTACCATGTGGAGAATAATCCTGTAGAATACCATGCAGTAATATCTTTTACTGATGAAGATGATTTCGTGCATGGACATATTAGACCTTTGTACTTATCTGGCAAGGTCAATGGCGTAGACATCTAAATATATTTCATTGATAAGGGTTCAAGAGTCAACCTCATGCCCATTCGTACACTTCGTCGATTGGGCCTCATGGAATCTGATTTATCTCCTTCTACTATGATGTTACAAGGATATGATAAAAATGAACAAGAACCACTGGGCAAGATTACACTCAGAACTTAGTTTGGAGATCTTGTGTCCAAATCAAATTTCATGGTTGTTGATCAAGACTCAGCCTTCAACATCTTTCATGGAAGACCCTGGCTAGATCAACATGTGGATATCCCTTCATCATACCATCAATGTCTCAAGTAATGTTTCAATGGTCAAGTTAGGACATTATATGGTGATAAGGCCCCGTTCCTGACATGTGAATCTCAATACATTGATATGGAATTATACCACATGAAGGGAAAGGAGGAATCCACAACAAAGTAGATTACCAAAGTTAATTCTCCGTATGGTTTGGAAAAGATTCTAGTAAACCCATTAGCACATGTGAGTACAGATTATGTGTTTCCTATTAGTCAAATTGACAGGATAGACCCAAATCAAAATACTCTTATGGAAAGATCTATAATGTCAATTACGGCCATCGATCCAGACAACATGGGAGAAATTGGTGATCCACCAAGCAATGATGAAAGCTCAAATGGAGATGTCTTCATTTCATCTGCTGAAATCCAGCAAGTCTATACTTCGCCATCCAGGCCAGAAGAAGTTATTGCAATGATAGAGGTTAACGATGATGTTGATTATCAATCCATCATCTCATCTTTATTACCCAAAGAAGAACCTTCATCATCAATTGGGTTGGAAATGAAAGCTTCTTCTTCAAGATGTGAAAATTTTAACGCCTCTTCTGATCATGGAAATTTTGCTTCATCATCTACTATGCAAGTAGAAACAGAAGAAGTAACACATTTTGAAGAAGAAAATGAAGATTTCAGGGATTCTCCTCCAGAATTTGAAGAGGGTATCTCTACCACTGTGGATGAACTCAGAGAAATCAATCTGGGTACAAAAGAAGATCCACGCCCCACTTTAATCAGTGTGGCCATGACTCTTGAAGAACAAGAGATGTATATTCCATTTTTAAAGTAAAATCATGACATATTTTCTTGGAACTATACAGAGATACCCACTCTTGATCCTAATGTTGCTACTCATCATTTGGTTTTACCATAAGAACATCGAGGATTTAAGCAACCCGCAAGAAAAACACACCCAACCTATGCTTCCAAAATTGAGGCTGAAGTGGATAAGCATATCAAAGCTATCTTTTTCAGAGAAGTTCAATATCCAAAGTGGTTAGATAATATTTTCCCAGTGAAAAAGAAGAATGGTAAAATTAGAGTTTCCATTTCGGGGATCTTAATCGACATTGTCCTAAGGATGATTTTCCAGTTCCGATTATAGAACTATTAATTGATGAAATAGCTGGCTATGAAGCACTCTACTTCATGGATGGATATTCCGGATCTAATCAAATTTGAATGGATCCAGAAGATAAGGAATCTATATCCTTCATATCTCCGCAGGGTGTGTTTTGCTATCGGGTAATGCCCTTTGGCTTAAAGAATGAAGGTGCAACATATCAGCGTGCCATGCATAGTATCTTCAAAACCTTTTTAGGGATGTTTGTTGAATGTTAAGTGGAAGATTTGGCGGTCAAATCCTAACAAAATTTTAATCACTTGGATGATTTGGAATTAATATTCGGCAAGCTTCGACAACATAATTTGAAGATGAAGCCCTTAAAATGTGATTTTGGGGTAACCTCGGGAAAATTTCTCGTCTTTGTTGTACGCCATCGTGGTATTGAAGTCGATCCTGAGAAGACCAAGTCAATCCTTGGTATGCCACCTCCTGGAAATTTGAAAGAATTGAGAGGAATTCAAGGAAAATTAGCCTATATTTGGCGTTTCATCGCCAATTTGGCAGGAAAAAGTTTACCCATCACCAAATGGATGAAGAAGGGAGTCACGTACCGGTGGACTGAATAATTTCTAGAAGCATTCTATATTCTCCAGAAATACCTCTTGAGTCCACCGATACTCATTCCACCTGTTGAAGGAAGATCACTTATCCTATACGTGACAGCTCTAGAGTGATCATTGGGTGCCTTTCTTGCTCAGAAGAATGATGATGGGAATGAAAACAGCCTATAATATCTCAGTTAGACTATGCTTGAAGCAAAAACACGATATTCAAGTATTGAGAAGTGATGCCTAGCATTAATCTTTGTAGTTCAGAAGTTGAGATACTACCTGCAACATCATGAGTTCCAATTGGTATCTCACAATAACCCGCTCAAATTCATCCTTAGTCGTCCAATTATTACAGGACATCTGGCAAGGTGGGCAGTTATTTTGCAGCAGTTCGACATTCAGTATATGTCTCAAAAGGAAATAAAGGTCCAAGCTCTGGCTGATTTCCTTGCTGAACATCCTTTAGTAGAATATACATATTCAGATATTGAACTCCCTAACAAGGAATCCTTCTCTATTTAGGATAGTCCTCATGTATGGGAAATGTATTTTGATGGTGCTTCCAGAAGTCCAACAGGGAAGAAAATGGAAGATCCTAAATTCAACAAGGTTGGATTAGGAGTTATTCTTATTTCTCCAGAAAAGGAAGTGTTACCCTATTCCTTCTCTTTATTGGTAGTTGGTACAAATAATGAAGCAGAATACCAAGCTCTTATCATAGGCTTGGAGTTGGCTCTTCAAGCACAAGTGAATCACTTAAAGGTGAAAGGTGATTCAGACCTGGTAATCAAACAAGTCAATGGGGATTATGCAATCATAAAAGAAGAACTAATCCCTTTGTATGATTACGTCAGAGAGTTAATGGAATAATTCCCTTCGGAAACTACATTTTCTTATGTCCCAAGATCACAAAATGCTCAAGCTGATGAACTGGCTAATATAGCCACAGCTCTGGAAGATCCAAATAGGGACGAGAAAATCATCAGTATTGCCCACCTTCGTACAATATCACCTTATGTTCGAACCAGAACAGAAGAGATCAATGAAATTATTCCCATTCCTGAACCATATGGTCACACTATGGGATGGATGACACCTATTAGGGAATACCTTCAAAATGGAACACTTCCACCTGATAGAGCTAGGAAAGAACAAATTCGGTGATGTGTGGTCAATTTTACTCTTTATGATAGCCCAGATCAACTAGAGAAAATTCTCTTCAAGTGTGGTTTTGATGGATTTTCCTTTAGATGCATTGATGGTGAAGAGAAAATGTCTTTCATGAAAGAAGTGCATGTAAGAGTTTGTGGTGCCCACCAGTCTGGACATAGAATGTCTGATCAGATTCGAAGACTTGGATACTTTTGGCCTTCAATGATACAAGATTGTGTTTATTTCACAAATAAGTGTCATTAATGCCATGTACATGCCAAATTCATTCATCAACCTCCAGATTTGATTCATATAGCTAAATACTCGTGGCCATTTGCCACATGGGGAATGGATGTGGTGGGACCTTACCCTTCAGCTACGGCCAAGAAGTTTAAGTATATTCATACTGCTACTGACTTCTTTTCCAAATGGGTAGAGTCAATACGTCTCAACAAAGTTAGTTCTAAAAGCATTATTAGCTTCATCAAGTCTAACATCATTACCAGATTTGGTGTCCCTCATACCATATTGACAGACAATGGCACCAACTTCTGTTCATCTGAGGTGAAGAAGTTGTATCAAGAATACAAAATCTAATCTAATCATTCATCTCGGTATCATGTAGCAGCCAATGGCCAAATAGAATCCTTCAACAAGACTCTGTCAAATATACTACAAAAGATGGTGGATAAAGATAAGAGGTCGTGGCCTGATAAACACTTTCATGCTTTATAGGCTTATCATACCACCATCCGCACTGCAAAGTGGTCAACTCCATATTCACTAGTATATGGAACAGAAGTAGTCTTTACCATTGAAGTTCAATTAACTTAGCTCATAGTAGCCATTTTTGATCAATCATCTACGGATGAACAATCTCAAAAGCGATTGAAAGAACTGGAATGGTTATATGAGAAAAGATTGTGCACTCTACACCACTTAGAAGTCTATCAGAATCAAATAGAACGAGCTTTCAACAAAAAACTTAATCTTCGTTCATTTATTCAGGGAGAACTGGTATTTGTTCTCAGAACTCCAATGATACCGGGATAGAAACCTCCCAAGCTTGAACCAAAATGGGAAGGACCTTATTCAATACATAATGTCTACTCCAATAGAGCTTATTCTATAAACTCAATGGATGGGGAACTCATCACTACTCCAACCAATGCTAGATTTCTGAAGAATTATTTTGTATAAACACAAAATACACCATCCACGGTCCATGCATATGACCTTAAACTATTTTCATGTCCCTTACATCCATCACGGCGTTAAACTGCACCATCCACGGTCCATGCATAAGACCTTAAACTATTTGTATGTCCCTTACGTCCAGCATGATGTTAAACTACACCATCCAGGGTCCATGAATATGACTTTAAACTATTGGCACTAACGTCCAACATGACGTTAAACTGTGACGTCCATACTGAATGATGCTAAACTGTACAGAAGTCCCTTACGTCTAGCAATAAATTAAACTGCATAACCAACGGTCCATGCATATGACCTTAAACTATTCACACTTTTGTCTAACATGACGCTAAATTGTATCATATTTTTTTCGTCCAACATGATGTTAAACTGTGAAAAATTTCCTAATACATCTGGCATGATGTTAAAATGTGTCCTCTTTTGTCCTTACTGCATGACATTAAACTGCACAGTCCCCTTTTTGTCCAACATGACTTTAAACTGTATTGTCCCCATCGTCCTAAATCCATGATTCTAAACTATATAGAAATCCCTTAATACATCGTACATATCGTTAAACTGTATTTTTGTCCCTGCTACATGACACTAAACTATGCAACACCAATAGTCCTAACTACAAGACTTTAAACTGCATAGTCCCTTCATATGTCCTACATGACATTAAACTGTGCATCATTAAGGTTGTTGTTACCTCTTGTTTCTCACACCGAGTATGACTCATGTGTGCTTAGAGAAAATTTCAACCATAACACCCTCTTTGGGCCGCTAACCACGCGTATGTTCCAAAATCATTTTTTAAGGTCGTTGTCCCCAAAAAATACTTGATCACTAATTCATTTTTTAATTGAACTACGCGGACTTTGATCATTGCCTTCCAAGTTGGGTACGTAGGCAACATCTCAAGGTTCAAGCCCAAAACCAATCTCTTCACATTGGTTCACCTCCATCTCATACGATGTTGATTCGTGAAACCGCCCCCAGAATCAATATCTTTACATTGGTTCACCTTCATCATTGCAATATGACGTTAAACTGTACAAAACTTTTGTCTTGTATGACAATAAACTACAATATTCTTTGAGACCCTCACCTGAGAGGGAATCATTATTTACATTGATTTTCAATCATGTTATATTCCAAAAAAAACTGTGTGCATACATGGCAATACCTGAACCTTTTATATTGGGTTAAACCATCATTACACTAAAGTCCCCTTTCACCCTTCACATGTACGAACCAAATTTGTAAAGAGGATTTTTCTAGAACTAAGTGGGATTGATTCCAATCATTATGGGATATGTAGGAACGTTCGAGAGTCCCTAAAATCCAGCCCCAAGTCTTTTGGGCCTAACCCCAAATTCCACTTTCAGTCCCCTGGCTGAAAATTCCCCATGAAAACACACACTGTGTATTTCTTATAATGGTCCAAGCTCTATGACCCTAAACTAAGATCTCTCATACTTTCTTCCCACACAGAGTTAAACTGTATTTCAAGAACTACGTATGGATTTATTCCCATCCTTATGAGATAAGTAGGGAAGTCCAGTATTTCAATTCAGGACCCATCCACAACATAATTATAGTTAGCATTGATCTGTGAAACCCTGCACACATTGGAAAACACCCATCTTTGTGTTTCATAATCCTAACCTTAAATATTTTCAGATCTTCATAACCCTTTTCTTGACTTCTAGTCACAAAAATGTCAAATTTCTGAGAGTTCTTGTGCCTGACTATGCAGCACGTGCCCTTAGGAGGCCTTGCATAAATAGTCTCCATAACAGATTTGTCAGCCAAAAGATACTATTATTTGACTATGCAGTCAATTCCCTTAGGCGGCCCTATATAATTCAACCCCGTAATGGGTTTTTTATATATTGGTAACTTCATTCTTGGGAGAAAATCCTATTTTGTCTTTATTTGTATTATTGAGAATATGTAGGGATCTGCAAAAATATCCATCATTAACATATTTTTCCCATATCCTTTTTCATGACATGAAATTATTCAAGTCTATGGTTTAAAATTTTTCTTCCCTACATTTGGGTCAGACCTTCATAGGAGTGATGTTCATCCATTTCTTAGACAGTCTTGTTTGGAAATATCTTCTCCATATTCAAGTACCACTCTCTATACAACAAACTCTATGATTTGGAAAATTTGAATCCCCATAAACATCCATTGGATTTTTAGCAGTAGAAAAAGTAAATTTCTGAGAATTCTTTTGCCTAACTATGCAGCACATGCCCTTAGGCAGCCATGCATAAGTAGTCTACATAACGGACCTGTCATCTAAAAGATGCTATTATTTGACAATGCAACCAATGCCCTTAGGTGGCCCTACATAATTCAACCCCCTAACGGGTTTGTTAAATAATGGAAACTTCATTCTTGGGAACTCCATCTTCTAATGCCTTTTTAGCTATTTTTCATATCATTCCTCAGATTCAAATTTTCTTAAGTCGTAGTTTACATATTTTCCCTCATAGTTGAGTATGATAATATATTTTTAGATAAATTGTCAAGGAATTGAATCAATTCAAATTCATCCGGTCAAAGCTATTTCGAAATTAAACATTAGACTTCTGTATGTCCGACATGCATGACTTTAAAATACCAAATTCCTTGGTTTTCATCTTTACCTCAGAGTCATATCCTCATTTCTTTAGGATCCAACTCTGAAGGGGGACTTTTGTTGATGCTTCTTTTCATCACATTCTATAAAGGAATGGAAAGTGAAATGACTTAGCACCAATTGATTCATCCTTTGAAGAAAACATCAAAAAATCGACAGAGGAATGAAAAAGAAGTCAAATACCTTTGGGTCGCGCATGTTCCCTCACTGTCGCGCACGTACACTTGTGCGCCGCCTAATTTCCACACAAGTGACTTGCACGCCCTCTTTGAAAACCACCCAGGGTCTTCTCCAGCCTATAAATACCCCTAGTGCGCCCCCCATTTCGAGAGGATTTTTTCCAGAATTCAGATAAAGAACTCTGAACACCCAAGTCTCTTCTTCAAGTCATCCAAACACTTCTAAGGAAATTCTTTACCTAGAATGGAAGTTCTAAACAAGTGTAATAAGGTCTAAGTGTTAGAATTCACTAACACTTGAGTGCCTATGTGTTTTACCCTTAAGGGAAATAGACACACTTGCGTGCCTCCTTAACTAATCATTGAAACTTGCACGCCAATCATCTAGAAGTGCCTTGGGATAATTATAAAGGCTTTGGTCAAGGATCTCCCAAGTATTACCCTACTGGTTAACAATCGCGCAAGTACCCATGTGGTGCGCAGGTATACCTGCGCGACCATGACTTGCGCACCCATGTAGTACCTACACGTCCACCAGGACTTGCGCGCCCTTCTATATTTGGGTGCCCTTTCTGCCAATTTAACCCCTCTTATGCCATTCCACCTCTCCTATTCAAGATTCAGTCTTCAAGACACTCTTCAAAGCCATTTATGGCATGTTTTCTTGATTGAATTCCTTATCTTAAAGTATTTCCGTGGAACATCTCTCAAAACCTAGTGATTTACACATCTTTATGTCACTAAAATTAGAGATTTCATTAATTCAACCTCATCCTTTAGGATGAGAGAACCCTATTCATGGGAATCATCCTTAGGAGTAAGCCCCAAGTCCTCATTAATCTGGGACTCCTTTTCAAGAGTAAGCCCCAGTCATAATTTCCCTTAACCTGGGACTTCTTTTCAAGATTAAGCCCCAGTCCAAGTTCTCTTAATTGGGAATCCTCTTCAGGAGTAAGCCCCACGTCCCCTAATTTGGGAATCCTCCTCAAGAGTAAGCCCCAACCATAATTCCTTTAACATGGGCATCCTCCTTAGAAGTAAGCACCATGTCCCTTAACATGGGCCTCCTCCTTAGGAGTAAGCCCCAGTTCTCAAAATCCCTTTAACCTAGGCCTCCTTCTTAGAAGTAAGCCCCAGTCTTAAATTTCTCTTAACCAGTCTTAATTTAATTTTGATTTGGACTTCCTTCTTAGGAGTAAAACCCAATCATAAGTCCCCTCCTAAATTGGGAATCTTCCTTAGGAGTGAGACCCAATATTAGAGTATTCAAATCTCTTTAAAGTACATATACCTTTATGCACCATGTTCCTGGATTTCTTCCCTGAAGTAAATCTTAATCGTCATCTGTTTGGGCAGTCATACATACATAATCCCCACATCATTTCTTATGATTGCATCTTTCTTGTAAAAAATGTCTGGTTTCACCAATACCTCATGTTTCTCACACCGAACATGACTCACGTGATCTTAGAATGTAAAATTAATAATGACATCTTTCTTTGAGCCATCAATCATGCATAAACATCATACTACCTTACTCTAACTACGTGGGTTCTGATTCCTTTCTCAAAACAAAGGATACGTATGTAGCCCATCAGCGGGTATGATCCCAACTCTGAAATAATCCATGCCCTTCTGAATGACAATAAACTTCAAGTTCCCCACTGAGTGGCTTTAAAACAAGTATGGTCATCATAATGACCAAGATACTTTTATGTATTGAAGGATACCATTGACTAATAATCTCTAATAAATACAAATGATTCTCTATTGATGAAGAACCTAGAATACATATAAAAGATTCCCTAAATTTTCTACATATTTAATCATTCATTATCAGATTTAAAGGAAAGCTCATTTTATACTTGGTAATGTAATAAGGATTTACGAACATAAACTTAAATCTATAGAGAGAGTCCCGGAGTAGACAATAATTCCCCTCAAAAAGGTGTGATGAGTCCGACCTCCCATCCTCTCGACCAATACAAATTCCTAAGCCTCATCTGTCCACAACTAATGAGCACCTACCTTTGTAAAGTAGGTGCAAATGGATATGGAATCATTGGATGTTTCCGGTTCTACGAACAAACCCATCAGAAACTGCTTGGAATGTTTGAATCTTAAATCAATGAGATCATCCCCTATTCCAGAGGAAACAGCCAATAGGTGTAACAAACACTCCATCAGTGTTCATGGGACTCATGAACAAGATCATTCAACCATACCCTGATCACATTGTGGTGGTATTCATTGATGACGTTTGGATATACTCTATTACTGAGGAGGAGCATACCTATCATTTGCAGGTATTAATGGACACACTCCAAGAGAACCAGCTTTATGGTAAGCTGTCGAATTGCCAGTTCTGGATTCGAGAGGTTAAATTTCTGGAACATGTCATATCGGAGGCTGGTGTTGCAGTAGATCCAGTGAAGATTGAGGCGGTACTTGCATGGGAGTCACCCAGGAGTGTGACGGAGATTCAATGTTTCCTGGGTTCGGCTGGATACTACTGAAAGATTGTGACAGACTTCTCGAGAGTTGCAACAACACTATCAGCATTAACGAAGAAGGGGAAACCCTTCATTTGGTCGGAGAAATGCCAGTGGAGTTTTCAGGAGCTAAGGCAAAGGCTAACTAGTGCCCCCATCTTGAGGCTTCCCAAGGAGGGCGTAGGGTACGTAGTCTACTGCGATGCATAAGGGACTGGACTCGGATGTGTCCTAATGCAGGAGTGAGCAGTGATCGCATATAGTTCTCGGTAGTTGAGACAACATGAGCAGAACTATGCTACCCAGGACCTGGAGTTTCCAGCAGTGGGCTTCACCTTGAAGATGTGGCGACGCTATCTGATGGGAGAACATTTCATAGTCTACTATGATCACAAGAGTCTTAGGAATATCTTCTCTCAGAAGGAACTGAACCTAAGATAATGACATTGGCTTAAGTTCCTCCCGGGCTATGACTTCGGGATAGTCTATACTCTTGGGAAGGGGAACGTTTTAGCAGATGCACTCAGAAAAATGTTTGGTATATAGCTTCTAGGTGAGGTGACAGAGCAGCTGGCCACTTTGCAGATATCCTTCATGGAACGTGATGGTGAAGCTTTCCTTTAGTCTCATAAAGTCACTCCCCCACTTCTTTAGTGAGTTAGGGAGGTGCAGTGTGGGGATGTTGACTGCAAGGCACGATGTGCTCAGATATCCACAGGACATGCACCTGATGGATTTTATGAAGGTGGGAAGAAATTCATCCTCTTCAGAGGACGTACCATGGTACCAGTGTCACTTTAGGAGGATGTTTTAATGGAGTTACTAACATCCCCTCTAGTGGTATATCCAAGAGTGGTGAAGATGTACCAGAATCTCTAATGACAGCACTGGTGGCCGAGAATGAAGAAAGCAGTAGTAGAGTTTGTTTCTCAGTGCCTCACTTGTCAGCAATTGAAGGTGGATCATTAGGTACCAGCAGGCTTGGTTCAGCCTTTAGATGTCCGAAAGTGGAAGTGGGATGGGATATCCATGTACTTCATGACAGGACATCCATGTACATCCAAAGTTCATGACTCTATATGGGTGATCGTCGACCGACTCACCAAGTTGGCCCACATCCTACTGATGAGAGAGTGGGTTTCAGTATAGAGCTTGGGACACCTCTATGAGTAATAGATTGTGAAACTACATGGAGTACCCTCGAATATTTTCTCCAATCATGATACACATTTTACATCTCGACTATGGAAGGGGTTGTAGGAGGCTTTCGGGATATAGCTTCATTTGAGCACCGCCTTCCATCCTCAGACGGATGGCCAGACTGAGCAAACAATTCAAATCCTTGAGGACAGTCTATGTGCTTGTGTCATCAATTTCAGTCGTAGCTGGGAGGTTCATTTGTTGTTGGTGGAGTTCACATACAAGAATAGTTATCACTCCACTATTGGGATGGAACCTTTTGAAGCATTGTACGGGTGACCTTGCAGATCACCCTTGTGCTGGACTAAACCAGGGGAGTCAGCACTAGTGGGACCAGAGATGGTACGGGCTACCAAGGAGAAAGTTCAGATCATCCAGGAGTGGATGAAGACTACACAGATTAGGCAGAAGGCTTATGCCGATATGAGATAGAGACCTCTAGAGTTCGAGGATGGTGACCACGTCTTTCTATGGGTATCACCTTGATGAGGTTTGTGGAGATTTGGCCGAGGCGGCAAGTTATCTCTGAGGTTTAGTGGAACTTTTCATGTCCTCAGTAGATTTGGTAAGGTGGAATACCACTTATCTCTCCCACCTCTATTTCACTAGGTGCACGATGTCTTCCACGTATCTCAGCTGAGGAGATACGTACAAGAACCTTCCCATGTCATCGAACATGGAGATATGGATATCGATGATGGGGAGACTTTTATGGAGGTTCCAGTTGAGATTGAGGATCGATAGGAGTGGTTCTTTCATAGATGGTCGATACCTATGGTGCATGTTTGCTGGCAGCACGAGAACCTCCAGGAGAGCACATGAGAGCGGGAGGCTAAGATATGTGTTCAGTACCCCCACTTGTTTACCTAGATATGAGTTGTGGCTTATGGGGACATATATCCCTAAGGTGGGGAGAATTTAAAGACCCAGAGTTTCCATGTGATTTTTTAAATAAATGGGAATTTTATGAGTCCGTGAAAATTGAAGGTGCATAATTCCGAGGGTGGAGTGCCCGGAATGAATTTATGAACTTTTTCTCAGGTATGTTCAGTAAACGTGCAAGCGTGTTTTTCTAACTTTTGAACCGGTGATCAGAATTGAAATCAGAGGGCACCGTTGAAATTTACATCATTGGTATTCACATAAGGAGAGATTCACCTCGACTGTAGTTGGTCGAGGGTAGAAGATATCTTTTTACATATTTCTGAAAGAATAAAATAAAAATAAAATTTTGTAGATTTTATTTTTATTTATATTTTTAAACTCCATATGGATGTTGAGAAGTGGGGACCACCAGACCTAAACCTCCCATGAGAGGTTATGATGGTGGGGACCATCTGAACTAACTTCCCATGAAAGGTTATAGAGTTGAGGACCACCAGAGGTATAAACCCCCGTGGACTCCCCTTTAATGGATAAACCCTCAAGCTTACTATTAAATGTGGGAGAGCCTCTTCAACTCCTCCAACATTTATTATGCCAACCCAATTTAAATAATTAGTCAATTTTGAATTTGTGCCAACAAACTAAAAAATAGACATCATAATCTATTATTTTTGGCTACCTTTTTTATTTTGGTGGAATTAGGGATAAGGATTGGCAAAGAAGAGAGCTTTGGAGAACATGGTATAATGTTCTCCAACGAAGAATGCCAACGAAGAACACCGACCTGGATTTAGACTTTCTTCCTCAAGACATCCGCTAATGTGGGAAGTCTTCAATCGACGATCATCATTCCCACCCCAATGACGTCATCTTCTCCCCCGCAATCTTTGTCGACGAATCAAACGATGTAGGGGGTTGTTATTGAAATCTTGAATTATCATGATTAATTTATTCATTCTTGGAACGCTTGGTGAACGTGGATAAAAAAAAGATGAGTTGATCCCTGATTCATATTAAATTTTTTAGTTTTTGTTCTTGATTCATGATTATGTTAAAGCTGCTTACTACCTCCCTAACGCAAAGGGTGCGGGCTAAAAAAACATGGCCCGAACTCTTTGTAGTTTATCTTGAGGTTTATTGTATTTCTCGCAACGGAAGTAGGCGGCGACCGGTGCTGGTGGTTGGCACCAGTGGAACCCAAGAACCATGATGAAGGTGACGAAGGTGATGATGGTGATGAAGGCGACAAAGGTAACGGCGCCGCCCCGCGGCCCTCTTCGCCCGTGGCTCAGCCGTCTGTAGCCTCCGCGCCCCAAGGCACTCCTCTCCCCAAGGTTCTCCATGCCGCCCCTTTGCCTTGTCATGCCACCCTGGGGTCTCGCACCGCCTGTGACTGAGCCTCCCTCATGGAACCCTCCGTGGTCGAGCCACCCCACCTCCCTCGCAGCACCGTCTGCGGTCGAGCCTCCCCACCACCCTTGCGGCACACCCGCGGTCGAGCCACCCCACGGCCTCACACTATTCACAGTTGAGCTGCCCCACGTCCTCACACCGTTCTCAGCCAATCTACCCCGCGGACGAGCCACACCGCTCCCCTTGCATCCTCCGTGACCCCCCGCGGTCCGCTGACTAGGCCGAGCCGCCAGGATGGGCCGCCTAGCACGGTTCGGGCCGTAACAAACTGTCTGACCTTACTGCGTGTCAGGCCAGACCCCACGTGTTGGTCCGGTTCAACCCAAACTGGGTTGGCCCTAGCCGGATCGAGCCGGTTCAGTTCGTCTAGGTCAGAAAAGACCTAGGCCCACTTCAACCCATATACACTTTCAGCCATATCTTTGGTACCGGACTTCCGTTTGACGAACTGCCTACGGTGCTAGAAACCCTAGAGTGAGATGGTCCATTTAGTACACACCACTAGATTTTTGGATAAAGATGGGGAATGTTCAAGTTGTATTGAGCACAAATTATACCGGGCCCTTGGAAATAACATGCTAATAACTCACAGACCGGGTGTCCGATTGATGCACCGTCTGTTGCGTTGAGACCCCTATGATGTGGAAAACCTTTGAGATAATTATTCGTGGGACATTGTGCCATTTGGAGTATTGACCATTGGCATGGGGAGAGGACCCTCCTAGAGAGGAGAAAGCCTAGTGTGGGAACCTAGTAGCTAGGAGTGACGAGAAAAGTGCTCCTAGAAATCCTGTGTGTGTAAGCTCCTAGAGATCCTATGTGGGTCAGCTCCTAGCGATCATGTGTGGGTGAGATCCTAGAAATCCCGTGTGGGTCAGATCCTAGAGATCTTGTGTTGGTCAGCTCCTAGAGATCCCATGTGGGTCAGCTCATATCGATCCTATGTCAGTCATCTCATAATGATCCTTTTTGGGTCAGCTCATAGTGATTCTATGCAAGTTAGCAGGAGAGTCTCTTAACAGAGTAAGATGATTCAGTAATTATGACTAATCATCTCTACTACTATACCTAAGTTTTCCCTGGTGTGAGTTGAGTCAGTACCTCCGTGTTTCCTCATGATTGAGATGGATTATTTGATAACATAGGTATATGTATGGGAATATACCTAAGTAGGGTTATCTATTGTTTTTATACTTTTTGTTTTTTCCTTGGTGGATTTGTGAGACCATGAGGGTATCGAGGTCCCAAATAAGTATTGTTATACTCACCCCTACATAGGATAAGACCTTACCTTGTTTTGTTGGATGCAGATGACGGACAACACTGACTAAGGATGAGAGTACGAGGACTGGAGGTATCTCGGAGGTGGACATTAGACGAGGTGAACCGCAGAGATAGTCATTTTTGAGTTGTTCCTACCCTTCGTGTAGGAATTGTGGTGGATGATCTAGGAGCTGCTTTTCACCTATCAGTCATCTTGTACTTTCCAATTTTCCTTGTACTTTCCAGTTGTTCTTGTATTCTGTCCACTTTTACTTATTGTACTCACTCTATTTACTATTCATTTTACTGAAGTTCGTATCTTGTTGTTTTCTTGGTTGTGTGTGTTACAGGTTATAAATGAAATTCTTTCTTAGTTTTAGGGATTACACCTTCAATGCTAGTCGGAAGCCCCTGGCCTATGGAAGGCGGGCTAGGGGTAGTCATGGAACGGGCCCTAGGGGACTGTTCTTGACACTGGCTTAAGGTGGTGACCTGAGTTTTCATTCTATTCAGGACACCAGTAGATTAGATGGTGGTCCTGGAGGTGATCTTTCTACACTTCTCACTGGGATGATGGTGGAGTGTGTCTATCCAGGCATACAATTAAGAGACTCTTTCAGGGATAGAGCCTGATTTCCTCTTTAGAGAGAAGATCTCACCAAGTACGTTGAGGGTTATGTATATCTATGATCATCTTCAGCACTGGTAGGGCATCAACTCAGTGTTTGATTATTCATCTTGGTTTACCAACAATTCTAGTTACTCATTAGATATGGTTTGAGTCTAGGACTTCAAGTCTTGTATGTTCAAGTGAGGACTTCATAGAGACTTTTGATCCATTGTTATCCCTATGTTCATTTCTACATTAGTTGGTGTGATTGATCAAGATTTAGTGGTTGAATGATTCTTGGATGAAAAGATATAGTAGATAAAAGTTAGTAGTGGACAATGATGAGTATATACCTTAGCATTGGGGAGCTCAACCTAGTCCCAGGGACCCGGACGTGGGAGGTGTTTTGACTGGAGGTCCCAAGATAGAGGATCTCATGTTCACGGATCCCAGGGTGGGTTTAATTGGCCTAGAGACAGTGGTTCTATTAATGTGATGGTATGGTAATAATCAATTAATATTTTCCAATCCGTCATACTACTGACATGGAGATAGTGTATGGACCACAAAGGTGGACAAAACAACAAGAGAAAGCAAATCCTTATGGTGTCAGACATGATAAAGGATCTAGGAGAGCAGTATGAGGTGGTCAACGCTTCGAATTGTTTCCACCACCACCCCCAGGTGATCCATACCATAATTAGGGATATTGAGGATTTGGGAAGGGATAACTACATGCGGTCGAGGCTTATAACCCAAAGGTTCTAGGAATTATTTTATGTACAATCTATGTATTTTCTACCTTATCTATAGTAATGATTGACATAGTTTCTAGTCATTCCTTTCTCTATACATTTCATTTACAATACATGGAGATTCTATTTGAACCTTTTACTTGACCTTTATGCTTCACACTTCTATTTAAGAATACTTAGAGATCAAACACTTGTACTGATAGGGTGACCTGACTCATGGAGGTGAGAGTATCTATTGGAATCTCTTAGTAAGAGTGTCGAGGCCTTACAACTTTATTCAAGGGATATATTTTTTATCTATAGTAATTTCCCAGATTTAATGATTTAGGTGAAGGGTGTAAACTTTCCTCAATGATGAAATTATGTTTTCCATTTTGTTGAAAAGGAATCCCAAGTAGCATAGGATGGACTCATGCATCAGAGGGTATGGAAGATTAATCAGTTGGTTAGCCTGACCCATGGTTTAGTGGATGTTTTGAGTTTCCAATTTCATGAAGTAGTGGTAGAGTATGATGAAATATATATTTTTTATTATGTTACAGGTTTACCTACCAACTAAGAGATATAATTCTATTTTGATTTATACCTTGGTATAACACCGTTATCTTCACTAGCGTATCATATGGATCATGTAGTTTTTCACGAGATGAGGGTGTAGTTTGAAGACATATAAAGGAATTAATTCATGAGACCCAGTGTTTCACCCTAGGAATCCCTAGTTCTTTTCAAAAAATGAATATGGGAAAATGAGGTTGTGTGTAGACTACTGATGCTCAAAGCAGGTCACCATGAATAGAAAGAATCCACTATAGAGGATTGATGAACTTTATGATCAGTTGAGAGGGATACAATAGATCTCAATGACTAAACAGAAATTAGGATGTCACCGGTTTCATGTAAGCAACAATGATATACCAAATAAATCTTTCAAATTTCATTATTTTCATTAAATATGAGTAATTGGTGTTTCCCTTTGGCATGAATAACTCCCCAACTATGTCAATGGGACTCATAAACTATATATTTAAACATCTTATAGACCACATCATCATAGTCTTCATTGATGATGTCCTTGGGTACTCGGCATCCAAGGAGAAGCAAATGAGACACCTAAGGATAGTTCTGGATTAAATCTTAGAGCACCAGATTTACCTAATTATTTCAATGTTCCAGTTTTGGATTTAGGAGGTCCACATTATAGGACACATTATCTCAGCAGATAGTGTTTAATTGAACATTTCTATGGTTGAGAAATGCTAGAAAGGGAGCCACCTAAGTGAGTGACAGAGGTTCATAGATTCCTTGGGCTGGTAGGAAATGATAAAAGGTTCATACCTGATTTCTCTGTTATAAAATAACCAATGAAATTTTGTCTTGAAATGGATATCCCTTCATGTGGATAGAGAAGTTTTAGCAGGATTTTAAGTTTTTTAGGTAATGTTTGATGATTGGTCCAATCTTCAGATGGTCATAGGAGGGTGTTAGATACATAATGATCTTTGATGCATCAGGAACCAAGATTTGTAGTGTCCTGATGTATAAGAAAGTGGTTATTTCTAATGGTTTACAACAGTTGAGACCACATGAGAAGAACTAGATGATCAATGATCTTCATTTATATGTTTTAGTCGTTGTTTTGAATATTTGGAGACACTACCTGATGGTTGATCAATTTATCATCTACTTAGATCACAAAAATATCATGTATAACTTCTCTCAAAAGGATCATAACATGATATCGAGGTGATTTCGAGAGATCCTCACAGATGATGACATTGAGAAAGTTTTCACTCCTTGGAAGGGGAATGCGGTGGAGGATCCTATCAGCAATAGATCTAGTTCGCATTTTCAGAATGATGCATCAAAGCAATTGGCCTTATTATAATTATACATTGTGGCTTGAGATGGAACATCTTACCTCTAGTTGATGGTTTTCACCCTTCTGATCCAATAGAGATTCAGGAAGGCACATCTCAGGGATACCAACTATGAGACCCAATGTGCTCAAATGTCCAAAGGGAATTCTCTTGATGGATATTCAATATATGGGATGCACGTCATTCTTTTCATAGGATACATGATGGTACCAGTGAAATTATGGGTGGAGGTTTTCAAGGAGTTTCATACATCACCTTTAGTGGTACATCCAAGTGCGTAAAATATGTATGAGGACCTCCAATTTCAATTTTGGTGTCCAAGGATGAT
This sequence comes from Viscum album, assembly GCA_963277665.1. Classification (NCBI taxonomy): domain Eukaryota; kingdom Viridiplantae; phylum Streptophyta; class Magnoliopsida; order Santalales; family Viscaceae; genus Viscum; species Viscum album. The sequence continues at coordinate 900,044,531 of OY728162.1, read as the reverse complement.
GAATGTAGTTGTAGAGTTTTTTTAATGACGCATTACTTTCCTGTAAGTGAAGTCTGAGAAACATGTTCCAGTGGGTTTAACTCAACCCCTTAAGGTACCATAATGTAAGTGGGAGTGGATATCAATGTACTTCTTGATGGGATTACCACATATGTGTAGGGGACACAATTCCATCTGGGTGATCATTGGGTGACTCACCAAGTCTACACACATCCTAGAAATCCGATAACAGAGTTTATTATAGAGATTAGGATGCCTCTACATGGAGTAGAGAGTTTGAATCTACATAGTTTCATTAAATACTGGTTCATATCAGGATGCCCACATTAAATTTTAGTTGTGGAAGGTATTAAATGAGGAATTTTGGACATAGTTACAATTGGGCATAATGTTTCACCCACAAAATAATGGCTATATTGAGAGGACCATTCAGGTTCTGGAGGACATGCTACAAGCTTGTATGTCAGACTTTGGCCATATTTGGGAGGATCATGTACCACTAGTGTATTTTGCATAAAAAAATAGCTACCATTCCACCATTGGTATGGAACAATTTGAGGCTTTATATAAAAAAACCCATAGGTTGCCGCTTTTCTGGACTAAGTCAGGAGAGTCAGCACTCATGGGCCCATTATTAGGGGGAAGAACATAAAATAATGTTTATATCATCTTGGAGAGCATGAAGACTATATAGATCCCTCAAAAGTCTTAGTATTATAGGTTATAGAGGCCTTTGGATTCTTAGGAAGAATAAAATATATTCCTATAAGTTTTACCTCAATGTGGATTATAAATATATGGCTAGGGTGGAAATCTATCTTCGAGGTTTATTGACCCTTTTTAGATACTATGAAGAATTAGTGAGGCGTAATAATGCTTATATATATTCCAAAAGTTATACCTAGTATAAGACATATTCCACATGTCATAGTTGAGGATCAACATTCATGAACCATTGAACGTTATTGATTGGGGTGATCTACACATCATGGATGGATCAACATTTAGTGAGTACATAGTCGAGATCGAGGGTCAGTAGTGAAGGATCTTCATGTGTGATCAATTACTTTAGTGATTTTCTAGTGGTAGCCAGAGAAACTCTAGGGGATCACTTGGGAGAGGGTGACGCAAATTAATGCTCAATACCCGCATCTATTTGACTAGCATTTATATTGGTTTTTTGAGGACATAAAGCTACAAGGTGGAGAGAATGTAATGACTCTAATTTTACCTTTATTATTATGAAATAATATATTAATTTATATTGAGACCAGGTTCTGCGATTATGTGTGATTATGTGTCCTCGTGTTCCCGAAGCAAATGATTGTGAAATGTGAAAATATTAAATTGCACTCAATTTGTAGTTTTCCTAAAAAAGTATGATGAATTATAAATAGATCCTAGAATCAATAATCCTTGGGCACCAATGAGTTCTGAGAATATTTTTAACCCAATGCATGAAAAAACATTAGTCATGTGAGTCATATTTAGAAAGTCACCATTGGCACTTAAATGAATAAAAAAAATTATGATTTTTTTTTTTATTTTTTTATGCATTGAGCATTGATTTTCTGTATAAATTTATTCATATGTTAGATATATAAGGGTATCCTCATAACCCTGGAATCCTCTTGAGACATTTGAGAGATATTTCTATAGATTTCTCTTGACCAGGCGATGACATATCCTCAAATCGGTGACTAACTAACACCGATCATGATAGATCATTCTAATGACAAAAACGTAATACCTTGTCTTCATTAGTGAGAAATCTCATTCAATGTAGGCATTTTATTTAATCCATTTTTTATAGTTACTTATTCATACTATGAATGTCGTCTAATCCATGAATAAATTATCCAATAGATTTATTGTATTTTAATGATAGGTTATTTGTTAGGATTTATTAGGGGTTAAATCTTGATATTTGTGTGGATTTGTTTATAGTTATAATGGTGATGAACTAAGATCGACAAATACATCAATCAAGGTTCATACCTCTTTATTTTTTTGATTTATCCCCATATTATTGAATTATTCATCACATATTTTTATTCATCCTCGTGAATTGTAAAACCTTGTGAACCATCAATCGTTGCGCATTGGATTATTGGGGAAATAATCCAAAACTATAGATCCAGCATCAGGACGAATCGATAGAGGTGTGAAGGTTGGTGCAGTGGTAGATTGAATGATGGTGGGTGTTGAATTTTCATTCTTTAATGACATAAAAGAACACCTACCATTTCATTTTCTTAGTTTATTGAAGGTCTGAATCCCATTGATTCTATTTTAGAGAAGAAAAAATGAGCTTTGATATGGAGTTTGGAGGTGAATCGAACTCCCTAATGGAATCTGGGAGATTGATGGTATGAGTGGGAGGTAAATAGATGGGTTTCTAGAAGACTCAACACACATAACATGTTTTCTATGACTACACGAAACGTAGTCCATAGTCGAATGACTCTGGAAGTACATGGGATGTACACAGACGTGAGGTTTAATACATGTGTTTCCAATACGACAAGTACTCCACTACATAGCTTGGCCTGGACAAGGTACATGAACTACCCCATTTACTAGTAAACAATAAACAATAAATGGGATGACACTGTGTATTAGGACATTGTCGTATTACACATATTGACCTCAAATGTGAGTACACGATGTGTAATCCTTGTATACATCATGGACCCCTTTTATACATGACATGGATTCAAATGACATGATCCATCATACATATTAATAACCAAGGGTTAAGGTACATGGAATGTGACTCTACTATATGTTTTATTCACCTTTCTAAATGTGTTGACCTTCATGTCATCTGTATCATAGATAAGATTCATTAGGGTTTTTTCCCTTTATCATTTACCTAAAGGTTGGTACTAATCATTTCCTACTCATAGGACTAAGATCCCTCCAGTAGGACCTCCTAGATAACGTTTTTGAAATCCCCTGAGAGTCCTGGAGAAATATCTTCTATTTATTCTTTGTTCCCTTGGTGGAGTTATTGGTATCAATGTGACCAACACTACTCTATGTATGATACTATACTAATTAAGTTAATCCATATTAAGTTGTTGGTATCACCCAATGGACCTATCTATGATCCTCAAATTTTGTATCGTATTCTCTTCATAACTATCTGTGTATCATTCTCATGTTGAGACTCATCAATAATTTCTTCTAAATAGAAGTCATTAGTGTTGCCAAACTCAAAATTTTGTTGTTTTGGACGAGTGGTTTGTGGAATCATTGTTCCAAATTGTTAGTGCTGGTATACAGTGGTTTTGACTTATCTCTAGACTGTGGGTTTGGGATTTATTATATCTATATATACTTGTTATATGAGTTGTAGACATATACATATATAGATATGACTATAAATTACTTTTTTTATTACCTTTTGATTTCAATTCATCCTATTGAGTATTGATATACTAATCCATTCATGGTCTTTTCCCAGACGTGTCGTGTTTTGTGTAGATGATCGAGCATTGATGGAGTCCTAGGAAGACAAGGACCAAACAATTCTTAGTGAGATCAAAAAAAATAGGGGTGTGTTCTTGTGGCTTTCAGACTGCAGTCATATTACCTATCTACCTGCAAGTTGGACTAGTTTTACAGACTTCTTGTGGTGGGCTTGTCTTTTGGCCTTATATTACAATATATTTCTTCATATCATTCTCTGGTTGTGGGATATAGTTGTTTTCATACTTTGTCCTCTTAATGGTTTTTACATTTAATCATTTTCTGGGCTTGGAGATGTGTGTGGGGGGTGTGAGTGTGTGTGTGTGTGTAGGTACATAGTGAATACCTCCCATGTTAGTGAGATTCCTACTCGGTGCTAGTCACCATCACCTTGCCTATTGGAGGTTCACATGGGTAGTTACAACATGGTACCCAATATGAATTATCATGGAAATAAATATTAAATATGTAATATTCTGATTTTTAAATTAATTGGATTCTTATAGACCTTTTACGCAACTTGACCCAAGTAGGTTGGTCTTTCTCTCTTACAGTTACGAGATATACAATACTGAACCAATGTAGGTTGGTCATGGTGAAAAATTCTTTTTATATGAACCCACAAAGGGTATTTCAGAAGTCTTTATGATTTTAAATGTTTTGGGTTTCATTTATATGATCTTATAATGGATAATGATATCCTTATTGGATGCCCTTATTATAATATTCCTATGTATATAACCCCATGGGATGTGATTATGTTATATTCGGATGGTTATTTATTGTGTCGGAAAACACTTATATGAGATACAAATAAAATTATGGCATCATCTTATTGAATCAATCCCTTTCAGAAGAAAAATTCAGGATATATTCTTTTGTTCTCTACTTAGATGATTTGTTAGTTAATTAGAATGTTAATTACAACATAAATGGTGTTTTCCTATATAAATTGGAATTGAATTTTTCATTTAAAAAAACAAATTTCAATGATTATGGATAAATAAATAATGTATAAATCACGGTTTATAAGATTAAAAACATATGTTTGATGGGATTTTTTAAAAATAACTGTTGCTTGAAATGAATTTTAACCTAACTTTCTCATGTTTCCTTGTGAAGTTAGCTAAACAATGTACCATGTATACTGTTTCTTTTCATTACTAAAAATACTTCATCATTAAAATTTATCCTTAATATGTTTTCAATATAAATATAAATATATGTAATGGTTACATGAAACATTAATATATATTTTTGCTTTATCCATCATGTTAGGTTAGTTAAATGTTTTTAAAAAAATTTCCTTAGAATAGGAATGTGAGTGTCTCCCATAGGCTTATATTAATTTTCCTGGGTTTTATTAATCCTATAAAATAGGTGGTTGGGATTATTCAATAATCTTGGGTTTACCAAGTTATATGTTTGAGACTTTATATTAGGGTAATGATCTATCCTGGGGCATGAAGATCCTTGAGGAAATGAAGAACCCTGATAATTTATTATGAAGATATTCTCTAGTGAGGGGTTGTTCTACTGTCGTTTTCCTTTAGTATGAATCATGATTTCTAAATAAACACTACAAATGGATAGGTGTTCATGGGAATATTTTACCATTTTTACTATCATGGGTATCAAGTAGTAATTTTTAACAGTTGGTTATAAATTCCTAGGTCATGGTATGTTACCCTTCTCTATCATGTTTCATTGATGACTCAAGAATTCATTAGTTTGAATAACCATCTTAAGGAATGAAAATTCTTAGAACTGAATGTTAATTATGGATCATAAAATATTGGGATGAATATGAACCATAAGAATATTCATAGTATCAAATAACGTTCAATTTTTTGGAAAAATCTAAATGTAGTATGGATTGATGGATAAGATACACATTCATGTGATAAAACTATACAACAAAATGTATGAGTTTTGTGAGGATATTTAAATAAATAAGCTATTATTATTTAATAACTAGTATTCTCTAAGGTAGAGTGTCCTGGGAGATAAAATAAATTTTACTCATCCAAATTATTGGCATAATACTAAAAAATATTTAAGTGTTTTTGATATGGTGATCAGTTTTTTAAGGATTCAATGTTTAATTATATTTAAAACATTGAAATAACTTGGTAGGAGTTCGACATATAATTATAAAGTAAATCAGACTTAGCACACCTTATGAAAATAGATTTTCATTCCTTTAATTTTGGTTCATTCTTAATTAATTTTTGATACATCCAAAACTCATGTTTTTAGTGGATGGAGCCAGTGTCGTGGGATGTGTTTCCATTTTCTATAAATCCAATTATAAGGAATCTCATAAGGTAGGGATCATTGAATTGATCATGTAAATTTGTGTACATTAATATAGAAGGGTCACAACCAAGAGGGGACATTTTAGGTTCTACGTATAAATTCTCATGGGGCTAGTAAGTTGGAATGGTGAAACATCTGATGTATGTTGGTTCTTGAATGACATCATGATGGGGAAATAGAGTTTTGTGTAAGAAATATTATAACACACCTTTAGTTGATTGGATTTCATGGGTTATGTTTTATTGATCACATGATTCTTTGTTTGGTAAATTAAATCTATTGTGTTAATAATGAAATTTCTATAGATTAAAATGAGCATTTGTTAAATGATTCAAGAAATATTGGTTCAACTATTATTTTTTTATGTGTATTTGGTTATTGTAAGTTTGAAAGAATGTTGAAATATTGACTTGAATATGAAGAGTGTATCAGATATATTTGGATAATGTGATGTTATCTTATTTTAATATTTCATTTGGAAAAATAAGTCCCCCTATCATGATATCATCAATGATACACTGATAGAACATCTGTTATATTGTAAGATAATGAATTAAATTATAAACGTTAGTACCTTTATAAATATAATATTTTGAAGATGCACTCCAGTAACATGATTATTTTTATAGGCATCATTATACTAGAGTGATAAATTGTTTCCCAAGTATGAATTCCATGGATGGACTCACAAAAACTAGAAAACTCTTTAAAAGGGCTTCCATTTGTCTCAATCAGTGTTTTGATGTGTCAATGTTTAGGCAATGTACTAACATATCACTTGTAAACATAGAGTAAAAAATAACGTAGATGATATCCATTGACTCCAATTGATGATTCCAAGGTTAAATTGATCTAGATCAAAAGAGTGGGTTTAATGGTTAAAATACATGTTATCATTATCAAGTTTACAACCATTTTCTCGTTGAGGCAAAATAACATAAAAAAATTTGGTTGCAGTCGTCACATGAAAATGATTACAGGCATCACGAATTATTGATGGATAAATCACAGGGTGCATCTTTTGAAAAGGAAACAAAATATTTTATTTGAAATAAATATGCTATATTGGCCCAGTGTTTTCAAAAATAGTCAACAAGATGTTTATTGAATAGTTTTTGTGTTGTCACATCGACGGTGTTCAATGATGAACTGCATTGGGCATGTCTTTAGGAAGAGGCTTTGTAGTGAAATTTTGGACAAGGTTGTTCCTGAAATATGGCCCAAACAAGATAATTTAAGTCCTTTGTAATTCAATAACCTCATTAATATATTATTATTGTTGTTATTGGCTTTAGAAAAAATTGAGAAGGCTTAAATAGACAAACCCAATGGTGGAGATACATTTTCATTGAATTATCCATTCAATTAAATAAACTATGTGTTAATTTACATGGGATGTTTGATACAAGATAGGATTAGGTGAATGCATCTATGTATATACATGCTTAGATAATAAATATCTAATAGCTTTCATTTTCAAAATATGACCAATGGCTCAAGTTTTAATTGCTTATGTACCATGTTTTAAAACAAATGCATGAACCCATGTTGAATTTTTAAAGTATATTATGACCATTTTGAATATTTTACAAATCCAAAAAATATTCAGTAATTCTTAATTGTTCCTTAATGACTCTCGACAATGATAAATTCTAATGTGGGAAAATTTTTCTGTCTCACATTGTGCACTGGGGGTAATTTCAAAAGGAATATGAATTATACATATGGGGGAAAGATCAATTTTAAAATTGATCATCTTAATGTAAATATGGTCCTTTTAAAATGTAATTATTTATATACAAGGTTTAAGGACCGATAGGTTTATCTTGTTTTTCATTGAAATTTGGGAGTGTTGGTTTCTAAAAACACACATTCTAAGACATGTTGGCAGGGTCTAGGGTTTATTGAAACAATGTGGCCCGCCAAGAGGAATCATGTATCCATTTAAATGTGCATAGAGGGTGTCATTATATTTGTCTAATTAGGAACACAAGTCCATGTGGAATGGAAATAATTTCATTATGTTGTCATAACCTAACCATATTGGTTGTGAATTGTTATAAAAACCCTGTTCCAAGTCGTGTGAAGTGGGTGGCACCTTAGACAATTCTGGAACATGGTAGGTGAATGGTTTTTCCAACCATATAGCCAAACCATTCACCACTTAAATGTGTGAATTTATTAAATTACCCTACCTCTTTTTTTTATTCTCCTCTTTTATTCCTCCCATCCACATTTAGTTCCCATCACATTAGAGGTCCTCATATCCTTCTCTTTGAATGGTGCTTACATCACTATTCTTCTTTCAATTCATGATTCCTTCACAAATATTGACATGTATCAGTGAGTCTATGATTACAATTTATTAATTTATTCACATACCTCATCATCATTGGTGATATCTTTGTGTGAGTTAATTCACACTATTTTCAGAGTATTTTTCTATTTCTTCGATTTCTCACGAACATGAAGGATTAAATGCTCGATATAGTAATAATAGGTCAAACATACCATAAGGTGAGCATTATAAATTTTTCCATTATTTTCTAGTTGATTTATAAATTACTCCATTGTGCCATGTGTATTATTATCATGGTGAACCCTTATAAATTGTAAATTCATTATGTGGATCTTAATACCATCAATTTTACAGTTTTTGACAATTAAATTTTATTGTTCAATGTACTTCACATCAAAATATACCACCCCTAGTGGGTGTGTCCTTTAGAATACCTAAAAATTAAAAAATTTATTTTATAATAAAACCAAATTGGAGGATAATTGTATTATAAAATTTGATTTGGAACATTTAATGGATTTTCTTGAGATATGGAAAAGAATAATAATCCACCTAATTTTTTACCTTCTGATCAAATGACCTCCTAAGAGGTTTTAGTTTGGTTTATGGTGAGAATATATTAATTTGAATTAGATAAAAAGTGAATGGTGAGACCATGTCATCGATATTTGATATAATTGTGAATTAAAACATGGGGTAATTGATCTATTTATTGATTAAGGTCCCATTACTTGAACCTCAACGTACTAGTTGGTGGTTTGGTGAAATAATAAATTTTTAAATTGTTTAATATTGTTACTTCACTACATTGTAATTTATAAATCAAATGATAAGTGTAATAAATATAATCCAATAATTATATTTTTGAGAATTTTTAACATGGGACTTTTTTTATTTATTTAATTAATTATTACCACTACTTTGGACATTTTTCTATTTCAAATATTGGTTAGACATGATAAATCCCTAGATTACCAAGGGAATTCCATGATTACTCAGATGATGACACCTTAATTCCTTAACCTGAATTCCAAGGGATAAACCCACCATTGAACATGGTAAATGCCTTATATTTTTATGCCTCAGCATTTCCCTGATGATTAACTACTTATATTAACTCTATATATTATAATTCCATGGATATCCTCTTCTTATTTTCTATGATCACTTCATACATGTGATGCCAAGGTTTACCCCTTGTGGTAGGAAATCATGCTTAGCCCAATATTACTTGGTATATAACTCCTCAAACTTGGTTAGAACATTCTATAGTGTAATGAAAATGAATTTTCATGTGTATTACACTCATACACCTATGTTCATGGTTAATTATTAACTAATATGATATTTCACATCTTAATGCGGTTTTGGATTCCATAGTTACACATTGGTTCCCTAATTATAATTATCCTTATATCTTGTGGCCCATTTTTATACATGATTCTTATAGGTGTTTCTTCCTTAATATAAATGATGAATCTTGTCACACTATCCTTACATGGATACATAATAGATGAGAAATGTTTCCACACTGGTTTGTGTATATATGTGCAGAAAATTTTCTATATATGAATATAAATTCATGTTAGAAGGTGTACAGATATATTTTGTTTTTTGATCTAGAAGGTATGGTCAATTAAATTTCCATGAAGAACCTAAGATCAAAATATTTATTTTCTACTATATAAATTAAACCATCACAATTCCGATTTTATTTTCCTAGACGTTATATCTTTAAAGAACATTAGTAATTGCCTACTAACAATATCTCACACCATTTTCCTTTCTCCATTTAAATTATTTAACCAAATAGACCCCATGACTATGTGTTCATGCTTATCGATAATGTTTTTATTGGTCTCTTTTACATGGGATATTAGGAGAATATTGATGATATGGATCTCAGGATCCTTATATATATATATCCATTAATTATTCTTATAATTTACTTATATGATTTTATTGTGCTTTATTTTATTTTCCAATTTACTATTGGGTAATATACTTCTATTGATATCTTTCTCTAGTAATGAGGGTATAGTATCCCTAGAGTACCTTCAATAGAACATTTCCACTAGTCATAAGCTACTAGAATTTGGGGAGGGACACATGAGGCTACTGTCTAACCTAATTGGGAAACCATTTCAGTGGCTCCTAGGTTAGGGAACTACACATTTCTCGAGTCTTAGAAATTCCTCATCTGTATCTTGTTTAGATAAGAATTAAACACACTAAAGTTCATATGTTAATATCCCACAAAGGGTTTTCATTTTCATGGTGGAATTTTTAGGTAAAACGCTAATGGGTGTACCTATGTATGAACCCAATTCACTTATAATGATAAATATGGAGTGATGATAGAATCATAGGATAATTTTGGCTCTCTATGCTAAAGATTTTGTAACATGGACGGGCTTACACCAATGTGGGTTCCCAAGTCACATATTCATTATTTATCCTTTGAAGAATTATGAGAGGAAAATTCAACATTTTTCCACTAAATGATGATGACAAATTAAGTCTAATAAAGGTAAAACAAATGTTTTTATACTAGAAAAATACCCTTTTGAGGATCTAACACAAGATAACTCTCTCTTTCCCACAAGGATTCTGCATGAAATGTCATATATGTGTGAGGGATTCTATATGATAAGGATTAAATGATATATATCTATTTCATATTCAATTATATAAAAACAAATGTTTTCTTCCTAAAACATTTGACATGTTTAAGAGTTATAGGATGAATAGACCCGCATGTGCAAGGTATTCAACATTAGAATGTGGACAATGTGATGTAAGATCATAAAGTGATCAAGGTAGACATGTCTGAGGGTTGTTTCATGATCAAGGCTGAAAAATCAAAGGTTGTTTTCCTAGGAATGAAAAAATGTATGATAATACTTATATGATGAAGTCCGACATAAATTGGTTAGTGAGAATGATAATGGCTAAAATATCAAAGGGTGTCTTAATAAAAAGTTTGTCATTTGTGAAGACAGTTGAGTGATCAATCTGGGAGGTAAATGTCTACATGAGGGTATTTCAAGACTAATAAAGATACATGTGACTACCTGGTCCTAAGGTATTATTGAGATCTATCTTGTGAACATGTCCAATATAAAATCTATCATAAATGAGTTCATGTTCAACGGTTTACTTGGTAAGAAGAGAGCTTGTCCATTAGTCAAAATGATTAGAGAATTGCATGTCGATAGGCTCATATTACAAAAGGAGTTCATTTCCATTGGTTTAGATAATAAAAGGAGTTAAATTTCAAGGGTTCACATGACATGAGTAGTTCATATACCCATGTTCATATGAAAACAGGTGTTCATTTACAAGAGTAAAATTTACAAGAGGAATCCATGAGTATATGTTCAAATAACCCATGTAGTACATGCCCTTGGGTTCACATCAAAAGTGTAGTGTATGTACCTAGGATCATATGAATATAAACTATGTATTTCATGGATTATCCTCAATAAAAGGATGAATTGTTTGAGATTCATCAAATGATCATATATGTCATGTTTATGTTTGGTCTCATGATCAATATTGGCATGTTTGGTGTCTCTCGTATTATGAAGATGAAATTTCCATTGTCTTTCACATGATCATGATGACACTTACAAATGAGTATTACTATAAAAGCTGACATATATGAGAATACTTGTGTAATTAATGAACTGATCATTCAAAACACATAATCCCTCTACCTATGGAACATTATAAAATCTTATCCTAATGACTCAATAATTTGACTCATTTATCTTAGGATTACCAATGAACCATTCAGGTGTTTATATTAAAAAAGGCATCACATTACCATGGATTATATTTCTAGGGGTTGTCTCATAATTAAGATGTAGTCTCATGATTAATTCATTACATAAACTACTTAAATTTTTGGTGTTACATAACAAATTATTCTTCACAAAATGATATCATGATCATGTAAACTATTCAATCTATAAATATCACTCATGTCTATGTGTCTCTCCCTTTAGTATATGTGTGTCCTACCTTTAATATTTCTCTAGGAACTTTATCTACTATTTAATATTTTTTGGGATGGGTGTAAAAAGAATCAACACCTCATAACTATTCCAGTTCTCCCAGTGATTAGGTCTCGTATCCTTTTATAATCTGGAAGAGGATTCATTCACATAATTTAGTAATATATCATGTACTTCTCATGATCAAGATACATGTCATCAATGATTTTACGTATCAATCATATGATAATTAGTGAACTCAATATTAATCTATCTTTATGAATTTCATTAAACCTAGGGTATGGAGGAGGGTCTCCGCATGGGAGGACCGATATACCAATGAGAGTTCATGAGATAAGGTGGTCATCTCAAAAATCTATCATGCAATTAATCTGGGATGAAAAAATTCATTCTCATACTCAATAATTTTTACACTATGGAAAAAAATATTAATGATGACATGTCCAAATTCCTTCATCTGAAAAATATGACCTTTATAATGAAATTCATGTGATCAATGAATTTATCATCTGAATCACATAATCTATTCACATTAAAAAAATAGAAACCTTGATCACATAAGAATCGGGTTATTTTCATCTTTTATAACCTGAAGTATTGAATACCTATCAATATTGTATCACCATGGTCTCCTGTAATCAGTATATACATTCCCAAAATCCTTCAAGTGACCAATTTTAATCATCATAGTTCCTATCCATTGTAAATAAACAGATAACATGAACCACATTATCCCATCACATGAAAAATAGTGTAACTCCCACAAAATAAGAATCCCATACTTTTTTTATTTTATTTCATGAATATTAATGTATTTGATGTGTGTTGTTTTCTGAGTCATTGTCTGACAAATGTTGGAATATAAATGTTTTTTGATTTTAAATTTTCCATGTCTTATGAGCATTGAATTATCAATTAAATCATCAAAACAACTATATAAGACCCTCAAATGAAAAACAACATATGATGCATTATATAATAATCTCTCCATTTGTATTCATTATCATATGGTTGCCTTGATGGTTAAATTTTTTTTCTACATACATAACAAATTATTATAAATACGTTTTTGAGGGGATTCAAATGAAAAAATGGAATCAACATAGGTGTTTCATTTGATCAACATATAGTCAACAGAATGTGTGTTACCATTTTGTGTGACGTCCCAATGAATTATATGATTGTGGCCCTTGATGAAGAAAATATAACATGCATGACACCGATGTTATATCATCATGTGGACATGATTCTTATTTCTTTTAATTGGTTGGAAAATAATATTTTGTAATTTTGGGTTTCTTTGACCTTGAATTTCCCAATGTCTGGCCGAAAGACATCAAATGAATGTTTGGTTATGAGTTTAGTATTTTATGATAATGTTTTAATTTCAATATCTGAATCTTACTCTAAATTGTTACCATTTATTGATATTTCCATTTTTTACCCATATAGGTTATCTTATATCACCCTTTATAATGTTTCCTTTTTCCCATTTAATAAGAATGTTTTTATGTAGGGAATTCCTATGATGGGTACTATGATAGATGAAATTTATGGGTTATGTTGAAGGACTTTTATGAAATTAGATGATTATATATCCATCCAACCAAGGAACCAACCCATTAAGTTTATGGGTCTATATAATTATGATATATATTGAATATTCATATAATAGTTTGTCATATTTATGCATGGAATGACCAGATCCCCTTATTTGGTATCGATTATAGGTTTATTTAATTTTTTAAATTCAAATTTATAAACATTATTGATAACCCCGAAATAGGTATATGTTTAAGAAATATACAGATGTTTTTTGTAAATTAGATATTTTTTTGTATTCCTTTTATATACATCCATGTGTGGATACGAGAATTTTGATGCAACAATGATATACCTAAACCTAGGGGTAATAACTTTAAATGGGGTATGTTCAGTGTTGACTCAATCTATACCAATGGATAATAATTTCTCTTAATACTTCACACCATGAGATACAGTCTTGGAGGTTATTATTTATTTAATTGAAATTTTACTTGTAAACCATTATGAGTTATTTGAATATATAATTCTCATATATGAATAAGGTTAATCCAAATGTTCAATATATGAAAAAAGTATTTATAATTTAGATATTAAATGAATGATTCTTCATTATTATATGATTTCTCAATATTATTATATCGTTATTCTTAAAAACTGGTTATTTATTTTTGTCAATTATTACAAACATACATAGACATTTTAACACAAAATGTAATGGGAAATGCAATAATTATTATGAGAAACACAATGAAATGGGATATGGGGTAAAAATCATTTGATTTCCCCTAAATAGATTTCTATATATATGATTTACCACCATAATATAGGTGAGTTAAAGAACGAACCAAATAATAAGTAAATAGAGATTACATAATGTTAATGTGATAAATATAATTAATGGACTATGATATAAATTCATAAATTCATGGAATATTGGAAAAATAATGCATGAAAGTTTTTCAAAGGAATGAAAAAATTCATTATGTGTGGAAAATATTGTCATAATGATTTTAATTTCAATAAAATTTAAGTGTTTTTAAGGTAAATAGTGTTCATTTAAAGGTGTAAGAAATTGTATTATGTTTTGAATATGGTAAAAATGGAAATTATCTAATTAAATTCACTAATATATGGATTGGGTCCTTGTCCAAGGAAGGGTCTATGCTAGGCTATCCATTGATGTGGATTAGGATGGTTAGGGTGTTATTATTATCCACTATTCTGTTAGGGTGTCTGTTGATACTCTGTTCCATCACAGAGTCCAAGGAATGACAAAGGGGAGTACCTCAATCAAATAAAAACAAAAATAAAAAGATAGTGGGAAGAAACACCAAATTTTGCAAAGGAATTAAGGGGTGCAAGTCACTTGCATGCCAGCCTTAGGCACACATGTTACTTTCACGCCAGATGTGAGGCGTATAGGTAACTTGCACGCCCAAATTGAAATTTTTCCCTAATCTCAGGAGGCCTATAAATACCCCCAGTGGGCCCTCGTTTTAGAGGATGAATTTTCCAAAACACAGATTCAAGCTCTGGTCGCCCAAGTCTTTGCCTGACGTCTTCCAAACACTTCTAAGACAATTCTTTACCTAGAATGCAAGCTCTAAAGAGGAAGAATAAGGACTAAGTGTTAGAACTCATCAATACTTGTGTGCCTAAGTGTCGATCCCTTAAGGGAAATAAAGACACTTGCGCGCTTCCTTGACCTCTCAAGGTAACTTGCGCGCCACCCTTTTGGATGGCTCTAGGGATGATACTAAGGGCTTGAGTTCAAAGTCACCCAAGTATTACCCTATAGATTCTTCTTCGCCCAAGGTGACTCATGTTGTGCAAGTCTACTTATGCGACCAGGACTTGCGCGTCAAAACGATACTTGCACGCCTCCTTCCTAGTCACGTTTTTCCTCAAATAAACTTCTCCTCTTCAAGACATATCCTTCAAAGCCCTCTTCAAAGCACTATTCAAATCCATTTATGGAATGGTTCCATTGTTGAATTCCTTATATGAAAGGAATTCTATGAGAACCTCTCCGAAAAACTCATGACTTACAAGAATTATTTTACCACGGTTAGAGGTTTCCTATAACCTCATCCTTTAAAGATAAGAAGATATTTTGGTATGGGCCTCCTTCTCAGGAGTAATCCCTAGTCTCAAGTTCCCATAACCTAGGCCTCCTTTTCATAAGTAATCCCTGGTCATAGTTTCCTTAAACATTGGGCATCCTCCTCAGGAGTTATCCCAAATCATAATTTCTTTTAATTTGGGCCTCCTTCTCAGGAATAAACCCCTATCATAAGTCCATTTTAATTTAGGCCTCCTTCTCATGAGTAATCCCCAAGTTAAAAACTCCAAATCTCCATAAAAGACAAATACCTTGATTGACCCTACTCATGGGATTCTTTCATGAAGTAAGTCTTGGTCTTCATTTACCTGGGCAGTCATACATACGTAAGACCTACATCATTTCTCATGACTGCATCTTTCAAGGATCCATCGTCATGTTTACTGATACCTCTTGTTTCTCACACCAAGAAAGACTCACATGAGCTTAGATTGTGAAAGTAATCATCACATCTCTTTTTGGGCCATTAACGATGCATAAACCCCATATTTTTTTACCCGAACTATATGTACTTTGATCTCTTCCTAAAAAGTAGAGTATGTAGGAAGCATTTATAGGGTTCAAGCACATCTTTCATTAATTATTTTCTTTCATATATGACGTTAAACTATATCCTTCTTATCTAACTACGTGGGTTCTGATTCCTTTTTAACAAGGATACATAGGTAACCCATCTGCGGTTACAATCTCAACTCTGAAATAATCCATGTCTTTCCGAATGACAATAAACATCAAGTGCCCCACTGGGTGGCTTTAAAACCAATGTGGTCATCATAATGACCAATAAATTTATATATATTGTATTGAAGTATACCATTGACTAAGGATATCTAATACATACAGATGATTCTCCATTGATGAATAACCTCAAATACAGATAAACGATTCTCTAAATCTCATACATTTCAATCATCAATTTCCAAATCTAAAGGAAAACTCATTTTCATGATTGGTGCATTAATAAGGATTCGTGAACATAAATTGAATCTATAAGAGGGTCCCGGAGTAGGCAATAATTCCCCCCAAAAAGGTGTGATGAGCCTGACCTCCCATCCTCTCAACCAATGAAAATTATTAAGCCTCATTATCCCACAAATAATGAGCACCTACCTTTGGAAAGTAGGTCGAAATGGATATAGGATCATTGGGTGTTTCTGATTCTTTGAATAAACCTGTTAGAAACCAATTGGAATGTTTGAACCTTAAACAAACAAGGTCATCCCCATTTCTAGAAGAAATAAAAAAAATGGTGAACCCGATATGAATCCTTAACCACGTTAAATGATGTTTTACTTATTTGTTAGGCCCCTATTAAACTAAATATGAGGGCCAACAAAGAAATAAAACACATATGTGTTCATCCAAAAGATATAGACTGGCCAAACCTATCTTGATTATGTCAGCAATATCAAACATGCACTCTTTTCTAAGATATCTCTGCAACACAGAATGGCTTCTTTAAAGTTCACACCTGTGAATTCCTCGGCTGCTACTCCTGCTAGATCCTCGTCCGTTGTGAGGATGATATCACCTACACAACATTTTCAACGCTGGATCTCAAATTCATTGGTGAGGTAATACCATCAACAGGGTACCATTTCGACTTTCGAGGCCGCTTGAAAAGCCCACCAAGTTAACAACTCACCCTGGTTTTCCAGACAGCTACGACCTGTGGTCAGGAAGCAGGTGGTTCCAACCATCGTCTCCAACCATTTCGGGTCGTTATCCCCAGAACGCAACAACCAGTCCCTCCCATATTATAGGGAGGTGAATGAAGAGGTCACTCAAGGCCTCGGTTCAAGAAGATAGGAGCCCTTCCTAAGGACTCCCACCAACAATCACCACCAGACTCGTGCGGTAGTGCACCCTCAAAATGATGAGTATGTCACCTGTAGATGTTCAGATCAGGTCCCTCAGACCCGAGCATGCAAGAAGATCCCTCAAAGATGAAATTCGGCCAACATGGAGCAGGTTCAAACCTCTTCCCCTCTGGAGAAGTCCATCAATCTAACTTCATGGCAAACAATGAGCGAGCATATACACTAGTCCATCTTGATTTTACTGCCCAACATACTCGTCTGGCAGTAACACACCAATCCCGCCAGGAAATTCTGGTAGAGTACTATAGGTAGGCACATACACCTATTTATAAATCATCAACAAGTCAGCAGGCTCATCTGACTGTATCCAAAGAATCTCTCTAACCAAATGTGGAGACCACCTGTAAACTTGCAAATACACCTGCTTATACTCATCCATTCTATCAACAGTTTCATCTGCCAGTATTGAAGGAAGTTCATCAATCATATTTGGTGGAGAACAATCAGAAGGAGCATAAACCTGCAATTCATCAAGCTAACCAAAAGTCTCGTTTGGTAGCACCCAGAGATGTCAATTGGAAAGCCCCAATGAAAAACAAGAGGCAGACACAATGTTCTTCCCCCACACATGAGAATTGTCAAAATCTACTGAAAAGAAAAGGAGGACAGGAGCAGGAACACACACCTACTCAAAACCTTGGATGTCCATATATTCATGTTTCGGTAGCTAAAGTCACCAAGCACATTCTGAAAATGGTGAAAGAGCAGAATAAAATCTCTGCCCATATTCTGGATTCTTGTTAGAATATTATAAAAACTTTAGTGACATCACAGAAAAAGAAACAAAAATCTATCACTATCAGTGGAGAAACTCATTAACATTCCACTCTAGAGCAGATACACACCTCTGTTCTAGACAAGGTCGGTCGTGGGTCGTACTCCTCCATTTCATATGGACAATCATGTCAGGCACATACACCTGATTTGAATGGATATAATCAGCCTAACCTGACCATTTCTCCTGAGCAGGCACATACACCTACACATAATAACCACTTTTGTCAAAAATTGGTTTCCCAAGTGAGTAATAAGGCGTCCAAGAAAAAGTCCCATCCAGCACAGTTGAAAAATCAAGATCCAATCTGCAATAAGGCCTCGCTCAATGTTGGAGTTCTTGAAGCCCTCAGACAATTGTCTGTTGCATCTCAAGATTCTAATCTCTCATTTACAGATTGTGGAAGTAACAACAATAATTCTCAAGGTCTTCATCAGACACTTCCTCGTGGAGGATTGCTTCATGAAAATTCGGTCAATCTCAAAGCATCATATCCATATGAGAGCCATGATAACCCTCTGCATAGACAGAAGAACATGGAGTAAAAGGTTTCATCTTTTGTTGTAACCCGCCATGGTGGTCCTCCCTATGATGATGAATTTAGCTGCAAAAGTCCTCTCCATAGTAGTATTTTGCATTGCCTATAAAATTCTTCAATGTAAAATGCATTAATGAGAAATCCCTCTTATCTCGAGGCACTTGAAAATGCGAAGCCAGACATGTCTAATGCCTTAACACTAGAAGGTGAAATACTTTCTCAATCAGAAGATAGCCCGTAGTGTAGGTAATTCTCCAAACCACCTATGGGTCATTCATCTTATAATTTGACAAATTAATTCTCTACCAATCTTGTTGAATCTGATGAAGTAACAATAAATCACCAGCTTTGGTTCAATCAGGTAGAATAATCTTCATCAAATGACAAAGAGGAAGTGCTGAATATGAGAAAAAAACTGGAAAAAGGTGAAATATCAGTCATGTTTTGGCTTTTGGCTGACTCTCAGTATGATATTCTCGAAACGTTGGCAGAACATTGTATTCACGATATTCGTCTCAACATATGGAAAACTCTTTGTCACTTAAAAAAGAAAATATTTTCTTATGATGAATATCAAAACCATGTCAAGATAATAGAATGGTTGTAATGCCAAATTGACTTGGCATCACTCTTAGTTTTCCGACATCCAAAGGTCGAAAAGCAGTAGAGATCCCTTCAGCATTCATGCCTTGGAACATTAGAAAGGTTGCGCCAGTTAATTACCAATGCCTCATATCATATTCATATCAGGGCATGGGGTATTCATGGAGCATTGCATTTCACTGTGCTCTCAAGTCAACAAAGCCCACAAAAAGTGGCCTCATGCAATGTTATTTCCCATGGCTGGCCACATCTAACTTGTTTTGTGTGTAATCAAAGGCTTGCTCAAGAACAGGCCTTAACTAGTTCTTCCCAAAGTCAGACATATAAAGAACAAGTTGTCGAATTACTCTTTCATCAAGAAAATGAGAATATCAAATAGGTTTCTCGTTTAGATCGCGCACATCATCAGGTGACAGAGGTGTTAGAAATAATCCAATGGTCATATGAGCTAGGTGATTTGATTGGATGTAGGATGATTCATCCGGATAATTTCTAGACTAAAGTACACAAAATCAGGAGATCTTTTAAGAAAGATTCAGATGTTGTAGCTCAAGAGCCACCTTAGCTATAAGGCCCCAGCCTTAAACCTTACTTAATCTTGAGTTATTACAAGATTACACATTGAGGATCTTTTCAGGTTTATAGTTTTAGAGAATTATATCATGAAACTTTCATTACATTCCACATTTAAACAAAGTGGTTACATAAAAGACAGTATTTATTCTTCCCATCAACAAAAAAATATTTAAAATATAACATGGATTCTTTCTTGACACATCCTTGAAACTATCATCACATCATGTACCCTTCCCTTGACCTGTGAAAAACATTTCAAAAAAACTTGGAATGAGCATAAAAAGCTCAGTAAGGGATATAAAAATATGGAAAGGAAACATGAGTACATGTATACATAATAATGAAATCATACTTTACCCATAAAACATAAGCACTTTAACATACCTCATAAAATCATAGAAATCATACGACATAAAGGTAACTTGAGGCATTCATAACATCCTTACGTAGGGAGTAACCCTCTTGGTTACGTTTGGAATACCCATCACAGTATATTCCCTAAATCTCTTCGGAGAAACCTTAACGTTTCACTCCTTCGCGTTACCCATTGCATTGGAGAGCTATATCGGGCTCACCCGCCCTTAGTTTATCACGGAAACACCCGTTCTTCATAGCAATGTCCAAGAACCATAACATAATCGTATCACATAAAACATGAATAAAAGAAACATAACATTTCCACATTTCAATCACAATAACATTTTAAGATATTGAAATAATGAATCCATTAAAAAACCATTTTCAAAACCATTTAAAACATTTAATAAAGAGATTTTTGAATCAAAGTGTCCCATACCACCTTGAAGCTTTTAACATTTTAAACCATTAATATCCATATAAATAAATCCTTAAAACCATTTTGAAAACATGGATATTAATAAGAACAAACAATTAAAACATTTAAAGTGATATTTTGGTTAAAGGGGTTTTACCAAAATTAGAGACACTTGAATACAATAATTGAGGAATAACATTTAATCAGAACTTTATAATATCATGAGAATAAATGGATTCGTGATATAATATTCCAAAGGACATTATATACACCATATATGAGTGAATTGGTGCATAACAACAATGAAGTCTCAATAGAGATGTAAAATGTTATGTAATC
This sequence comes from Viscum album, assembly GCA_963277665.1. Taxonomy (NCBI): domain Eukaryota; kingdom Viridiplantae; phylum Streptophyta; class Magnoliopsida; order Santalales; family Viscaceae; genus Viscum; species Viscum album. The sequence continues at coordinate 900,023,267 of OY728162.1, read as the reverse complement.
CCTTATAAAGAAGGTATCCTTAAATTAAGGATAAATCAATCTCAAAATTATGTGTGACAAATATAAATACACCCAATATAATTGGATATTAAGTGTAAAACAATAATAGGTCATTAACACATATTCAAAGGATGACATATTCAATAACTACATGTTGAACCCAAAGAAATCGAAATTGGGTTAAGAAGTTCCCTTGACAGCCTAACGGCGTCACATCAAAATGAGTTGATGAGAGATAAAAAAAGGGTATATCATCACTTGGACATAAAATTTACATCAATAAGTATATATGATACAATATCCCAACATAACAATATGTAAATTAAAAGACCCAACAAAAGAAGCCTTTTAAAAAGAGGAGGGTGAAAGGTTCCCTTACCGACATGGGTATCTTTCGAAACATACACCTCGTGAAAGAGGACAATACAACATTGATGTAAATACTCATAAAAGAAAGTATATTACACAATGAGTAAAATAATTGGCAGTACATACACCACTCAAAGGAAATTGTGGAAAATGTAGCATAAATCTCACGGGAATAAAAGTGAGATGAAAAATCCCTTATGAAAACTCGGCAGCCTAACGGCGCCACATAAAACTTAAAAAAATGGATTGATGAGATCAAATAGGGTATCTCATCATAATAACTTACACTTTATAGAAATAGGAATATAAAATAACATCCCCTAACATAACAAAGAGGAGCTTAAAATAAGTGACATAAAAGAGAGTACATAAAAAGAAAGAGAGAGGTTGGATCTCTTACGAAAATTTGGCAGCCTAACGGTGCCACTCAAAACTTCCAAAATGGATTGATGAGAGAGACTAGGGTCTCTCATCACATGAACATAAAAATTAAAGTAAGATTAATATAAAATAACATCCCAATAACATGAAAGATGAGCTTTAAAAGGAATGACATAAAAGAGTGTACTTAAAAAGAAAGAGTGGAGTAGGATCCCTTACCTCGGGTCCGACTTGACTCGATCGTTCTTTAATCTCCTGAATAATAAACATGAGTTAATTTCTACTTGATTAAGAACCTTTTTCAAGATTATTATTCCTTTTATATCACTTATTTCCATGTTATAAACATTATGCAATCATTAAGTTAATAATGATTGTTTTGTTGATATTTGGTTCTTAAGTCGAAAGTGGACTTCATACAATTACATGTTGTTTGTGTGGTCAAAGGTTCTTTATTTCCAGAATGACATTCCTGATTTGGATATCATATATATCATATATATCCAGCATATACATGTATTTATAATATCACATAATCATTTAGAGGAAGGAAATTAAATGCACCATTCATGGAGACGGTAAGCCGTACGTACGCATGAACGCTACTTTCATTTCTATGTCGTATTAATGGAATTAAAACTATATGAGAGGTATGTATATTTTAATTCCAGATTTATATTAATCATTTAGATGTATCATACATCATATATATCCATTATATATATGTACTTATAATAGTACATAATATTTTGAGATAAGAAATGAAATGTACCGTTCATGGAGACGGTAAGCCGTACGTACGAATGAACGCTACTTCCATTTCTATTTCGTATTTTCTGGAATGGAATCATAATGATATAAGAGTATATTATAATTCCAGTATAATAACATATATAATATCATTAACTTTATCCTTTACACATCCCACATATGGTATTAACGTATCAAATCACTTTCAGGGGCGGTAGTCCGCACTTCCTAAAATGAAGATATCGTGTTTACCCATAATGGAAACAATAATGGTATACCATAAATGAAAAATACAGAAGCTTAAGGAAAGAGTAAAAATATTATATATCATATATAAAAATAGTGACATCATAATGGACACCTTTGAAGGTGATATATGAGTATTGAACAATCATCGTTTCGGGAGGCAGAATTTCGCCATCCACGGAAACCGTATGTTCTTTAACCATTTGATGTAGTTTTGTGAGAGTTTAGCTCGAATAAATCTTATAACAACATCCTAGTATATTGAAGATACTGGTGTTGTTACAAAAGAAGTAAATAAAAATAGTTTAGGGGGTTGGTGAAGCAAAATAAAACCAATGAACATGAGAGAATGAATTACCTTTAAAAGTTTAACTCCTTTTGATTTGAGCCTAAAGGCTTCCATTGAAAGGATTCTGCCCAAATGGAATCCTTTAGGATGAGGAGAGGGATTTGGAGAGAGTAAATGGGCAGGGGATGGCCGAGCCAAAGGCTTGAGGAGTGTGTGAAATGAGGTAGAGGTGGGGGCCTTTTATAAGAGGAGAGGAGGGGCACTTTTGGAAATCATGAAACTATTATTTTATTTTCAAAAGTGTTTCGAATTTATAAGGTCCCACATTGATATATTTCTAATATAAGATGATAAGGCTTATAAATATTCCCATACAATAGTTTTTGGACATGGTTAGGACTTAGATTTTATATTATCGTTTCATTTTATTTAAACTGTTCATTAATGAGGTTATCGTTGCGTCATCATGATGTCATAATTAAATTAATTTATTTAATGTCTAAAAATTATAACAAAAATATCCTGATGTAGGAAATATTTTTATCTTTCCAAATAGTATTTATAGACAAATATATGATTAGTATAACCCCTTCTAAAAATTGTTTTAGTAAAACAATTTATGTTAGTGTCATTTTCACCTTTATTTTAAAAAAGGCATTAAAGTCATTATCTCATCCAAGAGGCTCCATAGGGTCCCCTAAATCGACCCATGGGTTGTCTTGGTCGGCCATGACTCATCCAATAGGGTTAGGACAAGTGTCATGGTGTTTTCTTATTTTTATAATGTCATTTTTACGTTAAATTACACTAATTACCTCTAATCGCGATTAATGAAAAAAAGTTACTATTCACCAAAAAATTATTTTCATCCCATTGAACCACATTTTACAAACTAATGACAACCATGTATGTCGGATTTTCAAAATTCAATACACATTAGTGGTAAACTTTCATTTAACTGAAAAATCAGTTTGCTTGATTACCACTTAGTGGTTTCACTATTCATAAAAAATTGGAGTTTTTCAGAAAATTACCAAAAATTCACCCTAAGCTATATTTGATATTCTGAATTCAAAAATGAAGTCTATTTTACAAAAATCAAAACATATAAGTCACATTAATTAATTTAATAATTAATTCCCGATGTCAGAGCAAATAGCATGAATTTATGAAACAATAATTATCAAAAGATTGACACTAGTTTAAGTCAGATTTCAAAGTGAAATTAATTCCAACAAACACTATTGGATTTAATGGTAAAAATATATTCTAATTTCACTTTAAAACCAATTCAAAAGATAATCTAATCATATAAATTAATTAGATTAAAAATAGGTTTTGAATTAAAATACAACATTTTACACTATTCATTAAAAAATGAACTTTATCGGAAAGATACCAAAAATTTACACAAAGTAAATTTTGATGTCCCAATTCTTAAGAAGAGTTTTATTTGGTCCAAAAGGATGTATAAGAGTTAACAAAACTATATTTAATGACGGTTCTCCATCAAAAGGCAATAAGTGAACCTTTAGTGAAAACTAGGGCATATACGTCAAAAATTGAATTATTTCCGTATTTTAAGCCTTTATCTTTTATTGGATAAATGTAAAAACATTTAAAAACATATATAATCATATTTTAGTTATTTCTATCCATTCCCTCCAATAAAACGGCTACATGTTAACTTCCATTTAAAATAATATTATTTTATTATTAGAGTGCAACGAAAGATTCCCAAGAAACTAGTTGTTGCGTGTTGGGTACGCCATCGAGCATAGCGTCCCCTTTAAAGTCATATTAATATTTTATTCACAAATATGGATGTAACACCCCAGGTAAATAAAAAATATGACATTTTCTTATTTATCAATATTTGTGAATAAAATATTAATATGACTTTAAAGGGGACGCTATGCTCGATGGCGTACCCAACACGCAACAACGAGTTTCTTGGGAATCTTACGTTGCACTCTAATAATAAAATAATATTATTTTAAATGGTAGTTAACATGTAGCCATTGTATTGGAGGGAATGGATAGAAATAACTAAAATATGATTATATATGTTTTTAAATGTTTTTACATTTATCCAATAAAAGATAAAGGCTTAAAATACGGAAAGAATTCAATTTTAGGCGTATATGCCCTAGTTTTCACTAAAGGTTCACTTATTGCCTTTTGATGGAGAGCTGTCATTAAATATAGTTTTGTTCACTCTTATACATCCTTTTGGACCAAATAAAACTCTTCTTAATAATTGGGACATCAAAATTTACTTTGTGTAAATTTTTGGTATCTTTCCGATAAAGTTCATTTTTTAATGAATAGTGTAAAATGTTGTATTTTAATTCAAAACCTCTTTTTAATATAATTAATTTATATAATTAGATTATCTTTTTAATTGATTTTAAAGTGAAATTAGAATATATTTTTACCATTAAATCCAATAGTGGTCATTGGAATTAATTTCACTTTGAAATCAGACTTAAACTAGTGTCAATCTTTTGATACTTATTGTTTCATAAAAACACGCTATTTGCTCTGACAGCGGGAATTAATTATTAAATTAATTAATGTCACTTATATGTTTTGAATTTTGTAAAATAGACTTCATTTTTGAATTCAGAATATCAAATATAGCTTAGGGTGAATTTTTGGTAATTTTCTGAAAAACTCCAATTTTTTATGAATAGTGAAACCACTAAGTGGTAATCAAGCAAACTGATTTTTCAGTTAAATGAAAGTTTACCACTAATGTGTATTGAATTTTGAAAATCCGACATACATGGTTGTCATTAGTATGTAAAATGTGGTTCAATGGGATGAAAATAATTTTTTGGTGAATAGTAACTTTTTTTCATTAATCGCGATTAGAGGTAATTAGTGTAATTTAAGGTAAAAATGACATTATAAAAATATGAAAACACCATGACACTTGTCCTACCCCTATTGGATGAGTCATGTACGACCAAGACAATCCATGGGTCGATTTAGGGGACCCTATGGAGCCTCTTGGGTGAGATAATGACTTTAATACCTTTTTTAAAAATAAAGGTGAAAATGACACTAACATAAATTGTTTTACTAAATCAATTTTTAGAAGGGGTTATACTAATCATATCTTTGTCTATAAATAATATTTGGAAATATAAAAAGATTTCCTACATAATGATATTTTTGTTATAATTTTTAGACATTAAATAAATTAATTTAATTATGACATCATGATGACGCAACGATGACCTCATTAATGAACAGTTTAAATAAAATGAAACGATAATATAAACTCTAAGACCTACACATGTCCAAAAACTATTGGATGGAAATATTTCGAAGCCTTATCATCTTATCTTTGAAATATATCAATGTGGGACCTTATAAATTCGAAACACTTTTGAAAATAAAATAATAGTTTCATGATTTCCAAAAGTGCCCCTCCTCTCCTCTTATAAAAGGCCCCCACCTCTACATCATTTCACACACTCCTCAAGCCTTTGGCTCGTCCATCCCCTGACCATTTACTCTATCCACATCCCTCTCCTCATCCTATAGGATTCCCTTTGGGAAGAATCCTTTCAAAGGAAGCCTTTAGGCTCAAATCAAAAGGAGTTACACTTTTAAAGGTAATTCATTCTCTCATGTTCATTTGTTTTATTTTGCTTCACCAACCCCCTAAACTCTTTTTATTTACTTATTTTGTAACAACACCAGTATATTCAATATACTAGTATGTTTTTATAATATTTATTCGAGCTAAAATCTCACACAACTACATCAAATGTTTAAAGAACATACGGTTTCCGTGGATGGCGAAATTCTGCCTCCTGAAACGATGATTGTTCAATACTCATTTAACACCTTCAAAGGTGGCCATTATGATGTCACTATTTTTATATATGATATATAATATGTTTACTCTTTCCTTAAGCTTCTGTATTTTTCATTTATGTTATACCATTATTGTTTCCATTATGGGTAAACACGATATCTTCATTTTAGGAAGTGCGGACTACCGCCCCCTGAAAGTGATTTGATTCGTTAATACCATATATGGGATGTGTAAAGGATAAAGTTAATGATATTATATATTTTATTATACTGGAATTATAATATACTCTTATATCATTATGATTCCATTCCAGAAAATATGAAATAGAAATGGAAGTAGCGTTCATGCGTACGTATGGCTTACCGTCACCATGAACGGTACATTTCATTTCTTATCTCAAAATATTATGTACTATTATAAGTACATATATAATGGATATATATGATGTATGATACATCTAAATGATTAATATAATTCTGGAATTAAAATATACATACCTCTCATATAGTTTTAATTCCATTAATACGACAAAGAAATGAAAGTAGCGTTCATGCGTACGTACGGCTTACCGTCTCCATGAACGGTGCATTTCATTTCTTTCCACTAAATGATTATGTGATATTATAAATACATGTATATTCTGGATATATATGATATATATGATATCCAAATCAGGAATTTCATTCTGGATATAAAGAACCTTTGACCACACGATCAACATGTAATTGTAAGAAGTCCACTTTCGACTTAAGAACCAAATATCGACAAAACAATCATTATTAACTTAATGATTACATAATGTTTATAACATGGAAATAAGTGATATAAAAGGAATAATAAGCTTGAAAAAGGTTCTTAATCAAGTATAAATTAACACAAGTTTATTATTCAGGAGATTAAAGAACGATCGAGTCAAGTCGGACCCGAGGTAAGGGATCCTACTCCACTCTTTCTTTTTAAGTACACTCTTTTATGTCATTCCTTTTAAAGCTCATCTTTCTTGTTATTGGGATGTTATTTTATATTAATCTTACTTTAATTTTTATGTTCATGTGATTAGAGACCCTATTCTCTCTCATCAATCCATTTTGGATGTTTTGAGTGGCACCGTTAGGCTGCCAAATTTTCGTAAGAGATCCAACCTCTCTCTTTCTTTTTAAGTACTCTCTTTTATGTCACTTCTTTTAAGCTCCTATTTGTTATGTTGGGGGATGTTATTTTATATTCCTCTTCCTATAAAGTTTAAGTTAATATGATCAGATACCCTATTTGATCTCATCAATCCATTTTTGTAAGTTTTATGTGGCGCCGTTAGGCTGCCGAGTTTTTGTAAGGGATTTTTCATCTCAATTTTATTCCCGTGAGATTTATGCTACATTTGCCACAATTTCCTTTGAGTGGTGTATGTACTACCAATTATTTTACTCATTGTGTAATATACATTCTTTTATGAGTATTTACATCAATGTTGCATTGTCCTTCTTTCACGAGGTGTATGTTTCGAAAGATACCCATGTCGGTAAGGGAACCTTTCACCCTCATCTTTTTAAAAGGCTTCTTTTGTTGGGTCTTTTAATTTACATATTGTTATGTTGGGATATGTTCTCATATATCCTTATTGATGTAAATTTTATTTCCAAGTGATGAGATACCCTTTTTTTATCTCTCATCAACTCATTTTGATGTGACGTCGTTAGGCTCTCAAGGGAACTTCTTAACCCAATTTCGATTTCTTTGGGTTCAACATGTAGTTATTGAATATGTCATCCTTTGAATATGTGTGAATGACCTATTATTGTTTTACACTTAATATCCAATTATATTGGGTGTATTTATATTTGTCACACATAATTTTGAGATTTATTTATCCTTAATTCAGGGATACCTTCTTTATAAGGGATTTCATCACATTTTACATCTCTATTGAGACTTCATTGTTGTTATGCACCAATTCACTCATATATGGTGTATATACTGTCCTTTGTAATATTATATCATGAATCCATTTATTCTCATGATATTATAAAGTTCTGATTAAATGTTATTCCTCAATTATTGTATTCAAGTGTCTCTAATTTTGGTAAAACCCCTTTAACCAAAATATCACTTTAAATGTTTTAATTTTTGTTCTTATTAATATCCAGGTTTTCAAAATGGTTTTAAGGATTTATTTATATGGATATTAATGGTTTAAAATGTTAAAATCTTTAAGGTGGTATGGGACACTTTGATTCAAAAATCTCTTTATTAAATGTTTTAAATGGTTTTGAAAATGGTTTTTTAATGGATTCATTATTTCAATATCCTAAAATGTTATTGTGATTGAAATGTGGAAATGTTATGTTTCTTTTATTCATGTTTTATGTGATACGATTATGTTATGGTTCTTGGGCATTGTTATGAAGAACGGGTGTTTCCGTGATAAACTAAGGGCGGGTGAGCCCGATATAGCTCTCCAATGCATTGGGTAACGCGAAGGAGCGAAACGTTAAGGTTTCTCCGAAGAGATTTAGGGAATATACCGTGATGGGTATTCCAAACGTAACCAAGAGGGTTACTCCCTACGTAAGGATGTTATGAATGCCTCAAGTTACCTTTATGTCATATGATTTCTTTGATTTTATGAGGTATGTTAAAGTGCTTATGTTTTATGGGTAAAGTATGATTTCATTCTTATGTATACATGTACTCATGTTTCCTTTCCATATTTTTATATCCCTTACTGAGCTTTTTATGCTCATCCCAAGTTTTTTTGAAATGTTTTTCACAGGTCAAGGGAAGGTTACATGATGTGATGATAGTGTCAAGGATGTGTCAAGAAATAATCCATGTTATATTTTAAATATGTTTTCGTTGATGGGAAGAATGAATACTGTCCTTTATGTAACCACTTTGTTTAAATGTGGAATGTAATGCAAGTTTCATGATCTAATTCTCTAAAACTCTAAACCTGAAAAGATCCTCAATGTGTAATCTTGTAATAACTCAAGATTAAGTAAGGTTTAAGGCTGGGGCCTTATAGCTAAGGTGGCTCTTGAGCTACTACATCTGAATCTTTCTTAAAAGCTCTCCTGATTTTGTGTACTTTAGTCTAGAAATTATCCGGATGAATCATCCTACATCCAATCAACTCACCTAGATCAGATGACCGTTGGATTATTTCTAACACCTTTGTCACCTGATGATGTGCGCGATCTAAACGAGAAGCCTATATGATATTCTCATTTTCTTGATGCAAGAGTAATTCGACAACTTGTTCTTTATATGTCTGACTTTGGGAAGAACTAGTTAAGGCCTGTTCTTGAGCAAGCCTTTTATTACACACAAAACAAGTTAGATATGGCCAGCCATGGGAAATAACATTGCATGAGACCACTTTTTGTGGGCTTTGTTGACTTGAGAGCGCAGTGAAATGCAATGCTCCATGAACACCCCATGCCCTGATATGAATATGAGATGGGGCACTGGTAATTAACTGGCGCAATCTTTCTAATGTGCCAAGGCATGAATGCTGAAGGGATCTCTACTGCTTTTCGACCTTTGGATGTCAGAAAACTAAGAGAGATGCCAAGTCAATTTGGCGTTGCAACCCTTATATTATCTTGACATGGTTTTGATATTCATCATAAGAAAATATTTTCTCTTTTAAGTGACAAAGAGTTTTCCATATGTTGAGACGAATATCGTGAATACAATGTTCTGCCAACATTTCGAGAATATCATACTGAGAGTCAGCCAAAAGCCAAAACATGACTGGTATTTCACCTTTTTCCAGTTGTTTTCTCATATTCAGCACTTCCTCTTTGTCATTTGATGAAGATTCTTCTACCTGATTGAACCAAAGATGGTGATTTTTTGTTACTTCATCAGATTCAACAAGATTGGTAGAGAATTCATTTGTCAAATTATAATATGAATGACCCATAGGTGGTTTGGAGAATTACCTACACTACGGGCTATCTTTTGATTGAGAAAGTATTTCACCTTCTAGTGGCAAGGCATCAGACATGACTGGCTTCACATTTTCAAGTGCCTCAAGATAAGAGGGATTTATCATTAATGCATTTTACATTGAATAATTTTATAGGAAATGAAAAATACTACTATGTAGAGGACTTTTGCAGCTAAATTCATCATCATAGGGAGGACCACCATGGAGGGTTACAAAAAAAGATGAAACCTTTTACTCCATGGTCTTCTGTCTATGCAGAGGGTTATCATGGCTCTCATATGAAGATGATACTTTGAGATTGACCGAATTTTTATGAAGCAAGCCTCCATGAGGAAGTGTCTGATGAAGACCTTGAGAATTATTGTTGTTACTTCCACAATCTGTAAATGAGAGATTAGAATCTTGAGATGCAATAGACAATTGTCTGAGGGCTTCAAGAACTCCAACATTGAGCGAGGCCTTATTGCAGATTGGCTCTTGATTTTTCAACTGTGCTGGATGGGTCTTTTTCTTGGATGCCTTCTTACTCACTTGGGAAACCACTTTTTGACAAAAGTGGTTATTATGTGCAGTTGTATGTGCCTGCTCAGGATAAATGGTCAGGTTAGGCTGATTATATCCATTCAAATCAGGTGTATGTGCCTGACATGATTGTCCGTATGAAATGGAGGAGTATGACCCATGACCGACCTTGTCTAGAACAGAGGTGTGTATCTTCTCTGGAGTGGAATGTTAATGAGTTTCTCCACTGATAGTGATAGATTTTTGTTTCTTTTTCTGTGATGTCACTGATGTTTTTATAATATTCTAACAGGAATCCAGAATATGGGAAAAGATTTTATTCTTCTCTTTCACCATTTTCAGAATGTGCTTGGTGACTTCAGCTACCGAAACATGAATATATGGCCATCCAAGGTTTTGAGTAGGTGTGTGTTCCTGCTCCTGTCCTCCTTTTCTTGTCAGTAGATTTTGACAATTCTCATGTGTGGGGGAAGAACGTTGTGTCTGCCTCTTGTTTTTCATTGGGGATTTCCAATTGACATCTCCGGGTGCTACCAAACGAGACTGTTGGTTAGCTTGATGAATTGCAGGTGTATGTTCCTTCTGATTGTTCTCCACCAAATATGATTGATGAACTTCCTTCAATACTAGCAGATGAAACTGTTGATAGAATGGATGAGTATAAGCAGGTGTATTTGCAAGTTTACAGGTGGTCTCCACATTTGGTTGGAGAAATTCTTTGGATACAGTCAGATGAGCCTGCTGACTTGCTGATGATTTATAAATAGGTGTATGTGCCTACCTATAGTACTCCACCATAATTTCTTGGCGGGATTGGTGTGTTACTGCCAGACGAGTCTGTTGGGCAGTAAAATCAAGATGGACTGGTGTATATGCTCTCTCATTGTTTGCCATGAAGTTAGATTTATGGACTTCTCCAGAGGGGGAAGAGGTTGGAACCTGCTCCATGTTGGCTTAATTTCACCTTTGATGGATCATCTTGCATGCTCGGGTCTGAGGGACCTGATCCGAACATCTATATGTGACATACTCATCATTTTGAGGGTGCACTAACGCACGAGTCTGGTGGCGATTGTTGGTGGGAGTCCTTAGGAAGGGCTCCTATCTTCTTGAACCGAGGCCTTGAGTGAGCTCTTCATTCACCTCCGTAAAATATGGGAGGGACTGGTTGTTGCGTTCTGGGGATAACGACCCGAAATGGTTGGAGACGATGGTTGGAACCACCTGCTTCCTGACCACAGGTCGTAGCTGTCTGGAAAACCAGGGTGAGTTGTTAACTTGGTGAGCTTTTCGAGCGGCCTCGAAAGTCGGGATGGTACCATGTTGATGGTATTACCTCACCAATGAATTTGAGACCCAGTGTTGAAAATGTTGTGTAGGTGATATCATCCTCACAACAGACGAGGATCTAGCAGGAGTAGCAGCCGAGGCATTTACAGGTGTGAACTTTAAAGAAGCCATTCTGTGTTGCAGAGATATCTTAGAAAAGAGTGCATGTTTGATATTGCTGACATAATCAAGATAGGTTTGGACAGTCTATATCTTTTAGATGAACAATATGTGTTTTATTTCTTTGTTGGCCCTCATATTTAGTTTAATAGGGGCCTAACAAATAAGCAAAACATCATTTAACTTGGTTAAGGATTCATATCGGGTTCACCATTTTTTTGTTTCTTCTAGAAATGGGGATGACCTTGTTTGTTTAAGGTTCAAACATTCCAATTGGTTTCTAACAGGTTTATTCAAAGAATCAGAAACACCCAATGATCCTATATCCATTTCGACCTACTTTCCAATGGTAGGTGCTCATTATTTGTGGGATAATGAGGCTTAAGAATTTGCATTGGTTGAGAGGATGGGAGGTCATGCTTATCACACCTTTTTGGGGGGAATTATTGCCTACTCCGGGACCCTCTTATAGATTTAATTTATGTTCACGAATCCTTATTAATGCACCAATCATGAAAATGAGTTTTCCTTTAGATTTGGGAATTGATGATTGATATGTATGGGATTTAGAGAATCTTTTATCTGTATTTGAGGTTATTCATCAATGAAGAATTATCTGTATGTAATAGAGATCCTTAGTCAATGGTATACTTCAATATAATATATATAAATTTATTGGTCATTATGATGACCACACTGGTTTTAAAGCCACCCAGTGGGGCACTTGATGTTTATTGTCATTCAGAAAGACATGGATTATTTCAGAGTTGAGATTATAACCGCAGATGGGTTACCTATGTATCCTTGTTAAAAAGGAATCAGAACCCACGTAGTTCGATAAGAAGGATATAGTTTAACGTCATATATGACAGAAAATAATTAATGAAAGATGGGCTTGAACCCTATAAATGCTTCCTACATACTCTACTTTTAAGGAAGAGATCAAAGTACATATAGTTCGGGTAAAGAAATATGTGGTTTATGCATCGTTAATGGCCCAAAAAGAGATGTCATGATTACTTTCACAATCTAAGCTCACGTGAGTCTTTCTTGGTGTGAGAAACTAGAGGTATCAATAAACATGACGATGGATCCTTGAAAGATGCAGTCATGAGAAATGATGCAGGTCTTACGTATGTATGACTGCCCAGGTAAATGAAGACCAAGACTTACTTCAGGAAAGAATCCCATGAGTAGGGCCAATCAAGGTATTTGTCTTTTACGGAGATTTGGAGTTTTTAACTTGGGGATTACTCTTGAGAAGGAAGCCTAAATTAAAATGGACTTATTATTGGGGTTTATTCCTGAGAAGGAGGCCCAAATAAAAATAAATTTTTATTTGGGATAACTCCTGAGGAGGATGCCCAATGTTTAAGGAAACTATGACCAGGGATTACTTATGAAAAGGAGGCCTAGGTTATGGGAACTTGAGACTGGGGATTACTCCTCAGAAGGAGGCCCAAACCAAAATATCTTCTTATCTTTAAAGGATGAGGTTATAGGAAACCTCTAACCGTGGTGAAATAATGCTTGTAAGTCATGAGTTTTTCGGAGAGGTTCTCATAGAATTCATTTCATATAAGGAATCCAACAATGGAACCATTTCATAAATGGATTTGAACAGGGATTTGAGGAGGGATTTGAAGGATATGTCTTGAAGAGGAGAAGTTTATTTGAAGAAAAAGTGTGACTAGGAAGGAGGAGCGCAAGTATCATTTTGACGCGCAAGTCCTGGTCGCGTAAGTAGACTTGCACAACATGAGTCACCTTGGGCGAAGAAGAATCTATAGGGTAATACTTGGGTGAATTTGAACTCAAGCCCTTAGTATCATCCCAAGAGCCATCCAAAAGGGTGGCACGCAAGTTACCTTGAGAGGGCAAGGCAGCGCGCAAGTGTCTTTATTTCCCTTAAGGGATCGACACTTAGGCACACAAGTGTTGATGAGTTCTAACACTTAGGCTTTATTCTTCCTCTTTAGAGCTTGCATTCTAGGTAAAGAATTGTCTTAGAAGTGTTTGGAAGACGTCAGAAAAAGACTTGGGCAACCAGTGCATGAATCTGTGTTTTGGAAAATTCATCCTCTAAAACGAGGGCCCACTGGGGGTATTTATAGGCCTCCTGAGATTATGGAAAAATTTCAATTTGGGCGTGCAAGTTACCTGCAAGCCTCACATCTGGTGTGCAAGTAACATGTGTGCCTAAGGATGGCGTGCAAGTGACTTTCACCCCTTATTTCCTTTGCAACATTTGGTGTTTCTTCCCACTATCTTTTTATTTTTGTTTTTATTTGATTGAGGTGCTCCCCTTTGTCATTCCTTGGACTCTGTGACGGAACAGAGCATCAACAGACACCCTAACAGAATAGTGGATAATACTAATACCCTAACCATCCTAATCCACATCAATGACTAGCCTAGCATAGACCCTTCCTTGGACAAGGACACAATCCATATATTAGTGAATTTAATTAGATAATTTCCATTTTTACCATATTCAAAACATAATACAATTTCTTACACCTTTAAATGAACACCATTTACCTTAAAAACACTTAATTCTTAAGGAAATTAAAATCATTATGACATACTTTCCCACACATAATGAATTTTTTCATTCCTTTGAAAAAATTTCATGCGTTATTTTTCCAATATTCCATGAATTTATGAATTTATATCATAGTCCATTAATTATATTTATCACATTAACATTATGTAATATCTATTTACTTATTATTTGGTTCGTTCTTTAACTCACCTATATTATGGTGGTAAATCATATATATAGAAATCTATTTAGCGGAAATCAAATGATTTTTACCCCATATCCCATTTCATTTTTTTTATCATAATAATTATTGCATTTCCCATTACATTTTGTGTTAAAATGTCTATGTATGTTTGTAACAATTGACAAAAATTAAAAACCAGTTTTTAAGAATAAAGATATATAAATATTGAGAAATCATATAATAATGAAGAATCATTCATTTAATATCTAAATTATAAATACTTTTTTAATATATGGAACATTTGGATTAACCTTATTCATATATGAGAATTATATATTCAAATAACTCATAATGGTTTACATGTAAAATTTCAATTAAATAAATAATAACCTCCAAGACTGTATGTCATGGTGTGAAGTATTAAGATAACTTATTATCCATTGGTATCGATTGAGTCAACACTGAACATACCCCATTTAAAGTTATTACCCCTAGGTTTAGGTATATCATTGTTGCATCCACATTCTCATATCCAAACATGGATGTAAATAAAAAGAATACAAAAAAAATAACTAATTTACAAAAAACATCTGTATATTTCTTAAACATATACCTATTTCGGGGTTATCAATAATGTTTATAAATTTGAATTTAAAAAATTAAATAAACCAATAATCGATACCAACTAAGGGGATCTGATCATTCCATGCATAAATATGACAAACTATTATATGAATATTCAATATATATCATAATTATATAGACCCATAAACTTAATGGGTTGGTTCCTTGGTTGGATGGATATATAATCATCTAATTTCATAAAAGACCTTCAACATAACCCATAAATTTCATCTATCATAGTACCCATCATAGGAATTCCCTACATAAAAACATTCTTATTAAATGGGAAAAAGGAAACATTATAAAGTGTGATATAAGATAACCTATATGGGTAAAAAATGGAAATATCAATAAATGGTAACAATTTAGAGTAAGATTCAGATATTGAAATTAAAACATTATCATAAAATACTAAACTCATAACCAAACATTAATTTGATGTCTATCGGCCAGACATTGGGAAATTCAAGGTCAAAGAAACCCAAAATTACAAAATATTATTTTCCTACCAATTAAAAGAAATAAGAATCATGTCCACATGATGATATAACATTGGTGTCATGCATGTTATATTTTCTTCATCAAGGGCCACAATCATATAATTCATTAGGACGTCACACAAAATGGTAACACACATTCTGTTGACTATATGTTGATCAAATGAAACACCTATGTTGATTCCATTTTTTCATTTGCATCCCCTCAAAAACGTATTTATAATAATTTTTTATGTATGTAGAAAAAAAATTTAACAATCAAGGCAACCATATGATAATGAATACAAATGGATAGATTATTATATAATGCATCATATGTTGTTTTTCATTTGAGGGTCTTATATTGTTGTTTTGATGATTTAATTGATAATTCAATTCTCATAAGACATGGAAAATTTAAAATCAAAAAACATTTATATTCCAACATTTGTCAGACAATGACTCAGAAAACAACACACATCAAATACATTAATATTCATGAAATAAAATAAAAAAAATATGGGATTCTTATTTTATGGGAGTTACACTATTTTTCATGTGATGGGATAATGTGGTTCATGTTATCTGTTTATTTACAATGGATAGGAACTATGATGCTTAAAATTTGTCACTTGAAGGCTTTTGGGAATGTATATACTGATTACAGGACACCATGGTGATACAATATTGATAGGTATTCAATACTTCAAGTTATAAAAGATGAAAATAACCTGATTCTTATGTGATCAAGGTTTCTATTTTTTTAATGTGAATAGATTATGTGATTCAGATGATAAATTCATTGATCACATTAATTTCATTGTAAAGGTCATATTTTTCAGATGAAGGAATTTGTACATGTCATCATTAATATTTTTTTCCATAGTGTAAAAATTATTGAGTATGAGAATGAATTTTTTCATCACAGATTAATTGCGTGATAGATTTTTGAGATGACCACCTTATCTCGTGAACTCTCATTGGTATATCGGTCCTCCCATGTGGAGACCCTCCTCCATACCCTAGGTTTAATGAAGTTCATAAATATAGATTAATATTGAGTTCACTAATTATCATATGATTGATACGTAAAATCATTGATGACATATAGCTTGATCATGAGAAGTACATGATATATCACTAAATTATGTGAATGAATCCTCTTCCAGATTATAAAAGGATACGAGACCTAATCACTGGGAGAACTGGAATAGTTAGGAGGTGTTGATTCTTTTTACACCCATCCCAAAAAATATTAAATAGTAGATAAAGTTCCTAGAGAAATATTAAAGGTAGAACACACATATACTAAAGGGAGAGACACATAGACATGAGTGATATTTATAGATTGAATAGTTTACATGATCATGATATCATTTTGTGAAGAAGAATTTGTTATGTAACACAAAAAATTTAAATAGTTTATGTAATGAATTAATCATGAGACTACATCTTAATTATGAGACAACCCCTAGAAATATAATCCATGGTAATGTGATGCCTTTTTTAATATAAACACCTGAATGGTTCATTGGTAATCCCAAGATAAATGAGTCAAATTATTGAGTCATTAGGATAAGATTTTATAATGTTCCATAGGTAGAGGGATTATGTGTTTTGAATGATCAGTTCATTAATTACACAAGGATTCTCATATATGTCAGCTTTGACAGTAATACTCATTTGGAAGTGTCATCATGATCATGTGAAAGACAATGGAAATTTCATCTTCATAATACGCGAGACACCAAACATGCCAATATTGATCATGAGACAAAACATAAACATGACATATATGATCATGTGATGAATCTCAAACAATTCATCCTTTTATTGAGGATAATCCATGAAATACATAATTTATATTCATATGATCCTAGGTACATACACTATACTTTTGATGTGAACCCAAGGGCATGTACTACATGGGTTATTTGAACATGTACTCATGGATTCTTCTTGTAAATTTTACTCATGTAAATGAACACCTATTTTCATATGAACATGGGTATATGAACTACTCATGTCATGTGAACCCTTGAAATTTCACTCCTTTTATTATGTAAACCAATGGAAATGAACTCCTTTTGCAATATGAGCTTATCGACATGCAATTCTCTAATCATTTTGACTAATGGACATGCTCTCTTCTTACCAAGTAAACCATTGAACATGAACTCATTTATGATAGATTTTATATTGGACATGTTCACAAGATAGATCTCAATAATACCTTAGGACCAGGTAGTCACATGTATCTTCATTAGTCTTGCAATACCCTCATGTAGACATTTACCTCCCAGATTGATCACTCAACTGTCTTCACAAATGACAAACTTTTTATTAAGACACCCTTTGATATTTTAGCCATGATCATGCTTACTAGCCAATTTATGTCAGACTTGATCATATAAGTATTATCATACATTTTTTAATTCCTAGGAAAACAACCTTTGATTTTTTAGCCTTGATCATGAAACAACCCTCAGACATGTATACCTTGATCACTTTATGATCTTACATCACATTGTCCACATTCTAATGTTGAATACCTTGCACATGCGAGTCTATTCATCCTGTAACTCTTAAACATGTCAAATGTTTTAGGAAGAAAACATTTGTTTTTATATAATTGAATATGAAATAGATATATATCATTTAATCCTTATCATATAGAATCCCTCACACATATATGACATTTCATGCAGAATTCTTGTGGGAAAGAGAGAGTTATCTTGTGTTAGATCCTCAAAAGGGCATTTTTCCAGTATAAAAATATATTTTTTACCTTTATTAGACTTAATTTTTCATCATCATTTAGTGGATAAATGTTGAATTTTTCTGTCATAATTCTTCAAAGGATAAATAATGAATATGTTACTTGGGAACCCACATTGGTGTAAGCCCGTCCATGTTACAAAATCTTTAGCATAGATAGAAAAAATTATCCTATGATTTTATCATCACTCCTCATTTATCATTATAAGTGAATTGGGTTCATACATAGGTACACCCATTAGTGTTTTACCTAAACATTCCACCAAGAAAATGAAATCCCTTTGTGGGATATTAACATATGAACATTAGTGTGTTTAATTCTTATCTAAACAAGATACATATGAGGCATTTCTAAGACTCAAGAAATGTGTAGTTCCCTAACCTAGGAGCCACTGAAATGGTTTCCCAATTAGGTTGGACAGTAGCCTCATGTGTCCCTCCCCAAATTCTAGCAGCTTATGACTAGTGGAAAGGTTCTATTGAAGGTACTCTAGGGATACTATACCCTCATTACTAGAGAAAGATATCAATAGAAGTATATTATCCAATAGTAAATTGGAAAATACAATAAAGCACAATAAAATCATATAATTAAATTATAAGAATAATCAATGGATATATATATGAGGATCCTGAGATCCATATCATCAATATTCTCCTAATATCCCATGTAAAAGAGACCAATAAAAACATTATCGATAAGCATGAACACATAGTCATGGGGTCTATGTGGTTAAATAATTTAAATAGAGAAATGAAAATGGTGTGAGATATTGTTAGTAGGCAATCACTAATGTTCTTTAAAGATATAATGTCTAGGAAAATAAAATCTGAATTGTGATGGTTTAATTTATATAGTAGAAAATAAATATTTTGATCATAGGTTCTTCATGGAAATTTAATTGACCATACCTTCTAGATCAGAAAACAAAATATATTTGTACACCTTCTAACATGAATTTATATTCATATATAGAAAATTTTCTGCACATATATACACAAACCAGTGTGGAAACATTTCTCATCATTTATGTATCCATGTAAGGATAGTGTGACAAGATTCATCATTTATATTAAGGAAGAAACTCCTATAAGAATCATGTATAAAAATGGACCACAAGATATAAGGATAATTATAATTAGGGAACCAATGTGTAACTATGGAATCCAAAACCACATTAAGAGGTGAAATATCATATTAGTAAAAAATTAACCATGAACATAGGTGTATGAGTGTAATACACATGAAAATTAATTTTCATTACACTATAGAATGTTCTAACCAAGTTTGAGGAGTTATATACCAAGTAATATTGGGCTATGCATGATTTCCTACCACAAGGGGTAAACCTTGGCATCACATGTATGAAGTGATCATAGCAAATAAGAAGAGGATATCCATGGAATTATAATATATATAGTTAATATAAGTAGTTAATCATCAGGGAAATGCCGAGGCATAAAAATATAAGGCATTTACCATGTTCAATGGTGGGTTTATCCCTTGGATTTCAGGTTAAGGAATTAAGGTGTCATCATCTGAGTACTCACGCAATTCCCTTGGTAATCTAGGGATTTATCATGTCTAACCAATCATTGAAATAAAAAAATGTCCAAAGTAGTGGTAATAATTAATTAAATAAATCAAATAAGTCCCATGTTAAAAATTCTCAAAAATATAATTATTGGATTATATTTATTACAGTTATCATTTGATTTATAAATTACAATGTAGTGAAGTAACAATATTAAAAAATTTAAAAATTTAGTATTTCACCAAACCACCAACAAGTACGTTGAGGTTCAAGTAATGGGACCTTAATCAATAAATAGATCAATTACCCCATGTTTTAATTCACAATTATATCAAATATCGATGACATGGTCTCACCATTCACTTTTTATCTAATTCAAATTAATATATTCTCACCATAATCCAAACTAAAACCTCTTAGGAGGTCATTTGATTAGAAGGTAAAAAATTAGGTGGATTATTATTCTTTTCCATATCTCAAGAAAATCCATTAAGTGTTCCCATTCAAATTTTATAATACAATTATCCTCCAATTTGGTTTTATTATAAAATAAATTTTTTAATTTATAAGTATTCTAAAGGACACACCCACTAGGGGTGGTATAAGTTGAGGTGAACTACATTGAACAATAAAATTTAATGGTCAAAAACCGTAAAATTGATGGTATTAAGATCCACATAATGAATTTACAATTTATGAGGGTTCACCATGATAATAATACACATGACACAATGGAGTAATTTATAAATCAACTAGAAATTAATATAAAAATTTATAATGCTCACCTTATGGTAAGTTTGACCCATTATTACTATATCGAGCATTTATTCTTTCATGTTCGTGAGAAATTGAAGACATAGAAAAATACTCTGAAAATAGCGTGAATTAACTCACACAAAGATATCACCAATGATGATGAGGTATGTAAATAAATTAATAAATTGTAATCATAGACTCGCAGATACATGTCAATATTTGTGAAGGAATCATGAATTGAAAGAAGAATAGTGATGTAAGCACCATTCAAAGAGAAGGATATGAGGACCTCCAATGTGATGGGAACTAAATGTGCATGGGAGGAATAAAAGAGGAGAATATAAAAAAAAAGTGGTAGGGTAATTTAATAAATTCACACATTTAAGGGGTGAATGGTTTGGCTATACGGTTGGAAAAACCATTCACCTACCATGTTCCAGAATTGTCTAAGGTGCCACCCACTTCACAAGACATGGAACAGGGTTTGTATAACAATTCACAACCAATATGGTTAGGTTATGACAACATTATGAAATTATTTCCATTCCACGTGGACTTGTGTTCTTAATTAGACAAATATAATGACACCCTCTATGTACATTTAAATGGGTACATGATTCCTCTTGGTGGGCCACATTGTTTCAACAAACCTTAGACCCTGCCAACATGTCTTAGAATGTGTGTTTTTAGAAACCAACACTCCCAAATTTCAATGAAAAACAAGATAAACCTATCGGTCCTTAAACCTTGTATATAAATAATTAAATTTTAAAAGGACCATATTTAGTTTAAGATGATCAATTTTAAAATTGATCTTTCCCCCATATGTATAATTCATATTCCTTTTGAAATTACCCACAGTGCACAATGTGAGACACAAAAAGTTTCCCACATTAGAATTTATCCTTGTCGAGAGTCATTGAGGGACAATTTATAATTACTGAATATTTTTTGGATTTGTAAAATATTCAAAATGGTCATAATATACTTTAAAAATTCAACATGGGTTCATGCATATGTTTTAAAACATGGTACATAAGCAGTTAAAACTTGAGCCATTGGTCATATTTTGAAATTGAAAACTATTAGATATTTATTATCTAAGCATGTATATACATAGATGCATTCACCTAATCATATCTTGTATCAAACATCCCATGTAAATTAACACATAGTTTATTTAATTGAATAGATAAATCAATGAAAATGTATCTCCACCATTGGGTTTGTCTATTTAAGCCTTCTCATTTTTTTCTAAATCCACTAACAACAATAATAATATATTAATGAGGTTATTGAATTACAATGGACTTAAATTATCTTGTTTGGGCTATATTTCATGAACAACCTTGTCCAAAATTTCACTACAAAGCCTCTTTCTAAAGACATGCCCAATGCAGTTCATCATTGACCACCGTCGATGTGACAATACAAAAACTATTCAATAAACATCTTATTGACTATTTTTGAAAACACTGGGTCAATATAGCATATTTATTTCAAAGAAAATATATTTTTTCCTTTTCAAAAGATGCACCCTGTGATTTATCCATCAATAATTTGTGATGCCTGTAATCATTTTCATGTGACAACTGCAACCAAATTTTTTTTATGTTATTATGCCTCAATGAGAACATGGTTGTAAACTTGATAATAATGACATGTATTTTAACCATTAAACCCACTCTTTTGATCCATATCAATTTAACCTTGGAATCATCAATTGGAGTCAATGGATATCATCTACGTTATTTTTTACTCTATGTTTACAAGTGATATGTTAGTACATAGCCTAAACATTGACACATCAAAACACTGATTGAGACAAATGGAAGCCCTTTTAAAGAGTTTTCTAGTTTTTGTGAGTCCATCCATGGAATTCATACTTGGGAAACAATTTATCACTCTAGTATAATGATGCCTATAAAAATAATCATGTTATTGGAGTGCATATTCGAAAGATTATATTTATAAAGGTAATAACGTTTATAATTTAATTCATTATCTTGCAATATAACAGATGCTCTATCAGTGTATCATTGATGATATCATGATAGGGGGACTTATTTTTCCAAATGAAATATTAAAATAAGATAACATCACATTATCCAAATAAATATGGTACACTCTTCATATTCAAGTCAATATTTCAACATTCTTTCAAACTTACAATAACCAAATACACATAAAAAAATAATAGTTGAACCAATATTTCTTGAATCATTTAACAAATGCTCATTTTCATCTATAGAAATTTCATTATTAACACAATTGATTTAATTTACCAAACAAAGAATCATGTGATCAATAAAACATAACCCATGAAATCCAATCAACTAAAGGTGTGTTATAATATTTCTTACACAAAACTCTATTTCCCCATCATGATTCCATTCAAGAACCAACATACATCAGATGTGTCACCATTCCAACTTACTATCCCCATGAGAATTTATACGTAGAACCTAAAATGTCCCCTCTTGGTTGTGACCCTTCTATATTAATGTACACAAATTTACATGATCGATTCAATGATCCCTACCTTATGAGATTCCTTATAATTGGATTTATAGAAAATGGAAACACATCCCACGACACTGGCTCCATCCACTAAAAAACATGAGTTTTGGATGTATCAAAAATTAATTAAGAATGAACCAAAATTAATGGAATGAAAATCTATTTTCATAAGGTGTGCTAAGTCAGATTTACTTTATATTTATATGTCGAACTCCTACCAAGTTATTTCAATGTTTTAAATATAATTAAACATTGAATCCTTAAAAAACTGATCACCATATCAAAAACACTTAAATATTTTTTAGTATTATGCCAATAATTTGGATGTGTAAAATTTATTTTATCTCCCAGGACACTCTACCTTAGAGAATACTAGTTATTAATTAATAATAGCTTATTTATTTAAATATCCTCACAAAACTCATACATTTTGTTGTATAGTTTTATCACATGAATGGGTATATTATCCATCAATCCATACTACATTTAATTTTTTTCCAAAAAATTGAACGTTAATTGATACTATGAATATTCTTATGGTTCATATTCATCCCAATATTTTATGATCCATAATTAACATTCAGTTCTAAGAATTTTCATTCCGTAAGATGGTTATTCAAACTAATGAATTCTTGAGTCATCAATGAAAAATGTTAGAGAAGGGTAACATACCATGACCTAGGAATTTATAACCAACTGTAAAAAATTACTACTTGATACCCATGATAGTAAAAATGGTAAAATATTCCCATTAACACCTATCCATTTGTAGTGTTTATTTAGAAATCATGATTCATACTAAGGGAAAACGACACCAGAACAACCCCTCACTAGAGAATCTCTCCATAATAAATTATCAAGGTTCTTCATTTCCTCAAGGATCTTCGTGCCCCAGGATAGATCATTACCCTAATAGAAAGTCTCAAAACCCATGAATATTAATATAAGCCTATGGGAGACACTAACATTCCTATAAAATAGGTGGTTGGGATTATTCAATAATCATGGGTTTACCAAGTTATATGTTTGATACTTTCAATTAGGGTAATGATCTATCCTGGGGCACAAAGATCCTTGAGGAAATGAAGAACCTTGATAATTTATTATGGAGAGATTCTCTAGTGATGGGTTGTTCTGGTGTCGTTTTCCCTTAGTATGAATCATGATTTCTAAATAAACACTACAAATGGATAGGTGTTCATGGGAATATTTTACCATTTTTACGATCATGGGTATCAAGTAGTAATTTTTAACAGTTGGTTATAAATTTCTAGGTCATGGTATGTAACCCTTCTCTATCATTTTTCATTGATGACTCAAGAATTCATTAGTTTGAATAACCATCTTAAGGAATGAAAATTCTTAGAACTGATTGTTAATTATGGATCATAAAATATTGGGATGAATATGAACCATAAGAATATTCATAGTATCAAATAACGTTCAATTTTTTGGAAAAAAATCTAAATGTAGTATGGATTGATGGATAAGATACCAATTCATGTGATAAAACTATATAACAAAATGTATGAGTTTTGTGAGGATATTTAAATAAATATGCTATTATTATTTAATAACTAGTATTCTCTAAGGTAGAGTGTCCTGGGAGATAAAATAAATTTTACTCATCCAAATTATTGGCATAATACTAAAAAATATTTAAGTGTTTTTGATATGGTGATCAGTTTTTTAAGTATTCAATGTTTAATTATATTTAAAACATTGAAATAACTTGGTAGGAGTTCGACATATAATTATAATGTAAATCTGACTTAGCACACCTTATGAAAATAGATTTTCATTCCTTTAATTTTGGTTCATTCTTAATTAATTTTTGATACATCCAAAACTCGTGTTTTTAAGTGGATGGAGCCAGTGTCGTGGGATGTGTTTCCATTTTCTATAAATCCAATTATAAGGAATCTCATAAGGTAGGGATCATTGAATCGATCATGTAAATTTGTGTACATTAATATAGAAGGGTCACAACCAAGAGGGGAAATTTTAGGTTCTACTTATAAATTCTCATGGGGCTAGTAAGTTGGAATGGTGACACATCTGATGTATGTTGGTTCTTGAATGGCATCATGATGGGGAAATAGAGTTTTGTGTAAGAAATATTATAACACACCTTTAGTTGATTGGATTTCATGGGTTATGTTTTATTGATCACATGATTCTTTGTTTGGTAAATTAAATCTATTGTGTTAATAATGAAATTTCTATAGATGAAAATGAGCATTTGTTAAATGATTCAAGAAATATTGGTTCAAATATTATTTTTTTATGTGTATTTGGTTATTGTAAGTTTGAAAAAATGATGAAATATTGACTTGAATATGAAGAGTGTACCATATTTATTTGGATAATGTGATGTTATCTTATTTTAATATTTCATTTGGCAAAATAATTCCCCCTATCATGATATCATCAATGATACACTGATGGAGCATCTGTTATATTGTAAGATAATGAATTAAATTATAAATGTTATTACCTTTATAAATATAATCTTTTGAAGATGCACTCCAATAACATGATTATTTTTATAGGCATCATTATACTAGAGTGATAAATTGTTTCCCAAGTATGAATTCCATGGATGGACTCACAAAAACTAGAAAACTCATTAAAAGGGCTTCCATTTGTCTCAATCAGTGTTTTGATGTGTCAATGTTTAGGCTATGTACTAACATATCACTTGTAAACATAGAGTAAAAAATAACTTAGATGATATCCATTGACTCTAATTGATGATTCCAAGGTTAAATTGATCTAGATCAAAAGAGTGGGTTTAATGGTTAAAATACATGTTATCATTATCAAGTTTACAACCATGTTCTCGTTGAGGCATAATAACATAAAAAAATTTGGTTGCAGTCGTCACATGAAAATGATTACAGGCATCACGAATTATTGATGGATAAATCACAGGGTGCATCTTTTGAAAAGGAAACAAAATATTTTCTTTGAAATAAATATGCTATATTGGCCCAGTGTTTTCAAAAATAGTCAACAAGATGTTTATTGAATAGTTTTTGTATTGTCACATCGACGGTGGTCAATGATGAACTGCATTGGGCATGTCTTTAGGAAGAGGCTTTGTAGTGAAAATTTGGACAAGGTTTTTCATGAAATATGGCCCAAAAAAGATAATTTAAGTCCATTGTAATTAAATAACCTCATTAATATATTATTATTATTGTTAGTGGCTTTAGAAAAAATTGATAAGGCTTAAATAGACAAACCCAATGGTGGAGATACATTTTCATTGAATTATCCATTCAATTAAATAAACTATGTGTTAATTTACATGGGATGTTTGATACAAGATAGGATTAGGTGAATGCATCTATGTATATACATGCTTAGATAATAAATATCTAATAGTTTTCAATTTCAAAATATGACCAATGGCTCAAGTTTTAACTGCTTATGTACCATGTTTTAAAACATATGCTTGAACCCATGTTGAATTTTTAAAGTATATTATGACCATTTTGAATATTTTACAAATCCAAAAAATATTCAGTAATTCTTAGTTGTTCCTCAATGATTCTCGACAATGATAAATTATAATGTGGGAAAATTTTTGTGTCTCACATTGTGCACTGGGGTAATTTCAAAAGGAATATGAATTATACATATGGGGGAAAGATCAATTTTAAAATTGATCATCTTACAGTAAATATGGTCCTTTTAAAATGTAATTATTTATATACAAGGTTTATGGACCGATAGGTTTATCTTGTTTTTCATTGAAATTTGGGAGTGTTGGTTTCTAAAAACACACATTCTAAGACATGTTGGCAGGGTCTAGGGTTTGTTGAAACAATGTGGCCCACCAAGAAGAATCATGTATCCATTTAAATGTGCATAGAGGGTGTCATTATATTTGTCTAATTAGGAACACAAGTCCACGTGGAATGGAAATAATTTCATTATGTTGTCATAACCTAACCATATTGGTTGTGAATTGTTATACAAACCCTGTTCCAAGTCGTGTGAAGTGGGTGGCACCTTAGACAATTCTGGAACATGGTAGGTGAATTGTTTTTCCAACAGTATAGCCAAACCATTCACCCCTTAAATGTGTGAATTTATTAAATTACCCTACCTCTTTTTTTTATATTCTCTTCTTTTATTCCTCCCATGCACATTTAGTTCCCATCACATTGGAGGTCCTCATATCCTTCTCTTTGAATGGTGCTTACATCACTATTCTTCTTTCAATTCATGATTCCTTCACAAATATTGACATGTATTAGTGAGTGTATGATTACAATTTATTAATTTATTTGCATACCTCATCATCATTGGTGATATCTTTGTGTGAGTTAATTCACATTATTTTCAGAGTATTTTTCTATGTCTTGTATTTCTCACGAACATGAAGGAATAAATGCTCGATATAGTAATAATGGGTCAAACTTACCATAAGGTGAGCATTATAAATTTTTCCATTAATTTCTAGTTGATTTATAAATTACTCCATTGTGTCAGGTGTATTATTATCATGGTGAACCCTCATAAATTGTACATTCATTATGTGGATCTTAATACCATCAATTTTACGGTTTTTGACCATTAAATTTTATTGTTCAATGTAGTTCACCTCAACTTATACCACCCCTAGTGGGTGTGTCCTTTAGAATACTTATAAATTAAAAAATTTATTTTATAATAAAACCAAATTGGAGGATAATTGTATTATAAAATTTGAATGGGAACATTTAATGGATTTTCTTGAGATACGGAAAAGAATAATAATCCACCTAATTTTTTACCTTCTGATCAAATGACCTCCTAAGAGGTTTTAGTTTGGTTTATGGTGAGAATATATTAATTTGAATTAGATAAAAAGTGAATGGTGAGACCATGTCATCGATATTTGATATAATTGTGAATTAAAACATGGGGTAATTGATCTATTTATTGATTAAGGTCCCATTAATTGAACCTCAACGTACTTGTTGGTGGTTTGGTGAAATAATAAATTTTTTAATTTTTTAATATTGTTACTTCACTACATTGTAATTTATAAATCAAATGATAAGTGTAATAAATATAATCCAATAATTATATTTTTGAGAATTTTTAACATGGGACTTTTTTGATTTATTTAATTAATTATTACCACTAATTTGGACATTTTTTTATTTCAATGATTGGTTAGACATGATAAATCCCTAGATTACCAAGGGAATTCCATGAGTACTCAGATGATGACACCTTAATTCCTTAACCGGAATTCCAAGGGATAAACCCACCATTGAACATGGTAAATGCCTTATATTTTTATGCCTCGGCATTTCTCTGATGATTAACTACTTATATTAACTCTATATATTATAATTCCATGGATATCCTCTTCTTATTTGCTATGATCACTTCATACATGTGATGCAAAGGTTTACCCCTTGTGGTAGGAAATCATGCTTAGCCCAATATTACTTGGTATATAACTCCTCAAACTTGGTTATAACATTCTATAGTGTAATGAAAATGAATTTTCATGTGTATTAAACTCATACACCTATGTTCATGGTTAATTATTAACTAATATGATATTTCACATCTTAATGCGGTTTTGGATTCCATAGTTACACATTGGTTCCCTAATTATAATTATCCTTATATCTTGTGGTCCATTTTTATACATGATTCTTATAGGAGTTTCTTCCTTAATATAAATGATGAATCTTGTCACACTATCCTTACATGGATACATAATAGATGAGAAATGTTTCCACACTGGTTTGTGTATATATGTGCAGAAAATTTTCTATATATGAATATAAATTCATGTTAGAAGGTGTACAGATATATTTTGTTTTCTGATCAAGAAGGTATGGTCAATTAAATTTCCATGAAGAACCTAAGATCAAAATAATTATTTTCTACTATATAAATGAAACCATCACAATTCCGATTTTATTTTCCTAGACGTTATATCTTTAAAGAACATTAGTGATTGCCTACTAACAATATCTCACACCATTTTCATTTCTCCATTTAAATTATTTAACCAAATAGACCCCATGACTATGCGTTCATGCTTATCGATAATGTTTTTATTGGTCTCTTTTACATGGAATATTAGGAGAATATTGATGATATGGATCTCAGGATCCTCATATATATATCCATTAATTATTCTTATAATTTACTTATATGATTTTATTGTGCTTTATTGTATTTTCCAATTTACTATTGGATAATATACTTCTATTGATATCTTTCTCTAGTAATGAGGGTATAGTATCCCTAGAGTACCTTCAATAAAACCTTTTCACTAGTCATAAGCTACTAGAATTTGCGGAGGGACACATGAGGCTACTGTCCAACCTAATTCGGAAACCATTTCAGTGGCTCCTAGGTTAGGGAACTACACATTTCTCGAGTCTTAGAAATGCCTCATCTGTATCTTCTTTAGATAAGAATTAAACACACTAAAGTTCATATGTTAATATCCCACAAAGGGTTTTCATTTTCTTGGTGGAATTTTTAGGTAAAACACTAATGGGTGTACCTATGTATGAACCCAATTCACTTATAATGATAAATGAGGAGTGATGATAGAATCATAGGATAATTTTGGCTCTCTATGCTAAAGATTTTGTAACATGGACGGGCATACACCAATGTGGGTTCCCAAGTCACATATTCATTATTTATCCTTTGAAGAATTATGAGAGAAAAATTAAACATTTATCCACTAAATGATGATGACAAATTAAGTCTAATAAAGGTAAAACAAATATTTTTATACTGGAAAAATACCCTTTTGAGGATCTAACACAAGATAACTCTCTCTTTCCCACAAGGATTCTGCATTAAATGTCATATATGTGTGAGGGATTCTATATGATAAGGATTAAATGATATATATCTATTTCATATTCAATTATATAAAAACAAATGTTTTCTTCCTAAAACATTAGACATGTTTAAGAGTTATAGGATGAACAGTCCCGCATGTGCAAGGTATTCAACATTAGAATGTGGACAATGTGATGTAAGATCATAAAGTGATCAAGGTAGACATGTCTGAGGGTTGCTTCATGATCAAGGCTGAAAAATAAAAGGTTGTTTTCCTATGAATGAAAAAATGTATGATAATACTTATATGATCAAGTCCAACATAAATTGGTTAGTAAGCATGATCATGGCTAAAATATCAAAGGGTGTCTTAATAAAAAGTTTGTCATTTGTGAAGACAGTTGAGTGATCAATCTGGGAGGTAAATGTCTACATGAGGGTATTGAAGGACTAATGAAGATACATGTGACTACCTGGTCCTAAGGTATTATTGAGATCTATCTTGTGAACATGTCCAATATAAAATCTATCATAAATGAGTTCATGTTCAATGGTTTACTTGGTAAGAAGAGAGCATGTCCATTAGTCAAAATGATTAGAGAATTCCATGTCGATAGGCTCATATTACAAAAGGAGTTCATTTCCATTGGTTCACATAATAAAAGGAGTGAAATTTCAAGGGTTCACATGACATGAGTAGTTCATATACCCATGTTCATATGAAAATAGGTGTTCATTTACTTGAGTAAAATTTACAAGAGGAATCCATGAGTACATGTTCAAATAACCCATGTAGTACATGCCCTTGGGTTCACATCAAAAGTGTAGTGTATGTACCTAGGATCATATGAATATAAATTATGTATTTCATGGATTATCCTTAATAAAATGATGAATTGTTTTAGATTCATCACATGATCATATATGTCATGTTTATGTTTTGTCTCATGATCAATATTGGCATGTTTGGTGTCACTCGTATTATGAAGATGAAATTTCCATTGTCTTTCACATGATCATGAAGACACTTCCAAATGAGTATTACTGTCAAAGCTGACATATATGAGAATACTTGTGTAATTAATGAACTGATCATTCAAAACACATAATCCCTCTACCTATGGAACATTATAAAATCTTATCCTAATGACTCAATAATTTGACTCATTTATCTTGGGATTACCAATGAACCATTCAGGTGTTTATATTAAAAAAGGCATCACCTTACCATGGATTATATTTCTAGGGGTTGTCTCATAATTAAGATGTAGTCTCATGATTAATTCATTGCATAAACTATTTAAATTTTTGGTGTTACATAACAAATTCTTCTTCACAAAATGATATCATGATCATGTAAACTATTCAATCTATAAATATCACTCATGTCTATGTGTCTCTCCCTTTAGTATATGTGTGTCCTACCTTTAATATTTCTCTAGGAACTTTATCTACTATTTAATATTTTTTGGGATGGGTGTAAAAAGAATCAACACCTCATAACTATTCCAGTTCTCCCAGTGATTAGGTCTCGTATCCTTTTATAATCTGGAAGAGGATTCATTCACATAATTTAGTAATATATCATGTACTTCTCATGATCAAGCTACATGTCATCAATGATTTTACATATCAATCATATGATAATTAGTGAATTCAATATTAATCTATCTTTATGAACATCATTAAACCTAGGGTATGGAGGGGGTCTTCACATGGGAGGACCGATATACCAATGAGAGTTCACGAGATAAGGTGGTCATCTCAAAAATCTATCATGCAATTAATCTGTGATGAAAAAATTCATTCTCATACTCAATAATTTTTACACTATGGAAAAAATATTAATGATGACATGTCCAAATTCCTTCATCTGAAAAATATGACCTTTACAATGAAATTCATGTGATCAATGAATTTATCATCTGAATCACATAATCTATTCACATTAAAAAAATAGAAACCTTGATCACATAAGAATCAGGTTATTTTCATCTTTTATAACTTGAAGTATTGAATACCTATCAATATTGTATCATCATGGTGTCCTGTAATCAGTATATACATTCCCAAAAGCCTTCAAGTGACCAATTTTAAGCATCATAGTTCCTATCCATTGTAAATAAACAGATAACATGAAACACATTATCCCATCACATGAAAAATAGTGTAACTTCCATAAAATAAGAATCAAATACTTTTTTTATTTTATTTCATGAATATTAATGTATTTGATGTGTGTTGTTTTCTGAGTCATTGTCTGACAAATGTTGGAATATAAATGTTTTTTGATTTTAAATTTTCCATGTCTTATGAGCATTAAATTATCAATTAAATCATCAAAACAACTATATAATACCCTCAAATGAAAAACAACATATGATGAATTATATAATAATCTCTTCATTTGTATTCATTATCATATGGTTGCCTTGATGGTTAAATTTTTTTTCTACATACATAACAAATTATTAAAAATATGTTTTTGAGGGGATTCAAATGAAAAAATGGAATCAACATAGGTGTTTCATTTGATCAACATATAGTCAACAGAATGTGTGTTACCATTTTGTGTGACGTCCCAATGAATTATATGATTGTGGCCCTTGATGAAGAAAATATAACATGCATGACACCGATGTTATATCATCATGTGGACATGATTCTTATTTCTTTTAATTGGTAGGAAAATAATATTTCGTAATTTTGGGTTTCTTTGACCTTGAATTTCCCAATGTCTGGCCGATAGACATCAAATGAATGTTTGGTTATGAGTTTAGTATTTTATGATAATGTTTTAATTTCAATATCTAAATCTTACTCTAAATTATTACCATTTATTGATATTTCCATTTTTTACCCATATAGGTTATCTTATATCACCCTTTATAATGTTTCCTTTTTCCCATATAATAAGAATGTTTTTATGTACGGAATTCCTATGATGGGTACTATGATAGATGAAATTTATGGGTTATGTTGAAGGTCTTTTATGAAATTAGATGATTATATATCCATCCAACCAAGGAACCAACCCATTAAGTTTATGGTTCTACATAATTATGATATATATTGAATATTCATATAATAGTTTGTCATATTTATGCATGGAATGATCACATCCCCTTAGTTGGTATCGATTATAGGTTTATTTAATTTTTTAAATTCAAATTTATAAACATTATTGATAACCCCGAAATAGGTATATGTTTAAGAAATATAGAGATGTTTTTTGTAAATTAGATATTTTTTTTGTATTCCTTTTATATACATCCATGTGTGGATTCGAGAATGTGCATGAAACAATGATATACCTAAACCTAGGGGTAATAACTTTAAATGGGGTATGTTCAGTGTTGACTCAATCGATACCAATGGATAACAAGTTCTCTTAATACATCACACCATGAGATACAGTCTTGGAGGTTATTATTTATTTAATTGAAATTTTACTTGTTAACCATTATGAGTTATTTGAATATATAATTCTCATATATGAATAAGGTTAATCCAAATGTTCCATATATTAAAAAAGTATTTATAATTTAGATATTAAATGAATGATTCTTCATTATTATATGATTTCTCAATATTATTATATCATTATTCTTAAAAACTGGTTTTTTATTTTTGTCAATTGTTACAAACATACATAGACATTTTAACACAAAATGTAATGGGAAATGCAATAATTATTATGAGAAACAAAATGAAATGGGATATGGGGTAAAAATCATTTGATTTCCCCTAAATATATTTCTATATATATGATTTACCACCATAATATAGGTAAGTTAAATAATGAACCAAATAATAAGTAAATAGAGATTACATAATGTTAATGTGATAAATATAATTAATGGACTATGATCTAAATTCATAAATTCATGGAATATTGGAAACATAACGCATGAAAGTTTTTCAAAGGAATGAAAAAATTCATTATGTGTGGAAAAGAATGTCATAATGATTTTAATTTCCATAAAAGTTAAGTGTTTTTTAAGGTAAATGGTGTTCATTTAAAGGTGTAAGAAATTGTATTATGTTTTGAATATGGTAAAAATGGAAATTATCTAATTAAATTCACTAATATATGGATTGTTTCCTTGTCCAAGGAAGGGTCTATGCTAGGCTAGTCATTGATGTGGATTAGGATGGTTAGGGTATTATTATTATCCACTATTCTGTTAGGGTGTCTGTTGATGCTCTGTTCCGTCACAGAGTCCAAGGAATGACAAAGGGGAGTACCTCAATCAAATAAAAACAAAAATAAAAAGATAGTGGGAAGAAACACCAAATGTTGCAAAGGAATTAAGGGGTGAAAGTCACTTGCACGCCAGCCTTAGGCACACATGTTACTTTCACGCCAGATGTGAGGCGTGCAGGTAACTTGCACGCCCAAATTGAAATTTTTCCCTAATCTCAGGAGGCCTGTAAATACCCCCAGTGGGCCCTCGTTTTAGAGGATGAATTTTCCAAAACACAGATTCAAGCTCTGGTCACCCACGTCTTTTTCTGACGTCTTCCAAACACTTCTAAGACAATTCTTTACCTAGAATGCAACCTCTAAAGAGGAAGAATAAGGCCTAAGTGTTAGAACTCATCAATACTTGTGTGCCTAAGTGTCGATCCCTTAAGGGAAATAAAGACACTTGCGTGCTGCCTTGCCCTCTCAAGTTAACTTGCGCACCACCCTTTTGGATGGCACTAGGGATGATACTAAGGGATTGATTTCAATGTCACCCAAGTATTACCCTATAGATTCTTCTTCGCCTAAGGTGACTCATGTTGTGCAAGTCTACTTATGCGACCAGGACTTGCGCGTCAAAACGATACTTGCGCGCCTCCTTCCTAGTCACATGTTTTCCTCAAATAAACTTCTCCTCTTCAAGACATATCCTTCAAATCCCTCTTCAAATCCCTGTTCAAAGCCATTTATGGAATGGTTACATTGTTGGATTCCTTATATGAAAGGAATTATATGAGAACCTCTCTGAAAAACTCATGACTTACAAGCATTATTTCACCACGGTTAGAGGTTTCCTATAACCTCATCCTTTAAAGATAAGAAGATATTTTGGTTTGGGCCTCCTTCTCAGGAGTAATCCCCAGTCTCCAGTTCCCATATCCTAGGCCTCCTTTTCATAAGTAATCCTTGGTCATAGTTTCCTTAAACATTGGGCATCCTCGTCAGGAGTTATCCCAAATCATAATTTCTTTTTATTTGGGCCTCCTTCCCAGGAATCAACCCCAATCATAAGTCCATTTTAATTTAGGCCTCCTTCTCAGGAGTAATCCCCAAGTTAAAAACTCAAAATCTCCATAAAAGACAAATACCTTGATTGACCCTACTCATGGGATTCTTTCCTGAAGTAATTCTTGGTCTTCATTTACCTGGGCAGTCATACATACGTAAGACCTACATCATTTCTCATGACTGCATCTTTCATGGATCCATCGTAATGTTTACTGATACCTCCTGTTTCTCACACCGAGAAAGACTCACGAGAGCTTAGATTGTGAAAGTAATCATCACATCTCTTATTGGGCCATTAACAATGCATAAACCCCATATTTCTTTACCCGAACTATATGTACTTTGATCTCTTACTTAAAAGTAGAGTATGTAGGAAGCATTTATAGGGTTCAAGCCCATCTTTCATTAATTATTTTCTGTCATATATTACGTTAAACTATATCCTTCTTATCGAACTACGTGGGTTCTGATTCCTTTTTAACAAGGATACATAGGTAACCCATCTGCGGTTACAATCTCAACTCTGAAATAATCCATGTCTTTCTGAATGACAATAAACATCAAGTGCCCCACTGGGTGGCTTTAAAACCAGTGTGGTCATCATAATGACCAATAAATTTATATATATTGTATTGAAGTATACCATTGACTAAGGATCTCTAATACATACAGATGATTCTCCATTGATGAATAACCTCAAATACATATAAAATATTCTCTAAATCCCATACATATCAATCATCAATTTCCAAATCTAAAGGAAAACTCATTTTCATGATTGGTGCATTAATAAGGATTCGTGAACATAAATTAAATCTATAAGAGGGTCCCGGAGTAGGCAAAAATTCCCCTAAAAAAGGTGTGATGAGCCTGACCTCCCATCCTCTCAACCAATGAAAATTCTAAAGCCTCATTATCCCACAAATAATGAGCACCTACCTTTGGAAAGTAGGTCGAAATGGATATAGGATCATTGGGTGTTTCTGATTCTTTGAATAAACCTGTTAGAAACCAATTGGAATGTTTGAACCTTAAACAAACAAGGTCATCCCCATTTCTAGAAGAAACAAAAAAATGGTGAACCCGATATGAATCCTTAACCAAGTTAAATGATGTTTTACTTATTTGTTAGGCCCCTATTAAACTAAATATGAGGTCCAACAAAGAAATAAAACACATATGTTTCATCCAAAAGATATAGACTGGCCAAACCTATCTGGATTATGTCAGCAATATCAAACATGCACTCTTTTCTAAGATATATCTGCAACACAGAATGGCTTCTTTAAAGTTCACACATGTGAATGCCTCGGCTGCTACTCCTGCTAGATCCTCATCCGTTGTGAGGATGATATCACCTACACAACATTTTTAACGCTGGGTCTCAAATTCATTGGTGAGGTAATACCATCAACAGGGTACCATCCTGACTTTCGAGGCCGCTCGAAAAGCCCACCAAGTTAACAACTCACCCTGGTTTTCCAGACAGCTATGACCTGTGGTCAGGAAGCAGGTGGTTCCAACCATCGTCTCCAACCATTTTGGGTCGTTATCCCTAGAACGCAACAACCAGTCCCTCCCATATTATAGGGAGGTGAATGTAGTGGACACTCAAGGCCTCGGTTCAAGAAGATAGGAGCCCTTCCTAAAGACTCCCACCAACAATCGCCACCAGACTCGTGCGGTAGTGCACCCTCAAAATGATGAGTATGTCACCTCTAGATGTTCGGATCAGGTCCCTCAGACCCAAGCATGCAAGACGATCCATCAAAGGTGAAATTTGGCCAACAGGGAGCAGGTTCAAACCTCTGCCCCCTCTGGAGAAGTCCACCAATCTAACTTCATGGAAAACAATGAGCGAGCATATACACCAGTCCATCTTGATTTTACTGCCCAACAGACTCGTCTCGCAGTAACACACCAATCTCTCCAGGAAATTCTGGTGGAGTACTATAGGTAGGCACATACACCTATTTATAAATCATGAGCAAGTCAGCAGGCTCATCTGACTGTATCCAAAGAATCTCTCCAACCAAATGTGGAGACCACCTGTAAACTTGCAAATACACCTGCTTATACTCATCCATTCTATCAACAGTTTCATCTGCCAGTATTGAAGGAAGTTCATCAATCATATTTGGTGGAGAACAATCAGAAGGAACATACACCTGCAATTCATCAAGCTAACCAACAGTCTCGTTTGGTAGCACCCGGAGATGTCAATTGGAAAGCCCCAATGAAAAACAAGAGGCAGACACAACGTTCTTCCCCCACACATGAGAATTGTCAAAATCTAATGACAAGAAAAGGAGGACAGGAGCAGGAACACACACCTAATCAAAACCATGGATGCCCAAATATTCATGTTTCGGTAGCTGAAGTCACCAAGCACATTCTGAAAATGGTTAAAGAGCAGAATAAAATCTCTTCCCATATTCTGGATTCCTGTTAGAATATTATAAAAACTTCAGTGACATCACAGAAAAAGAAACAAAAATCTATCACTATCAGTGGAGAAACTCATTAACATTCCACTCTAGAGAAGATACACACCTCTGTTCTAGACAAGGTCGGTCGTGGGTCGTACTCCTCTATTTCATACGGACAATCATGTCATGCACATACACCTGATTTGAATGGATATAATCAGCCTAACCTGACCATTTCTCCTGAGCAGGCACATACACCTACACATAATAACCACTTTTGTCAAAATGTGGTTTCCCAAGTGAGTAAGAAGGCATCCAATAAAAAGACCCATCCAGCACAGTTGAAAAATCAAGAGCCAATCTGCAATAAGGCCTCGCTCAATGTTGGAGTTCTTGAAGCCCTCAGACAATTGTCTGTTGCATCTCAAGATTCTAATCTCTCATTAACAGATTGTGGAAGTAACAACAATAATTCTCAAGGTCTTCATTAGACACTTCCTCATGGAGGCTTGCTTCATGAAAATTTGGTCAATCTCAAAGTATCATCTGCATATGAGAGCCATGATAACCCTCTGCATAGACATAAGACCATGGAGTAAAAGGTTTCATCTTTTGTTGTAACCCGCCATGGTGGTCCTCCTTATGATGATGAATTTAGCTGCAAAAGTCCTCTCCATAGTAGTATTTTGCATTGCCTATAAAATTCTTCAATGTAAAATGCATTAATGAGAAATCCCTCTTATCTTGAGGCACTTGAAAATGCGAAGCCAGTCATGTCTGATGCCTTACCACTAGAAGGTGAAATACTTTCTCAATCAAAAGATAGCCTGTAGTGTAGGTAATTCTCCAAACTACCTATGGGTCATTCATCTTATAATTTGACAAATGAATTCTCTACCAATCTTGTTGAATCTGATGAAGTAAAAAAAAATCACCAGCTTTGGTTCAATCAGGTAGAAGAATCTTCATCAAATGACAAAGAGGAAGTGCTGAATATGAGAAAACAACTGGAAAAAGGTGAAATACCAGTCATGTTTTGGCTTTTGGCTGACTCTCAGTATGATATTCTCAAAACTTTGGTAGAACATTGTATTCACGATATTCTTCTCAACATATGGAAAACTCTTTGTCACTTAAAAGAGAAAATATTTTCTTATGATGAATATCAAAACCATGTCAAGATAATAGAAGGGTTGAAACACCAAATTGACTTGGCATCTCTCTTAGTTTTCCGACATCCAAAGGTCGAAAATCAGTAGAGATCCCTTCAACATTCATGCCTTGGCACATTAGAAATGTTGCGCTAGTTAATTACCAATGGCCCATCTCATATTCATATCAGGGCATGGGGTGTTCATGGAGCATTGCATTTCACTGTGCTCTCAAGTCAACAAAGCCCACAAAAAGTGGTCTCATGCAATGTTATTTCCCATGGCTGGCCACATCTAACTTGTTTTGTGTGTAATCAAAGGCTTGCCCAAGAACAGGACTTAACTAGTTCTTCCCAAAGTCAGACATATAAAGATCAAGTTGTCGAATTACTCTTGCATCAAGAAAATGAGAATATCAAATAGGCTTCTTGTTTAGATCACGCACATCATCAGGTGACAGAGGTGTTAGAAATAATCCAATGGTCATCTGAGCTAGGTGATTTGATTGGATGTAGGATGATTCATCCGGATAATTTCTAGACTAAAGTACACAAAATCAGGAGAGCTTTTAAGAAAGATTCAGATGTAGTAGCTCAAGAGACACCTTAGGTATAAGGCCCCACCCTTAAACCTTACTTAATCATGAGTTAATACAAGATTACACATTGAGGATCTTTTTAGGTTTAGATTTTTAGAGAATTAGATCATGAAACTTGCATTACATTACATATTTAAAAAAAGTGGTTACATAAAAGACAGTATTCATTCTTCCCATCAACGAAAACATATTTAAAATATAACATGGATTCTTTCTTGACACATCCTTGAAACTATCATCACATCATGTACCCTTCCCTTGACCTATGAAAAACATTTAAAAAAAACTTGGGAGGAGCATAAAAAGCTCAGTAAGGGATATAAAAATATGGAAAGGAAACATGAGTACATGTATACATAAGAATGAAATCATACTTTACCCATAAAACATAAGCACTTTAACATACCTCATAAAATCCTAGAAATCATATGACATAAAGGTAACTTGAGGCATTCATAACATCCTTACGTAGGGAGTAACCCTCTTGGTTACGTTTGGAATACCCATCACAGTATATTCCCTAAATCTCTTCGGAGAAACCTTAACATTTCACTCCTTCTTGTTCCCCAATGCATTGGAGAGCTATATCGGGCTCACCCGCCCTTAGTTTATCACGGAAACACCCGTTATTCATAACAATGCCCAAGAACCATAACATAATCGTATCACATAAAACATGAATAAAAGAAACATAACATTTCCACATTTCAATCACAATAACATTTTAGGATATTGAAATAATGAATCCATTAAAAAACCATTTTCAAAACCATTTAAAACATTTAATAAAGTGATTTTTGAATCAAAGTGTCCCATACCACCTTGAATCTTTTAACATTTTAAACCATTAATATCCATATAAATAAATCCTTAAAACCATTTTGAAAACATGGATATTAATAAGAACAAAAATTAAAATATTTAAAGTGATATTTTGGTTAAAGGGGTTTTACCAAAATTAGAGACACTTGAATACAATAATTGAGGAATAACATTTAATTAGAACTTTATAATATCATGAGAATAAATGGATTCATGATATAATATACCAAAGGACAGTATACACACTATATATGAGTGAATTGGAACATAACAACAATTAAGTCTCAATAGAGATGTAAAATGTGATGAAATCCCTTATAAAGAAGGTATCTTTAAATTAAGGATAAATCAATCTCAAAATTATGTGTGACAAATATAACTACACCCAATATAATTGGATATTAAGTGTAAAACAATAATAGTTCATTCACACATATTCAAAGGATGACATATTCAATAACTACATGTTGAACCCAAAGAAATCGAAATTGGGTTAAGAAGTTTCGTTGACAGCCTAACGGCGTCACATCAAAATGAGTTGATGAGAGATAAAAAAAGGGTATCTAATCACTTGGACATAAAATTTACATCATTAAGGATATATGGGAACATATCCCAACATAAAAATATGTAAATTAAAAGACCCAACAAAAGAATCCTTTTAAAAAGAGGAGGGTGAAAGTTTCCCTTACCGACATGGGTATCTTTCGAAACATACACCTCGTGAAAGAAGGACAATAAAACATTGATGTAAATACTCATAAAAGAAACTATATTACACAATGAGTAAAATAATTGGCAGTACATACACCACTCAAAGGAAATTGTGGAAAATGTAGCATAAATCTCACGGGAATAAAAGTGAGATGAAAAATCCCTTACAAAAACTCGGCAGCCTAACGGCGCCACATAAAACTTACAAAAACGGATTGATGAGATCAAATAGGGTATCTCATCATATTAACTTAAACTTTATAGAAAGAGTAATATAAAATAACATCCCCCAACATAACAAAGAAGAGCTTAAAAGAAGTGACATAAAAGAGAGTACTTAAAAAGAAAGAGAGAGGTTGGATCTCTTACGAAAATTTGGCAGCCTAACGGTGCCACTCAAAACATTCAAAATGGATTGATGAGAGAGAATAGGGTCTCTCATAACATGAACATAAAAATTACAGTAATATTAATATATAAGAACATCCCAATAACAATAAATATGAGCTTTAAAAGGAATGACATAAAAGAGTGTACTTAAAAAGAAAGAGTGGAGTAGGATCCCTTACCTCGGGTCCGACTTGACTCGATGGTTCTTTAATCTCCTAAATAATAAACTTGAGTTAATTTATACTTTATTAAGAACCTTTTTCAAACTTATTATTCCTTTTATATCACTTATTTCCATGTTATAAACATTATGTAATCATTAAGTTAATAATGATTGTTTTGTCGATATTTGGTTCTTAAGTCGAAAGTGGACTTCTTACAATTACATGTTGTTCGTGTGGTCAAAGGTTATTTATATCCATAATGACATTAATGATTTGGATATCATATATATCATATATATCCAACATATACATGTATTTATAATATCACATAATCATTTAGAGGAAAGAAATGAAATGCATCGTTCATGGAGACGGTAAGCCATACGTACGCATGAACGCTACTTTCATTTCTATGTCGTATTAATGGAATTAAAACTATATGAGAGGTATGTATATTTTAATTACAGAATTATATTAATCATTTAGATGTATCATACATCATATATATCCATTATATATGTACTTATAATAATACATAATATTTTGAGATAAGAAATGAAATGTACCGTTCATGGAGACGGTAAGCCGTACGTACGCATGAACGCTACTTCCATTTCTATTTCGTATTTTCTGGAATGGAATCATAATTATATAAGAGTATATTATAATTCCATTATAATAACATATTTAATATTATTAATGTTATCCTTTACACATCCCACATATGGTATTAACGAATCAAATCACTTTCAGGGGCGGTAGTCCGCACTTCCTAAAATGAAGATATCGTGTTTACCCATAATGGAAACAATAATGGTATACCATAAATGAAAAATACAGAAGCTTAAGGAATGAGTAAACATATTATATATCATATATAAAAATAGTGACATCATAATGGCCACCTTTGAAGGTGTTAAATGAGTATTGAACAATCATCATTTCGGGAGGCAGAATTTTGCCATCCATGGAAACCGTATGTTCTTTAACCATATGATGTAGTTGTGTGAGAGTGTAGCTCAAATAAATCTTATAACAACATCCTAGTATATTGAGGATACTGTTGTTGTTACAAAAGAAGTAAATAAAAAGATTTTAGGGGGTTGGTGAAGCAAAATAAAACAAATGAACATGAGAGAATGAATTACCTTTAAAAGTGTAACTCCTTTTGAGTTGAGCCTAAAGGCTTTCTTTGAAAGGATTCTGCCCAAAGGGAATCCTCTAGGATGAGGAGAGGGATGTGGAGAGAGTAAATGGGCAGGGGATGGCCGAGCCAAAGGCTTTAGGAGTGTGTGAAATGAGGTAGAGGTGGGGGCCTTTTATAAGAGGAGAGGAGGGGCACTTTTGGAAATTATGAAACTATTATTTTATTTTCAAAAGTGTTTCAAATTTCTATCATCCCACATTGATATATTTCGAGGATAAGATGATAAGGCTTCGCAATATTCCCATACAATAGTTTTTGGACATGTGTAGGTCTTAGATTTTATATT
Organism: Viscum album; assembly: GCA_963277665.1. Classification (NCBI taxonomy): domain Eukaryota; kingdom Viridiplantae; phylum Streptophyta; class Magnoliopsida; order Santalales; family Viscaceae; genus Viscum; species Viscum album. The sequence goes on along the minus strand of OY728162.1, from coordinate 899,980,219 downwards.
ATTGTTTCATTTTATTTAAACTATTCATTAATGAGGTCATCGTTGCATCATCATGATGTCATAATTAAATTAATTTATTTAATGTCTAAAAATTATAACAAACATATCCTGATGTATGAAATCTTTTTATATTTCCAAATAGTATTTATAGACAAATATATGATTATTATAACCCCTCCTAAAAATTGTTTTAGTAAAACAATTTATGTTAGTGTCATTTTCACCTTTATTTAAAAAAAGGCATTAAAGTCATTATCTCACCCAAGAGGCTCCATAGGGTCCAATAAATCGACCCATGGATTGTCTTGGTCGGCCATGACTCATCCAATAGGGGTAGGACAAGTGTCATGGTGTTTTCATATTTTTATAATGTCATTTTTACCTTAAATTACACTAATTATCTCTAATCGCGATTAATGAAAAAAAGTTACTATTCCCCAAAAAATTATTTTCATCCCATTGAACCACATTTTACATACTAATAACAACCATGTATGTAGGATTTTTAAAATTCAATACACATTAGTGGTAAACTTTCATTTAACTGAAAAATCAGTTTGCTTGATTACCACTTAGTGGTTTCACTATTCATCAAAAATTGGAGTTTTTCAGAAAATTACCAAAAATTCACCCTAAGATATATTTGATATTCTGAATTCAAAAATGAAGTCTATTTTACAAAATTCAAAACATATAAGTCACATTAATTAATTTAATAATTAATTCCCGATGTCAGAGCAAATAGCGTGTTTTTATGAAATAATAAGTATCAAAAGATTGACACTAGTTTAAGTCTGATTTCAAAGTGAAATTAATTCCAACGACCACTATTGGATTTAATGGTAAAAATATATTCTAATTTCACTTTAAAACCAATTCAAAAGATAATCTAATCATATAAATTAGTTAGATTAAAAAGAGGTTTTGAATTAAAATACAACATTTTACACTATTCATTAAAAAATGAACTTTATCGGAAAGATACAAAAAATTTACACAAAGTAAATTTTGATGTCCCAATTGTTAAGAAGTGTTTTATTTGGTCCAAAAGGATGTATAAGATTGAACAAAACTATATTTAAGGACGGTTCTCCATCAAAAGGCAATAAGTGAACCTTTAGTGAAAACTAGGGCATATACGCCTAAAATTGAATTCTTTCCGTATTTTAATCCTTTATCTTTTATTGGATAAATGTAAAAACATTTAAAAACATATATAATCATATTTTAGTTATTTCTATCCATTCCCGCCAATACAACGGCTACATGTTAACTACCATTTAAAATAATATTATTTTATTATTAGAGTGCAACGTAAGATTCCCAAGAAACTCGTTGTTGCGTGTTGGGTACGCCATCGAGCATAGCGTCCCCTTTAAAGTCATATTAATATTTTATTCACAAATATGGATAAATAAGAAAATGTCATATTCTTTATTTACATGGGGTGTTACATCCTTCCCCCGTTTTGGGAATTGCGTCCTCACAATTTTTAAAATTGCGCTTGGAAACATCCTTGAAAGTCCCACATCGGAACAAGAGTCGGTAAAACAATCACTTTAAAATAAAGAATGATAAGTACAAAGGTCACCCGAGTTAACCCATACTAGGATTCCAAGTATGAAAATATGGACATGGAGGAAAAAACAAAGGGTCATGTTCTAATGGAGAGTGATAGAAAACGTGTTTAGGAGAGAGTTAACCACGAGAAAATCACAAACTTGTGATGGGTTAAACGGTATTTGATTCCCCAGTAGGAAAAGTTAATAGACAACATTTTTGTTTTAAGTTAATTTTTATTGAGGAATTTATTCATAAGGAAACATAATCACTTATCATGTTGACTTTCAACTTTTACTAGATTCCTTAATCAAACTCATATTTTTTTCCAAAAGACGAGTATTTAGGGAGACTTGTTCGCATTAAGAGTACTATAATCAACTTCTAGAGAATCACCTAATCCACCAAAGAGAACTATATACACCCCATGTCTTTAGGCTTTAACCAAAACCAAAAACAAAAAGGTTATTTCAAGGTCAGATAATCCAGAAAAGGATAACCCTTTATAAAAAGAAAATCTATTCTTAACCTCCAAAATTTGTCCAACAAAACCCAAAGTTCAACGAGGACCATTAAGATAAACAATTTGTCCATAAAATTCTTCAACGTAAACCAAACTAAGGCTGAAACCCAAATATTTGAAGGATTTAGTCACATAGTCTTCCAAGTTAAATCATAACATTTATCTCCAAACAACATCAGTTGCTCCTAAAGTCTCGTATTGAAAAGTAATTAACCTAATCACATATCCTCCATGATAGATTAATCATTTTCATAAATAACCCAAAATCAACTTACTCTTAATTCATAAAATCATATAACTATAATGAATCAGTCAAACTAACCAGGGACTTCACGTAGTCCAGTGGTAGGAGATAAATACCAGTCGCACTTTGGTTGTGGGTTCGATTCCCGCATCTTTGTCTGATGCGACGGGTTGTCACATGGTCTGCGTGTTGTCCTTTTTCCAAAACTATATAATTCTTAAAACATCCCCCAAAATGAGATAAAATCTTCAAAAATTATCATAACATATTTTAACCTCAAGTTTATCTCATTCCTTTCATTTTCCATCATATCATAGAGCAACCCATAATTACCTAAAAAGTAAGGATCATATAAACCCTAATGGTTACCTTAATAATTATTACCTGAATTTCCACATCGAGTTGGCCATCTCGTACATGATGCATTAAGGAACTCACCAAGGTTTAAGTGGTTGATCATGACTCCTTGATATTTGGTTTAGAACAACCATGAGATTCCTCATTGAATCCCCCCATCTCATCCAGTCTCTTAATCAGAGAACCACCACAGTTTCCTTCAAACCCATTGTCACTTTGGTGCCTTCTAGATCCAGCCATTTACTAAAACCAAAAAGGTCAGTGTGAGTATATCAACATAACCATCATTTACTAATGAGGAAGATAAACACTAAGATATACTTACTCATTCACTTTATCTAAAACTAGGACTCTTTCTGAAATCCTAACCATTATGGTAATGTCACTTGTGCTTAGAGAATACCTTAACCTCTAAAGTTATCTAAACTGACCTTTGATACCAACTATAAGGCCCTAGCCTTAAACCTTACTTAATCTTGAGTTATTATAAGATTACACATTGAAGATCTTTTCAGGTTTGGAGTTTTAGAGAATTAGATCATGAAACTTGCATTACATTCCACATTTAAACAAAGTGGTTACATAAAAGACAGTATTCCTTCTTCCCATCAATGAAAACATATTTAAAATATAACATGTATTCTTTCTTGACACATCCTCGACACTATCATCACATCATGTACCCTTCCCTTGACCTGTGAAAAAAATTTCAAAAAAACTTGGGATGAGCATAAAAAGCTCAGTAAGGGATATAAAAATATGGAAAGGAAACATGAGTACATGTATACATAAGAATGAAATCATACTTTACCCATAAAACATAATCACTTTAACATACCTCATAAAGTCATAGAAATCATATGGCATAAAGTTAACTTGAGGCATTCATAACATCCTTACGTAGGGAGTAACCCTCTTGGTTACGTTTGGAATACCCATCACAGTATATTCCCTAAATATCTTCGGAGAAACCTTAGCGTTTCACTCATTCGCGTTACCCAATGCATTGGAGAGCTATATCAGGCTCACCCGCCCTTAGTTTATCACGGAAACATCCGTTCTTCATAACAATGCCCAAGAACCATTACATAATCGTATCACATAAAACATGAATAAAAGAAACATAACATTTTCACATTTCAATCACAATAACATTTTAGGATATTGAAATAATGAATCCATTAAAAACCATTATCAAAACCATTTAAAACATTTAATAAAGAGACTTTTGAATCAAAGTGTCCCATACCACCTTGAAGATTTTAAAATTTTAAACCATTAATATCTATATAAATAAATCCTTAAAACCATTTTGAAAACATGTATATTAATAAGAACAAACAATTAAAACATTTAAAGTGATATTTTGGTTAAAGGGGTTTTACCAAAATTAGAGACACTTGAATACAATAATTGAGAAATAACATTTAATCAGAACTTTATAATATCATGAGAATAAATGGATTCATGATATAATATTCCAAAGGACAGTATATACACCATATATGAGTGAATTTTTGCATAACAACAATGAAGTCTCAATAGAGATGTAAAATGTGATGAAATCCCTTATAAAGAAGGTATCCTTAAATTAAGGATAAATAAATCTCAAAATTATGTGTGACAAATATAAATAAACCCAATATAATTGGTTATTAAGTGTAAAAAAATAATAGTTCATTCACACATATTCAAAGGATGACATATTCAATAACTACATGTTGAACCCAAAGAAATCGAAATTGGGTTAAGAAGTTCCCTTGACAGCCTAACGGCGTCACATCAAAATGAGTTGATGAGAGATAAAAAAAAAGGTTATCTCATCACTTGGACATAAAATTTACATCAATAAGGTTATATGGGAGCATATCCCAACATAACAATATGTAAATTAAAAGACCCAACAAAATAAGCCTTTTAAAAAGAGGAGGGTGAAAGGTTCCCTTACCGACATGGGTATCTTTCAAAACATACACCTCGTGAAAGAAAGACAATACAACATTGATGTAAATAATAATAAAAGAAAGTATATTACACAATGAGTAAAATAATTGGAAGTACATACACCACTCAAAGGAAATTGTGGCAAATGTAGCATAAATCTCACGGGAATAAAAGTGAGATGAAAAATCCCTTACGAAAACTCGGCAGCCTAACGGCGCCACATAAAACTTACAAAAATGGATTGATGAGATCAAATAGGGTATCTCATCATATTAACTTAAACTTTATAGAAAGAGGAATATAAAATAACATCCCCCAACATAACAAAGAGGAGCTTAAAAGAAGTGACATAAAAGAGAGTACTTAAAAAGAAAGAGAGAGGTTGGATCTCTTACGAAAATTTGGCAGCCTAACAGTGCCACTCAAAACTTCCAAAATGGATTGATGAGAGAGAATAGGGTCTCTCATCACATGAACATAAAAATTACAGTATGATTAATATAAAATAACATCCCAATAACAAGAAATACGAGCTTTAAAAGGAATGACATAAAAGAGTTTACTTAAAAAGAAATAGTCGAGTAGGATCCCTTACCTCGGGTCCGACTTGACTCGATCGTTCTTTAATCTCCTGAATAATAAACTTGAGTTAATTTATACTTGATTAATATCCTTTTTCAAGCTTATTATTCTTTTTATATCACTTATTTCTATGTTATAAACATTATGTAATCATTAAGTTAATAATGATTGTTTTGTCGATATTTGGTTCTTAAGTCGAAAGTGGACTTCTTACAATTACATGTTGTTCGTGTGGTCAAAGGTACTCTATATCCAGAATTAAATTACTCATTTGGATACCATATATATCATATATATCCAGAATATACATGTATTTATAATATCACATAATCATTTAGAGGAAAGAAATTAAATGCATCGTTCATGGAGACGGTAAGTCGTACGTACGCATGAACGCTACTTTCATTTCTATGTAATATTAATGGAATTAAAACTATATGAGAGGTATTTATATTTTAATTACAGAATTATATTAATCATTTAGATGTATCATACATAATATATATCCATTATATATATGTACTTATAATAGTACATAATATTTTGAGATAAGAAATGAAATGTACCGTTCATGGAGACGGTAAGCCGTACGTACGCATGAACGCTACTTCCATTTATATTTCGTATTTTCTGGAATGGAATCATAATTATATAAGAGTATATTATAATTCCAGTATAATAACATATATAATATCATTAACTTTGTCCTTTAAACATCCCATATATGGTATTAACGAATCAAATCACTTTCAGGGGGCGGTAGTCAGCACTTCCTAAAATGAAGATATCGTGTTTACCCATAATAGAAACAATAATGGTATACCATAAATGAAAAATACAGAAGCTTAAAGAAATAGTAATCATATTATATATCTTATATAAAAATATTGATATCATAATGGCCACCTTTGAAGGTGTTAAATGAGTATTGAACAATCATCGTTTCGGGAGGCAGAATTTCACCATCCACGGAAACCGTATGTTCTTTAACCATTTGATGTAGTTGTGTGAGAGTGTAGCTCGAATAAATCTTATAACAACATCCTAGTATATTTAAGATACTGGTGTTGTTACAAAATAAGTAAATAAAAAGAGTTTAGGGGGTTGGTGAAGCAAAATAAAACAAATTAACATGAGAGAATGAATTACCTTTAAAAGTGTAACTCCTTTTGATTTGAGCCTAAAGGCTTCCTTTGAAAGGATTCTGCCCAAAGGGAATCCTATAGGATGAGGAGAGGGATGTGGAGAGAGTAAATGGGCAGGGGATGGACGATCCAAAGGCTTGAGGAGTGTGTGAAATGAGGTAGAGGTGGGGGCCTTTTATAAGAGGAGAGGAGGGGCACTTTTGGAAATCATGAAACTATTATTTTATTTTCAAAAGTGTTTCGAATTTATAAGGTCCCACATTGATATATTTTGAAGATAGGATGATAAGGCTTCTAAATATTCCCATCCAATAGTTTTTGGACATTTATTGGTCTTAGAGTTTATATTATCATTTCATTTTATTTAAACTGTTCATTAATGAGGTCATCGTTGCATCATCATGATGTCATAATTAAATTAATTTATTTAATGTCTAAAAATTATAACAAAAATATCCTGATGTAGGAAATATTTTTATCTTTCCAAAGAGTATTTATAGACAAATATATGATTAGTATAACACCTTCTAAAAATTGTTTTAGTAAAACAATTTATGTTAGTGTCATTTTCACCTTTATTTAAAAAAAGGCATTAAAGTCATTATCTCATCCAAGAGGCTCCATAAGGTGCCCTAAATCGACCCATGGGTTGTCTCGGTCGGCCATGACTCATCCAATAGGGGTAGGACAAGTGTCATTGTTGTTTCATATTTTTATAATGTCATTTTTACCTTAAATTACACTAATTACCTCTAATCGCGATTAATGAAAAAAAGTTACTATTCACCAAAAAAAATATTTTCATCCCATTGAACCACATTTTACATACTAATGACAACCATGTATGTCGTATTTTCAAAATTCAATACAAATTAGTGGTAAACTTTCATTTAACTGAAAAATTAGTTTGCTTGATTACCACTTAGTGGTTTCACTATTCATCAAAAATTGGAGTTTTTCAGAAAATTACCAAAAAATCACCCTAAGCTATATTTGATATTCTGAATTCAAAAATGAAGTCTATTTTAAAAAATTCAAAACATATAAATCACATTAATTAATTTAATAATTAATTCCCGATGTCAGAGCAAATAGCGTGTTTTTATGAAACAATAAGTATCAAAAGATTGACACTAGTTTAAGTCTGATTTCAAACTGAAATTTATTCCAACGACCACTATTGGATTTAATGGTAAAAATATATTCTAATTTCACTTTAAAACCAATTAAAAAGATAATCTAATAATATAAATTAATTAGATTAAAAAGAGGTTTTGAATTAAAATACAACATTTTACACTATTCATTAAAAAATGAACTTTATCGGAAAGATACCAAAAATTTACAGAAAGTAATTTTTGATGTCCCAATTCTTAAGAAGAGTTTTATTTGGTCCAAATGGATGTATAAGTGTGAACAAAACTACATTTAATGACGGTTCTCCATAAAAAGGCAATAAGTGAACCTTTAGTGAAAACTAGGGCATATACGCCTAAAATTGAATTCTTTCCGTATTTTAAGCAATTATCTTTTATTGGATAAATGTAAAAACATTTAAAAACATATATAATCATATTTTAGTTATTTCTATCCATTCCCTCCAATACAACGGCTACATGTTAACTACCATTTAAAATAATATTATTTTATTATTAGAGTGCAACGTAAGATTCCCAAGAAACTCGTTGTTGCGTGTTGGGTACGCCATCGAGCATAGCGTCCCCTTTAAATTCATATTAATATTTTATTCACAAATATGGATAAATAAGAAAATGTCATATTCTTTATTTACCTGGGGTGTTACATCCTTCCCCCGTTTTGGGAATTGCGTCCTCGCAATTTTAAAATTGCGCTTGGAAACATCCTTGAAAGTCCCACATCGGAACAAGAGTCGGTAAAACAATCACTTTAAAATAAAGAAAGATAAGTATAAAGGTCACCCGAGTTAACTCATACTAGGATTCCAAGTATGAAAATATGGACATGGAGGAAAAAACAAAGGGTCATGTTCTGATGGAGAGTGATAGAAAACATGTTTAGGAGAGAGTTAACCACGAGAAAATCACAAACTTGTGATGGGTTAAACGGTATTCGATTCCCCAGTAGGAAAAGTTAATAGAAAACATTTTTGTTTTAAGTTACTTTTTATTGAGTAATTTATTCATAAGGAAACATAATCACTTATCATGTTGACTTTCAACTTTTACTAGATTCCTTAATCAAACTCATATTTTTTTCCAAAAGACGAGTATTTAGGGAGACTTGTTCGCATTAAAAGTACTATAATCAACTTCTAGAGAATCACCTAATCCACCAAAGAGAACTATATACATCCCATGTCTTTAGGCTTTAACCAAAACCAAAACCAAAAAGGTTAGTACAAGGTCAGATAATCCAGAAAAGGATAATCCTTTATAAAAATAAAATCTATTCTTAACCTCCAAAATTTGTCCAACAAAAACCAAAGTTCAATGAGGACCATTAGATAAACAATTTGTCCATAAAATTCTTCAACGTAAAAAAAACTAATGTTGAAACCCCAATATTTGAAGGATTTAGTCACATAGTCTTTCAAGTTAAATCGTAACATTTATCTCCAAACAACATCAGTTGCTCCTAAAGTCTCGTATTGGAAAGTAATTAACCTAATCACATATCCTCCATGATAGGTTAATCATTTTCATAAATAACCCAAAATCAACTTACTCTTAATTCATAAAATCATATAACTAGAATGAATCAGTCAAACTAACCAGGGACTTCACGTAGTCCAGTGGTAGGCGATAAATACCAGTCGCACTTTGGTTGTGGGTTCGATTCCCGCAGCTTTGTCCGACGCGACGGGTTGTCACACGGTCTGCGTGTTGTCCTTTTTCCAAAACTATATAATTCTTAAAACATCCCCCAAAATGAGATAAAATCTTCAAAAATTATCATAACATATTTTAACCTCATGTTTATCTCATTCCTTTCATTTTCCATCATATCATAGAGCAACCCATAATTACCTAAAAAGTAAGGATCATATAAAACCTAATGGTTACCTTAATAATTATTACCTGAACTTCCACATCGAGTTGGCCATCTCGTACATGATGCATTAAGGAACTCACCAAGGTTGAAGTGGTTGATCATGACTCCTTGATAGTTGGTTTAGAACAACCATGAGATTCCTCATTGAATCCCCCCATCTCATCCAGTCTCTTAATCAGAGAACCACCACAGTTTCCTTCAAACCCATTGTCACTTTGGTGCCTGCAAGATCCATCCATTTACTAAAACCAAAAAGGTCAGTGTGAGTATATCAACATAACCATCATGTACTAATGAGGAAGATAAACACTAAGATATACTTACTCATTCACTTTATCTAAAACTTGGACTCTTTCTGAAATCCTAACCATTATGGTAATGTCACTTGTGCTTAGAGAATACCTTAACCTCTAAAGTTATCTAAACTGACCTTTGATACCAACTATAAGGCCCCAGCCTTAAACCTTACTTAATCTTAAGTTATTACCAGATAACACATTGAAGATCTTTTCAGGTTTGGAGTTTTAGAGAATTAAATCATGAAACTTGCATTACATTCCACATTTAAACAAAGTGGTTACATAAAAGACAGTATTCATTCTTCCCATCAATGAAAACATATTTAAAATATAACATGGATTCTTTCTTGACACATCCTTGACACTATCATCACATCATGTACCCTTCCCTTGACCTGTGAAAAACATTTCAAAAAAACTTGGGATGAGCATAAAAAGCTCAGTAAGGGATATAAAAATATGGAAAGGAAACATGAGTACATGTATACATAAGAATGAAATCATACTTTACCCATAAAACATAAGCACTTTAATATACCTCATAAAATCATAGAAATCATATGACATAAAGGTAACTTGAGGCATTCATAACATCCTTACGTAGGGAGTAACCCTCTTGGTTACGTTTGGAATACCCATCACTGTATATTCCCTAAATCTCTTCGGAGAAACCTTAACGTTTCACTCCTTCGCCTTACCCAATGCATTGGAGAGCTACATCGGGCTCACCCGCCCTTAGTTTATCACGGAAACACCCGTTCTTCATAACAATGCCCAAGAACCATAACATAATCGTATCACATAAAACATGAATAAAAGAAACATAACATTTCCACATTTCAATCACAATAACATTTTAGGATATTGAAATAATGAATCCATTAAAAACCATTATCAAAACCATTTAAAACATTTAATAAAGAGATTTTTGAATCAAAGTGTCCCATACCACCTTGAAGATTCTAAAATTTTAAACCATTAATATCCATATAAATAAATCCTTAAAACCATTTTGAAAACATGGATATTAATAAGAACAAACAATTAAAACATTTAAAGTGATATTTTGGTTAAAGGGGTTTTACCAAAATTAGAGACACTTGAATACAATAATTAAAGAATAACATTTAATCAGAACTTTATAATATCATGAGAATAAATGGATTCATGATATAATATTCCAAAGGACAGTATATACACCATATATGAGTGAATTGGTGCATAACAATAATGAAGTCTCAATAGAGATGTAAAATGTGATGAAGTCCCTTATAAAGAAGGTATCCTTAAATTAAGGATAAATCAATATCAAAATTATGTGTGACAAATATAAATACACCCAATATAATTGGTTATTAAGTGTAAAACAATAATAGGTCATTCACACATATTCAAAGGATGACATATTCAATAACTACATGTTGAACCCAAAGAAATCGAAATTGGGTTAAGAAGTTCCCTTGACAGCCTAACGGCGTCACATCAAAATGAGTTGATGAGAGATAAAAAAAGGGTATCTCATCACTAGGACATAAAACTTACATCAATAATGATATATGAGAACATATCCCAATATAACAATATGTAAATTAAAAGACCCAACAAAAGAAGCCTTTTAAAAAGAGGAGGGTGAAAGGTTCCCTTACCGACATGGGTATATTTTGAAACATACACCTCGTGAAAGAAGGACAATACAACATTGATGTAAATACTCATAAAAGAAAGTATATTACACAATGAGTAAAATAATTGGCAGTACATACACCACTCAAAGGAAATTGTGGCAAATGTAGCATAAATCTCATGGGAATAAAAGTGAGATGAAAAATCCCTTACGAAAACTCGGCAGCCTAACGGCGCCACATAAAACTTACAAAAATGGATTGATGAGATAAAATAGGGTATCTCATCATATTAACTTAAACTTTATAGAAAGAGGAATATAAAATAACATCCCCCAACATAACAAATAGGAGCTTAAAATAAGTGACATAAAAGAGAGTACTTAAAAAGAAATAGAGAGGTTGGATCTCTTACGAAAATTTGGCAGCCTAACGGTGCCACTCAAAACTTCCAAAATGGATTGATGAGAGAGAATAGGGTCTCTCATCACATGAACATAAAAATTACAGTAAGATTAATATAAAATAACATCCCAATGACAAGAAAGATGAGCTTTAAAAGTAATTACATAAAAGAGTGTACTTAAAAAGAAAGAGTGGAGTAGGATCCCTTACCTCGGGTCCGACTTGACTCGATCGTTCTTTAATCTCCTGAATAATAAATTTGAGTTAATTTATACTTGATTAAGAACCTTTTTCATAGCTTATTATTTCTATTATATCACTTATTTCCATGTTATAAACATTATGTAATCATTAAGTTAATAATGATTGTTTTGTCGATATTTGGTTCTTAAGTCGAAAGTGGATTTCTTACAATTACATGTTGTTCGTGTGGTCAAAGGTTCTTTACATCCAGAATGACATTCCTGATTTGGATATCATATATATCATATATATCCAGCATATACATGTATTTATAATATCACATAATAATTTAGAGGAAAGAAATGAAATGCACCGTTCATGGAGACTGTAAGTCGTACGTACGCATGAACGCTACTTTCATTTCTATGTCGTATTAATGGAATTAAAACTATACGAGAGGTATGTATATTTTAATTCCAGAATTATATTAATCATTTAGATGTATCATACATCAAATATATCCATTATATATATGTACTTATAATAGTACATAATATTTTGAGATAAGAAATGAAATGTACCGTTCATGGAGATGGTAAGCCGTACGTACGCATGAACGCTACTTCCATTTATATTTCGTATTTTCTGGAATGGAATCATAATTATATAAGAGTATATTATAATTCCCGTATAATAACATATATAATATCATTATATTTATCCTTTACACATCCCACATATGGTATTAACGAATCAAATCACTTTCAGGGGGCGGTAGTCAGCACTTCCTAAAATGAAGATATCGTGTTTACCCATAATGGAAACAATAATGGTATACCATAAATGAAAAATACAGAATCTTAATGAAAGAGTAAACATATTATATATCATATATAAAAATAGTGACATCATAATGGCCACCTTTGAAGGTGTTAAATGAGTATTGAACAATCATCATTTCGGGAGGCAGAATTTCTCCATCCACGGAAACCGTATGGTCTTTAACCATTTGATGTAGTTGTGTGAGAGAGTAGCTAGAATAAATATTATAAAAACATCCTAGTATATTTAAGATACTGGTGTTGTTACAAAAGAAGTAAATAAAAAGAGTTTAGGGGGTTGGTGAATCAAAATAAAACAAATGAACATGAGAGAATGAATTACCTTTAAAAGTGTAACTCCTTTTGATTTGAGCCTAAAGGCTTCCTTTGAAAGGATTCTGCCCAAAGGTAATCCTCTAGGATGAGGAGAGGGATGTGGAGAGAGTAAATGGGCAGGGGATTGCCGAGCCAAAGGCTTGAGGAGTGTGTGAAATGAGGTAGAGGTGGGGGCCTTTTATAAGAGGAGAGGAGGGGCACTTTTGGAAATCATGAAACTATTATTTTATTTTCAAAAGTGTTTCGAATTTCTAAGGTCCCACATTGATATATTTCGAAGATAAGATGATAAGGCTTCGAAATATTCCCATCCAATAGTTTTTGGACATGTGTTGGTCTTAGATTGTGTATTATCATTTCATTTTATTTAAACTGTTCATTAATGAGGTCATTGTTGCATCATCATGATGTCATAATTAAATTAATATATTTAATGTATAAAAATTATAAAAAAAAATATCCTGATGTTGGAAATATTTTTATCTTTCCAAAGAGTATTTATAGACAAATATATTATTATTATAACCCCTTATAAAAATTGTTTTAGTAAAAACATTTATGTTAGTGTCATTTTCACCTTTATTTAAAAAAAGGCATTAAAGTCATTATCTCACCCAAAAGGCTCCATAGGGTCCCCTAAATTGACCCATGGGTAGTCTTAGTCGGCCATGACTCATCCAATATGGGTAGGACAAGTGTCATGGTGTTTTCATATTTTTATAATGTCATTTTTACCTTAAATTACACTAATTGTCTCTAATCGCGATTAATGAAAAAAAGTTACTATTCACCAAAAAATTATTTTCATCCCATTCAACCACATTTTACATACTAATGACAACCATGTATGTCGGATTTTCAAAATTCAATACACATTAGTGGTAAACTTTCATTTAACTGAAAAATCAGTTTGCTTGATTACCACTTAGTGGTTTCACTATTCATCAAAAATTGGAGTTTTTCAGAAAATTACCAAAAATTAACCCTAAGCTATATTTGATATTCTGAATTCAAAAATGAAGTCTATTTTACAAAATTCAAAACATATAATTCACATTAATTAATTTAATAATTAATTCTCGCTGTCAGAGAAAATAACGTGTTTTTATGAAACAATAAGTATCAAAAGATTGACACTAGTTTAAGTCTGATTTCAAAGTGAAATTAATTCCAACGACCAATATTGGATTTAATGGTAAAAATATATTCTAATTTCACTTTAAAACCAATTCAAAAGAAAATCTAATCATATAAATTAATTATATTAAAAAGAGGTTTTGAATTAAAATACAACATTTTACACTATTCATTAAAAAATGAACTTTATCGGAAAGATACCAAAAATTTACACAAAGTAAATTTTGATGTCCCAATTCTTAAGAAGAGTTTTATTTGGTCCAAAAGGATGTATAAGAGTGAACAAAACTATATTTAATGACGGTTCTCCATCAAAAGGCAATAAGTGAACCTTTAGTGAAAACTAGGGCATATACGCCTAAAATTGAATTCTTTCCGTATTTTAAGCCTTTATCTTTTATTGGATAAATGTAAAAACATTTAAAAACATATATAATCATATTTTAGTTATTTCTATCCATTCCCTCCAATACAACGGCTACATGTTAACTACCATTTAAAATAATATTATTTTATTATTAGAGTGCAACGTAAGATTCCCAAGAAACTCGTTGTTGCGTGTTGGGTACGCCATCGATCATAGAGTCCCCTTTAAAGTCATATTATTATTTTATTCACAAATATGGATAAATAAGAAAATTTCATATTCTTTATTTACCTGGGGTGTTACATTAGCTTACCAGACTGGGCACTCTTTTAATCCAACCCTCAAGATAAACAGACAGGATTCGATGAGTTGATCAGAAAAAACATGAACATCCTCAGTCCACTGGACAGGGGACTTTTTCAAAATCACAATCTCTTCCTTAGTGAAAGTCAGTATTCTCTCGATCGGGGAAGAATCCATAAGAGGAACACAGGGACGAATTATCAGGAGATTCTATCCAAATTACGGTTCATCAAGAAGTTCCTGAGGGATCAACCAAACAAATGGAAAGTCTCATAAAGGACATGGAAAAAGACAGTATCACAGAATCACTGATAGAAGGGTTGAAATGCGTTATGCATCAATAAATGTCATCAATTTCATTGTCACTAATCCCCCAAAACATGAGGATCACTCAGAGGGATCATATGAAGAAGTTCATGTTCAAGAGGCTACACACACGGAAATAAATGAAGGATGTGTGCATACCATAAGATAGAGGGATCCCCAGGGGAAAGAAATTCCTTTGGGTAATGCCCTTCCATACTCCAAAAAGGCACATGCAAAGGAAAAGGGTAAAAGTCAGGTTACATTTCACCCTACCTATGGAGAAGGCCAATCACTCTCATTAGAGGAAAGGTTCACATAGAAAGAAAAATAAATGAAGGAATTAAGGAGGTTAAATGTAGAACTACTTCAAGGTAGTCTTCCTCTTAAGCATGTTGGAGTTAATAAATCAAGGTAATTTGTTTCTGCTCTTGGGATGGATCAAGAATATCCCCCTTTACAAGTACACCCTCACAGGTCCAATCTTATGGGTCATATGTGAAAGAAATCGGCAATGCTATAATTAGTGGTAGTACCGATCGCCACACCCGTCCAAACTCCAGTTGTTTCACCTGCTCGGGTCCAAGGTTAACCAGATGTTTCTCACAAATTAATGACTACCACTGAGTCATTAATAGCTCAGTTGGAATCTATGGAAAGAAAGTGTGCACAAGTTCAACCAGAAAAGAGTGCTTACCCTAAATGGGTGGATGCAATTCCTCCCCAATCAAATTTTGCAAATACAACATTCTCAATTTTAAATGGTTTGGGAGATCCAGAACAACACTTGACCCATTTTGTTTCTCGTTTTGATCCTATGGTGGGAAATCCTCAACAACAAAAATTAGTTAAGCTCATGTGTTTTGTGAAGTCATTACAAGGACCTGATTTTTTTCTGGTATACAAGTTTGCAATCTCAGTCAATTACTAGGTGGCAATATCTCTGTCAAAGGTTTCTTCTTCAATTTAGCTCAACGTTGCCTAAGATGACAGTTTCTGATCATACCGATTGTATGAAAATGGAAAATGAAAGAGTTTCAGATTTCATTACTCACTGGAAGGGATTAACCTATTCCTTATGTTGAGCACTCCCACAAGAATAATTGTTGCCAATCTGTGTGGAAAATATGCATGATAAATTAGGCACACCGTTGATCCCTGTGAAATACACAGGAGGGTTTCAAGACCTTACTTAAATCGCTCAGCAGATAGAATATTATCTTATAAAGACTAAGGCTAAAACTTGTATAATTCCATTAGTTTCAGGAAGGAGAATAGGGAAAGCAGAGACTGCTATAGTTACACTTAAACAAGCACATGTACCTGTTTCCACTTTAAAACCATCATCATATTAAAGGGATCCACCTCCTGAGCGTCAACAACAATGGCTACCTTGTCAAGATTATCAAAGAGATCAAAGGCGGAAACAGTTTGAATATTTGAAGAACAAAGTTTATTTTTTCTGGAATGAACGAGTTCCTCGCTACTTCATCTCGGCTCTAGAAAACAATATGGTTCAGTTGCCAAGGCCCAAAAGGCCGATCAAGGAAGTATATGAAGACCTCCCCAACTATTTTCCACTTCATCAGATGTTGGGGCATCCCATTCGAGATTTTTTTGTCTTCAAATACCTCCTGTAAAAAATGGTGGAATCTAAACAAGCAAAACTAAAAGGTTCTTCATCCTAGGTAGCATGTGTTACTGCTACTGATCCAGAGGAAGAAAGTGAGTGGCATGAAGTCAAAAGTAAAAATGAGCATAAATATGATGATTGGATGGTCAGGAAAATGATCAATCGAACTCATGCCATTTTATGAACACAATTGAGTCAACCAATTGTGTCTTCTGTTATGAATTCCACAGCGAAACCCCCTTCATCATAAGGAAAATCCTCAAAGAAGTAGCATAATTTGAAGAAAGAAGAGAAGTCATAAGAAGTGGAACTCAAGTAAAAACCTATGTTGTCTTTGACTCTGGAATATTTTATACCATTTTCTTCAAAACCACGGGAATGATTTTCCAAATGGAACATCCTAAATTGGTTCATCAGGAAGAATATTTTTCAGATGAAGAATTTATCTTTGGTTCTGTTAACATGATTCATTTAACGTATCCCTATACCAATGATAGTTTTGATTATGATGAGCCTAAGTTCCCTATATATAATAGAGTAATTAGAGGAAGAGGTAGAGGACTAGGATACAGGGGAATACGTGGATATTCTAGAAACCACTACTTCAATCCTACCCCTGCTAGAACTGTATATGTGGTAGAAACTCATGGAAAAGTCCTTCAGTGGGCTCAACAGGAACAAGAAAGTTCTTCTAAACATTTCCAATTCAGTTCTGACACAGTTATTTTGGAATACCGGTTAGAGGTCACACCTTTTTCCTCTCAGAAAATAGATATAATCAGTTGGTATAATCTACCGATGACCGGAGTGTTTCCAATTCCTGCCCTGATACCGGATGCATCTACTGCCCAAGCATCAGCTTCCAAGGCACCTACAAAACCACATTTTCTTGATGGGAAATGCATACCTCTGGACCAAAAGTATGATGTCCTGAAAGATTTGTCCCATGTAACGGTCATGTTATCAATTCTGGATGCCTTGAATATCTCAAAAGATCTCCAGGATGCACTTACTGAGGCTTTGTCAAGTCCTCAATAATTCGAAACTAAAATTGATTCGGCTGAAGTCTACCATATAGAGAATGATCCTACAGAATGGCATGCAGTGATATCTTTTACAGATGAAGATGAAGATGATGTTTTACATGGACATATTAGACCTTTGTATCTATCTGGAAATGTCAATGACATAGACATCTGAAGAGCTTTCATTGATAATGGTTCAAGATTCAATCTCATTCACATTCATACACTTCAACGATTGGGACTCACCGAATATGATTTATCTCCTTCTACTTTGATATTGCAAGTATATTATAAGAATGGACAAGAACCTCTGGGTGAGATTACACTTAGAATTCAGTTTATTGACCTTGTGTCTAATTCATATTTCATGGTTGTTCATTAGGACACAACCTTCAACATTTTTCTTGGAAGACCTTGGATACATCAACATGTGTTTCTACCTTCTTCGTACCATCAATGTCTCAAATATTGTTTAAATGGTAAAATTTGGACATTGTATAGTGACAAGGCCCCATTAAAAACATGTGATTCTAAATACATTGAGATAGAATTTTATCACATGGAGGGAAAGGAAAAATCCCTGGAAAAGAAGGTCACAAAAATTAATACTCCAAATGATTTGTAAAAGATTCCAGTAAACCCATTCATACATGTGAGTACAGATTATGTGTTGCCTATCAGTCAAATTGACAGGACGGGCCTAAATCCAAACACTCTTATGGAAACTTCCATAATGTCAGTTATGGAAATCGAGCCAGATATCATGGGAGAAATTGTTGATTCACCAAGAAATTATGAAAGCTTAAATGGAGATGTCTTCATTTCATCTGCTAAAATCCAAAAATTCTATACTTCATCAAATAGGTCAGAAGAAGTTATAGCGATACCAGAGGAAAACTATGATGTTGATTCTCAATCCATCATCTCTTCTCTATCACCCCAGGATGCCCCTTCATCATCAAAAAGGTTTGAAATGGAAGCCTCTTTTTCAAGATGTTAAAATTTTAGCGTTTCCCATAACCATGGAAATTATGCTTTTTCATCTACTATGAAAGTAAAAACAGAAGAAGTAACACATATTGAAGAAGAAGAAGAAGATCTCAGAGACGCTCCTCTAGAATTTGAAGAGGGTATCTCTACCACTGTGGATGAACTCAGATAAATAAATCTGGGTACAAAAGAAGATCCACTCTCCACATTAATTAGTGCATCCATGGCTCTTGAAGAACAATAAATGTATACTTCTTTTATAAATAAAAATAGAGATGTATTTTCTTGTAATTATACAGAAATTCCATGTCTTGACCCCGATGTGTCCACTCATCATTTGGGTTTTCTAAAAGAACATCGAGGATTCATGAAAGTAGCAAGAAGAACACACCCAACTTATGCCTCCAAAATTGAATATGAAGTTGATAAGCCTATCAAGGAAAAATTAATTAGAGATGTTCAATATCCCAAATGGATAAATAATATTGTCCCTGTGAAAAAGAAGAATGGAAAAATTGGAGTTTTCATTGACTTCAGTGAACTTAATTGGCATTATTCCAAGGATGATTTTCTAGTTCTGATCACAGAACTCTTAATTGATGAAACAGCTGGCTATGAAGCTCTTTCCTACATGGATGGTTACTCTGGGTATAATCAATTACGAATGGTGTAACACCCCGAGATTTTATGAAAAATATTCTTTTTAATTTCATTAATGTCTTGTGTTGTACGCTACACCAAAAGAAGCTTGCACAACATGCATACTTGACTTGCCTTACATTACACGCAATTGCGACCTTACTCGAGAGCGTGTGTAGTACGCAATACCGAGTTTCACTAAACAATGATATGCTATTAAAATATTATTAAAACTAGCCATTATGAATAGTAATAACCACTTTTTGAAATTTTTTAAATTTTAGTTTTCAAAATGGACTTTATTTTTGGATTCGTAATATCGAAATTAGCTTAGGGTGAAATTTCGGTACTTTTCGGATAACTTTCATTTTCTGATGAATAGTGAAAATTACTAAATTTTAATTAAAATCAACCTTTTTAATCGATATAATTAATAGTCATAAATTATTAATTTGAGTGGTTTTAAAGTATATTTAGAATATATTTTTACAATTTAAGAAAATTTTGTTCATTGGATGTAGTTTCACATTTAAACCAGACATAAACAAGTGTCAATCTTTTGATAGTTATTATCTCTTAAGAACACTCTATTTGTTTTGATGATGGGAATTAATTTTTAAATTAATTAATCAAACTGATATGTTTTGAATTTGGTAAAATAGACATCATTTTTTAGTTCATAATATCAAATATAGCTTAGGCCTAATTTTTGGTATTTTTCTGGAAACTTTCATTTTTTGATGAATAGTGAAACCACTAAGTGGTAGTTAGGAAAAATGAATTTTTCATAAAACTTAATTTTACCGCTTCTGTGAGTGGAATTTCAAAAATCCAAGAGACACGGTTGATGTCAGTAAGTAAAATGTGATTCAATGAGATGAAAAAAAATTTTTGTGAATAGTAACTTTTTACTTCTTTACCACTGTTAAAAGTAAATAGGGTAATTACGGGTAAAAATGATATTATTGTTACCCTAAAACATGTCCTAATTCTATTGGATAAGTTTAATTCGGCCAAAAACAACCTTAGGAATAAAATATGACCATTTAGGGCCACATGGATTAGATTAGGACATTTATTATTAATTTATTTAAAGAATGGTTAAAATAGTTTAAATCAAAGTTTAATAAGTATATCATTTTTAATATAGAGTTATACATAAGATAAATTCGACTATAAATATTCCTTAGAAATCTAAAATGATTTCCTACATAATCGTAGTTTATTTGTAATTTTTAGACATTAAATAATTTAATTTATTTATGACACAAAGATGATGCAGTAATTATCTTATTAATGAAATATTGACATAATTGATGTTATAAATACCAAAATAAATGTAATTTGAGACCTTTTATGAATTACACTAATTTTACAGGTTAATATGACATGTTAGTATTGATTTAATTAACTTTTTCGAACTAATCATTCAGTTATGATTTTCACAAAAATCAATTACTAAATAGTGTCAAAATTGACAAAAAATAGTTTTTAAAACAAATATTATATTATTAATTTTTATTTTATTCCTAAAAATCTAAGGTTCGGCCAAATGACTTATATAAGGTTATATATATTAATAATAAACAACTTGGGGTTCTTTTGGCTGATTATAGTAAGTTTATTAACCTTATAGTATAAGAACACAAGAAGACACAGTAAAAGTAAAATTATTTAACTTAATGTTAAATCTAAATGATAAGGTTAAAATCGGAACCTAAACTTATCTAAATTCTATTGTCTAAGAGTATTTCAACCCATCCCCACCATAGATTCTAAATAAATCAATTTGGAGCTATTTAAAACCCAATTTGGCATTATAATAAAATAATATTTTTAGTTATTCCAAAGGTGCCCCTCTCCTCCCTTATAAAAGGGAACCTCTTCCCTCTCTTCCTCACACCACTTTGAGCCTTCAAGATCGGAAAACCCCTGCCAAATTATCTTCTCCACTTCCCTAGAAACATCCTAGAGGTCCTGGTATTCTTCAAAGACCAATTTTAGTACCCTAAAAAGAGGACTCAAAGAGGCGCTTCAAAGAAGAGGTAATGTCCGTTACAGATTCTTTCAACTTTATTTCTTCTTCCACTTAATCTTCTTAGGTTGTTTTATTTTGAAGTAATAACATCAGTATCACTCATATAATGATATGTTATTATAAGTATGAAACAACCCTATTTCACAATCTATCCATCCTACAGAAAATGAAATCACCGCGCGTGCGTACGTACGGAATACCGTCTCCATGCTGTGGTGTAATCTATTTTCCACCACCACCTTACATGGATGGGTATAATGGTGCAAATAAACAACTATATATGATTATTGTAAATTGGTATTAATTATTAAATATTATTTATACACTCCAATACAATTCCACGATCATGAGAACGATATCATCGCTCGTGCGTACGTACGGACTACCGTCTCCACGACGTGATGAGATTCATTCTCCACGTTAACCATTAATGAATGATTATAAAGTATATATAATAAGTAATCATGAAATATATGACATAATAATGATACTGGATTTATGTGTTTATATATGTATGTCATCTACTTAATTCCATTCAACTCAATAAGGAAACGAAAACAACGTTCATGCGTACGTACGACTTACCGTCTCCATGAACGGTGTATTTCTCTCCATTTACTAATCTATTATATATATTTATTTTCTGAATATATATTATATATAAATCATGTTTTATATTCTGGAATTATGTAATCATGATCTAAGTAATCATATTAATAATTACAAGTCAAAACACAGACGACAAATGAAACGATTTTACCCAAAACGCTCTTTAACATGGAATTTACAAAAGAACGGGTAAAATAAAGTCAAAAGTGAACCATATATGATATCATAAAAATAACTATGATTCTGGAATAATTCAATAACATTATTTAAATAATTATACAGGAGGTTCGGACACTTACGAAGCAAATCAGACCTATGGTAAGGGAAAATATCACAATCTCGTTTTTATCCTAGATTGTTTATACTTTGGTATTTACTAGGGTGTATTTTATCATCCACATCCATTATTGCTAAATATGTAATTTTATTTCCATACACCTAAAATTGTTTAAATCCAATTTTACCCTTCGGTGAGTTTTTAGTAAAATATATGAAAGGAATCTTTTTTCGTTTTTCGTACGAGGTACTTTTTGACTTTTCCGACAAAAGTACGAGAAGAATGTTTTTTTTAACTTATACGACATGAATGGATTGTAAAAAAATTATTTCTGAGAAGCTTCCTTTAAAATTTTTCAAGTTTATTTTTAATCAAATTCTTTTTGTTTAAAATTTTATGACATGATAAGAAATGAAAAATGTTTTTGAAGTAGAAAGGATATTGTCTTCAAGAATGGAGCTCAATTGTTTTATCAAAATTATTTTCCATCTAAGATAATAAAGGGTTCCGTTTCTATCCCTATTATTACGTTGATTTTATTATGTTGTGATGGAATTATTTTTATGAATTCTTTTATCTTATATGAATTGTTTTATGATGTCACAATGAGTAAGATTCCCATTTTTATTACATGGGTTATGATATGATGTATGGTTTATGATTTTGTGGCACACATAAGAATGGTATCATTATGAGATGGGTGGGACCTATATCTCCCTCCAATTCATTGGGTAAAGATTTTATATCTCATTATATAGACATGGATGGAACGGCAGGTTAAACCGGTTCAGTGAAACAGGACTGAAACGAGGAGTGAACTCGGTTCAGAAATGGACTTTGTCCACTAAGATAGTCTTGGAAATGAGTCTTGACTAATAAGAAATGATTCTCTATGATTATGTGTGTATGCCACAAAGTTTCATGTTTTATGTTATGATTATTGGGATTACATTTCACTACTATGATTTATCCCATGTTATGAAATTATGATTTCTTTTGCAGGATAAGATTTCCAAAAGTTATGTTCTTATGTATATGATGTGATTGATATTTATTTTGTTTACCCTTACTGAGCATTTGATCTCACCCTTTTATGTTTTCTTTTCCCTAGGGTATAAAGAAAGGTTTTAGGTAAAAAAAGGAAGATCATTATGGGAGATGTTGAAGATCCTTCACCACGATTAGAAGATTATATTCCGAGTTTCCAAAGACACTAAACTATTACGGTCCTTGTGTGTGTGTTTTTGTAATGTACAAAGTATTCCACAAAAGTAATGTAATTTCCATGTACGTCAAGCTTAGGGTCTCTACAGTTGGTATCGGAGGAAAGGATTAGTCAACCTTTGGAAACTAGGATGTGAGAACTTTAGTGAGATCCCTAGAGATATTTCTAAGGTATGTCTAGGGATGTCCCTAAGGTTAAGTATAAGTATATGTTATAGTCCAAGAATTGTGCTAACAATCATAGAATTTAACCTAAGATGTTAGATATTGAGGGTACTCCCCCTTTACTATGTTGTTTTCTCTAGCATGATTTTTGCCTCTCACATAATTCTTTTTGTGTTTTAGTTAATGGAGGGAACCAGAAGGAATTCAGTTGACATTGAATCCAATGGACAAATTGGTGACTGTGAGCAAAAAAATTGTGTAATTCCTAGGGAGAAAGGTATTGTGATTATGCCGAATGAGTCATCGCGATATATGATTAACAAGGTGAAATTTAGTGGTATTAATAATTCATCAAAGAAGAAGAAGATAGACTATTATGCATGTTCGCATGATGAGGAGCATAAAGAAAGAAAGATTGATATTTCTAAAGATGGTAAGAATAACCTTGAGGAATACCTCAAATGGAGGGACCGATGTTATCTGTGTGGAGAAAAGGGTCATAGAGTGACAGGCTATTATGGAGTTCAATGTATTATTTGTAGAGAACATGGGCATTACCCAACTCAATGCCCTGACCTAAAAAGTTACTTCTAAATCAAGGAAGGACTTATCCCAGGATAATAATTGAAGAGGATGGATTGAAGTGTTTATGTATTAGTATTCAAGAATAATGTTGTTGAGGTACTTTTATTGTGTATTAGAAAATTTTTGTATTATTCTATTGTGGTTTTCAATAATTTTAAGGTACCGGTAACCATGAAATGTGATTCAAATATTTTGGAAAGGAGATGATATGCACATATTGAAGGGATAAGGAGAAAATGAAATGTTTGACAGTATTCATGAGCTCATTATTGATATATGGACTAAGTAATATCCTGGTTTGAGTATAAATAATTTTGAGGATTTTGGTTTGTGGAAAGTGTTAACTTTTAACTGTATTCATGTTTTTTGTAAGGATCAATGGGTATACATGATTAAGGTATTCACATGTTTTTAATTTGACCAACAAGATATATCTTATGATATATGGGGGATAAATGATGGCATTCACATGATTTTTATGTGACATTTCAAGTAATCGTTTTCTTTATACTATGAGCTTGGACCCAAGTATTTTGGATAAACCTAAATATTGGGATGGATTATGTTGGACATAAGTTAGTATTGTTTAAGGATAGAAGTTTTTTCGATATTATTTATGGGATGTTATAGTAATTTAGTTTTAGAAAAAAGACAACCTGCAGGATGGGCGACAGCCCATCGCGTCGGACAAGGCTGTGGGAATCGAACCCACAACCGAAGTGCGACTGACCTTCATCACCTACCACAGGCCTACAGGAAGTCCCTATTTAGTAGAAACTAGTTTTATTATGATATAATAAGTATAAGTCAATTTTAGGAACCATATATGATTAATCTCACTATCGATCGACTTATGTATATTTAATAACTTTTCTAAACTTTTGTTTGAGACAGATAGAATGACCCATCATTCTATCACATGATCTGCTAACACATCATGAATGAAAAATTCAACTTCATTTCTTTAAGAGATGAAGTGGAAATTGTCCAAAGAACGACCAACGGTGAGACTATACCAAAATCACTAAAGTATTTCTTCTAATTCCAATTTCATCAACTTTAGGGAAATTATCTTGAAAACCAAAAATGTTGTCCTAGTGCTCTTATATATGATGAATCAGATGGTACCTTAGATCATCACAAATTTATGGCTTTGTGATTGTTGTATTTTTCATAGCCATGTTCTCTACCACTCTCTATCAGAACATGATGGTTAGATTTCTCTTCCATATCCATATTTTTACCTATGTGGAAACCTAGTGATTAGTTTATTTGGGTAACCGTTACGTTTCATACTTTTGTTTTTAAATATTGGTTTTGGTATTCCTTTTTACGATGTGGGTTTGTATTAAAGAAACTTTCGAGTAGTAAACCATTTATAACCCTGACGAATTTCGAGGGGGAAATTCATTTTAAGGGGGGTAGAATGTAACACCCCGAGATTTTATGAAAAATATTCATTTTAATTTCATTAATGTCTTGTGTTGTACGCTACACCAAAAGGAGCTTGCACAACATGCATCCTTTACTTTCCTTGCATTACACGCAATCGCGTCCCTCCTCGATAGCATGTGTAGTACGTAATACCGAGTTTCACTAAACAACGATATACTATTAAAATATTATTAAAACTAGCTGTTATGAATAGTAATAACCACTTTTTGAAATTTTGTAAATTTTAGTTTTCAAAATGGACTTCATTTTTATATTTGGAATATCGAAATTAGCTTAGGGTGAAATTTTGGTACTTTTCAGATAACATTCATTTTCTGATGAATAGTGAAAATTAATAAATTTTAATTAAAAACAACCTTTTTAATCGATATAATTAATAGTGATAAATTATTAATTACAGTGGTTTTAAAGTATATTTAGAATATATTTTTACAATTTAATAAAAAATATTCATTGGATGTAATTTCACATTTAAACCAGACATAAACAAGTGTCAATCTTTTGATAGTTATTATCTCTTAAGAACACGCTATTTGTTTTGACGACGGGAATTAATTTTTAAATTAATTAATGCAACTGATATGTTTTGAATTTGGTAAAATATACATCATTTTTGAGTTCATAATATCAAATATATCTTAGGCCTAATTTTTGGTATTTTTCTGGAAACTTTCATTTTTTGATGAATAGTGAAACCACTAAGTGGTAGTTAAGAAAAATGAATTTTTCATAAAACATAATTTTACCACTTCTGTGAGTAGAATTTCAAAAATCCGAGAGACATGGTTGATTTCAGTAAGTAAAATGTGATTCAATGAGATGAAAATAATTTTTTGTGAATAGTAACTTTTTACTTTTTTTACCACGGTTAAAAGTAAATAGGGTAATTACGGGAAAAAATGATTTTATTATTACCCTAACACATGTCCTAATTCTATTGGATAAGTTTAATTTGACCAAAAACAACCATTGGAATAAAATATGACCATTTAGGCCCACTTGGATTAGATTAGGACATTTATTATTAATTTATTTAAAGAATGGTTAAAATAGTTAAAATCAAAGTTTAATAAGTATATCATTTTTAATATAGAGTTATAGATAATATAAATTCGACTATAAATATTCATTAGAAAGATAAAAATATTTCTACATAATGGTAATTTATTTGTAATTTTTAGATATTAAATAATTTAATTTATTTATGACACAAAGATGAAGCAGTATTTATCTTATTAATGAAATATTGACATAATGGATGTTATAAATACAAAAATAAATGTAATTTGACACCTTTTATGAATTACACTAATTTTATAGGTTAATATGACATTTTATTATTGATTTAATAAACTTTTTTCGAACTAATCATTCTGTTATTATTTTCACAAAAATCAATTACTAAATAGTGTCAAAATTGACATAAAATAGTTTTTAAAACAAATATTATATTATTAATTTTTATTTTATTCCTAAAAATATAAGGTTCAGATAAATGACATAGATAAGGTTATATATATTAATAATAAACAACTTTAGGTTCGTTTGGCTGATTATCGTAAGTTTATTAACCTTATAGTATAAGAACACAAGAAGACACGGTAAAAGTAAAAATTATTTAACTTAATGTTAAATCTAAATGATAAGGTTAAAATAGGAACCTAAACTTATCTAAATTATATTGGATGAGATTATTTCGACCCATCCCCACCTTATCTTCTAAATAAATCAATTTGGAGCTATTTAAAACCGAATTTGGCTTTATAATAAAATAATATGTTTAGTTATTCCAAAGGTGTCCCTTTCCTCCCTTGTAAAAGGGCACCTCCTCCCTCTCTTCCTAACACCACTTTGAGCCTTCAAGATCGGACAACCCCTGAAAAAGTATCTTCTCCACTTCTCTAGAAACATCCTAGAGGTCCTGGTCTTCTTAAAATACCAATTTTAGTACCCTAAGAGGAGGACTCAAAGAGGCGCTTCAAAGAAAAGGTAATGTCTGTTACCGATTCTTTCAACTTTATTTCTTCTTCCACTTATTCTTCTTAGGTTGTTTAATTTTGAAGTAATAACATAAGTATCACTCATATACAGATATGTTATTATAATTATAAAACAACCCTATTTCCCCATCTATCCATCCTACGGAAAACGAAATCACCGCGCGTGCGTACGTACGGAATGTCGTCTCCACGCCGTGGTGTAATCTATTTTCCACCACCACCTTAAATGGATGGGTATAATTGTGAAAATAAACAACTATATATGATTATTGTAAAGTGTTATTAATTATTAAATATTATTAATACACTCCAATACAATTCCATGATCATGAGAATGATATCATCGCTCGTGCGTACGTACGGACTACCGTCTCCACGACGTGATGAGATTCATTCTCCACGTTAACCATTAACGAATGATTATAAAGTATATATAATAAGTATTCATGAAATTTATGACATAATAATGATACTGGATTTATGTGCATATATATGTCTGTCATCTACTTAATTCCATTCAACTCAATAAGGAAACGAAAACAGCGTTCATGCGTATGTACGGCTTACCGTCTCCATGAACGGTGTATTTCTTTCCATTTATTGATCTATTATATATATGTATATTCTGAATATATATTTTATATAAATAATGTTTTATAATCTGGAATTATGTAATCATGATCAAAGTAATCATATGAATAATTACAAGTCAAAACACGGACGACAAATGAAACTATTTTACCCAAAATGCTCTTTAACATGGAATTTACAAAAGAACGGGTAAAATAAAGTCATAAGTGAACCATATATGATATCATAAAAATAAGTATGATTCTGGAATAATTCAATAACATTATTTAAATCATTATACAGGAGGTTCGGACACTTACGAAGCAAATCAGACCTAAGGTAAGGGAAAATATCACAGTCTCATTTTTATCCTAGATTGTTTATACTTTGGTATTTACTAGGGTGTATTTTATCATCCACATCCATGATTTCTCAATATGTTATTTTATTTCCATACACCTAAAATTGTTTAAATCCAATTTTACCCTTCGGTGAGTTTTTAGTAAAATATATGAAAGGAATATTTTTTCGTTTTTCGTACGAGGTACTTTTTGACTTTTCTGACAAAAGTACGAGAAGAATGTTTTTTTAACTTATACAGCTTGAATGGATTTTAAAAAAAAATTATTTCTAAGAAGCTTCCTTTACATGTTTTCAAGTTTATTTTTAATCAAATTCTTTTAGTTTAAAATTTTATGACATGATAATAAATGAAAAATGTTTTTGAAGTAGAAAGGATATTTTCTTCAAGAATGGAGTTCAAGTGTTTTATCAAAATTATTTTCCATCTAAGATAATAAAGGGTTCTGTTTCTATCCCTATTATTATGTTGATTTTATTATGTTGTGATGGAATTATTTTTATGAATTCCCTTATCTTATATGAATTTTTTTATGATGTCACGTTGTGTAAGATTCCCATTTTTATTACATGGGTTATGCTATGATGTATGGTTTATGATTTTGTGGCACACATAAGAATGGTATCATTATGAGATGGGTGGGACCTATATCTCCCTCCAATTAATTGGGTAAAGATTTTATATCTCATGAGATAGACATGGCTGGAACGGAAGGTTAAACCGGTTCAGTGAAACATGACTAAAATGAGGAGTGACCTCGGTTCAGAAATTGACTTTGTCCACTAAGATATTCTTGGCAATGAGTTTTGACTAGTAAGAAATGATTCTCTATGATTATGTGTGTATTCCACAAAGTTTCATGTTTTATGTTATGATTATTGGGATTACATTTCACTACTATGATTTATCCCATGTTATGAAATTATTATTTCTTTTGCAGGTTAAGATTTCCAAAAGTTATGTTCTTATGTATATGATGTGATTGAAATTTATTTTGTTTACCCTTACTGAGCATTTGATCTCACCCTTTTATGTTTTCTTTTCCCTAGGATAAAAAGAAAGGTTTTAGGAAAAAAAAGGAAGATCTTTATGGGAGATGTTGAAGATCTTTCACCACAATTAGAAGATTATATTCCGAGTTTCCAAAGACACTAAACTATTACGGTCCTTGTGTGTGTGTTTTTGTAATGTACAATGTATTCCACAAAAGTAATGTAATGTCCATGTATGTCAAGCTTAGGGTCTCTACAGTTGGTATCGGAGGAAAGGATTAGTCAACCTTTGGAAAATAGGATGCGAGAACTTTAGTGAGATCCCTAGAGATATTTCTAAGGTATGTCTAGGGATGTCTCTAAGGTTAAGTATAAGTATATGTTATTGTCCAAGAATTGCGCTAACGATCTTAGAATTTAACCAAAGATGTTAGATATTGAGGGTACTCCCCCTTTACTATGTTGTTTTCTCTAGCATGATTTTTGCCTCTCACAGAATTCTTTTTGTGTTTGAGTTAATGGAGGGAACCAGAAGGAATTTGGTTAACATTGAATCCAATGGACAAATTGGTGACTATGAGGAAAAAAATTGTGTAATGTCTAGGGAGAAAGTTATTGTGATTATGCCGAATCAGTCATCGCGATATATGATTAACAAGGTGAAATTTAGTGGTATTCATAATTCATCAAAGAAGAGAAAGACAGACTATTATGCATGTTCGCAAGCTGAGGAGAATAAAGAAAGGAAGATTGAGATTTCTAAAGAAGGTAAGAATAACCTTGAGGAATATCTCAAATGGTGGGACCGATGTTATCTGTGTGGAGAAAAGGTTCATAGAGTGACAGGCTGTTATGGAGTTCAATTTATTATTTGTCGAGAACATGGGCATTACCCAACTCAATGCCCTGACCTAAAAAGTTACTTCTAAATCAAGGAAGGACTTATTCCAGGACAATAATTGAAGAGGATGGATTGAAGTGTTTATGTATTGGTATTCAAGAATAATGTTGTTGAGGTACTTTTATTGAGTATTAGAATATTTTTGTATTATTCTATTGTGGTTTTCAATAATTTTAAGGTACCGGTAACCATGAAAAGTGATTCAAATATTTTGGAAAGGAGATGATATGCGCATATTGAAGGGATAAGGAGAAAATGAAATGTTTGATAGTATTCAGGAGCTCATGATTGATATATGGACTAAGTGATATCATGGTTTGAGTATAAATAATTTTGAGGATTTTGTTTTTTGTGGAAAGTGTTAACTTTTAACTGTATTCATGTTTTCACTAAGGATCAATGGGTATACATGATTAAGGTATTCACATGTTTTTAATTTGACCAACAAGATATATCTTATGATATATGGGGGATAAATGATGGCATTCACATGATTGTTATGTGACATTTCAAGTAATCATTTTCTTTATACTATGAGCTTGGACTAAAGTATTTTGGATAAACCTAATGATTGGGATGGATTATGTTGGACATAAGATAGTACTGTCTAAGGATAGAAGTTTTTTCGATATTATTTATGGGATGTTATAGTAATTTAGTTTTAGAAAAAAAGACAACCTGCAGGATGAGCAACAACCCATTGCGTTAGTAAAGGCTATGGGAATCGAACCCACAGCCGAAGTGAGACTGGCCTTCATCACCTACCACTGGCCTACATGAAGTCCATGTTTAGTAGAAACTAGTTTTATTATGATATAATAAGTATAAGTCCATTTTAGGAACCATATATGATTAATCTCACTATCGATCGACTTATGTATATTTAATAACTTTTCTAACCTTTTGTTTGAGACAGATGGAATGACCCATCATTCTATCACATGATCTGCTAACACATCATGAATGATAAATTCAACATCATTTCATTAAGAGATGAAGTGGAAATTTTCCAAAGAACGACCAACGGTGAGACTATACCAAAATCACAAAATTATTTCTTCTAATTACAATTTCATCAACTTTAGGGAAATGATCTTGAAAACCAAAAATGTTGTTCTAGTGCTCTTATATATGATGAACCAGATGGTACCTTAGATCATCACAAATCTATGGCTTTTTGATTGTTGGATTTTTCATAGCCATGTTCTCTACCACTCTCTATCAGAACATGATGGTAAGATTTCTCTTCCATATCCATATTTTCACCTATGTGGAAACCCAGTGATTAGTTTATTTGGGTAACCGTTATGTTTCATACTTTTGTTTTTAAATATTAGTTTTGGTATTCCTTATTTCGGTGTGGGTTTATATTAAAGAAACTTTCGAGTAGTAAACCATTTATAACCCTGACGAATTTCGTGGGCGAAATTCATTTTAAGGGGGGTAGAATGTAACACCCCGAGATTTTATGAAAAATATTTTTTTTAATTTCATTAATGTCTTGTGTTGTACGCTACACCAAAAGGAGCTTGCACAACACACATCCTTGACTTTCCTTTCATTACACGCAATCACGACCTTCCTCGATAGCGTGTGTAGTACGCAATACCGAGTTTCACGAAACAACGATATACTAAAAAAATATTATTAAAACTAGCTGTTATGAATATTAATAACCACTTTTTTAAATTTTGTAAATTTTAGTTTTCAAAATGGACTTCATTTTTAGATTCGGAATATCGAAATTAGCTTAGGGTGAAATTTTGGTACTTTTCAGATAACATTCATTTTCTGATGAATAGTGAAATTAATAAATTTTAATTAAAAACAACCTTTTTAATCGATATAATTAATAGTGATAAATTCTTAATTTGAGTGGTTTTAAAGTATATTTAGAATATATTTTTACAATTTAATAAAAAAAATTTCATTGGATGTAATTTCACATTTAAACCAGACATAAACAAGTGTCAATCTTTTGATAGTTATTATCTCTTAAGAACACGCTATTTGTTTTGACGATGGGAATTAATTTTTAAATTAATTCATTCAACTAATATGTTTTGAATTTGGTAAAATAGACATCATTTTTGAGTTCATAATATCAAATATATCTTAGGCCTAATTTTTGGTATTTTTCTAGAAACTTTCATTTTTTGATGAATAGTGAAACCACTAAGTGGTAGTTAAGAAAAATGAATTTTTCATAAAACTTAATTTTACCGCTTCTGTGAATGGAATTTCCAAAATCCGAGAGACACGGTTGATGTCAGTAAGTAAGATGTGATTCAATGAGATGAAAATAATTTTTTGTGAATAGTAACTTTTTACTTTTTTTACCACGGTTAAAAGTAAATAGGGTAATTACGGGTAAAAATGATTTTATTATTACCTTAACACATGTCCTAATTCTATTGGATAAGTTTAATTCGACCAAAAACATCCTTATGAATAAAATATGACCATTTAGGCCCACTTTGATTAGATTAGGACATTTATTATTAATTTATTTAAAGAATGGTTAAAATAGTTAAAATCAACGTTTAATAAGTATATCATTTTTAATATAGAGTTATATATAAGATAAATTCGACTATAAATATTCAATAAAAAGCTAAAACGATTTCCTACATAATGGTAATTTATTTGTAATTTTTAGACATTAATTAATTTAATTTATTTATGACACAAATATGAAGTAGTAATTATCTTATTAATGAAATATTGACATAATTGATGTTATAAATACCAAAATAAATGTAATTTGACACCTTTTATGAATTACACTAATTTTATAGGTTAATATGACAGGTTAGTATTGATTTAATTAACTTTTTTCGAACTAATCATTCTGTTATAATTTTCACAAAAATCAATTACTAAATAGTGTCAAAATTGACATAATATAGTTTTTAAAACAAATATTATATTATTAATTGTTATTTTATTCCTAAAAATCTAAGGTTCGGCAAAATGACATATATAAGGTTATATATATTAATAATAGACAACTTGGGGTTCGTTTGGCTGATTATAGTAAGTTTATTAACCTTATAGTATAAGAACACAAGAAGACACGGTAAAAGTAAAAATTATTTAACTTAATGTTAAATCTAAATGATAAGGTTAAAATAGGAACCTAAACTTATCTAAATTATATTGTATGAGATTATTTCGACCCATCCCCACCTTAGCTTCGAAATAAATCAATTTGGAGCTATTTAAAACCGAATTTGGCTTTATAATAAAATAATATTTTTTGTTATTCCAAAGGTGCCCCTCTCCTCCCTTATAAAAAGGCACCTCCTCCCTCTCTTCCTAACACCACTTTGAGCCTTCAAGATCGGCCAACCCCAAAAACAATTATCTTCTCCACTTCCCTAGAAACATCCTAGAGGTCCTGGTCTTCTTCAAAGACCAATTTTAGTACCCTAATAGGAGGACTCAAAGAGGTACTTAAAAAAAGGTAATGTCTGTTACCGATTCATTCAACGTTATTTCTTCTTCCACTTATTCTTCTTAGGTTGTTTCATTTTGAATTAATAACATAAGTATCACTCATATACTTATATGTTATTATAATTATGAAACAACCCTATTTCACCATCTATCCATCCTACGGAAAACGAAATCACCGCGCGTGCGTACGTACGGAATAGCGTCTCCACGCCGTGGTGTAATCTATTTTCCACCACCACCTTACATAGATGGGTATAATGGTGAAAATAAACAACTATATATGATTATTGTAAAGTGGTATTAATTATTAAATAGTATTCATATACTCCAATACAATTCCACGATCATGAGAATTATATCATCGCTCGTGCGTACGTACGGACTACCGTCTCCACGACGTGATAAGATTCATTCTCCACGTTAACCATTAATGAATGATTATAAAGTATATATAATAAGTAATCATGAAATATATGACATAATAATGATACTGGATTTATGTGTATATATATGTATGTCATCTACTTAATTCCATTCAACTCAATAAGGAAACGAAAACAACGGTCATGTGTACGTACGACTTACCGTCTCCATGAACGGTGTATTTATTTCCATTTACTGATCTATTATATATATGTATATTCTGAATATATATTATATATAAATCATCATTTATATTCTGGAATTAAGTAATCATGATCTATGTAATCATATGAATAATTACAAGTCAAAACACGGACGACAAATGAAACTATTTTACCCAGAATGCTCTTTAACATGGAATTTACAAAAGAACGGGAAAAATAAAGTCATAATTGAACCATATATGATTTCATAAAAATAAGTATGATTCTGGAATAATTCAATAACATTATTTAAATCATTATACAGGAGGTTCAGACACTTACAAAGCAAATCGGACCTACGGTAAGGGAAAATATCACAATCTCATTTTTATCCGAGATTGTTTATACTTTGGTATTTACCGGGGTGTATTTTATCATCAACATCCATGTTTTCTCAATATGTAATTTTATTTCCATACACCTACAATTTTTTAAATCCAATTTTACCCTTTGGTGAGTTTTTAGTAAAATATATGAAATGAATCTTTTGTCATTTTTCGTATGAGGTACTTTTTGACTTTTCCGACAAAAGTATGAGAAGAATGTTTTTTTAACATATATGGCATGAATGGATTTTAAAAAAATTATTTCCAAGAAGATTCCATTACAAGTTTTCAAGTTTATTTTTAATCAACTTCTTTTAGTTTAAAATTGTATGACATGATAATAAAGGAAAAAAAATTTTTAAGTAGAAAGGATATTTTACTCAAGAATGGAGTTCTAGTGTTTTGTCAAAATTATTTTCCATCTAAGATAATAAAGGGTTCTGTTTCTATCCCTATTATTACATTGATTTTATTATGTTGTGATGGAATTATTTTTATGAATTCCTTTATCTTATATGAATTTTTTTATGATGTCACGATGTTTAAGATTCCCATTTTTATTACATGGGTTATGTTATGATGTATGGTTTATGATTTTGTGGCACACATAAGAATGGTATCATTATGAAATGGGTGCGACCTATATCTCCCTCCAATGCATTGTGTAACGATTTTATATCTCATGAGATAGACATGGCTGGAACGGAAGGTTAAACCGGTTCAGTGAAAAAGGACTGAAACGAGGAGTGAACTCGGTTCAGAAATGGACTTTGTACACTAAGATAGTCTTGGCAACGAGTCTTGACTAATAGGAAATGATTCTCTATGATTATGTGTGTATGCCACAAAGTTTCATGTTTTAAGTTATGATTATTGGGATTACATTTCACCACTATGATTTATCCCAAGTTATGAAATTATGATTTCTTTTGCAGGTTAAGATTTCCAAAAGTTATGTTCTTATGTATATGATGTGATTGATATTTCTCTTGTTTACGATTACTGAGCATTTGATCTCACCCTTTTATGTTTTCTTTTCCCCAGGATATAAAGAAAAGTTTTAGGTAAAAAAAGGAAGATCTTTATGGGAGATGTTGAAGATCTTTCACCACGATTAGAAGATTATATTCTGAGTTTCCAAGCACACTAAACTATTATGGTCCTTATGTGTGTGTTTTTTTAATGTACAAAGTATTCCACAAAAGTAATTTAATGTCCATGTACGTCAAGATTAGGGTCTCTACAGTTGGTATCAGAGGAAAGGTTTAGTCAACCTTTGGAAACTAGGATGCAAGAACTTTAGTGAGATCCCAAGAGATATTTCTAAGGTATGTCTAGGGATGTCCCTACGGTTAAGTATAAGTATAGATCATAGTCTAAGAATTTCACTAACGATCTTAGAATTTAACATAAGATGTTAGATATTGAGGGTACTCCCCCCTTTACTATGTTGTTTTCTCTAGCATGATTTTTGCCTCTCACAGAATTATTTTTGTGTTTTAGTTAATGGAGGGAACCAGAAGGAATTCGGTTAACATTGAATCCAATGGAAAAATTGGTGACTATGAGCAAAAAAATTGTGTAATGCCTAGAGAGAAAGGTATTGTGATTATGCCGAATCAGTCATCGCGATATGTGATTAATAAGGTGAAATTTAGTGGTATTCATAATTCCTCAAAGAAGAGGAAGATATACTATTATGCATGTTCGCATGCTGAGGAGCATATAGAAAGGAAGATTGATATTTCTAAAGAAGGTGAGAAGAACCTTGAGGAATGCCTAAAATGGGGGGACCGATGTTATCTGTGTGGAGAAAAGGGTCATAGAGTGACAGACTGTTATGGAGTTCAATGTTTTATTTGTGGAGAACATGGGCATTACCCAACTCAATGCCCTGACCTAAAAAGTTACTTCTAAATCAAGGAAGGACTTATTCCAGTACAATAATTGAAGATGATGGATTGAAGTGTTCATGTATTGGTATTCAAGAATAATGTTGGTGATGTACTTTTATTGTGTATTAGAATATTTTTGTATTATTCTACTGTGGTTTTCAATAATTTGAAGGTACCGTTAACCATGAAAAGTGATTCAAATATTTTGGAAATCAGATGATATGTGCATATTGAAAGGATAAGGAGAAAATGAAATGTTTGACAGTATTCATGATATCATGATTGATATATAGACTAAGTGATATCATGGTTTGAGTATAAATAATTTTGAGGATTTTGGTTTGTGGAAAGTGTTAACTTTTAACTGCATTCATGTTTTCACTAAGGATTAATGGGTATACATGATTAAGGTATTCACATGTTTGTAATTTGACCAACAAGATATATCTTATGATATATGGGGGATAAATGATGGCATTCACGTGATTGTTATGTGAAATTTCAAGTAATCATTTTCTTTATACTATGAGCTTAGACCGAAGTATTTTGGATAAACCTAAAGATTGGGATGGATTATGTTGGACATAAGTTAGTATTGTTTAAGGATAGAATTTTTTTCGATATTATTTATGGGATGTTATAGTAATTTAGTTTTAGAAAAAGGATAACCTGCAAGATGGGCGACAGCCCATCGCGTCGGACAAGGCTGTGGGAATCGAACCCACAACCGAAGTGCGACTGGCCTTTATCGCCTACCACTGGCCTACAGGAAGTCCCTGTTTAGTAGAAACTAGTTTTATTATGATATAATAAGTATAAGTCCATTTTAGGAACCATATATGATTAATCTCACTATTGATCGACTTATGTATATTTAATAACTTTTCTAACCTTTTGTTTGAGACAGATGGAATGACCCATCATTCTACCACATGATCTGCTAACACATCATGAATGACAAATTCAACTTCATTTCTTTAAGAGATGAAGTGGAAATTGTCTAAAGAACGACAAACGGTGAGACTATACCAAAATAATGAAAGTATTTCTTCTAATTCCAATTTCATCAACTTTAGGGAAATGATCTTGAAAACCAAAAATGTTGTCCTAGTGCTCTTATATCTGATGAATCAGATGGAACCTTAGATCATCGAAAATATATGGCTTTGTGATTGTTGTATTTTTCATAGCCATGTTCTCTACCACTCTCTATCAGAACATGATGGTTAGATTTCTCTTCTATATCCATATTTTCACATATGTGGAAACCCAATGATTAGTTTATTTGGGTAACCGTTACGTTTCATACTTTTGTTTTTAAATATTGGTTTTGGTATTCCTTTTTATGATGTGGGTTTATATTAAATAAACTTTCTAGTAGTAAACCATTTATAACCCTAATGAATTTCGAGGGCGAAATTCATTTTTAGGGGGGTAGAATGTAACCTCCCGAGATTTTATGAAAAATATTCTTTTTAATTTCATTAATGTCTTGTGTTGTATGCTACACCAAAAGGAGCTTTCACAACACACATCCTTGACTTGCCTTACATTACACGCAATCACGACCTTCCTCGATAGCGTGTGTAGTACGCAATACCGAGTTTCACTAAACAACGACATGCTATTAAAATATTATTAAAACTAGCTGTTATGAATAGTAAAAACCACTTTTTGAAATTTTGTAAAAATTAGTTTTCAAAATGGGCTTCATTTTTGGATTCAGAATATCGAAATTATCTTAGGGTGAAATTTTGGTACTTTTCAGATAACTTTCATTTTCTGATGAATAGTGAAAATTACTAAATTTTAAATAAAAACAACCTTTTTAATCGATATAATTAATAGTGATAAATTATTAATTTGAGTGGTTTTAAAGTATATTTAGAATATATTTTTACAATTTAATAAAATTTTGTTCATTGGATGTAGTTTCACATTTAAACCAGACATAAACAAGTGTCAATCTTTTGATAGTTATTATCTCTTAAGAACACGCTATTTGTTTTGACGACGAGAATTAATTTTTAAATTAATTAATGCAACTGATATGTTTTTAATTTGGTAAAATAGACATCATTTTTGAGTTCATAATATCAAATATAGCTTAGGCTGAATTTTTGGTATTTTTCTGGAAACTTTCATTTTTTGATGAATAGTGAAACCACTAAGTGATAGTTAAGAAAAATGAATTTTTCATAAAACTTAATTTTACCGCTTCTGTGAGTGGAATTTCAAAAATCCGAGAGACACGTTTGATTTCAGTAAGTAAAATGTGATTCAATGAGATGAAAATAATTTTTTGTGAATAGTAACTTTTTACTTTTTTTACCACGGTTAAAAGTAAATAGGGTAATTACGGGTAAAATTGATATTATTATTACCCTAAAACATGTCCTAATTCAATTGGATAAGTTTAATTCGACCAAAAACAACCTTAGGAATAAAATATGACCATTTAGGCCCACGAGGATTAGATTAGGACATTTATTATTAATTTATTTAAAGAAGGGTTAAATAGTTAAAATCAAAGTTTAATAAGTATATCATTTTTAATATAGAGTTATAAATAAGATAAATTCGACTATAAATATTAATTAGAAAGGTCAAAAGATATCCTACATAATGGTATTTTATTTGGAATTTTTAGACATTAAATAATTTAATTTATTTATGACACAAAGATGATGCAGTAATTATCTTATTAATGAAATATTGACATAATTGATGTTATAAATACCTAAATAAATGTAATTTGAGACCTTTTATTAATTACACTAATTTTATAGGTTAATATGACATGTTAGTATTGATTTAATTAAATATTTTCTAACTAATCATTCTGTTATAATTTTCACAAAAATCAATTACTAAATAGTGTAAAAATTGACATAAAATAGTTTTTAAAACAAATACTATATTATTAATTGTTATTTTATTCCAAAAAATTTAAGGTTCATCCAAATGACTTAGATAAGGTTATATATATTAATAATAAACAACTTGGGGTTATTTTGGCTTATTATAGTAAGTTTATTAAGCTTATCATATAAGAACACAAGAAGACACAGTAAAAGTAAAATTATTTAACTTAATGTTAAATCTAAATGATAAGGTTAAAATAGGAACCTAAACTTATCTAAATTATATTTTATGAGATTATTTCGACCCATACCCACCTTATCTTCGAAATAAATCAATTAGGAGCTATTTAAAACCGAATTTGGCGTTATAATAAAATAATATTTTTAGTTATTTCAATGGTGCCCCTCTCCTCCCTTATAAAAGGGCACCTCCTCCCTCTTTTCCTCACACCACATTGAGCCTTCAAGCTGGGACAACCCCTGAAAAATTATCCTCTCCACTTACCTAGAAACATACTAGAGGTCCTGGTCTTCTTCAAAGACCAATCTTAGTAACCTAAGAGGAGGACTCAAAGAGGCGCTTCAACAAAGAGGTAATGTCTGTTACCGATTCTTTCAAATTTATTTCTTCTTCCACTTTTCTTCTTAGGTTGTTTCAACTTGAAGTAATAACATCAGTATCACTCATATACTGATATGTTATTATAAGTATGAAACAACCCTATTTCACCATCTATCCATCCTACGTAAAATGAAATCACCGCGCGTGCGTACGTACGGAATATCGTCTCCACGCCGTGGTGTAATCTATTTTCCACCACCACCTTATTTGGATGGGTATAATTGTGAAAATAAACAACTATATATGATTATTTTAAAGTGGTATTAATTATGAAATAGTATTCATACACTCCAATACAATTCCACGATCATGAGAATTATATCATCGCTCGTGCGTACATACGGACTACCGTCTCCACGACGTGATGAGATTCATTCTCCACGTTAACCATTAATGAATGATTATAAAGTATATATAATAAGTAATAATTAAATATATGACATAATAATGATACTATATTTATGTGTGTATATATGTATGTCATCTTCTTAATTCCATTCAACTCAATAAGGAAACGAAAATAGCGTTCATGCGTACTTACGGCTTACCGTCTCCATGAACGGTGTATTTCTTTCCATTTACTGATCTATTATATATATGTATATTCTGAATATATAATATATATAAATCATGGTTTATATTCTGGAATTAATTAATCATGATCTAAGTAATCATATGAATAATTACAAGTCAAAACATGGATGACAAATGAAACTATTTTACCCAAAACGCTCTTTAACATGGAATTTACAAAAGAACGGGTAAAATAAAGTCATAAGTGAACCATATATGATATCATAAAAATAATTATGATTCTGGAATAATTCAATAACATTATTTAAATCATTATACAGGAGGTTTGGACACTTACGAAGCAAATCGGACCTAAGGTAAGGGAAAATATCACAATCTCATTTTTATCTGAGATTGTTTATACATTGGTATTTACTGGGGTGTATTTTATCATCCACATCCATGTTTGCTCAATATGTAATTTTATTTCCATACACCTACAATATTTTAAATCCAATTTTACCCTTCGGTGAGTTTTTAGTAAAATATATGAAAGGAATCTTTTGTCGTTTTTCGTATGAGGTACTTTTTGACTTTTCCGACAAAAGTACGAGAAGAATGTTTTTTTAACTTATACGGCATGAATGGATTTTTAAAAAATTATTTCCAAGAAGCTTCCTTTACAAGTATTCAAGTTTATTTTTAATCAACATCTTTTAGTTTAAAATTGTATGACATGATA
This sequence comes from Viscum album, assembly GCA_963277665.1. NCBI lineage: Eukaryota > Viridiplantae > Streptophyta > Magnoliopsida > Santalales > Viscaceae > Viscum > Viscum album. The sequence continues at coordinate 899,938,544 of OY728162.1, read as the reverse complement.
ATAAAGGAAAAATGTTTTTGAAGTAGAAAGGATATTTTCTTCAAGAATTGAGTTCAAGTGTTTTATCAAAATTATTTTCCATCTAAGATAATAAAGGGTTATGTTTCTATCCCTATTATTACTTTGATTTTATTATGTTGTGATGGAATTATTTTTATGAATTTCTTTATCTTATATGAATTGTTTTATGATGTCACGATGTTTAAGATTCCCATTTTTATTACATGGGTTATAATATGATGTATGGTTTATGATTTTGTGGCACATATAAGAATTGTATCATTATGAGATGGGTGGGACCTATATATCCCTCCAATGCATTGGGTTAAGATTTTATATCTCATGAGATAGACATTGCTGGAATGGCAGGTTAAATCGGTTCAGTGAAACAGGACTGAAACGAGGAGTGAACTCGGTTCAGAAATGGACTTTGTACACTAAGATAGTCTTGGCAATGAGTCTTGACTAATAAGAAATGATTCTCTATGATTATGTGTTTATGCCAAAATGTTTCATGTTTTAAGATATTATTATTGGGATTATATTTCACTACTATGATTTATCCCAAGTTATGAAATTATGATTTCTTTTGCAGGTTAAGATTTCCAAAAGTTATTTTCTTATGTATATGATGTGATTGATATTTCTTTTGTTTACCCTTACTGAGCATTTGAGCTCACCCTTTTATGTTTTCTTTTCCCTGGGATATAAAGAAAGGTTTTAGGTAAAAAAAGAAAGATCTTTATGGGAGATGTTGAAGATCTTTCACCACGATTAGAAGATTATATTCTGAGTTTCAAAAGACACTAAACTATTACGATCCTTGTGTGTGTGTTTTTGTAATGTACAAAGTATTCCACAAAAGTAATGTAATGTCCATGTAAGTCATGCTTAGGGTCTCTACAGTTGGTATCAGAGGAAAGGTTTAGTCAACCTTTGGAAACTAGGATGCGAGAACTTTAGTGAGATCCCTAGAGATATTTCTAAGGTATGTCTAGGGATGTCCCTACGGTTAAGTATAAGTATAGGTTATAGTCCAAGAATTGTGCTAACGATCTTATAATTTAACATAAGTTGTTAGATATTGAGGGTACTCCTCCTTTACTATGTTGTTTTCTCTAGCATGATTTTTTCCTCTCACAGAATTCTTTTTGTGTTTTAGTTAATGGAGGGAACCAGAAGGAATTCGGTTAACAATGAATCCAATGGACAAATTGGTGACTATGAGAAAACAAAATGTGTAATGACTAGAGAGAAAGGTATTGTGATTTTTCTGAATCAGTCATCGCGATATATGATTAACAAGGTGAAATTTAGTGGTATTCATAATTCATCAAAGAAGAGGAAGATAGACTATTATGCATGTTCGCATGCTGAGGAGCATAAAGAAAGGAAGATTGAGATTTCTAAACAAGGTAAGAAGAACCTTGAGGAATACCTCAAATGGAGGGACCGATGTTATCTATGTGGAGAAAAGGGTCATAGAGTGACAGAATGTTATGGAGTTCAATGTATTATTTGTGGAGAACATGGGCATTACCCAACTCAATGCCCTGACCTAAAAAGTTACTTCTAAATCAAGGAAGGACTTATTCCAAGACAATAATTGAAGAGGATGGATTGAAGTGTTTATGTATTGGTATTCATGAATAATGTTGTTGAGGTACTTTTATTGTGTATTATAATATTTTTGTATTATTCTATTGTGGTTTTTAATAATTTTAAGGTACCGGTAACCATGAAAAGTGATTCAAATATTTTGGAAAGCAGATGATATGCGCATATTGAAGGGATAAGGAGAAAATGAAATGTTTGACAGTATTCATGGGCTCATGATTGATATATGGACTAAGTGATATCATGGTTTGAGTATAAATAATTTTGAGGATTTTGGTTTATGGAAAGTGTTAACTTTTACCTGCATTCATGTTTTCACTAAGGATCAATGGGTATACATGATTATGGTATTCACATGTTTGTAATTTGACCAACAAGATATATCTTATGATATATGGGGGATAAATGATGGCATTCACGTGATTCTTATGTGACATTTCAAGTAATCATTTTATTTATACTATGAGCTTGGACCAAAGTATTTTGGATAAACCTAAAGATTGGGTTGGATTATTTTGGACATAAGTTAGTATTTTTTTATGGATATAAGTTTTTTCGATATTATTTATGGGATGTTATAGTAATTTAGTTTTATAAAAAGGACAACCTGCAGGATGGGCGACAGCCCATCACGTCAGACAAGGTTATGGGAATCGAACCCACAACTGATGTGCGAATGGCCTTTATCGCCTACCACTGGCCTACAGAAAGTACATGTTTAGTAGGAACTATTTTTATTATGATATAATAAGTATAAGTCCATTTTAGGAACCATATATGATTAATCTCACTATCGATCGACTTATGTATATTTAATAACTTTCCTAACCTTTTTCTTGAGACAGATGGAATGACCCATCATTCTATCACATGATCTGCTAACACATCATGAATGACAAATTCAACATCATTTCTTTAAGAGATGAAGTGGAAATTGTCCAAAGAACGACCAACGGTGATACTAAACCAAAATCACCAAAGTATTTATTCTAATTCCAATTTCATCAACTTTAGGGAAATGATCTTGAAAACCAAAAATGTTGTCCTAGTGCTCTTATATCTGATGAATCAGATGGTACCTTAGATCATCACAAATCTATGGCATTGTGATTATTGGCTTTTTCATAGCCATGTTCTCTACCACTCTCTATCAGAACATGATGGTTAGATTTCTCTTCCATATCCATATTTTCACCTATGTGGAAACCCAGTGATTAGTTTATTTGGGTAACCGTTACGTTTTATACTTTTGTTTTTAAATATTGGTTTTGGTATTCCTTTTTACGATGTGGGTTTCTATTAAAGAAACTTTCGAGTAGTAAACCATTTATAACCCTGACGAATTTCTAGGGCGAAATTCATTTTAAGGGGGGTAGAATGTAACACCCCGAGATTTTATGAAAAATATTCTGTTTAATTTCATTAATGTCTTGTGTTGTACGCTACACCAAAAGGATCTTGCACAACACGCATCCTTGACTTTCCTTGCATTACATGCAATCACGACCTTCCTCGATAGCGTGTGTAGTACGTAATACCGAGTTTCACTAAACAATGATATGCTATTAAAATATTATTAAAACTAGCCGTTATGAATAGTAATAAGCACTTTTTGAAATTTTATAAATTTTAGTTTTCAAAATGGACTTCATTTTTGGATTCAGAATATCGAAATTATCTTTGGGTGAAATTTTGGTACTTTTCGGATAACTTTCATTTTCTGATGAATAATGAAAATTACTAAATTTTAATTAAAAACAACCTTTTTAATCGATATAATTAATAGTGATAAATTATTAATTTGAGTGGTTTTAAAGTATATTTAGAATATATCTTTACAATTTAATAAAATGTTGTTCATTGGATGTAATTTCACATTTAAACCAGACATAAACAAGTGTCAATCTTTTGATAGTTATTATCTCTTAAGAACACGCTATTTGTTTTGACGACGGGAATTAATTTTTAAATTAATTAATGAAACTGATATGTTTTGAATTTGGTAAAATAGACATCATTTCTGAGTTCATAATATCAAATATATCTTAGACCTAATTTTTTGTATTTTTCTGGAAACTTTCATTTTTTGATGAATAGTGAAACCACTAAGTGCTAGTTAAGAAAAATGAATTTTTCATAAAACATAATTTTACCACTTCTGTGAGAGGAATTTCAAAAATCTGAGAGACACGGCTGATGTCAGTAAGTAAAATGTGATTCAATGAGATGAAAATAATTTTTTGTGAATAGTAACTTTTTACTTTTTTTTACCACGGTTAAAAGTAAATAGGGTAATTACGGGTAAAAATGATATTATTATTACCCTGAAACATGTTCTAATTCTATTGGATAAGTTTAATTTGACCAAAAACAACCTTAGGATTTAAATATGACCATTTAGGCCTACTTCTATTAGATTTGGACATTTATTATTAATTTATTTAAAGAAGGGTTAAAATAGTTAAAATCAAAGTTTAATAAGTATATCATTTTTAATATAGAGTTATAGATAAGATAAATTCGACTATAAATATTCATTAGAAATATAAAAGGATTTCCTACATAATGGTATTTTATTTTTAATTTTTAGACATTAAATAATTTAATTTATTTATGACACAATGATGATGCAGTAATTATCTTATTAATGAAATATTGACATAATTGATGTTATAATTACCAAAATAATTGTAATTTGAGACCTTTTATGAATTACACTGATTTTCTAGGTTAATATGACATGTTAGTATTGATTTAATTATCTTTTTTTAGAACTAATCATTCTGTTATGATTTTCACAAAAATCAATTACTAAATAGTGTCAAAATTGACATAAAATAGTTTTTAAAACAAATATTATATTATTAATTGTTATTTTATTCTTAAAAATCTATGGTTCGTCCAAATGACTTATATAAGGTTATATATATTAATAATATACAACTTGGGGTTCTTTTGGGTGATTATAGTAAGTTTATTAACCTTATAGTATAAGAACACAAGAAGACACGGTAAAAGTAAAATTATTTAACTTAATGTTAAATCTAAATGATAAGGTTAAAATAGGAACCTAAACTTATCTAAATTCTATTGGATGAGAGTATTTCGACCCATCCCAACCTTATCTTATAAATAAATCAATTTGTAGCTATTTAAAACCGAATTTGGCGTTATAATAAAATAATCTTTTTAGTTATTTCAAAGGTGCCCTTCTCCTCCCTTATAAAAGGGCACCTCCTCCATCTCTTCCTCACACCACTTTGAGACTTCATGCTCGGACAACCCCTGAAAAATTATCTTCTCCACTTCCCTAGAAAATTCCTAGAGGTCCTGGTCTTCTTCAAAGACCAATTTTAGTACCCTAAGAGGAGTACTCAAAGAGGCGCTTCAAAGAAGAGGTAATGTCCGTTACCGATTCTTTCAACTTTATTTCTTCTTCCACTTCTTCTTCTTAGGTTGTATCATTTTGAATTTATAATATCAGTATCACTCATATACTGATATGTTATTATAATTATGAAACAACCTTATTTCACCATCTATCCATCCTACGGAAAACGAAATCACCGTGCGTGCGTATGTACGGAATACCGTCTCCATGCCGTGGTGTAATCTATTTTCCACCACCACCTAACATGGATGGGTATAATGGTGAAAATAAACAACTATATATGATTATTTTAAAGTTTTATTAATTATGAAATAGTATTCATACACTCTAATACAATTCCATGATCATGAGAACGATATCATCGCTCGTGCATACGTACGGACTACCGTCTCCACGACGTGATGAGATTCATTCTCCGCGTTAACCATTAATGAATGATTATAAAGTATATATAATAAGTAATAATGAAATATATGACATAATAATGATAATAATGATACTGATTTATGTGTATATATATATATGTATGTCATCTACTTAATTCCATTCAACTCAATAAGGAAACAAAAACAGCGTTTATGCGTACGTACGGCTTACCGTCTCCATGAACGGTGTATTTCTTTCCATTTACTGATCGATTATATATATATATATATATTCTGAATATATATTATTTATAAATCATGTTTTATATTTTGGAATTAAGTAATCATGATCTAAGTAATCATATGAATAATTACAAGTCAAAACACGGACGACAAATGAAACTATTTTACCCAAAACGCTCTTTAACATGGAATTTACAAAAGAATGGGTAAAATAAAGTCATAAGTGAACCATATATGATATCATAAAAAATAATTATGATTCTTGAATAATTCAATAACATTATTTAAATCATTATACAGGAGGTTCGGACACTTACGAATCAAATTGGACCTAAGGTAAGGGAAAATATCACAATCTCATTTTTATCCGAGATTGTTTATACTTTGGTATTTACTGGGGTGTATTTTATCATCCACATCCATGTTTTCTCAATATGTAATTTTATTTCCATAAAACTAAAAATTTTTAAATCTAATTTTACCCTTCGGTGAGTTTTTATTAAAATATATGAAAGGAATCTTTTGTCGTTTTTCGTACGAGGTAATTTTTGACTTTTCCGACAAAAGAACGAGAAGAATGTTTTTTTTACTTATACGACATGAATGGATTTTAAAAAAATTATTTCCAAGAAGCTTCCTTTACAATTTTTCAAGTTTATTTTTAATCAACTTCTTTTAGTTTAAAATTGTATGACATGATAATAAAGGAAAAAAATTTTTGAAGTAGAAAGGATATTTTCCTCAAAAATGGAGTTCAAGTGTTTTATCAAACTTATTTTCCATCTAAGATAATAAAGGGTTCTGTTTCTATCCCTATTATTACATTGATTTTATTATGTTGTGATGGAATTATTTTTATGAATTCCTTTATCTTATATGAATTGTTTTATGATGTCACGATGTTTAAGATTCCCATTTTTATTACATGGGTTATGTTATGATGTGTGGTTTATGATTTTGTGGCACACATAAGAATGGTATCATTATGAGATGGGTGGGACCTATATATCCCTCCAATGCATTGGGTAAAGATTTTATATCTCATGAGATAGACATGGCTGGAACGGAATGTTAAACCGGTTCAGTGAAATAGGACTGAAACGAGGAGTGAACTCGGTTCAGAAATAGACTTTGTCCACTAAGATAGTTTTGGCAATGAGTCTTGAATAATAAGAAATGATTCTCTATGATTATGTGTGTATGACACAATGTTTCATGTTTTAAGTTGTGATTATTGGGATTACATTTCACTACTATGATTTATCCCATGTTATGAAATTATGATTTCTTTTGCAGGTTAAGATTTCCAAAAGTTATGTTCTTATGTATATGATGTGATTGATATTTCTTTTGTTTACCCATACCGAGCATTTGAGCTCAGCCTTTTATGTTTTCTTTTCCCCAGGATATAATGAAAGGTTTTAGGATAAAAAAGGAATATATTTATGGGAGATGTTCAAGATCTTTCAACACGATTAGAAGATTATATTCCGAGTTTCCAAAGACACTAAACTATTACAGTCCTCGTGTGTGTGTTTTTGTAATGTAAAAAGTATTCCGCAAAAGTAATGTAATGTCCATGTACGTCAAGCTTAGGGTCTCTACAAATGGCCCCATAAGATGAAGACTATACAGCCTTCAGATCTCCTCATGGTGTGTTTTGCTACCGGGTAATGCCCTTTGGCCCGAAGAATGCAGGTGCAACTTATCAACATTCCATGCACCGTATATTCAATCCCTTCTTAGGGAAATTTGTTGAATTTGATGTGGATGATTTTGTGGTTAAATCTAGACAACATTATGATCACTTGGATGATTTAGAAATCATATTCAACAAACATCGACAACAAAATTTGAATATGAACCCATTGAAATGTACTTTCGGGGTAACCTGCAGAAAATTTCTCGGCATTGTTGTATGCCATTGTGGTATCAAAGTTGATCGTGAGAAGACAAAATTTATCCTTGACATGTCACCTCCTAAAAATCTGAAGGAATTAAGAGGACTTAAAGGACACTTGGCCTATATTCGGTGTTTCATTTCCAATTTGGAAGGCAAGTGTTTACCCTTCACCAGATTAATTAAGAAAGGAGTCACCTACCAGTGGACTGAAGAATGTCAAGAAGCATTCGATATCCTAAAGTGATATCTCTTGAGTCCATGGTTATTAATGCCACCTTTTTAAGGAAGACCACTTATTCTCTATGTGACAGCTTTAGAGTGATCATTGGGTTACTTCCTTGCCCAAAATAATGATGCTGGGAATGAAAACAGACATTACTATCTCAGTCAGACTATGCTCGAGGCAGAAACCTGATATTCAAGTATTGAAAAGTGCTACCTAGAATTAATATTTTCAGTTCATAAATTGAGACACTACCTTCAACATTATGTGGTCCAATTGGTATCTTGCAATAACCCACTCAAATTTAGCCTTAGTCGTCTAATGCTTACAGGATGTCAGACAAGGTGGGCAGTTATTTTCCAGCAGTTTGATATCTAGTATGTGTCTCAAATGGAAATAAAGGGCCAAGAATTGGATGATTTCTTTGCTAAACACCCATCTGTAGAAGATACATCTTTAAATATTGAACTTCCTAATGAGTAAGTCTTATATATTCAAGATAATAATAAAACATGGGAAATATACTTTGATAGTGCCTCCATAAGTCTGATAGGGAAGAGAATTGAAGATCCTAAATTCAACAATGTTGGGTTAGGAGTTGTGCTTGTTTCCATAAAAAAGGAAGTGTTTCCTTATTCCTTCTTATTTTCGGGAGGTGGTACAAACAATGAAGAAAAATATCAAGCTCTCATCATGGGCTTAGAATTAGCACTTCAGGAACAGGTGAATCACTTGAAAGTGAAAGGTGATTTAGATTTGGTAATCAAACAAATCAATGGGGATTATACCATCAGAAAGAATGAGTTAATCCCTTTGTGCGATTACGTCAGAGAGTTAATGGAAGAATTTCCTTCAGAACTGTCATTTTATTATGTCCCGCGATCACAAAATTCCCAAGCTAATACACTGGCTAATGTAGACACAGCCCTGTAAGATCCAAAATGGGACAAAACAGTCATCAGTATGGTCCTCCTTCGTGTAGATTCACCTTTTTTTCAAATCAGAACAAAGGAAATCAATAAAATCAGTCCCATTTCTGAACCATATGGTCATACTACAGGATGGATGACACCTAACAAGGAATACCTTCAAAATGGAACACTCCCACCTGATAGAGCTGGGAAAGAACAAGTCCAGTGATGTGTGGTCAATTTTACTCTTTATGATAGCCCAAATCACCAAAAAATTCTCTAAAAGTGATATTTTGATCGAATTATCTTCAGATGTATTAATGGTGAAGAAACAATGGCTTTTAGGATTGAAGTTCATGTCGGATTTTGTGGTTCCCACCAGCCTGGACATAGACTTTCTGGTCAAATTCGAAGGATTGGATACTTCTGGACTTCAATGATGCAAGATTGTGTTGATTTCACAAAGAAGTGTCATTCTTTCCAAGTATGTTCCAACTTCATTCATCAACACCCAGAGTGGATTCATATAGCTAAATACTCATGTCCTTTTTCCACATGGGGAATTGATGTAGTAGGACCTTATCCTGTAGCTACATCCAAGCAGTTTAAGTATATTCTTACTGCTACTGACTTATTTTCCAAATGGGCAGAGGCAATACCTCTCAAAGAAGTTAGTTATAAAGGAATTGTTAGATTATTCAATTCTAACATCATTACCAGATTTGATGTCCCTCAAACCATATTGATGAAAAATTGCACCAACTTCTGTTCATCTGATGTGAGAAAGTTGTATCAGGAATACAATGTCAAATCCAACCATTCATCTCGGTATCATGAAATGGCCAATGGCCAAATAGAGGCTTTCAATAAGACTCTTTCAAACATACTGCATAAGATGGTGGATAATGATAAGAAATCATGTCCTGATAAAAGTTTCCATGCTTTGTTGGCTTATCGGACCACCACCCGCACTGCTACGCGGTCAAGTCCATATTCATTGGAATATGCAACAGAAGTAGTCTTTCCCATTGAGGTTCAACTACCTTTGCTCATAGTATCCATTTGTGATCATTCATCCATAGATGACCAATATCAGAAGCGATTTTATGAATTTGAACTATTAGATGAAAAAATATTTTGCACCATGCACCACATGGAAGTCTATCATAATCGAATAGCACATGATTTAAATATACAAAAGTTCGTCTGTGTTCATTCATTCAAGGATTTTTGGAATTGGTTCTCAGAACTCCAATGATACCAGGAAAGAAACCTCCAAAGCTTGAGCCAAAGTGGGAAGGACCTTATTCAATACCTAAGGTGTACTCCATTGGAGCTTATTCTTTAATCTCAATGAATGGAGAACTCATCACGACTCCAACCAATGCCAGATTCTTGAAGAAGTATTTTTTGTAACAAAAATTCCATCATCCTACATGACGTTAAATTGTAAACAATCCCTTATACATCATACATGACATTAAACTATACATGTTCATCCTACATGACGTTTAAACTGTGAAAAGTCCCTTAATACGTCCTACATGAAGTTAAATTGTGCACATGTTCTGCAAGACGTTAAACTACACAACAGTACGTCCTAGATACATGATGCTAAACTGTATAACACCCTTTGTCCCACATGACGTTAAACTGTGCATCGTTAGGGTTGTTGCTACCTCTTGTTTCTCACCCTGAGCTTGACTCACGTGATCTTAGAGTAAGCTTCAACCATAACACCCTCTCTGGTCCGCTAACCATAAGTAATTCCTAACACCATCTTCGGGTCGTTGTCCTCAAGTACAACTCAATAACCAATTCATTGTCAATCAAACTATGCAGACTTTGATCCTTTCCTTCTAGGATGGGTATGTAGGAAACCTCATGAGGTTCAATCCCAAAACCAATATCTCCACATCGGTTCACCTCCATCCCATATGATATTGATCTATGTAGCCCCCCCCCCCCACCCCCGAAACCAATATCTTCACATTGGTTCACCATTTTCCTACATGAAGTTAAGCTATGTACGTCCTTTTTGTCTCTTCTACATGACACTAATCTTTTCAGCACCATCATCCTTTCTATATGATGTTAAACTACACAGTCCCCCATTGTCCTCGCTAAAAGACTTTAAATTGCATAGCAATACGTCCAAGCTACATGATGCTAAACTGTGCAGCACCGGTCCATGCATATGACCTTAAACTATTCACACTTTTTTCCTGTATGACAATAAACTACAACAGTCTCTGACACCCTCACCTGAGAGGGAATCATTATTGACATTGATCTCCAATCATGTCATATTCCAAGGACTACGTTCATACATGACAATGCCTGAACCTTTAATATTGGGTACAACCATCATTGCAATAAAGTCCCCTTTCACACTTCACATGTACGAACCAAATATGTATAGAGGATATTTCAAGAACTACGTATGGCTTGATTCTCATCCATATGGGATACATAGGAACATTCGAGCATCCCTTGAATCCAGCCCCAAGTCTTTTGGCCTAACCCCAAACTCCACTTTCAATCCCTTGGCTAAAACGTCCCCCTGTGAGCACATGAATATGGTATGAAAACCCTGGTCTTTATTCACATCAGGTTTATAACAAACACACAATGTGTCTCCCTCATTATAGTCTGATCTCTACAACACTAAACTATGATCTCCTACGTTCTCATCCCACATGGTGTTAAACTGTATTTCAAGAACTACCTATGGCTTGATTGTCATCCAAATGAGATATGTCGTGAAGTCCAACATCTCAATTCTGGACCCATCCACAACATGATTATGGTCAGTATTGGTCTATCTATGTCCTTCATTCATTGGACAATACCCATTTTCATGTGTTATACTCCTAACCTTAAATACTTCCAGATCTCCAAAACCATTTTCTTGACTTCTGGTCACAGAATGTCTGATACCCGGGAATTATTTTGGCTAACCATGCAGCACGTTCCCTTAGGCGGCCTTGTATAAATAGTCTACATAATGGACCTGTCAGCCAAAAGATGCTATTATTTGACTATGCATCCAATTCCCTTAGGTGGCCCTGCATAATTCAACCCCCCTAACGAGTTTGTCAAATAGTGGTAACATTATTCTTAGGGGGAAAACAACTTTTGTCCTTATTGGTCTTAATGACGATATATAGGGATCCGCAAAAACAGCCATCCTTAACATATTTGTCCCATAATATTTTTCATGATCTGAAAGTATTCAAGTCTATGGTTTATATTTCCCTTCCCTATGTTTGGGTCAGACCTTCACAGGAGTGACATTCATCCAATTCTTTGACAATCTTGATTGGGAATATCCTCTCCATATTCAAGTACCTCTCTCCATATAGCAGACTCTATGCATTGGTAAATTTGAATCTCCACAAACTTTCATGGGCTTTTAGCAATAGAAAAGTAAAATTTCTGAGAGTTCTTTTGCCTGACTATGCAGCACGTGCCCTTAGGTGGCCTTGCATAAGTAGTCTGCATAACGGACCTATCAGCCAAAGGATGCTATTATTTGACAATGCATCCAATGCCCTTAATTGGACCTGCATAATTCAACCCTCTAATGGGTTTGTAAAATACTGGTAACTTCACTCTTAGGAAATACTTCTCTAATTCCTTTTCACACTTTTTTCATATCATCCCACATATTCAAAATTTCTTAAGTCGTAGTTTACATGTTTTCCCCCATACTTGAATGTGGTAATATGTTTTCAAACAAATTATCAAGGAATTGAGTCAATTTTAATCCATTAGCTCAAAGCTATTCGACCTTAAAAATTAGCCTTTTTATGTCCGACATGCATGACTTCAAACTGCCAATAAAAGATAGGGTACTCATTAAATTGGGAACCTATAAAAGGAACTCTGGACAAAATTTGAGTCCCAGCTCGCTAAACATAAATGTTGTATGATTTAGGCAATATTGAGCAACAAAAAGATGCAAAGTTTGTAGGGTTGTTTGTATAATCCTAGAAAAAGTCAAAATATGCTTACTAGGCCCATTGTCTTAGGTAAAAAAAATTAGAGCACTCAGCAAGAGAATGTAGGTGCAAATTATTGAAGATAAAGTGTCTTTTTCGTTGATGCATAAGATTAGAAGAACATCCACATATTGGAGTCTCTTATCTTTTTCAAGAATTTCAAGAGGCTTTCAACAAAATTATTCATTTGATTTATGTCATCATGAACCTCATCAGCAACCACTTGGAGTTCATTCACTTGACCAGCTTCACTCTTTTCAGCTTGATGGAGTGCTTTTTTGGCATCTGTGATGGCTTCCATACCATCCACTTGGACTCCTTCGAATGAATTGTTAAGCTGGTCAAGTTCCCCATTAATGGCATTTAGCTGTTGCTGAAGGTGCATCTGTTGGACAACTTTCTCCGTGATCTTCTGCTTCAGATCCTTCAGCTTTGCAGTATGATCGGCCTCAGCTCAGGACACCGCAGCCTTGAATTCTCTGATATTGGTTAGCAGCCTCACTTTGATCAGATATTTATGGAACTTTTGATCCTTCTCCCGCCTTAATAAGACTTGTTTCACCACTATAGGGATCTCTTGATAGTCAAAACTTCCATGTCCCAGCATGACGAACAAGGATGACAGTCGTGGGATCTTTGAAGACAACTCTTCAAGAGGCACTTCAGATATGATCTTCCATATATTCTTTCATGCCTTGCGTTGTAAAAACCAGAGCACATTCTATACCTTTGGGTCTGATTTAGCATCGTTGTCACAAGGGGGAATATAGTCCAGGATTAATGCACTTAAGGAAGTTCCTTGTTCTACTCCTTCCCCCTGACCCTTGGTACTTCACATTCTACTCTCGTTGGGGATGCGACTGAGGCTTCACCTCCAGATCTAGCCACTAAAGTTGACGGGCCTTCATAGTCAATCGAAGTCTTTGGTTTGTTTCAAAGGATAACAAAATATGATTAGCTATCTTTAAAATTAAGTACAACCACAAATATTATCATCTTTTACCCAATGGTAGATCAGTAGCATGAGAAGGCTCCTCCTTGTTGTTCCTAGATTCAAAAGGATTTTCAGGACATGTTTAAGGATTCTCTATTGGGTTAAGCTCCACTTGAGTTAGCATCTCTGAAATGACAGGGTAGTCTCTACCCCCTTCAGGCATCGACAGATTAACAGCTTGTTTAGAAGAAACTGCATATTTCAACAAATCATGGTTAGATATGTAATAAAAAAATAACAGGATGAAGGATAACACTCACGTCCAAAATCTTCTAAATCACACGGTAATTTTATGTGGTCTAAAATTTCTTCAAAAGACGTGCCAAGTTTCATCATTTCATCTAGTGATATTCCAGATTCCTAGTTAGTCTCACCAATGGGATCATTTGACATGTCTTCTTGGTGACCCTCCTCCTGCGACCGTTGACCCTAGATAGCTTCCTCAGAGAAAATTGAAGATTCAGTTGCAGTGGTCACAAAATGTTCTGGTGCAGGTGTTGAACCTAAATCATTATAGAGTGGAAGTCTATTGATGTTTTCATTCAATGTTCTATGAATTATTGTTAGTTTACCAGAAGAAGGATATTCTCTCTTTGCAGCAGCAACATGAGTAGTACAGGGAATAGATGCTGGCTCTTCTTCTCTCATTGATTCTTCAGGAGCAGCCAGGTCAGCATGAATTTTCGACTGTTCACCAGAACCCTCCTTCGTCCTCAGAGGAGGGTCAGTCCTCTTCCTCAAAGGGGAAATATAAGAAGTCCCAACAATCCCCAGAAGTATGAGCAACCTTTTCATGAGATAGAAATCATGACTATCCGAAGGAATTACCACTACTGATGAAGCATCTAGTTATGGACTTCTTCCTTCGATACCTTTTCTTATTTGACATTTTGGGTGTGTTGACATCATCATCTCCAAATATAGGTATCAGAGAGTGTAAATCCTTGTCTAACTCCTCGTCCATGACTTGCTGGCCTAGAGATACTTCGCCTGGCTCACGAGGAGATTCAGGGACTCCAAGAGCAGTGCCACCAGGGTTGTGCTTTGGTGAAGGGACCTCATTAGTTTCTTCCTTAACAATCTTTAGGATAAAGAAAGTAATTTCCTTGAGTAGCAAACCTTTGACTGAAATCAAGTTTCAAAGAAAAATAAGGAAAGAAATTTACATCTTCAGGAGCCACGTAATCGTGCCTCTCCTCTTATACGGAAGCACCAATCCCCTCAGTGGTGCCATGATCCATCATTTCCTTCACCTGCATGGTGATAGGAATGGAATCATTGGTTGCATGTATGAGCATTTCTAGCTCTCGGATGCAAACTCGCACTTCACTGGGTTATCCTCAAATCAGATATCATCAGATTCCTAGAGATCCCCCACTTAGGGGATATGTAGCCCTTTGTATAAGTTCATCCAGCTGGTTTTAGCAACCCAATATAAACTCTACCATGTTTGGACAGCCTCTGGTCATAAATATTAAGAATGTGCCCCAGAAGGCCGCGATGAGGTTCCTACAATCTGGGACATGAACTTCTTCCCAGCTCCTGCAATCATAGATAAAGGATAAGAAAATGAAACTTGTTGCTCTATAAAATAATGGTGACTAAATTTCCTCAATGATATAACTCACCATGAGTTGATGGAGTAGGTCTCTTGACTCTGGTAGGAGGATTATATCTGGCACGAGGCGGTTTTGACTCATGTCGTGCCTCATCATCCCCATCCTGGGAATCCGGTGAATCAGCCCCGGGTGAAGAACCTGGTAAATCAGCACCGGATGAGGAAGAGTCACCTTCCATATAATAGGTTTCTTTCCTGACACTTCTCTTTTTACTCCCCACCCAGGAGACAGGAGAATTCAATACCCCTATCGGGTATGATGCTACCCAGTTCTTGGAATACCATGTAGTCAATTGGCTCGTTGCTCCAAAAACTAGTAGATAAAACACTACCCTGGTCTTCTCCATAGATATCAGCAACTATAGTTGTTAGGAAACCATTGGATGCTTCTTTGAACTAACATGCATGGGAGGTGATTCCTCAATCTGCTGCAGACACTTTAATTGGTGTGAAAATCTATATGGAGCATAGGCCTCACATATAATCTCTCCATCAATTCTTGTGTCCAATACACCATCTCTACAAGCCAGGATATATGACCTCAATTCCAGGCTAGTTGTTCCATCGTCAAAAAACCACCCGGTTGGTGGGTTTCCATAAGAAAGGAAATTAAATTCCTTGAACATGCTCAGCCTCACCTTCAGATCATAGGAATTGAGGGACAATGGAGAAATTCTTGAAAATGCCTGCACCGATGGCCTAAAAGAACTTCCAAGAACCTGTACTCTGTTCTGTACAGTGTATGTCCTAAAGTGAGTGGCAATCCATCCCCACAAAACTTGTAATGGTCCCACTATTCTCAGATGAGACTTACCCATATAGACATGGAGTAAGCTCATGTGAATAATCGCCAAAACCGAGGTGGCCAACCCAACCATTTTTCTCTCATCTAACTTGGCTGCAACAATGAAGGTCACTGGCCTGACACATCCCGTTGAATCTCTAACTGGTAGAAGATAAATGTTGAGCCATAAGGCTAAGAATCCCGCCAGATGGGTCTTCTCAGGGATTCTTTGATCCACTTCATACCCTCACTTTTCAAACTCTCCCGCTTCCAGAGTTGGCCAGAATGTGCCCAGAGCACCCCTCTTCTCTACTCTGGGGAAGATGGTAGGATGAGTATAGTTGGGCCCCTTCTCTTTCTTCTTTATGATAAACATATACATCCACTCCTCTAGATTAATATCCTTTCTGTAATGAGTTTTGGTGGACTTTGAATTATTGATCTTGAAAAAGATCTTCATCAACTCCCGAGAATGAGCCGAAGTCTTCTCAGAATCATTCCACATCTCCTTTAGAGGGATGAACTCACCATACATGTCTCCTAGAATTGGATCCCCAGAGATCTTGTAGACATCCCACAAACTGATTCCTACTTCTCTATGAGTCATATGGAAAGAATTCATTTTCGGGGTCCAATGACTGATTAACTCCGTTACGAAATTGTCATTCCTATAAACATATGTCTGCCTAGCCCAGATGGTTTCATATATTTCATCTACTTTCAGATCATCGACAAACTCTACAGAGGTTTGGCACACCCAATATGACCACATCCAAGTCGGCATCACACTTTTTCTAGGATAGAAATCCCAATTCTTTTTTCCATCCCTTGGATTGGTCCATCTGAGAATTTTGGAAAATAGAGGGATAGAAATGCGGCTATAGCTCAGGCTTGTGAGGCTTCATATCTGGAGCACATGGGATATGATACATTATGAATGCCTTCTCCACTGTTCTATCACTGACAAATGATCCTGCAACTGAGACATTTTCCGAAGATAAATTGGTGTAAGTCTTAAACTAGGAATGAGGAATATAATTATTTGCCTCTGGAACGTTGACTCCTTGCAGATGACCATGGCCATATAAAGTCAAGTAAATGATATGTGGGAAATTGGCATGATATTTATTCAAGTACTTAGCCAAATCTAGGGAGTGCTATCTTAGATAACATAATAATCATGTCTGACAACGTTCATCATGTCATATATTCTCTTGGTGGCCATCTCATCAGCCGATCCAATCTTCCTTGGAGCCATTGAATCTAAACAATGATCAATCATTTAACTTTTAAGTAAGTCTATTTTTATGAAATATTATTGAAGAAAAAAATGGCTAAGGCATTAAGGTGCACAAGTTTTTCCACACAATTTTTTCCGCATAAGTATTGTTGTGCACGTAATGTCACACTAATGATGGAGCGCACGTCAAAATCCTCGCTGGAGAAGCGCGACACAAAGAAGAGAGATAGACTGAGAAAATCAACACAATTGCATTATGAGAGATCAAAATCTTTGGAGGTAGGATGGTTTTTGGAAAGTGACTCCCATATATATAGGTGATCCCGCAACCTTCCACACTGGAACCTAGGCACAGAAAATTGTGCACCTAAAACATGCACGCCACTGAACCCTGGTTTCTAGTTTTCCTTAGAGTCAAATCCTATTTCCTTTTTCAGATCCAAATTTGAGGGGGGGGGACTTTTTTTAACGCTTCATTCCATCACAGAGTCCAAGGAATGAAAAAGGGGAGTACCTCAAGCAATGAAAAAAAGAATAAGAGAGAGGGAAGAAGCACCAAATGTTGCAAAGGCATTAAGGCACGGAAGTCACTTGCACGCCAGCCTTGGGAACGCATGTTACTTGCGCGCCAGATGTGACGCACACAGGTAACTTGCATGCCCACATTGAAATTTCACCCTAATCTTAGGAGGCCTATAAATACCCCCTATGGGCCCTCATTTTAGTGGACGAATTTTCCAAAACACGGATTCAAGCTCTGGTCACCCAAGTCTTTTTATGAAGTCTTATGAACACTTGTAAGGTAATATTTACCTAGAATGGAAGATATAAAGAGGATAAATAATGCCTATGTGTTAGAACTCATCAATACTTGCACGCCTGAGTGTCCAGTCCTTAATGTACATGAAGACACATTCTCGCCGCCTTTCCCTCTCAAGAGAACTTGTGAGCCACCCTTCTGGAAGCCTCTAAGGATGTTACTAAGGAATTGAGTTCAAATTCTCCCAAGTAATACCCTATAGATTCTTCATCTCCAAAGGTGACTCATGTCGCACAAGTCTACTTGCGCGACCAGAACTTGCATGCCAAAATGATACTTGCGAGCCTCCTTCCTAGTCACCTCCTTTCATCAAATCCACCTCTTCTCTTCAAGACAGAGCCTTCAAAACCCTCTTCAAATCCATTTATGGCATGGTTATTTTGTTGGATTCCTTATCTAAAAGGAATTCTGTGAGAACCTCTCCCAAAACCTCGTGACTTACAAACATTAGGTCACCACAGTTATAGGTTTCCTATAACCTCATCCTTTAAAGATAAGAAGATCTTTTGGTTTGGGCCTCCTTCTTAGGAGTAATCCCAGTCTCAAGTTCCCTTAACATGGGCCTCCTTCTCATGAGTAAGCCCTAATCATAGTTTCCTTAAACATTGGGCGTCCTCCTCAGGAGTAGGCCCCAATATTAATTTCTTTTGATTTGGGCCTCCTTCTCAACAATAAACCCGAATCATAAGTCCCTTTTAATTTAGGACTCCTTATCAGGAGTAAGCCCCAAGTTAAAAACTCCAAATCTCCAAAAAAATACAAATACCTTTATGGACCCTACTCATGGGCTTCATTCCTGAAGTAAGTCCTGGTCTTCATTTACCTGGGCACTCATACATATGTAATCCCCACATCATTTCTCATGACTGCATCTTTCATGGAACCATCTTCAAGTATACTGATACCTCTTGTTTCTCACACCGAGCATGACTCACATGATCTTAGAGTGTGAAAGTAATCAGGACATCTCTTTTTGGGCCATTAACCATGCATAAAACCCATATTTCTATACCAGAACTACGTGGAATTTGATCTCTACCTTAAAAGCAGAGTACATAGGAATCCATTATAAGGTTCAAGCCCATCTTTCATTAATTATTTTCCATCCCATATGATGTTAATCTCTATCCTTCTTATCAAACTACGTGGGTTCTGATTCCTTTTTAACAAGGATATGTAGGTAACCCATATGCGGGCATGATCCCAACTCTGAAATAATCCATGTATTTCTGAATGACAATAAACTTCAAGTGCCCCACTGAGTGGCTTCAAAACCATTATGGTCATCATAATGACCAAGATATTTCTATAAAATGTATTTAAGGATACCATTGACTAAGGATCTCTTATACATACGGATGATTATCCATTGATGAAGAACCTAAAATACATATATAATATTCTCTAAATCCCATACATATCAATAATTGATTGCCAAATCTAAAGGAAAATTCATTTCCATGCTTGGTGAATTAATAAAGATTCAGGAACATAACTTAAATCTATAAGAGAGTCCCAGAGTAGGCACTAATTCCCCCCCAAAAAGGTTTCATGAGCCTGAACTACCATCTTCTCAACCAATGAAAATTCTTAAGCCTCATCGTTCCACGACTAATGTGCACATACCTTTGGAAAGTAGGTCCAAATGGATATATGATAATTGGGTGTTTCTGATTATATGAATAAACCCATTAGAAACCGATTGGAAAGTTTGAACCTAATCATACAAGGCCATCCCCATTTCCAGAAGAATCAGTGTCATATTATTTTTGTTTTAATATTACATATGAAACCATTATAATTTTTATTGTAATGTGGTTTATTTATATTTTGAGATTAATTTCATCTTTTCATATATATCCTATTTCAATTTACAAGGAAGGTATGTCAAATTTGATATTCCGAATCAACCAATGATCACCCTTCAGAGTATGTATGAAAATGAACAAAAAATGTAAGTAACGTCTATTGTATGTATCTTAATATAAATTTATGAGGTGTATTTGTCTCAAATGTTTTTTAGAAACCCAATAGTAATGATGTTCTTGGGTTTTTTGATTATAGAGATAATTTTTATGAGTATATTCTTAGTCTTACCACAAAATTACTTTTTTGTATTTCAATAAAACTCATACCTTATTTTACACATGTTTTAAATTCATCATATATAATGATACCTACTGAGTTTTAACAACTAAAAATGTAACCATTGGAGAATAATTATGAGGGATTTATATGAATAAGTTCATCATCTTGCGGTTCACATGTTCATTTTTTTTCAAGACATATTTTCATTTATTGTTTGAAAAATACCAAGACTAATATCAAGAACAAGTATCCTCTAACTTGAATCAATGATTGGATTAATGAATCATATGGTAATAAATAAATTCCTAAAATTCACCTTTATTCTATATATCATCCATTTCAGGATAAAAAGTAGGATATACAGAATATATTCTTTTATATGATGTATGGGAATTTTGAATTTATAATGATGTCATTTAATATTACTAATTCCCCTTTTCTCTTCATAAATATCATGACTAGAGTATATTGAGATTACCATGAACATTTTTTGGTGGACCCTAAAGTTGATGTTTTTATGTATTCAAAGAGAATGTTGGAACATTTAGACCCTTTAATAATTCCTTAGATGACCCTAAGGATGGATAACATTAATTATAAATTTTCCATGTGCTGATTTTGGATTGAGAAAATATCATTATTAAGGTATATAGTCTAAAGAAATGTTATATGGGTAGATCCTTCTAAAATATAATTTATTATGAAACATCTAAACCAATCCATCAAAACTAATATCCATAGTCTCCTTAGGTTGGTTGGATACTATTGATGTTTTGTGAGAGATTTATCAGGACTATAAAATCTAGATTGTAGGTTGACTTTGAATAGGATAATTTTCATGCGGAAATATGAATTACAAAAAAATTTCAAGAAGATGAAGATAATATTTCTATTTATAATTTTTCTAACACTACCATTTAGTAGAGAAGTTTTTTTGATCTATAGAGATGCATCAAGTAATGTATTAGGTTGTATAACTATGTATATTGATTTTTTGATACCATAGAACCCTCACCAATTTAACATACTTTTGAGAGATAACACAACTATTTACTTTCATGTTGGATGTGGTATTTTTTTTAAATATAGGAATTATTTTTAATGTAAAATGTGTGACATATATACTAATTATTAAAGCATGAAAAAAAAAATTGCACCCAGAAAAAGATGAGTATTATCTAAAGAATATAGATCTGATGATAAACATTATTACAACTAAATACATCATCAGCATGGAAAAAAGTGTGGAAAATGCTTTAAACAAAAAGGGTCATGAAATCTTATGAAGTTTGTGGGAGACATATAAGAATTATTATTCAGTAGGATTACATTGAACATGTAGAGAAATATATTTAAAGGTATTAGTTACTTTAAAATTTAATTATATGATAACATTATATTTTTTTGGATAACTACTAGAGAACCCATGATTGAAGTATGAAAAACACATATGCTTAATATTCACCTAGTGTGAAGACCGTAATTGGTTTTCTGAACATGAAGATTTATGTTAGATAGAAATTGGTCACTGTGGGATTGACAATTTACTCATTATATGTTTGGGGAAGTTAAACATTTTTTTAGGATTTTGAAATACAATGACTAGTGTGTGAACTATTTATTAATAACATTTGAGGTTTAAAGATACATTTTATTTTTAGATGATTATACAAAAACATGGTGTATTAATGTATTAGATACTCAAACAGGTTTTTGGAAAGGTATGATATTGATAGTATATGATTAGAATATATAGAATCCTATTTATATGATTATGTGATTGTATTATGTTGTTTGAGAAAGGATAATAAGGATTTTTATGGGATAGATTTTCATAATTATTTGGTTTAAATAATATTAAATATGTTTATAGTAGTTTTAGATCATTATTTTAATGATTAGGTTGATATGTATCAGAGAACCCCACTCAAAGTATCATTTTTTGATAAAATAATGATACATGTTAAACTAAGAGTGATGTAGGATGAACCAAGTATGATATGAGTTGATTGGTAATAATAATTTTCCAACATTATGGTGTTATATATTGAGGAATCATGAGGTTAAATATTCCTATGTTCATTAATGATAATTGTTTTATAATAATCACATCTCAAGTAAAATATTTTGGTTTTATTTACTTCTGAACACCCAGGGAACCATGTTAACAACAGATTCCATAGACAATATAGAAAATGTCCAAAAATAGCCCAGCTGGATAAGGGTAGGGTGAAAACCCATGTTATTATTCCAAATAAAATTTCATGACATATTTTTAACAATGTTAATATATTTTATGTCCCAATCAATCCAAGGTAGAGAAATATAAAGTCTCGGGAAAGACCAACTGAGAAATGTGATGAAGGGAAACATATTTAATTTCCTAAATTTGAAAAATGTGTTAAGAAACATGAGTGGAATTTCCATAAAGGGAGAAATAAATTTCGTAAGTATGGATTTTAAGGTCATAAAACTTACAGGTGTAAGTACAATAGAAAAGATACAAAATTTAACTGCATAAATTGTAGGATATTTTGGCATTATGTGACTCAATGTCTCGGTATAAGGGCCAACAAGGAATATAGTCACTAGTAACCTTATGAAAAGTAAAATCCTATGAGAGTACTATAAAAATATAAGATATTGAGTTCTGAATAAAGATTTTATAGTTTCATATGTTATGTATATCTCCCTAACTACTGGATTTTGGGTTATAAATTAATACCCATATTGGTAATAGTTCTATATGAATAATTTTCATGATTTCTTGGATGTTATATCTTATGGATCCATATAGAAATTACCTAGAAGAATTCATTGTGATATTTTGGAATGGAATATCTCTATTAATGATGTGATTATTTTAAAAATTAATATATATATATATATATATATCCCATTTTATATAAAACATAAAACCTTGATAATATACAGGTTTATGGTTACTAAGGAGTTACTAATTGAAATTACTCTAATATTATGAGTCAATTTGAAAAGACACAATTTAATTTTGGGGGGAAGAGAATATGAAACACCAATACTCAAATACATTAACTTTTTAAATTATTATATGTATTTGATATATATCTAGACTTGCATCAACAAACATAATAAGAAATGTTATATATTAAGATAAATTATAAACGTGGATGGTTTACAATTAAAAACTAGCTATTGAAATAGAACGAATGAATATGTGTAACAAATTTATTTGATATATATATAAATAAAATAATTCCCACTATTAAAATGAATAAAATTCAATTAGTTTACACAAAATTAATTACAATATAATTTTTTATTTTGAAATTTATTTTTATTAAAAATTACCTTCTATGAGATACACATTTTGTTTCAAGAAAAGTATAGCAGTTAATAAATTATGATTTACATGAATAATTTTTTAATTTTTTTAAAGGATATGAAATAAGAATAATAATAGTTAACATTTGGTAATTTCTTTTTCTAAAATAATGAATTTTCATTATATATTTTAATTTTACTCAAAAATTGAATATAGAAATTTTTTAATGTGAACTTAACAAAAATGATCCTCATTTTTTAATTCAGCATATGAACATTGACACAATACACAATTTTGAAATTTTTTAAATTGAATTTTTTTGTGAACAAAATAATGATTCCATGAAACTTGTAATTTATATGAGTTTATCCACATATAAAAATGATCTTTAATATTAGAAAACGTTTTAGATGATCAATTATGAATCTGTAAAATAACATTTTTCATTATAATGTATTTTTAGAGCTTATACATCTTATATCTACAATTTTCTAAACTAAATTTAAATGATAGTTACAAAACATTGTTCTTTTTCTTTTTATTAAATCAATATCTTTCAAAGGAGAATTGTTTTTTAGTAAACTATTCCACAAACGTTAAGGGTTTTCCTCACAATATCGCTTAAATGGATTAATTATCGTATGTGTGCTCCTATTTTCATTATCATTAGGTGTATACTTTAAATTTGAGATATTTTCTAATTAATATATTTTATTTAAATGTATATAAATTAAAATTTTAGGTTTTAAATAAAGGGTTTTTGACAAAAAAGTTACAAGAGCATTAAGGGTTTTTTATCTCAAATTATTCTCTTGGAGACTTTTTTGGCATTATAAACCCATGTTCATTGTTATGGTATATATACTAAGAATTTGAGATATCACAACATGAATAATCTTTAAATAATTATATTTAATGTTCAATTAGAAAACTTATATTTAATCTAATTTTTATATGAATGATTTTAATGCCATAAGGGTTTTCATTTTTTAAATTCCAAATCAATGAGACATAAATCCTTTTCTTATTCAGGTTTTTTTGGTTTTTTGTATTCCCTATACATAGAAATTTTTTTAATCATTTTATTTATATTTCATTGGATTTATTAGGAATATAATGTTACCTTATTCAAGTGCCTTTTTATTTAGTGTATTCACCAACAATACTAATTTGTTTGTAACTCATCCTACACCTATTGGGCTATGGTCGACCTCTTGGACTGATGTCATATATGTTGGTTAAATATTTTCCATTTGATTTTATTATATGGTATTGTTTGATATTTTTTTATATATATTACTACCTCATAAATAGTTTGAAATATATTTCTCACCTTTTGCGATATGTTATTTTGAAACCATCATACTTCTTTCTCTATATGGATTGTGATCCTCTTATTCTAGTATTGAAAAGGTCATATTCTCGTTATAAATTATTGTGTGAACATCAGATTTTATATTATCAATATTCAATGTTGTTCACTATGAAAAATTATAATTCTATTGAAATTGGAAAAATATTTTTATTCCATACGTTATAATTTGAATATAAAGGATTATCGATATTTTAAGTATTTATTTTTTGACCATCCACCTTATTTCTTATGATTTGTTATGATTATGTTGTCTATTTTTTGAATGGGGACAATTATTTACATTATTCATGACTATTAGCTATTAACATTGGTTGATCAAGTATTTATAATCTATATTAAACATTATGTATATACCCATATTTTTTAATGAGAAAAATCTTCCTTAGGGAATTGTTTGAAAGGTATTATTGAAACTTATGATGAATATATTAGATATTTTTTGGTGAGGTGTAGGACAAGAAATAATATTTCTCTTCAATGTTTTTATAGGACTCATGAGAAAAAAATGGTTTGGGAATTTGGTGTATTATTTCCCAATTAAGAAAGTGGTATTTACTTGGGCTTCAATGACATGTAATGTGTCTATGAAAAGACCTTGATATCATGGTTCTCTAGTCGAAAATTATGCATTCCATCAGTATGATATTAGTATAATTGATATCATTGTTTTCATTTATTTCTATTGATATATTATGCTCCCATTTTCTAGTGGATTATTATTTCTTTTTGTCTAATTATCCATTCCTTAATGTTTATGCCCTATTTTGGCATGGTATTTACAGCTGTATGTTTCCACTTTGTGAGTGTTTTAACTAACCACATCACAAGTTTTCATATCCCCATGTTATGATGAATTTTAATATATATTACATTTTTATAAGGATAACACATATGGATGAATTTTTGGGATATGTTTAAGAGTATTTATGGATTAATTATATATATATATATAATGAAAAAATATCTTCTTGATATAAAAAACCTTGGCCTTATTATTTATGACGTTTCTTAATTATATAATGATAAAAAAACATAAAATAGTCCTTTATATATAAGAGATGAAAAATTGTTTCTGATTATGTTATTATGGATGTTATATCTAGGGTTTTAAATATGGTTTAATTTCTCTTTCTATGAGCACTATATCTAGGTGTGCAGGTCAAGATTGTCACATAATAAAAATATAATTGACTATAAAAAAAAATAGGGAACACCCACCTCATTAGGATGGAATGATTTCAATGGGAGTCTTTGAATAAACAGTTCTAAAATAGAAGAAATGTTCCATCCTAGAAATAAACAAAAAATTAGGACATAATGTTGGAACTCTATGAAACTATGTGTGAAACCTAAAATAGATATGGTATGAAGGTTAATCATAGTTGTAACAGTCCAATTTTATAGATGACACTCATTTATAAAAATGAATGGATCATATACCACATAGTGAGGATCATAAAACCAACATTTATGGTGTTAATAGAGGCATCATGGATGAAATTAAAAATATACATAATTAATAATTATTTTCTAAAAGGACAACATTTAAATACATTTCCAAAAACAACAAAGATAGTTGTTTTGGTGTGTCCACATGTGTCATCATATAATTATCCCTACACATGTTTACATTACTACATGACCTGATGGTCACAATATAATTTCCCTATCTAGTGAAATTCAATTATTCTTGGCCCTCTACGATTTCACATTGGAACAATCGTGTTTGTGGCATAAACTACACCATTTGTTTTAACATTAAAGTAAAACCCAATATTGTTTTGGTGCAGCCACCTAGCTACATATTATTTTTAATAACATATAGACTATACCATTATATGATGACTCAAATAATTGATTAATTTATCATGATGATATAAATAATTAAACAAACACATTCCATCCTGAAGCTATAAGCCCAATAGATATTGGTGTGATCCTTGACCGAAAGACGATATTCTACCCAATCACAGATGCAAATAAAAAACCAACATCATGAACCCACATGAACAGTTTAAATAGGTCAAAAACATTTAAAACAAAGTTTTAGGTTATGTAATAATGTGTTCCAACCATAATTTCATTCAGGCTGTTAAAGGTCCAGTTAGTATAACTAAGAATGTAGAATATTATCTTTTTGGTTAATTGGTTTTTTCTCATTTATTGAGTATGGTAATCAACCAATGGACTACTAAAAATATTAGGAAATTATCTATTTTAATAATCAGTATAAGTTATATCTAATGGTTATTTCTTTCTAGGTTCAACATAATATGGCATGTGAATTTTTTGTTTTCATAGTTCATATGTTTCCTTCCCAGAGGACATTATTAGGGAATAAGGAGTTTTTTTAATTGATAGTATATTATAACTTGTCCTGAATGAAATAGTACACAACATACATATTAAAAGATTTTTTTTCTTATAAATACACTCAAAATGTGGAATATTTTATTTTGGGGTATGAAAATAGGTATTAGGCTATGTGAACTTCACGGTAGTATAGTGGAATAGGAATGAGAATTTTGGAGGTCATATGAGAAAAAATTGTGTAAATGCTATAGGTGGTGTGATCACTATTTGGGAGATGCCTATAAGTGTTCATAATAGTTTGAATATCTCAATATGTTTCATGGAATCAATTAATATGGTTATATTCCATAATAATGTACAATTAACTAGGTTATACTAATGAAGTATGGGTCTATGGTGTTTTTTAGAGATGAAATGGTTATATATGATGTGTTTTGGGTTTTTTGGGATGCAGAGCTATCTAAAGGGTGACTACATCTATGATTATTAGTAATGATGTAAGAAACTATTGATTTTTGGGATACTAGAAGAGGGATTGTAAATAGAATGTCTATACCATGATCTGTTTTTCAATTTTCATTATAATTATTTGAAATAATATTATTGTTTAATATTAAACCTATTTTAATATAAGTTAAAATGATTGATAGTATACATTATGTTTCTTGGTGTTATCTATGTAATTGTATGTCATCATTTAATATATAGATATTTTTCTTAATAAAGAAATGTTTCATAATCCACCAATTTATTTTTTTGTTCCTCCTAGTGGTTTTTTATGATCATATAAATGGGTATTAGTTCTTAAATATTTTCTGTTATGATCCGCCAATATTTTTCACAGTTTCTTCTAGTAAATGTTTCCTAATGAACTTCTATAATTTAATAACATGATGATAGGATGATATTTATTATCTCGATGAATTCTTTCTTCAATTAGATATATTATGATCCATCCCTTAAACACATGTTTTCTTTGATAATATTTTTCTTGATCCATCACATAGACATTCATTAGTCAATTTATTTCTAAGATTGGAAATAGGTCATGATCCCTTTATAATATATATAAATAATAGTATAATAATGATTTAGAGCTATTGAAGAATCTAGATTGTTTTGGTATCATGTTCATTTCATCAGCACAATATGGCTCGACAAGACTTCTTACATTCTATGTTTCATAGATTTAATAATTATTTTTATTATTTTTTGTTATATTATGGAATTTTTTACTTTCAATATTGTTTGAAGAATGGTAATATATTTTCTCACAACCAGAACATGAACCTTGATATATGTGTAGACATTATATCTAATATATACATTTGAGAACATGTAGTCCAAAATATTTATCTATAGTTCTATATAGGTTATAGATAGAATACCATAAAGTGTTGTGTTCTAAGCATTGGATCCACATTTTATATTTTTTCTATTGAAATACTTTTTATATGATCGTCCCTATTAGTGATGAAACTATTGTATGATATTATAAGCTATATAAATTAATTTTTATAGTTTGGTTACATTTATATTATATTAAAATTACATTTTATATATAATTTTATTTATATACATTTGAATTATAGTATGGATAGTATTTAATTTATTTATTTATTATTTACTACTATGATAATGATAGTATAGTATCCCAAATTGTTATCATAGAATAACACTACTATTACCTATCCACTTTCATATACTATGGTGAAAGTGAGTTATTATAGCACCACCTATATAAACATGATTTATGATGACTGTTTAATGATTTTAATGAAAAATATATATCTTGATTTCACCATTATAATTTTCCAAAAGTGAATGATAAAAATTAATCATATTCATATTCAATAAAAGTCGAACCAAAAAAATAAATATTAAGTCAAAGTCACTATTAGATGAAATAGATCATTACCTAATAGTATCCTCCCCATTTCACATTCATTTAACATATAGAAATTCAAAATTCATTTACTACTCTTCAATAGTAAAAAAAAGGAGTACTGCCTATATAATTATTAGAATCATCAAATAATTAACTCAGACTTTGAAAATTTAAAATTATAGACAAATTTATCATAAAAATACTATAATTTGATCTTATACTAATTTATATGTAAAATCCATAGTGAGAATATCAGAAAAATCATTTTTTGATAGAATAGGAATGTTTATTATAATTTATTTTATGATATTTTTTCAAAATCCTTGGTATGTGATCCATGTAATTCCATAAATTCATAAAGGATGAATGTTATTATTAGTATAACTTTTAAATCATCCATAAGACTATATATATTTTCCATATCATCTCTACACTAATTTCATATGATTAGTGGGGGTACATTCTATCATGAGTATGTTCTTATGAACCCAATCAAAACCCTCACTTGAAAAATCGTTATTAATAATATTACATACATTGACATAAAAAAATTAATACTATAGTTAAATTAAATATTGTATCAAGACATAAAAATATCATTGATATTCATATTTCTAATTAACATGATTAATTCCATGACAATTACTAATAAATAGATAAAAAATAATTGATGTTGTTATGAATTTGTTTTCAAGAACATTATTTCATTAAAAACACATATATTTGAAAAGGTTCCCCATAATATATTTTTAACTACCATGAAACCATGATGCAATGATTTATAGATAAACTAATTGTAAATCTTATGATCATGGATTTTTTTATTAAAAACCGACATTATCCAAAGTATACATTTTATCAGATAAATCAATATTAATTAAAGGGAAAATTATATTGGTATCCCAACCAAATTATTCTACAACATACAATTCATATGGAATATTATCTAATAAAATCATCTCTCAATCCTTTATTTAATACGATGAAGATATAACAATTTTAAATAGTATTGTTTTCTACCACAATCCCATATATCACTAACAATTAGTCATTTTACCATATTTTTAGCCAAAATATGACTGAAATGATTCAAAATGTTCAAATCCAGCACGAAATTTTTAACTCCATAACCCAAACCGCTAGGATAGAGATAGTGAGCCATAAAACCACATTCATACCTCTTTGTTTTCAAGAGGTTACTGGCTACCAGTGATGGTTTTAATTCCATAATTGGTGAGGCTATACCATTAGAAACATGTCCATTTAGAAGTATGTAAATACATAAAGTCAAATTAATCAGAGAGGAAGATAAAACAACAAAATGAAAGATCAAATTGTAAACATGTCATATCAAAAAATAATTGGGACTCCTAGTGTTAAAATCACAACAGAGTATATAGATATCGGGAGAATAAATAATATAACACTACGTAATCCTATGGAGTGGCTCCTTGTTCCTCTCTCATATATATTCTCTTTGGATCAACAATCTACAATGGTCCCATTTCACTTACTAGAAACTATATATGAAGTCCTCCTGGATCTCAATATTTTTGTGCAGGGTGTTAGTAGTTACACATAGTAGGACACCATCAAATCATCCTCAATGAGTGTAAAAATGTGTAACATTTGTAAGATAATAAAAAAATAAATGATGAAGCATGATAAATAGACATTTACTGATAAAGAATTTCATGAAAAACCCATCATGATCTGCAGTTGTACCTGTATTGGATATATTTTGGAAGGATAAAGGTAGGGTCCAAAAAAATCACAATGGAAAGTAAATACTCTCCCAATAAATTTTAGAAGGAATAAAACATTATTATAGGTCCATCAAGGAAAATGGATGCAAATTGGATTTTAAATTTGAGAGGAAACTTCAATAAAAAATATTTTTTAAGTGTGTTTAGTGTACCGCATACTATCAACATGAATGGTTCATAGCGAACATAAACCACGAACAATCATTACGCAAAAGGAAAAGAAAGGAATTGGACTGTGGGGTGATGGAAAACAAACCCAGGATGTCATGAACTATGTCGTTGGTAAAATTGATTGTAGAAATGACATTCACATACCGTCCCGTGAACTAAGTAGTTCATGAACGAAGAAAGCTGGCAGGGTTCTGCGAGCAATGTCTCATGAACCATGGACTTCGTAAACACCGGTTGACTGAGTCTTCCAAAAGATGTGATATATCATCATGGGATTCCATATATGGTTCCACATTCCCATAGATATGATTTCCCCAGTTCTATAAAAAATGATCATAAGATGAATTGGAAAATTTTGTGGAGAGGAGTGGAAGAGAGGAAGGAGGAGAACTTAGATACTGGAAGAGAGAGTTCGGGTATAGAGAAGATTCCAACTTCAGTTTTCAATAATCGAAAAAGTGAAAACCACAAACCAATTTTACACATGTATAACCCGCCGCAAACCATAAAAAGGTAAAATAGTAGTAATTAGTGAATCTTGAATCAAATTGTTGTAATCATGAACCATAAATCCTTCACAGATGATTTCCCCATGAACCATAGGCTCCAAGACCCTTCTTTAATTTTTTACTCCATATAATGTATCACTATATAGAGTAAGCCATGCACCACATTCTGTATTAGTATTTGGATGGAACCCAGATTAGTGTGTTGAATAACATCCAAGACCACGTACTACTTTGGTATGTGCTGGTCTAAACCCACATACATATATTGCATCAGTACATGGACAACCCCTCTACCCACATAGCATTATGCTATGCAGGACTACCCTCATCCCACATTAAAAAAAGTATAAGAAATTTGTTCTATTTGGATGACCTTCCATTCTTCTTTTATCATTTCTCTCCATCACCATCCAGCCCACCCTAGCTCCTCGGCAAACTAGTCCATCGACATTAAGTCAAAGCCTCCTCCAAATACACCACACCCATATGATCAGATCATTAGTCGCCCCAGCACGCCTTTCGAAATATACATACCAAAGTTATGAAGAGTCATGAAGGATTTCACCATAATGTTATGGACACCCAGAATATCTCTTAGACTACATTCCCAAGGTGACCTGAGGACCGACTTTGGGATGCCAACATGAACCTCTCCATTCGTGAGTTTAGGAGTAACCACTGGCTTTTCCATTTAGTAAGTGACATAGACAATCGAAAAAGGCCTCTTTTTTCCTTCCCCTTTGACTAGGTATGATGATCCTCCCCTTTCCCAGAACCCATAAAAGGGAACTCCACCTGATGTAAGCCCCTAGTATTTTGCGAGAGGTATCACTCTTCACCCTCTTCACCTTATCTCGGGACATCTCTAGATATATCACCAAGATATGAGTACCATAGATATCAACAGGGGTGAGGGTTTCATTCTTAAATATCCCATTTCTCTCTCCCATCAGGCTCATATCCATGGCCTCTTCCATCATCATCATCCTAATTTTCCATCAGCAGAGAAGAGAAAGTGGGCCTTTGTTGAATCCTTCACATCCTAATATTTATCACAACAAGAATGAATCATAGGGGATTAGGGATTTGTGATGATTCAACATTCAACCACTCAAAATTAACTATGAGAACTCTGATTCATGCTCCGACTAGGATATATAGGATGTATGTCCAAGGCCTGAGCTTAAGGTACATTCTCCTTAGAAGTTAGTTCTGATAAAATTTTCCCTAAAATTCCAAACTGCTTCCTCATAGGTGTAAGTCATGATAACTAAACTACATGGGAACTGATTCCTCTCTTGAGGATACGTAGGAATCCCATCTTATAGGTATAAACCCAACATCTGACCGTCTTTCGTCCCACCTAGATGAGGATAAACTCCATATCACCTCATTGCATGGCCTAAGTCAGCATTTTCTATGTCACATCAAATTCATGTATATCCATGATGATCCTGCAACCCATGGGTTGCATGTGGATACACTCATCTAATATGAACCGTGGATTAAAGAACATATGAACATGGATTTAATCTATAATAGTTCCCCGAAATATGAAATAATTTCTCCCAAAAGGGTGTGATTAACCCGACCTCCCATCCTCTCGACTAATAGAGTTATTAAGTATCATTGGCCAAATCTCCATCCTACCCTTGGAAAACATGTCCATGAATGATGGATTCCTAGGCCATTGGGTATTTTTGAATCCACAATTAGTCCCATTGGCAACCATCTGACGAAATCATATCCTAGGAAGACCAAATAGACATATACTTAACCCCCCCCCCCCCCACACACACACACAATCACCCACTAGGACCATTCAACTGTGGAACCTCCTTAATAATTCCAAAGGAAAAACTACCTATTACCTATGGGTTCAAACAAATTCCCCCAAAAGGTTGACATTATGGATCGGGCCGAAACAAAAATGGTGACGTGGAAGTCTCTATAATAATTGAAAAATTATTTTCATCTGTTAGACCATTTAGTCTTCTCCCCAAATACCCACATCGGGTCGGAAAAAAATGGTGAACCTGAGATGAAACTTTCTACAATAATAGATGATTGATGATTCTTTTTGGACCATTTTCCCCCAAAAATTGTCACCATGGGTCGAAACAAAAATTGTTAACCCGATGTGAATCCTCAACCAAGGTGGCGGTTTTTACCCGACTCAAGCCCCTTTGCCTCATAAAAAAAGGAGCTAAGAAAAATTATCAAATATGCATATAATTAATATATGCTACATTAAAAGGGTTTTGTTGTTTGTATATGTCATATATATATATATATATATATACTGCAGGTTTACAGAGAAACCTTCATTCCCAATGGCATCCCGAAAACCAATGCAAACATGCACCTGAATGATCCCACATATGGTCAGAGCCCCGATGGAGGGTAGGACTGTCTCCCAAACCCATAGTCTTCAATGATGGGTATCCAACACTCTCATTCGAGAGTACCATGAAAATGGTACTTTCCCCACCATAGAGGCTACAAGAAAAGCTCTCCAATCTGCAAAATATCACCAGTCGCCTCCTCTACCATGGCTGGAACCCCAACACAAGGTAGCACTTGTGGCCGTCTCGAACCCTTTTGAGAGATTTCCTCAGAACTTGAAAACATGTACCTACCTAATCTAAGGGAGGAAGATAAAGTCTATTTTGAAGACTTAATCCCCGCAGCATAGGGGTCTTACTCACAGGACCATACTGATGATTTTCCCCGCCAACATCGTGTGTCTAGAAAAGGATCTCGTGATGAGGGCACCTGTTGATGTCCAAAGGACATGGGCCCCTCGGGCCGCCTATCGAGGGCCGAAAACATATAACATGGATGAGTTAATCACTGTGATTTCTATATATAAAACCCATCGTACAAGCGTAGATACATTCAATAAGGAAAACTACAACTCCACCCCCTCCACTCAAGCCAACCATAGAAATAGGGTAGCATAATATGGGCACTTGAACATTTCTTCCAATGCTTGTCAGTCCTACCTAATCTAAGGGAGGAAGATAAAGTCTATTTTGAAGACTTAATCCCAGCAGCATAGGGGACTTACTCACAGGCCCATACTGATGATTGTCCCCGCCAACACCGTGTGTCTAGAAAAGGATCTCGTGATGAGGGCACCTGTTGATTTACAAAGGACATGGGCCCCTCGGGCCGCCTATCGAGGGCCAAAAACATATAACATGGATGAGGTAATCACTGTGATTTATATATAGAAAACCCATCGTACAAGCGTAGATACATTCAATAAGGAAAACTACAACTCCACCCCCTCCACTCAAGCCAACCATAGAAATAGGGTAGCATAATATGGGCACTTGAACATTTCTTCGAATGCTTGTCAGTCCTACCTTGTAGAAAAAGTGTTGAATTATGGGCAGCAGCAAATATCTTCCAATTCACAAGAAGCCTGTTATCTAAATATGATGGAAGCCAACAATTTGAAGACATAAATACTTATAGATGTGTATCAATCTGACCATTAAAATAGGAAAGTAAACACATATGAGTAGTTTAAAATTATTTCAAATGCATACAGATATTGTGAGACAAATATAGTGGCGAGCACGCAGATGCAAATTCCTACTCGTAAATATGAAGTCCACCAATCAAATATGGTGGAAAACAAAGAAGTCAACTCATGGGAGACTTGTTCATCTATCCCAGCACAGGAGAACTGCATGTATCCACTAGCAACTATGGAGGATCAAATCACGCATAAACTCTTTCTACAACATCGGAATGGACCTTCATACCCATTCCAACCAAAGATGTATCTCAACACTTAATGGTAATGATGGAAGATCAAACCTAAATTCTTGACCATATCCTCCAAACATGTCATTATATCATTGCATCAGTAGAAAATGAGAGGAACCAGTCCCATGACCCAGTTTCCTAAAATTGAATGACATACCCCCAAAATGGGTTGGTCACTCCGAAGTAGCTATACATCCATGCTTAATTCCATGTGGGTTGACGGAAATAACTGACGATAAAAGGACAACCAAATTGGGAACAAATACCCATTCCAACCGGGGGCCCGGTCCAGTGTGGTGGCTTCTCCAGGGTAGGCATATATACCTTCCATAACTGGGATGTCCATCGGCATATCCTAGAAACATCACGGGAACCAACACAATAGGGACCCATTTGTGAAGGTTGTTACCAATAGTAGAAGACCTCAGTTACCCACAAGAGAGCTCCCAAAAATGAAATTCTCCAAAGGAAACTGGAAAAGGAAGAGCATATACATGATTATACTCTACAAGAAGTTAGAGTATTTGATACCCTTAAGCATATATCAATAGAGGATCCAGAACCTGTCAGTCGATTTTTAAATTATGAATGTGGCAGTAGCTATTGTGAAGGCCCTCCCCGTAATTATTCTACCAGCAACTATGAATCCCCCCCAGAGCACCTTCATGGGAATACTATGAGGAACCAGAATGATCTATCATGAGAGCCTATCTCCTGATGCATGTGAGGGTTTCGCTTGCCTTGAACAAAATATCAGACTACATGAAGGCCCTCCCCTTGCTGTCATCCCCCCTGATGGTCCTCCCCAGGGTCTAAGATGCAGATTTGCTTCTCCTTATAGTTGCACATCAAGTCATGATGGTAGTCCTCTCTATGATGAAATCCACTGTGATGGACCTCCCTTCCATGGTAGTTTATGTGAAGGCCCTCCCATCAGCACAATCAAGCAACAAGAAGTCCCTCCCTTTAGTGCAGTAAATCCTAAAGTCCCTCTTCATAATTTACACTGCAGAAATTCTCCCTACATATAGATATCAAGCTGAGATAGAAGTCCATTCCATCATTGCATTCATCAAGCAGGTCCTTCCCTCAATGACACCAATAAAAATGATGGTCCCCCTCCTACTACAGCCCACTCTAAAGGTCCTCCCCAAGCCATACACCATAGGGACGATCCCTGCGTTCCAGAATTATGTTGTGATGGTAGCCCCCACCATTGTATCACTAATTCCGAAGGTCGTCCCCGCATTCAAAATTCACAGAGACAATAAGGGCCTCACATTACTGGGGAACATTATAGAGATCCAACCTATGTTGAGGTTCTCAGAAATATGGAATAAAATATGTCAGAAACTCTATATATGATGACTGATTTTTGTTCTCAAGATAAAGACGGCTTGGGACAACACTCATCTTTTATGCCACTCCAACACCACTCACGTATCAATGAGTCCCATAGAAAACCTATTGCTTGGAACAAAATAATTAATAAGTAGTTAATTTGTGCATATCAAGTAGATGAATCCCCATAAGAAAAAAATATGATATTTTTCTCATGAAAAGACAACTAGATAAGGATAACATACCAGTGATGTATTGGCCAACAACCACTTCTCACATCCAAATACCAAGGGAGTTGTATAAGGAACGTATACATAACATTAACCTCAATATCTATAAAACTCTTCAGCAACTAAAAAGAGAGTCCATTCTCTATGAAGGTTATGTCGCTCATGTCAACATATTAGGAGAGATTCAATTTCTAATTAACCTGGAAGACCTCCCATATGCACAACAACCACAGTCAAAATGGCGAAAGAAAGACCTTGAACTATCATATCTCAATTTGATTCACATGTTGTGTTTCCTCATCAGTGACACCCCATCTAAATTTCATATCTAGGGATGGGGAGAAGAAGGATCTCTACACATCACCCCATGTTCTATCCAACGGACCTCATGGGAAATGAAATCTTGCAATGTCATTACCCAAAGTCAATAGTCAAATAAAATCCTTGTTTAGGAAAGGTGGAAATATCAACAAGAATAGGCCTTGAGTAAGTCTCAAAAGCATCAGGCCTAATGAGATCAATCCATTTAGAGGTTTCTAAGCCAAGAAACTGAAAAAAAAATCTAGTAGAAATCCAGCCTAATGGAATCAAACCAATAAGAAGTTCTCATGTCCTCAAAAAAATCCCATGAAAACCTAGCTCCATACCAGGCTCATTCCCGTGTGGGAGTACATGAAATTAAGAAGTTGGATGTAGTAGTAGCTACCACCAAAATATAGGAAAATCTCCATACTATAGGACTGGTGGCATTTGGGACTCAAAATTCACCAGTAAGACCTATGAATTCGGGCCACATCGCATTAATGAGATAATGGGAGAAACCCCAACCCATAGGGATGGGGGTATTTTTACCAAAAATAATGACATAGTGGATGTCTATATTCTCCCGTCTGGGAAAAATGATGAGCAGGTAGGTCACCCATTGCACTATGTCTTATGGTCATACCCCCTGGGACAATGGAATATTTCGAGGTCAGATCAAGGCTCCCTTTGGGTCTCTCTTCGCCAAGAAATATGACGAATACCATATAATGGGACGATAAAGTACAAAACACGACACACACAAAAACTCCTACTATTCCACACCAGGTACACTGCCAAAATATGGCATGCATCAGTGAACGAGGTGGAAATCAGTCCCACGGACCACACAAAAAATGATACAAATGGATGGGATGCAAGAGAAGATGGTTCCCTCCCAAAGGTGGTCCACATTGATCATGCAAGTTTGTATACCTAGAATCAAAGGGCAACCCTAAATTTGAGAGCACCCTTATAAAACCCATTACTACCTCCCTCACAAATCCACATCAATGAGAAGAATAACTACCTTATAATCTATGACCCTCCTCCTCCTCGCCTCTAAGAATGTGGCTCTCATGCTTGAAGAAAGATTCACCAATAAGGAGGAAGAAATGAAAGAGCTCAGGCAGATCAATGCTAACCTATCTTGGGGAAGCTATCTTGTCAAATGCATTCCTTAAGCAGAATGACAACATATGTTTTTAGAAGAGGTGCCTCTTCCATAGGCACTCATCCAAATAAATGAAACCAATATCAATTTCTTATCCAATCCAGCACCAAGACCATAAGTCTACTTAAATATGAGAACAAAAGGATATAAAGACTTCTCTCCACTGGGAAAGTAGAAAAAATACATTCCGACGAACTCACAAAGGATACCTCTGACTGATTATGATCCTTGAATTCTAGTAGTGTTGGTATATCCAGGTTTTCCTCCTACTGCACCCTCCCAATATAAAAATAAATAGGATATACTTCAAGTCTCTTGAATATAAATAATAAATTGATATCGTGACAGGAAGTCATGGAATGGTGGAGTGCTCTGAAACAACTAGAGCACAAACCATAACCTACTTGGGTGAGAAACGTTCTGCCACAGCTAAACATTGGGACCCCCATATTCCCGGTGCTAAATGGTTCAAAATACCAAGAACAACATCTAATGAACTATTCTTCGTACTGTGATCCAATGATGGTCACCCCAGAGCAACAAGAAGTAGTTAAACTCAGGTGATTCATGAATACTCTGAAGGTTTTGTCCTTCATGTGGTATATTAGTTTTCTAACTATTTTAATCATTGGGTAAAATGACC
The DNA here is from genome assembly GCA_963277665.1 of Viscum album. Classification (NCBI taxonomy): domain Eukaryota; kingdom Viridiplantae; phylum Streptophyta; class Magnoliopsida; order Santalales; family Viscaceae; genus Viscum; species Viscum album. Next base: position 899,899,549 of record OY728162.1, on the reverse strand, counting down.
TCCGGTAACAATTTATCTTCCAGTTCAGTTCAACATTTTTTAAGACAATGGTCAGGGATGTCATGAACTGCAAGTAGTGAGAAAATGAAATTGTTTCATAATTCACCGCTAGATGGAAAGGTCGTACATACTTTCTAAACTTACCACTCCCCCAGGAATAAATGATTTCTATGTGAATCAATAATCTCCATGATGAATTGAGTACCCCACTCATCCTAATTAAGTACACGAGTTGGTTCGGAGATTTCTCCGCCAATTCCCAAAGGATAGAAGACGATTTTTAGTAGATCATTCTCAAGTCCCAAGTGGCCCAATTGGACCGAGTAAGAAGAACAGGAAAAGTGGAAGCGGCTTCTGTCACACCTAATCCACCCTCGACACCATATCCAATTTTGATGCCTTCACCAAACATTGTAGGACCCTCTGGACACCAACAACCACTTTGATCTCCGCAAGATGAGTGAAGGTGTTCCAAAAGAAATCAGTTTTAGTAATGAAGAAATAATATATATTTGTTCTGAGATGACCAAGTATGTGGCTACTTCATAGCCTCCATGAATTGAAACATGACCTAGCTAATAGAGACAAATAAAGCTGATGAAGTTGTTATCGATGACCGTCCAAATTATTTTCCCTACCACCAGATACTATGAAACATAATATAAGAGTTCTTTATCTTCAGGGATATCCAGAAAAAGATGGTGTATTATCAAAAAGTTAGGTTAGGTCAATTTCCAACAAAAGTGGTGTATGTATCCACCTTATAACAAAGATAGGAAGAAGAGTGGAAAAAAGTCACCCTCAAAAAATAGAAAAAATTAGATAGTTGGATGACTCAGAAAATAGTCAACCGAGCTCAGGGAATCCTCCATGTACAATTGAAGCAACCAATCATGCCCCAAATAGCTGTTGATGCAACACAACCATCATCCTCCATCCCAAAACCCTCTGAGTTCGGAAAAGGATGTAAGAAGGAGCAAGAAGATGAGCCTGCACAAAATCTGAAACTAGTGTTGAAACTTCCATAAATCATGCTAGAAGACATGAAAGAATGGGAACCACTAATGTAAAGACCCGAAAATTTCAAGGAAATTTTTTTCTTAATTTTCTTTGGAATTTTACAAGAACGCGGTTTCTGACGGCACTTGATTCCGAGGCCCGGAGTTCCCGGAATCAACTTCTGAAGTTTGGCTCGGGTACGTTCAGTGAACAAGCGAGCGGGAATTTCTATCTTTTGAACCGGTGCTCGGAATTGAAATCTGATGGCACCGATGAACTCGCAACGTTGGTAATTGCTTAAGGGGACCTTTACCACAGTTGCGTTTTAAGCAGGTTGAGATTTTGTTTTTGGGGTTTTAGTTTAAAATAAATAAAATTGTGTGAACAATTTTATTTTATGTCTTTGGGAGTTATTCTCTCCCATGGGAAGTTGTTGGTGGAGCCCATGACCAACCAACTTCCCATGAGTGGATACTTGAAAGGTGGGGCCCACACGAGCCCCAACCTTTCACATCCCTATAACTCTCCTTTAACCCCCCATTTAATCTCCCTTTAACTCTTGAACTTCTCCCCCTCTTAAGTGCATGCCAAGACTTTTTAATTAATGAGTTCAACTTCTTAAATTAATTAATTTATTTGAATTTTGGAATTTGAAAAGCTTGGCATGTGTAAATAAAATAATGGGAGAGATTGTTTTATTAGGTTGCTTGGTTAAGTGAGGATATTGAGAGAGGAAGCTCTTAGTTTTGAAGAACTCCATCACCATCGTTGAAGAATGTCGAGACTTCGACGAAGAATGTGATGAACACCGACCCTCCGATGGAGAACGCGAAGGCACCAATGACGTGCCTTATCTTCTTCTTTCTCCGTGTCAAGGGAGGAAGCATCACCGCGGGGAACGTCGCCATTGACGACGGCGCTCACTCCGACGATGACGGAATTGATACCGTTCTACAGAGACACTACCATCCCACGACTTTGTCAACAAACGAAGGACGACACGAGGTAGGGGAATTTATTTTTGGAATTCTCTTATATTTTGAGAAAAGAACGACGAGCGCGGACCAACCAATATCGGGTTGATCCGCGGATCGTTCAATCATGCGGTTTGATGTTGAGGGTTATTATTTAAATTGATTGTGTTTATTTCCTTGAAGAACTTCGTGAAATATGACCTTTTGTTATCGAATAACGCGAGGGGGGCCGGACCGCACAAACACGGTCGACCCTCCTCCTTATTTCATGTTGGATTCTTTTTGTGGATTGAAATGGGAATGGTGTGGTGCCATCGCACCACGCGGAAACGTGCGGCAAGTAATGCACGGCGCCGTCGCGCCGCGTCGTGAAAAATAAACAAAGGCGCGATGTCGTCGTGTCACGACGGAGAAACCTGAAGACATCCGCGTACGGAGTCGGGCCACGACGAAGGGGTGCGGCGCCAACGCGTCGCGCCGGAGAACCACAAAGACGACGCGTTTCGTTTTTGACGTGCGGATTAACGGGCGACGACGAAGCAGGCCGTTTGGGCGTTTGAATCCCTTCGCAGTGAAGGTGGGGTCTCAGGGGGACCATAGGCGAAGACGGCAGAAGGAACGGACCACCGGAGTGCATCCGGTGGTCCGCGGAAGGCGGCGGCGGTGCGCCACCGGAAAGGAGGCGGCCGACAAACCGCCAGCCTCAATTAACGGCGAAGGGCGGAGGAGCCGCGCACCCCGCCCGCGAATCGGCTCCGCCACGCTGGTCGATTCACGGCCGGCCGGTCGGGCCGGACCGAACCGGACCGCGCCGGCCCGGGTCGACCCGGGGGGTCGGGCCGAGTCGGCCCGGGCCCAGACCCCCGTTTTCGGACCACTTTCGGTCAAATGCCCGTAACATGAGCTACGGGCTTCAAAACGACTCGCCGTCAGCGGCAACGTGATCCTTGGATCGATATGGTCGTTTCGGTATATCACACTCAAGGTTTCGGATTACTTTGGGTTCGATCGGGTTGGTTCGTACATGAAACCAACCGGGCCCTCGGAGCGGAAACGCTTGTAACTTGAGTTCCGGACGTCCGATTGACGTGTCGTCGACTTTGTTGAATTACTATAAGTGGGACGGATCTTTTGGCTCACTCTGCCCGAGGTTTGGACGAAGGTGGAGTACGGTCGGGTTGGTTTTTCCTTAAAAACCAACCGGGCCCCTGGGACGAAAAATCCAATAACTCTCAGACCGGGCGTCCGATTGACGCGCCGTCTGCGACGTTGAGTTCCTGTTGATGATACGAAACTTCTGGATACATCAACTTCGGACCTTGTGTCAGTTGATGTATCAGCCCTCGGCTCGTGGAGCGGACCCTCCCGAACGAGCTTGTTGTGTGAGGAAACCCTAGTGCTGGTCTTGTATCCTATGTGGGTCCCAGCTTAGATGATTCAATACTGGTCTTGTATCCTCTGTGGGTCCCAATATAGATGAATCAATGAAGACAGATAGTCTTGTATCCTATGTGGGTCCTAGCTGTGCTGGTCTTGTATCCTATGTGGGTCCCAGCTTAGATGATTCAATACTGGTCTTGTATCCTATGTGGGTCCCAGTATAGAAGAATCAATGAAGACAGCTAGTCTTGTATCATATGTGGGTCCTAGCTGTGCTGGTCTTGTATCCTATATGGGTCCCAACTTAGATGATTCAATACTGGTCTTGTATCATATGTGGGTCCCAGTATAGATGAATCAATGAAGACAGCTGGTCTTGTATCCTTTGTGGGTCCCAGTTTAGATGATTCAGTATCTATTTCTGATCATCTCTTTCACCTTTTCGACGATGTATACCTGTGTGAGCTGAAATCATGTTTACTCACCTTTGTGGATTGTGTTGTGCTATCCTATGTGGATTACGTTTTTCTTTCCTGTGTGGAATACGTATACTTTCTTGTGTGGACTGAGTTGTACTTGGGCTCGGAGGTTGGAGCGTATTGGAATTGATGAATTAGGTATATGTATGGGAATATACCTAAGCAGTGTCGGTTGTTACTTCGTGATTGTATATTTCCTTTGTGGTTTATCCTTTGTGGATTTTGGGAGACCATCAGGGGTCTCGGGGTCCCTACTGAGTAGTTTATACTCACCCCTACACGGGCTATGCCCGCACTACGTTGTGTTGGTTGCAGATGACGGAAAATGTTGATCGTGGTTGAGGCTTGCAGAGCAGGACGGTACCTGGAGGTGGACCACTGGGCGGGACGTGCTCGGAGTGGACGGCGGGACCCAAGGAGCAGAGGATCTATCTGTACCTACCCTTCAGGTGGGATTTCCAGTGGACAGCTCAGTGTAGCGGCTTTACTTTACTGTTGTTGTTTTCCCTTTCGAGTTGTACTTTACAGTTGGGATTGTATTTCCGGCCCCTTTTACTTTCCGTACTTACTGTTGTACTCAGTTTTTACTTAGTGTTTATTTCTTCCGCTTGTACTATGTGGTGCTTGTTTACTTTACAAAGGCAATGCCTTCCCTTTTTACCGGGATTTACGCCTTGGTGCTAGTCGCCAGCCCCTGGCCTATGGAAGGCGGGCTAGGGGTAGTCACGACACGGGCCCCGAGGACGGGTCGTGACAAATTGGTATCAGAGGAGTTCAGTTCTACCGTAGAACTCAGGACTCTGATCTTTTTCTATGTGAAGCAATAGTGTTAAGGGTACCGAGTGTGGTCTTCAGTTCAGGGAGTCCAGTGTTGGTGCGGCGGCCGACGTATCCGTACACCAGGACCCTGACTACTGATTTCTGACTTTGTACATGAAGACACTGATTGCGTGTGTGTTTCCAAAGTTTTAAAGTCAGCTCAAACTAGGTCAGCTCACCAGGAATAAACTTTGACTGTGTCGCATATGTTCAGGATGTCTCCACGCAGACAGTCAGTTGGAGTTCCGAGTGAGTACTCGATGGCAGCCCACCGAGCGGCGAGGCTCTGGTGCAGGGCCCTCTTTCTATGTTGGCACCCTCGGGTGGTGTACCAGCAGCACCACCACCTGTTGGGCAGCAGATGCCACCAGCCATACTAGCGAACTGTGCACGCTGGTAGAGCGCGTTGCACGAGTTCCAGCAGTAGTGGCCTCCGAGGATACGAGGCGAGGCAGATTCCCAGACAGCAGAACACCGGTTGAAGGCGATTACTAGAGTTTTTCGCCAAGCTGAGACATCAATGGAGTGGATGGTGGACTTGGCTACTTGTGTTTTCCAGTGAATGACCATGAGGATAGTCTGCATAGTGATGAGGCTTCGGTATGTGGACCGATGCCTGAGATAGTGCCTTCGGGTAGTGTGTCAGCTATACATCACTACCTATTGGTCAGCAGTTACAACCGGCGGTACCGGTAGGTGACGCATGTAGGCTTACTACCTTACATATGTTTCAACATCAGTTACCCTCAAGTTCCGAGGAAAACCTGACTCACAGGCAGCTGAGGACTAGCATGAGGAGGTGGCTGAGAGTTTTCTAGAGCTTATACAGCTTCGGCAGGATGACGTATCGATAGCTGGGAATTCATCGAGGCGTACCTAACATTCCGGGTACTCGATGAATGCGTTTCGATCAGTGCTATAGAGCTCGAACCTCTGAGCGTGGTGTGTTTAAGGACATCCGAGCCAGCACCTTTTCTCTATGCATTCCTACTTATGCTAGGGTGCTAGAAAGAACATTTGTGGTTAAGAATCTTTTCGCTGAAAGGATGCAGTCAGTGAAGGATTGCAGTGGGAAGCTGGAAACTGGCGCCAGTCTCGGAGACTTGGGCGTGGAAAATGTTTCAAGAAGAGAAAATGTTAAGGAAAGATGAGTCTATGAAGCAGCAGACGTGGAGGCAGAGCTAGGAGAGCAGCATGAGGTGGTGTACATCCTAACATGGTACAATCACCCGCCTTAGTTATTCCCGCCAGGCTCAGGGAGCTGGAGGGCGGAGGAAGAGTGCGGCTGCATGCGGTCAAGGAGTGTGACCCAATGGATCTAGAAATGATTCAAGGGGCAGTCTGTGTCCACTACTAGCTGCTGTAGTAACGGACGTCGATATGAATCATTCTTTGCTTTCACAAATCATGTTCCAGACCTAGAGTTTCTGGTAAGCCGTGGACTTGACCCTCACGTCTGGAGATACCTTGGGAGGAGACTCGATAATCACACTTACACCGATGGTGTGGTCAGATCCTCGAGGCGAGACTTTCGGTTGGAATCTCTTGGTGGCAGCGTCGAGGCCTTACGATTTTGGTTTGAGTATGGACTCGGCAATCACAGTTCATACACAAATTGACGGTATTAGGCAAAAAGGTTGTAGTTTAACTACGACATCGGGATGAGTTTTCCTTGGTCGGTGAAAAAGGAAACCCCAGACAGCGCAGGGTAAATCTTGCACAGGAGGGTGCGACCGATCACTCTTGAGTCGGTCAACCTTACCCTCGTAACAGAAGTTGTTTTGAGTTTCAGTTCTAACAGAAAATGAAGACCTCTGGAGTTCAAGGAAGACGACCACGTCTTCTTACGGGTCTCACCTCGACAAGGTTTACGGAGATGTGGCCAGGGAGGCAAGTTATCTCCGAGGTTCAATGGACCTTTCTAGGTCCTCAGCTGGGTAGGCGAGGTGGTTTACCACTTGACCCATTCACCGAAGTTGCACCAGGTGCACGATGACTTCCACGTATCTCAACTGAGGAGATACGTGCTCGACCCTCCGCATATCATCGACCATGAGAAGCTGGACGATGAAGATGGGGTGTCTTTCTTGGAGGTTCCAGTGGGGATCGAGGATCGATAGGAGTGGATCCTACGAGGACAATCGATTCCTCGGGTGAGCTTTCTTTGGCAGTACGGGAACCTCCAGGTAAGCACATTGGAGCGTAAGGCTCAGATGCGTGCTCTGTACCGATTTTGTGACCCTAGTTTGTGTTGAAGCTTTACGGGGACGTAAATCCCTGAGGTGGGAGTAATGTAAAGACCCATAAATTTCAAGGAAATTTTTTTCTTAATTTTCTTTGGAATTTTACAAGAACGCAGTTTCTGACGGCACTTGATTCCGAGGCCCGGAGTGCCCGGAATCAACTTCCGAATTTTGGCTCGGGTACGTTCAGTGAACGAGCGAGAGGGAATTTCTATCTTTTGAACCGGTGCTCAGAATTGAAATCTGATGGCACCGATGAACTCGTAACGTCGGTAATTGCTTAATGAGACCTTTACCATAGTTACGTTTTAAGCGGGCTGAGATTTTGTTTTTGGGGTTTTAGTTTAAAATAAATAAAATTGTCTGAACAATTTTCATTTATGTCTTTGGGAGTTATTCTCTCACATGGGAAGTTGTTGGTGGAGCCCATGACCAACCAACTTCCCATGAGTGGATACTTGAAATGTGGGGCCCACACGAGCCCCAACCTTTCACATCCCTATAACTCTCATTTAACCCCCCATTTAATCTCCCTTTAACTCTTGAACTTCTCCCCCTCTTAAGTGCATGCCAACACTTTTTAATTAATGAGTTCAACTTCTTAAATTAATTAAGTTATTTGAATTTTGGAATTTGAAAAGCATGGCATGTGTAAATAAAATAATGGGAGAGATTATTTTATTAGGTTGCTTGGTTAAGTGAGGATATTGAGAGAGGAAGCTCTTAGTTTTGAAGAACTCCATCACCATCGTTGAAGAACGTCGAGACTTCGACGAAGAATGTGATGAACACCGACCCTCCGACGGAGAACGCGAAGGCACCAACGACGTGCCTTCTCTTCTTCTTTCTCCGCGTCAAGGGAGGAAGCATCACCACGGGGAACGTCGCCATTGACGACGGCGCTCACTCCGACGACGACGGAATCGATACCGTTCTACAGTGACACTACCATCCCACGACATTGTCAACAAACGAAGGACGGCACGAGGTAGGGGAATTTATTTTTGGAATTCTCTTATCTTTTGAAAAAAGAACGACGAGCGCGGACCAACCAATACCGGGTTGATCCGCAGATCATTCAATCATGCAGTTTGATGTTGAGGGTTATTATTTAAATTGCTTGTGTTTACTGCCTTGACGAACTTCATGAAATATGACCTTTTGTTATTGAATAACGCGAGGGGGGCCGGACCGCACAAACACGGCCGACCCTCCTCCTTATTTCATGTTGGATTCTTTTTGTGGATTGAAATGGGAATGGTGCGGTGCCATCGCACCGTGCGGAAACGTGCGGCAAGTAATGCACGGCGTCGTCGCGCCGCGTCGTGAAAAACAAACAAAGGCGCGACGCCGTCGCATCACGACGGAGAAACCCGAAGACATCCGCGGACGAAGTCGGGCCACGACGAAGGGGTGCGGCGCCAACGCGCCGCGCCGGAGAACCACGAAGATGACGCGTTTCGTTTTTGACGTGCGGATTGACGGGCGACGACGAAGCAGGCCGTTTGGGCGTTTGAATCCCTTCGCAGTGAAGGTGGGGTCCCGGGGGGGACCATAGGCGAAGACGGCAGAAGGAACGGACCACCGGAGTGCGTCCGGTGGTCCGCGGAAGGCGGCGGCGGCGCGCCGCCGGAAAGGAGGTGGCCGACGAACCGCCAGCCTCAATTAACGGCGAAGGGCGGGGGAGCCGCGCACCCCGCCCGCGAATCGGCTCAGCCACGCTGGCCGAGACGCGGCTGGTCGGTCGGGCCGGACCGAACCGGACTGCGCCGGGCCGGGTCGCCCCGGGGGGGTCGGGCCGAGTCGGCCCGGGCCCAGACCCCCGTTTTCCGACCACTTTCGGTCAAATGCCCGTAACATGAGCTACGGGCTTCCAAACGACTCATCGTCAGCGGAAACGTGATCCTTGGATCGAGATGGTCGTTTCGGTATATCGCACTCAAGGTTTCGGATTACTTTGGGTTCGGCCGGGTTGGTTCGTACACGAAACCAACCGGGCCCTCGGAGCGGAAACGCTTGTAACTTGAGTTCTGGACGTCCGATTGACGTGCCGTCAACTTTGTTGAATTCCTCTAAGTGAGACGGATCTTTTGGCTCACTCCGCCAGAGGTTTGGACGTAGGTGGAGTACGGTCGGGTTGGTTTTGCCTTGAAAACCAACCGGGCCCCTGGGACGAAAAAGCCAATAACTCTCAGACCGAGCGTCCGATTGACGCGCCGTCTGCGACGTTGAGTTCCTGTTGACGATACGGAACTTCTGGATACATCAACATCGGACCTTGTGTCAGTTGATGTATCAGCCTCTCGGCTCGTGGAGCGGACCCTCCCGAACGAGCTTGTTGTGTGCGGAAACCCTAGTGCTGGTCTTGTATCCTATGTGGGTCCCAGCTTAGATGATTCAATACTGGTCTTGTATCCTCTGTGGGTCCCAGTATAGATGAATCAATGAAGACAGCTAGTCTTGTATCCTATGTGGGTCCTAGCTGTGCTGGTCTTATATCCTATGTGGGTCCCAGCTTAGATGATTCAATACTGGTCTTGTATCCTATGTGGGTCCTAGTATAGATGAATCAATGAAGACAGCTAGTCTTGTATCCTATGTGGGTCCTAGCTGTGCTGGTCTTGTATCCTATGTGGGTCCCAGCTTAGATGATTCAATACTGGTCTTGTATCCTATGTGGGTCCCAGTATAGATGAATCAATGAAGACAGCTGGTCTTGTATCCTATGTGGGTCCCAGCTTAGATGATTCAGTATCTATTTCTGATCATCTCTTTCACCTTTTCGACAATGTATACCTGTGTGAGCTGAAATCATGTTTACTCTCCTTTGTGGATTATGTTGTACTATCCTGTGTGGATTACGTTTTTCTTTCCTGTGTGGAATACGTATACTTTCTTGTGTGGACTGAGTTGTACTTGGGCTCAGAGGTTGGAGCGTATTGGAATTGATGACTTAGGTATATGTATGGGCATATACCTAAGCAGTTTCGGTTGTTACTTCGTGATTGTATCTTTCCTTTGTGGTTTATACTTTTTGGATTTTGGGAGACCTTCGGGGGTCTCGGGGTCCCTACTGAGTAGTTTATACTCACCCCTGCACGGGCTATGCCCGCACTACGTTGTGTTGGTTGCAGACGACGGACAACGTTGATCGTGGTTGAGGCTTGTAGAGCAGGACGGTACCTGGAGGTGGACCACTGGGCGAGACGTGCTCGGAGCGGACGGTGGGACCCAAGGAGCAGAGGAGCTATCTGTACCTACCCTTCAGGTGGGATTTCCAGTGGATATCTCGGTGTAGTGGCTTTACTTTGCTGTTGATGTTTTCCCTTTCGAGTTTTACTTTACAGTTGGGCTTGTATTTCCGGCCCCTTTTACTTTCCGTACTTACTGTTGTACTCAGTTTTTACTTAGTGTTTACTTCTTCCGCTTGTACTCTGTGGTGCTTGTTTACTTTACAAAGGCAATGCCTTCCCTTTTTACCGGGATTTACGCCTCGGTGCTAGTCGCCAGCCCCTGGCCTATGGAAGGCGGGCTTGGGGTAGTCACGACACGGGCCCCGAGGATGGGTCGTGACAACTGAGCCAAACGAGACAATAGGTACTACCCTACCAAACATCTCCATCAGAAGATGAAAGGAAGAAAGAATTATTGTCTAATCAAGAACTGATCTTCAACTATATTAATTTCATTCACTGGATCGACCCCTTATCGGATGCAGACTATGGCTACAACCCAAATTATTTTCATCCAACTAGAGTGTTATAGGAAGAGTCCACAAAGACTAGAGGTTTCCAGGAAATCTTCATCATGGACAGAGTCAAATTCCCACCCACACCTTAACTCAAATGATTAATGTTGTGGAAACTCACAGAATAACCCTTCAACATAAACAAAAGGAACCGAGGTGTTTCTCTACCCCTGTAAGAATAAATCTGAGACCAGTAATTTTGGAGTATCTGTCAGAGGAAGAGCAGATGTCTAATCACCCATGGCATGTTGAAAAACTAGTTCATCCAAACACAGAAAGAACTGTAGAACCATCAGCTCCATTCATAGATGCCTGACCATAAATGTCCAAAATGTAGGCCCCCAAAGAACCCATGAAAGAGCATCCCTATGCTGGGAAGTGCCAGCCTTTAGGAAAAAATATGATATTCTGAAGTATCTAGCGTCATTACCGACAATTTTATTGATCCAGGATGCTATGAATATATCAGAAGACCATAGGGATATTTTCTTCGAAGCTTTATAATGTCCTTAGGAATTTGTGGCTGAAGTAGAAGATGCCAAAGTCATTAGACATAGACCAACCCCATAGAATTCCAAGTTGTCATATCCTTCATAGATCAGGATAAATATTCCCTCATGCAGGGACAAATCATACCCTTATATGTGTCTGGAAAGATAAATGGAATTCATATTTGGAAAAGTTTCATCGACAATGGATATGGAGTTAACCTCTTCCCGCTGCGAACACTTCATCGGTTGGGATATGATGAGGACAGTCTGACACCCTACACCAAAACTATACTAGGATATGACAAAAGTGAGAAGAAGCCATTGGGAAAAATCAATCTTAAAACATTTCTTTGTGACCTTGTGTCTAAATATGAGTTTCTTGTAGTGTGAAATAATACGGCCTTCAATGTTATATTGGGGAGGCCCTATTTGCATCAGCATGCTACAATTCCATCATCATATAATCAGTGCATAAAATATTGCACTAATGGGGAAAACAGGACATTTCAAGCCGATAAGTACCCATTCAACTCCTGTGAGTCGCATTACATCGATACAGGGATCTATGAACTGAAAGAGAAGCAGTCTTTGGCTGATGACGTTGGTTGGATCACTACACCATATAGATTGGTAATGGCTCCTCCCAATCCCTCAATCAAATTGGGGAGGAGAATGTATTACCCATCAATCAGGTTGAGTGCATAAGTTCATGCTCAGATGCAGACTCATCCATATCCATGATTTCATTATTCTTACCATGTCCAAGGACGCTGAAAAGCGCTCTTACCCCCATGATAATGGTTAGGGATCAAATAAAAATGATCTCATCCTGTATTTGGAACCCCAAAAAATTCATTCCTTGCCCACTATGGTAGAAGAGTATGTGATTTCACTAAATGAAGGTGAGTAAACTCCCCCACCTCCAATTCCATCCTCTATAGTAAATCCCCCAAAGACATTCTTGGAAAAAGGAGTTATTTTTGTTTCCAGAAACGAGAGTTTTGATTCCTCTCCCAATGATGGAGAGTTTATCTCATGAATAGTCTCCCCATTAGAATAGGAATAAGGTAATGAATAAGAACAGAATAAACAAGAATAAGAAGATTATCTCAAAGATTCCCCTCTCGCATTCAAAAAAGGCATCTCCACCATGATAAATAAACATAGGGAGATAAACATGGGAACAAAAGATGACCTGAGTCCCACCATGGTTAGTATGAATATTCATTTCTAGGGGAAAGTGGAATATACCAACTTTATAAATAAGAATAAAAAATATCATTGAACAACACAGAAATGCTAGGCCTCGATCCTGAGGTCACCACTTATCACCTGGGTCTGCCGGAAGACCATCATGGTTACAATCAGGCTTCCAGAAGGACCCACCCAATACATTCTTCCATAATAGGGGATTAAAATGATAAAATAATCAAAGATAACTTCATTCAAGAAGTCTAATATTTGATCTAGCTAGAAAAAATATTCCTGGAAAAAAATAGTTATGGACATATAAGAATTTGCATTGACTTCAGGGAATGAAATTGATACTTCCTCAAAGATGATATTTCGGTCCCGGTCACATATTTGCTGATTGATACGACATCTAGATATGCGGTCATCTCTTTCATGGATGGATATTTTGGATACAATGAGATCTGAATGGCTTGAGACAATGAATAATCCATTGCATTAAGTGATCCCCACAGAGTATTCTTCTATAAGGTGATTCCCTTTTCATCTGAAAAATGTCACCGCTACATATCAGACCGTGATACATCGCATTTTCAATCCATTACTGGGAAAAATCATTGATTTCTATATTGATAACCTGGACATTATATCACAAAATTTCTCAAACCACCTGATTGATCTTGATGCACTCTTCAATAAACTATGACGCATAGTCTAAGGATAAATCCCCCAAAGTGTGCTTTTGTCATTACCTCCGAAACATTACTCTGCTTCATCATATTCCATCGTGGCATTGAAGTGGTCCCTGAGAAAAAAAAATCCATCCATGGAATTTTACTACCTCACAACCTCACTGAGTTTAGTGGTCTCTAGGGGAACCTAGCATACATTTGATCATGTTGTCGTGTGCGACAAATTAGATGTTTAATTTTAACTATAATTTCTGCAGTATACCATCAACCCTAGGTCACCACTCGATAGAGCCTTAGATCATTAATTAAAAAAATGATGTTCTCATTAAGAAACTAAAAGGGGAATTGGGTTTTATAAATCATGGGTAATGATCTTTAAGAATCGAAATTGAAATTATATTACTACTGAAAGAAACAAGTTGGAGAAATCGCGATCAACCTGGGTATGTGTCCCTTGATTCTCAATCTATAGTTGCTCTCAAGGGAAAGGTAAGATGATTGATTCCTTGGTTTTATACATACTAAAAACAATAATGGTATGTGAGTTATTACTAGGTTACCACCTACTATTTATCGGTCAACAATATTGATTATTGGCAACTGTTCAAAATCAACAAACATGAAACAATTTTAAAAAATGGAACTCAATCAAGGCATCGCATCAACAATGTGATGAGATGACCTGATTTGTTTCAATGATAAAAATATTCCATAGGAAAAGAAAATTCATATTTATAGGTTCATTCTTATGGATTTTATCAACCGACGCAATCCATTTGCACACTCATGAAAGGGAGGGGTGAGAAAAGAGGCAACCCCACTCAAATCATCACAAGATCCAGGTTATGTATGGAAGAATGTGGATTCTTGTTCCTTTGATTTGTATTTGATCATACAAGAAAAAACACAAATTTATAATTTATAAATGAATACAAATTTAGAAAAAACATGGAAATCAATTATGTTATGAATATTACAAGTGTGGAGCTTGGGATTATAACAAATGGCACTCCCCAAATTGATTATTAAGAGGATTAGAAGTACATGGGGTAGAAGAGAACTACAATGGGTGTAGAGAGCTCTCAAATTCGACTAAAATTCACCCCTGGTCTTGAAACACATATAATAATGGGTAAGAGTGATTATATGGGAAATTTACATCCATATTTCCACATAAAGTGAGCAAGTATCTAAAGGGCTAGGTGACTATTCAAGTCATATTTATTACTCTATATTTATCTAGATATTTTAATGAAAAAAATGCATGAAAATTAATTGAACTTCATTAGACAGTCGATATTTCGAGTTAGCTATCCATGGGAGGTGGAATCAGTCCAATTAGATCTCTTAGCCCCGAGTTATGGCCCAAATACAGAAGGGTGGTCCAATATGGTCTGTCCAGAATATCTTCACATTGTTGGCCTATTTTGGGCCACCAAAAGGACGAATTGGGCTTCTTGATCTTCTGAAAAAATGTATCCCACATTTTTTTCACTCATAAAATCTTTTTTAGTGTAATTGGATTCACGTATTCTCCATATTACAAATAATTGTCCTCATGCATTCTTGGTCTCTCATGCAGTTTGGCCCATTTTTCTTAAATTCCATCACGAGCCTTCCAAATCACCTCCACCTACAATGTGAACACCAAAACAAGTAAAATTAACCTATTAAACATTGATAAACATTAATTCATTTATTGAAACATAAATTTCAATTAATTATTATATTTTTAATATTCATTACAAAACTAGTTTAATAAAATGGTGTAAGGGTGGATTTGAATAGTGAATTGCTATGTAATCACACCCCCATGCCTAAACATTTGAACTCCTGGGAAAAGTCACATATCCAAAACTGATTCATGTATATATTCCCAACATCCTGATGTTTTATCATTAGAAGAAATTTAAATTCATTAATGTAATGTGATCAATGCACAAACCACACCAAGGAGTTCTTCCTAGTGAAAATTAAAAATGATGTCTCATAAATCATATCACAAAGAAATTAAAAGAGATTAATGATACCAAATTCATAAAGGAATTCAAAATTCAACCACGGAACTAACTCTCTGTGTGTGTGTGTGTGTGAAAACCATTCCATGTTATTTTTTCCACTTTCTATCCAATAAATATATGTTATTTTATCATTTTCAGCTTAAAATATATTTCCATTGAACCTGCCCTACATCCTTACAATCCTATTTCAAGACCAACTCACTTATGAATTCCTGTAAGTCAAACCATAATCTCCTGAACAATATATCTCCATACGTTTCACATTTCATCACTCCCCTCATTTATTTTTTTTGTTTTTTTTTCAGAAGTTTCTTTGGAAACAAATATTACACTTATATCTCAACCCTTGCTTGATCTCCTCAAAATTCTAATTGTAATAATTATATCAAGATCAGAGGATGATAAAGAGTAGTTTTTTACTTGCCCAAGATACATCCCAATTTTTTAGGGCGTATAGTAGTCGGATATCAGGTACACACACATAGGTCAATCGGGTACAGTAATGAAATAGATCGGATAAGGAACAAACATATGCAAATATCATTTTAAGCTGAAAATATTAACCTAAATTATATTTACCTTATAATAAGTAAGAAATATTCACAGTTTTTGGTTTTCTGAGAAGATGAGTTGAGATATCAGTGACATTGTTTTCCCAAAAACTACTAACACAAGGGGAATCAATCATCTCAATGGTTTCACATAGATAAAACCATTTATATCATTGACTAAAAACCAATTCACTAAAAATCACACTATGATGTTAAATTCATACAAATATTCATTCCATAATAGGGGCATATTTCATCAAATGTTTAAACAACATGGAATCAAAAATTTCAACATGCATTTTTATTACATTCCATGATTTGGTGACCATAAGGGGGGATGTAAAAATTCTATAAATAAAGAAATTATGAGAAGAAAGAATAAATACAATGAAAATTTTAATGAACCCAAAAATATAAGGAAAAGTGAAAATACCATAATGAAGGCGAACAAAAGAAGAAAGAAGAAAGATGATGAAAATTATTATGAACCTGGAAAGACGGGGAAAAGTGAATATATTATAAAGAAAGAGAAAAGAGAAGAAAGTCAATAAAAATAATAATGAACCTAGGAATGTATCCACTCCCCCCCCAACTCCTAGAATGTGCAGTTTCCTCTCTATAATAATTGAGAATGTGATCATGGAGGATAAAACCTGGTGTGTTCCACTGGTATGTTGCTTCTAGAAGGTGTATTTCCTCCACTAGATTCTTTAGAAAATACTTATTTAAGTGTTAGTGTCACTACCCATTGATGGTAAGACTTCATCTACTCTGCTGAGGAAAAATATATATTGTACCAAAAGGGTTAACATTAGTAAAAATATAAAGACCGATCCATCGGGAATGAAGATTACCTGGGTAGAGCTTTATCCTGGAATTGTACATGATGACCTTCTCACCAATATAGAACTTCTATTGATAATTCATGATATCATGGATATACATTTTTCTTCTATTTATAGATCCTAGAGTTCTCATATGCATCACGTCGAATTTCTTCCAACTCTTGAATCTGCAGCTTCCTCTACTCACCTATATCTGAAAGATTCGTATTACATTGTTTAACATCCCCATATGAATCGTGTTCTTCATCCACTGGGAGGGGAAAATCCTTTCCAAACATAATTCTATATGGTGACATTCTGATTGGGGTTTTAAAAGTTGTACGGTATGCCCAAAGTGAATCATCCAAGGAAAAAATCCAATCCTTCCTATTAGGTTGTACCATTTTTCCAAGATTCTCTTAACTTATAGATTTGATATTTCAACTTGTCTGTTAGTTTGGGGGTGATATGAAGTGGAGACTTTATGATCATCCCCATACTTACGAATTTTTTTTTTCATGTTGCGATTTCAAAAATGGTATCCCTGTTAACCAATGATGAATCTCGCCAAACCAACCCCATAAAAAATTTGGGACCTCACAAAATCAACAACAACTCAATAGTCATCATACCTAGTAGACTTTTCAACCACCCATTAAGAGATTTAGTCCATATATAACAAGATGTATATGAATCCAAATGAA
This sequence comes from Viscum album, assembly GCA_963277665.1. NCBI lineage: Eukaryota > Viridiplantae > Streptophyta > Magnoliopsida > Santalales > Viscaceae > Viscum > Viscum album. Next base: position 899,882,433 of record OY728162.1, on the reverse strand, counting down.
TTTGGAAAAGGCCCTAGGAAGTCAATCCCCCATGCATCAAAGATTTCACATAATAACATGGGATGTTGGGGAATTTCATTCCTATTGGAGATATTCCCCATGAATTGACAAAGACTACATGACTTGAAAAATTTCTGGGAATCCCTATAATGTGTTGGCCAATAAATTCATGATTCAAGGACCTTCTGAGCTGTTCTTTGAGAGCCGAAGTGACCCCCACAAGCCAAGGTGTGGTAGACAGTCAAAATAGAGGTGAACTCATGGTCAGGGACACACCGATGAACTACTTGGTAACCACAAATTCTCTAATAATATGGGTTATCACAAATGTACAACCAAGAATCATACTTATGTATCTGGGATTGTGAAGTGCATACATTAGTGGGGACCCTAGATGTTGCTAAAAAATTCACAATGTCTGCATACCAGGGGTTAAGGTCCACAACATCACAAAGGTTCTCATGAGGGAAGAATTCTCTGATGGGGGCATGTGAGTCATCATGGTGGTCCAGTGGTGGATAAATACTACTAATATGGTCAGGTAAAAAATTTTCTACTCCCCTATTATCTCTAATATGAAGGTCAAACACTTTGAGGAGAAGAATACATTGTAAGAGGTGGAGTTTTACTTCAAGTTTCTTTAAGAAGAATTGAAGGGCGGTATGGTTATAAAACACAATCAGTTTTGACCCAAGATGGTATGAACCAAATTTTTTCAAGGAAAACACAATATAAAGGAGTTCTTTTTCAGTGGTTGTGTAGTTTACCTGGGCATGGTCAAGGGTACTTGAGGCATATTCAATGAAATGAAGATCCTTCGCAGCCCTTTGTGATAAAACTGCCCCAACTGTATAGTTAGAGGCATCACACATAATCACAAAGGGGAGATCCCACCTTGGTGGTTGGATGATCGAAGGTGATGTGAGACTAGATTTTAGATGATTGAATGCATACTCACAATTTTTATCAAACACAACCACAGAATCATTTTCCAATAATTGGGATAATGGAAGTACAATCTTACTAAAGTCTTTAATAAATCGGTGGGAAAACCCAGATTGACTCAAGAAAGACTGCACCTCACAAACACATTTTTCATATGGAAGTGTTGAAATTAATTCAATTTTATATTTACCAACAATAATTCCTCAATTTCAAATGACATTCCCAATAACTATACCTCGCTCAACTATAAAATGCATTTCTCATAATTTAAAACAAGATCTTGTTCAATGCAGTGGCGGAGGATAGAACCTAGGTGTTCCCAACAATCATAAAAAGAAGAACCATATACCATGAAAATCATCCATAAAGACTTCCATACAAATTTCATGGTACTCATAAAAAATACTCAACATACATCACTAAAAAGTACTTGGAGTACTACATAGACCAAATGACATCATTCTGTATGAAAATGTACCAAATGGACAAGTAAATATTGTCTTTTCATGACCATCATAGGCTATATGGATTTGAAAATAACCCGAATAGATATCAAGGAAACAATAATGGGAATTACCAGCCAATCGTTCTAACAGTTGTTCAATGAAAGGTAGAGTAAAGTGGTCCTTCCACATGGCTTGATTTATTCAACGATAGTCAATAGAGACTCGTCAACTATTTTGCATTCGTGTTGGAACCAATTCATTCCTTTAATTTGACACAACTATTATTCCTATTTTTTAGGAACAATTTTCACTTGGCTAACCCATTTTCTATCAGATATAGGAAAAATGATCCCCACAACAAGTAATTTACTAACTTCCAATTTTACCACTTCAAGGAGAGTGGGATGAAACTGCAACACCCCGAAATTTTATGAAAAATATTTTTTTTATTTCATTGATGTATTGTGTTGTATGATACACCAAAAGGAGCATTCACTACATGCATCCCTGACTTGTCTTACATTACACGCAATCGCAACCGTCCATGATAGCGTGTGTTGTATGCAATACCGAGTTTCACTAAACAACGATATGTTATATAAACTAGCCATTATGAATAGTAATACCCACTTTTTGAAATTTTATAAATTTTATCTTTTGAAATGGACTTCATTTTTGGATTCGGAATATCAAAATTAACCTAGAGTGAATTTTAGGTATTTTTCTAAAAACATTCAATTTTTAATGAATAGTGAAAACATTGGGTTACTATATAAAAACAGACATTTTATTTAAATAATTATTAATATTATTTAAATTTATTTTAGGTAAAAATTGATACATAATACCTATATAAGTTTAATGTAATTCAATAGGGTAATTTTATAATAATTTTAGATATATAAAAATTTTATTGAACTTTTCACCATCTTTTAACCACCTCCTAGGAGAATATGAAAATTTACATAAAACTTAATTTTACCGCTTCAGTGAGTGGAATTTCGAAAATCCGAGAGACATGGTTAATATCAAGGTGTAAAATTTGTTTCAATAAGATAAATGTTTTTGATTAATAGTAACTTTTTACTTAATTTACCACGGTTAAAACTAAATAGGGTAATTAAGGGTATAAATGATATTATTATTACACTAACACATGTTATAATTCTATTGGATAAGTTTAGTTTGACCAAAAACAACCTTATGAATAATATATGACCATTTAGGTCAACTTGGATTATATTAGGACATTTATTATTATTTTATTTAAAGAAGAGTTGAAATAGTTAAAATCAAATTTTAATAACTAAAACATTTTTAATATAGGGTTATACATAAGATAAATTCAAATACAAATATTTATTAGAAATATAATAATATTTACTACATAATTGTATTTTATTTATAGTTTTTATACAATAAATATATTAATTTATTTATGACACAATGATGATGCAGTAGTGACCTTATTAATGAAATATTAACATAATTGATATTATAAATACCCAAATAAATGTAATTTGAGATTTTTTATGAATTACACTAATTTTATAGGTTACTATGACATGTTAGTACTGATTTAATTAACTTTTTTCGAACTAATCATGCAATTATAATTTTCAGAAAAATCAATTACCAAATAGTGTCAAAATTGACATAAAATAGTTTTTAAATCAAATATTTTATTATTAATTGTTATTTTATTCATAAAAACATATGGTTTAGAAAAATGACTTATATAGGGTTATATATATTAATAATGAACAACTTGGGGTTCATTTGTCTTGTTATTGTATGTCTATTTATCATATAGTGTGAGAAATTAAGAAATCACGGTAAAAGTAAAATTATTTAACTTAGAGTTAAATGTAAATGATAAGGAGAAAATAGTAAACTAAAATTGTCTAAAATCTATTGGTTGAGAGAATTTCTACCCATACCCACCTTAGAGTCAAAATAAATCAATTTTGAGCTATTAAAAACTGAATATGTCTTTATTATAAAATAATATTTTAAGTTTTTCCTAAGGTGCCCCTCTCCTCCCTTATAAAAGGGAACCTCCTCCCTCTTCTCTTCACACCCTTTTGAGCCTTGAAGCTCGTCCAACCCCAGACAATTACACTTATCAACAACTCTAGTTATATCATAGAGGTTCTGGTCTTCTCAAAAGACCAACTCTAGTGCCCTAAGGAGAAGATTAAAAGAGGTGCGTCGAAGAAGAGGTAATCTCTTCTACCGATTTTTTCAAGATTTCTTTCTTATCAAATTCTTCTTCATTAGTTGTTTAATTATAAAGTAATAACATCAGTATCACTAGTATACTAATATGTTATTATAAATATGAAACAACCCCATTTCACCTTCAATCCATCCTACAGAAAATGAAATCACCACGCGTGCGTACGTACGGAATACAGTTTCCACGCCGTGGTGTAATCTGTTTTTCCACCACCACCTTACTTGGATGGGTATAATGGTGTAAATAATAACTATATATTGTTATTATAACATCATACTGATTCTGTGATATTATATCATCCACTCCAATTCAATTCAATAATTATGGGAACGATATCATCGCTCGTGCGTACGTACAGATTACCGTCTCTATGACGTGATGAGATACATTCTCCATGTTAACCATTCAAGAATGATTACAAAGTATATATAATGAATATTAATGAAATATATGACATGATAAAGTGAGTGGATTTATGTATATATATATGTTAACTACTTACTTCCATTCAAGTCAATAAGGAAAGGAAAACATCGTTCATGCATACGTACGGCCTACCGTCTCCAAGAACGGTGTATTTGATTTCATTTATATATCTATTATATATATATATACTTTATATATATATGAAATATAAATCATGATTTAAATTCTATAAGTAAGTAAATCAAGATATAATTAATAATAATATCAAGAACAACAATTCCAAACATGTATGATAAATAAAACGATTTAACCCAAAACGCAGCTTTAACATGGAACTTACAAAAGAACGGGTAATATAAAGTCATAAGTGAACCATATATGATATCATAACAATGAATATGATTCTGTAATAAGTAAATGTCATTATTTAAATCATTATACAGGAGGTTCGGATACGTACGAAGCATATCGGACCTAAGGTAAGGGATAATTTTGCAAATCTCATTTTTATCCGAGATTGCTTATACGTAAGTATTTACTAGGGTTATATTTTTCATCCATGCCCATAAAATGTTTTTCATAAAGTTTTTAATATTCTTCCATGTATTTTTAATGTCATGTTTACCCCACTTTTACTTTTACTTTGTGTTATGGAAGTAATCTTTCTTTTGTTTACCATACGAGGAAATCTTTGACTTTTCTAACAAAAGGTTGAGGATAATGTTTTTTTAACTGGTACGGGGTGAATGGATTTTTATGGTTTCATAAATACTTATTTCAAAGAATATTACTCTACAAAATTTCATGGTTATATTCTATAAAATCTATATCTTTTAAAAAAAATTCATTTTGTGAAAAGAAAATGATTTTGAAGAAGAAAGGATATTTTTCTAAATAATTAATTTCAAGTGTTTTATCAAAACTATTTTCAATCTAAGATGAATTTATTTCATATGTGTATGATTCAAGTATATTGTCTCCATGATTTATATGGTTTCACTTTTATTATGATGAAATGATATCCATTTGTTTTATAAATTTTATGTGATGATGGGATGATGTTTGTAAAACCCATTTTATTCTTTGGGTTATGATGAATGATTTATCTTTATTTTGTGGCACAAGTAAGAATGATTTCATTATGAGATGGGTGAGACCTATATCTACCTCAAATACATTGGGTAAATATTTATATCTAATGAGATAGACATGGCTATAACATCAAGTTAATCCAGTTCAGTAATACAGGACTGGAACGAGGAGTGAACTCAGTTCAGTAATGGACTTTGTCCACTAAGATGGTCTTGGCATCAATGCCTGGTCTACTATAGAAATCATATCAAGTGCTTAATGGTTTTCCACAATTACATGTTTTCTTCCCAGGATATTTTATCATGATTGATGTTCCATTATGATATATTCCTTACATACTTCCAAGATTTATGTCTTTGCTCAAGATTTTGATATTTAGATTTTATGTTCGAGTTTTTGCATTCAAATGTTTATGGATTGTTTTATGTTTTCTATGTTTACCCTTTCTGAGCATTTGAGCTCACCCTTTTTATGTTTTCTTTTCCCCATGATATAAATAAAGGTTCTAGGTAAGAAAACAAAAGGGAGATATCTTTATGGGAGATGTTGATGATCTTTCACCATGATTAGAAGATTATGTTCCAAGTTTCCAATGTCACTAAACTATTACAGTCATTTGGTGTCTGTTTATGTTATGTATTAGATATTCCGCAAAAGTAATGTAATGTCTATGTACGTCAAACATTGGGTCTCTACATTTGGTATCAGAGTAAAGGTTTAGTTAACCTTTGGAAACTAGGATGTGAAAACTTTAGTGAGATCCCTAGATATATTTCTAAGGTATGTCTAGGGATGTCTATAAGGTTAAGTATAGGTATAGGTTATAGTCCTAGAATTATGGTAACAATATTAGAATTAACCTTAAGATGTTATATATTGAAGGTACTCCCCCTTTATTATTATTTTTTCCCTAGCCTGATTTTTTCCTCTCCTACTATTCTTTTTGAGTTTTAGACGATGGCTGGAACCTGAAGGAACCGTGTTGATTAATGTAATGGAAAATGCAATGATTGTCCTCCTGAATAACCAAATGTGATGGGAGATGGAGTGAAAAATATTATTGTTATACTTACACAAGCTATGAATCAAAATGGATTTCAAAATGATCAGATAAGGGAAAAATATTCTATTGAGTCCTTCATGAGGCCACATCCACCTTCTTTCAATGGGTATTCTGATCCACTTGTTGCTGAACTATGGATCAGTACCATTGAAAAGATATTTTTCATACATCATTGTTTAGAAAATGAGAAATCCATTCTAGTTGTTTACCATTTAGAAGGTGAAGCAGAACAGTGGTGGACTCTAATTAAGAATACAAGGCTCCAAGATAAATTGAATCCATGGAATGGGACGAGTTCAAGAACTTGTTTTTCATTAAGTACTTCCCTCATATTCTTCAAAAAAAGATGGAAAACAAGTTCCATGAGATTAAACAGAAGGATGATGAATCTATTAGTATATACAAAGTGAATTTTACAAGACTTGTAAGGTATGAATCTTGTTTTATCATCCAACCTGAAAGTAAAGTTGATCACTTTTTCAGTGGCTTAAAACCAAGTCTTCGAAGGGCATTAGCTATAAGAGACTTCAGTAGCTATAAATAAATTGTGCGTTGTGCTATCAAGGTAGAACTGGAAGTTGGTGTATCATATCCATCTCATGGTTTTGACAAGAAACGAAAGATGGAGTTCAAGGAAAAACCTCAAAACAATGGTGAAAAGAAGGTGAATGTTTCTTTATGATCAAAATGTTGAAAGAAGCATGGTGGAGATTGTCTAAAAGGTACTAAATTTTTTTTCAAGTGCGGAAAAGAAGGTCATCAAGCAGATGAGTGCCAAAGTAATAGGAAAAAGGTTTCTAATGATGCGAATAAGGAAAATACTATAGAGAACGCTCCACCAATACATCAATGCTTCAAGTGAAAGGAAATGTGGCATTATGCTAACCAATTCCCTAATCCAAGGGTTAATGATGATCGACGTGAGCAACCTCTTAAGAAAAAGGAAAATGGGAAGTCACATGTGATCACTATTGGCGATGTTGAGTATGACAATGATGTAGTGGAATGATTATGTGTTTATGTAATGGGATTCCAAAATAATGTTGTGGAATCTAATTTATTGTACTGTGGAATATTGGAATATCTATGTATTGGTTTATTCTGGTTTTCAATAATTATATGGTAATGGTAACCATGAAAATTTATTCAAATATTTTGGAAAGAAGATGATATGATAAGGAGAAAATGAGATGTTTAATAGTATTCATGAGCTCGTGACTGATATAAGGACTAAGTGATATTATGGTTTGAGTATATAGAATTTTTGGTAATTTGGTATGTGGAAAGAGTTAACTTTGGACAACATTCTTGTTTTCACTAAGGTTCAACGGGTATTCATTGTTCAATACAATACATGATTAAGGTATTCACATGTTTGTAATTTGACCGACAAGATATATTGTATGATATATGGGGGATAAGTGATGGTATTCACATGCTCGGCAGATGACATTTCTAGTAATTGTTTTCTTTATACTATGAGCTTGGACAGAAGTATTTTGGATTAGCCTAAAGATTAGAATGGATTATTTTGGACATAAGTTAGTATGGTTTAAGTCTATAACTTTTTCTTGATATTATTGATGTAATGTTATAATAATGTAGTTTTAGAAAAAGGACAACCCATAGGACGAGTGACTACCCGTTGCGTCGGACAAGGCTGTGGGAATCAAACCCACAACCAAAGTGTGATAGGCTTTTATCACCTACCACTGGCCTACAAGAAGTCCCTGGTTTGTGGAAACTAGTTTTATTAAGCTGTATGATAGATGAAGTATAAGTCCATTTTTGGAATCAAATACGATTAACCTCACCATAGATGGACTTATGTACATTTGATAACTTTTTCTAACCTTCTGTTTGAGACATATGGAATGACCCATCATTCTATCACATGATTTGCTAACACCTCACGAATGAAAAATTCAACTTCATTTCTTTAAGAGATGAAGTGGAAGTTGTTCAAGGCACGAACAATGGTGATATTATACCGAAATAAAGTAAGTATTTCTTCTAATTCCAATTCATCAACTTTAAAGAATTGTTCTTGAAAACCAAAAATGTTATCCTTGTAACACCCCAGGTAAATAAAGAATATGAAATTTTCTTATTTATCCATATTTGTGAATAAAATATTAATATGACTTTAAATTGGACTCTATGCTCGATGGCGTACCCAACACGCAACAACGAGTTTCTTGGGAATCTTACGTTGCACTCTAATAATAAAGTAATATTATTTTAAATGGTAGTTAACATGTAGCCGTTGTATTGGCGGGAATGGATAGAAATAACTAAAATATGATTATATATGTTTTTAAATTTTTTTACATTTATCCAATTAAAGATAAAGGCTTAAAATATGGAAAGAATTCAATTTTAGGCGTATATGCCCTAGTTTTCACTAAAGGTTCACTTATCACCTTTTGATGGCGAACCGTCATTAAATATAGTTTTTTTTCACTCTTATACATTATATTGGACCAAATAAAACTTTTCTTAAGAATTGGGACATCAAAATTTTCTTTGTGTAAATTTTTGGTATCTTTCTGATAAAGTTCATTTTTTAATGAATAGTGTAAAATGTTGTATTTTAATTCAAAACCCCTTTTTAATCTAATTAATTTATATGATTATATTATCATTTGAATTGGTTTTAAAGTGAAATTAGATTCTATTTTTACCATTAAATCCTATAGTGGTCGTTGGAATTAATTTCACATTGAAATCAGACTTAAACTAGTGTCAATCTTTTGATACTTGTTGTTTCATAAAAACACGCTATTTGCTCTGACAGCGAGAATTAATTATTAAATTAATTAATGTGACTTATATGTTTTGAATTTTGTAAAAAAGACTTCATTTTTGAATTCAGAATATCAAATATAGCTTAGGGTGAATTTTTGGTAATTTTCTGAAAAACTCCAATTTTTGATGAATAGTGAAACCACTAAGTGATAATCAAGCAAACTGATTTTTCAGTTAAATGAAAGTTTACCACTAATGTGTATTGAATTTTGAAAATCCGACATACATTGTTGTCATTATTATTTAAAATGTGGTTCAATGGGATGAAAATAATTTTTTGGTGAATAGTAATTTTTTTTCATTAATCGTGATTAGAGGTAATTAGTTTAAATTTAAGGTAAAAATGATATTATAAAAATATGAAAATACCATGAAACTTGTCCTACCCCTATTGGATGGGTCATGTCCGACCAAGAAAACCCATGGGTCGATTTAGGGGACCCTATGGAGCCTCTTGGGTGAGATAATGAATTTAATGCCTTTTTTTAAATAAAGGTGAAAATGACACTAACATAAATTGTTTTACTAAAACAATTTTTAGAAGGGGTTATACTAATCATATATTTGCCTATAAATACTCTTTGGAAAGATAAAACGATTTCCTACATCAGGATATTTTTGTTATAATTTTTAGACATTAAATAAATTAATTTAATTATGACATCATGATAATGCAACGATGACCTCATTAATGAACAGTTTAAATAAAATGAAACGATAATATAAAATCTAAGACCTACACAATTCCAAAAACTATTGGATGGGAATATTTCAAAGCCTTATAATATTATCTTAGAAATATATCAATGTGGGACCTTAGAAATTCGAAACACTTTTGAAAATAAAATAATACTTTCATTAATTCCAAAAGTGCACGTCCTCTCCTCTTATAAAAGGCCCCCACCTCTACCTCATTTCACACACTCCTCAAGCCTTTGGAACGGCCATCCCCTGCCCATTTACTCTCTCCACATCCCTCTACTCATCCTAGAGGATTCCCTTTGGGCATAATCCTTTCAAAGGAAGCCTTTAGGCTCAAATCAAAAGGAGTTACACTTTTAAAGGTAATTCATTCTCTCATGTTCATTTGTTTTATTTTGCTTATCCAACCCCCTAAAATCTTTTTATTTACTTATTTTGTAACAACAACAGTATCTTCAATATACTAGGATGTTGTTATAAGATTTATTCGAGCTACACTCTCACACAACTACATAAAATGGTTAAAGAACATACGGTTTCCGTGGATGGCGAAATTCTGCCTCCCGAAACGATGATTGTTCAATACTCATTTAACACCTTCAAAGGTGGCCATTATGATGTCACTATTTTTATATATGATATATAATATGTGTACTCTTTCCTTAAGTTTCTCTATTTTTCATTTATGGTATACCATTATTGTTTCCATTATGGGTAAACACGATATCTTCATTTTAGGAAGTGCGGACTACCGCCCCCTGAAAATGATTTGATTCGTTAATACCATATGTGGGATGTGTAAAGGAAAAATTTAATGATATTATATATGTTATTATACTGGAATTATAATATAATCTTATATAATTATTATTCCATTCCAGAAAATACGAAATAGAAATGGAAGTAGCGTTCATTCGTACGTACGACTTACCGTCTCCATTAACGGTACATTTCATTTCTTATCTCAAAATATTATGTACTATTATAAGTACATATATATAATGGATATATATGATGTATGATACATCTAAATGATTAATATAATTATAGAATTAAAATATACATACCTCTCATACAGTTTTAATTCCATTAATACGACATAGAAATGAAAGTAGCGTTCATGCGTACGTACGGCTTACCGTCTCCATGAACAGTGCATTTCATTTCTTTCATCTAAATGATTATGTGATATTATAAATACATGTATATGATGGATATATATGATATATATGATATACAAATCAGGAATGTCATTCTGGATATAAAGAACCTTTGACCACACGAACAACATGTAATTGTAAGAAGTCCACTTTCGACTTAAGAACCAAATATCGAAAAAACAATCATTATTAACTTAATGATTACATAATGTTTATAACATTGAAATAAGTGATATAAAAGGAATAATAAGCCTGAAAAAGGTTCTTAATCAAGTATAAATTAACTCAAGTTTATTATTCAGGAGATTAAAGAACGATCGAGTGAAGTCAGACCCGAGGTAAGGGATCCAACTCCACTCTTTCTTTTTAAGTAAACTCTTTTATGTCATTCCTTTTAAAGCTCATCTTTCTTGTTATTGGGATGTTCTTTTATATTAATCTTACTGTAACTTTTATGTTCATGTGATGAGAGACCCTATTCTCTCTCATCAATCCATTTTGGAAGTTTTGAGTGGCATTGTTAGGCTGCCGAATTTTCGTAAGGGATCCTACTCCACTCTTTCTTTTTAAGTACACTCTTTTATGTCATTCCTTTTAAAGCTCATATTTATTGTTATTGGGATGTTCTTTTATATTAATCTTACTGTAATTTTTATGTTCATGTGATGAAAGACCCTATTCTCTCTCATCAATCCATTTTGGAAGTTTTGAGTGGCACCATTAGGCTGCCGAATTTTCGTAAGGGATCCTACTCCACTCTTTCTTTTTAAGTACACTCTTTTATGTCATTCCTTTTAAAGATAATATTTCTTGTTATTGGGATGTTATTTTATATTAATATTACTGTAATTTTTATGTTCATGTGATGAGAGACCCTATTCTATCTCATCAATCCATTTTGGAAGTTTTGAGTGGCACCGTTAGGCTGCCGAATTTTCGTAAGAGATCCAACCACTCTCTTTCTTTTTAAGTACTCTCTTTTTTGTCACTTCTTTTAAGATCCTCTTTGTTATGTTTGGGGATGTTATTTTATATCCCTCATACTTTAATTTTTATGTTCATATTATGGGATACCCTATTTGATCTCATAAATCCACTTTTGGAAGTTTTAAGTGGCGCCGTTAGGCTGCCGAGTTTTCATAAGGGATTTTTCATCTCACTTTTATTCCCGTGAGATTTATGATACACTTGACACAATTTCCTTTGAGTGGTGTATGTACTGCCCATTATTTTAATCATTTTGTAATATACTTTCTTTTATGAGTATCTACATCAATGTTGTATTGTCCTTCTTTCACGAGGTGTATGTTTCGAAAGATACCCATGTCGGTAAGGGAACCTTTCACCCTCCTCTTTTTAAAAGACTTCTTTTGTCGAGTCTTTTAATTTACATATTTTTATGTTGGGATATGTTCTCATATATCCTTATGATTTAAATTTTATGTCCATGTGATGATATAACCTTTCTTTTATCTCTCATCAACTCATTTTGATGTGATGTCGTTAGGCTGTCAAGGGAACTTCTTATCCCAATTTCGATTTCTTTTGGTACAACATGTAGTTATTGAATATGTCATCTTTTGAATATGTGTGAATGACCTTTGATTATTTTACACTTAATATCCACTTATATTTGGTGTATTCGTTAGTCACACATTATTATTTAATTGATTTATCCTTAAACCAAGGATACCGTCTTTGTATGGGACTTCATCTCAATCTCCTTTCATTGAGGCTTATTTTATTTTATACACAACTTTCTTTTATACGGTGTATAAACCCCTTTGACTTTTACGTTTATTCAAAAGGAATAATTTTTTTACGAAGCATTTACTAAACGACAAAAGGGAATGTTTTTGTCGTACGTATGCAGCGACAACGACTTCTCTGTCGTCGTGACCATTATTTGAGTTTCGGCTTCCTCTACAAGCCATACCTTTTTTTAAAAGAAAAATAAATACCATGTTTTACTTTTCTTTTATTTTTGTATTGAAAATTATTTTCATAATGTTTTTATATCAATGTGTTTTATTGATATCTTGTGATTGAAAGGTGGAAATGTTATGTTTCCTTTATGCATGTTTTATGTGATACGATTATGTTGAGGTTCTTGGGAATTATTATGAATACGGGTGGTTCCGTGATAAACTAAGGGCGGGTGAGCCCGATATAGCTCTCCAATTCATTGGGTAACGCGAAGGAGTGAAACGTTAAGGTTTCTCCGAAGAGATTTAGGGAATATACTGTGATGGATATTCCAAACGTAACCAAGAGGGTTACTCCCTACGTAAGGATGTTATGAATGCCTCAAGTAACCTAAATGTCATATGATTTCTATGATTTTATGAGGTATGTTAAAGTTCTTATGTTTTATGGGTAAAGTATGATTTCATTCTTATGTATACATGTACTCATGTTTCCTTTCCATATTTTTATATCCCTTACATATCTTTTTATGCTCATCCCAAGTTTTTTTTGAAATGTTTTTCACAGGTCAAGGGAAGGGTACATGATGTGATGATAGTGTCAAGGATGTGTCAAGAAAGAATCCATGTTATATTTTAAATATGTTTCCGTTGTTGGGAAGAATGAATACTGTCTTTTATGTAACCACTTTGTTTAAATGTGGATGTAATGCAAGTTTCATGATCTAATTCTCTACAACTCTAAACCTGAAAAGATTCTCAATGTGTAATCTTGTAATAACTCAAGATTAAGTAAGGTTTAAGGCTAGGTCCTTATAATCCTAGTGCCCTTATATCCGATGAATCAGATGGTACCTTAGATCATCACAAATTTATGGCTTTGTGATTGTGGGATTTTTCATCGCCATGTTCTCTACCACTCTCCTTCAGAACATGATGGTTAAATTTATCTTCCATATCCATATTTTCACCTATGTTATCCTATGTGGAAACCCAGTGATAAGTTAATTTGGGTAACCATTAGGTTTCAAACTTTAGTTATTAAAGATAAGTTTTGGTATTCCTTTTTATTATGTGGGTTTCTATTAAAGAAACTTCCGAGTAGTTATCCATTTATAACCCCGACAAATTTTGAGGGCGAAATTCATTTTAAGGGGGGTAGAATGTAACACCCTGAGATTTTATAAAAAATATTCTTTTTTATTTAATTGATGTCTTGTGTTGTACGATGCACCAAAAGGAGCTTGCACTATATGCATCCCAGACTTTTCTTTCATTACACACAATCGCGACCTTCCACGATAGCGTGTGTTGTATGCAATACCGAGTTTCACTAAACAATGATATATTTTATAAACTAGCCGTTATGAATAGTAATACCCACTTTTTGAAATTTTATAAATTTTATCTTTCAAAATGGACTTCATTTTTGGATTCGGAATATCAAAATTATCCTAGGGTGAATTTGTTGTATTTTTCTAAAAACATTCAATTTTTTATGAATAGTGAAAACACTGGGTTACTATTTAAAAACCGACTTTTTATTTAAATAATTATTTATTTTATTTAAATTTATTTTTGATAAAAAAATTGATACATAATACATGTATAAGTTCAATGTAATTCATTTGAGTCATTTTATAAAAAATTTAGATATATAAAAATTTTATTTAACTTTTCACCGTCTTTTACCCACCTCCTAGGAGAATATGAAAATTTACATTAAACATAATTTTACCACTTCTGTGAGTGGAATTTCGAAAATTTGAGAGACATGGTTAATATCAATGAGTAAAATTTGGTTCAATAAGATAAAAATAATTTTGGGTGAATAGTAACTTTTTACTTTTTTACCACGGTTAAAAGTAAATAGGGTAATTAAGGGTAAAAATGATATTATTATTACCCTAACACATGTCCTAATTATATTGGATAAGTTTAAGTTAACCAAAAATAACCTTAGGAATAGAATATTACCATTTAGGTCCACTTAGATTAGATTCGGACATTTATTACTATTTTATTTAAAGAAGAGTTAAAATAGTGAAAATCAAAGTTTAATAACTAAAACATTTTTAATATAGGGTTATACATAAGATAAATTCAACTATAAATATTAATTAGAAATATAAAAATATTTCCTACATAATGACATTTTATTTATAGTTTTTAGACATTAAATATTTTAATTTATTTTTGACACAATGATGATGCAGTAATTACTTTATTAATGAAATATTAACATAATTGATATTATAAATACCCAAATAAATGTAATTTGAGATATTTTATGACTTAAACTAATTTTATAGGTTAATATTACATGTTAGTATTGATTTAATTAACTTTTCTCAAACTAATCATGTTATTATGATTTTCAAAAAAATCAATTACCAAATAGTGTCAAAATTGACATAAAATAGTTTTTAAAAAACATATTATATTATTAATTGTTATTTTATTCTGAAAAGTATATGGTTCATTTAAATGACTTATATAAGGTTATATTTATTAATAATGAACAACTTGGGGTTCGTTTGGATTGTTATAGTAAGTTTATTAATCATATAGTGTAAGAAAACAAGAAGACGCCGTAAAAGTAAAATTATTTAACTTAGAGTTAAATCTAAATGATAAGGTTACAATAGTAACCCAAACTTGTCTAAAATAAATTTTTTGAGATTATTTCGAACCATCCCCACCTTAGATTCGAAATAAATAAATTTGGAGCTATTAAAAACCGAATATGACTTTATTATAAAATAATATTCTATGTTTTTCATATGGTTCCCCTCTCCTCCCCTACAAAAGGGCACCTCCTCCCTCTTCTCTTCACACCCATTGGAGCCTTGAAGCTCAGAAAACCCCTTCCAATTCATCTTCTCAACCTCTCTAGTTATATCATAGAGGTTCTGGTCTTTTCAAAATACCAATTCTAGTGACCTAAGAAGAAGATTAAAAGAGGTGCATCGAGGAAGATGTAATCTCTTCTACCGATTCTTTCATGTTTTCATTCTTCTTGAACTTATTTTTCTTTAGTTGTTTCATTATAATGTAATAACATCAGTATCAATAATATACTGATCTGTTATTATAAATATGAAACAACCCCATTTCACCTTCTATCCATCCAACAGAAAATGATATCATTGTGCGTGCATACGTACGGAATACCGTCTCCACGCCGTGGTGTAATCTGTTTTTCCACCACCACCTTACTTGGATGGGTATAATGGTGTAAAGAATAACTATATATGGTTATTATAACATCATACTGATTCTGTGATATTATATCATCCACTCCAATCCAATTCAATAATTATGGGAAGGATATCATCGCTCGTGCGTACGTACGGAATACAGCCTCCACGACGCGATGAGATACATTCTCCATGTTAACCATTCAAGAATGATTATAAAGTATATATAATTAATATTAATGAAATATATGACATGATAAAGCTACTGGATTTATGTATATATATATATGTTAACTACTTACTTCCATTCAAGTCAATAAGGAATGGAAAACAGCGTCCATGCGTACGTACGGTCTACCGTCTCTATTAACGGTGTATTTCATTTATTTTATATATCTATTATATATATATATACTGAATATATATAAGATATATAAATCTTTATTTACATTTTGGAACTATGTAAATCAAGATATAAGTAATAATAATATGAAGAACTATAAGTCCAAACATGTACGATAAATAAAACGATTTTACCCAAAATGATGCTTTAACATGGAACTTACAAAAGAACGGGTAATATAAAGTCATAAGTGAACAATATATGATATAATAACAATGAATATGATTATTTAAAAAGTAAATGACATTATTTAAATCATTATACAGGAGGTTCAGATATGTACGAAGCATATCAGACCTAAGGTAGGGGATAATTTTGCAAATCTCATTTTTATCCGAGACTGCTTATACGTAAGTGTTTACTAGGGTTATATTTTTCATCCATGCCCATAAATTGTTTTTCATAAAGTGTTTAATATTAATCCATGTATTTTTAATTTCATGTTTACCCCACTTTTCCTTTTACTTTGTGTTATGGAAGGAATCTTTCTTTTGTTTACAATATGAGGAACTCTTTGACTTTTCTGACAAAAGTACGAGGAGAATGTTTTTTTAACTTATACGGCGTGAATTGATTTTTATGGTTTCATAATGACTTATTTCAATGAATATTAGTCTAAAAAATTTCATTGTTATTTTCAATAAAATCATTTTATTTTAAAATTTTGTGTCATTTTGTGAAAAGAAAATGATTTTGAAGAAGAAAGGATATTTTCCTCAAGAATTCATTTCAAGTGTTTTATGAAAACTATTTTCCATATAAGATGACTTTATTTCATATGTGTATGTTTCAAGTATAATTTCTCTATGATTTACATGGTTTCACTTTTCTTATGATGAAATGATATCCATTTGTTTTATATGGATTATGTGATTATGGGATGATGTTTATGAAACCCATTTTATTCTTTGGGTAATGATGAATGATTTATGTTTATTTTATGGCACAAGTAAGAATGATTTCATTATGAGATGGGTGGGACCTATATATCCCTCCAATGCATTGGGTAAAGATTTATATATCATGAGATAGACATGGCTAGAATGGAATGTTAATCCGGTTCAGTAATATACGACTAGAACGAGGAGTGAACTCGGTTCAGTAATGGACTTTGTCAACTAAGATGGTCTTGGAAGCAATGCCTTGGCTACTATGAAAATCATATCAAGTGCTTAATGGTTTTCCACAATTATATGTTTTCTTCCCATGCTATTTTATCAGGATTGATGTTCCATTATGATATATGCCTTACGTACTTCAAGATTTATTTCTTTGCTCAATATTTTGATGTTTAGATTTTATGTTCGAGTTTTTGCATTCAAATGTTTATGGATTGTTTTATGTTCTCTATGTTTACCCTTACTGAGAATTTGAGCTCACTCTTTTTATGTTTTCTTTTCCCCGGGATATAAAGAATGGTTTTAGGTAAGAAAAAATGGGGAAGATCTTTATGGGAGATGTTGAAGATCTTTCACCATGATTAGAATATTATGTTCCAAGTTTCCAAAGACACTAAACTATTACGGTCCTTTGGTGTCTGTTTTTTTATGTATTAGATATTCCGAAAAAGTAATGTAATGTCTATGTACGTCAAGATTTGGGTATCTACAGAAACCGACATTGAGATTCTCTTAATGGCCTAGCCTTGTCATCAAAAAGTATATGTCAAATACAAATATATGGGCTAATCCCGGGAATATCAGCCAATGTCCATCCTATTTCCTTTTTATACTCTCTCAAAAGTTTGAGCAGTTTTGATTCCTATAGTAGATAGAGGTTATTGGGAATAATGATAGGAAATTGGTCAATACCCTCAAGATATGCATATTTTAAATTAGAAGGAAGTTGTTTATGTTCCATCATTGGTGGTTTCAGGGTTGAGGGAGGGTTTTTATGGGGAGTGAGGTCTATGAAACTATCTATCTACTCATTTTTATTCTTTAAGGATGGAGAATCTGTTGAAATAAGATTTATAAAATCATCGATAGTCATTGGTACCTCAGAATGAACACACTCATCAATTAAAGAAAAAAATTTACACTTTTCAAAACCCACACTACACTCAAAACATGAATCATTACACAAATCTTCCATGGGTGAAAAAGATAAAAATGAATCATAGTATGGGTTGAGGAGAGAATTGTGTGTGTGTGTGTGCATCGTTTGTGGGCACTTCCATTGAATAGACAGGAAGAGTGGAGTGCTCTTCAACAGGGTGTTTCATAGCCTCAAGGATGTTAAAACTTACTTTTTCTACAACAAACTCCATGGACAGTGTACCATTGTAAACGTTGATGATTTTCATTTCTGTTTTGAGGAATGGACTCCAAAGTGTAAGAGGAGGATGTCCCTGGGTTCGGGTATCTTCTATCTCAATAATGTAAAAATCAGTGGGGAATATGAGATTCTTTACTCTTACAAGGACATCCTCAATCACTCCGGTTGGATGCATAGTACTCTGGTTTTCAAGTTATATGAAAATTCTTGTTGTTTGAAGCTCTCCAACCTGCAGAGAAGAGTACATGGAGTGAGGCATTACATTAATGGAAGCACCTAAATCTATCATAGCATCAGAAAAGAAGTTCTCCCCTATGGAACATGGTATTGTGAATGTGTCTCGATCCTTGAATTTGGTTGGCATTGTTTGTCGAATCAAGTCCGAGAAATTCCTTCCCAAGCTAACTCTCTCATTACCCTTTAGTCTCCTTCTATGGGAGGAAATCCCTTCGAGAAATTTGGAATACTGAGGGATTTGTTTAACTGCATCCAATAGATGAATGTTAACTTGAACCTTTCTAAATGTATCAACTATTTCTTTATCAATCTCATTATTAAAATTCTTCATAGATTTAAAGAGTCTTTGGGGGGAAAGGAAGAGGAATGGATTTTTCATTTGAATTATAAATGATAACTCGATTACCCTTTTGGTCTTGTTTTTCATTACTTGATACTTTTTAGGGTTAAGAAAGAGTTTTTTCATGTTGGGGACATACCTTTTGTGAAGAATCAGTATGAGAGACTTATTTACCACTACGATGTGTAACTGCACATATAATACCTTTTTTTTCCTTAAGATTGGAAATGATTTGGGGTGGTAGTTGTCTAGAACTTTTCCTCTTAAGATCACTGATGGTGTTTGATAATTGCCCAACTTGAGCTTATAGGTCTAGAATAGCTGATTATGCGGTTTTTTGGAAATGGAGGTTTTTGGATGCTATTTTCTTCACCATGTCCTCAAGGCTTGGTTCACATTTGGGGGGAGGAGGAGGATTATTTTGAGAAGTTGAAGGATAATAAGGTTTCATACCTTGTCGTTGTTGATACCAGTTCTACTTGGGGTATCTTGAGTTGCCTCCTTGTCCGTACAGGGGTTGTGCATGCCACCTGTGATTTGGATTTGGCCAGAAGTTTTCTTGCATGAAGGGAAGTTGTTGTTGGAATGGATGCCCTGGGAACATGGCTGCACAAGACTTAAGTGAATCTTGAATTCGTGGGAACTGGTTAGAAAAATGAGTATTTTTAGAATTAATACCATAATGTAATGGAACATGAGGAGATTGTGGGTTACCTTGTTCTTCAGATAATTACCTTAGAAGGGTATTAATATGATCAAACTTGTTATCTACCTTTTTAATATAAATGAATGGCATGCCTCATGAACTCATCATGTTGGTGCAATAGCTTGTGTAACTAATTTTTGTGCATTTTGAGCCATGTTGGCTATTAAGTCCCAAGTGGTAGAAGGAGTTTTATCAACCAAGGAACCACTAGCTACGACATCAATCATTACATGATTCATGGGGTTAAGTCCCTCATAAAGTTTTGGATTAATAGTTGTTCACTAATTTTGTGGTGGGGGCATCTTGAGCAAAGACATTTGAATCTCTCACAGGATTCATGAAGGGTCTCTTCTTATGATGGTCTAATACCAAAAATTTATTTCCTAATTAATGTTGTTCAGGAGGCAGGAAAGAACATCTCAAAAAATAGTCCTTTTAGGTCATTACAGACCCCAATTTTGGTAAGCACATAGTATATCCAATCTTTGGCTACAACTTTAAGGGATAAAGGAAAGTCCCTAAACTTAATTAAGTCCTTAGATTCATTTTGGGGTTTCATGGTGAAGCACTCTATGTGAAACTAATTAAGGTTTTTATGAGGGTCCTCACCAAAAAGAACATGTAATTTGGGAAGTAGGTAGATGAGTACTGATCTTAGCTCAATGTTGGATGCTTTCCCAGGATATTTGATGTACGGAGGTAGGTACTCCACATCTGTGGTGGTCAGTTCTTTTAAGGATCAATTATTTGCATCCATGTTTTCTTCGGTTTGATTGGGTTCAATTTTATATTAGTTTATGACCACATGAGGTTCTAAAAGGGTTTTCTTAGAGTTACTTTATTGACCTTATCTAGATGCCTTGGTTTGTGTGTAAAGTGTCTTTTCAATTTCTAGGTCAAATTCAAGCACGTTTTCTTTTTCTGATCGGGTCATGCAAATAAGTTGTGAAGTTGGTTTTTATTATGAATGAATATAGATAAAATCACTTAATAAGGGTGAAAGAATAATTGAATGTTATAATAAATAATTATATAGAGAGATGGATAAGAAGAAGCAGAAGAAAAAGAGAGAGAGATAGAGATAGAAAGAACCCACAAAAACAACCAAAAATAGAAATAGAAAACCAGAACAAACACAATCCAATGGGTGTGGGGTATTTAAAGTAGTACTAATTAAGAATTAAAATAAATAAATAAAAGTAAATAAATGAAAAAATGATCTTTTATCCCACTAAATGGCACGAAAATTTTATTGTGTTTCCGAGCGCGTAAAATTAGATGTTAAATTGTAACTATAATTTCTACAATATAGCAGCAACAATAGGTCATCTCTCGAAGGAGCCTTAGATAATTAATTAATAAATAAGGTTCATATTAAGAAAATAAAATGGGAATGGGGTTTTATAAAACTTATTTTTTGTTTCTTTAAGAACAGAAATTGAAAGTATATTACTACTGAAAGAAACTAGTTGGATAAATCGTGATAAACCCGTGTAAGTGTCCCTTAATGTTCAATTCGTCATTACTCTAAAGGGAAATGGAAGGATCATTGATTCCTTCATTTTATACATATTGAAACCAGTAGTGGTGTGCTAGTTCTTAATAGATTACCACCTTGGATTTGATCGATCAATGAAATTGATTATCAGCAACCGCTCAAAATCAACAAACAGGAATCGATGTAAAAAGATGCAACTCAACCAAGGCATCACATCAAAAACGTGATAAGATAACCAGATTTCTATCAATGATAAAAATATTCTAAAATAAAAGAAATTTCATATTCATAGTTTCAAGCTCCTGGATTTTATCAATCAACAAAATCCATTTGCACACTCATGAAAGGGAGGGGTGAGAAAAAATGCAACCACACTCAAATCATCACAAGATCCAGGTTTTCCATGCAAGCATGTGGATTCTTGTTCCTTTGATTTTTATTTTATCATACCCGAATAAAAACAAATTTAGAATTTAGAAATAAAGAAAAATTGACAACAAACCTGGAAATGAATTACCTTATGATGATTACAAGTGTGGAGCTCGGGATTACAACAAAGAACACTCCCCAAATTGATCACTAAGAGGTTTAGAAGTACCTGAGGGATAAGGGAAATAAAATGCTTGTAAATAGATCTCCAATTCGACTAAAATTCACCCCTGGTTGTCCAAAATAGATTATGAGGGGGAGGAGTGATTTTATAGGCAATTTACGTCCATATTTCCACATAAATTTGTTAAGTATCTAAAGGGCTTTGTGACTATTCAAGTAGTATTTTTTACCCCATTGTTATCTAGATGGTTGACTGCAAAAAATGAAAGAAAATGACTTGAAATTCGGTGGGGAGTCTGTGATTCGAGATAGCTGTCCAAGGGAGGTGGAATCAGCCCAATTGGATCTTTTAGACCCGAGTTTTGGCCCAAATACAGAAGGGTGGTCCAATTTGGAATGCCCAGAATATCTTTACATTGTGGGCCTATTTTGGGCCTCCAAATGGATGAATTGTGCTTCATGATATTCTAGAGAAATGTTTCTCACATTTTTTTCACTCATAAACCCATTTTTATCCCAATTGGATGCACATATTATCAACATTACAAATAGTTGTCCACATGCATGCTTGGGCTCTCACACTGTTTAGCCCATTTTGCTTGAATTCTATCACGAGGTCTCCAAATCACTACCTCCTACAATGTAAACACCAAAACAAGTAAAATTACCCTATTAAACCATGATAAAAATTAATTCATTGATTCAAACATAATGATCAATTTATTATTATATTTTTAATATTCATTACAAAACCAGTTTAAAACAACGGCGTAAGGGTGGATTTGAATAGTGAATCGCTATGCGATCAACATTCAGTGCATCATAGCCAACCTTGTAGATAAATGTATTCTATCATCAGGTTGATAAAGAAAGGGGTTTCATAATAGTGGTATAATAATTTTCAAGACCCATTCAACAATGTCAAAAGGTATCTCCTAGGACCGCTGGTGCTGATGCCGCCAGTTGAGGGATGACCACTCAATTTGTACAAACAAGCCTTGGAATGGTCACTAGGGGATTTCCTCAAATAGAAGAATGATGTTGGTAGTGAAAATAGACTCTATTATCTCAATCGAAAAATGATTGATGTTGAGACTTGATATTCATGAATCGAAAATAACTACCTAGCCCTAATATTTTCAGCTCAGAAACTCCGACATTACCTATAGCACAACAAGTTTCATCTGGTCTCCTACGACAAGCCACTCAAGTATATCCTCATTTTTCCTATGCTAGATGGACACCTATCATGGTGGGAAGTCATCCAATAGTAGTTTAAAATATGGTATGTTCCCTAGAAATCCATTAAAGCCTTAACCTGAATAGATTTCCTAGAAGAGAACTCCTTGGTAGAAATAACCCCATTGGATACTGAACCTCCTATTGAAGAAGTATTCTATTCCCAAGAAGTCCCCCAGGCATGGGAAATGCACTTCAACAGTCCCTCCAGAATCCTGATAAGGAAAACGATGGAGGACCCCAAGCATAAAAAAGTGGGGCTGGGAGTTATAGTCATATCTCTAGTAAATTCCATCTTTCCTTACTCTTTCTTACATTCTGATGGGTAAAAAATAATGACGAAGAAATCTAGGCCCTTTTTGTATGTCGGCTGCTTTCACTTCATGCACAATTCAAACGCCTAAAGATAAAAGGTGATTCATATATTATCATCAAGTAGATCAATGATGAATAATCCATTAAGAATGAAGTATTGCTTCTTGTGATAAACTATGTCCGAGAGATGATGAAAAAATTCTCATAAGAACCAACACTGACTTATGTCCCCCAATCCTAGAATGATCATGTTGATGTATTCACAAGTGCAGAAACAAACCTGACCAATCCTAGCTGGGATGAAATATTCATCAACATTTCCCACCATCAGATGGTATTTCTATTCATTCAAAACAATATGGGAGAGATTGACGAGATTAACTCATTCCTAAGCCTTATGGTCACACCACCATCTGTGTAACACCCCGAGATTGTATGAAAAATATTCTTTTAATTTCATTTATGTCTTGTGTTGTAAGCTACAACAAGATTACCTTGCATTATACGTAACACTGTATGATCTTGCAGTATACACAACACTTTTCTTGGATCATGTTACACACAATTTTGATAGTAGGTATTCTACGAAACATTGAGTGTGTGTATATATATATATATATTCAATGTATAAATGAAGAATGGTAAGATTCTGTTATAACGAAATAAAAAATGAGTCTTGCACAACACACAACCCTGACTTGGCTTGCATTACACGCAATCACGACCTTCCTCGATATCATGTGTTGTACGCAATACCTGGTTTCACTAAATGACGATATATTGCTATATTATTATTATGGACTAGCCGTTATGAATAGTATTAACTAAATTTTGAATTTTATAACATTATTATTCATCTTATAAATTTTCTAAAACATTTTATGTGAACTAAATAAATTTTTCGGGTAAAATAAGTATTTTTCAAAAAATGCAATTTTGCCACCTTTTGATGGCGCACTAACATTAAATATAGTTTTTACATGTTTATAAGTTCAATTTTACAAAATAAAATTCTTATTTTGAATCAGGATATAAAAATTTACATTGGATAAAGTTTTGATATTTTTCTGATAACTTTCATATTTTAATGAATAGTAAAAACACACTATATTTTAATTAAAAACAACTTTTTTCATTGTAATAATTTATATGGTTAAATTAAAATATTTAATGGTTTTAAAGTATAAATAAAATATATTTTTACCATTTAATATAATGTATGTCATTAGCATTGATTTTACCTTGAATTCGTAGGTTAAATCATTTCAATCTTTTGTAATGTTTTAAACAAAAACCAATTTTCTTTCGAAAACGATATTAATTTTAAATTAATTAATGCAACTTATGTGTTTAGAATTTTGAAAAATGGATTCCATATTTGGAATCAGTGAGTCCAAATTATGTTAATAGGCTACTTTTTATTTTTGGGCATTATGAATAGTAACTACTGTAAATTTTATTTACCATAGTTAAAGGTAAATCAAGTAATTAAGAATAAATATAAGATTATAAAATTACCCTAACACCTTCTAAAATACTATTGGATGACTACAAGTCGACCCATATCACCTAAGGGTCGGATTAGATTCATTTAATGGACTTTGTTCTATGAAAATAATTTAATTATTATTAAAACCAAAGAAAATGGCAATATGTCACTTTCTTAAATCTTATAAGTATAATAATTTTAGTTTAGTGATAAAATTCATGAAAATTTGGATATAAGTAGTATCCAAAACTCCAATAAAATTATCTACATAATATGAATTTATTTATAATTTTTAGGGATTAAATAATTATCATTAAAGGTGACATAATAGTGATGTTGAAATTATTTTATTAAGAAAACTATCAAATAAATGGTTTTAAAAATATTAAAATAAATATTATATGAACTATTTAATGCGCTCCACTAATTTTCTAGATACATATTACATGTTATAAATCTATTAAATCTTTTAGTTCGAACATATATTCTGTATAATGTTTATTTAAATTCAAATAAATGAATAGTGTCAAAATTGACACTATTGTTATTTTATAAAAATAACATATTATAAAATTGATTAAAAATAACATAAATATTTAAAAAATTATAAATTTAAATTTATATGGTATAAAATGTCATAACGTGTCAAATTATGGACAATTCACAACAAAGAAGTAATTATCTGTAATAATTTAAAATTTAGAATTTTATTACCACAAATAAAATTAAATGGATTAAATAAGGATAAATCAAGTTGATAATGTTTAAAATAAATTCCTAACATGTCTAAATTTTATTGATTGATGGGATTACAACCCTATCTCATCTAATATTCATATTTGAGTCATTTTGGAAATTTTTAAGTGGGGTTATGATTTAATATAAATTAATAGTTTCTTATATTTCCAAAGGTGCCCTTCTGCTCCCTTATAAAAGGGAATCTCCTCCCTCTTCTCCTCACACAATTTGGAGCCTTTAAGCTCATCCAAACCCTGACCATTTCCATTATCAACTTCCCTAGAAACATACTATAGGTCCTGGTTTTCTTCAAAGACCAATTTTAGTACCCTAAGTGGATGTTTCAAAGAGGCGTGTCAAAGAAGAGGTAATATATGTTACCGATTCTTTCAATTTTCTTTCTTCTTCAACTTATTCTTATTTAATTGTTTAATTATATTGTAATAACATCATTATCAATAATATAATTATATGTTATTATAAATATGAAACAATCATATTTCACCATCTATCCATCTTACAGAAAATGAAATCACCGCGCGTGTGTACGTACGAAATACCGTCTCCACGCCGTGGTGTAATCTGTTTTCGACCACCACCTTACTTGGATGGGTATAATGGTGTAAATAGATAACTATATATGATTATTGTAAAGTTATATTGATTCTGAAATATTATACATACACTTCAATACAATTCCACGATTATGGGAATGATATCATCGCTTGTGCGTACGTACGAACTACCGTCTCCACGACACGATGAGATTCATTCTCCATGTTAACCATTCATTAATGATTATAAAGTATATATAACAAGTAATCATGAAATATATTAAATAATAATGATACTGTATTTATGTATATATATATGTATGTCATCAACTTAATTCCATTCAATTCAATAAGGAAACGAAAACAGCGTCCATGTGTACGTACGGCCTACCGTCTCCATGAACGGTGTATTTCATTCCATTTATCAATATATCATATATATATATATATCTGTATATTATGAATATATATTACATATAAATCATGTTTTAAATTCTGGAATTAAGTAAATCAGGTTATAAGTAGTAATATGAAGCACAAAAAGTCCAAACATGTACGATAAATAAAACGAGTTTACCCAAAACACTACATTAACATGGAACTTACAAAAGAACGGGTAATATAAAGTCATAAGTGAACCATATATGATATCATTAAAATGAATATGATTCTGTAATAAGTTAATGAAATTATTTAAATCATTATAAATGAGGTTCGGATACGTACGAAGCATATCAGACCTAAGGTAAGGGATAACTTTGCAAATCTCATTTTTATCCGAGATTGCTTATTCGTAAGTATTTACTGGGGTTATTTCTATCATCCATGTCCATGTTTTATAAAAGTGTTTTCATGTATGTTTAATGTCCTTTTTACCCATTTTTTAATTTAACTACATGGTATATAAAGAATCTTTCTTTTGTTTACGTTACGAGGTATTTTTTTTGACTTTTCCGGCAAAAGTACAGGAAGAATGTTTTTCTTAACTTATACGGAATGAAAATATTTCTACGGTTTTAGAAAACCTTATTTTCATGAAGCTTCCCCAAAAATATTTCATGACTATTTTCAACAAAATCCTTTTCTTTTCAAATTGGATGACATTTTGTGAAAAGAAAATTATTTTGAAGAAGAAAGAATATTTTCCTCAAGAATTCATTTCAAGTGTATAATCAAAACCATTTTTCATCTAAGATGATATTATTTCATATGTGTATGTTTTAAGAATAATGTCTCTATGATTTACATGGTTTCACTTTTATTATTATGAAATGATATCCATTTATTTTATATGGATTATGTGATGATGGGATGATGTTTATGAAACCCATTTTATTCTTTGGGTTATAATGAATGATGTATTTTTATTTTGTGGCACAAGTAAGAATGATTTCATTATGAGATGGGTGGGACCTATATCTCCCTCCAATTAATTGGGTAAAGATGTATATCTCATGAGATAGACATGGCTGGAACGGTAATTTAATCTGGTTTAGTGTTACAGGACTGAAACGAGGAGTGAACTCGATTCAGAAAGGGACTTTTTCCACTAAGATGGTCTTGGAAGTAATGCCTTGGCTACTATGGAAATCATGACATGTGCTGAATGGTTGCCTCAATTACATGTTTTATTCCCATTGTATTTTATCATGGTTCATGTTCCATTATGATATATGCCTTAGGTACTTCCACGATTTATGTCTTTGCTCAAGATTTTGATGTTTAAATTTCATGTTCAAGTTTTTACATTCAAACGATTATGGATTGTTCAATGTTATATATGTTTACCCTTACTGAGCATTTGAGATAACCCTTTTTTATGTTTTCTTTTCCCCAGGATATAAAGAAAGGTTTTAGGTAAGAAAAAAAGGGGGAAGATCTTTATGGGAGATGTTGAAAATATTTCAC
Source organism: Viscum album (assembly GCA_963277665.1). Classification (NCBI taxonomy): domain Eukaryota; kingdom Viridiplantae; phylum Streptophyta; class Magnoliopsida; order Santalales; family Viscaceae; genus Viscum; species Viscum album. The sequence goes on along the minus strand of OY728162.1, from coordinate 899,854,171 downwards.
CACGATTAGAAGATTATGTTCCGAGTTTCCAAAGACACTAAACTATTACGATCCTTGAGTGTTGGATTTTGTTATGTATTAATTATTTCGAAAAAGTAATGTAATGTCCATGTACGTCAAGCTTTGGGTCTCTACCATTGGTATCAGAGGAAAGGATTAGTCAACCTTTGGAAACTAGGATGCGAAAACTTTAGTGAGATCCCTAGAGATATTTATAAGGTATGTCTAGGGATGTCCCTATGGTTAAGTATAAGTATAGCTTATAGACCTAGAATTATGGTAACGGTATTAGATTAAACCTAAGATGTTAGATATTGAAGTTACTCCCCCTTGATTATGATTTTTGTCTCTCACACTATTCTTTTTGGGTTTTAGAAAATGGGTGGAAACAAGATGATTCATGATAATGGAGGATATTATGGACAATGGAATGATATTCTTCATGAGCAACCAAATGAAGTGGGATTTGGAAGTTCAAACATCATTATTATGCCGAATCAGAAATCTCATAATATGATCAATAAACTCAAATTTGGTAAGTTTCCTGACTCGGCTAATAAGAGAAAGATGGAGTTTCATGATGATCATAGAGGAAAGAAAGTTCAATTTCCCCTATTTAAATCATGTGGGAAGAGGCATCAAGGAGAATGTTTCAAAGGAACTGGAAAATGGTTTGGGTGTGAAAAAGAAGGACACAAAGCCAGTAAGTGCAAAGGAAAAGGTTCAATTAACACCATGGATGAGGATAATGGAATTGCTACGATATCAACAATGGTTAAATGTTTTAAATGTGGAATGTACGGGCATTATGCAAACCAATTCCCTAAAGGAATGTCTCATGAAGAGAATCAGTATGGTCGCATGGGTAGTATTTATATTGATGATGATGAAGAGACTACAAATGATATGTGAGATGAAAGAATTGTTGAAGCTCGGTCAATGGTTTAAGAAGGTAGTGGAATGATTACATGTTTATCAAATGTAATGTTGTATAAGTAATCTCATGGTACAATGGAATAAAGATACATCTAAGGATTGTTACACTGTTGTCTTTCCTTATGTTTTGAAAGTGTATGATGAATGGTACCAGTAACCATGAAAGGTTATTCAGATATTTTTGGAAAGTATATGATATGCGCATAATGAAGGGATAAGAAGAAAATTAAATGTTTGACAGTATTCATGATCTCATGACTGATAGAAGGAGAAGGTTATATCATGGTTTGAGTATATAGAATTTTTGTATTTTGGTATGTGGAAAAAGTTAACTTTTGATAGCATTCATGTTTTCACTAAGGATTAATGAGTATTCATTTTTCAAGAGAATACATGATTAAGGTATTCACATGATTGGAATGTGACCAGCAATATATATGGGGGATAAATGATGGTATTCACATGCTTGGTGATGAAATTTCAAGTAATCATTTTCTTTATAGTATGAGATAGGACACATGTATTTTGGATAAGCCTAATGATTTGAATAAATTATTTTGGACATAAGTTAGTTTTGTTTAAGGCTAGAATTTTATTTTCGATATTATTTAAAATGTAGAATTAGAAATAGGACAACCTGCAGGATGGGTGACAACCCGTCGCATCGGACAAGGCTGTGGAAATCGAACCCACAACCAAAGTATGACATGCCTTTATCGCCTACCACTGGCCTACAGGAAGTCCCTGGTTAGTGGAAAGTAGTTTTATTTTATTAAGCGGTATGATAAATAATGTATAAGTCCATTTTTTGGAACCATATACGACTAATCTCACCATAATATGGACCTATAACTTTTTCTAACCTTTTGTTTGAAACAGATGGAATGAACCATCATTCAATAACATGATCTGCAAATGCTTCATGAATAACAAATTCAACTTCATTTCTTTAAGAGATGAAGTGGAAATTGTTCAATTCATGAACAATAGTGAGATTGTACCAAAATCATGTAAGTATTTCTTTTAATTAACCAACTTTAGAGAAATGATATTGAAAACCAAAAATGTTGTCCTAGTGCCCTTATATCCGTTGAATCAGATGTACCTTAGATCATCACAAATCTATGACTTTGTGATTGATGGGTTTTTCATAGCCATGTTCTCTACCACTCTCTATCAGAATTTGATGGTTATATTTTTCTTACATATACATATTTTCACCTATGTTCTCTTATATGGAAACCCAGTGATGAGTTACTTTGGGTAATAGTTACATTTCATATTTTAGTTTTTAAAATTAAGTTTTAGTATTCCTTTTTACGATGTGGGTTTCTATAAATAGTAAACGATTTATACCCCCCACGAATTTCGAGGGAGAAATTCATTTTAAGGGGGGTAGAATGTAACACCTCGATATTTTATGAAAAATATTCTTTTAATTTCATTGATGTCTAGTGTTTTAAGCTATAACAAGATTACCTTGCGTTATACGCAACACCGTATGAGCTTGCAGTATACACAACACTATTCTTGGATCATGTTACACACAATTTTGATAGTAGTTATTCTACGACACATTGAGTGTGTATATATATATATATTCAATGTATAAATGAAAAATGGTTAGATTCTATTATAACGAAATAACAAAGGATTCTTGCACAACACGCAACCTTGACTTGGCTTGTATTACACACAATCGCGACCTTCCTCGATAGTGTGTGTTGTACGCAATACCAGGTTTTACTAAACAACAATATATTGTTATATTATTATTATGGACTAGCTGTTATGAATAGTATTAACTACATTTTGAATTTTATAACATTATTATTCATCTTATAAATTTTCTAAAACATTTTATGTGAACAAAATAAATTTTTCAGGTAAAATAAGTATTTTTCAAAAAATGCAGTTTTGCTGCCTTTTGAAGGCGCACCCACATTAAATCTAGTTTTTACATGTTTATAAGTTCAATTTTACAAAATAAAATTCTTCTTTTGAATCAAGCTATAAAAATTTACATTGGATAAAGTTTTGATATTTTTCTGATAACTTTCATATTTTAATGAATAGTAAAAACACGCTATATTTTAATTAAAAACTACTTTTTTCATCATAATAATTTATATGGTTAAATTATAATATTGAATGGTTTTAAAGAATAAATAGAATATATTTTTACTATTTAATCTAATTTATGTCATTATCATTTATTTTACCTTGAATTCGTAGGTTAAATCAATTCAATCTTTTGCAATGTTTTAAACAAAAACCCGTTTTCATTCGACAATGAGATTAATTTTAAATTAATTACTGCAACTTATGTGTTTTGAATTTTGAAAAATGGATTCCATATTTGGAATCAGTCGGTCCAAATTATGTTAATAGGAAGATTTTTATTTTTGGTCATTATGAATAGTAACTACGGTAAATTTTATTTACCATAGTTAAAGGTAAATCGGGTAATTAAGGGTAAATATAATATTATAAAATTACCCTAACACCTACCAAATTCCTATTGGATGACTATAAGTAGACCCATATCACTTAAGGGTCAGATTAGATTCATTTAATGGACTTTTTTCCATGAAAATAATTTAATTATTATTAAAACCAAAGAAAGTGACAACATGTCACTTTCTTAAATATTATATGTATAATAATTTTAGTTTCGTGATAAACTTCATGAAACTTCGGATATAAGTAGTCTCCAGAAATATAATAAAATTATCTACATCATATAAATTTATTTAGAATTTTTAGGTATTAAATAATTATCATTAAAGGTGACATAATAGTGATGTTGAAATTATTTTATTAAGAGAAATATCAAATAAATGGTTTTAAAAATATTAAAATAAATATTATATGAACTATTTAATGTTCTCCACTAATTTTATAGATAAATATTACATGTTCTGAATCTACTAAATCTTTTAGTTGGAACATATCTTCTGTATATTGTTTATTTAAATTCAAATAAATAAATAGTGTCAAAATTGACACTATTGTTTTTTTATAAAAATAACATATTATAAAATTGTTTAAAAATCACAAAATTTTTTAAAAAATTATAAATTTAAATTGATATGGTCTAAAATGTCATAAAGTGTTAAATTATGGACAATTCACAACAAATAAGTAATTATTTGTAATAATTTAAAATTTAGAATTTTATTACCACAAATAAAATTAAATTGATTAAATAAGGATAAATCAAGTTGATAATGTTTAAAATAAATTCATAACATGTCCAAATTTTATTGGTTGATGATATTACAACCATATCTCATCTAATCTTCTGATTTGAGTCATTTTGGAAATTTTTATGTGGGGTTGGGATTTAATATAAATTAATATTTTCTTATATTTTCAAAGGTGCCCCTCTCCTCCCTTATAAAAAGGAATCTCCTCCCTATTCTCCTCACACAATTTTTATCCTTTAATCTCGGCAAAACCCTGCCCATTTCCCTTATAAACTTCCCTATAAACATTCTATAGGTCCCGGTTTTCTTCAAAGACCAATTTTAGTACCCTAAGAGGAAGTTTCAAAGAGGCGTGTCAAAGAAGAGGTAATATCTGTTACCGATTCTTTCAATTTTATTTCTTCTTAAACTTCTTCTTATTTAGTTGTTTCATTATATTCTAATAACATAAGTATAAATAATATACAGATATTTTATTATAAATATGAAACAAACATATTTTACCATCTATCCATCCTACGAAAAACGAAATCACCGCACGTGTGTACGTACGGAATACCGTCTCCACACCATAGTGTAATCTGTTTTCGACCACCACCTTACTTGGATGGGTATAATGGTGCAAATAGATAACTATATATGATTATTATAAAGTGATATTGATTCTGAAATATTATACATAAACTTTAATACAATTCCACGATCATGGGAATGATATCATCGCTCGTGCATATGTATCGACTACCGTCTCCACGACGCAATGAGATTTATTCACCATGTTAACCATTCATTAATGATTATAAAGTATATATAATAAGTAATAATTAAATATATGACTTAATAATGATATTGGATTTATGTATATATATATTTATGTCATCAACTTAATTCCATTTAATTCAATAAGGAAACGAAAACAGCGTTCATGCGTACGTACGGCCTACCGTCTCCATGAACGGTGTATTTCATTCCATTTATCAATCTATTATATATATATATTTATATGTATATGCTGAATATATATTACATATAAATCATGTTTTACATTCTTTAATTAAGTAAATCAGGTTATAAGTAATAATATCAAGAACAACAAGTCCAAACATGTACGATAAATAAAACGATTTTACCCAAAACGCTACATTAACATGGAACTTACAAAAGAAAGGGTAATATAAAGTCATAAGTGAACCATATATGATATCATAACAATGAATATGATTCTGTAATAAGTCAATGTCATTATTTAAATCATTATACAGGAGGTTCGGATACGTACGAAGCATATCAGACCTAAGGTAAGGGATAATTTTGCAAATCTCATTTTTATCCGAGATTGCTTATTCGTAAGTATTTACTGGGGTTATTTCTATAATCCATGTCCATGTTTTATAAAAGTTTTATAATGTATCTTTAAAGTCCTTTTTACCCATTTTTTACTTTTACTACATGTTATGTAAGAAATCTTTCTTTTTTTTACGTTACGAGGTACTTTTTTTACTTTTCCGGAAAAAGCACGAGAAGAATGTTTTTTTAACTTATATAGAATGAAAGGATTTTTACGGTTTTATAAAGCCTTATTTTCATGAAGCTTCAACCAAAATATTTCATGAATATTTCCAAAAAAATAATTTACTTTTAAAATTGGAAGACATTTTGTTAAAATAAAATTATTTTGAAAAAGAAAGAATATTTTCCTCAAAAATTCATTTCTAGTGTATAATCAAAACCATTTTTCATCTAAGATGAAATTATTTCATATGTTTATGATTCAAGAATAATGTATCAATGATTTACATGGTTTCACTTTTATTATTATGAAATGATATCCATTTATTTTATATGGATTATGTGATGATGGGATGATGTTTATGAAACCCATTTTATTCTTTGGGTTATGATGAATGATGTATGTTTATTTTGTGGCACAAGTAAGAATGATTTCATTATGAGATGGGTGGGACCTATATCTCCCTCCAATTAATTGGGTAAAGATTTATATCTCATGAGATAGACATGGCTGGAACGGTAAGTTAATCCGGTTCAGAGTTACAGGACTGAAACGAGGAGTGAACTCGATTCAGAAAGGGATTTTGTCCACTAAGATGGTCTTGGAAGAAATGCCTTGGCTACTATGGAAATCATGACATGTGCTGAATGGTTGCCACAATAACATGTTTTATTTTCATTATATTTTATCATGGTTGATGTTCCATTATGATATATGCCTTACGTACATCCAGGATTTATGTCTTTTCTCATTATTTTTATGTTTAAATTTCATGTTCATGTTTTTGCATTCAAATGATTATGGATTGTTCAATGTTATCTATGTTTATCCTTAATGACCATTTGAGCTCACCCTTTTTTATGTTTTATTTTCCCCAGGATATAAATAAAGGTTTTAGGTAGGAAAAAAATGGGGGAAGATCTTTTTGGTTATGTATTAATTATTCTAAAAAAGTAATGTAATGTCCATGTACGTTAGGCTTTGGGTTTCTACAATCTGGATGACTCCCATTGAAAATTACATATGGAGGGGGTAAATCCCACAAGATAGGGCTATAAGACAATAGATATGATGGTGGGAAATTAATTTTGTTTTTGAAAATGGTGAAAACCAATAAATGGTTCTCTATAAATGATTCCTTGATAGAGTCCTTCTCAGGTTTATTGATGGAGAAGATACTACTACTGTAGAGACCCGAAGCTTAACGTACATAGACATTACATTACTTTTGTGAAATACTTAGTACATAACAAAAACACACACACAAGGACCATAATAGTTTAGTGTCTTTGGAAACTCGGAATATAATCTTCTAATCACAGTGAAAGATCTTCAACGTCACCCTTAAAGATCTTCTTTTTTTTAAACCTAAATCCTTTATTTATGTCCTGGGGAAAAGAAAACATAAAATGGTGAGCTCAAATGCTCATTAAGGGTAAACAAAAGAAATATCAATCACGTCATATTCATAAGAACATATCTTTTGGATATCTTAACCTGCAAAAGTGATCATAATTTCATAACATGGGATAAATCATAGTAGTGAAATGTAATCCCAATAATCATTTCTTAAAACATGAAACTTTGTGGCATATACACATAATCATAGAGAATCATTTATTATTAGTCAAGACTCTTTGCCAAGACTATCTTAGTGGACAAAGTCCCTTTCTAAACCGAGTTCACTCCTCATTTCAGTCCTGTTTCACTGAACCGGTATAACCTACCGTTCCAGACATGTCTATCTCATGAGATATAAAATCTTTACCCAATGAATTGGAGGGATATATAGGTCCCACCCATCTCATAATGATACCATTCTTATGTGTGACACAAAATCATAAACCATCCATCATAGCATAACCCATGTAATAAAAATGGGAATCTAAAACATCATGACATCATAAAACAACTCATATAAGATAAAAGAATTCATAAAAATATTTCCATCACAACATAATCAAATCCATGTAATAATAGGGATAGAAACATAACCCTTTATTATCTTAGATGGAAAATAATTTTGATAAAACACTTGAACACCATTCTTGAGGAAAATATCCTTTCTACTTCAAAAACACTTTTCCTTTCATAACATGTCATACAATTCTAAAATAAAAGAAGTTGATTAAAAATAAAATTGAAAACTTTTAAAGGAAGCGTCTTGGAAATAATGTTTTAAAAATCCATTCATGTCGTATAAGTTAAAAAAAACATTCTTCTCGTACTTTTGTCGAAAAAGTCAAAAAGTACCTCATACGAAAAACGACAAAAGATTCCTTTCATATCGTTTACTAAAAACTCACCGAAGGGTCAAATTGGATTTAAACAATTTTAGGTGGATGGAAATAATATTACATATTGATGAAACATGGATGTGGATGATAAAAGACACCCCAGTAAATACCAAAGTATAAACAATCTCGGATAAAAATGAGATTGTTATATTTCCCTTACCTTAGGTCCGTTTTGCTTCGTAAGTGTCCGAACCTCCTGTATAATGATTTAAATAATGTTATTTACTTATTCCAGAATCATACTTATTGTTATGATATCATATATGGTCATATTCTTAGCTTCTTATTAGTAATATTTCATTACTACTTATTATTCGGGTGTTTATTACTTTTTGTTCTTATGCGTGTTTTGTCAAATAAATTCTTATTCTTCTCTTTAGGATATAGATACCTCATTTCCAGAATGTTATTAGTGTAATATATATCATATTCATTCATTCAATTCATTTATATAATCATTATGAAATGAAGATTATGTAGAACGAGTCGCATCACATCGTGGAGACGGTATTCCGTACGTACGCACGAGCGATGATATCGTTCCTATGATCGTGGAATTGTATTGGAGTGTATGTATACTATTTCAGAATCAATATCACTTTATAATATTCATATATAGTCATTATTTACACCATTATACCCATCCAATTAAGGTGGTGGTGGAAAATAGATTACACCATGGCGTGGAGACGGTATTCCGTACGTACGCACGCGCGGTGATTTCTTTTTCCGTAGGATGGATAGATGGTGAAATAGGGTTGCTTCATACATATAATAACATATCCGTATATGAGTGATACTGATTTTATTACTTCATAATGAAACAACTAAAGAAGAAGAAGTGGAAGAAGAAATAAAGATGAAAGAATCGGTAACGGAAATTACCTCTTCTTTGAAGCGCCTCTTTGAGACCTCCTCTTAGGGCACTAAACTTGGTCTTTGAGGAAGACCAGAACCTCTAGGATGTTTCTAGGGAAGTGTAGAAGAGAATTTGGCAGAGTTTGGCCGAGATTGAAGGCTCAAGGTGTTGTGAGGAAGAGAGGGAGGGGGTTCCCTTTTATAAAGGAGGAGAGGGGCACCTTTGGAATAACTAAAAATATTATTTTATTATAAAGCCAAATTCGGTTTTAAATAGATCCAAATTGATTTATTTCTAAGATAAGGTGGGGATGGGTCTAAATACTCTCATACAATAGAATTTAGACAAGTTTAGGATCTTATTTTAACCTTATCATTTATATTTAACTTTAAGTTAGATAATTTTACTTTTACCGTGTCTTCTTGTTTTGTTACACTATAAAGTTAATAAACTTACTATATCAAGACAAACAAATCCCAAGTTGTTTATTATTAATATATAGAACCTTATATAAGTCATTTTGCAGAACCTAAGATTTTTAGGAATAAAATAGAAATTAATAATATAATATTTGTTTTAAAAACTATTTTATGTCAATTTTGACACTATTTAGTAATTTACTTTTGTGAAAATCATAACAGAATGATTAGTTCTAAAAAAGTTAATTAAATCAATACTAACATGTCATATTAACCTATAATATTAGTTTAATTCATAAAAATTATTAAATTTAATTTATTTGGGTATTTATAACATCAATTATGTCAATATTTCATTAATAAGACAATTATTGTATCATCTTTGTGTCATAATAAATGATAATTATTTAATCCCTAAAAATTCTAAATAAATTCCTATAATTTAGATAATTGTATTATATTTCTGGAGACTATTCATGTTCGAAGTTTCATGAAGTTTATCGATAAATTAAAATTATTATACTTATAAGATTTAAGAAAGTGACATGTTTTCACATTCTTTGGTTTTAATAATAATTAAATTATTTTCATGGAAAAAAGTCCATTAAATGAATATAATCCAACCCTTAGGAAATATGGGTCTACTTTTAGTCATCCAATAGGATTTTTACATGTGTTAGGGTAATTTTATAATATTATATTTACCCTTAATTACCTGATTTACCTTTAACTATGGTAAATAAAATTTGCCTTAGTTACTATTCATAATTCCCAAAAATAAAAAGTAGCTTATTAACATAATTTGGATCCACTAATTCCAAATATGGAATCCATTTTTTCAAATTCAATACACAAAATTTGCAGAAATTAAATTAAAATTAATCCCGTTGTCGAAAGAAAACGGGTTTTTCTTTAAAACATTGCAAAAGATTGAATTGATTTATCCTACAAATTCAAGGTAGAATAAATGATAATGACATACATTATATTAAATGGTAAAGATATATTCTATTTATACTTAAAAACCATTAAATATTATAATTTAACTATATAAATTATTGCGATGAAAAAAGTTGTTTTTAATTAAAATATAGCGTGTTTTTACTATTCATCAAAATATGAAAGTTACCAGAATAATATGAAAATTTTATCCAAAGTAAATTTTTATTTCATGATTCCAAATAAGAATTTTATTTTGTCAAATTTAACTTATAAACATGTCAACTAGATTTAAAGTGGGTGCGCCATCAAAAGGCAGTAAAACTGCATTTTTTAAAAAATACTTATTTTACCCGAAAAATTTATTTTGTTTTTATACAATGTTTTAGAAAATGTATAAGATGAATAATAATGTTATAAGATTCAAAATTTAGTAAATACTATTCATAACGGCTATTTCATAATAATATTATAATGATATATCGTTGTTTAGGAAAACCTGGTATTGCGTACAACACACGCTATCGAAGAAGGTCGCCATTGCATGTAATGCAAGCCAAGTCAGGGTTGCGTGATGTGCAAGAATCCTTCATTGTTTCGTATAACATAATCCAACCATATTTCATTTATACATTGAATATATATATATATATATACTCAATGTTGCGTAGAATAACTATTATCAAAATTGTGTGTAACACGATCCAAGAATAGTGTTGCATATACTGCAAGCTAATACGGTGTTGCATATAGCGCAAGGTAATCTTGGTGTAGCATACAACACAAGAAATTAATGAAATTAAAAGAATATTTTTCATAAAATCTTGGGGTGTTTCATTCTACCCCCCTTAAAATGAATTTCGTCGTCGAAATTCGTCAGGGATATAAATGGTTTACTATTCGAAAGTTTCTTTAATAGAAACCCACATCGTAAAAAGTAATACCAAAACCAATCTTTAAATAAAAGTATGAAACGTAATGGTTACCCAAATAAACTAATCACTAGGTTTCCACATAGGTAAAAATATGGATATGGAAGAGAAATCTAACCATCATGTTCTGATGGAGAGTGGTAGAGAACAAGGCTATGGAAAAGCCAGCAATCACAAAGCCTTAAATTTGTGACGATCTAAGGTACCATCTGATTCATCAGATATAATAGCACTAGGACAACATTTTTGGTTTTCAGGATCATTTCCTTAAAGTTGATGAAATTGGAATTAGAAGAAATACTTTCGTGATTTTGGTATAGTCTCACCATTTGTCGTTCTTTGGACAATTTCCACTTCATCTCTTAAAGAAATGAAGTTGAATTTGACATTCGTGATGTGTTAGCAGATCATGTGATAGAATGATGGGTCATTCCATCTGTCTCAAACAAATGGTTAGAAAAGTTATCAAAAAATACATAAGTCAATCTATAGTGAGATTAATCATATATGGTTCCTAAAATGGACTTATACTTTATATATCATACTGCTTAATATGATAAAACTATTTTCTATTAAACAGGGATTTCCTGTAGGCCAGTGGTAGGCGTTAAAGGCCAGTCGCACTTCTATTGTGGGTTCGATTCCCACAGCCTTGTCCGACGCGATGGGCTGTCGCCCGTCCTGCAGGTTGTCCTTTTTTTTAAAGCTATATTACTATAACATCCCATCAAAAATATCAAAAAAGTTTTATCCTTAAACAATACTAACTTATGTACAACATAATCCATTCCAATCTTTTGGCTTATCTAAAATACTTCGTTCCAAGATCATAGTATAAAGAAAATGATCACGTGAATTCCATAATTTATCCCCCATATATCATAAGATATATCTTGTTGGTCAAATTACAAACATGTGAATACCTTAATCATGTATTCTCTTGAAGAATGAATATCCATTTAACCTTAGTGAAAACATGAATGCAGTTAAATCTTAACACTTTCCACATACCAAAATCCTCAAAATTCTATATCCTCAAACCATGATATCACTTAGTCCATATATCAATCATGAGCTCATGAATACTATCAAACATATTAGATTCTCTTTATACCTTCATTATGTTCATATCATCTTCTTTCCAAAAATATTTCAATCACTTTTCATGGTTTCCGATGCCATAAAATTATTGAAAACCACAATAGACCAAAACATAAATATTCCAATAATCCATGATACTATATACAACATTATTCTGGAATCCCATTACATAAACACTTAATCATTCCACCACATCATTCTCATATTCAACATCGCCAATGGCGATCGCATGTGACTTCCCTTTGTCCTTTGCCTTAAGTGGTTGCTCATGTCGATCATCCCTAACCCTTGGATTAGGGCATTTATTAACATAATGCCCCATTTCCTTGCACTTGAAGCATTGAAGTGTAGTTGGTTTATTCTGTGTATCCCTTCCTTTGTTTGCATCATTAGGCATCTTCTTCCCATCATTGCGGCATTCAAATGAAAGATGACCTTCCTTTCCACATTTGAAACATTTACTTGTCCCTTTAAGACAATTTCCACCATGCTTCTTTCCACACTTTGAGCATAAGGAAACATTCATCTTCTTTTCACCATTATTTTGAGATTTCTCCTTGAACTTCATCTTTCGTTTCTTGTCAAAACTATGAGATGGATAAGTAACACCAACTTCCATTTCTACCTTGATAGCACAACGCACAATTTCTTCATAGCTACTAAAGTCTCTTATAGCTAATGCCCTTCGAAGATTTGGTTTTAATCCACTGAAGAATCGATCAACTTTACTTTCAGTTTGGATGATAAATCCAGATGCATACCTTGAAAGCCTTGTAAAATTCGATTCGTATATACCAACAGATTCATCATCCTTTTGCTTTAGTTCAAGAAACTCCTTCTCCATCTTTGTTCGAAGAGTATGAGGGAAGTACTTACTGAAAAATAAGTTCTTGAACTCGTCCCATTCCATGGACTCAATTTCATCTCTTGGCCTCGTATTCTTGATAAGATTCCACCATTGATCAGCTTCACCTTCCAAACGATATACTACTAAGATGACTTTATCATGTTCAGAACATTGAAGAACTAAAAATATCTTTTCAGTGGTAATGATCCATTGCTCAACAACAAGTGGATCAGAAGACCCACTGAAAGAAGGTGGATGTTGCCTCATGAAGTACTCAATAAAATATTGTTCCCTTCTCTGCTCATTTGGAAGTCTAGAATGATTCATAGCTTGTGTAAGTATAGCAATAAGATTTTTCACTCCATCTCCCATAACATTTGTTTGTTCAGGAGGACAATCATTGCATTGCCCATTACATTGATAAACACGGTTCCTTCGGGTTCCAGCCATCGTCTAAAACCCAAAAAGAATAGTGTGAGAGGAAAAAATCATGCTAGGGAAAACAACATAATAAAGGGGGAGTATCCTCAATATCGAACATCTTAGGTTAAATTCTATGATCGTTACCATAGTTCTAGGACTGTATCCTATACGTATACTTATCCTTAGGGACATCCCTAGACGTACCTTAGAAATATATCTAGGGATCTCACTAACGTTTTCGCATCCTAGCTTCCAAAGATTGACTAAAACTTTCCTCTGATACCAACTATAGAGACCCGAAGCTTAACGTACATAAACATTACATTACTTTTGCGGAATACTTAGTACATAACAAAAACACACACACAAGGACCGTAATAGTTTAGTGTCTTTGGAAACTTGGAATATAATCTTCTAATCATGGTGAAAGATCTTCAACATCTCCCATAAAGATCTTCTTTTTTTAAACCTAAATCCTTTCTTTATGTCCTGGGGAAAAGAAAACATAAAAGGGTGATCTCAAATGCTCAGTAAGGGTAAACAAAAGAAATATCAATGACGTCATATTCAAAAGAACATATCTCTTGGATATCTTAACCTGCAAAAGAGATCATAATTTCATAACATGGGATAAATCAAAGTAGTGAAATGTAATCCCAATAATCATAACTTAAAACATGAAACTTTGTGGCATAAACACATAATCATAGAGAATCATTTCTTATTAGTCAAGACTCATTGCCAAGACTATCTTAGTGGACAAAGTCCCTTTCTGAACCGAGTTCACTCCTCGTTTCAGTCCAGTTTCACTGAACCGGTATAACCTACCTTTCCAGCCATGTCTATCTCATGAGACATAAAATATTTACCCAATTCATTGGAGGGATATATAGGTCCCACCCATCTCATAATGATACCATTCTTATGTGTGCCACAAAATCATAAACCATACATCATAGCATAACCCATGTAATAAAAATGGGAATCTTAAACATCGTGACATCATAAAACAACTCATATAAGATAAAAGAATTCATAAAAATATTTACATCACAACATAATCAAATCCATGTAATAATAGGTATAGAAACATAACCCTTTATTATCTTATATGGAAAATAATTTTGATAAAACACATGAACTCCATTCTTGAGGAAAATATCCTTTCTACTTCAAAAACACGTTTCCTTTCTTAACATGTCATACAATTCTAAACTAAAAGAAGTTGATTAAAAATAAAATTGAAATTTTGTAAAGGAAGATTCTTGGAAATAATGTTTTAAAAATACATTCATGCCTTATAAGTTAAAAAAACATTCTTCTCGTACTTTTGTCGGAAAAGTCAAAAAGTACCTCGTACGAAAAACGACAAAAGATTCCTTTCATATCTTTTACTAAAAACTCACCGAAGGGTAAAATTGGATTTAGACAATTGTAGGTGTATGGAAATAATATTACATATTGAGGAAACATGTATGTGGATGATAAAAGACACCCTAGTAAATACCAAAGTATAAACAATCTCGGATAAAAATGAGATTGTGATATTTCCCTTACCTTAGGTCCGTTTTGCTTCGTAAGTGTCCGAACCTCCTGTATAATTATTTAAATAATGTTATTGACTTATTCTAGAATCATAATTATTGTTATGATATCATATATGGTCATATTCTTAGCTTCTTATTAGTAATATTTCATTACTACTTGTTATTCGGGTGTTTATTACTTTTTGTTCTTATGCGTGTTTTGTCGAATAAATTCTTATTCTTCTCTTTAGGTTATAGATACCTCATTTCCAGAATTTTATTATTGTAATATATATCATATTCCTTCATTAAATTCATTTATATAATCATTATGAAATGAAGATCATGTAGAACGAGTCGCATCACATCGTGGAGACGGTATTCCGTACGTACGCACGAGTGATGATATCGTTCCTATGATCGTGGAATTGTATTGGAGTGTATGTATAATATTACAGAATCAATATCACTTTATAATAGTCATATATAGTCATTATTTACACCATTATACCCATCCAAATAAGGTGGTGGTGGAAAATAGATTACACCACGGCGTGGAGACGGTATTTCGTACGTACGCACGCGCGGTGATTTCATTTTCCATAGGATGGATAGATTGTGAAATAGGGTTGTTTCATACTTATAATAACATATCAATATATGATTGATAATGATGTTATTACTTCATAATGAAACAACTAAAGAAGAATAAGTGGAAGAAGAAATGAAGATGAAAGAATCGGTAACGGAAATTACCTCTTCTTTGAAGCGCCTCTTTGAGACCTCCTCTTAGGGCACTAAAATTGGTCTTTGAGGAAGACCCGAACCTCTAGGATGTTGCTATGGAAGTGGAGAAGAGAACTTGGAAGAGGATGGCCGAGCTTGAAGGCTCAAAGTGTTGTGAGGAAGAGATGGAGGGGGTTCCCTTTTATAAAGGAGGAGAGGGGCACCTTTGGAATAACTAAAAATATTATTTTATTATAAAGCCAAATTCGGTTTTAAATAGCTCCAAATTGATTTATTTTGACTCTAAGGTGGGGATGGGTCAAAATAAGATCATCAAATAGAAGTTATACAAGTTTGTGATCCATTTTTATCCTTATCATTTATATTTAACTTTATGTTAGATAATTTAACTTTTACCGTGTCTTCTTATTTTCTTACACTATAAGGTTAATAAACATACTATATCAAGCCAAACTAACCCCAAGTTGTTTATTATTAATATATATAACCTTATCTAAGTAATTTTTCAGAACCTTAGATTTTTAGGAATAAAATAACAATTAATAATATAATATTTGTTTTAAAAACTATTTTATGTCAATTTTGACACTATTTAGTAATTGAATTTTGTGAAAATCATAACAGAATGACTAGTTCAAAAAACGTTAATTAAATCAATACTAACATGTCATATTAACCTAAAAAATTAGTTTAATTCATAAAAAGTCTTAAATTAAATTTATTTGGGTATTTATAACATCAATTATGTAAATATTTCATTAATAAGACAATTAATGTGTCATCATTGTGTCATAATAAATGATAATTATTTAATCCCTAAATATTTTAAATAAATTCCTAAAATGTAGATAATTGTATTAGCTTTCTGGATACTATTCATGTTCGAAGTTTCATGAAGTGTATCACTAAATTAAAATTATTATACTTATAAGATTTAAGAACGTGAAATGTTGTCACATTCTTTGGTTTTAATAATAATTAAATTATTTTCATGGAAAAAATTCCATTAAATGAATATAATCCAACCCTTAGGTGATATGGGTCGAATTTTAGTCATCCAATAGGATTTTGACATGCGTTAGGGTAATTTTATAATATTTTATTTACCCTTAATTACCCGATTTACCATTAACTATGGTAATTAAAATTTACCTTAGTTACTATTCATAATTTCCAAAAATAAAAAGTAGCTTATTAACATAATTTGGATCCACTGATTCCAAATATGGAATCAATTTTTCCAAATTCAATACACAAAAGTTGCAGAAATTAAATTAAAATTAATCCCGTTGTCGAAAGAAAACGGGTTTTTCTTTAAAACATTACAAAAGATTGAATTGATTTATCCTACGAATTCAAGGTAGAATCAATGCTAATGACATACATTATATTAAATGGTAAAAATATATTCTATTTATACTTAAAAACCATTCAATATTATAATTTAACCATATAAATTATTGCGATGAAAAAAGTTGTTTTTAATTAAAATATAGCATGTTTTTACTATTCATCAAAATATGAAAGTTACCAGAATAATATGAAAATTTTATCCAAAGTAAATTTTTATTTCATGATTCCAAAGAAGAATTTTATTTTGTCAAATTGAACTTATAAACATGTCAAAAACTATATTTAAAGTGGGTGCTCCATTAAAAGGCGGCAAAACTGCATTTTTTGAAAAATTCTTAATTTACCCCAAAATTTTATTTTGTTCTTATACAATGTTTTAGAAAATGTGTAAGACGAATAATAATGTTATAAGATTAAAATTTTAGTTAATAATATTTATAACGGCTAGTTCATAATAATATTATAATGATATATCGTTGTTTAGTAAAACCCGGTATTGCGTACAACACACGCTATCGAGGAAGGTCGCGATTGCGTGTAATGCAAGCCAAGTCAGGGTTGTGTACTTTGCAAGAATCCTTTGTTGTTTCGTATAACATAATCCAACCATATTTCATTTATACATTGAATATATATATATATATATACTCAATATTGCGTAGAATAACTATTATCAAAATTGTGTGTAACAAGATCCAAGAATAGTGTTGCGTATACTGCAAGCTAATACAGTGTTGCGTATCGCGCAAGGTAATATTGGTGTAGCATACAACACAAGACATTAATGAAATTAATAGAATATTTTTCATAAAATCTCCGGGCGTTAAATTCTACCCCCCTTAAAATGAATTTCTCCGTCGAAATTCATCGGGGTTATAAATGGTTTACTATTCGAAAGTTTCTTTAATAGAAACCCACATCGTAAAAAGGAATACCAAAACCAATATTTAAAAACAAAAGTATGAAACATAATGGTTAACCAAATAAACTAATCACTGGGTTTCCACATAGGTGAAAATATGGATATGGAAGAGAAATCTAACCATCATGTTCTGATGGTGAGTGGTAGAGAACATGGCTATGGAAAAGCCAGCAATCACAAATCCATAAATTTGTGACGATCTAAGGTACCATCTGATTCATCATATATAAGATCACTAGGACAACATTTTTGTTTTTCAAGATCATTTCCCTAAAGTTGATGAAATTGGAATTAGAAGAAATACTTTCATGATTTTGGTATAGTCTCACCATTTGTCGTTCTTTGGACAATTTCCACTTCATCTCTTAAAGAAATGAAGTTGAATTTTTCATTCGTGATGTGTTAGCAGATCATGTGATAGAATGATGGGTCATTCCATCTGTCTCAAACAAAACGTTAGAAAAGTTATCAAAAAATACATAAGTCCATCTATAGTGAGATTAATCATATACGGTTCCTAAAATGGACTTATACTTCATATATCACACTGATTAATATAATAGAACTAGTTCATACTAAACATGGACTTCTTGTAGGACAGTGGTAGGCGATAAAGGCCAGTCGCACTTCGGTTGTGGGTTCGATTCCCACAGCCTTGTCCGACGCGATGGGTTGTCGCCCGTCCTGCAGGTTGTCCTTTTTTTAAAACTATATTACTATAACATCCCATCAAAAATATCAAAAGAAATTTGTCCTTAAACAATACTAACTTATGTCCAACATAATCCATTCCAATCTTTAGGCTTATCTAAAATACTTCGGTCCAAGCTCATAGTATAAAGAAAATGATCACGTGAATGCCATCATTTATCCCCCATATATCATAAGATATATCTTTTTGGTCAAATTACAAACATGTGAATACCCTAATAATGTATTATCTTGAAGAATGAATATCCATTTAACCTTAGTGAAAACATGAATTCATTTAAAAGTTAACACTTTCCACATACCAAAATCCTCAAAATTCTATATCCTCAAACCATGATATCACTTAGTCCTTATATCAATCATGAGCTCATGAATACTATCAAACATATTAGATTACCTTTATCCCTTTATTATGTTCATATCATCTGCTTTCCAAAAATATTTCAATCACTTTGCATGGTTACTGATGCCATAAAATTATTGAAAACCACAATAGGCCAAAACATAAATATTCCAATATTCCACGATACTATGTACAACATTATTCTGGAATCCCATTACATAAACACTTAATCATTCCACCACATTGTTTTCATATTCAACATCGCCAATGGTGATCGCATGTGACTTACCTTTGTCCTTTTCCTTAAGTGGTTGCTCATGTCGATCATCACTAACCCTTGGATTAGGGCATTTACTAGCATAATGCCCCATTTCCTTGCACTTGAAGCATTGAAGTGTAGTAGGTTCATTCTGTGTATCCCTTCCTTTGTTTGCATCATTAGGCATCTTCTTCCCATCATTGCGGCATTCAAATGCCTGATGACCTTCCTTTCCACATTTGAAACATTTACTTGTCCCTTTAAGACAATCTCCACCATGATTCTTTCCACACTTTGAGCATAAGGAAACATTCATCTTCTTTTCACCATTATTCTGAGATTTCTCCTTGAACTCCATCTTTCGTTTCTTGTCAAAACTATGAGATGGATAAGTAACACCAACTTCCATTTCTACCTTGATAGCACAACACACCATTTCTTCATAGCTACTGAAGTCTCTTATAGCTAATGCCCGTCGAAGATTTGGTTTTAAACCACTGAATAATCGATCAACTTTACTTTCAAGTTGGATGATAAATCCAGATGCATACCTTGCAAGCCTTGTAAAATTCGCTTCATATAAACCAACAAATTCATCATCCTTTTGCTTTAGTTCAAGAAACTCATTCTCCATATTTGTTTGAAGAATACGAGGGAAGTACTTATTGAAAAATAAGTTCTTGAACTCGTCCCATTCCATGGAGTCAATTTCTTCTCTTGGCCTCGTATTCATGATAAGATTCCACCATTGATCAGCTTCACCTTCCAAACGATATACTACTAAGATGACTTTATCATGTTCAGAACATTGAAGAACTGAAAATATCTTTTCAGTGGTAATGATCCATTGTTCAGCAACAAGTGGATCAGAAGACCCACTGAAAGAAGGTGGATGTTTCCTCATGAAGGAATCAATAGAATATTGTTCCCTTCTCTGCTCATTTGGAAGTCCAGAATGATTCATAGCTTGTGTAAGTATAGCAATAAGATTTTGCACTCCATCTCCCATAACATTTGTTTGTTCAGGAGGACAATCATTGCATTGTCCATTACATTGATCAACATGGTTCTTTCGGGTTCCAGCCATCATCTAAAACCCAAAAAGAATAGTGTGAGAGGCAAAAATCATGCTAGGGAAAACAACATAATAAAGGGGGAGTATCCTCAATATCTAACATCTTAGGTTAAATTTTATGATCGTTACCATAGTTCTAGGACTGTATCCTATACATATACTTATCCTTAGGGACATCCCTAGACATACCTTAGAAATATCTCTAGGGATCTCACTAACGTTTTCACATCCTAGTTTCCAAAGGTTGACTAAAACTTTCCTCTGATACCAACTGTAGAGACTCGAAGCTTAACGTACATAGACATTACATTACTTTTGCGGAATACTTAGTACATAACAAAAACACACACACATGGACCGTAATAGTTTAGTGTCTTTGGAAACTCGGAATATAATCTTCTAATCGTGGTGAAAGATCTTCAACATCTCCCATAAATGTCTTCTTTTTTTAAAACCTAAATCCTTTCTTTATGTCCTGGGGAAAAGAAAACATAAAAGGGTGAGCTCAAATGCCCAGTAAGGGTAAACAAAAGAAATATCAATCACTTCATATTTATAAGAACATATCTTTTGGATATCTTTACCTGCAAAAGAGATCATAATTTCATAACATGGGATAAATCATAGTGGTGAAATGTAATCCCAATTATCATAACTTAAAACATGAAACTTTGTGCCATACACACATAATCATAGATAATCATTTCTTATTTGTCAAGACTCATTTCCAAGATTATCATAGTGGACAAAGTCCCTTTCTGAACTGAGTCCACTCTTCATTTCAGTCCTGTTTCACTGAACCGGTATAACCTACCGTTCCAGCCATGTCTATCTCATGAGATATAAAATCTTTACCCAATGCATTGGAGGGAGATATAGGTCCCACCCATCTCATAATTATACCATTCTTATGTGTGCCACAAAATCATAAACCATAGATCATAGCATAACCCATGTAATAAAAATGGGAATCTTAAACATCGTGACATCATAAAACAACTCATATAAGATAAAATAATTCATAAAAATATTTCCATCACAACATAATCAAATCCATATAATAATAGGGATAGAAACATAACCCTTTATTATCTTATATGGAAAATAATTTTGATAAAACACATGAACTCCATTCTTGAGGAAAATATCCTTTCTACATCAAAAACACTTTTCCTTTCTTAACATGTCATACAATTCTAAACTAAAAGAAGTTGATTAAAAATAAAATTGAAAACATGTAAAGGAAGATTCTTGGAAATAATGTTTTAAAAATCCATTCATGCCGTATAATTTAAAAAAACATTCTTCCCGTACTTTTGTCGGAAAAGTCAAAAAGTACCTCGTACGAAAAACGACAAAAGATTCCTTTCATATCTTTTACTAAAAACTCACCGAAGGGTAAAATTGGATTTAAAAAAGTGTAGGTGGATGGAAATAATATTACATATTGAGGAAACATGGATGTGGATGATAAAAGACACCCCAGTAAATACCAAAGTATAAACAATCTAAGATTAAATTGAGATTGTGATATTTCCCTTACCTTAGGTCCGTTTTGCTTCGTAAGTGTCTGAACCTCCTGTATAATGATTTAAATAGTGTTATTTACTTATTCCAGAATCATAATTATTGTTATGATATCATATATGGTCATATTCTTAGCTTCTTATTAGTAATATTTCATTACTACTTGTTATTCGGGTGTTTATTACTTTTTGTTCTTATGCGTGTTTTGTCGAATAAATTATTCTTCTTCTCTTTAGGTTATAGATACCACATTTCCATAATGTTATTAGTGTAATATATATCATACTAATTAATTCAATTCATTTATATAATCATTATGAAATGAAGATCATGTAGAACGAGTCGTATCACATCGTGGATACGGTATTCTGTACGTACTCACGAGTGATGATATCATTCCTATGATCGTGGAATTGTATTGGAGTGTATGTATACTATTTCAGAATCACTATCACTTTATAATAGTCATATATAGTCATTATTTACACCATTATACCAATCCAAGTAATGTGGTGGTGGAAAATAGATTACACCACGGCGTGGAGACGGTATTCCGTGCATACGCACGCGCGGTGATTTCTTTTTCTGTAGGATGGATAGATGGTGAAATAGGGTTGTTTCATACTTATAATAACATATCATTATATTAGTGATATGGATGTTATTACTTAATAATGAAAAAAATAAATAAGAAGAAGTGGAAGAAGAAATAAAGATGAAAGAATCGGTAACGGAAATTACCTCTTCTTTGAAGCGCCTCTTTGAGACCTCCTCTTAGGGAACTAAAATTGATCTTTGAGGAAGACCAGAACCTCTAGGATGTTTCTAGGGAAGTGTAGAAGAGAATTTGGCAGAGTTTGGCTGAGCTTGAAGGCTCAAAGTGTTGTGAGGAAGAGAGGGAGGGGGTGCCCTTTTATAAGGGAGGAGAGGGGCACCTTTGGAATAACTAAAAATATTATTTTATTATAAAGCCAAATTCGGTTTTAAATAGCTCCAAATTGATTTATTTATAAGATAAGGTGGGGATGGGTCGAAATCCTCTCATCCAATATAATTTAGACAAGTTTAGGATCCTATTGTAACCTTATCATTTATATTTAACTTTAAGTTAGATAATTTTACTTTTACTGTGTCTTCTTGTTTGTTTACACTATAAGGTTAATAAACTTACTATATCAAGCCAAAAGAACCCCAAGTTGTTTATTATTAATATATATTACCTTATTTAAGTCATTTGGCAGAACCTTAGATATTTAAGAATAAAATAACAATTAATAATATAATATTTGTTTTAAAAACTATTTTAAGTCAATTTTGACACTATGTAGTAATTGATTTTTGTGAAAATCATAACAGAATAATTAGTTTGCAAAAAAGTTAATTAAATCAATACTAAAATGTCATATTAACCTATAAAATTAGTTTAATTCATAAAAAGTCTTAAATTACATTTATTTGGGTATTTATGACATCAATTATGTCAATATTTCATTAATAAGACAATTACTGTATCATCTTTGTGTCATATTAATGATAATTATTTAATCCCTAAAAATTCTAAATAAATTTCTATGATGTAGATAATTGTATTATCTTTCTGGATACTATTCATGTTCGAAGTTTCATGAAGTGTATCACTAAATTAAAATTATTATACTTATAAGATTTAAGAAAGTGACATGTTGTCACATTCTTTGGTTTTAATAATAATTAAATTATTTTCATGGAAAAAGTCCATTAAATGAATCTAATCCGACCCTTAGGTGATATGTGTCGACTTTTAGTCATCCAATAGGATTTTGACATGTGTTAGTGTAATTTTATAATATTATATTTACCCTTAATTACCCGATTTACCTTTAACTATGGTAAATAAAATTTACCTTAGTTACTATTCATAATTCCCAAAAATAAAAAGTAGCTTATTAACATAATTTGGATCCACTGATTCCAAATATGGAATCAATTTTTCCAAATTAAATACACAAAAGTTTCAGAAATTAAATTAAAATTAATCCCGTTGTCGAAAGAAAACGGGTTTTTCTTTAAAACATTGCAAAAGATTGAATTGATTTATCCTACGAATTCAAGGTAGAATCAATGCTAATGACATACATTATATTAAATGGTAAAAATATATTCTATTTATACTTAAAAACCATTCAATATTATAATTTAACCATATAAATTATTGTGATGAAAAAAGTTGTTTTTAATTAAAATATAGCGTGTTTTTACTATTCATCAAAATATGAAAGTTACCAGAATAATATGAAAAATTTATCCAAAGTAAATTTTTATTTCATGATTACAAAGAAGAATTTTATTTTGAAAAATTGAACTTATAAACATGTCAAAAACCATATTTAAAGTGGGTGCGTCATCAAAAGGCGGCAAAACTGCATTTTTTTAAAAATACTTATTTTACCCGAAAAATTTATTTTGTTCTTATACAATGTTTTAGAAAATGTGTAAGATAAATAATAATGTTATAAGATTCAAAATTTAGTTAATACTATTCATAATGGATATTTCATAATAATATTATAATAATATATCGTTGTTTAGTAAAACCCGGTATTGCGTACAACACACGCTATCAAGGAAGGTCGTGATTGCGTGTAATGCAAGCCAAGTCAGGGTTGCGTGCTGTGCAAGAATCATTCGTTGTTTCGTATAACATAATCCCACCATATTTCATTTATACATTGAATATATATATATATATACACTCAATGTTGCGTAGAATAACTATTATCAAAATTGTCTGTAACACGATCCAAGAATAGTGTTGCGTATACTGAAAGCTAATACGGTGTTGCGTATAGCGCAAGGTAATCTTGGTGTAGCATACAACACAAGACATTAATGAAATTAAAAGAATATTTTTCATAAAATCTCGGGGTGTTACATTCTACACCCCTTAAAATTAATTTCGCCGTCGAAATTCGTCAGGGTTATAAATGGGTTACTATTCGAAAGTTTCTTTAATAGAAACCCACATTATAAAAAGGAATACCAAAACCAATCTTTAAAAATAAATGTATGAAATTTAATGGTTACCCAAATAAAATAATCATTGGGTTTCCACATAGGTGAAAATATGGATATGGAAGAGAAATCTAACCATCATGTTCTGATGGAGAGTGGTAGAGAACATGGCTATGGAAAAGCCAGTAATCAGAAAGCCATAAATTTGTGACGATCTAAGGTACCATCTGATTCATCAGATATAAGAGCACTAGGACAACATTTTTGGTTTTCAAGATCATTTCCCTAAAGTTGATGAAATTGGAATTAGAAGAAATACTTTCGTGATTTTGGTATAGTCTCATCGTTTGTCGTTATTTGGAAAATTTCCACTTCATCTCTTAAAGAAATGAAGTTGAATTTGTCAATCGTGATGTGTTAGCAGATCATGTGATAGAATGATGGGTCATTCCATCTGTCTCAAACAAAAGGATAGAAAAGTTATCAAAAAATACATAAGTCCATCTATAGTGAGATTAATCATATATGGTTCCTAAAATGGACTTATACTTCATATATCATACTGCTTAATATAATAAAACTAGTTTCTACTAAACAGGGACTTCCTGTAGGCCCGTGGTAGGCGATAAAGGTCAGTCGCACTTCGGGTGTGGGTTCGATTCCCACAGCCTTGTCCAACGCGATGGGCTGTCGCTCATCCTGCAGGTTGTCCTTTTTTTTAAAGCTATATTACTATAACATCCCATCAACAATATCAAAAAAGTTTTATCCTTAAACAATACTAACTTATGTCCAACATAATCTATTCCAATCATTAGGCTTATCTAAAATACTTCAGTCCAAACTCATGGTATAAAGAAAATGATCACGTGAATGCCATCATTTATCCCCCATATATCATAAGATATATCTTGTTGGTCAAATTACAAACATGTGAATACCTTAATCATGTATTCTCTTGAAGAATGAATATCCATTTAACCATAGTGAAAACATGAATGCAGTTAAAAGTTAACACTTTCCACATACCAAAATCCTCAAAATTCTATATCCTCAAACCATGATATCACTTAGTCCTTATATCAATAATGAGCTCATGAATACTATCAAACATATTAGATTCTCTTTGTCCCTTCATTATGTTCATATCATCTGCTTTCCAAAAATATTTCAATCAATTTTCATGGTTACCGATGCCATAAAATTATTGAAAACCACAATATACCAAAACATAAATATTCCAATATTCCACGATACTATATACAACATTATTCTGGAATCCCATTACATAAACACATAATCATTCCACCACATCGTTGTCATATTCAACATCGCCAATGGTGATCACATGTGAATTCCCTTTGTCCTTTGCCTTAAGTGGTTGGTCATGTCAATCATCACTAACCCTTGGATTAGGGTATTTATTAGCATAATTCCCCATTTCCTTGAACTTGAAGCATTGAAGTGTAGTAGGTTCATTCTGTGTATCCCTTCCTTTGTTTGCATCATTAGGCATCTTCTTCCCATCATTACGGAATTCAAATGCCCGATGACCTTCCTTTCCACATTTGAAACATTTACTTGTCCCTTTAAGACAATCTCCACCATGCTTCTTTCCACACTTTGAGCATAAGGAAACATTCATCTTCTTTTCACCATTATTCTGAGATTTCTCCTTGAACTCCATCTTTCGTTTCTTGTCAAAACTATGAGATGGATAAGTAACACAAACTTCCATTTCTACCTTGATAGCACAACGCAGAATTTCTTCATAGCTACTGAAGTCTCTTATAGCTAATTCCCTTCGAAGATTTGGTTTTAAGCCACTGAAGAATCGATCAACTTTACTTTCAGGTTGGATGCTAAATCCAGATGCATACCTTGCAAGCCTTGTAAAATTCGCTTAGTATATACCAACAGATTCATCATCCATTTTCTTTAGTTCAAGAAACTCCTTCTCTATCTTTGTTCGAAGAATACGAGGGAAGTAATTATTGAAAAATAAGTTCTTGAACTCGTCCCATTCCATGGACTCAATTTCATCTCCTGGCCTCATATTCTTGACAAGATTCCACCATTGATCAGCTTCACCTTCCAAACGATGTACTGCTAAGATGAATTTATCATGTTCAGAACATTGAAGAACTGAAAATATCTTTTCAGTGGTAATGATCCATTGTTCAGCAACAAGTGGATCAGAAGACCCACTGAAAGAAGGTGGACGTTGCCTCATGAAGGAATCAATAGAATATTGTTCCCTTCTCTGCTCATTTGGAATTCCGGAATGATTCATAGCTTGTGTAAGTATAGAAATAAGATTTTTCACTCCATCTCCCATAACATTTGTTTGTTCAGGAGGACAATCATTTCATTTCCCATTACATTGATCAACATGGTTCCTTCGGGTTCCAGCCATCGTCTAAAACCCAAAAAGAATAGTGTGAGAGGCAAAAATCATGCTAGGTAAAACAACATAATAAAGGGGGAGTATCCTCAATATCTAACAACTTAGGTTAAATTTTATTATCGTTACCGTAGTTCTAGGACTGTATCCTATACGTATACTTATCCTTAGGGGCATCCCTAGACATACCTTAGAAATATCTCTAGGGATCTCACTAACGTTTTCGCATCCTAGTTTCCAAAGGTTGACTAGAACTTTCCTCTGATACCAACTGTAGAGACCCAAAGCTTAACGTACATAGACATTACATTACTTTTGCGTAATACTTAGTACATAACAAAAACACACACACAAGGACCGTAATAGTTTAGAGTCTTTGGAAACTCGGAATATAATATTCTAATCATGGTGAAAGATCTTCAACATCTCCCATAAATATCTTCTTTTTTTAAAAACCTAAATCCTTTCTTTATGTCCTGGGGAAAAGAAAACATAAAAGGGTGAGCTCAAATGCTCAGTAAGGGTAAACAAAAGAAATATCAATCACGTCATATTCATAAGAACATATCTTTTGGATATCTTAACCTGCAAAAGAGATCATAATTTCATAACATGGGATAAATCATAGTAGTGAAATGTAATCCCAATAATCATAACTTAAAACATGAAACTTTTTGGCATACACACATAATCATAGAGAATCATTTCTTATTAGTCAAGACTCATTTCCAAGACTATCTTAGTGTACAAAGTCTCTTTCTGAACCGAGTTCACTCCTCGTTTCAGTCCTGTTTCACTGAACCGGTATAACCTAACGTTCCAGCCATGTCTATCTCATGAGATATAAAATCTTTACCCAATGCATTGGAGGGAGATATAGGTCCCACCCATCTCATAATTATACCATTCTTATGTGTTCCACAAAATCATAAACCATACATCATAGCATAACCCATGTAATAAAAATGGGAATCTTAAACACCGTGACATCATAAAACAACTCATATAAGATAAAAGGATTCATAAAAATATTTCCATCACAACATAATCAAATCCATGTAATAAAAGGGATAGAAACAGAACCCTTTATTATCTTATATGGAAAATAATTTTGATAAAACACATGAACTCCATTCTTGAGAAAAATATCCTTTCTACTTCAAAAACACTTTTCCTTTATTAACATGTCATACAATTCTAAACTAAAAGAAGTTGATTAAAAATAAAATTGAAAGCATGTAAAGGAATATTCATGTAAATAATGTTTTAAAAATCCATTCATGTCGTATAAGTTAAAAAAACATTCTTCTCGTACTTTTGTCGGAAAAGTCAAAAAGTACCTCGTACGAAAAACGACAAAAGATTCCTTTCATATCTTTTACTAAAAACTCACCGAAGGGTAAAATTGGATTTAAACAAGTGTAGGTGGATTGAAATAATATTACATATTGAGAAAACATGGATGTGGATGATAAAAGATACCCCAGTAAATACCAATGTATAAACAATCTCAGATAAAAATGAGATTGTGATATTTCCCTTACCTTAGGTCCGTTTTTCTTCGTAAGTGTCAAAACCTTCTGTATAATGATTTAAATAATGTTATTGACTTATTACAGAATCATACTTATTGTTATGATATCATATAGGGTCATATTCTTAGCTTCTTATTAGTAATATTTCATTACTACTTGTTATTCGGGTGTTTATTACTTTTTGTTCTTATGCGTGTTTTGTCGAATAAATTCTTATTCTTCTCCTTAGGTTATAGATACCTCATTTCCAGAATGTTATTAGTGTAATATATATCATATTAATTAATTCAATACATTTATAAAATCATTATGAAATGAAGATCATGTAGAACGAGTCGCATCACATCGTGGAGACGGTATTCCGTACGTACGCATGAGTGATGATATCGTTCCTATGATCGTGGAATTGTATTGGAGTGTATGTATACTATTTCAGAATCAATACCACTTTATAATAGTCATATATAGTCATTATTTACACCATTATACCCATCCAGGTAAGGTGGTGGTGGAAAATATATTACACCACGGCGTGGAGACGGTATTCCGTACGTACGCACGCGCGGTGATTTCTTTTTACGTAGGATAGATTGATGGTGAAATAGGGTTGTTTCATACTTATAATAACATATCGGTATATTAGTGATACTGATGTTATTACTTCATAATGAAACAACTAAAGAAGAAGAAGTGGAAGAAGAAATAAAGATGAAAGAATCGGTAACGGAAATTATCTCTTCTTTGAAGCGCCTCTTTGAGACCTCCTCTTAGGGCACTAAAATTGATCTTTGAGGAAGACCAGAACCTCTAGTATGTTTCTAGGGAAGTGGAGAAGAGAATTTGTCAGAGGTTGGCCGAGCATGAAGGCTCAATGTGTTGTGAGGAAGAGAGGGAGGGGTGCCCTTTTATAAAGGAGGAGAGGGGCACCTTTGAAATAACTAAACAAATTATTTTATTATAAAACCAAATTCGGTTTTAAATAGATCCAAATTGATTTATTTCGAAGATAAGGTGGGGATGGGTCGAAATATTCTAATCCAATAGAATTTAGACATGTTTAGGATCCTATTTTAACCTTATCATTTATATTTAACTTTAAGTTAGATAATTTTACTTTTACCGTGTCTTCCTGTTTTTTTACACTATAAGGTTAATAAACTTACAATATCAAGCCAAAAGAACCCCAAGTTGTTTATTATTAATATATATAACCTTATATAAGTCATTTGGCTGAACCTTAGATTTTTAGGAATAAAATAACAATTAAAAATATAATATTTGTTTTAAAAACTATTTTATGTCAATTTTGACACTATTTAGTAATTGATTTTTGTGAAAATCATAACAGAATTATTAGTTCAAAAAAAGTTAATTAAATCAATAATAACATGTCATTTAACCTATAAAATTAGTTTCATTCATAAAAAGTCTTAAATTACATTTATTTGGGTATTTATGACATCAATTATGTCAATATTTCATTAATAAGACAATTATTGTATCATCTTTGTGTCATATTAATGATAATTATTTAATCCCTAAAAATTCTAAATAAATTTCTATGATGTAGATAATTGTATTATCTTTCTGGATACTATTCATGTTCGAAGTTTCATGAAGTGTATCACGAAATTAAAATTATTATACTTATAAGATTTAAGAAAGTGACATGTTGTCACATTCTTTGGTTTTAATAATAATTAAATTATTTTCATGGAAAAAGTCCATTAAATGAATCTAATCCGACCCTTAGGTGATATGTGTCGACTTTTAGTCATCCAATAGGATTTTGACATGTGTTAGTGTAATTTTATAATATTATATTTACCCTTAATTACCCGATTTACCTTTAACTATGGTAAATAAAATTTACCTTAGTTACTATTCATAATTCCCAAAAATAAAAAGTAGCTTATTAACATAATTTGGATCCACTGATTCCAAATATGGAATCAATTTTTCCAAATTAAATACACAAAAGTTTCAGAAATTAAATTAAAATTAATCCCGTTGTCGAAAGAAAACGGGTTTTTCTTTAAAACATTGCAAAAGATTGAATTGATTTATCCTACGAATTCAAGGTAGAATCAATGCTAATGACATACATTATATTAAATGGTAAAAATATATTCTATTTATACTTAAAAACCATTCAATATTATAATTTAACCATATAAATTATTGTGATGAAAAAAGTTGTTTTTAATTAAAATATAGCGTGTTTTTACTATTCATCAAAATATGAAAGTTACCAGAATAATATGAAAAATTTATCCAAAGTAAATTTTTATTTCATGATTACAAAGAAGAATTTTATTTTGAAAAATTGAACTTATAAACATGTACAAAACCATATTTAAAGTGGGTGCGTCATCAAAAGGCGGCAAAACTGCATTTTTTTAAAAATACTTATTTTACCCGAAAAATTTATTTTGTTCTTATACAATGTTTTAGAAAATGTGTAAGATAAATAATAATGTTATAAGATTCAAAATTTAGTTAATACTATTCATAATGGATATTTCATAATAATATTATAATAATATATCGTTGTTTAGTTAAACCTGGTATTGCGTACAACACACGCTATCGATGAAGGTCGCGATTGCGTGTAATGCAAGCCAAGTCAGGGTTGCGTGCTGTGCAGGAATCCTTCGTTGTTTCGTATAACATAATCCCACCATATTTCATTTACACATTGAATATATATATATATATATATATATATACTCAATTTGGCATAGAATAACTATTATCAAAATTGTGTGTAACACGATCCAAGAATAGTGTTGCGTATACTGCAAGCTAATACGGTGTTGCGTATAGCGCAAGGTAATCTTGGTGTAGCATACAACACAAGACATTAATGAAATTAAAAAAAAATTCATAAAATCTCGGGGTGTTACAACTTCCGTCCTGAATGAAGTCAACGTCGGAACTTGTTTAGCACACTAATCAGCAACCAAAATCTCCCATCAAATTCAAAGGCTTGGATATGGTTGGCCCGCTATGATATTGGATTGTACCACATTCACCAAGAAGTGTCATCGCTACCATGTTCAGGCCAATTTCATTTACTAACCCCTGGAACTACTTCACACAAACAAGCATTACTGGCCATTTTCTGTATGGGTTATGGATGTCCTGGACAATATCATCACACAACAACCAAGCAATTCAAGTTCATTCTCACAACAACAGACTTCTTCTCCAAATGGGATAAGGTTGTATCCCTTAAAGAGGTCTAGGAATGAAGCATTGTTTGTAATGTGAAAGTGAACATCATTGCAAGATTTTGTGTCCCATGTAGAATACAGATGGACAACAACACCAACTTCTAGTCTTTTGAGTTGGAAATTTTATACCAAGAATATGGAATAAAATCCAACCATTCATCCCACTAATATTAAACGACCAATAGGAAGATAGAGGATTTCAATAAGACTTTTTCCCACATATAGTAGAATATGGTAGACAAAGATGGGAAATCATATATAGACAAGATCCTCCATGATTTATGGACATATTGGACCACAACCTACACTAACACCTAGGAAACCCCATACACACTACAATATGGGATAGTGGCCATTTTTTCCATAGATGTTCAAGTGAAATCACTCATAATTTCCATTTGTGTTCGAATTTCTTTGGATGAGCTATTAAAAAAATTGTTTTCTGAGTTTGATAGACAAGATAAGAATATATTTCACACATTGATCTCTTTGTAAATCTACCAAAATCAAATGGTACGAGCCTTCAACAAAAAGGATCACCTTCGGTCTTTCATAGAAGGAGATATAGTGTTGGTCCTCAGAACCTTGATGATACTCATGAAGAAACCCCCAATGGTTCATCCAAAATGAAAGGGACCATATGTTATACATAATGTATACTCCAATGGATAATATTCCCGGATATCAATGGATGGATATCTCATCACATCTCCCACCAATGCTTGGTTTCTAAATAAATACTACTCCTAATAGTGACACATAAAACGTCCTAACTATAGGGCATAAAACTATATAGAAACATCTTCATCCTTACCACATGATGTTATACTTCAAGGAAAAAACGTCTTAGATGCAAGAAGTTAAACTATATAGCAACATAAAACAACCTAACTATAAGAAGTAAAACTACATAAAAACATCTTCATCCTTACCACATGACATTAAATTGCAAGGCCAAAATCGTCCTTTCTGCATGATGATAAACTGCATAGCATATTTGATCTAAAAAGAAGATGTTAATCTATATAGTAGGTATTGTGTTATATCTTACAGTATATTGCGTATAAGTCAAATTCATGTGGTGAGAATATAGAAATACCCTTCCCCTTTTTGTACACAAGTCAGACTGACGCATGAAGGGAATTATATAAGAATGTCCGGTTTGATTCTCATTCATTAGTGGGATACGTAGTGATCACTAGACCCTCAATCATGGCCCATCCATCACATGAAATAGAAATCCCCAAGTATATCCTCTATTACCCCATACTCCATGGGAAATCCAAATCACACATTATTTCTCATATTTAGTATTACTCATGTGATCTTATGATCAGCGGTAAGGATTACCTTGAATAAACAAATCATAGAAGAATATGATAGACTTGGCACCCGTAGAGGATGAAACCATAATACCCCTACCCCTATTCTCAAACCTGAGTAGGATCGGTTCAGGGAGAATATTGTGTGTAGAACTATATATGGATGAATTCCTACCCATGCAATATATGTAGTGTCACCCAAATTTAACATATTTTCCCATCAACCAGTCAAAAAAAAAATTCCCTCTCGTTTCCCTACACATGGAACATACCTCTATAGGGAACCTTTAGAACTATTTATGGGTTCATTCTAGACCCTATAGGATATGTAGTGTTGTTGTGATCATCAATATTGGCCCAACCATAATCAAAAAATAAAATTTCCCCCTCATGTTGTATGGACTTGAACTATAAACGGTGTGAATTCACATAACTAAGTGTGAATTGATCCCTATCTTAGCGGGATACGTAGTGATGGTCGAATCCCAAGTTTTGGGCCTATCCGCAAAATGGATATAATTCATGTTAGTTTTCCACCATCATTACCATATGATTTTAAACTACATGAAGTCTTCTAGAACTACATATAGCTTGATTACTATCTCAGTGGGATACGTAGTGATGCTCGGATCTCACATCCCACTTCATCCATCATTTAAAATGTGGTCCCCCCTCTCTAGTCATGGACCAGACCATTACAAGAACAATATGTCCTGAACTACATGTGGATTGATTCATTCCCTTATAGGATATGTAGTGACACCTTGACCCCAAATCTTGGTCCAGTCACTAAGAAAAATAATGCCCAATTTTTATATGTACGTGTCAGACCTATGTAGGGAATTCCTTTCTGGAACTACATGTGGCTTTATTATTACCCTTAAATGATATGTATTAATTACTTGATCCTTAATCTTAGTATAGATTCCATTTTAAAAAAAGTAAAATACACTTTCCCCTATGTATAGGTCATATATTCTCTAGGTAATCCATGAATGGTCCTGACCACATGACATTAAACTACTAGGTTTCTCTAGAATCTCGTGTGGCCCGATTCATGGTGTTAGGAGATCCCAAACATGCCCCTAATTTTCTATACAACAAAATGAAAAAGAGATAAAGAAAATTCCATGTCTGAATTTCAACACCCAGAAGGATTCAAAAAATCATGCTTCCCTCGACCTATGAGTCAGATATATGTAGATGCTACAGTAGTTCATAGTTAATCTTAGTCTGGATATTTCTTATTTTCCCAGACACATCTTTCTCTTTCTTCAAACTGCATACATTTTGAATGTTTGGGTCCCTATAATCCTTCATGGACATTAGAGATAGAAGGACAGTCTTCTACAGACACCTTTATTTTACTATTCACATTAAGCCATAGTGGCTCTAAAAATGATTCCCAAAAAACCAACCTATTAATTAGAGTAAAAATCATCCTTAGGAGAGGCTTTTCCTATTTATGTACTCCTAATGGCTTCCAATACCCAAGTCATTCCTATAGATCCAAGGGCCCCTAGGGACTACAGTTAACACCTTCTATCATCTCTCATGTCTAAGGAATAACAGAATATCCCGACCCTGATTTTCTTAAATCTTTTTATGGTCATTGTGACAAGTTGTCTCCACAACACTATGGTCAAATGTGATTCCAACATACTTACCACACGATGCTAAACTACAAGGAAAGAAGTGCCCTGACAACATTACATTAAACTACATCTTACAATGGTAGTGCTTAGAATCTTATCTTGGATTGTCCTCCTAAAAAAATCCCTTTCCTTCATATGTATGGGTAGACCTCCCTAAGGAATGTTCATTGGGAATTCTACATGATTTGGTTTCTCCTAGATAGATGTGTGGTAGAACTGAATACAATGATATGGAATCATACACAAAAAGTAATGAAGTGTCCCCTTCTCTACGCACAAATTGAATCAAGGAATCGAATCTTCAAAAAGTTTCTATTTATAGGGATACTTTAGGGTTATCATATTTTTCTTATTTCATGTCAATATTACCCAACATCCACCCTCACATGACAGTAAAATTTGTGAAATTAATCCTTGTTACATGACATTAAACTTCAAAATGTTGGTCTAACCATAAAATTCTCCCTGCCAGTGACTATTCCATTCTTAATTGGTGATCTGAAATCATTAAAATCCATTGTTTCTCACATTGATCATAGATCACATGAGCTTAGGGACCGTAGTAGGAGATCCACCATGATTTCTCGGAAAATCTGTCTAGAATGTTTGTCCAATCAGTTTGACACTAAAAGTAATGTTATGGTTCCCTTCCCCATAAGGAACCCCAGGTCCTGGTCATACGATATTAAACTACATGGTACTCGAATGATGTAACAAATTCCTAATCCTTTGTATGATCCATATCTATGAAGGGGATTACTTTATTCCATGGGTGAATCACATCCTATATGTTTATAATGTATTTGGATACACTCCTTCCGCACAACAAAACTCCATGCTTTGAGTAATCTTTGATCCCCATAACCCTCTATTCACATCTGACATAGAAGGTCAGTGTCCTACAAACACCTTCTTTTGGATATGAACATCATGCGTCAATGGATCTACATATGTCTCCTAAAAAAGGCTGTCAATCAATGGTAAATTCATCCTCAAGAGAGTCCTCCCTTACCTAATTATTCCAAACAGATCCCATGCCCTCATGAAATTAGTCTTGATTCAAGAACCCTCAACTTCATGGAGTACATTCTCTTTCTTACCCACATCTGGGATATTTCAGAACATCCTAGCCCAATTCACCTCTGGTCTCTCAAGACCCCTATAAAATAATGATTCCCCATCCATATGTGTGAAGTTGATCTGCATTGGAAAAACAAAATTCCCCCACTGATTTCATGTTTTCCCAATAATTTTCATCCAAAGAAATGACATCCTTCATGTTTAGGAACACCCCCTTTTATAATCTATACATCATGTGCAGAAATAATCTGATCCGCAAAATTCTTCTAGGCCATCGGAGATGGAAGGATAGCGTCATGTGGACACCTTTGTTTCAAATTCCCAATGATGAAAATGCATTCTAGTTGAACTGATGAATCCTTTACTCTCTCTTGGTAAGGGTAAAATGATCTCCCATAATAAGTTTCAAGTGTCTTGGTTGTATGACGTTAAACTATACCATTCATCGACTCTCCCTTACAAAATTGAAATTCATGTTTGAGTGGTTTCTCATTAAAATCCAATACAAATGTCCCCAATAAATTCAGACTTCATTCCTTAGATAGGCCAACCACTGTGGTCCCTAACCTCAAAAAAATACAAGGTGTTATAAATCTCCCAGTACATCGAAAATGGATGGCCAGTGTCTTCCAGATACCTTTGTTTGACTATGCACATCCTGACCCAATGGAATTTATTATTTCTCCTACAAATTGTTTGTTAACAAAATCCAAATTATTCCTCCAAAGATTCCTTTCCAAACT
Source organism: Viscum album (assembly GCA_963277665.1). Classification (NCBI taxonomy): domain Eukaryota; kingdom Viridiplantae; phylum Streptophyta; class Magnoliopsida; order Santalales; family Viscaceae; genus Viscum; species Viscum album. The sequence goes on along the minus strand of OY728162.1, from coordinate 899,817,270 downwards.
CATTACACCTAAAATGGATCCCAATCCCCATATACCTTCAAAACAAAAATCTTAGGGTCAAGAAAAATCCCCCATTAATGTATGAGAGATATTAGAACATTCTAGCTGATAAATCCCAAATAGGGGCCCATGCCCCTTCAATTTTGTTCAATGTTGTTTGAACTAAAATATCAGTAATAAGTATGATTGGAAAGATTATAAGCCTCAAATGAAAAGGATGCAATACTTTCCAGAGTGAAACCCCACAAAGAGAACCTCGGGAATATAGTTGAGTACCAACGTGTTAAACCAATAATATGTATGATTTAGAAAAAAAAATTGACATATCAAATATTAAAAAATGGAATAATACATGTTTGGTCAAAAATCCATGAATGGTGGCCTATTAAAATGTCAAGTAATACCCACTAATCCCATACAAAATAGTCTTATGAAAAAATTAGGGTAATAAAGAAAAAGGAACAAAATTTCATGAGGTTTTCCATATAACCCCAACAATAGTCGAACTACACATACTGAGTCCCATGTCTTAGGAAAATATTAGAGGGTGATTCATTTATTTCAATTAATCGATGTTGAATCATGAATTAAATTAATACCTAAACAAAATGATGATTATATGATTGATTTTGATTGATTGAAAACGTAGGGAAAGGAAAAATGAGCTACATTGGAGGGATAAATAATTACATTACATCCTAAAAAATGGAGGAGCATACACAGTTTGGAGTCTCTTCATGGTATCAAAATAAAGTGAGTACATAAAATTTTTGGAAAATCGCAGTGATTCTTGGATCACCATTTCTAGTAAATTTACAAGTGACTGTCATGGGCCGTTAAGGGTTTCTCTATAGTAGGTCTCTCTTCCGTTGTAGCTTCAATCATCAGGCATATGTGTTTTGTAAAGGATTTGAGGTCCCTCCCTTTCTTCTTGATAGCTTCATATTTGGCACCCGAGGAGGCCAGTTGAGCCTTAAACCTTCCCACACAAGCCTCTAATTCTCAAAGATCTTCTATTTGGGTGACCCCTATGTAATGAGCCTTCATCTCCTCATCTATCAAATGATATAGTTCCTCAGGAAAAATCTTGGAAGTTCATTGCATGATTATGTGAATAATTGAATCTGTCAAGGATTTACTCACAAGAAGAAAGGTCTTCGTGGGATATGAAAATATGGTAAATAAGAAAGTTTAGATGCCATTAATTGATTCCACCCTAAACCATTTCGGAAAATAATCTACAAAACTTTTCCTCTACATCAGTGAAGTTATCCAAGGAAGTTTCCACAGTAAGGCCACCTAACTAACGCCATGCATGTTTCTCACCACTTCATGCCTCCTCATGGTGCCACGACTCAAGTACTCCCCTGCTGCAATGGGTCTATAGATAGGAAGAATCATTGAAGTTGCTGGAAGGGACCTATGCTAGGTTACCCAAAAGGTGGATTATCCCTCACTACAGATGGTTTGGACACTAAATAAAGACACAGGGGACTAGAAATGACATCTGAGATATTCGGTGACACTATGCTAGGGCCAGCCTCATTTGGGATTTAAACGGTATCCAAATGAGGAAATTATCCTGAATCAGTTAGTACTGAAATAGGATGTGCAAATGAAACCCCCTCCAAACACATCTCATGGAGGATCAAGCTTCCACTCACCACAGGTAGGGGAATAGATGTTGTGGTTGTCATGGTTAAGAAATGGTGAAGGATGGTTAGTGGATTTTGAAACTGTTGAATTGGGAATCCCATCACCATGCTAGGGTTACAGTCCACCAACTGTTGGGAATAATCCAATGATAGAAAGGTGGATCTCATCATATTATGAATGAAGACCTCCATGGTAGAACCTTACCACATAATTATAAGCCCTAATTGTTAATGAATTACAAGATGATATTCTCCACGCAACTAAATAGTGGAAAGAAGAACAGTCTGTTTAAGGCATCTGAATTTCCTAGCAAACTGGTAGGGGGTATATGGATCAAAAATGGCCACTCGATCTATGTAAGTAGTTAGCATCCAGTCTCAAAGCATGATGATATATGATCACTCCTCTGAATAACTGCTTACATAATCCCTCACTGGCCCAATAAGTGTAGGATACGGTAAAAAATAAAAGAGATAAGTATCATTCCGTAGCTTGACCGCATCGCTAATGATTAAGGTGATATGAAGAACAATGGAAAAGTTAATAAGGGTGGGGTGATAGTCAAAATGTGGAGCCCTGATAGTATATTGATATTAATTGAATGAGAAATATTCTACCATCCACCCATATAAAAATTGAAATGTTCCATTATGATGATGAGGAGGTTTACTATCTTGTATCTTCCCAAACAACTCATAAGGTCAGGAAAGAGTTGAAATGGAAAGATTTATTGGTTGAACCTCTTCCATTGTAGCTTCTATCATCAATGAAAAAACTATGACCCCATTGTATACTTCATGGGAGTGAATCATCTATCTGCTCAAAAACATAAAGAATAAACTTGTTAATCTTAGATCAGGTGGCACGTCCGATCAAATCTCTTATCCCTAGGTATTTTATTGTCCTGCTTCAAGGGTGGCACACTATGACCCTATAATTTTTAGATATTTTAGGGTTGGATAAGTCCAACTATGGTGGACGATTTTCTTAAGACCATTCACCTAAAAATATTACCCTATCTAATCATCAAATGAGATAAGGGAGAAATCTTGGAGTGGTTAACCAAGCAGACCCTCTACTGTGATCAGCAGGATTCTAAACAGCGGGGACACCTGATGGATATTTTCCCATTTAGTGTCTTCTATAAGGAATTCATCATACATATTAATGAAAATGGAGAGACCTAGAAGCTGAAAGTTGTCCCATAAGCTGATCCTCACCGCTCCAAGTGATAAATATAATGCTTTGGAACTTGAACACGAGTGACTCAATAGTTTTGATAGGATTTCACATGGAGAGGAAATAGAAAATTGGGAGGCCCAAGATACATAGTACAAGTTCATTGCTTCCAACTAATTGGGGGACTCCCAATAGATTTGATGTTCCCAAAATGCCCAAAACCATTCATCAGAAAGGAATCCTCTAGCTCACAGGTCCCATTTGGTGTTCCACCCACCATTAGGGTTTTCTCATGAATTGTTGATAACAGATGGGTACTCATGGGAAACTAGTCTCAAGAATTTGTTGTGAAATATATTATTTCTCTAAATTCACACCAATCCTCTTAGTCAGAACACATTCTCTTGAATGGAAGTAGTTATGATTTCTCTTGTTGAATCAATATTGGACCGATTACACCCTTTAGGTGCTTCCAAGAGAATGAACAGAGTGTTATAGTCAGCGAATGGAAAAGGTAAACTGTTATAAATACCAAAGTTTTGTAGTGGCAGTTGCCAGATTAATGGGTAAGCTAGATTCTCTAGAGAAAGAAGGTCTCTTAAGGTACTATCTTGAGTAAAAATTTAAGATCGAAGATGGTACTCATTATCCTCAATATTGGATACTATCTTCCTGTTGATTATGTCAAGGTCTGTGGAAGAGCCATTGAAGTATAAAAAAAATCTAAAAGGCCACAAAAATGTCAGTCCAATGAGAAAATATTTGTATAAAAACCTCAATAATGGCCAAATGACATAATGAAAAGATGGTCCCCATGGGGCTCTACGTCTTCTCCCAAAAATGGTACACAGAATCCATTTATTTTGTACTATATCATTATACATATTCCATATCATGTGTACAACCTCGTTATACAGAAATCCCTCAAGGTGTTGGCCCATGAAGTGTAAGCTTGAAAAATAAGTGGTTCATGTAATGAAAAAACCAGAAAACAAGGTCTCTCTATGTAAATGTTGAATTTTTTCTAACTGAAATTTTATGTTTGATTTAACAAAGTTTAATGTTTACTTCACTGATTTAATGTTTTGAGTTCGGAAAAAAAAATCTCATAGAATTCTCCTATGTGGAGGTTTGGGCAAAGGATCTAAATTCCACGAGATAGTTCATGGACCAAAAATTTGGTTCGTAGGAAGAAGAAATTGTAAAGAGTTCGGTTCATGGATCCTACAAAGTGGTTTGCGAATACGAATTTAGAAAAGGAGGTGGTATGTGGATGTAAAGAAAGTAGAGGGGCGGTCTAGATCTCTTTTCACCATATGAAATAGTAAAAGGAAAATGAATTGGAGCCCTGTAATTAGTTGTGGTCCCCCTATTGAAACTATATATTATACTACAGACCACTTCAGTTTAGGACCACTTCCACATCAGAATATCCTACACATTGTTTTAATCGGACCCCATTTTGATGGGGGTATTTTTAGAGTCCAAAAAACCACTAAAATGGACGTAAATACTCCCAAAAGAACTTTATAGAAGGAAGAAAATTACTGTAGGTATAGCTAGGCAATTGGACGTAAGTTGGAATGAAAATTTGAGAAGAAACATGATAAAATAAAATAAAACTATGATTTTTTAGGGTACCAGATACCATAACCAGGAATGTTTCACGAGGTACATAAAACGGGAACCATCAGTACACAAAAAGACCCACGAGGTGCTAGACCATAGGGAGATGACCAATAAACCTTGGACGTTGCGAACCATATCGTTGGAAAAGTCCAGTCCATAAATTCCATCTGCATACCATCTCGTGAACTAAGAAGTTTGTGAATGATGAAATATGGTAGGGTTCCGTGAACCACATTTTTTGGACCACAACCTTCAAAAACCTCAGTTGAATAAGTCTTCTATGGGTTGATATATATCTTCATGGGCTTTTTCAAATGGTTCATCATGCCCACAGATATGATTTTCCCAATGCCTTATAAATGGATCACAAGAGTAATTGAAAAAACAAGTAGAGATGGTTGTAAGAGAGGATGAAATAGACCATATATACATGAATAGGGAATTAGGATACTGAGAAGATTCTGACATCTGTTTTGAATCATCGAAGAAGTGAAAACAACAAACCACTTTTTCGTTGGTATAACTAGATGAAAAACATAAAAAAGGAACATTAATATAATTGGTGAACCGAAAACATAATTATTTAAAAAAAACAATAAATATCTCACAAATAAATTCCCCATGAACCATAGTCTCTTGGACCCTTCTTTAATTCGGTGCTCCGAATAGTGCATTGTTATGTAGATCGAACCTTGTGATGCCTACTGCATCAGTACTTGTGTGGAACCCGGAGTGGAATGGAGAACCACATCTTGGACCTCATACCACTTTGGTAGGATATGGTCCATACTCACTTATGTGTACTACTTCGGTACAAGGATTACCCCTCTTCCTGCATAGCATTACGCTAAACAAGACTCCCCCACCCCACATGAGAAAATAGTATGCTGAATATGGTGTCATTGGGTGTCTTTCCCTCTGGATTTAATCATTTCCCACCATCATCGTCTGACCCTCCATAGCTCCTCCATGAACATGTCCAACAGACTCAAGACAAAGCCTCCTCTAAAGCCACCAGACCCATATGATCATATCTTCAGGTTCACGAGCCTGCCCTTCTGAATCTACTTAACTAAGGAAAGAGAAGTCATGAAGTTTTTATCCCCAATGGTTTGCACCCCCAAAATGTCTCTATGTCTATATTCCTATCGTAACCTGAGGACTGAATTTTGGATGCTAATGTTAACATCCCTATTCTCGGGATTAAGGGTAACCATTGGCCTTTCCATTTTATATGTGTCAGTGAAAAGAAAAAAATGTCACTCTTTCCTTCCCCTATGACCAGGGATGATGCTCCTCCCCTTTCCCCGAACCCATAAAAGGGTACTCCTCCTATGTTAACCACATATACTTTAGTGATAGGTATCACTCTTCACCCTCATCACCACAACTAGGGACGTGCTTGGATAAATCACATAGATATGACTATCCTAGATATCAACACGAGTGAGGTTTCCATGCTTAAATATACCCTTTCCCTCTCCCATTGGGTTCATATCCACGACCACTTCTGCCATCTTCACCCACTTTTTCCATCAACAGAGAAGAGAATGTGCACCTTTGTTGAATCATTCATATCATCTTGTTTCTCACACAGAGCATGACTCACGTGGGCTTAGGGGGTTGTGACGATACAAAATTATCCCACTCAAAATGAACAATGAGAACTCAGATTCTTATCCCAACCAGGATATGTAGGATGCATGTATAAGGCCCGAGATCAAGGGGCTATCTCCTCATAAATTATTTCCGATAAAATATTCCCTCCAATTCAAAATGGTTACCTCCTAGGTTTACTTAATTATAACCAAAATATGTGGGCTCTAATTTCTCCCCTAAGGATTTGTAGTAAGACCATCTTATGGGTCCTACCCCAACATCAAACCATATTTTGTCCCTCCTGGATCATGATAAACTCTATAGTGCCTCATTTCATGGCCTAAGTCAGCATTGTCTCCAGAGTATAAGATCCATGTATATTCATGATGATCCTACAACCCAGGAGAATCCCATGGATAGACTCATCGTGAATAAATCTAGGACTTCAGAACATATGAACATGAATTAAAACTATAATATTGTCCCAAAATTGGCCCTAATTCCCCACCCCCCAAAGGGTGTGATGAGCCTGCCCTCCCATCCTTTTGACCAATGGAGTCCTTAAGTGTCGTTGGCCAAATAGTCATCCAACACGAACCTGCCTTTAGAGAGAAGGTTCATGAATCATAGATACTAGTATCATTCAGTGTTTCTGGCTCCATGAATAAATTCGTTGGAGACCATCCAATGAAATCATATCATAGGAGGACGGATTTCACAAATACTTAACCCCCCTATAGTCACTTGTTGGGCCCATTAAACTGTCGAACCTCCTTCATAATGAAAAAGTGATAAACTACCATGTCCACATGTGTTCAATCCAATATTCCCTAAAGGATAATGATGTGGATCGACCCGAAAAAATAGTGACATGAAAGTCTCTATAATAACTGAAATTTTTTTTTCACCCATTGGATCATTTTGAATTCTCCCTAAATGCCCACCTTGGGTTATAAAAAATGGTGAACCCTACATGAAACTCTCCACAATAATAGATGAGTGATTATTCTTGTTGGACCTTTTTTTCTACAAAATGTGTCACCTCAGGTCGAAACAATAATCAAAGGATATCACAATTGAAAACTATAATAATAATTATTGGTAATCATATATCCCAATAATATAATGTAATAATGTCATATCAAGAATTTAGATAATTGTATCTCAACTCCATCACATGTCTAGTTTTCAGGATATCATACCATGTATATGCCTCGGGACAGGCTTCATGGCCATCTTACCCCTAATTATTCTACATCGAGTTAGACCACTAGCTTATCATGCCCCTAATTCTTCATCTTCTTATCACAAATCTATGCCTTAATTCACCTAACCTATATATAGGTTCACCATCTTCATCAACTAAATTTTTGAGAACTCCCTCTATATGGTATATCAATATAACAATGATCCACCTATTTTGTGTACAATGAACAAACTACGAAAGGTGTGGTAAAACTCATAACATTGTATAGAATATAAGGAAGAGTGTAAAATATGATCATGAGTACAATGTAATAACATTGTATAAATTTTATTGACATCCTGTATACTCAATCAAGCAATACGAATGCTCATAGCATCAAAATTGGTCTCACCAAAACAAAAAATAGCCAAATGTTATCATTATTAATAACAGTCAAAAAATTGTTTCAAAACTAGTACAATACATAGGAAATAATTGTATAAAATATAACTAAATGGTAATAAATATACAAACACCTTTTTGATGACTTACTCCAATATTCATCAAGGATCGAAGATCAAATTGTTTTTTTGATGCACCAGGAACTGGATTCCAAATCAAGAATTCCCATATAGGAATCCTCTTCACTACATATGTGGTTTTTGAAAAGATGCATGGAAGTGATTCCATGTCCAGAAGGGTGGATCTAGAATTACATACCTGATAGAATATATAAATAAAACTAATTCCAAGGTATATCAATGAATATGTTTTCATGTCACTTGATCCATTTTTATTTCAGTGAATTGTCATTAATTCATCATAAATTCTATGGATAACCTCTTATATTTCCAACAAACATAGATCCATGAAAAATCTATTTAAAAAATTGAGAACCAATATTTGATTTAAAGAGAATATATTCATAATGGGATTAATAAATGAATTTATACATGAAAACTTCTACCATTCATGAAAATTATTTCTCTGGTTGAGGGGATGTCCTTGAAACAGAAAATCCACCCATAATATACCATGGATAATAATGTAATTATAGACAATAATTAATATTCCATTAGGAATTAGTTTAGAAAGATGGTTCATAAACACAATCCTGTAGAATTACTATAATCAATGGTATATCTTTATATTATCAATATACATTATAAATTTTATAATTATTTAACTGATATACAATTAAAATAAAAATTCATCATCATTACAAAACAAAAAATAATAGATTCATCCTATGTCCATGCTCATATCTTGGGTAATATATGGAATTTAGAGTGAATCTTGGGAAAAATAACAAATTAATAATAACTAGATCGATCCAAAATCAAATAGAAATAGGATGTTTAATGATTGATAGAAATAATCAAGAAGGGGGGAATCAAAATAGTAATAGGGGTTTAGGGTCAGAATAGTCAATTATATATGGTAAAAATGAGTAGAGTTAAGATTCCATGGTGTTTATTTTTTTCATCCGTGGCCAACTTGCATCAGTGGACTTGTGGAACCCCTAGTGTGTGGGTTTCGTTCCCTCAACTAGAATGTGGTGATTGTAGAACTAGAAGTCTGATGTTCTAGGAATAACAACATTCATGCAACAAAGTGTCATATGGGATTTGGAAATGCTTACTTAGAATTTGAAAAGGATTTATTATTTCCATCATAGTGCATTCTTACATTGATATGTAATATACATTGAACATTCAATGTATTATATGTCATGCTTAAACTCAACATCCTCATAGTTGATAACACATATACGATCGAACAAGTAGTTGTGGATCTATGACACATGAATCACATTCTACATACCACAGTATAGAGAATGAATATCTAGAAGATCTTCCACTTTTCATTAGAAGGCCATTAAACAACTCTTGGGCTACCTATATCTTATGGATAAGATCATATGTGATAATTTTACCTTTACTATATTCATGTACCATCTAAAATTTGAGTGCCTAGATGTACACTACCCAACAACATTGCCTAAAATTGAGTTCCCACCATGTATTGATATCGTGGAGTATCTTATTGTCCATCTAGAAAATATACGTATCTCTAATGTGATAGTGTAACCAACACTACAATGTATAGACCATGATATCTAACTCCAAGTCATGGGTTGGATATTCCTTCTCTTTGGGTTATTGATGATATGGACCACGAGAGACTAGCCACTCTATAGGCATAAATACTACCCCAAACCAAATTTTTATGTGAAAATGTAGTTGAAATAAATGGGCCATGTCCCTAGTTGAATTATCATGGGAACTGTAGACATTATCCTCTTCAACTCAGTAATAACATCATCACACTAGTATGACCACTAAAATAACACCCCATTTTATATCAGTGTAGTCATGGGTGATGATAAATTAGAGAATCCCAAGAATAAAAAATATATTATCATGATAGAAAAAAGAAATTTTCGGAAATGAAACACATTATTTAGATGTGTTTAGGATATCACAGCCTAAACATTCATCATTTCCACCAATATGCAAGTCTCAAAATCCAAACTACCGCATAATTGGCAACTTAAATCAAAAAATTAAAAATTGAACATCATATATTAAATTAAATGTGCTCAAAGTGTACCAAGGGATATATCGATATGTTTGGTCTATTCATTAGGGTCTGTGAGGAGATAAATATATTGTCAATGAAACACAACAATGAATGAGTCACTATATTGTTGGATTATCTTGTCCATTAGATCAATGAACACTACTATCATATTTTACAAACCAAACTAAATCAAAAAGTTCTCGTGTATCCCATTTCTAGTATAAAATGATAACTTTTTGATGCCCTACTCTCTAATTCACAACTGGTGATATCCTAATTGAGGATTAGTAATAGAAAACCATTGAGAACCCTATAACTAGTCAAAAATATCACTGATCCTCAGAAAAGGATATCAATTCATCACCAAAACCTAACATGGCATATGATAATCTATAACAATTTGCATAATATCATTCACCACATTTTTGAATAAGATAAGTGCATCTCATAGTGATATACTCATCTTGATAAACCTCGTCTCTTCCTAGTTCTCAAGATATACCATTTGATTCATCAACTCATTCAATGATATATCATAAGGGGGTATAAAAATTTAATGTTAAAGTAGATTAAATTTTATCTTGAACATAATTCCACTATCAAGGGGAATGACTATTATATCATTTGGGAAGACATCATGGTAGATATCAATAATTGTATAAAAAAGATAAGGGGGGTAACACTAATCATACCAATATAAAAAAACAAAGAATCTATGTTTTGATATTCCCACGTTTCCAATGTCTAGACCCACTATATCTACTCCCAATTACCACTCATAAGTCATCATGAAAATCCCTTAATTAATAGGTTTAAATTATACCCATATTTGGTAGATGTTGATGGTATATAAAAAGATTCTAATTTTCTCCATGCTAAGAATCACGTGAAATCTTATCATGTCTAGAATCAAGAAGTGCCACATATAAACGTAACTGGAAATAATTATATGATATTATGGTAATTTATAAACATGGCCTTATTTTTTCCTTATGATTTATCAATATTGAGAAACATAGAAGATAACAAGAAAAAAATTCCATGTCCTCTAATAACTTATGTAAGAATAAATAAATGAGAATAACTAGGATCAATTAAAATATTAGAACATATAAATGTGATCAAGACTATATCTTTGGTAGTGTGTGGTCCCTCTCCAATATTCTATTGAGTTTATCCACATTATATACGCTTCATACCTCAGTTTCACAACCCTATCCCTAAGGTATGTGACTCACATGAGTCTTCGATTTATGAAACTACTACGGTGGACCCCAGCTGGGTCTATAGTTCTTAGGTCACACTAACCATGATCCCTTATAGTAGTATAAACTTTCCTATATGTGGAATAATTTATAATGATGTCACATCATTCTACATTATTGAAACGAGTTCATAGGTGTTGTGTCGTCCCAATAGTAATGATTTAATTTTAAATAGTTTATTAATTATCAATCTCCATATAATGGTGTAAATAATAACTATATATAGTTATTATAACATCATACTGATTCTGTGATATTATATCATCCACTCCAATTCAATTCAATAATTATGGGAACGAAATCATTGCTCGTGCGTACGTACAGATTACCGTCTCCACAACGTGATGAAATAAATTCTCCATGTTAACCATTCAAGAATGATTATAAAGTATATATAATGAATATTAATGAAATATATGACATGATAAATCTACTGGACTTATATATATATATATGTTAACTACTTACATCCATTCAAGTCAATAAGGAAAGGAAAACAATGTTCATGCGTACGTACGGCGTACCGTCTCCATGAACGGTGTATTTGATATCATTTATATATCTATTATATATATAGTGAATATATATATGATATATACATCATGATTTACATTCTGAAAGTAAGTAAATCAATATATAAGTAATAATAATATCAATAACAACAAGTCCAAACACGTACGATAAATAAAATGCTTTTACCCAAAACGCAGCTTTAACATTGAACTTACAAAAGAACGGGTAATATAAAGTCATAAGTGAACCATATATGATATCATAACAGTGAATATGATTCTGTAATAAGTCAATGAAATTATTTAAATCATTATACAGGAGGTTCGGATACGTACGAAGCATATCGAACCTAAGGTAAGGGATAATTTTGAAAATCTCATTTTTATCTGATATTACTTATACGTAAGTATTTACTGGGATTATATTTTTCATCCATGCCCATAAAATATTTTTCATAAAGTGTTTAATATTATTCCTTGTATTTTTAATGTCATGTTTACCCCACTTTGACTTTTACTTTGTGTTATGTAAGGAATCTTTCTTTTGTTTACCATACGAGGAACTCTTTGACTTTTTTGACAAAAGTACAAGGAGAATGTTTTTTTAACTTATACGGGGTGAATTTATTTTTACAGTTTCATAACAAATTATTTCAATGAAGATTCCTCTACAAATTTCATGGTTATTTTCTATAAAATTATTTTCTTTTAAAATTTTGTTGCATTTTGTGAAAAGAAAATGACTTTGAAGAATAAAGGATATTTTCCTCAAGAATTCATTTCAAGTGTTTTATCAAAACTATTTTCCATCTAAGATGACTTTATTTCATATGTTTATGTTTCAAGTATAATGTATCTATGATTTACTTGGTTTAACTTTTCTTATGATGAAATGATATCCATTTTTTTATATGGATTATGTGATGATGGGATAATGTTTATAAAAACCATTTTATTCTTCGGGTTATGATGAATGATTTATGTTTATTTTGTGACACAAGTAAGAATGATTTCATTATGAGATGGGTGGGACCTATATTTCCCTCCAATTAATTGGGTAAAGATTTATATCTCATGAGATAGACATGGCTGGAACGGAAAGTTAATCTGGTTCAGTAATACAGGACTCGAACGAGGAGTGAACTCGGTTCAGTAATGTACTTTGTCCACTAAGATGGTCTAGGCAGCAATGCCTTGGCTACTATGGAAATCATATCATGTTCTTAATGGTTTTCTACAATTACATGTTTTCTTCCTAGGCTATTTTATCAGTATTGATGTTCCATTATGATATATGTCTTACATACTTCCAAGATTTATGCCTTTGCTCAATATTTTGATGATTAGATTTTATGTTCGAGTTTTTTCATTCAAATGTTTATGGATTGTTTTATGTTATCTATGTTTACCCTTACTGAGCATTTTAGGTCACCCTTTTTGTGTTTTATTTTCCCACGGATATAAATAAAGGTTTTAGGAAAGAAAACAAATGGGGAAGCTCTTTATGGGAGATTTTGAAGATCTTTCACCATGATTAGAAGATTATGCTCCATGTTTCCAAAGACACTAAAATATTACGGTCCTTTGGTTTCTGTTTTTGTTATGTATTAGATATTTTTCAAAAATTAATTTAATGTCTATGTACATCAAGATTTGGGTCTCTACAGTTGGTATCAGAGGAAAGTTTTAGTTAACCTTTGGAAACTAGGATGAGAAAACTTTTGTGAGATCCTTGGAGATATTTCTATGGTATGTCTAGGGATGTCTGTAAGGTTAAGTATAAGTATAGGTTATAGTCCTAGAATTATGGTAACAATATAAGAATTAACCGTAAGATGTTATATATTGAAGGTACTCCCCCTTTATTATGTTGTTTTCCCTAGCATAATTTTTTCCTCTCACACTATTCTTTTTGGGTTTTAGACGATGGATGGAACCCAAAGGAACCGTATTGATCAATGTAATGGACAATGAAATGATTTTCCTCCTGAACAACCAAATTAGATGGGAGATGGAGTGAAAAATCTTATTTATATACTTACACAAGCTATGAATCATTATGGATTTCCAAATGATCAGAGAAGGGAACAATATTTTATTGAGTCCTTCGTGAGGCAACATCCACCTTCTTTCAATGGGTCTTCTGATCCACTTATTACTGAACAATGGATCAGTACCATTGAAAAGATATTTTCTATACATCATTATTCAGAACATGATAAAGTCATTCTAGATGTTTACCATTTAGAAGGTCAAGCAGACCAGTGGTGGACTCTAATTAAGAATACAAGGCCCCAAGATGAAATTGAAACCATGGAATGGGACGAGTTCAAGAACTTGTTTTCCAATAAGTACTTCCCCCGTATTCTTCAAACAAATATGGAAAAGGAGTTACTTGAGTTTAAGTAGAAGGATGATGAATCTGTTGGTATATACAAATCCAATTTTACAAGACTTGCAAGGTATGCATCTGGTTTTATCATCCAACCTGAAAGTAAAGTTGATCGATTTTTCAGTGGCATAAAACCAAGTCTTTTAAGGGAATTAGCTATAAGAGACTTCAGTAGCTATGAAGAAATTGTGTGTTGTTCTATCAAGGTAGAGATGGAAGTTGGTGTAACATATTTATCTCATGGTTTTGACAAGAAACGAATGATGGAGTTGAAGGAAAAACCTCATATCAATGGTGAAAAGAAGGTAAATGTTTCTTTATGCTCAAAATGTGGAAAGAATCATGGTGGAGATTTTCAAAAAGGTACTAAAAAATGTTGCAAGTGTGGAAAATAAGGTCATCAAGCAGCTGAGTGCCGAAGTAATGGGAAAAAGGTTTCTAATGATGTGAATAGAGAAAAGACTACAGAGAATGCTCCACCAACACTTCAATGCTTCAAGTGCAAGGAAATGAGGCATTATGCTAACCAATACCCTAATCCAAGGGTTACTGTTGATCGACGTGATGAACCTTTTAAGGAAAAGGACAAAGGGAAGTCACATGCGATCACTATTGGCGATGTTGAGTATAACAATGATGTAGTGGAATGATTATGTGTTTATGTAATGGGATTCCAAAATAATGTTGTGGAATCTAATTTATAGTACTGTGGAATATTGGAATATCTATGTATTGGTTTATTATGGTTTTCAATAATTATATGGTAATGATAACCATGAAAAGTAATTCAAGTATTTTGGAAAGCAGATGACATAATTAGGATAAAATGAAATGTTTAATAGTATTCATTAGCTCAGGACTGATATAAGGACTAAGTGATATTATGGTTTGAGTATATAGAATTTTTGGGATTTTGGTATGTGGAAAGAGTTAACTTTTGGAAACATTCATGTTTTTAATAAGTTTCAATGGGTCTTCATTTTTCAAGAGAATACATGATTAAGGTATTCACATGTTTGTAATTTGACCAACAGGATATATCGTATGATATATGGGGGATAAATGATGGTATTCACATGCTCGGTAGATGACATTTCTAGTAATTGTTTTCTTTATACTATGAGCTTGGATAGAAGTATTTTGGATAAACCTAAAGATTGTAATGGATTATGTTGGACATAAGTTAGTATTGTTTAAGGCTATAACTTTATTTGATATTAGTGATGGAATGTTATAATAATGTAGTTTTAGGAAAAGGACAACCCATAGGATGAGCGACAACCCGTCGTGTCGGACAAGGCTGTGGGAATCAAACCCACAACCAAAGTGCGACAGGTTTTTATCACCTACCACTGGCCTACAAGAAGTCCCTGGTTAGTAGAAACTAGTTTTATTAAGCGGTATGATATATGAAGTATAATTCCAATTTTGGAATCATATACAATTAACCTCACCATAGATGGACTTATGTATATTCGATAACTTTTGCTAACCTTTTTTTTAAGACATATGGAATGACCCATCATTCTATCACATGATTTTATAACACCTCAAGGATGAAAAATTCAACTTCATTTCTTTAAGAGATGAAGTAGAAATTGTTCAAGGCATGAAAAACGGTGAGATTATACTAAAATGAAGTATTTCTTCTAATTAAAATTCTTCAACTTTAGGGAAATGATCTTGAAAACCAAAAATGTTGTCCTAGTGCCCTTATATCTGATGAATCAGATGGTACCTTGTATCATAACAAATTTATGGCTTTGTTATGGTTGGATTTTTCATCGCCATATTCTCTACCACTCTCCATAAGAACATGATGGTTAGATTTCTATTCCATATCCATATTTTCACCTATGTTCTCTTCTGTGGAAACCCAATGATTAGTTTATTTGGGTAACCGTTACGTTTCATACTTTAGTTTTTAAAGATAAGTTTTGGTATTCCTTTTTACTATGTGGGCTTCTATTAAAGAAACTTTCGAGTAGTAAACCATTTATAACCCCGACGAATTTCGAGGGCGAAATTCATTTTAAGGGGGGTAGAATGTAACACCCCGAGATTTTATGAAAAAATATTATTTTTAATTTCATTGATGTCTTGTGTTGTAAACTCCCCCAAAATGAGCTTTCACTACACGCATCCCTGACATGACTTTCATTACACGCAATCGCTACCTTCCACGATAGCGTGTGTTGTACGCAATACTGAGTTTCACTAAACAATGATATGTTATATAAACTAGCCGGTATGAATAGTAATACCCACTTTTTGAAATTATATAAATTTTATCTTTCTAAATGGACTTCATTTTTGGATTTGGAATATCCAAATTATCCTAGGATGAATTTTTTTTAGTTTTCTGAAAACTTTCAATTTTTGATGAATAGTGAAAACACTGGGTTACTATTTAAAAACCAAATTTTTATTTAAACAATTATTTATTTTATTTAAATTTATTTTAGGTAAAAATTGATACATAATGCATGTATAAGTTCAATTTAATTCATTGGAGTCATTTTATAATAATTTTAGATATATAAAACTTTTATTGAACTTTTCACTGTCTTTTACCCACCTCCTAGGAGAATATGAAAATTTACATAAAACATAATTTTACCTTTTATGTGAGTGGAATTTTTAAAATACTAGAGAAACGGCTAACATCAAGAAGTAAAATGTGGTTCAATAAGATAAAAATAATTTTTGGTGAATAATAACTTTTTACTTTTTTTACAATGGTTAAAAGTAAATAGGGTAATTAAGGGTAAAAATGATATTATTATTACCCTAACACATGTCCTAATTCTATTGGATAAGTTTAATTCGACAAAAAACAACCTTATGAATAGAATATGACCATTTAGGTCCACTTGGATTAGATTAGGACATTTATTATTATTTTATTTAAAGAAGAGTTAAAATAGTTGAAATCAGAGTTTAATAACTAAAAAAAATTTAATATAGGGTTATACATATGATAAATTCGACTATAAATATTAATTAGAAAGATATAATAATTTCCTACATAATGGTATTTATTTATATTTTTTAGACATTAAATAATATAATTTATTTATGACACAATGATGATGAAATAATTATCTTATTAATGAAATATTAACATAATTGATATTATAAATACCTAAATAAATGTAATTTGTGACTTTTAATGAATTAAAAGAATTTTATAGATTAATATGACATGTTAGTATTTATTTAATTAACTTTTTTCGAACTAATCATTCTGTTATGATTTTCACAAAAATCAATTACCAAATAGTGTCAAAATTGATATAAAATAGTTTTAGAACAAATATTTTATTATTAATTGTTATTTTATTCCAAAAAATATAAGGTTAGGCCAAATGACTTATATAATGTTATATATATTAATAATGAACAACTTGGGGTTCTTTTGGATTGTTATAGTATGTTTATTAATCATATAGTGTAAGAAACCAAGAAGATGCGGTAAAAGTAAAATTATTTAACTTAGAGTTAAATCTAAATGAAAATGATAAAATAGGAACAAAAACTTGTCTAAAATATATTGGTTGAGAGGATTTAGACCCATACCCACCTTGGTTTCGAAATAAATAAATTTTGAGCTATTAAAAACTAAATACGACTTTATTATAAAATAATATTTTAAGTTTTTTCTAAGGTGTCCCTCTCCTCCCTTATAAAAGGGCACCTCCTCCCTCTTCTCTACACACCCATTTGAGGCTTGAAGCTCAGAAAACCACTGCCAATTCCTCTTCTAAACCTCTCTAGTTATATTATAGAGGTTCTTGTCTTCTCAAAAAACCAACTCTAGTGACCTAATAAGAAGTTTAAAAGAGGTGCGTTGAAGAAGAGGTAATATCTTCTACCGATTCTTTCAAGTTTTCATTCTTCTTCAACTTCTTTTTCTTTATTTGATTCATTATAAAGTAATAACATCAGTATCACTAATATACTGATATTTTATTATAAATATTATACAACCCCATTTCACCTTTTATCCATCCTACGGAAAATGAAATCACCGCACGTGCGTACGTACGGATTACCGTCTCCACACCGTGGTGTAATCTGTTTTTCCACCACCACCATACTTGGATGGGTATAATGGTGTAAAGAATAACTATATATAGTTATTATAACATCATACCGATTCTATGATATTATATCATCCACTCCAATTCAATTCAATAATTATGGGAACAATATCATCACTCGTGCGTACGTACGGATTACCGTCTCCACGACGCGATGAGATACATTCTCCATGTTAACCATTCAAGAATGATTATAAAGTAAATATAATTAATATTAATGAAATATATGACATGATAAAGTTACTGTATTTATGTATATATATATATATGTTAACTACTTACTTCCATTCAAGTCAATAAGGGAAGGAAAACAGAGTTCATGCGTACATACGGCCTACCGTCTCCATGAATGGTGTATTTCATTTCATTTATATATCTATTATATATATAAATTTATACTGAATATATATATGATATATAAATCATTATTTACATTCTGTAAGTGATTAAATCAATATATAAGTAATAATAATATCAATAACAACAAGTCCAAACACGTTCGATAAATAAAATGATTTTACCCAAAACGATGCTTTAACATAAAACTTACAAATGAAAGGGTAATATAAAGTCATAAGTGAACAATATATGATATCATAACAATGAATATGATTCTGTAATAAGTCAATGAAATTATTTAAATCATTATACAATAGGTTTGGATTCATACAAAGCATATCGGACCTAAGGTAAGAGATAATTTTTCAAATCTCATTTTTATCTGAGATTGCTTATACGTAAGTATTTACTGGGGTTATATTTTTCATCCATGCCCATATAATGTTTTTCATAAAGTGTTTAATATTATTCCATGTATGTTTAATGTCATTTTTACCCCTCTTTTCCTTTTACTTTGTGTTATGGAAGGAATCTTTCTTTTATTTACCATATGAGGAACTCTATGACTTTTCTGACAAAAGTATGAGGAGAATGTTTTTTTAACTTATACGATGTGAATGGATTTTTACGGTTTCAAAATGACTTTTTTCAATGAATATTACTCTAAAAAATTTCATGGTTATTTTTAATAAAATCATTTTCTTTTAATATTTTGTGGAATTTTGTGAAAAGAAAATGATTTTGAATAAGAAAGGATATTTTCCTCAAGAATTCATTTCAAGTGTTTTATCAAAACTATTTTCCATCTAAGATGAATTTATTTCACATGCCTATGTTTCAATTATAATGTCTATATGACTTACATGGTTTCACTTCTCTTATGATGAAATGATATCCATTTGTTTTATATGGATTATGTGATGATGGGATGATGTTTATGAAACCCATTTTATTCTTTGGGTTATGATGAATGATTTATGTTTATTTTGTGGTACAAGTAAGAATGATTTCATTATGAGATGGGTGGAACCTATACCTCCATCCAATGAATTGGGTAAAGATTTATATCTCATGAGATATACATGGCTGGAATAGCAAGTTAATCTGGTTCAGTAATACAGGACTAGAACAAGGAGTGAACTCGGTTCAGTAATGGACTTTTTCCACTAAGATGGTCTTGGAAACAATGCCTTGGCTACTACAGAAATCATATCAAGGGCTTAATGGTTTTCCACAATTACATGTTTTCTTACCAGGCTATTTTATCAGGATTTATGTTCCATTATGATATATTCCTTACGTACTTCCATGATTTATGTATTTGCTCAAGATTTTGATGTTTAGATTTTATGTTCGAGTTTTTTCATTCAAATGTTTATGGATTGTTTTATGTTCTCTATATTTACCATTACTGAGCATTTTATCTCACCCTTTTTTTGTTTTCTTTTCCCCAGTATATAAAGAAAGGTTTTCGGTAAGAAAACAAAAGGGGGAGATCTTTATGGGAGATGTTGATGATCTTTCACCGTGATTAGAAGATTATGTTCCATGTTTCCAAAGACACTAAAATATTACGGTCCTTTGGTGTCTGTTTTTGTTATGTATTAGATATTACCCAGATGTAATGTAATGTATATGTACGTCAAGATTTGGGTCTCTACAGAAGTTTAAATTGATATTCTCTTAAGGGAATAACCTTGTCATCAAAAAGTATATAGCGAATACCAATATATGGGCTAATCCTGGGAATATCAGCCAATGTCCATCCTATTTCCTTTTTACACTCTCTCAAAATTTTGAGTAGTTTTGATTTCTGTAGTGGATAGAGGTTATTGGTAATAATGAAGGTCAATTTGTCAATACCCTCAAGATATGCATATTTTAAATTAGAAGGAAGTTGTTTATGTTTTGACATTGGTGGTTTCAGGGTTGATGGAGGTTTTTAGGGGGAGTGAGGTCTATGAAACTTTCTATGTACTCATGTTTATTCTTTAAGGATGGAGAATCTATTGAAATGAGATTTTTAAAATCATTGATAGTCATAGGTACCTCATAATGAACACACTCATCAATTAAAGCAAAAAATTTACACTTTTCAAAACCTGCACTACACTCAAAACATGAATCAAAACTCAAATCATCCATGGGTGAAAAAGAGAAAAATGAATCATAGTATGGGTTGAGGAGGGAATTTTGTGTGTGTGCATCATTTGAGAGCACTTCCAATGAATAGATAGGAAGAGTGGAGCACTCTTCAACAGGGTGTTTCATAGCATGAAGGATGTTAAAACTAACTTTTTCTCCACCAAACTCCATGGACAGCATACCATTGTGAACATTGATGCTTTTCATTGCTGTTTTTTGGAATGGACTCCCAAGTATGAGAGGAGGATGTCCCTGGGTTCAGATATCTTCTTTCTCAATAATGTAGAAATAATTGGGGAATATAAGATTCTTCACTCTTACAAGGACATCCTCAATCACTCCGGTCGGATGCATAGTACTCTGGTTTTCAAGTTGTACGAAAATTCTTGTTGGTTGAAGCTCTCCAACCTGCAGAGAAGTGCACATGGAGTGAGGCATTACATTAATGGAAACAGTGAAATCTATCATAGCATCAGAAAATAAGGTCTCTCATATGGTACATGGTATTGTGAATGTTCATGGATCCTTGTATTTGGTTGGCATTGTTTATTGATTCAAGTCTGAGAAATTCCTTCTCAATTTGACTCTCTCATTACCATTTTTTCTCCTTCTATGGGTGCAAATATCTTTGAGAAATTTGGCATACCGAGCGATTTGTTTAACTACATCCAATAGAGGAATGTTAACTTGAATCTTTTTAAATATATCAATTATTTATTTATCAATATCATTATTAAAATTCTTCTTAGATTCAAAGAGTCTTTGGGGAAAGGAAGAAGAATGGATTTTTCATTTGAATCATAAATGATAACTCGATTACCATTTTTTCTTGTTTTTCATTACTTGTAACTTTTTAGGGTTGGGAAATAGATTTTTCAAGTGGGGGACATAACTTTTGGGAAGAATCGGAAGGAGAGACTTATTTACCACTATGATGTGTAACTGCACATATATTACCTTTTTTCCTTCAGATAGGAAATGGTTTGGGGTGGTAGTTGTCTTGAACTTTTCCTCTTAAGATCACTAATGGTGTTTTCTAATTGCCCAACTTGAGCTCATAGGTCTGGAATAGCTAATTGTGTGGTTTATTGGAACTAGATGTTTTGGGATTCCATTTTCTTCACCATGTCCTCAACGCTTGGTTCACATTTGGGGGGAGGAGGAGGATTATTTTAAGAAGTTGAAGGATAATAAGGTTCCATGCCTTGTCCTTGTTGATACCAGTTATGATTGGGGTAGCTTGAGTTTCCTCCTTGTCGGTACAGGGGTTGTGCATGCCACCCGATATTTGGATTTGGCTAGAAATTTTCTTGCATGAAGGGAGGTTATTGTTGGAATGGATGCCCTGGGAACACGGCTGCACAAGACTCAAGTGAATCTTGATGTCGTGGGCACTGGTTAGAAAAATGAGTATTGTTAGAATAAATACCACAATGTAATGGAACAGGAGGAGATTGTGAGTTACCATGTTCTTCATATAATTACCTTAGGAGGGTATTAATCTCATCAAGCTTCTTATCTACCTTTTTTATATAAATTAATGGCATACCTCATGAACTCATCGAGTTGGTGCAATAGCTCTTGTACCTAATTGTTGTCCATTTTGAGCCATGTTGGCTATTAATTCACGAGTGGCAGAAGGAGTTTTATCAACCAAGGCACCACCAGCTGGTGCATCAATCATTACATGATTCATGGGGTTAATTCCTTCATAGAATTATTGGATTAATAGTTGTTCACTAATTTTGTGGTGGGGCAGCTTGAGCAAATTCATTTGAATCTCTCCCAGGATTCATGAAGGGTCTCTCCTTGTGATTGTCTAATACCACAAATTTATTTCATAATTAATTTTGTTCAGGAGGCAGGGAAAAACATATCTAAAAATTGTCCTTTTAGGTCATTACAAACCCCAATTTTGGTAGGAAAATTGTATATACAATCTATGGTTACACCATCAAGGTATAAAGGGAAGGCCCTAAACTAAATTAAGTCCTTAGAGACATTTTGGGGTTTTATGGTGGAGCACACTATGTGAAAATCCATAAGGTGTTTATGAGGGTCCTCACCAAAAAGAAAATGTAATTTGGGAAGTAGTTAGATTAGTACTGATCTTAGCTCAATGTTGGATGCTTTCCCAGGATATTTGATGTACGAAGGTTGGTACTCCACATCTGGGGTGGTTAGTTCTTTTAAGGATCAATTATTTTCATCGATGTTTTCTTGGGTTTGATTGGGTTAAATTATATATTATTTTATTACCACATGAGGTTCTAAAATTTGTTTCTTAGTGTTACTTTATTGACCTTATCTATATGCCTTGGTTTGTGTGTAAAGTGTCTTTTCAATTTCTAGGTCAAATTCATGAACTTTATCTTTTTCTGATCAGGTCATGAAAATAAGTTGTGAAGTTTGTTTTTATTATGATTAAGTATGGATAAAATAAATTAATAAGGTTGAAAGAATAATTTAATGTTATAATACATAATTATATAGAGATATGGATAAGAAGAAGAAGAAAAATAGAGATAGAGAGATAGGAAGAACACACAAAAACAACCAAAAATAGAAACAGAAAACAAGAACAAACACAATCCAATGGGTGTGGGGTATTTAAATGAGTACTAATTAAGAAGTAAAATAAATAAATAAAAGTAAATAAATGAAAAAATGATATTTTCTCCCATTAAATGGCACCAAAATTTGATCGTGTTGCCGAGCACGTCAAATTAGATGTTAAATTTTATGTAGAATTTATGCAGTATAGCAGCAACAATAGGTCGTCTCTCGAAAGAGCCTTAGATAATTAATTAACAAATAAGCTTCATATTAAGAAAATAAAATGGGAATGGGGTTTTATAAAACTTATGTTTTTTTTCTTTATGAACTTAAATTGAAAGTATATTACTATTGAAAGAAACCGGTTGGATAAATCGTGATAAAACCGTGTAAGTGTCCCTTAATGTTCAATACGTTATTACACTAAAGGGAAATGGAAGGATCATTGATTCCTTCATTTTATAAATACTGAAACCAGTAGTGGTATGCTAGTTCTTAATAGATTACCACCTTGTATTTGATCAATCAATGATATTGATTATCGGTAACCGCTCAAAATCAACAAACAGGAATCGATGTAAAAAAATGGAACTCAATCAAGGCATCACATCAACAACGTGTTAAGATGACCATATTTCTGTAAATGATAAAAATATTCCAAAAGATAAGAACATTCATATTCATAGGTTCAAGCTCCTAGATTTTATCAATCGACAAAATCCATTTGCACACTCATGAAAAGGAGGGGTGAGAAAAGAGGAAAAAACAATCAAATCATCACAAGATCCAGGTTTTGAATGGAAGCATGTGGATTCTTGTTCCTTTGATTTTTATATGATCATACCAGAATAAACACAAATTTATGAAGTATAAATAATGAAAAATTGACATGAAACCTGGAAATCAATTACCTTATGATGATTATAAGTGTGGATCTCGGGATTACAACAAAGGACACTCCCCAAATTGATCACTAAGAGGTTTACAAGTACCTGAGGGATAAGGGAAATAAAATGGTTGTAAAGAGATCTCCAATTCGACTGACATTCACCCCTGGTCGTCCAAAATAGATAATGATGTGGAGGAGTGATTTTATAGGAAATTTACATCCATATTTCCACATAAAGTTTTCAAGTATTTGAAGGTCTTGGTGACTATTCAAGGAATATTTTTTACCCCATTTTTATCTGGATGGTTGACTAAACAAAATGCAGAAAAATGACTTGAAATTCGGTGGAGAGTCGAGGATTCGAGATAGCTGTCCAAGGGAGGTGGAATCGGACCAACTAGATCTTTTAGACCCATGTTATGGCCTAAATACAGAAGGGTGGTCCAATCTGGCATGCCCAGAATATCTTTACATTGTGGGCCTATTTTGGGCCTCCAAATGGATGAATTGTGCTTCATGATATTTTAGAGAAATGTTTCCCACATTATTTTTCACTCATAAACCCATTTTTATCCCAACTGGATGCACATATTATCCACATTACAAATAGTTGTCCACATGCATGCTTGGTCTCTCGCATAATTTATCCCATTTTGCTTGAATTCCATCACAAGCTCTCCAAATCACCACCTCCTACAATGTAAACACCAAAACAAGTAAAATTACCCTATTAAAAAATGATAAAAATTAATTCATTTATTAAAACATAAATATCAATTTATTATTGTATATTTAATATTCATTACAAAACCAGTTTAAAACAATGGTGTAAGGGTGGATTTGAATAGTGAATCATTGTGTGATCAACATTCGGTGCTTCGTAGCTAACCTTGTAGATAAATGTATTCTATCATCAGGTTGATAAAGAAAGGGGTTTCATAATAGTGGTATAATAATTATCAAGAACCATCCGACAATGTCAAAAGGTATCTCTTAATACCATTGTTGTTGATACCGCCAGTTGAGGGATGACCACTCATTTTGTACAAACCTGCCTTGGAATGGTCACTAGGGGATTTCCTTAAATAGAAGAATGATGTTGGTAGTGAAAATAGACTCTATTAAGTCAATCAAAAAAATATTGATGTTGAGACTAGATATTCATGAATCGAAAATAACTACCTAGACCTAATATTTTTAGGTCAGAAACTCCGACATTACCTGTAGCACCACAAGTTTCATCTAGTCTCCTATGACAAGCCACTCAAGTATATCCTCATTTTTCTTATGCTAGATGGACACCTATCATAGTGGGAAGTCATCCAATAGTAGTTTAACATATGGTATGTTACCTAGAAATCCATTAAAGGCTTAACCTGAATAGATTTCCAAGAAGAGAACTCCTTGGTATAAATGACCCCATTGGATATTGAACCTCCTGGTGAAGAAGTATTCTCTTCCCAAGAAGGCCCCCAGGAATGGGAAATGTACTTCAACAGTGCCTCCAGAATCCTGATAAGGAAAAGTATGGAGGACCCTGATCATAAAAAAGTTGGTCTCCAAGTTATAGTCATATCTCTTGTAAATTCCATCTTTCCTTACTCTTTCTTACATTCTGATGGGTCAAAAATAATGACAAAGAATTCTTGGCCCTTGTTTCTTGTCGGAAGCTTTCACTTCATGCACAATTCAAACGCCTAAAGATAAAAGGTGATTCTTAAATGATCATCAAGTAGATCAATGATGAATAATCCATTTAGAATGAAGTATTGTTTCCTATGATGAACTATGTCTGAGAGATGATGGAAAATTCCCATAAGAACCAACACAGACTTATGTTCCCCAGTCATTGAATGATCATGTTGCTGCATTGAAAAATACAGAAACAAACCTAACCAATCCTGGCTGGGATGAAATAATCATCAACATTTCCCACCATCAGATGGTATTTCTGTTCATTCCAAACAACATGGAAGAGATTGAAAAGATTAGCTCATTCCTAAGCCTTATGGTCACACCACCATCTTGATGTCTCCCATTGAAAATTACCTCTGGAGGGGGTAAATCCCACAATATAGGGATATAAGACAATTGATATGATGGTGGGAAATCAATTTTGTTTTTTAAAATGGTGAAAACAAATAAATGGTTCTCTATAAGTGATTCCTTGATAGATTCCTTCTCAGGTTTATTGATGGAGAAGATACTACTGCCGTCATGAATGAAGTCAACGTCAGAACTTGTGGAGCACACCAATCAGCAACCAAACTCTCCCATCAAATTCAAAGGCTCAGATATAGTTGGCAGCAATGATACTGGATTGTGCCACATTCACCAAGAAGTGTCATTGCTACCACGTTCATTCCAATTTCATTTACTAACCCCTGGAACTACTTCACACAAAAAAGTATTACTGGACATTTTCTGTATGGGGTATGGATGTCATGGACAATATCATCACACAAAAACCAGACAATTCAAGTTCATTCTCACAGCAACAGACTTCTTCTCCAAATGGGATAAGGTTGTATCCCTTAAAGTGGCCAGGGAAAGAAGAATTGTTTGTAATGTGAAAGTGAACATCATTACAAGATTTGGTGTCCCTCGTAGAATACAGATGGACAATAGCACCAACTTCTAGTCTATTGAGTTGGAAATGTTATACCAAGAATATAGAATAAAATCCAACCATTCATTCCACTACCATTCATCGGCCAATAGGAAGATAGAGGATTTCAATAAGACTTTATCCCACATATAGTAGAATATGGTAGATAAAGATGGGAAATCATATCCAGACAAGATCCTCTATTCTTTAGGGACATAATGGACCACAACCTACACTACCACCTTGGAAACCTCATACACACTACAATATGGGATAGTGGCCATTTTTCCCATAGATGTTCAAGTGCAATCACTCAGCATTGCCGTTTCTGTTCAAATTTCTTTGGATGAGCTATTACATAAATGGTTTTCTGAGTTTGATAAACAAGATAAGAAAATATTGCACACATTTCTCTATTTGTAAATCTACCAAAATCAAATGGTATGAGCCTTCAACAAAAAGGATCACCTTCGGTCTTTTCTCAAAGGAGATATAGTGTTGGTCCTCATAACCTTGATGATACTCATGAAGAAACCCCCAATGGTTCATCCAAAATGAAAGGGACCATATGTTATACATAATGTATACTCCAATGCAGAGTATGCCTTGATATCAATGGATGGATATCTCATCACATCTCCCACAAATGCATGGTTTCTAAATAAATACTACTCTTAATAGTGACACATAAAAAGTCCTAGCTACAGGACATAAAACTATATAGAAACACCTTCATGTTTACCACATGATGTTAATCTTCAAGGAAAAAATGTCTTAGATGTAAGAGGTTAAATTATATAGAAACATAAAACAACCTAGCTATAGGATGTAAAACTACATAGCAACATCTTCATCCTTACCACATGAAATTAAATTGCAAGTCCAAGATCGTCCTTTCTACATGATGATAAATTGCATATCATATTTGATCTAAAAGAAAGGAGTTAATCTAGATAGTAGGTATTGTGTTATATCTTACAATATATTGTGTATAAGTCAAATTCATGCGACGAGAATATAGAAATACCCTTCCCCTTTTTGTGCACAAGTAAGATTGGCACATGAAGGGAATTATATAAGATTGTCCGACTTGATTCTCATTCATCAGTGGGATACGTAGTGATCCCTAGACCCTCAATCTTGGCCCATCCATCACACGAAATAGAAATCCCCAGGTATATCCTCTATCACCCCATACTCCATGGGAAATCCAAATCACACATTATTTCTCATATCTAGTATAACTCACATGAGCTTAGGATCAGTGGTAAGGATTCCCTTGAATAAACAAATAATAGAATAATATGATAGACTTGGAACCTGTAGAGGATGAAACCAAAATACCTCTACCCCTATTCCTACGCTTGAGTATGATCGGCCCAGGGAGAATATTGTGTGTAGAACAATAAATAGATTAATTCTTGCCCATGTAATATATGTAGTGTCACCCAGATTTAACATTTTTTCCCATACACCAGTCAAAGAAAAATTCCCTCTCGTTTCCCTACAAATGGAACATACCTCTGTAGGGAACATTTAGAACTATTTATGGGTTCACTCCAGCCCCTATATGATACATAGTGTTGTTGTGATCATCAATATTGGCCCGACCATCATCACCAAATAAAATTTCCCCCTCATGGTGTATGGACTTGACCTATAAATGGTGGCAATTCACATAACTATGTGTGACTTGATCCCTATCTCAGCGGGATACGTAGTGATGGTCAAATCCTAGGTTTCGGGCCTAGCTGCAAAATGGATATAATTCAGGTCAGCTCTCCACCATCATTACCATATGATTTTAAACTGCATGGAGTCTTCTAGAACTACATATGGATTGATTACTATCTCATTGGGATATGTATTGATGCTTGGATATCACATCCCACTTCATCCATCATTTAAAATGTGGTCCCCCCTCTCTAGGCATGGACCAGACCTTTATAAGAACAATATGTCCTGAACTACATGTGTCTTGATTCATTACCTTGTAGGATATGTAGTGACACCTTGACCCCAAATCTTGGTCTAGTCACTAAGAAAAATAATGCCCAATTTTTCTATGTACGTGTCAGACCTATGTATGGAATTTCTTTATAGAACAACATGTGGCATTATTATTTCCCTTAAATGATATGTATTGATGCCTAGATCATTAATATTAGTCTAGATGCCATTTTAAAAAAAGTAAAACACACTTTCCCCTATTTATAGGTCATATTTTCTCTAGGGAATCCATGAAAGGTCCTAACCACATGACCTTAAACTACTAGGTTTCTCTAGAATCTTGTGTGGCCCGATTCACAGTGTTATGAGATCCCAAACATTCCCCTAATTTTCTATACAACAAAATGAAAAAGAGATGAAGAAAATTCCATGTCTGAATTTCAACACCCAGAAGGATTCAAAAAATCGTGCTTCCCTCGACATATGAGTCAGATCTATGTAGATGCTTTAGCCGTTCATAGTTAATCTTAGTCTGAATATTTCTTATTTTCCCAAACACATCTTTCTCTTTCTTCAAATTTCATTCATTGTGAATTTTGGGGTCCCTATACTCCTTCATGGACATTAGAGATGGAAGGACAGTCATCTAAAGACACCTTTATTTTACTATGCACATTATGCCATAGTGGATCTAAAAATATTTCCCACAAAACCAACCTATTAATTAGAGGAAAATTTATCCTTAGGAGAGGCTTTTCCTATTTCTATACACCTAATGGATTCCATGACCCATGTCATTCCTACAGATCCAAGGGCCCCTTGGGACTATGGTTAACACCTTCTATCATCTCTCATGTCTAAGGAATAACAGAATATCCCGACCCTGATTTTCTTAAATCTTTTTATTGTCTTTGTGACAAGTTGTCTCCACAACGCTATGGTAAACTGTGATGCCAACATTATTACCAAACGACGCTAAACTGCAAGGACAGAAGTTTCTTGACAACATGACATTAAACTACATCTTACAATGGTAATGCATAGAATCTTATCTTGTCTTGTCCTCATAAAAAATGCATTTCCTTCCTATGTATGGGTAGACCTCCCTAAGGAATGTTCATTGGGAATTCTACATGAATTGGTTTCTCCTAGATAGATGTGTTGTAGACCCAAATACAATGATATGGACTCATCCACAAAAAGTAATGAAGTGTCCCCTTCTCTACGCACAAATTGAATCAAAAAAGAGAATCCGCAGAAAATTTCTATTTATAGGGATACTTAAGGGTTATATTATTTCCCTTATTTCATGTCAAGATTTCCCTACATCCACCCCCACATGACAATAAATTTTGTGAAATTAATCCTTGTTACATGAAGTTAAACTTCAAAATGTTGGTCTAACCATAAAAGTCTCCCTACCAGTGACTACTCCATTTTTAATTGGTGATCTAAAATAATTAAAATCCATTATTTCTCACATTGATCATAGCTCACATGAGCTTAGGGACCGCAGTATGAGATCCACCATGATTTCTTGGAAAATCAGTTTAGAATGTTTGTCCAATTAGTTGGACACTAAAAGGCATGTTATGGTTCACTTCCCAATAAGGAACCCAAGGTCCTGGTCATACGACATTAAACTACATGGTACTACAATGATTTAACAAATTCCTCATGTTGTGTATGATCCAGATCTATGAAGGGGATTACTTTCTTACTTGAGTGAATCACATCCTATATGTTTATAATGTATTTGGATACACTCCTTCCACACATCAAATTCCATGATTTGAGTAATATTTGATCCCCATAACCCTCTATTCACATCTGATATAGAAGGCCAGTGTCCTACGAACACCTTCTTTTGGATATGAACATCATGCGTTAGTGGATCTACATATGTTTTCTAAAAAAGGGTTGTCAATCAATGGTAAATTCATCCTCACTAGAGTCTTCTCTTATCTAAATATTCCAAATAGATCACATGTCCTTATGAAATTAGTCCTGATTCAAGAACCCTCAACATCATAGTGTACATTCTCTTTCCTACCCACATCTGGGATATTTTAGAACATCCTAGCCCGATTCACCTCTGGTCTCTCAAGGCCTCTATAAAATAATGATTCCCCATCCATATGTGTGAAGTTGATCTGCATTGGAAAAACAAAATTCCCCCACTGTTTTCCAGTTTTCCCAATAATTTTCATCCAATGAAATGACATCCTTCATGTTTAGGAACACCCCCTTTTATAATCTATACATCATGTGCAGAAATCATCTGATCCGCATAATTCTTCTAGGCCATCAAAGATGGAAGGATAGTTTCCTGTGGACACCTTTGTTTCAAATTTCCAATGATGAAAATGCATTCTAGATGAACTGATGAATCATTTACTCTCTCTTGGTAAGTGTAAAATGATCTCCCATAATAACTTTCAAGTGTCTTGGTTGTATGACGTTAAACTGTACCATTCATCGACTCTCCCTTACAAAATTGATATTCATGTTTGAGTGGTTTCCCATTAAAATCCAATACAAATGTCCCCAATATATTCAGACATCATTCCTCAGATAGGCCAACCACTGTGGTCCCCAACCTCAAAAAAAATACAAGGTGTTATAAATCTCCCAGGACATCAGAAATGGATGGCCAGTGTCCTTCAGATACCTTTGTTTGACAATGGACATCATGACCCGATGAAATTTCTTATGTCTCCTATAAATTGTTTGTTAACAAAAGCCAAATTATTCCTCAATATATTCCTTTCCAAACTCCATACGCCTAAAATGGCTCCCAATCCCCATATACCTTCAAAACAAAAATCTTAGGGTCAAGAAAAATCCTCCATTAATGTATGAGAGATATTATAACATTATAGCTGATAAATCCAAAATTGGGGCCAATGCCCCTTAAATTTTTTTCAATGTTGTTTTAAATAAAATATCAGTAATAATTCTGATTGGAAAGATTATAGGCCTCAAATGAAAGGGATGCAATACTTTCCAGAGTTAAACCCTGCAAAGGGAACCCCTGGAAGATAGTTGAGTACCAGCTTGTTAAACAAATAATATGTTTGATTTAGAAAAAAATGTTGACATATCAAATATTAAAAAAAGGAATAATACATGTTTTGTCAAAAATCCATGAATGGTGGCCTAATAAAATGTCAAGTAATACCCACCGATCCCATACAAATTAGTCTTAGGAAAAAATTAGGACAATAATGGAAAAGGAACAATACTTCATGAGGTTTTCCATGTAACTCCAACAATAGTCGAACTACACTTACAGAGTCCCATGTATTAGGAAAATATTAGAGGGTGATTCGGTTATTTTAATTAATCGAAGTTGAATTGTGAAATAAATTAATACCTAAAAAATGATGAATATAAGATCGATTGTGATTGATTGAAAATGCAGTGAAAGGAAAAAATGAGATTTATTGGAGGTAAAATAATTACATTACATCCAAAAAAATGGAGGAGCATACATATTTGGAGTCTCTCCATGGTATCAAAATAAAGAGAGTATATAACAATTTTGGAAAATTACACTGAGTCTTGGATCACCATTTCTAGTAAATTGACAAGTGACTGTCATGGGCCATTAAGGGTCTTCTCTATAGTAGGTCTCTCTTCTGTTGAAGCTTCAATAATCAGGCGTATGTGTTTCTTAAAGTATTTGAGTTCCCTCCCTTTCTTCTTGATAGCTTCATATTTGGCACACAAGGAGTCCATTTGAGCCTTAAACCTTCCCAGACAAGCCTCTAATTTTCAAAGATCTTCTATTTGGGTGACCCCTATGTCATGAGCCTTCACCTCCTCATCTATCAAATGATTTAGTTCCACAGGAAAAATCTTGGAAGTTCATTGCATGATTATTTGAATAATTGAATCTGTCAAGGATTTACTCACAAGAAGAAAGGTCTTCATGGGATATTCTAATATGGTAAATAAGAAAGTTTAGATGCCAGTAATTGATGCCACCCGAAACCATTTGAGAAAATTATCTCCATAACTTTTCCTCTACATCAGTGAAGTTAGCCAAAGAAGTTTCCATAGAAAGGCCACCTAACTGACACCATGCATGTTTCTCACCACTTGATGCCTCCTCATAGTTCCACGACTCAAGTCCTCCCCTACTATAATGGGTCTATAGATAGGAAGCATCATTGAAGTAGTTGGAAGGGACCTATGCTAGGTTACCCAGAAGGGGGAATATCCCTCACTATAGATGGTCTGACCACTAAAGAAATACACAGGGGACTAGAAACAACATCCAAGATATCGAGTGACACTATGTTGGGGCCAGCCTCATTAGGGATTTGAACGGTATCCAAAGGAGGAAAGTATCCTGAATCACTTAGTACTGAAATAGGATGTGAAAATGAAACCCCCTCCAAACACATCTCATGGAGGATCAAGCTTCATCTCACCATAGGGAGGGGAATAGATGTTGTGGTTGTTGTGGTTAAGAAATAGTGAAGGATGGATAGTGGATTTTGTAACTATTGATTTGGGCCTCCCTGCACTATGTCAGGGTAACATTCCACCAACTGTTGGGAATACTCCATTGATAGAAAGGTGGATCTCATCATATTAGGGATGATGACCTCCATGGTAGAAACTTCCCACATAATTATAAGCCCTAGTTGTTAATGAATTACAGGATGTTATTCTCCCCACAACTAAACAGTGGGAAGAAGAATATTCTGTTGAAGGCATTTGAATTGCCTAGCAAACTGGTAGGGGATATATGGCTCAAAAATGGCCCCTTGATCTATGCAAGCAGTTAGCATCCAGTCTCGAAGCATGATGATATATGAGCACTCCTCTAATTAACTGCTTACATAATCCCTCATTGGCCCAATAAGGGTAGGGTATAGTAAAAAATAAAATAGATAAGTATCATTCAGTAGCTTGACCGCATCGCAAATGAATAAGGTGATATGACGATCAATGGAAAAGTTAAGAAGGGTGGGGTGATAGTCAAGATGTGGAGCCCTCATAGTATGTTGATATTCATTGAAGGGGAAATGTTCTACCATCAACCCATATAAAAATTGAAATGTTCCACTATGATGATGAGGAGGTTTACCTTATTGTATCTGCCCAAACAACTCATAAGGTCAGGAAAGAGTTGAAATGGAAATATTTTTTGGTTGAACCTCTTCCATCGTAGCTTCTATCATCAATGAAAAAACTATGACCCCATTGTATACTTAATGGGAGTGAATCATACATCCGCTCAAAAACATAAAGAATAAACCTATTAATCTTAGATCAGGTGGCACGTCTGACCAAATCTCTTATCCCTAGGTATTGTATTGTCCTACTTCAAGGGTGGCACACTATGACCCTATAATTTTTAGATATTTTAGGGTTGGATAAGTCCAACTATGGTGGTCCATTTTCCTAAGACCATTAACCTACAAATATTACCCTATCCCATCATCAAATGGGATAAGGGAGCAATCTTGGAGTGATTAACCAAGCAGACCCTCTGCTGTGATCAGCAGGCTTCTAAACAGCGGGGACACCTGTTGGAAATTTTCCCATGTAGTGTCTTCTATAAGTAATTCATCGTACATATTAATGAAAATGGAGATCCCTAGAAGCTGGAAGATGTCCCATAAGCTGATCCCCACCGCTCCAAGTGATAAATATAATGCTTTGGTACTTGAACACCAGTGACTCAGTAGTTTTGATAGGATTTTACCTAGAGAGAAAATAGAAAATTGGGAGGCCCAAGATACATAGTACAAGTTCATTGCTTCCAACTAATTGTGGGACTCCCAACAGATTTGATGTACCCAAAATGCCCAGAGCCATTTTTCGGAAAAGCATTTTCTAGCTCACAGGTCCCATTTGGTTTTCCACACACCATTTGGGTTTTCTCATGAATTGTTGATAATAGATGGGTACTCCTAGGAAACTAGTCTCAAGAAATTGTTGTTAAAAATATGATTTCTCTAAGTTCACAACAATCCTCTTAATCAGAACACATTCTCTTGAATGGGAGTAGTTATGATTTCTCATGTTGAATTAATATTGGACCGATTACACACTTTAGGTGCTTCCAAGAGAATGAACAGATGTTTATGGTCAGCGAATGGAAAAGGGACACTGTTATAAATACCAAAGTTGTATAGTGGCAGTTGCCCGGTTAATGGGTAAGCTAGATTCTCTAGAGAAAGAAGGTCTATTAAGGTACTATCTTGAGTAAAAATATAAGATCAAAGATGGTCCTCATTATCCTCAATCTTGGATACTCTCTTCCCGTTGATTATGTCAAGGTCTGTGGAAGATCCATTGAAGTATACCAAAATAAATATCTAGAAGGCCACAAAAATGTCAGTCCATTGAGAAAATTTTTGGATAAAAATCTCAATAGTGGCCAAATGACATAATGAAAATATAGTCCCCATGGGGTTCTGTGTACTTCTCCCAAAAATGTTACACATAATGCATTTCTTGTGTATTATATCATTATACATAATCCATATCATGTGTACAACCTTGGTATGTGGAAGTCCCTCAAGGCGCTGTCCCATGAAGTGTTAGCTATAAAACTAAGTGGTTCATGTAATGAAGAAACCACGAAACAAGGTCTCTTTATGTAAATGTTGAATGTTTTCTAAATTAAATTTTATATTTGAATTAACAATGTTTAATGTTTAGTTCACTGATTTAATGTTTTTTGTGCAGAAAATAAAAATCTCATAGCATTCTCCTATGTGGAGGTTTGGACATAGGATCTAAATTCCATGAAATAGTTCATGGACCCAAAATTTGGTTTGCAGGTAGAAGAAATTGTAAAGAGTTTGGTTCATGGATCCTACAAAGTGGTTTGCGAATACAAATTTAGAAAAGGAGGTGGTATGCAGATGTAAATGAAAGTAGAGGGGCGGTCCAGAGCTCTTTTATCCATATAAAATAGTAAAAGGAAAATGAATTGGATCCCTATAATTAGGCATGGTCCCCTACTGAAACTACATATTATACTATAGACCACTTTAGTTTAGGACTACTTCCACATCAGAATAGACTACACATTGTTCTAATCGGACCCCATTTTTATGGGGGCATTTTTAGGGTCCAAAAAACCACTCAAATGGAAGTAAATACTCCCAAAATAACTTTATAGAAGGAAGAATAAATTACTATAAGTATAGCTAGGAAATTGGACATAAGTTGGAATGAAAATTTGAGAAGAAACTTGATAAAATAAAAAAAATTATGATTTTTAGGGTAACAGATACCATAACCAGGAATGTTTCACGAGGCACATAAAACGGGAACCATCAGTACACAAAAAGGCCCACAAGGTGCTAGCCCAAAGGGATATGACCAGTAAACCTTGGACGTTGTGAACCATGTCGTTGAAAAAATCCAGTGCATAAATTTCATCTGCATACCATCCCGTGAACTAAGAAGTTTTTGAATGATGAAAGATGGTAGGGTTTCATGAACCACATTTTGTGGACCACAACCTCTGAAAACCTCGGTTGAATAAGTCTTCTATGGGTTGATATATTTCTTCATCGGCTTTCGCAAATGGTGCCTCATGCCCACAGATATGACTTTCCCAATGCCTTATAAATGGATCACAAGAGTAATTGAAAAAACAAGTAGATATGGTTATAAGAGAGGATGAAAGAGACCATATATACTTGAATAGGGAATTTGGATACGAAGAATATTCTGACATCTGTTTTAAATCATCGAAGAAGTGAAAATAACGAACCACTTTTTCGTTGGTATAACTAGATGAAAACCATAAAAAATGAACATTATAATAATTGTTGAACCAAAAACCTAATTATTTAAAAAAACAATAAATAACTCAAAGATAAATTCCCCATGAACCACAGTCTCTTGGACCCTTCTTTAATTCGGTGCTCCGAATAGCGCATTGTTAAGTGGATCAGACCCTGTGCTTCCTACTACATCAGAACGTGTGTGGAACCCGGAGTGGCATGGAGAACCAAATCTTTGACCTCATACCACTTTGTGAGCATATGGTCCATACTCACATTTGTGTACTACTTCAGTACAAGGATTACCCCTCTTCCTGCATAGCATTACGCTATATAGGACTACCCCCACCCCACATGAGAAAATAGTATGTAGAATATGGTGTCATTGGTTGTCTTTCCCTCCAGCTTCAATCATTTCCCACCATCACCATCTGAACCTCCATAGCTCCTCCATGAACAAGTCCAACAGACTCAGGCCAAAGCCTCCTCTAAAGCCACCAGACCCATATGATCATATCATCAGATGCACGGACCTGCCCTTCTGAATCTACATAACTAAGGAAAGAGAAGTCATGAAGGTTTTATCCACAATGGATTTCACCCCCAAAATGTATCTATGTCTATATTCCCATGGTATCCTGAGGACCGAATTTTGGATGCTAATGTTAACATCCATGTTCTCAGGATTAGGGGTTACCATTGGCCTTTCCATTTTATATGTGTTAGTGAAAAGCAAAAAAGGTCACTCTTTCCTTCCCCTAAGTCCAGGGATGATGCTCCCCCCTTTCCCCAAACCCATAAAAGGGTACTCCTACTGATTTAATCCCCTATACTTTAGTGAAAGGTATCACTCTTCACCCTCTTCACCACAACTAGGGACATGTTTGGATAAGTCACAAAGATATGAATATCCTAGATATCAACACGAGTGAGGGTTCCATGCTTAAATCTACCCTTTCACTCTCCCATTGGGTTCATATCCACAACCACTTCCTCCATCTTCGCCCTCTTTTTTCCTTCAACAGAGAAGAGAATGTGAACCTTTGTTGAATCATTCACATCGCCTTGTTTCTCACACAGATCATGACTCACATGGGCTTAGGGGTTTGTGATGATACAAAATTATCCCACTCAAAATGAACAATGAGAACTCAGATTCCTATCCCAACCAGGATATGTAGAATGCATGTATAAGGCCCGAGCTCAAGGGGTTATCTCCTCATAATTTATTTCCGATAAAATATACCCTCCAATTCTAAAGGGTTACCTCCTATGTTTAATTCAAAATAACCAAAATATGTTGGCTCTGATTTCTCCCCTATAGATTTATAGGATGACCATAATATGGGTCCTACCCCAACCTCAAACCATATTTTGTCCCTCCTACATCTTGATAAACTCTATAGTGCCTCAGTGCATGGCCTAAGATAGCATTGTCTCCGGAGCATCAGATCCATGTATATCCACGATGATCCTACAACCCAGGGTAATCCCATGTATAGAATCATCATGAATAAATCTAGGACTTAAGAACATATGAACATGAATTAAAACTATAATATAGCCCCAAAACTGGCCATAATTCCCCACCCCCCAAAGGGTGTGATGAGCCCGCCCACCCATCCTCTCGACCAATGGAGTCCTTAAGTTTCGTTGGCCAAATAGTCATCAAATAGGAACCTACCTTTAGATAGAAGGTTCATGAATCATAGATACTAGTTTCATTCAGTGTTCCAGGCTCCATGAATAAATTCAATGGAGACCATCCAATGAAATCATATCATAGGAGGACTAATTTCACAAATAATTAACCCCCCTACAATCCCCTGTTGGGACCATTAAACTATGTAACCTCCTTCATAATGAAAAAGGGATAAACTACCATGCCCACATGTGGTCAATGCAATTTCTCCTAAAGGATAACAGTGCGGATCGGGCCGAAAAAATAGTGACATGAAAGTCTCTATAATAACTAAAAAATGTTTTTCACCAATTGGATCATTTTGAATTCTCCCTAAATGCCCACCTTGGGTTAAAAAAATGGTGAACCCTACATGAAACTCTCCACAATAATAGATGAGTGATTATTCTTTTTGGACCTTTTTTTTCCTACAAAATGTGTCACCTCAGGTCGAAACAATAATCAAAGGATATCACAAATGAAAACTATAATTTCACTATTGGTAATAATATATCCCAATAATCTAATTTAATAATGTCAGATCAAGCATTTAGATAATTGTATCTCAACTCCATCACATGTCTGGTATTCAAGATATCATACCATGTATATGCCTTAGGACAGGATTCATGGCCATCTTACCCCTAATTATTCTACATCGAGTTAGACCACTAGTTTATCATGCCCCTACTTCTACATCTTCTTGTCAGGAATCTATGCCTTTATTCACCAACCCTATATATAGATCCACCATCTTCATCATCTCAATTTGTGAGAACTCCCTCTCTATGGTATATCCATATAACAATGATCCACCTATTTTGTGTACAATGAAGAAACTACCGAAGGTGTGGTAAAACTCATAACATGGTATAGAATATAAGGAAGAGCGTAGAATATGATCATGAGTACAAAGTAATAACATTGTATAAATTTTATTGACATCCTGCATAGTAAATCAAGCAATACAAATGCTCATATCATCAAAATTGGTCTCACAGGTACAAATAACAGCCAAATGTTATCATTATTAATAACAGTCAAAAAACTATTTCAAAACTAGTACTATACATAGGAAAGAAGTTTATAAAAGATAACTAAATGGTAATAAACATACCAACACATTTTTTTGATGACTTACTCCAATATTCATCAAGGATCGAAGACCAAATTGTTTTTTCATGCACTAAGAACTGGATTCCAAATCAAGAATTCCCTTATAGGAATCCTCTTCTGTAACGCCCCGACCCTAGTTTCCTAGAGTCGGTGCATTATTACATAACATTGGCATGATCACAAGAAAGATCAAATCTCGAAAGACCGATTGGTTTAGTAGTCTTGGAAACACTAGATATATTCATAAGTTTTACATTACATCATAAAATGAAAAACTACTACAACAACATAATGTTTCCACAGTCCACACTATAATCCCCTCATAATATCCCTGCATGTCATTCATAACTTACATCTTCACTTCCTGGGAAAAATAAAACATAGAAAAGGGGTGAGATCAAATGCCCAGTAAGGATAACAATATAGCGGAATCTTTCATCAATAAGAATAAACATTTAAGGCAATGTATAACTAAAACAAAAGCCTTTTAAACATGAACTTTCAACATGGTATGGCATAAATAAAATGAAATAATGCCATTTACTTATTCACATGGATATTCTACTAATCGAATAATCACATGCAAAAATCAATAACCACTTTCATAATGTTGGAATGCATAATGCTAAACTTTAATTACTTTTCAAGGCCTCGTCCCAAGACCTTGGGGCTAACTGTAACCGGAACCCAACCCGGAGTGCCTCTAATAACCGGACACCAACCCGGAGTGCCTCTAATAACCGGACACCAACCCGGAGTGCCTCTAATAACCGGACACCAACCCGGAGTGCCTCTAATAACCGGACACCAACCCGGAGGGCTTACTTTTACCAGTCCCTAACCTGGAGGGCTTACTTTTACCAGTCCCCAACCTGGAGGGCTTACTTTAACCAGTCCCCAACCTGGAACATACTTGTCCAACACATTCATATGAAGTAAAGATTGAAATATAACATAGACATTCTTATTGGAACTAGCATACGAAATGTCAATACTTTCACCATAAACTATGAATGGTATAAAAATAGCACATCCACAGTCAAACATATCACAAAACTTTCAATACAATATAGAAGCTTTGTATTACAATAAATCAACTTCAAATAAGCGTAAAATCCATCAAAGGATGTTGACATAGATGAAATCAAAATTCTTTTTAAAGAAATATCTCTTTTTATTTTGAAATCATTTAAGATCCATATAAAATAAAACATTTTCTTTGAAAATATTCTTATAAGCTTATAAGGAAAGCTTTGAAGATTTTATAACGGCGTAAAATAACCGCACCCGCCGTATAAGTTAAAAAAAACATTCTTACCTCAATTCTGTCGAAAAGGTTAAAAAGGACCTTGTTTTGAAAACGACGGAAAGATTCCTTTATAAACCTCTTATAAAAAGTCAAACAAGGGTATAAATGACTTTAACCCATATTCTTGTAATAGTAAAAATGTTTTGAAATACATTTTTAAGAAACATGGATGTGGATGATAAAGAGATCCCAGTAGATTATTACGTATAAACAACCTTGGATAATGAAGAGGTTGTAAAGTAAACCCTTACTTTGTAATTTTCCTAGGTTGGGGTAGGTTAACCTCCTGTATAATGGTGAAATAGTTGTTATTAAATTATAAAAGAATCATATATAATAATATGATATCATATATGATCTTTTAACATTGATTTGTTAATAATATCTTAGAATTATCGTCGTTTCGGGTGTTAACTTACTCATTTTATTTATATGTTTTGTTACATAAGCCATGGTTGTTGTATATTATTCTTATCCAGAATGATATCTAGTCCTTAAAAATCATTTTTAAATCATTAAATGATAATTATACTTGAATGGTTACGATGGAGAATTAATCTCATCGCGTTTGTGGAGACGGTAGTCCGTACGTACGCACGAGCGACAATATCATTCTTTTGATATTAAAATAATATTTAAATGAATGGTATATCATATATACAGAATCATTAACATGTTATATTTATTATTTACATGAGTTACACATCATTATTATACCCATACAAATAATATTATATTGAATAACAATTACACCACGACGTGGAGACGGTAAGCCGTACGTACACACGTATGGTGACATGTTATTCAAAGGGTGGATAGAATAATGATTTGGTTGTACCATAATTATAATAACATCACAGTATATGTGAGATACTGGAGTTATTATTTTAGAATGGTAAGAACAAAGGAAGAAGAAGTGGAAGAAGAAATGAACTTAGAAAAGGGTGGTGAAATCATTACCTCTTCTTCGGGTTCTTCCTTTTGATTTGATCAAAAGGGCTCCTTAGGTTGGCTTTCTGATCAAACTAAGGCCTCTAGGTTGTATTGAGGGATGTTGGGAGAGTATTTGGGCAGAGTTTGGCCGAACCAAAAGGCTTTGAAGGTGTGAAGAAATGAGAAGGAGGAGTGCCCTTTTATAAGAGGGGTGAGGGGCACCTTTGGAAAAACTAGAAATATTAATTTATAATAAATTCATATTCGGTTTCCAATGGCTCCAAAGTTGACTATTCAAAGGCTAAGGTGGGGATAGGTCTAAAACCACTCAACCAATAGAATTTAGACAGGTTTGGGTACTTATATTAACCTTATCTTTAAGTATTAACTCTAAGTTAATTAGTTTCACTTTTACAATGTCTCTTTGTATTTTTATATAATATGGTTAATAAACTTACTATATACATCCAAGCGACCCCCAAGTGGTCCATTAATGATGAACCTATCCTGATATAAGTCTCTTGGCCGAACCTTAGATTTTTAGGAATTTAATATCAATTAATAATATAATATTGTTTTTAAGAACTCTTTTATGTCAATTTTGACACTATTCAATAGTTGATTTTTTTGAAACTTATAACAGATTGCTTACTTCGAAAAAAGTCAATTAAATCAATCCTAATATATCATATTATCCTATAAAATTATTTTAATTCATTAAAAGTTTCATATTATATTTATTTTGGTATTTATAATATCAATTATTTTAATTTTTCACTATTATAGTAATTACTGTATCATCATTGTGTCATAAATAAAATAAATTATTTAATGTCTAAAAATTATAAATAAAATATCATTATGTAGGAAATCTTTTTATATTTCTAATGAATATTTATAATCTAAAATCCAACATATATAACCCTATGTAACAATTGTTTTTCTAAAAGATATATGCTTGTGTATTCATTTTAACTTAATTAAAATAAAGTGTTATTATCACTTACAAGTGGATCCATGGGGTCCCAAAATAGACCCAAAGATTCCCATGGTCGACCATGTATCAACCAATAGGTTTAAGACACGTTTTAGGGTAATTTAGTATTATTATAATATTATTTTTTAACCCTTATTTACCGGATTTACCCTTAACCATGGTAAATAAAATATTTACCGCAGTAATTATTCAAAATGTCTAAAAATAAAAGTTACCTATTTACACAATTTGAACATCCTGATTCCAAATATTGAATCCATTTTCCTAAATTCAAAACACAGAAGTGGCAGAAATTAATTTAAAATTAATTCCCGCTGTCAAAACAAAAAGCGTGTTTTTAAGAGATAATAACTATCAAAAGATTGACACTTGTTTATGTTCGGTTTAATTGTAAAATTATGTCCAATGACCAACATTATATTAAATAGTAAAAATATATTATAAATATATTTTAAAACCACTCAAATTCATAATTTATCACTATTAATTATTTTGATTAAAAAAGTTGTTTTTAATTAAAATTTAGTAATTTTCACTATTCATCAAAATATGAAAGTTATCCGAAAAGTACCAAAATTTCACCTTAGGCTAAATTTGATATTCCGAATCCAAAAATGAAGTCAATTTTAAAATATAAAATATATATAACTTCAAAAAGTAGGTATTACTATTCATAACAGCTAGTTTGATTGGTTAAGGTGTGTTAGAACTCGAAGTTGCGTACAACACACGCTACTGTTTTATTCAAAGGAAAGCGTACCGTGGATGCCTGGGATGTTTCA
The DNA here is from genome assembly GCA_963277665.1 of Viscum album. Taxonomy (NCBI): domain Eukaryota; kingdom Viridiplantae; phylum Streptophyta; class Magnoliopsida; order Santalales; family Viscaceae; genus Viscum; species Viscum album. Next base: position 899,774,098 of record OY728162.1, on the reverse strand, counting down.
TTTTAAATTTTTTGATGTCTCCATTTAGTCAAAAAGTTTAAAATATTGTATTTAAAAAGGTTTCACTATCAAAATTTGATAAAAGTGCAGTACTGAAAATGAATCTGTTCTTGCATTATGACTAAGAAACTCATAATATGGATTCTAAAATTATAAGGATTATATAAAGTTTAAAATTTAGTTAATACTATTCATGACCTCTTTTAATGGATTTTTTTTTTGTAAGTCATGGTGCAATTGAACTCAGTGTTGCGTGTAGTGCAAGTTATTGAATAACACACTATGAAATCTTGGGGTGTTACATTCTCCCCTCCTTCAATAAATTGCGTCCTCGCAATTTGAAATTGTTCTTCAAAAATAAAAGTTTGAAAGTAGAAAATATATTTGTGGGAAAACCCACATCGGAAATTGGGTTACTAAAATTTAGTCTTAATATGAGGAAAAGAGTAATCAAAGGGTCACCACCAAATTATGATCTTGATTAGGAGAACATTGGTGGCAATTAGAGACATATAATTGGAGGAAAAACGTAAATATTTATAGGTAGTGATTGAGGTCATCAATCACAAAAAGTATAAAATTGAGGTCCTTAAACTCATCAATCTATGATGATTTGAAGTACCATCGGTTCAACAAAATATAGGGTATTGGGATAACACATTTTTGACGTTTCGAAATATCTTAGTTGAAATCCCACATCAAAAAATGAATTAATGAGGCCTCTATTTAAAATAAAGAGTGGAAAGTATGAAGATTACCTAAAATAACACATACTAGGGTTCCATGTAGGAAAATATGGATATGGAAGAGAAATCTAACCATCAATTATCTGATGGAGAGTGGTAGAGAACATGGCTATGAAAAGGCCAACAATCCCAAAGCCATAAATTAGTGATGATTTAAGGTACCATCTAGGGAAACATTTTTGTTCTAAGTTCCTTTTATTAATGTTGAGGAATTTATTTATGAGATTGGCTAAGATCATAAGGAGATATACTTACTTTATAATCAGAGTTTTATCCATTAATAAGTTTCTACCATAAACTCATCTTTCACTCGTAAAAAAATTATATTTATACTATTCGTACAGGGTTCTAAAATAAACGAATTTATAATTAATCTACCAGATCTTTTAAAAAAACTACATTATTTAATCCAGGACATCTCTTGGGCCAGTGGTAGGTGATACACCCTTGTCGCCCTTCGGTTGCGGGTTCAAGTCTCGCAGCCTTTCCGGACGCGACGGGTTGCCGCCCGACCTCCGGGTTGTCCTTTTATGGAAATCCAAAATAATCCAAACTAGAACTATCCAAAATACTTCTGTCCAAACTCACAGTCCAACATTTATAAGGAAGGTAAACATAATATAGATCCTTTTTACCCCGTAATAGCATATGAATACCTTCATCATGTATTACCATATTCCTTATTGATTACATTCATGCTCCCTTATTCCATATAGAATGCTGGATATACTTCATTAATCCAAAAATGTTTTAAACCCCAACAATGATGGAATATACAAATCATTAATCAGTTCCAAGGTAGTCAAGAATATCCAATATAATTTATCCAAAACAATCACATATTATTCCAAAATCACTACCTCAGTATCAGAACTATATTATGATTTATCATTCTCTCAACCATATATTTTCCAAAAATTTATCCTGCTACTGAGTCACTTTTCTTTGTTCCACATAATCTCAAGTCCTTAATGAAATAGTACTGCAGTACAATCCTTATATACTCTATAATTATTATAACAAGTACATTGTTGATACAACACTCAATTGACATAATCAACATAAGAACTCTAATCATTCCTCTTCATCTGTGGTAGTATCATAACTTGGTTATTATCCAATAACATCATTTGCGGCATAGTCTGATGACTGGGACATAGGTTCGCGTAGTGTCCAAACTCCTTGCAAATGAAGCATTGTACATTTAAAACCATTTTCTTACCCTTGCAGTCACGTACTTTGTGCCCTTTTCCTCCACACTTATAACAAACTCCCATTCCTTTCAGGCAAGTTCCAGGGTGTTTCATTCCACAGTTACCACATATGGGAAAATTCTTCTTTTCCCTCTTCCCTTTATCCATCTTTCTCTCTTCCATCCTTTTCTTCTCTTGCTTCCCTTCAAAGCCATAGGACTCAGTAAACTCTTTACTTATCTTATCAACACATGATATTATTTCTTCATATGATGATAATACATGGGAGACTATTTCTCTTATAAATTCTAGCTTAAGACCATGAAAGATATGATCCTTCCTTCTCTTTGGAACATGTGCATTTCTGGAGTTCTCATTCCTTCTACTGGGCGCCATTTCTAAACAATGGCATACACTAGATCAGTTTATGAATCAAAATACATAATCTCATACTTATAAAACACTTAACATAAATTGAACTATTTATGGATATAATCCATAATCATAAGAATGTTTCCTTTGAGGACGTATATACTCATAAACCCTTCATAATGATTTGTAAAGAAAATGAGAGTTATCCTAAGCATATCCCCCGGGAGTGTCGTAACCAAGAGTGCAGCAAGGCCCGTTGTCGTGACCAGTTCCCGTTCGAGTCTAGCTCAAAGCGGTGTTTTCGGGTTTTACCCCTAGGTACATCTGTTCCAGAGCCGCCTCTACCTGCTCGTATCCAGACAGGGATGTATTGCTCGGAAAACTCACAAAATCTCTACAATACCAAAATTCTAGGAAGTTCTTCTATACTAATCCTCAAAGTTCATCTTAGGTCTACGTGCTCTAATCAGAGTTTATCTAAATCTAGTTTCCAAGGTTTGTACTAAACCCTCTCTGATACCAACTGTAACGCCCCGACCCTAGTTGCCTAGAGTCGGTGCATTATTACATAACATTGGCATGATCACAAGAAAGATCAAATCTCGAAAGACCGATTGGTTTAGTAGTCTTGGAAACACTAGATATATTCATAAGTTTTACATTACATCATAAAATGAAAAACTACTACAACAACATAATGTTTCCATAGTCCACACTATAATCCCTTCATAATATCCCTGCATGTCATTCATAACTTACATCTTCACTTCCTGGGAAAAATAAAACATAGAAAAGGGGTGAGCTCAAATGCCCAGTAAGGATAACAATATAGCGGAATCTTTCATCAATAAGAATAAACATTTAAGGCAATGTATAACTAAAACAAAAGCCTTTTAAACATGAACTTTCAACATGGTATGGCATAAATAAAATGAAATAATGCCATTTACTTATTCACATGGATATTCTACTAATCGAATAATCACATGAAAAAATCAATAACCACTTTCATAATGTTGGAATGCATAATGCTAAACTTTAATTACTTTTCAAGGCCTCGTCCCAAGACCTTGGGGCTAACTGTAACCGGAACCCAACCCGGAGTGCCTCTAATAACCGGACACCAACCCGGAGTGCCTCTAATAACCGGACACCAACCCGGAGTGCCTCTAATAACCGGACACCAACCCGGAGTGCCTCTAATAACCAGACACCAACCTGGAGGGTTTACTTTTACCAGTCCCTAACCTGGAGGGCTTACTTTTACCAGTCCCCAACCTGGAGGGCTTACTTTAACCAGTCCCCAACCTGGAACATACTTGTCCAACACATTCATATGAAGTAAAGATTGAAATATAACATAGACATTCTTATTGGAACTAGCATACGAAATGTCAATACTTTCACCATAAACTATGAATGGTATAAAAATAGCACATCCACAGTCAAACATATCACAAAACTTTCAATACAATATATAAGCTTTGTATTACAATAAATCAACTTCAAATAAGCGTAAAATCCATCAAAGGATGTTGACATAGATGAAATCAAAATTCTTTTTAAAGAAATATCTCTTTTTATTTTGAAATCATTTAAGATCCATATAAAATAAAACATTTTCTTTGAAAATATTCTTATAAGCTTGTAAGGAAAGCTTTGAAGATTTTATAACGGCGTAAAATAACCGCACCCGCCGTATAAGTTAAAAAAAACATTCTTACCTCAATTCTGTCGAAAAGGTTAAAAAGGACCTTGTTTTGAAAACGACGGAAAGATTCCTTTATAAACCTCTTATAAAAAGTCAAACAAGGGTATAAATGACTTTAACCCATATTCTTGTAATAGTAAAAATGTTTTGAAATACATTTTTAAGAAACATGGATGTGGATGATAAAGAGATCCCAGTAGATTATTACGTATAAACAACCTTGGATAATGAAGAGGTTGTAAAGTAAACCCTTACCTTGTAATTTTCCTTGGTTGGGGTAGGTTAACCTCCTGTATAATGGTGAAATAGTTGTTATTAAATTATAAAAGAATCATATATAATAATATGATATCATATATGATCTTTTAACATTGATTTGTTAATAATATCTTACAATTATCGTCGTTTCGGGTGTTAACTTACTCATTTTATTTATATGTTTTGTTACATAAGCCATGGTTGTTGTATCTTATTCTTATCCAGAATGATATCTAGTCCCTAAAAATCATTTTTAAATCATTAAATGATAATTATACTTGAATGGTTACGATGGAGAATGAATCTCATCGCGTTTGTGGAGACGGTAGTCCGTACGTACGCACGAGCGACAATATCATTCTTTTGATATTAAAATAATATATAAATGAATGGTATATCATATATACAGAATCATTAACATGTTATATTTATTATTTACATGAGTTACACATCATTATTATACCCATCCAAATAATATTATATTGAATAACAATTACACCGCGACGTGGAGACGGTAAGCCGTACGTACGCACGTATGGTGACATGTTATTCAAAGGGTGGATAGAATACTGATTTGGTTGTACCATACTTATAATAACATCACAGTATATGTGAGATACTGGAGTTATTATTTTAGAATGGTAAGAACAAAGGAAGAAGAAGTGGAAGAAGAAATGAACTTAGAAAAGGGTGGTGAAATCATTACCTCTTCTTCGGGTTCTTCCTTTTGATTTGATCAAAAGGGCTCCATAGGTTGGCTTTCTGATCAAACTAAGGCCTCTAGGTTGTATTGAGGGATGTTGGGAGAGTATTTGGGCAGAGTTTGGCCGAACCAAAAGGCTTTGAAGGTGTGAAGAAATGAGAAGGAGGAGTGCCCTTTTATAAGAGGGGTGAGGGGCACCTTTGGAAAAGCTAGAAATATTAATTTATAATAAATTCATATTCGGTTTCCAATGGCTCCAAAGTTGACTATTCAAAGGCTAAGGTGGGGATAGGTCTAAAACCACTCAAAAAATAGAATTTAGACAGGTTTGGGTACTTATATTAACCATATCTTTAAGTATTAACTCTAAGTTAATTAGTTTCACTTTTACAATGTCTCTTTGTATTTTTATATAATATGGTTAATAAACTTACTATATACATCCAAGCGACCCCCAAGTGGTCCATTAATGATGAACCTATCCTGATATAAGTCTCTTGGCCGAACCTTAGATTTTTAGGAATTTAATATCAATTAATAATATAATATTTGTTTTAAGAACTCTTTTATGTCAATTTTGACACTATTCAATAGTTGATTTTTGTGAAACTTATAACAGATTGATTACTTCGAACAAAGTCAATTAAATCAATCCTAATATATCATATTATCCTAGAAAATTATTTTAATTCATTAAAAGTTTCATATTATATTTATTTTGGTATTTATAATATCAATTATTTTAATTTTTCACTATTATAGTAATTACTGCATCATCATTGTGTCATAAATAAAATAAATTATTTAATGTCTAAAAATTATAAATAAAATATAATTATGTAGGAAATCTTTTTAGATTTCTAATGAATATTTATAATCTAAAATCCAACATATATAACCCTATGTAACAATTGTTTTTCTAAAAGATATATGCTTGTGTATTCATTTTAACTTAATTAAAATAAAGTGTCATTATCACTTACAAGTGGATCCATGGGGTCCCAAAATAGACCCAAAGATTCCCATGGTCGACCATGTATCAACCAATAGGTTTAAGACACGTTTTAGGGTAATTTAGTATTATTATAATATTATTTTTTAACCCTTATTTACCGGATTTACCCTTAACCATGGTAAATAAAATATTTACCGCAGTAATTATTCAAAATGTCTAAAAATAAAAGTTACCTATTTACACAATTTGAAAATCCTGATTCCAAATATGGAATCCATTTTCCTAAATTCAAAACACAGAAGTGGCAGATATTAATTTAAAATTAATTCCTGCTGTCAAAACAAAAAGCGTGTTTTTAAGAGATAATAACTATCAAAAGATTGACACTTGTTTATGTTCGGTTTAATTGTAAAATTATGTCCAATGACCAACATTATATTAAATAGTAAAAATATATTATAAATATATTTTAAAACCACTCAAATTCATAATTTATCACTATTAATTATTTTGATTAAAAAAGTTGTTTTTAATTAAAATTTAGTAATTTTCACTATTCATCAAAATATGAAAGTTATCCGAAAAGTACCAAAATTTCACCTTAGGCTAAATTTGATATTCCAAATCCAAAAATGAAGTCCATTTTAAAATATAAAATTTATATAACTTCAAAAAGTAGGTATTACTATTCATAACAGCTAGTTTGATTGGTTACGGTGTGTTAGAACTCGAAGTTGCGTACAACACACGCTACTGTTTTATTCAAAGGAAAGCATACCGTGGAAGCTTGGGATGTTTCATTTTAAATTTTTTGATGTCTCCATTTAGTCAAAAAGTTTAAAATATTGTATTTAAAAAGGTTTCACTATCAAAATTTGATAAAAGTGCAGTACTGAAAATGAATCTGTTCTTGCATTATGACTAAGAAACTCATAATATGGATTCTAAAATTATAAGGATTATATAAAGTTTAAAATTTAGTTAATACTATTCATGACCTCTTTTAATGGATTTTTTTTTTGTAAGTCATGGTGCAATTGAACTCAGTGTTGCGTGTAGTGCAAGTTATTGAATAACACACTATGAAATCTTGGGGTGTTACATTCTCCCCTCCTTCAATAAATTGCGTCCTCGCAATTTGAAATTGTTCTTCAAAAATAAAAGTTTGAAAGTAGAAAATATATTTGTGGGAAAACCCACATCGGAAATTGGGTTACTAAAATTTAGTCTTAATATGAGGAAAAGAGTAATCAAAGGGTCACCACCAAATTATGATCTTCTATTAGGAGAACATTGGTGGCAATTAGAGACATATAATTGGAGGAAAAACGTAAATATTTATAGGTAGTGATTGAGGTCATCAATCACAAAAAGTATAAAATTGAGGTCCTTAAACTCATCAATCTATGATGATTTGAAGTACCATCGGTTCAACAAAATATAGGGTATTGGGATAACACATTTTTGACGTTTCGAAATATCTTAGTTGAAATCCCACATCGAAAAATGAATTAATGAGGCCTCTATTTAAAATAAAGAGTGGAAAGTATGAAGATTACCTAAAATAACACATACTAGGGTTCCATGTAGGAAAATATGGATATGGAAGAGAAATCTAACCATCAATTATCTGATGGAGAGTGGTAGAGAACATGGCTATGAAAAGGCCAACATTCCCAAAGCCATAAATTAGTGATGATTTAAGGTACCATCTAGGGAAACATTTTTGTTCTAAGTTCCTTTTATTAATGTTGAGGAATTTATTTATGAGATTGGCTAAGATCATAAGGATATATACTTACTTTATAATCAGAGTTTTATCCATTAATAAGTTTCTACCATAAACTCATCTTTCACTCGTAAAAAAAATTATATTTATACTATTCGTACAGGGTTCTAAAATAAACGAATTTATAATTAATCTACCAGATCTTTTAAAAAAACTACATTATTTAATCCAGGACATCTCTTGGGCCAGTGGTAGGTGATACACCCTTGTCGCCCTTCGGTTGCGGGTTCAAGTCTCGCAGCCTTTCCGGACGCGACGGGTTGCCGCCCGACCTCCGGGTTGTCCTTTTATGGAAATCCAAAATAATCCAAACTAGAACTATCCAAAATACTTTTGTCCAAACTCACAGTCCAACATTTATAAGGAAGGTAAACATAATATAGATCCTTTTTACCCCGTAATAGCATATGAATACCTTCATCATGTATTACCATATTCCTTATTGATTACATTCATGCTCCCTTATTCCATATAGAATGCTGGATATACTTCATTAATCCAAAAATGTTTTAGACCCCAACAATGATGGAATATACAAATCATTAATCAGTTCCAAGGTAGTCAAGAATATCCAATATAATTTATCCAAAACAATCACATATTATTCCAAAATCACTACCTCAGTATCAGAACTATATTATGATTTATCATTCTCTCAACCATATATTTTCCAAAAATTTATCCTGCTACTGAGTCACTTTTCTTTGTTCCACATAATCTCAAGTCCTTAATGAAATAGTACTGCAGTACAATCCTTATATACTCTATAATTATTATAACAAGTACATTGTTGATACAACACTCAATTGACATAATCAACATAAGAACTCTAATCATTCCTCTTCATCTGTGGTAGTATCATAACTTGGTTATTATCCAATAACATCATTTGCGGCATAGTCTGATGACTGGGACATAGGTTCGCGTAGTGTCCAAACTCCTTGCAAATGAAGCATTGTACATTTAAAACCATTTTCTTACCCTTGCAGTCACGTACTTTGTGCCCTTTTCCTCCACACTTATAACAAACTCCCATTACTTTCAGGCAAGTTCCAGGGTGTTTCATTCCATAGTTACCACATATGGGAAAATTCTTCTTTTCCCTCTTCCCTTTATCCATCTTTCTCTCTTCCATCCTTTTCTTCTCTTGCTTCCCTTCAAAGCCATAGGACTCAGTAAACTCTTTACTTATCTTATCAACACATGATATTATTTCTTCATATGATGATAATACATGGGAGACTATTTCACTTATAAATTCTAGATTAAGACCATGAAAGATATGATCCTTCCTTCTCTTTGGATCATGTGCATTTCTGGAGTTCTCATTCCTTCTACTGGGCTCCATTTCTAAACAATGGCATACACTAGATCAGTTTATGAATCAAAATACATAATCTCATACTTATAAAACACTTAACATAAATTGAACTATTTATGGATATAATCCATAATCATAAGAATGTTTCCTTTGAGGACGTATATACTCATAAACCCTTCATAATGATTTGTAAAGAAAATGAGAGTTATCCTAAGCATATCCCCCGGGAGTGTCGTAACCAAGAGTGCAGCAAGGCCCGTTGTCGTGACCAGTTCTCGTTCGAGTCTAGCTCAAAGCGGTGTTTTCGGGTTTTACCCCTAGGTACATCTGTTCCAGAGCCGCCTCTACCTGCTCGTATCCAGACAGGGATGTATTGCTCGGAAAACTCACAAAATCTCTACAATACCAAAATTCTAGGAAGTTATTCTATACTAATCCTCAAAGTTCATCTTAGGTCTACGTGCTCTAATCAGAGTTTATCTAAATCTAGTTTCCAAGGTTTGTACTAAACCTCCTCTGATACCAACTGTAACGCCCCGACCCTAGTTGCCTAGAGTCGGTGCATTATTACATAACATTGGCATGATCACAAGAAAGATCAAATCTCGAAAGACCGATTGGTTTAGTAGTCTTGGAAACACTAGATATATTCATAAGTTTTACATTACATCATAAAATGAAAAACTACTACAACAACATAATGTTTCCACAGTCCACACTATAATCCCCTCATAATATCCCTGCATGTCATTCATAACTTACATCTTCACTTCCTGGGAAAAATAAAACATAGAAAAGGGGTGAGCTCAAATGCCCAGTAAGGATAACAATATAGCGGAATCTTTCATCAATAAGAATAAACATTTAAGGCAATGTATAACTAAAACAAAAGCCTTTTAAACATGAACTTTCAACATGGTATGGCATAAATAAAATGAAATAATGCTATTTACTTATTCACATGGATATTCTACTAATCGAATAATCACATGCAGAAATCAATAACCACTTTCATAATGTTGGAATGCATAATGCTAAACTCTAATTACTTTTCAAGGCCTCGTCCCAAGACCTTGGGGCTAACTGTAACCGGAACCCAACCCGGAGTGCCTCTAATAACCGGACACCAACCCGGAGTGCCTCTAATAACCGGACACCAACCCGGAGTGCCTCTAATAACCGGACACCAACCCGGAGTGCCTCTAATAACCAGACACCAACCCGGAGGGCTTACTTTTACCAGTCCCTAACCTGGAGGGCTTACTTTTACCAGTCCCCAACCTGGAGGGCTTACTTTAACCAGTCCCCAACCTGGAACATACTTGTCCAACACATTCATATGAAGTAAAGATTGAAATATAACATAGACATTCTTATTGGAACTAGCATACGAAATGTCAATACTTTCACCATAAACTATGAATGGTATAAAAATAGCACATCCACAGTCAAACATATCACAAAACTTTCAATACAATATATAAGCTTTGTATTACAATAAATCAACTTCAAATAAGCGTAAAATCCATCAAAGGATGTTGACATAGATGAAATCAAAATTCTTTTTAAAGAAATATCTCTTTTTATTTTGAAATCATTTAAGATCCATATAAAATAAAACATTTTCTTTGAAAATATTCTTATAAGCTTGTAAGGAAAGCTTTGAAGATTTTATAATGGCGTAAAATAACCGCACCCGCCGTATAAGTTAAAAAAAACATTCTTACCTCAATTCTGTCGAAAAGGTTAAAAAGAACCTTGTTTTGAAAACGACGGAAAGATTCCTTTATAAACCTCTTATAAAAAGTCAAAAAAGGGTATAAATGACTTTAACCCATATTCTTGTAATAGTAAAAATGTTTTGAAATACATTTTTAAGAAACATGGATGTGGATGATAAAGAGATCCCAGTAGATTATTACGTATAAACAACCTTGGATAATGAAGAGGTTGTAAAGTAAACCCTTACCTTGTAATTTTCCTTGGTTGGGGTAGGTTAACCTCCTGTATAATGGTGAAATAGTTGTTATTAAATTATAAAAGAATCATATATAATAATATGATGTCATATATGATCTTTTAACATTGATTTGTTAATAATATCTTAGAATTATCGTCGTTTCGGGTGTTAACTTACTCATTTTATTTATATCTTTTGTTACATAAGCCATGGTTGTTGTATCTTATTCTTATCCAGAATGATATCTAGTCCTTAAAAATCATTTTTAAATCATTAAATGATAATTATACTTGAATGGTTACGATGGAGAATTAATCTCATCGCGTTTGTGGAGACGGTAGTCCGTACGTACGCACGAGCGACAATATCATTCTTTTGATATTAAAATAATATATAAATGAATGGTATATCATATATACAGAATCATTAACATGTTATATTTATTATTTACATGAGTTACACATCATTATTATACCCATCCAAATAATATTATATTGAATAACAATTACACCACGACGTGGAGACGGTAAGCCGTACGTGCGCACGTATGGTGACATGTTATTCAAAGGGTGGATAGAATACTGATTTGGTTGTACCATACTTATAATAACATCACAGTATATGTGAGATACTGGAGTTATTATTTTAGAATGGTAAGAACAATGGAAGAAGAAGTGGAAGAAGAAATGAACTTAGAAAAGGGTGGTGAAATCATTACCTCTTCTTCGGGTTCTTCCTTTTGATTTGATCAAAAGGGCTTCTTAGGTTGGCTTTCTGATCAAACTAAGGCCTCTAGGTTGTATTGAGGGATGTTGGGAGAGTATTTGGGCAGAGTTTGGCCGAACCAAAAGGCTTTGAAGGTGTGAATAAATGAGAAGGAGGAGTGCCCTTTTATAAGAGGGGTGAGGGGCACCTTTGGAAAAGCTAGAAATATTAATTTATAATAAATTCATATTCGGTTTCCAATGGCTCCAAAGTTGAATATTCAAAGGATAAGGTGGGGATAGGTCTAAAACCACTCAACAAATAGAATTTATACAGGTTTGGGTACTTATATTAACCTTATCTTTAAGTATTAACTCTAAGTTAATTAGTTTCACTTTTACAATGTCTCTTTGTATTTTTATATAATATGGTTAATAAACTTACTATATACATCCAAGCGACCCCCAAGTGGTCCATTAATGATGAACCTATCCTGATATAAGTCTCTTGGCCGAACCTTAGATTTTTAGGAATTTAATATCAATTAATAATATAATATTTGTTTTAAGAACTCTTTTATGTCAATTTTGACACTATTCAATAGTTGATTTTTGTGAAACTTATAACAGATTGATTACTTCGAAAAAAGTCAATTAAATCAATCCTAATATATCATATTATCCTAGAAAATTATTTTAATTCATTAAAAGTTTCATATTATATTTATTTTGGTATTTATAATATCAATTATTTTAATTTTTCACTATTATAGTAATTACTGCATCATCATTGTGTCATAAATAAAATAAATTATTTAATGTCTAAAAATTATAAATAAAATATCATTATGTAGGAAATCTTTTTATATTTCTAATGAATATTTATAATCTAAAATCCAACATATATAACCCTATGTAACAATTGTTTTTCTAAAAGATATATGCTTGTGTATTCATTTTAACTTAATTAAAATAAAGTGTCATTATCACTTACAAGTGGATCCATGGGGTCCCAAAATAGACCCAAAGATTCCCATGGTCGACCATGTATCAACCAATAGGTTTAAGACACGTTTTAGGGTAATTTAGTATTATTATAATATTATTTTTTAACCCTTATTTACCGGATTTACCCTTAACCATGGTAAATAAAATATTTACCGCAGTAATTATTCAAAATGTCTAAAAATAAAAGTTACCTATTTACACAATTTGAACATCCTGATTCAAAATATGGAATCCATTTTCCTAAATTCAAAACACAGAAGTGGCAGAAATTAATTTAAAATTAATTCCCGCTGTCAAAACAAAAAGCGTGTTTTTAAGAGATAATAACTATCAAAAGATTGACACTTGTTTATGTTCGGTTTAATTGTAAAATTATGTCCAATGACCAACATTATTTTAAATAGTAAAAATATATTCTAAATATATTTTAAAACCACTCAAATTCATAATTTATCACTATTAATTATTTTGATTAAAAAAGTTGTTTTTAATTAAAATTTAGTAATTTTCACTATTCATCAAAATATGAAAGTTATCCGAAAAGTACCAAAATTTCACCTTAGGCTAAATTTGATATTCCGAATCCAAAAATGAAGTCCATTTTAAAATATAAAATATATATAACTTCAAAAATTAGGTATTACTATTCATAACAGCTAGTTTGATTGGTTACGGTGTGTTAGAACTCGAAGTTGCGTACAACACACGCTACTGTTTTATTCAAAGGAAAGCGTACCGTGGAAGCTTGGGATGTTTCATTTTAAATTTTTTGATGTCTCCATTTAGTCAAAAAGTTTAAAATATTGTATTTAAAAAGGTTTCACTATCAAAAGTTGATAAAAGTGCAGTACTGAAAATGAATCTGTTCTTGCATTATGACTAAGAAACTCATAATATGGATTCTAAAATTATAAGGATTATATAAAGTTTAAAATTTAGTTAATACTATTCATGACCTCTTTTAATGGATTTTTTTTTTTGTAAGTCATGGTGCAATTGAACTCAGTGTTGCGTGTAGTGCAAGTTATTGAATAACACACTATGAAATCTTGGGGTGTTACATCTTCACTACATATGTGGTTTTTGAAAAGATGTCTGAAAGTGATTCAATGTCAAGAAGGGTGGATCTATAATTACATACCTGATAGAATCTATCAATAAAACTAATTCCAAGGTATATCAATGAATATGTTTTCATGTCACTTGATCCATTTTTATTTCAGTGAATTGTCATTAATTCATCATAAATTATATGGATAACCTCTTACATTTCCAACAAACATAGATCCATGAAAAATCTATTTAAAAATTGAGAACCAAGATTTGATTTAAGGAGAATATATTCATAATGGGATTAATAAATTAATTTATACATGAAACCTTCTACCATTCATGAAAATTATTCCTCTGGTCAAGGGGATGTCCTTGAAACATCAAATCCACCCATAACATACCATGGATAATAAAGTAATTATATACAATAATTAATCTTCCATTAGGAATTAGTTTAGAAAGACGGTTCATAAACACAATCCTGTAGAATTTTTATAATCAATGGTATATCTTTTTATTATCACCATAGATTATAAATTTTATAGTTATTTAACTGATATAAAATTAAAATAAAAATTCATCATCACTACAAAACAAAAAATAATAGATTCATCTTATGTCCATGCTCATATCTTGGATAATATAGGGAATTTAGAGTAAATCTTGGGAAAAATAACAAATCAATAATAACTCGATCGATCCAAAATCAAATAGAAATGGGATGTTTAATGATATATAGAAATAATCAAGAAGGGGGGAATCAAAATAGTAATAGGGGTTTAGGGTCAGAATAGTCAATTATATATGGTAAAAGTGAGTAGTGTTAAGATTCCATGGTGTTTATTTATTTCACCCTTGGCCAAATTGCATCAGTGGACTGGTGGAACCCCTAGTGTGTGGGTTTCGTTCCCTCAACTACAATTTGGTGATTGTAGAACCAGAAGTCTAATGTTCTAGGAATAACAACATTCATGCTACAAAGTGTCATATGGGATTTGGAAATGCATACTTAGAATTTGAAAAGGATTTATTATTTCCATCATATTACATTCTTTCATTGATATGTAATATAAATTGAATATTCAATGTATTATATGTCATGATTGAACTCAACATCCTTATAGTTGATAACACATATACGATCGAACAAGTGGTTGTGGATCTATGACACATGAATCACCTTCTACATACCATAGTATAGAGAATGAATATCTAGAAGATCTTCCACTTTTCATTAGAAGTCCATTAAACAACTCATGGGCTACCTATGTCTTATGAATATGATCATATGTGATAATTTTACCTTTACTATGTTCATATACCATCTCAAATTCGAGTGCCTAGATGTATACTACCCAACAACATTGCCTAAAATTGAGTTCCCACCATGTTGTAATATAGTTGAGTATCTTATTTTCCATGTAGAAAATAAACGTATCTCTAATTTGATAGTGTAACCAACACTACAATGTATATACCATGATATCTAACTCCAAGTCATGGGTTTGATATTCCTTCTCATTAGGTTATTGATGATATGGCCCACGGAAGACTAGCCACTCTATAGGCATCAATACTACCCCAAACCAAATTTTAATGTGAAAAGGTAGTTGACATAAATGGGCATTTTCCCTAGATGAATCATCATCGGAACTGTAGACATTATCCTATTCAACTCAGTAATAACATCATCACACTAGTATGACCACTAAAATAACACCCCATTTTATATCAGTGTAGTCATGGGTTATGATAAATTGGAGAATACCAAGATCAAAAAAATATATTATCATGATAGAAAAAGAAATTTTCGGATATGCAACACATTATTTAGATGTTTTTAGGATATCACGGCCTGAACATTCATCATTTCCACCAATATACAAGTCTAAAAGACCAAACTAGCACATAATTGGCATCGAAAATAAAAAAAATCAAAATTGAACATCATATATTAAATTCAATGTGCTCAATGTGTATCGAGAGATATCTCGAGATGTTTGGTCTATTCATTGGGGTCTGTGAGGAAAAAAATATATTGTCGATGAGCACAACAATGAATGAGTCATTATATTGTTGGATTATCTTTTCCATTAGATCAATGAACAATACTATCACATTTTACAAACCAAATTAAATAAACAAATTCTCGTGTATCCCATTTCTAGTATAAAATGATAACTTTGTGATGCACTACTCTCTAATCCACCACTGGTGATATCCCAATTGAGGGTTAGTAATAGACAACCATTGAGAAACCTATAACTGGTCAAAAATATCACTAATCCTCAGAAAAGGATATCAATTCATCACCAAAACCTAACATGGATTATGTTAATCTACCACAATTTGGATAATATCATTCACCCCCTTTTCGAATAAGATAAGTGCATCTCATAGTGATATAATCATCTAGAAAAACCCCTTCTCTTCTTAGTTCTCAGGATATACCATTTGATTCATCAACTCATTTGATGATATATCATAAGGGGGTATAAAAATTCAATGTTAAAGTAGATTCAATTTTATCTTGAACATAATTCCACTATCATGGGGAATGACTATTATTTAATTTGGGAAGACATCATGGTAGATATCAATAATTGTATAAAAAAGACAAGGGGGTAACACTGATCATACCAATAGAAAAAAAACAAAGAATCTATGTTTTGATATTCCCACGTTTGCCAATGTCTAGACCCATTATATCTACTCCCAACAACCACTCATCAGTCATCATGAAAATACCTTAATTAAAAGGTTTAAATTATACACATATTTGGTAGATGTTGATGTTATATAGAAAGATTTTAATTTTCTCCATGCTAAGAATCACGTGAAATCGTATCATGTCTAGAATAAAGAAGTGCCACATATAGACTTAACTGGAAATAAGTATAAGATATTATGGTAATTTATAAGCATGGACTTATTTTTTCCTTATGGTTTATCAACATTGAGAAACATATAATATAACAAGACAAGAATTTCATGTCCTCTAATAACTTATGTAAGAATAAACAAATGAGAATAACTAGCATCAATTAAAATATTAGAACATATAAATGCGATCAAGACCATATCTTGGATAGTGTGTGGTCCCACTCCAATATTCAATTGATTTTATCCACAGTATATATGCTTCATACCTCAGTTTCAAAACCCTATCCCTAAGGTATGTGACTCACATGAGTCTTTGATTTATGAAACTACTACGGTGGACCCCAGCTGGGTCTATGGTTCTTAGGTCACACTTACCATGATCACTTATAGTAGTATAAGCTTGCCTATATGTGGAAGAATTTCTAATGATGTCACATCATTCCACATTATCTAAATGAGTTCATAGGTGTTGTGTCAACCCTATAGTAATGATTTAATTTTAAATAGTTTATTAATTATCAATATCCATCTAAAGGGGATAAAGAAACTATACTCTACTCAACCTATATAAAATTACCCTCATTGATTACCATGATCTTCCCATTCATGCCACCATAATAGGTAGTCATCAAAATAGTAAAAGATCCACCCTACCGAGCACTAAATTGTATATTGATTCTAACTTATCGATCCTCCTATAAGACCTTTTCAATAGTTAAGACCATGTGAATAAACCATAGGAAATTTTTTGATTAATTGTAAAATGTATTGTATATTTTTAGAACAATTTTTTATATCAAACATATTATATCTAAGAGAGAGGAAATGTGATCATGTACAGTCAGATGAGTAAAGTATTTCGATATGGTCAAGCACCCATACTATTATTAAATAAACTCATATTATTCATCTTGAATAAATGACTTAAGAAATAGTCAATTGAGGAAGAGTACCTTGATGTAATTCAGGGTGAGGCCCTCATGTTTTACAAAAAGTCCCATAATGACCCACAATCTCCCTATGCATCCCTATATCAAGAACAATTCCAGCATCACCTTCTTTTCCTCATGTGTTGCAAGGAGGTAAAACACTCCTTGAATGTTATGTGTCTAGTGCTCTTCATCCTACTGCCCCCTATTTCATGAATTGATGGTGGATTATGTAGCATAAAATATTTGGCATAGTTAATAATATACCTCGGTGCCCCTTGACCCTATGTATGAATAGGTGGAGGGACTCTCGAATGATGTGGGCCCACTGCATACACAGACAAATTAGGTGTAGCAACATTATCTACTTAACCACCCATCATGATAGATATTGGAATATGGGAATCATCCCTATTGGGAGAATTCCAACCCACATAGATTGTTTGTCTCATTAATCTCATTTGTGGTTGAATTTTACGAAACATGATTGAATCATTTAAAATTTCTAAATCTATTAGTTCATGATATATCTGAATTGATCATTGGGTCATACTGTGGTCCTATATATAGTCTACACATATCTCAATTTAAAGCCCTCCATTCAATAACAATGTTGTTCTTTAAATGAATTTTAGTCACATTTTAATATATGTATAAGATAACAATATGCTTATGTTCTACTAATTAATGCAATAAAATTTCTCTCAATAGAATGGAAATTATAAAAATCAGTTAATCAGGGAATATTGATATACCTGTAATAGAAAACGTGATAAAGTTTTTATATTAAATAACTATTATACTACACACAACATGTATATACATGGAATTTTATCCTATGTTAGTAATCATGACATATGAATGAACCCAAATCTGATAAAACCATGAAATCATATTTATCAACTATAACTAAGAGTTCTGTTATACAATATTTACATAAGAAAATAGAAACTCCAAAATGTAAATCATGCACATCCAAACTAATTTCTACTAGTTCCTTGGTTAGTCAATGGAAAATAACATATTCTACATCGGGTTCCATTTTATAATACCATGACCCAAATGATACTACCCTAGTAGGAGATGAAAATTATAACATGAACACTTTAGTGAATGAATGAAGCTACCATCTAGTAGAAAGGGTTTGTAAAATGACATTAGGGAGACTATACCCTCTGTTTTATTTCAATATCTAAAACCTATGAAAAAATACTCATAGAAAAAATGTTGGATGTTAAATTATCACTATGTAATATAAAATGGAACCCATGCCATATCCATAAATAAATTCAGATCCTAATATTGAAGACCAAATTGAGTATATGTATTTTGAACAAAAATAAATAAGTAAACACTATTGAATCCTCCAGTGTATATCCTGAAACCCATCCATGTGAAATTCCCTATGGATTAATGATCCTCTATGAACCCATTTCCATTTCTGAAAACCCCATGGATGAATAATTAACTCACAATATAACAAATGTATTGGGTGTGAGTAATAAAAAATAGTAGGAAACAAACAATTCATGCATAAAAAGTGTTAAAAGTTGTAATATGCATATTCTATATTATCAATAAAATGAAATGGAATGAAAAAATAGTCACACATCAAGAAATCATGATCTAACCAAGCCACCTCAATCCCTGACTATACCATGCTCAACATCATTCCATAAGGATAATTCTTGCACATCACTATGGACCAAGACCTAGCTGTATGGGTGGTAATCATGTCTCCCAGTATTCAAAAGGTATAGAGTCAAAATAGGCCTCCATGATATAGTATCTTGACTCTACCATTAGTTTTGGATTTATATTGATATACCCTATCTATGCCCCGGGTCAAGCCTCTAGCCCATCGTGCCCTAGATGTCACTACCTTGGGTAAAGTCCCTAGGGAATCATGCCACTAATTATACAACATATAGCTAGTCCAACATATTTTCATGGCTTTATCTTATTCATTGGTCCATTTTCACCATCATCACAAGTCGTGCATACACTCCCATTAAATTATATCTATATCAAAATAGTAAACATGATCTATGTTTTGAAAAAATACATCTAAATTCATAGTGAAATCCATAAAATGGTAGTGAATATAAGAAAAAATATCATCTCTCATCTTGAGAATATTGTATAAACATACAATAAAAGTAAAAAACATTGAACATGGTAAAGTAAGATACAACAAAAACTTTTAATCAATTTTTATTATTAAGTGGAAAACATGTTATAATAAAAAATGGATTGTGATCCCAATGTGGATTGAAAATAGAGTAAATATAGTGTCAGAAAATAATTCAGGTAACACGATGGAATCCTCTAAAGTATGCCCTAGTACAACTCACATATCCACTCTTCTCTTCTCATCCATCTCCCATAATCCCCTTTCCATTTATTAGATCAGATTATATGAATTGAATACATCAATTGAGACTACTATTCAATCTGTGAGTAGTAACTCCCAGAACGAAACCATCAATTCATCCTTAACAAGTGTGAATTGGTAGATTATTTTTATTCCATGATAACAATAAATGAAAAAATAATAAAAACCAATTATATATTGAGAACCTATGTGTAACCATGCCACCTCCTTCCCTAGTTGTAACAAATTCATCTTTATGTTGAATGTATAATTCTAGGATATCATAAGGGATTAATAAATTTAAAAAATTCTAGAAATTATTTCACTTTTCAATCTTATGGAATTGAGTTGGTTCAGGATAATAGGAAACTACATCATTGACCCATATTGTTTTTAGTCACTAGGCATTCATACCAATTTTTTCCCTTAGGGTAGACATCATGGTCATCATATCTGTAATGTCACTACCATGGGTCATACCTCTAGGCCATCATTCCCCTATTTATTTTTTCACATTATAGGCTTGTAGTTCCTCATTCCAGAACCCAATGCATAGGTCCTATGTTGTCTTCATTCACTTTCATGAACACTTTCCCTATATGGGATATCCATATAATGATAGTCCACCTATTTCGAGTACCTATAAAAAATATCAGGGCATGAAAACAGACATTACAGGGTATACCACAAAAGGAAGCTCATTACATATCATTATGATGTTATTGAAACATCATAAGATACATGTTATAAACATTGAACCTAGTAAAACAAGATACAACCGCACTCATGGAATCTGAATGGTTCTCACAGTAAACTCACACACCCACATGAGATAACTATAGATAATAGTGAAAACAATTATGCTAACATTAGTAAAATACTATGTAATATAGTGTATATAATATACCCAACTGGAAAGTAATATCCTACTTCATGGTTGTTGATGAAGTACTCTAATATTTATCAATGATCAAAGACCATATTATATTTCACACCCATGGAGAAATAGATTCCAGGTCAACAAAACCATTTTCATATTTCAGTTCACAAAATAAGATAGTTAATAAATGTTCTATAAGGTGATTCTATTTAATGAAGGCTGGTTCTAAATTTACATACCTCATAGAGTTGATCAATGAAACAATTTCCAAGATAGGTTAAATGAGAGGATTCCTTTTCACAAGATTAGTTGTTGAATCATTAATGGATAACGAATTATATGTAAATTCCAAAATAGAACCTTAGATCTAGACAATGATCATCAATCCATAATCTACCAATAAAATTAAAATTCATCAAGATTATATTCCATGAGTATCAAGTATCAAGGTGTAAAAAAATAAATACATACCATGAAATGATCACCATTCAGAGTAATTCTATATTTGGTTACGGTTATGTCATTAAAAAAACATATTAACTACTAATCTACCAAGGGATCATCAATGAATTATAGTTTTATAATATATATGCAATCAAAAATATGATTAAGAAGATGATTCATAAACACATACCCATATAATATTCATAATCGATGGTATATTATGCATTGATCATAATATTCCACCAATTTTCCCGATCATTCACGAATGTAAAAATAATGGAATATTTTTTCCTCATATCATGAAAGAAAACATAGATTCATATTAGATACTTTCTCATATCTTAAGAATGAATTTTAATTCAGAGTATATCTTGAGAAAAATCATATTTCTAGAATTACCAGATCTACCCAACTTTAGAGATATAAGAGGAGATGAATGGGATATCTGAAGAGTCAATAAGGGAGGTCTAAAATTAAAAATAGGGTTTCATGTTCATTATTTTTTATTAACGATGAAAAAATTATTATAGTTAAGTGTTTTTTGGGTGAAATTATTGCACACATAGTCAGACCGCACCAGCTAGATGGTGGGACTCAATAGCGTACCCATAAAGAACAGGTTTGCTAGTTATAGACCTCGACCAATTTGGTTACATGGATGAACTGCATGGGTTCTAACAATACCACCGGGTTTCTAGTGGGGTCTATATGAAAATTCAAACCCACTATTTCCCCTCTAGTTATCTGGTAGGTTCCCTAAGAAATTTATTGGATTCCTCCCCACTTCCATGCTACCCAAACACTACACAACCTTCATATTTCGATTCTCTTACCCATGTTCTATAAAAACAACCTATTTATCTCCCATAACATAGAATTACCAAAATGAACAAAGAATATTTAATAAAATAAATATTATATATTGAATTTAATATTGGATGTTACAACATTTCATCACTGAATTCTTTTAACTAAATAAATGAAGAAATCCTAATTGAACTCAAGAATGTTATGTTCTAGTAGATTCTCAACATGCGGGTTTTTCATTACCCATCATCATATATTAAATCCATAACAATGATTTTGACATAATTAATGCTAAATAATATGGTTGGGATTATATTTAAGACTAAAAACGTATTCAATAAGGATCCGGAACAAATGATATTAAAAAGATGAAAAATTGAGTAATATAGAAAAGGAATGAATCAAAATGGAAATTAAAAATTCATAATATTGGGAAACAATAAAAATTAATTTTTTTCATGATTAGAAATCTTGATCTATCCTCAACATATATGCATCTGAAGCATGAAAACAATCACCACCTAACTAATTTATGAGATTATGGATCATGAAATGATGATTATGTGTCTCAACATGGGTATTTTTTAATTTATATTCCTCATGCATACTGATCAAATCTGCATTTATCAATTTTATATTAATAAAAACTCTATTAGTTAGTTCTTGAGAAATCATATCAAATAATTGTAATGTTTTCTAGACATTGTTTTAAAACATCATATCTATAATAAACACACTAAATTAAAGGTAATATTTCTTTATTTAAGCCATGTAATCACGTAAATCAGTCTTGGGTGTACCTATATTACGCAAAACCATTTAATATTTCATTAATTGATCAATATTCTAAAATATTTTATAGAATTTCGGTCCCACCCCCATTAAATATGAAATAAATCATGAAAACTATACTTACTCAATTATAATTTTATCATTTCACCTCTGAGCCATCTATATCATACATGGGTCATGCATTATTCTAATATGACCCACACATTTCTTTAATTTTTTCAGTTCTGATCTAAGCATCTGAATCCATATGATATGATAAATCTCATATAATCAATACTTTAAGGGTAGAGGTATTCATTCTGCATGTCATTCAACATCCTAGATTTGGTAATCATATAACATAATAATATTACAGATGAAAAATGTGGGTTTTTATTCATATAATAACCGTATAAAAATTATTCCACATAAATGTTACATCCCTAAAACATTACCATCCAATTTTATCTCAACAATATATATCCTCAAATATATTCAACTTCTGAGAGAGTACCAAACAACCCAGAGTTCTAACTTATGAGTCATTATTGTATTCAGAATACCCAATGGATTATAAACATTAAGAATCCCAAATAAAATACAAATCAAGGTTTTCTCCTCTGAACTCATATCATTGGTATTCATACTAAACTATAAATAATGGACGTCCTCCAACAAGGCATTAAACATTTCACACTAACCAATAATTTTCTTATGAGAAGTAGATAACCTACCAATCCTTATATGAATGGAACATGATGAGAATACCTCTTATTTTTTATGCATAATAAGACCCATCAATCATTATGTAATTATCATAATAATCCAATCCTTAAAAAATTTATGGGAATAAATAAAACAACAATCGGCATGTAATGGGAATAATATGAATATCATTATTTACTAAAGAGGAAGAACATAACCCTTACTTCCTTACATGATAAGAGTAATATAACCCAACCTATCATTATAAAGTATGGTATTACCTCAAATCCTGACATTGTGAATATAAAATAAACATTATATATTCTTGACACACCTATCCCCTATAACCCAAATATCATCACCCTACATAGGTTTCTAGTGATAGAATTAGTCTATTCGTACTTGAACGGAGTCTATAAGGGATTTATAAGAATTAAAAATATATATATATATAAGTAGAAAATAATGTTACATGTTTCATAGTGGGATAAATGATATCTCATTGAACATTTGAAATCAAATGTTCCATCATCATCACCCTAATGTTGGCTGACTCCATATCTTTTAAATGCTAAAACTTTTGTCTAAATCATGACCATTCCTCACATACTTGAATCTACATAGAATAAAGTAACAAAAAATTATGATTTAAACCTGATATATTCTCTTTTTAAAAATATTATAGTAGATATTTATTGTTAGAATATGAAGCATCACACCTCTATTAATGCTTTTTTTCAACAACCTATTGAATACTGAACATTGTACACGGTTGGTAAGGTTCCTCTAAAATAACCCATAGGAAAATAGGTAAGAAGTATTCCCTTGGTTATATTAAAAAAAACTCCTACATGTGGTGATTCCATACACTTATTCTGTATCAGTATTTAATAAATATATCATGGGTTCTAGGAACCCTCAAGCCCTTTCCAAAAAGGAGGGTTTATAGTGGATGTTAATAGAAACCCTAGTTCACTACAATAATATAGAATATAGAATCAACATAAGAAACATTTTTTTGGATAATATTGAGGCCATAGTTCTAATTGGATCACATTATAATAGAGATCCCATATAGGAAAGAACCTGTAATCAACACTAATAGACACTATAAAAGCCTATTTTAGGTGAACAATGGGTTCATCTTGTACTATGTTTTGAATGTGGAGTACATTTATGGTATACCAAACCTAGATATATTATTTCAGTCTCTATAGAGAACCCCATATCAACTAACATTGTCATCAATATTGAGAAACCAAAAAAATAGAATACCATGTTCAGATTACATCAATTTTAACAACCCAAATTCAAGATATAAGGGATCCATGCTAACATAAGTCTGTTATAGATTCTCTACAACTGAACTATACCGTATATTTATATCCCAAAAATCTATTTTTTCAATAAAAATATTAAGTAAAATTACTTGGTGAAATATTCTTTCTATATTTGGAACTATACCATATATTATTACATGATATGTCTTATTTACTCTCTTAGACACTAATATGAAAAATATATCTTGAAATTTCCTCCTCAGAATGAAGATGTATAACACAATAAAAATAATTATTAATTCTATGTTTCTATAGTTCATGATGAATATCTTTATTATATATCCAATAATAATTTCCATTGAAAATCACTCAATGACATATAAAAGCTCAGGATATGGAAATATTTATGGTACTATTAGAATACTAATAGAGGGAATCGATGGAATATTTTTATTTTTTCATTCATGATCTCAACCAAATTTTATTTTAATGTTTTTGTTTTTGGATCCACCCCAGAACCCATATAAGAAGGAACCCTATTTTTTTGGATGTTTATTCCCTAAATAAATGGGGGAATGGTCACAATGACTCTCTAAAAGTACATGTAAATTGATGATGTGTAGTCTTCCATTTGGGGACTATCCATGATTCCAACCCTTGTATAAAAAAACCGCCACTATATTTTTATAATTTACATGGAGTAAACACATTTATCTTGAAAATAATTTAATTTATAAAATATCCAATAGAGCCACATATATAATGATATTTCCCTCTATATTAGAATGTATAGTCTGAAACTGAAAATCCAATAGTTGTGAAACCTTATATTTATTATCTAGAAAACTTTTCCATAATTCCATAAGACTTTACACATATTATTACATGATTTTAATCATAAATATCCTTTATATGAAAGAAAAGGATCATAAATTATATTTTCCTTAGAATATTGGGTTCATAAAAGTGATTAAATGAAACGAATATAGAAACATCTTTTATTTAAAAATTTTGGTGAGATCTTAACTTCCATTGACCTATTAGATATTCATAGGGAAACATATGGAATACATTAAAAAAGGGGTGATCTAAATAACCCATTATGGGAATAAAAATAGAAATAATGCATATCACATGGGTTATAAGGCATAACATGATGACCTAAAATGGAATGTATCATGAATAAACATAAATAAGAATAACAGGTAGAACATGGGATCATGTAATCATGGATTAAAAGAATTTGGGAAAAAATTAACAATTATATAATTATTTTTAAAGGTTAAATTCTAAGACCATTTCACATGGCGTAGTATGAGTCATATATAACTGTTAAGACCATTTAACATGGTGGACAATATCCCATAAAGAAATCTGGTTTACTCCCTCTCTCAACCTAACTTCTCATGAGACTAAAAATTACCCCAACTCATTGGAATGATATCTGGAAACACCCATTATAACAAGTTCATGCATATTTCTACCACATAAAGAATAAACCATAATGTATATATATAAGGGTTACCAATATATTGAAATGGGCATTATAACCATGTCATAAAGCATAAACTATGGGTGTATTGTAATGGTGCCCATTAAATAATGGATTAAAATTATAAATGGAATTTAATAAGGGAAAGTAGGCATATAAAATGATAAATTATTTCCAACTTAAGTGAAAAAATGTAAGAAGAGATTTTAATAATCTTTAAAAACAAGTCACTTGAGTGTGGTTTAATAAAACTCTTCAAATATTCTTTAAAACTGAAAAAGATTAATTTTTTTTCATAAAATCCGAAATGAACCAATATATTTTTTCAAGATAAAATGAGTTATTTTAGAAAAATAATGGAATCTAAAAATATTTTTTGAAGTGCACATGAAAATTGGAAAGAAACCAACAAATTCCCTTTAAGAGGGCTTGCTTAATGGGTAGAATTGAGAATAGAACCTTATAAAACAAGTATTTTCCAATAAAAGAAATAAAATTTGTTCTAGGACCATATATATGGAACATAAATACAAAAAAATGGAAGAATACCTAATAATAACTAATAATTAAATTGGGGTAAAGAGATATAAAGCGTAACCTGAAGGGAAAAATTTTGGTTAAGAAATAATCACTTCTGTTAAGTTCGAAAGTGTTCTACACTTAAAAATTGTGTTCTACATAATGAAATATGATTAATTAGTAATTTAATTCATAAAATATTATAAATTAATTAGATTTATTATAATTTTATTATATTCATTCATGTCTTTTTTGATGAGTTATAATATTTAATTTCACTGTCTGACAGTGTTTGATTCCTTTGTTTTCATTATCGGTTTAATTGGATACATAAATCATGTAAAATGTGAATACTTGTATAGAATTAAAATTATATTTTATTCATTAACATAAATAATATTAAATTTTTTATATATAATTTGGTTTCAAGATGTGAGTATGATTCATTAGATAAATCATGAATGATAATTGTGTAGATTATCTTGAACTTTTTTCGATCCTTACGAACTAGTTTTGTTTCATTAATTGTTATAATGTATATATACTTCTTTTTGAATAGAAAAAAATATGAAATACATATATTATCAATTTATTAACAATAAAAAATGTTTTAAGAATATCTTCAAAGGCATAAATGGAAATTCAAGACTCATCGTCTTCGAATGCGATAAATCAACACATGACAAATGATGTTTTAAATTTTTAGAACAAAAAGAGAGGGGAATGGAATTGATGATTGTTTGTCTCATTAATAATATAGAATTAAATTATATAAAATAAATGGGAGTTATCATGTCAATTTTTTATGGGGAGGTGAGTATAGGTAAAGAAAAGAATGTGAAAAGAGAATAAGTGGAAACGAAAGTGGATTTCACTTCATGAATTCCTTCTTCGTAAGAACATCCTTAATACACATGATTTTGGAATTTTATTGAAACTAAAAGATCAAAAACATGGGGGAAATAATTGGGAGTATTATTGAAAATAATTCAGAAACTATTAAATGCTTTTGAGGTGCAAGGAGAATAGGTGGTGGGGGTGGTATTTATAGTTGATGATATTGGTGTTTTTTATATTACTAATTTGTTTATAATTTTTACTCAAGACAATAAATAGTGTGGATTCATCTAAATAAGTAGATTAATGAGATAATATTAGTTCAATCCAATGGTTCCTACATCATCCACCAATCATCTATGACTTAATAATTAATGTATTTAGCTTAGTCTGTAAATTTTCAAATTTTTCTATTCACCAAAAAATGAACTATTATAGAAGAATCCATAAAAAACACTATAACCATTTTTTTACAAGTAGAATAAAAAATGAATCCATTTTATGAAAATTATTTTTTAATTTAAGAAATTCATGTTTTCTTTAAAATCATCATTTATTCAAGAAATACCGATTTTAAAATTATAAGATGATATTTTAACACATTGAAATTTTATTAAGGTCTCATAAAATTATCTTATAATTATAAGACAAAAAAATATTAATTTATGAATCTATATTATAAAAATTAAATTTTATTATATTAATTATAAATTTTTAAATAAAAATTTATTTTTAACAAAAATTTCAATACTTATTTTATCGTTTTAAAAAATTTATTTACTTATTAAATGATGTAAATATAACATATTATAGTTTATAAGATGCCAAAATTTTCAATATATCATCATTGGTGAGGTAGCTATTGTATTTTTCGTGTTACTATTCTTAATGGTCATATTACTATTCCAAAGTTCATGTCACAATTTCATTGGTTTGGGTTATTTAATTTATATAAATACTTCCTATTTAATTCAATCTACAATTATTAAAATTATTTTGTGTTCTATAAGTGATTTTATGTGATTTATACTATATGAAATAATTATAAGATGGGAAATTTAATTGTTAGAATTCAGGGTCATTAAATTCTTCCCCATTATTAAATTTCATTGTAATGCCCCAACCCTAGTTTCCCAGAATCGATGCATTATTAAATAACATTGGCAAGATATAAGGTATCGTGTCATGAAAGACTGATCAGTTTAGTATCCTTGGAATTACTAGATACATACATAAGTTTTACATTACATCATGAAATAAAAAAACAACATTTTGTCTCCTTTGAACACTCTTATATCCCTTAGCTTATTCTTGTAGGTTAATTGTAATATACTTCTTGGCATCTGGGGAAACATAAAACATAAGAGAGGGGTGAGCTCAGATTCTCAATAAGGATAACAATATAGTGGAAACTATAATAAATAAGAATAAACATTTAAGGCAATGTATAAGACTAGAACACAAGCATTTTAAACATAAACAACAGAATAATATGGCAAAGATAAATCAAATAATTCCATTTACTTATTCACAGGAATTTTATACTAGTTTAATAATAACATGTAATATCAATATCAAATTTCATAATTATGGAATGAATAATGTTGGAAATCATAACCACATAATCAAGGCCTCATGCCAAGACTACAAATAATATTTTTTCAACGCACTGTGCTGAGACACTAGTTTGTCTCATGATACCTACCGATGCATCGAGGAGCTATAACAAACTCCACCTGTCACTTAATAAGTCCTATAAATTCCTCATATTAAAGGGTGAAACATAATCTAAACATTCATATTAAAACTAGCATACAAAATGTCAATAATTTAACCACAAACTATGAATGGCATAAAAATAGAACATCCACAGTCAAACATAACGCATTCAATAAAATATGGATGATTGTATTACGATAAATCAACCTTAATCAAGAATAAAATACACTAAACGATATTTACATAGATGAAAATAGTCATCGAAATTATTTGAGAGAAATATCCCCTTTTTCTTAAAAACATTTAACCGTTGCGCTATTTATCAAAGAAGTCTTTTAAAATATATTTTTGAATAAAAGGGTCACATACCACATTGAAACTTTTCAATGGAATTTTAATTTCAAAAAAATTTACGTCCATATAAATAAATTCTTAAAAACATTTTTAAAACATAGACATTAATGGGAAAGATTTATAATAATAAATATTTAAAATATTTAAAACAATATTTTAGTGAAAGAGTTCTTAACCAAATAAGAGACGCTTGAATACAAGTTATTGAGGAATAACATTAATGAAAACATTATTATATCATGAGAATAAATTGATTAATGTTATAATATGTCAAAGGACAGTATATACACCATATAAATTTGAATTGTTGCATGACTACAAATAGGTCTCAAAAGAATGTAAATTGAGATGAAATACTTTATAAAGACTGTATCCTTAGATTAAGGATGACTCTGTGAAATAATTATGTGTGAAAAATATAAATATACTCAATATAATTGGATATTTAGTGTAAATAAATAAGATTACATTCACACATATTCTTGTAAAAACCAAACCAATGTCTTGGATGTTTAACTCAATTAATGGAAATTGAGTTAAGATATCCATTAAAACATTCATATCAAGGGAATGTGAATTTATCCATGGAGTGATTATGTGTATCAAAGGTATATCCATCTAAAGGGGAGTTTACATTACTACATAAATAATAAATAGTGATTCCAAACATAATATTGGAATAAAATAATCAATGAAGTATGCGTAAAGCCTAATGAGTGGAAATTGAAATTTGAAATTCCCTTACCGATTTGGTAAATTATGAAACATGAACCCCATGAATGAATTATCATAAAATGAAGATGTTAATACCTATAATTTAAAATATATTACACAAATAAAACAATCATGGAGAGAACATACACCACACAAAAGTAAATAGTGACAATATAGTATGAATCTCATGTGAATAAGAATTGAGATGAAAACACCTTACCTTGTACTTTTACTTAGTCAAGAGTAGTTAAATAATTGTTATTAAAAAATATGAGGACCAAAAACATAAATATTATATCATACATGATCTTTTAATATTTATTTGTTAATAATATTTTAGTATTATCATTGTTTCGGGTGTTAGCTGATTCATTTTCTTTTATATGTTTTGTTATGTAAGTCATGTTTTCTATGTATAGGATGTATTTGATTCATATCCAAAATTATATAAAGTCTTCAAACATTATTTTTAATCATCAAATGAAAATTAGTTTTGAATGGTTAATATGGGGAATGACATCTCATCGCGTCGTGGAGACGGTAAGCCGAACGTACGCACGAGCGACAATATCATTCTTTTGATGGTGAAATTGTATATAATTTGATGGTATATCATATATACATAATCATTAACATATTATATTTATTATTTACATCATTTATAGTACTTATTATACCCATCCAAATAATGAAGTCTTTGAATAACAAACCACACCACGACGTGGAGACGGTTTGTCGTACATACGCATGTATGGTGACTTTGTCATTTACAGGATGTATAGAATAAAAAATATGGTTGTACCATATTTATAATAACATCACAGTATTTAAGAGGTACTGTAGTTATTATTTTGATATAGAATCAACAATGAAAGAGGAAGTGGAAGAATAAAATAACTTGAAAGTGGGTGGTGAAATTATTACCTCTTCTTCAGGTGCTTCCTTTTGATATGATCAAAAGGGCTCCTTAGATTGTCTTTATGATCAAAGGAAGGACTATAGGATGTATTGAAATTATTTGGGAGGATATTTGGGTAGGTTTTGGCCGATCTAAATGGCTTTGGAGGTGTGAAATTAAGAGAAGGGGAATTACCCTTTTATAAGAGAGATGAGGGTCACTTTTGGAAAACATTGAAATATTATTTTATTATAAATCATTTTCGGTTTCTAATGGACCAAAATTGATTTATTACAAAGATAATGTGGGTATGGATCAAAAACCTCCCATTAAATAGGTTTTAGACAAGTTTATGTCACAATATTAATCTTATTGTTTAGATTTAACTATTAGTTAAATAGTTTAAGTTTTATCGTGTCTTCTTGTATTCTAACACTCTATGGTTAATAAACATACTCTAAACATCCATGAGAACCTCAATTGGTTCATTAATGACATATAAAATACTATTTAATCCTTTTTGATGAACCTTATATTTTTATGAATATTATATCAACCAATAATATAGTATTTTTTTTAAAAAAACTCATTTAGGTCAATTTTGACAATATTTTGTATTTGGTTTTTGTGAAAATCATAACAGCATACTTACATCGAAAAAAAATTATTTAATCAGCCCTAAAATTTCATAATAACCTATAAAATTAGTGTAATTCATCAAAAGTATCAAATTACATTTATTTGGATATTTATAATATCAATTATTTAAATCTTTCATTATTAAGGTAATTACTGCATCATCATTGTGTCATAAATAAATTTAAGTATTTAATGTCTAAAAATTATAAATAAAATTCCATAATGTAGGAAATCATTTTATAATTCTAATGAATATTTATAATCTAATCTATCTTATGTATAACCCTATATTAAAAATGTTTTAGTTATTAAACTTTCAATTTAACACTCTTATCTCTTCTTTAAATAAAATAATAATAAATGTCCTAATTTAATCCAAATGGACCAAAAGGATCATATTATATTCCAAAGATTTTTTTTGTAGAATTAAACTTATCTAATAGAATTATGACATGTTTTAAGGTAATTATAATATCATTTTTACCTTTAATTATCTTATTTACTTTTTACTGTGGTAAATAAAAGTCAAAAGATACTATTCAACAAAAATTATTTTCATCTTATTGAAACACATTTTACATATTAATTTCAACCGTGTCTCTTAGATTTTTTAAATTCAACTCAGAGAAGCGGTAAAATTATATTTAATGCAAATTTGCAAATGCTCCTGAAAGGTGGGTAAAAGACGGTAAAAAGTTCAATAAAATATTTTACATCTAATTTTACTATAAAAATGACTCCATTGAATTACATTGAACAAATATAAGTATTATGTATCTATAATGACTTAAATAAATAAAATAAATAATTATTTAAATAAAAAGTTAGTTTTTAATCAATAACGCAGTGTTTTTCAGTATTCATCTAAAATTGCAAGTTTTCAAACAATACCAAAAATTCACCCTAAGATAATTTTGATTTTCCAAATTTAAAAATGAATTCAATGTTAAAAAATTCAAAGTATATAAGTAGAATTAATTAATTTAAAATTAATTCCTATTGTCAAATACAAAAAGTGGGTTTTTAAGAAGTAAAAACTATCAAAAGATTGACATGTGTTTATGTAAATTTAAATGTGAAATTACGTATAATGACATAAATTGTGTTAAATGATAAAAATATAATCTGATTATACTTTAAAACCATTCAAAATCATAATTTAGCATTATAAATTATTTAGATTAAAAAAAATTTTATCAATTAAAATTTAGTATTTTTCACTATTCATCAAAATATGAATGTTATCAGAAAAGTACCAAAAATTTATCCAAAATAAATTTTTATGTCCCGATTATAAAAAATAATTTGATTTAATTTAATTAAATATACAAAAGTGTCAAATATTGGTTTTAAAAAGGGTTCGCTGTTAAAAGGTGGTAAAATTGCATTATTTGAAAAATAATTCTTTTATCTGAAAAAATGAATTTGTTCTTATATTATGTCTAAGAAACACATAATATGCATTCTAAAATTATATGGAATATATGAAATTCAAAATTCAGTTAACACATTTCATAACTGCTTTTTGAACAGCTAGTTTGTTAAGTCGTAGTGCACTTGAACTCGGTGTTGCCTATAGAACAAGCTATTGAATTACATTAAAGAAAATAACTTACTGTGAAATCATGGGGTGTTACATTATTTCCCCCTATTAGAAATTTTTTCCTCCAAATTTTAAAATTGGGCTTGGGAACTTCATTGAAAGTCCCACATCGGAAAAATAGTCAATAAAACTATCACTTTAAAAGAAAGAAAGAGAAGTACAAAGGTCATCTGAGATAACCCATACTAGGATTCCATGTAGGAAAACGTGGATATGGAAGATAAAATAAGTGTCAATTTCTGATTGATAGTGATATAAAACATTATCAGAATAAAGTTAACAACAAGAAAACCCCAAACTTGTGATGGGATAAATGGTCATTAGTTTCTGAGTAGGAAAAGTAAACTGGCAATGTTTTTTTTGTTTTAAGTTCCATTTCATAAATTTGAGGAATTTATTTATGAGATTGACTATGAACATAAATAGGTATTCTTAATTTTTTAGTATAGTTTCATCCTTTATTAAATTCCTACCACTAACTCATCTTATTTTTTCCGAAATGATGAGTATTCAAGATGACTTGGTCACACCTGAAGTGCTAGAATCAAATTCTAGAGAATCACATGATCCACAAAGGATAAACTATATATTTCCCTTATATTTATATATTATCCCTTGTAGTGACTCAGGTTTTGGCCATGTCATACTTTGGAATATTCCTATGAATGACTCGAGAGCTAGGCGCGAAGAGGGCGTGCGATTCCAAGGCCTAGTGTGCCCTGAATTAATTTTATAAAAATATTAAGTATTTTTATACTATGCATGTGGTGGTGGTGTGATATCTCCTAAAAGGTGGATTAGAACAAGAATTTGAGGGCACGGTTGCATCCGAAACGTGTCGTTTACCCTAGGCGGGGTGTAAACTTTGCCGGTGCGGGCCTACTGTGAGAAAAACCACCAGGGGTGTTTTCGTAAATAAATGGAAAATTTTATTTATGAGCGTCGGCTCGAATAACTTCTGAACAGAGTCTCGGATGGACAATCTGAATTCGTCTATGCATTTAGAACGTCGTGTTTACCCTAAGGGCGACCTTACCTTTGTATGCATCGGGCATCGGGAGGAGGCGAGTCCGGAGCCGGAGATGGGAGAGATTTTATTTTTTAAAAAAATATCTTTTTTCTTCCACCCCCCCCCAACTTTTGATGTGCGGTGTGAAGAGGAGGGATTCCCCCTCTTTCCTCCTCCTCCTCCCCTTATGACGATGAATCACTGGACCGAATCACCCGATCAAGGTGTCGTCGAGCTCAGATTTTGACAGCGGACGCTCTTGGATCGTGCAGTGGTAGCTTTAGAGCGCGGATCTAAGTCAGAACATCTGTGTTTCACCCGCAAGGTAGGATGTTTGAGTTTTATTTCCCCGATCCTTTTTTTGCTTCGAATTTCTTTGTTTTGTTGTTGTAGTAGTGAAGATCAGGTCCTGAGGGTCGCGCAAGAGGTTGTGAATCACAAAACGTAACACCGGGGTGCCCCCGGCAGTCTACGGAAGTTCCTCCGGCATGGAACCGACATGGTGGAATCGGCGCCAGTGGACCCACAGCGGTCCGCGGTGGAGCATGGTGGCCGGCCGCCGGCCAGGGCGTGACGGCGGCAGGTTCGGTCGGCGCGGTCCGGCCCCTTTTTAATACACTGGTGTTTTAAAACCACCATTTCTTGCAATCCGTGGGTTGAATTCGTGTGCCGTCTACGGAAACACGACCCTAGAGAGATGGTGAAACTTTTAGGTGTGGGTTCGGGAGTTTTAAGTTTCAGGATCATGGCCTGGGATCTTGAAACGTCGAATAAAATAATAATATTTTATTATTATTTGACTTCGGGCCGTTGTATCTTCTACCTGGAGTGTCTGATTGACGTGTCATTAGTGGAGTTGAGACCCTGATTATACGGTGGAATTTTCTTGATTGTTCCTAGCTGTTGGGACCAAGTTTGGGGTGTGGGCCCCATAAGGCCGGGTTTTGGCGTTTTTGGAGAAACACAACTTTCTCACCAGGAGTCCTATTTTGGAAGATGAATAGTTGATCCTATGTTTTTTTCCAAGAGGATCGCAATGATGCAATCCGTTCATTGAGTTTTGGGATTGATGTGTGGGCCCCACCCGAGATGGCTTCGTTGAATTGTTCCTTTTTCACCGGGTGTCCATTTGGGACGATCGAG
The DNA here is from genome assembly GCA_963277665.1 of Viscum album. Taxonomy (NCBI): domain Eukaryota; kingdom Viridiplantae; phylum Streptophyta; class Magnoliopsida; order Santalales; family Viscaceae; genus Viscum; species Viscum album. The sequence continues at coordinate 899,738,325 of OY728162.1, read as the reverse complement.
TAATCGATCCCGTGTATTTTTCTAAGGGGATCACAGTGTTATGATCCGCTTGATGCATTTTGGGATCGTTGTGTGGGCCACGCATGGGCTGGCTATAGTGAATAGTGCCCGTTTCACCAGTTGTCCATTTCGGGTGAGTAAACAGCCTATCCCACATGTTTTTCCGCATAGATCTCAATGGTGGCCTCAGTATCAGCCTTGGAGTTGCACGAGGTGGAATTATGGTAGGTCACTTGGGTTTGTGATGTTTGGACCAACAGTGGTTGAGGTTACTCCCTTGGTTCATTCCTAGTAAGGTTTACATGGCATCACAACCTTAGTATATGTTTTTGATCCTCTCAATGAGATGTTTAATCTGTTAGAGTTGTGGCATCCCTCCGGTGGGCCCAGAGCGGGATCCTCTATCATCGTTTCCCTAGATCGGGTTCTTGGTATCGCTGTGACCGCTTATCCATGGGTGGTGATCCCATATCTAGAAGGCTAATCATGTATGGTTTGTGGCATCATCAGGAATAAGATCCCCTATGTGGTTGTTCATACTTAGTAGGGTTGTGGAATCATCGTGTATATGATCCCCTACTTAGCATGAGGTGTAAAGTAGGGTTGTGGTATTGTTGGATATACAATCCCATACATAGCGCATGGTTTCTGTAGGGTTGTAGCACCATCAATTTGATCCCCTAAAGTGAGAGATGTACCAGATTGGGTTTTTGTTTTGTCATGAACATCGTGACATGGGTGAAGATCCTCTATCTGAGTGACGTGTTTCTGTCGAATGCCAGATCGGGTTGTGGTGTCCCCCAGCAAACCTTGGGAGTGATCCCATATTTGTGAGAACTTCGTATACCGGTGTGGGATCTGGTATCCTCTAGTGGACCCTATGAGCGATCCCCTATCTGAGGAGTTTGGTGCTTATGTTGTTTCAGCAGGGTTTCCTCAATGACAGTACCCGACGAGTGTGATCTCTCAGGTAAGCATCTGAGATGTTTGTGTGAGACTCGATGGAGTGTATCTCTCATATGAGTTCCATCTGGGATGATAGTGATCGTGGAGTGTGTTCTTCTGGTTGCGAACTGTTGTTCGTGATGAGATCGATACCTCATATGGCTTAGTTCTTTAGCTGAGTATATCTGGATGTTAAAGGTGTATGTATGGGAATACACCTTGTTTGAGGTGACTAGTTGTGTTTAGCCGAGAATGGTCACGAGATGTAGTTTCTCTCTCGTCTAGGTTCCCTTTGACTTGGATGAGCGGATTGTTGCCTTTCAGTTTCTCTCTTTTGTTTTGGGTTTTGGGGGTGCCTACTGAGTATTGTTATACTCACCCCTACATGGGCTTTTCCCGCACATGTTTGTGTCTTTAGACCACATGGCTTTCGACGGAGTCCTAGGAGGACCTAGAGCAGGAGGACCTGAGTGAGCGGGGCTAACCATGGAGTCTTACTGGAGCTTTCTGGTGGTTCTTTTGGCAGCATACCCCTTATTCCGAGCAGGTTGTATGATTTTTTAGTTTTCCTTTGGTGGGCCCTGTTTTTTACTTTATGTACTTTTTCTGTTGCACTCTGGTTTGGGATAGATGTATGCATGCATTTTCATTTCATTTTTTTATATATCATTGCACTGTTTCATGGAGGTGTATGTGGGTGCATGTGTACATGTACCTTAGGTTAAGGCCTCCCTTGTGTGTGGTAGCCTACTCAGTGCTAGTCGCCATACCCTTGCCTATTGGAGGCGGGCTTGGGGAGTCGCGCCTTGAGCCCCGATGGTTCGGGTCCTGACAGAGTGGTATCAGAGGAGGTTCCACCTTTGGGATCTCAGAGTGTAGCTGGTCTATCTGTGAGTTTGATTTGGGTTTCATAGCGGTAGTGTTATGATGTTTCGAGCTTGGATTTCAGGCCAGAGACTCTAGTGTTGGTGCAGCGGCCGACATATCCACACACCAGGACTCTGATAACCTTCCTTTGGACTCAGGACATCCGTACACTGGTCACATGGGAAATACAGTACATGCATCATATAGGACTCGGTTTTGTGTTTTTCCTTGTCCTTTTTGAGTTAGCTCACCCGATATATTCTTTCACAGTGGTGCGTCATGAATATATTTCAGGATCCCTACATTATGACAGCCAGCAAGGGCTCCGTAGCATAATTTTGGTGACGATAAGCCCCATCTAGATTCTATGGACCAAGGTGCAGGTTTCGTGGCTGGACCTCCAAGTTTTCCGCCAGTTGATCCACCACATGTTGAGCAGCTGGTTGTGCCGGCAGTGTAAGATGAGGTTGTGCGCAGGTTGAGTGCATTGCACGAGTTCCAGAGGCAGCGACCTCTGAGGTTTTGAGGTGATCAAGACCCTCAGAGAGATGATGACTGGCTCGAAGTAGTCACATGATTTTTCTGCTTGGTGAGGACACCCCCAGATCAGATAGTGGTCCTAGAGAAAATCCTTCTGCATGGTTTGGCCGGGTGATGGTGGAGTTTTGTGACGCAGTCCCATGATGAGGAGACTCTCACATGGGCAGATTTTGAGCATCTCTTTAGGGAAAAGTTCTATCCAGTGACGCTGAGGTAAGTTCTGATTCAGGAGCTTCTGCAGCTTTGGAAGGAGGGCATGACTGTGTCGGATTACTCAGCGAGGTTTACAGACCTTTCTCGCTACTCCCTAGATATGGTTCAAGACCCGTTCTTTAGGTCTCGGACCTTCGAGCAGGGCCTACGCAGGGACATCCGGGTAGGTGTGGTTTCCTTGTGTCTGCCCATCTATGTTGGAGTGTTGGAGCGGGCCCTAGTGTTTGAGAGATTTCTTTCCAAGAAGACCCCACCTGTTAGTTCTGGGCATGCAAGAGATGAGGCTTCGTTAGTAGGATCAGTATCTACTAACCGACGACATACTCAGGGGCCCAGACGTGGGCAACGTTTCAGGAGGCGACCCCAGGATGGAGGATCAAAGTCTCAGGGCACACATGCCAGTTTTGGTCAGCCGTAGGAGAGGCGGTGTTATGCTTGCGATAATCGAGGACATCTTGGTAGATATTTTCGGACCCGTCGTGCTTCTGAGAGGGAGCTGGTCGAAATACCACCTTGGAAGTGGTAGCTTTTCGAGCAAGGAGATCCGTAGGGTGGCGGATGTGGTGATGGAGCTGGTGCAGCAACAGGAGGTGCTTGGCGGTATTAGTTTCCGCCACTCCCACCCCCAGGTGGTCCACGCCGGGCTCAGGGAGATGGGGGATGAGGGAGAGGAAAACTGTAAGCCTTAGAGGCTGTTGACCCAGAAGCTCCACAGATGGATAGAGGTATGCCTCGTGTCCTTTCTACTTTCTGCAGTAGTTTGATAGACAATGTTTAGCGGTCCTCTTCCAATTCTGTTTCTTGCTTGAGTTTTTGTTTAGGGAGTTTGTAAGACCCTGTGTGGGTTTTGTTCGGCGTGCTTCGAATGCGTGAGGAAGAGGGATCCTTCCCCCACCGAGATGCGTTTTTGTGACGCGATTAAAACTATGTGGGCGAGTCAGTGCTGCCCAAAGTGGATAGTGTTGAGGTGTGGTGCATGTGTCCTTCTAACTTATGTGTTTGGGAATGGGTTTTTATTGGTTAACTTGCTGGTGTGCGAGGCCCAGTTGAGAGTCCAGTCTCTTTCCTTGTATTTATGGATTTTTGGGGATGAAAAGTTCTAAGGTAGGGAGGATTTAGTGACTTCGGTTTTGGCCCTTTCAGACTTCGGAATATTCTTGTCAATGATTCCATATCTAGGCACGAAGACGACATGAGATTATGAGGCCCGGTGTGCCCGAAATTAATTTTATAAAAATATTAAGTATTTTTATTCTATGCACGTGGCGGGGGTGTGATATCTATAAAATGGTAGATCAAAAAAATAAAAGGTCACGGTTGTGTCCATAACGTGTCGTTTACCCTAGGCAGGGTGTAAACTTTGCAAGCGCGGGCCTGCTGTGAGAAAAGCCACCAGGGGAATTTTCGTTAATAATTGGAAAAGTTTATTTATGAGTGCTAGCTCGAATAAATTCTAAACGGAGTCTCAGATTGACAATCTGAGTCCACCGTTGCGTTCAGAACATCATGTTTACCCTAAGGGAAACCTTACCATTGCCTGCATCGGGAATCGGGTGGAGGCGAGTCGGGTGCCGAATATGGGAGAGATTTTATTTAAAAAATAAATAAATATCATCCCCCCCCCCTTTGATGTGCGGTGCATAAAGGAGGGATTACTCCTCCTTCCACCTCCTCCTCCCCCTTCAATGAAGAATCACTGAACTGAATCACATGATCAAGGTGTCATCGAGCTCGTATTTCGACGGAGGACGCTCCAGGATCGTGCAACGGTAGCTTTAGAGTGCGGATCTAAGTCAGAATGTTCGCGTTTCACCCGCGAGGTAGGAAGTTGGAGTGTCATTTCACTGATTCTTTTTTTCTACTAATTACTTCATTTTTTTGTCGAAGCAGGGAAGATCATGTCACAAGGGTCGCGCAGAAGGCTGCGGATTGCAAAACGGACCACTGGGGTGCCCCCGGCGGTCCACAGAAGTTTTGTCGGTGCGGCGGCGCCGGCACTGGCGGACCCGCGGCAGTCCGCGATGGAGCGCGGCGGTGCTGGAACTAGTGGACTCATGATAGTCCGTAGTGGAGCGCGGCGGCCGGCTGCCTTGGGCTGCGGTGCAGCGCGTCACGCGACGGAGGGCCGTAGGCCGGTTCAGGTCGGTCCAGCCCCTTTTCAATACACGGGGGTTTTACAAACCCTATTTCATGCAATCTGGGGGTCGTATTTGCGTTCCATCTACGGCGATGCGACCCTGGCAATGAGGTGAACCTTTAGGATGTGGGTTCAAGAGTTTTACGTTTCGGGATCGTGGTTCGAGATCTTGAAACGTTGAATAAAATAATAATATTTTATTATTATTCGACTTCGGGCCATTGTATCTTCTATCCGAAGTGTCTGATTGACGTTTTGTCTGTGGTGTTGAGACCCTGATTATATAGAGGACTTTTCTTGGTGGTTCTCGGATGTTGGGACCAAGTTTGGGGTGCTGGCCTCACGAGGCCTGGTTTGGGCATTTTCGGAGAAACACAACTTTCTCACCATGAGTCTGATTTTGGCGGATGAATAGTCAATCATGTGTTTTTTTCGAGAGGATCACAATGGTGTGATTCATTCGATGAGTTTTGGGATCGAGTCGTGGGTCCCACCCGAGCTGGATTCGGTGAATAGTACCTTATTCAATGGGTTTCCATTTGGGATGATTGAGTAGTCGATATCGTGTTTTTTTCTGAGGGGATCACAGTAGTATGATCCGCTTGATGAGTTTCAGGATCGTTGTGTGGACCCCACATGGTCTAGCTATGGTGAATAGTTAATTTTTTCCTGGTTGTCCATTTAGGGCGAGTAAACAGCCTATCCCATGTTTTTTTCAATGTAGATTGCGATGGTGGCCTCGATATCGGCCTTGGAGGTGCGCGGGGTGGCATTGGGGCGGGTCACTCGGGTTAGCGACGTTTGAACCTGCAGTGGTTGAGGGTACTCCCTTGGTTCATTCCTATGAGGGTTTGCATGTAATCACAACCATAGTATAGGTTTTTGATCCTCTCAATGGGATGTTTAATCTGTTAGAGTTGTGGCGTCCCTCCAGTGGGCTCGGAGCGGGATCCTCTAACATCGTTTCCCTAGATAGGGTTCTTGGAATCATTGTGACCGCTTATCCACGGGCGGCGATCCCCTATCTAGCAGGTTAACCCTTTAGGGTTTGTGGAATCATCAGGAATATGATCCTCTACGTGGTGGGCCGTACTTAGTAGGGTTGTGGAATCGTCGGGTATACGATCCACTACTCAGCATGAGGTGTAAAGTAGGGTTGCGGTATCATTGGTTATACAATCCCCTACTTAGCACCTGGTTTCTATAGGGTTGTGGCATCATTAGTCCAATCCCCTATAGTGCGATATGTACCAGATTGTGTTTCGATATAGTCTTGACCGTCGTGATAGAGGTAAAGATCCTCTATCTGAGTGACGTGTTTCTATCGAATGCAAGATCAGTTTGTGGTATCCCCTAGCAGACCTTGGGAGTGATCCCCTATCTGTGAGATCTTCATATACCAGTGTGGGTTCTGGTATCCTCTAGATGACCCTAGGAGTGATCCCCTATCTGAGTAGTTTGGTGTTTATGTTGTTTCAGTGGGGTTTCCTCAGTGACAGTATCCGACGAGAGTAATCTCTCGGGTGAGTGTTTGAGATGTTTGTGTGATACCCGATGGAGTGTATCTCTCATACGAGGGCCATATGGGATGATAGTGATCGTGGAGTGTGCTCTCCAGGTTGTGAACTATTGTTGGTGATGAAGTTGTTACCTCATATGGCTTAGTACGTGAGCTAAGTATATCTGGATGATCAAGGTGTACGGATGAGAATACATCTGGTTTGAGATGACATGTTGTGTTTACCCGAGGATGGTCACGATATGGAGTTTCTCTCTTGTCTGGGTTCCCACTGACTGGGATGAGCAGGTTGTTGACTTTCAGTTTCTCTTTTTTGTTTTGGGTTTTTGGTGTGCCTATTGAGTACTGTTACACTCACCCCTGCACAGGATTTTCCAGCACATGTTTCTGTCATGTGCAGACCACAGGCCTTTCGATGGAGTCCTAGGAGGACCCAGATCAGGCGGAGCTGAGTGAGATAGACTAACCCTGGAGTCTTAGAAGAGTTGTGCCGAGGAAATTTCTGGTGGTGCTTTTGGCAGCATACCCCTTCTTCCAAGCATGTTGGACACTTTTGTAGTTTTCCTTTGGTGGGACCTGTTTTTCCCTTTATGTACTTTTGCTGTTGCAGTCTAGTTTGGGATAGATGTATGCATGCATTTTCTTTTTAGTTTTTTATATATCTCTACACTATTTCATGGAGGTGTATGTGGGTGCGTGTGTAGAGATACCTTAGACTAAGGCCTCCCTTGTGTGTGATAGCCAACTCGGCACTAAATGCCAGCCCTAGGACTATTGGTGGCAGGCATGGGGAGTCGCGGTTTGGGCCTCGTTGGGTCAGGTCATGACAGAGTGGTATCAGAGGAGGTTCCACCATTGGGATCTCAGAGAATAGATGGTCTAGCTGTGAGTTTGATTTGGGTTTCATAGAGGTAGTGTTATGATGTTTCGAGCTCGGATTTCAGGCTAGAGACTCTAGAGTTGGTGTAGCGGCCGACGTATCCATACATCAGGACTCTGATAACCTACCTTTCGACTCGAGACATCCGTACACTGGTCGTAGGGGAAACACGGTACATGCATCATATAGGACTGGTTTTTGGGTTTTTCCTTGTCCTTCTTGAGTCATCTCACTAGCTCTAGTCTTTGACTGTGGTGCATCTTGAATATATTTTAGGATGCATCCACGATGACATCCAGAGAGGGCTCCATAGCAAGATTTTGGTGACGATCGGCCATTTCTAGAGGCTGTGGACCAGGGCGCAGGTTTTGAGGCTGGACCTCGAGGTGGTCCTCCATTTGAGCCACCACCTTTCAAGCAACTAGTTGTGCTGGTAGTGCAGGATGAGGTTGCGCGTAGGCTGAGTGCACTGCATGAGTTCTAGAGGCGGAGACCTCTGAGGTTCCGGGGTGATCCAGACCCTCAGGTAGTTGATGACTGGCTTGAAGCTGTCACCAGAGTTTTCCGCCTGCTGAGGACATCCCCAGATCAGTTGGTAGTCCTAGTGGAGATCCTTCTACATGGTTCGGTCGGGCGATGTTGGAGTTTGGTGATGAAGTCCCATGACAAGGAGATGCTCACGTGGGAAGAGTTTGAGCAGCTCTTCAGGGAAGAGTTCTATCCTGTGACGCTGAGGTCAGTGCAGATTTAGGAGCTTCTGCAGCTTCGGCAGGATGGAATGACTGTGTCGGAGTACTCAGCAAGGTTTACAGACCTATCATGATACTCCCTGGATATGGTTCGAGAACCTTTCTTTATGGCTCGGACCTTGGAGCAGGGCTTATGCAGGGACATCCGGGTAGGTGTGGTTTCCTTGTGTCTGCCCACCAATGATGGAGTGCTGGAGCGGGCCCTAGTGCTGGAGAGCTTTCTGGCTGAGCAGACCCCACCTGTTAGTATTGGGCATGAAAGAGCTGAGGATTTGTCAGTCGGATTGGTATCTGGTAGCTGATGATAGACTCAGGGGCCCGGATGTGGGTGACGTTTCAGGAGGTGACCCCAGGATAGAGGATCTGAGGCTTAGGGCTCACAGGGCTTGCAATCCATTTTCAGTCGGCCATAAGAGAGGCGGTTTTATTCTTGCGATGGTCAAGGAAATCTTACTAGAGATTGTCCGACCCGTCGTACTACTGAGAGGGAGCCGGTCGACAGACCGCCTTGGCAGAGGCAACATCTCAAGGAAGAAGATCTGCAAGGTGGCGGATGTGGCGATGGAGCTGGTGCAGCAAAAGGAGGTGGTAAGCGGTATCAGTTGCCACCAACCCCACCCCCAGGTGGTCTACGCCAGGCTCAGGGAGCTGGGGGAAAAGGGCGAGGACAGCTGCAAGCCTTAGAGGTTGTTGACCTAGAGGCTCTGCGGATGGATAGAGGTACGCCTTGTGTCCTTTATACTTTTTGCAGTAGTTTGATAGACCCTATTAAGTGATACTCTTCCTTTCCCATTGTTTTCTCGAGTTTTTGTTCAAGGCATTTGTAAGACCCTGTGAGGGTGTTGTTTGGCATGCTTCAAATGCGTGAGGAAGAGGGATACATCCCCCACTGAGACACGTTTTTGTGATGTAATTAAAACCATGTGGCGAGTCTCTGCCATCCAAAGCAGATAGTGTTGAGGTTTGGGGGATGATTCCCTCTGACTTATGTGTTCGGGCATGGGTGTTTGTTGGAAAACTCACTGGTGTGCGAGACCCAGTTGAGAGTCCAGTCTCTTTCCTTGTGCTTATGGATTTTTGGGGATGAAAAGATATAAGGTGGGGATTAATTAGCAGCTCATTTTTTTGGCCTTGTCATACTTTGGAATATTCTTATGAATGATTTAAGAGTTAGGCGTGAAGACGGTGTGCGATTCCGAGGCCCGATGTGTCTGGAATTAATTTTATAAAAATATTAAGTATTTTTATACTATGTACATGGAGGGGGTTTGATATCTCCTAAATGGTAGCTTAGAACATGAATCTGAGGTCACAGTTACATCCGGAACGTGTTGTTTACCCTAGGCGGGGTGTAAACATTACGGGCACGGGCCTACTGTGAGAAAAGCCACCAGGGGCATTTTCGTAAGTAAATGGAAATATTTATTTACGAGTGTCGACATTAATAACATATGAACGGAATATCGGATTGACAATATGAGTCCGCTGTTGCGTTCATAACGTCTTGATTACCCTAAGGGTGACCTTAACTTTGTCTGCATTGGGCATCGGGCGGAGGCGAGTCGGGAGCCGGAGATGGCAGAGATTTTATTATTTTTTAAAATAAATATCTTTTTTCTCCCCCCCCCCCTTTAATGTGCGGTGCACAGAGGATGGATTCCTCCTCCTTCCTCCTTCTCCTCCACTTCCGATGACGAATCACCGAACCGAATCCCGCGATCAAGGTGCCTTCGAGATCGGATTTCGACGGTGGACGCTCCAGGATCGTGCAACAGTAGCCTTGGAGCACAGATCTAAGTTAGAACATCGGCGTTTCACCCACAAGGTAGGGGGTTTGAGTTTTATTTCCCCGATCCCATATTTGCGTCGAATTTATTTGTTTTTTTCGTAGCTAGGAAGATCAAGTCCTGAGGGTCACGCAGGAGGTTACAGATCACAAAACGGACCACCGGGGTGCCCTCGGCAGTCTGCGGAAGTTCCGCCGGCGCGGCCCCAGCGTGGCGGCGCGGGTGCCGGTAGACCCACGGCGGCCAGCCACCCGGGGGGCGGCGCGCCGGCCATGTCGGCGGAGCGCAGCGGCATGTGGCTCCAAGCAGCAGCGACGGAACGGTCGGTCGGCGCGGGCCGGCCGGTTAAGGCCGGTCGGGTCCTTTTTTAATACATGGGGGTTTTAAAACCCCCGTTTTCGTGCAATCTGGGGGTTGGATTCACGTGTCATCTATAGTGACCTGACCCTGGTGACGAGGAAAACCTTTCCATTGTGGTTTTGGGAGTTTTAAGTTTCGGGATCGTGGCCTGGGATCTTGAAACGTCGAAGAAAATAATAATATTTTATTATTATTCGACTTCGGGCCGTTGTATCTTCTACCCAGAGTGTCCAATTGACGTGCCGTCAGTGGTGTTGAGACCCTGATGATACGGCAGACTATTCTTGATGGTTCCCAGTTGTCGGGACTGAGTTTGGGGTGTGGGCCCCATGAGGCTGGGTTTGGGCGTTTTTGAAGAAACGCAACCTTCTCACGAGGAGTCCGATTTTGGAAGATGAATAGTCAATCCTATGTGTTTTTCTGAGAGGATCACAATGGTGTGATCTGTTGGATGAGTTTCAGGATTGAGGCATGGGCCACACCCAAGCTGGCTTCGGTGAATAGTATATTTTTTACCGGGTGTACGTTTGGGACGATCGAGTAGTCGATCCCATGTGTTTTTCCAAGGGGATCACAGTGGTATGATCCGCTTGATGAGTTTCAGGATTGTTGTGGGGGGCCCGCACGGGCTAGCTATGGTGAATAGTGTATTTTTCACCGGTTGTCCCTTTCAGGTGAGTAAATATCCTATCCCGTGTGTTTTTTCACGTAGATTGCGATGGTGGCCTCGGTATTGGTCTTGAAGGTGCGTGGGGTGGCGTTGTAGTGGGTCACTCGAGTTAGCAACGTTTGGGCCAGTAGGGGTTGAGGGTACTCCCTTGGATCATTTCTAGGAGGGTTCGTGTGGCATCATAACCTTAGTATAGTTTTGTGATCCTCTCTATGGGATGTTTAATCTATTAGAGTTGTGGCATCCCTCCAGTGGGCCCGGAGCAGGATCCTCTAACATTGTTTCCCTAGATCGGGTTCTGGGTATTGCTGTGACCACTTATCCATGGGCGGTGATCTCCTATCTAGCAGGTTAACCCCGTAGGGTTTGTGGCATCATCGGGAATATTATCCCCTATGTGGTGGTCTGTACTTAGTAGGGTTGTGGCGTCATCGGGTATACAATCCCCTACTCAGCATGAGGTGTAAAGTAAGGTTGCGGTATCATTGGTTATACGATCCCCTACTTAGCGCATGGTTTCTGTAGGGTTACGACATCGTCAGTTAGATCCCCTATAGCGTGAGATGTACCGGATTGGATTTCGGTATCGTCATGACCATCGTGACATGGGTGACGATCCTCTATTTGAGTGATGTGTTTTTGTCGAATGCCAGATCGGGATGTGGTATCCCCCAGCGGACCCAGGGAGTGATCCCCTATCTGTGATATCTTCGTATACCGGTGTGGGTTCTAGTATCCTCTAGCAGACCCTAGGAGCGATCCCCTATCCTAGGATTTTGGTTTTAATGTTGTTTCAATGGGGTTTCCTCAGTGACGGTACCCGACGAGTGTGATCTCTCGGGTGAGCGTCTGAGATGTTTGTGTGAGACCTGATGGAGTATATCTCTCGGATGAGTGCCATATGAGATGACAATGATCGTGTATTGTGCTCTTCTAGTTTTGAACCATTGCTGGTGATGAGGTTGGTACCTCATATGGATTAGTGCATGAGCTGAGTATATCTAGATATTCAAGGTGTATGTATGGGAATACACCTGGTTTGAGCTAACTAGTTGTGTTTAGCCGAGTATGGTCATGAGATGGAGTTTCTCTCTCGTCTGGGTTCCCACTGACTGGGATTAGCGGACTATTGCCTTTCAGTTGCCCTCTTTTGTTTTGTATTTTTGGGCTGCCTACTGAGTATCTTTATACTCACCCCTGCACAGGCTTTTCCTACACATGTTTGTGTCTTGTGCAGACCACAGGCCTTTCGACGGAGTTCTAGGAGGACCCGGAGCAGGCAGAGCTGAGTGAGCAGGACTGACCATGGAGTCTTACCGGAGCTGTGCCGAGGAGCTTTCTGGTGGTTCTTTTGACAGCTTACCCCTTCTTCCGAGCAGGTTGGATTCTTTTGTAGTTTTCCTTTGGTGGGCCATGTTTTTCCCTTTATGTATTTTTTGTTGCTCTCTGGTTTGGGATAGATTTATGCATGCATTTTCTTTTCAGTTTTTTATATATCCCTGCACTATTTCATGGATGTTTATGTGGGTGTGTGTACAAGTACCTTAGGCTAAGGCCTCCCTTGTGTGTGATAGCCTACTCAGCGCTAGACTCCATCCCTTGGCCTATTGGAGGCGGGCTTGGGGAGTCGTGGCTTGAGCCCCGTTGGGTTGGGTCGTGACATCCATAACCAAAATTGTTAGTACATGATCATATGGTCCTTAAAAAGGAAAATCTTTTTGAGAAAGAAATAATAATCTTAATTTCTAAAATTAATCCAACAATACCCAAAGTTCAATAAATACCATTCAATAAACAATTGTCCTTATAATCCTTCAATATAATCCAAACTAAGATTGAAACCCATAACTCTGAAGAATTTGATTACGTAATCTTCTGCAATAAATTGTATCTCCAAATAACATACACTACTCTTAAAGTCACATACTTAAAAGTAATTAACTAAATCACTTATTCTCTATGATAAGTTAATAATTTCCATAAATAACCTAAATCACTATAATTCCATAATATTAAAATAGATAAAAATCCACCATTACTCCCCAAATGAAATACCATAATATTCTATTTTTCTTAGGCATATAGTGTTCCCAACAGAGTGAAAATCTTCCAAAATAACATTTATCACATAATCACCAAGTCATGTTCCTATGATAAGGATATCCATTTGATAAACATAAGATTCCAAATAAACTTATTACTAATCAATAAATTCATTTAACTAAAAAGAACTAGTCTCACTAACCAGGGACTTCACGTAGTCTAGTGGTAGGCGATAGATCTAAGTCGTACTTTGGTTGTGGGTTTGATTCCTGCAGCTTTGACCGATGTGACGGGTTGTCACATGGTCTGCATGTTATCCTTTTTCAAAAACTACATTTTATAACATTCTCAAAATGAGATAAATTCCTCATAATAACTATAATATAATTTCACCACAAATGTTATCTCATACCTCTCATTTTCATCTCAAGATTTAATAACATGTAATTGCCTCAAATTAAAGGATCATATAAACCCAATAGTTATTTATAACTATATCAACAATAGAAAAGATAATTCTCCCAAAAATAGCATTTTCACATAACAAACTGTAGGGTTACACATACAAGAGAAAATTCTTCCAAAGTAATTCCATCAATAAAGAGCACAAATACTTTTAAACAATTTTCCATACATTTATTTCAACATAGGTTCTTCCTTGACCAAGATGTTATCCTATATAATAGGGAACTCACTCAGGTAATTCCTAGGTCCCCTACATTTACGGAAAATGACTGTAAATTGATTCTTGGGATCTTTTTTATTTTCTTCCATAGTACTCTTCATTTTTCCTCAGCAATTCACTACATTATTTCCTTATTTCCCACACATAAAGCATTTATTTGTTCTTTTGAGACACTTTCCTAGGTGTCTTATTCCACATTTCCTACATTATGGAAATTGAGCTTTCTTTTCTCCATGGTCTCCACTGCTAGAGCTCTTATCATTCATCGTCTTTCTCTTCTTTGTTGAGTCTGGGAGTTAGTTAATATATATTTTTTTGATCATATTTTTGGAAAACTGATTTGGCATGAACACAATATCTTTTACACCTATCAACATTCCATTTGGTTTCTCATTTCCACCACCATTCCCACCTTTTACATCATATTAAATGTTATTGTGACTTCCTTTGAATCCAGCTATTGACTAACACATGAGAGCATAGTGTTAGTCATAAAATCATTTAGGGAATATCATAACACCTTATTTTCAATCTGAAACACCTTAGGATTAACCAAGGCTATTTATTTTTATCTTATTTAAAAATCCTTCAAATCAGTTTATAAAGAAAAATGTGAATTATCCAAAACATAACCCTCAGGAGTGTCATAACTAAGAGTGTAGTAAGACCTGTTCTCATGTACCAGGATACCCTAGGTCAAACTTGAAACTCCTTGTCGGATTTTTCACTCCTAGGTACATCTATTCCAGAGCTGCCTCTACCTGATCATATCTAGACAGGGATGTATTGCTTGAAAAACTCATAAAATCTCTACATTACCAAAATTTGAGGAAGTTCTTCTATACTAATCCACAAAGTCTATCTTAAGGTAATGTTATCTAATCAGAGTTTTTCTAAATCTAGTTTCCAATTTATGTACTAAACTTCCTCTGACACCAACTGTAATGCCCCAACTATAGTTACCCAGAATCGGTGCATTATTACATAACATTGGCATGATAGAAGTAATCATGTCCCAAAAGACCAATCAGTTTAGTAGCCTTGGAAGTACTAGATATATAAATAAGCTTTATATTACATCATGAAATAAAAAAACAACATTGTGTCCTCTTTGAACACTCTTATATCCCTTATCCTATTCTGGAAAGTGAACTATAATATACTTCTTTACATCCTGTGAAAAATAAATCATAAGAATGGGGGTGAGCTCAGATGATTAGTAAGGATAACAATATAGTGGAAAATTTAATAAATAAGAATGAACATTTAAGCCAATGTATAAGACTAGAACACAAGCCTTTTAAACATAATGTTCAGCATAATATGGAAAATATAAATCATATAATTCCATTTACTTATTCACATGGATATTCCACTAGTCGAATAAACACAATTAATATCAATATCAAATTTCATAATGATGGAATGCATAATTTCAGACATCTTAACCACATAGTCAAGGCTTTGTGTAAGACTACAAATAAGATTTTGCCAAGGCCTTTTTCCAGGACACTAGTTTGTCTCATGATACCTACTGATGCATCGAGTAGCTAAAACAGGCTCCACCCATCATTTACTAAGTACAATACATTCCTCATATGAAAGGGTGAAACATAATCTAAACATTCATATTAAAACTAGCATATGAAATGTAAATATTTTAAACACAAACCATGAATGGAATAAAAATTGTCCATCCACATTCAAACATAACTCATTCAATACAATATAGATGATTGTATTTTGATAAATCAACCTCAAACAAGAATATAATACGGTGAAGGATATTGACATAGATGAAAATAGTCATTAAAACTACTTGAGAGAAATATCCCCTTTTTTCTTGAAAATATTTAAATGTCGCACTATTTATCAAAGAATTCATTTAAAGGAGATTTTTGAATCAAAGTGTCCCATATGTAAGAACCTGGTTCTTATCCTTGAGGTATGGGTTTCTTGTTTTCCTTTTACCTTAAGTGTTTTTGAGATATAAGGAGAAATGGGGAAAAATCCCAAAAATTGGTGGGTACACACCATGTACTTTTCCACATGCCGTGTACTTTGGCCATGTGGGATGAGTATATAGGGCGTGTAGGATTGTTGGCGATGAAGGGTGTGAAAATTGACTACACGCCGTGTACTTAGTATATACATGTCATGTAATCATTCGGTAGGTGAATTATGACAACCCTGCTTTTTATTACAACTTAAGCATGCTTTATTACATAAAACTTCACTTGATACAACAAAGAAGATCGAGAGGTTTAGCGTCTTTGGGGCTTAGGATCATTACATAAAAACTTTAAACTTGAAATACAACATCTTTATTGAAAACTTCCTTTACATGACCACTACATTCCATCGTACTTAGCATTGCATGGGATAACCTGAGGACATGCATAATAAAAGGGTGAGCTATAAAGCCCAGTAAGGGAGTACACAATGAATAACATGAGGAGTACAATACATGTTAGGAAATAGGCATATCAATAGAGCATAAGAGAAACATGAACATAAAGGCATGATAAAGCATGATAATCATAACATGGAAATGTGGCAACAACACTTAACACTGAATTAGCATGAGCCAAGGCACATTGCACATGGAGCATGAGTAAACCCTCATTGCACTTGAAGCACGAGTAAACCCTCATTGCACTTGAATTAGCATGAGTCAACACTCATTGCACATGACGTATCATGATACTATACTTTACCCAATGCATTGGAGCTCTATAAAGGGCGCACCCTTCTTAAACATTTCATTTCATGCATAAGTGTGCCACATGGATCATAAAACATGGATTCATAAAACATAATAATTTCATCCACGATAAAGGAATGTGGAATTCATAGATGAAAATTTATAATCAATATGTAAATGTACATAAAGGTGAATACCCGTGATGGAGAAATGGGCATGGTATTCACTACACAAAGACATTGGCTTAGAAAATCGGTGCGATTTCGGCAGCGTAACGGCGTGACATAAGAATTCATAAAAAAAGTTGATGAGAGAGAAAGGGGTTCCTCATCATATTTACATGTAATTTAAAGTAAGGAGATAATATATATACATGTCCCAACAATATAAATGGAATTTAGATTCATGATACAAAAGTATTGCTTGAATGTAAAAGAAGAGAGAGAAGTTCCTTTCGGAATTTCGGCATAGTAACAGGTGTACATGGGAGGCATTTAATGAGAGAGAAAGGGTTCTCCCATCATTCAAACAATAAGAGGGCAGTATGGGGGAGGTGCAAAACCATACCCCAACATTCATAATTGAAATAAAAAAAGGCAATACAACTTAATGAAAATTGACAAAAATGAGAAAGGAAGAAAACCCCTTACTTGGAAGTGTGCTTCCAAAGGCTAGAGAGAGGCTTGTGAGAGGCTTCTTGGGAGCTTGGGGCACCTTGAGAGGATTCTAGAGAGAGTAGGGAAGAGGTTGGACGAACTTCAAGGGCTTTGAGTGAGGAGGAAGTGGGAGCTTGGGTGGGTTTATATAGGAAAGGTGAGAGAATTCTTTATTATTTAGGTTTGGGACCACTTATATTAAAATAATCCAAACCACAAACCAACCCATGGTATTTGCCCATGGTTTATGGAAAAGGAAAGAGAAAAACAATATTTTACAAGTCCAAGGTCCTAACTTATTAAAAAATTAGGTTTTCTTATGTGGAGGTGAGTCACACTCCCATGGAAATTAATTTAAAAAGGCAAAGTGTTGAATAAGTCTTGAGGGCTCCATTAATGCTTTGAAAAGTGAGTCAAACAAACCCAAAACCTCATTATTTTAATGATAAAACATATATTGTCCGAACATAAGGATTATGGTATTTTATTACATCACCATTGGGTCATTATGATGTCATAAAACACATTATATATTTAAATGGTATTTAATTTTTACCCAAAAATTTGACTGTCTCAGAAAATTATGAAAAATTCACCGTTGGATAATTTCGACGTCCTCATTCCAAAAATAATATTTATTTTATCTAAATAATTTTCTAAATATGTGAATTTTCACTTTTAAAATAAAAACCGACATTTATAAAAAATTCACGGGTTTTGACAGAAATGGCTTTCAAACCTTAATAAAAATTTTAATTGCATTCATAAAATTATAAGATCATTTATATTTAATAAAAATTAATTTAATATTAATAAAAATATTTTATTAAAATATTATTTAATTAAAAAATCGTTTAATTTAACAAAATTTAATTCTTAATTAAATAATAACTAAAAACACCATTTGTCCTTTAAAAACTAATTACAATGTATCAAAAATGACTAGAAATTATATTCATTATTATATACAAAAAAAATAATGTACATGAACATGGTGCTACTTATTTGTTACATAACCCCTTAAAATAGCCGCATAAGACCTAAGGGTAAGGTGTGCGATGGTGACAGACTCTTGGGGTTGCTCGGATAACATCGCTCGAGTGGTAATCTCTATCAACTTCCATTTTTATCGTAGACGATCACGTTCGAGCTTGAATTGATGAAGCTCAGCTTGGGCTTGGTCAAGGGCAAAGCCCAAAGACGCCACCTCTTTTCCGAGCTCCGACAAATGGGCTTCGTAAGGGGCAATTCTACTGGATGAGGCCATCGCTTCCTTTGTCTGAGTAGAAAATTGGTTCGTTAAAGCCTTATATTTAAACTACCCAGATGATCACTGTTCAACGGCTATAAAAGTAACGGTCACAAATCTTAAAGTAAAACTAAAAAAGTTGATATCTTATAAAAACATTTTTCATAAAGAAACATTTAACTGGATCAAGAGGGATTTTCCATTAATGAAATTTTGGGTCGTTACAACATTCCCCCCTTAAGAAATTTCGCCCTCAAAATTTTCCTTTTCCCACACTAAAACAAATGTGGGTAACTTAGCTTCATCATATCCTCTGAATCCTAAGTTTCTTATTCAAACTTGTGGATTCTCCACAACACCTTGACGAGGGGCATTGTCTTATTTCGTAGAACTTTTTCTCTACGATCTAAGATCTTCACTGGTTTCTCCTCATAAGAAAGATCGTCTTCTAATTGTACCACCTCGGAAGAGAGTATATGTGAAGGGTCTGGTATGTACTTCCTTAAGAGGGATACATGGGAGACATCATGCACCTTGGCCATAGTAGGTGGAAGTGCTAGTCGATAGGCCACAGCCCTAACACGATCAAGAATCTCGAAGGGGCCGATGTAACTTGGACTTAACTTCCTTTTCTTTCCAAACCTCATGACCTTCTTCCACGGAGATATGCGTAAAAACACCATGTCTCCGACTTTAAACTCAAGGTCTCGTCGACGATTATCTGCATAACTCTTCTGTCGACTCTGGGCTACCTTGATATGCTGCTGAATGATTTTCACCTTCTCCACCATTTCTTCGACCATTTCTGGTCCAAGCAGCTTACGTTCACCGACCTCATCCCAACATGCCGGTGTTCTACACCTTTTCCCATACAGGGCTTCATATGGTGCCATTTGGATGCTCGAGTGGAAACTATTATTATAAGAGAACTCAACTAGAGGAAGATGTTGATTCCATCCTCCTTTAAAGTCCATTGAGCACGCTCTCAACATATCCTCAAGTGTTTGGATAGTCTGCTCGGATTGGCCATCAGTTTGAGGATGATAGGCCGTACTGAAGTTCAGTTCAGTATTCAGAGCATGTTGAAGACTCTTCCAAATCTTAGAGGTAAATCTTGGATCTCGGTCAGACACAATAGATAGTGGTACTCCATGCAACCGTACCACTTCCCTGATATATATTCGTGCCTGTTGATCCAAAGAGAAATCCTCTCGAATAGCAATGAAGTGTGCAGTCTTTATAAGACGATCCACAACAACCCAGATTGCATTGTTTCCTTTGGATGTCCTTGGAAGTCCAGTGACGAAGTCCATGGTGATGTTCTCCCATTTCCATTCTGGTATGGGAAATGGTTGAATCATCCCCTTAGACTTCTGCCTCTCTGCCTTCACTTGCTGACACACCAGGCACTTTGATGTATATTCAGCGATCTCATTCTTCATATTATCCCACCAAAAGTTTTCTCGGAGATCTCGATACATCTTTGTGCTCCCTGGGTTAATAGAGAAATTTGAACTATGTGCATCATCCAAAAGTTCCTTCTTCAGCTCCGAACTTGATGGAACACATAGTCTTTTCCCAAACCGCACAATTCCTTCTTCATTAACATTAAACTCTGAGGATTTTCCCTTTTTGATAGCTTCCACTTTTTCTTGGATTCCTGCATCATCCTTTTGAGCATCCTTTAACCTTTCCAAAAGAGATGGTTGAGCAATAATTTTTGAAAGGATTGATGATGTTCCCTTCTTTATGATTCCCACGTCCATCTTCATCAAGTCTAAGAAGATTGGATCCTTCTCAATTCTCATCATTGATAGAATTGCTGGATCCTTTCTACTTAGGGCATCTTCCACCTTGTTCGCCTTCCCAGGGTGGTAATGTATTGAACAGTCATAATCCTTAATGAGCTCTATCCATCTTCTCTGGCGCATATTAAGCTCTTTCTGTGTGAATATATATTTAAGACTCTTGTGGTCAATATATATCTCACATTTCTCTCCATAGAGATAATGCCGCCAAATTTTCAAGGCAATGATCACCACCGCCAACTCCAGATCATGCGTTGGATAGTTTCGCTCATGGATTTTCAACTGCCTTGAGGCATAGGATATCACTTTATCATTCTGCATCAGCACACATCCTAAGCCTTTCTTCGAAGCATCACTGAATACCACAAAATGCTCCCCACTTGTGGGTAATGTGAGCATGGGTGCAGTGATAAGCCTCCTTTTCAACTCCTTGAAGCTTTCTTCGCATTCATCACTCCAAGAAAACTTTACTCCCTTTCGAGTTAGCTTGGTAAGAGGGTTGGACAATCGTGAGAAATTTCTCACAAATCGTCAATAATATCCAGCTAACCCCAAGAAGCTACGGATATCAGTTACTAATGTTGGCCTCAGCCATCCCTCAATTCCATCTGTTTTGGAGGGGTCCACAGATATCTCATTGTTTGTGATGATATGACCCAATAATGAGACTTCCTTCAACCAAAACTCACACTTTTTGTACTTTGCATAGAGCTTCTCCTTGCGCAAAGTCTCTAGTACAGTTTTTAAATGCTCCTCATGGTCCTCCTTGGTTTTGGAGTATATTAGAATATCATCTATAAAGACTACCACAATTTTGTCTAGGTAATCTCTAAATACTCTATTCATCATGTCCATGAATATTGCTGGAGCATTGGTGAGTCCGAAAGGCATTACTATGAATTCATAGTGCCCGTACCTTGTACGAAAAGCAGTCTTGGGGATATCTTCCTTCTTCACCCTTACTTGATAATATCCCGACCGCAAGTCGACCTTGGAGAAGTATTGTGCTCCACACAGCTGATCAAACAAGTCATCGATTCTTGGGAGAGGATACTTGTTCTTTATCGTGATTTTGTTAAGTTCATGATAATCGATGAAAAGCCGCATTGACCCATCATTCTTCTTGACGAAGAGGACTGGTGCACCCCATGGTGATGCACTTGGGCGTATAAACCCTTTATCCAGATTCTCCTGTAGTTGTTTCTTCAGTTCTTCAAGATCAACCACATCCATTCTATATGGAGTCTTGGATATTGGTAGCACCCCAGGTATAAGTTCAATTGAGAACTCAACATCTCTTCTTGGAGGAAGACCAGGAAGTTCCTCGGGAAATACTTCAGCGAATTCCCTCACAATAGGCATTTCTTCAAGGGTGGTTTCTTCCTTGGACTTAATCATCTGAGCCAGATATGCGTGCTCATAAGGCAGTAATATCCATGCTTGAGATGATGGAGCTAAAGGATATTCATCTTCCTCCTGACACTTGTAAAGAATCGGGGGTCGATTCTCCATATGGAGTGTGATTTCCCTCTCCCGACAATTTATGTTGGCTCTATATAAGGAAAGCCAATCCATGCCAAGAATTGCATCAAATTCCACCAAAGGGCGTATGACGAGGTTCTCCGGGAAATTCAATCCACAGATTATAACAGGGGAGGACTTATACTCATGGGATGCAATGATTGCCCCATTTGCCGTACTCACCGACATCTTTACTTCCATGATTTGTGGTGGTGCAGGGATGATTCTACTAAACTTTTGAGATATAAAAGAATGCGTAGAACCTGAATCAAAAAGTACGTTCGCTGTTCTTGAATGAATAACTAGCGTACTTGTCACCACTTCGTTGTCGGGGTTCACTTCGGCAGAAGTGATGGCAAAAGCTCTTCCTTGCTGTCTTGGAGGTTGTTGATTGCCTCCGATAACCCTTTGATTAGGGCACTGATTCGCAAAATGACCCGGTTCTTTGCATTTGAAGCATTGAACAACGCGTTGAGGTTCGAACGGAGCGTTCCTCTCCTCTTTCGCAGCCGTGTGTCCTTCTTGCTGACAGTTAACAGCTAGGTGCCCTTCTCTTCCACACTTGAAGCATTTTCTTTTCCCCCTAAGTCAATTTCTAGGGTGCTTCTTTCCACACTTTTGGCAAGTGGGGTGCTGGAATTTATTAGCGTCGTTGGATTTATCCATCGGACCACCAGCATTGAAGTCCACCTTCCGCTTCTTGTCCCCATGATACCCCTGTGATTCTTCGATCTCCATTTTAACCTTGAGGGCACATCGGACAATTTCCTCATAGCTGTCGAAGTCACGGATCGCTAATGCTTTCCGCAAGCTAGGCTTCAGCCCACCAAAGAAGCGGTCAACCTTGCATTCGGGGGTAACGACAAAGCCGGAAGCGTATCGTGCAAGCCTTGTGATGTTTGTCTCGTACGCTCCCACAGATTCCTCATCTTTCTGCTTGAGGGAAAGGAAGTCCCTTTCTATCTTAAGACGGAGGGTGCGTGGAAAATATTTATCGAAAAACATATTCCGAAATACCTTCCATTCCAAATCCTCGATCTCCTCCTCAGGCTTCGTATTTTTGATCAATGTCCACCATTGATCAGCTTCACCCTCCATACGATAAGCCTCCAAGAGAACCTTCTCTTTTTCAGAGCATTGGAGGATGGAGAATATCTTTTCAATGGAGTTGATCCATTGTTCAGCAATCGTGGGATCGGATGATCCACTAAAAGTAGGAGGCCTTTGTCTCATGAAGCTTTCAATAGAGACTTGTTCTTTCTTAGGGGGGGATGAACGTTCCTCTTGACCAGTGTTTCTATTCAAAACTTGAGTTAGCTGAGAGAGAAGCGTGACAAAGTTCGCGATTCCCGCTCCCAATGGATTGGGCATCTCATAAGTAAAATCATCACATTGATCTTCACAACGGTTGTTAGCACGAGTTCTCCTATTACCGGCCATTGGCTGGAATAAAAGAAAGTTAGGGGTAACACATAAAGGGTAATCCAAAGACAAAAGTTGATGACTTATAAATAAACGTTAATCTCTTTAACTCATGAGTCTATAGGATTCAGTCCAGGCTTTTCATGATCTTCCTTCTAAAATATATTCTTAGGGGCATTTTTCCCTTAATAAGGGTTCATACTAAGATTGTGAATTCATCAAAACATATCCCCCGGGAGTGTCGTAACCAAGAGTGCAGCAAGGCCCGTTGTCGTGCACCAGTTCCCGTTCGAGTATAGCTCAAAGCGGTGTTTTCGGGTTTTACCCCTAGGATACATCTGTGCCAGAGCCGCCTCTACCTGCTCGTATCCAGACAGGGATGTATTTGTTTGATAAACCACTTACTTAGTATTTACCAAAACATAGGGATGTTTTTATTATGCTTAGTCTTGTATCTAAGGCTTTACTAGGGTTTCCTAATCCCAAAAATAACTAAACCTATCCTCTGATACCAACTATGACAACCCTGCTTTTTATTACAAATTAAGCATGCTTTATTACATAAAACTTCACTTGATACAACAAAGAAGATCGAGAGGTTTAGTGTCTTTGGGGCTTAGGATCATTACATAAAAACTTTAAACTTGAAATACAAAATCTTTATTGAAAACTTCCTTTACATGACCACTACATTCCTTCGTACTTAGCATTGCATGGGATAACCTGAGGACATGCATAAGAAAAGGGTGAGCTATAAAGCCCAGTAAGGGAGTAAAAAATGAATAACATGAGGAGTAAAATACATGTTAGGCAATAGGCATATCAATAGAGCATAATAGAAACATTAACATAAAGGCATGATAAAGCATGATAATCATAACATGGAAATGTGGCAACAACACTTAACACTAAATTATCATGAGCCAAGGCTCATTGCACATGGAGCATGAGTAAACCTTCATTGCACTTGAAGCACGAGTAAAACCTAGTTGCACTTGAATTAGCATGAGTCAACACTCATTGCACATGACGTATCATGATACTATACTTTACCCAATGCATTGGAGCGCTATAAAGGGCGCACCCTTCTTAAACATTTCATTTCATGCATAAGTGTGCCACATGGATCATAAAACATGGATTCATAATGCATAATCATTTCTTCCATGATAAAGGAATGTGGAATTCATACATGAAAATTTATAATCAATATGTAAATGTGCATAAAGGTGAATACCCTTGATGGAGAAATGGGCATGGTATTCGCTACACAAAGACATTGGCTTAGAAAATCGGTGCGATTTCGGCAGCGTAACGGCGTGACATAAGAATTCATAAAAAAGGTTGATGAGAGAGAAAGAGGTTCCTCATCATATTTACATGTAATGGAAAGTAAGGAGATCATATATATACATGTCCCAACAATAGAAATGGAATTTAGATTCATGATACAAAAGTATTGCTTGAATGTAAAAGAAGAGAGAGAAGTTCCTTTTGGAATTTCAGCATAGTAACGGGTGTACATGGGAGACATTTAATGAGAGAGAAAGGGTTCTACCATCATTCAAACAAAAAGAGGGCAGTATGGGGGAGGTGCGAAACCATACCCCAACATTCATAATTGAAATAAAAAAAGGCAATACAACTTAAAGAAAATTGACAAAAATGAGAAAGGAAGAAAACCCCTTACTTGGAAGTGTGCTTCCAAAGGCTAGAGAGAGGCTTGTGAGAGGCTTCTTGGGAGCTTGGGGCACCTTGAGAGGATTCTAGAATGAGTAGGGCAGAGGTTGGACGAACTTTAAGGGCTTTGAGTGAGGAGGAAGTGGGAGCTTGGGTGGGTTTATATAGGAAAGGTGAGAGAATTCTTTATTATTTAGGTTTGGGACCCCTTATATTAAAATAATCCAAACCACAAATCATCCCATGGTATTTGCCCATGGTTTCTGGAAAAGGAAAGAGGAAAAAAATATTTTACAAGTCCAAGGTCCGAACTTATTAAAAAATTAGGGTTGCTTATGTGGAGGTGAGTCACACTCCCATGGAAATTAATTTAAAAATGCAAAGTGTTGAATAAGTCTTGAGGGCTCCATTAATGCTTTGAAAAGTGAGTCAAACAAACCCAAAACCTCATTATTTTAATGATAAAACATATATTGGCCGAACATAAGGATTATGGAATTTTATTACATCACCATTGGGTCATTATGATGTCATAAAACACATTATATATTTAAATGGTATTTAATTTTTACCCAAAAATTTGACTGTCTCAGAAAATTATGAAAAATTCACCGTTGGATAATTTCGACGTCCTAATTCCAAAAATAATATTTATTTTATCTAAATAATTTTCTAAATATGTGAATTTTCAATTTTAAAATAAAAACTGACATTTATAAAAAATTCACGGGTTTTGACAGAAATGGCTTTCAAACCTTAATAAAAATTTTAATTGCATTCATAAAATTATAAGATCATTTATATTTAATAAAAAATAATTTAATATTAATAATAATATTTTATTAAAATATTATTTAATTCAAAAATCCTTTAATTTAATAAAATATAATTCTTAATTAAATAATAACTAAAAACACCATTTGTCCTTTAAAAACTAATTACAATGTATCAAAAATGACTAGAAATTATATTCATTATTATATACAAAAAAAATAATGTACATGAACATGGTGCTACTTATTTGTTACATAACCCCTTAAAATAGCCGCATAAGACCTAAGGGTAAGGTGTGCGGTGGTGACAGACTCTTGGGGTTGCTCGGATAACATCGCTCGAGTGGTAATCTCTATCAACTTCCATTTTTCCCGTAGACGATCACGTTCGAGCTTGACTTGATGAAGCTCAGCTTGGGCTTGGTCAAGGGAAAAGCCCAAAGACGCCACCTCTTTTCCGAGCTCCGACAAATGGGCTTCGTAAGGGGCAATTCTACTGGATGAGGCCATCGCTTCCTTTGTCTGAGTAGAAAATTGGTTCGTTAAAGCCTTATATTTAAACTACCCAGATGATCACTATTCAACGGCTATAAAAGTAACTGTCACAAATCTTAAAGTAAAACTAAAAAACTTGATATCTTATAAAAATATTTTTCATAAAGAAACATTTAACTGGATCAAGAGGGATTTCCCATTAATGAAATTTTGGGTCGTTACATGAATAGTAAGGCGGTGGGAGTTGTCCCCAGCATAATGATAGTACATGCATTGTACATAGTATTACACACCATGTAGTCAGTCAAGAGATGAATAGTAAGGCATTGGAGAGTTGCCACTGATGAACAGTTAAAAAGAAAGTACACACTGTGTACTTGAGAGTACACACTGTGTAGTTATGTTTTTTTGTTAAAAATATTCAGTAGCCTCTTCTTTCAGAAAGTGAAGCATAGGACTTGACGAGAGCCACAGGAGAGAAGTCAGGAACTTGGAAGAGCTCCTGGAAAAAATCGGGACTCTGATTCCCTCAACGTCTATCTCGTTTGAACCACGCGGGTGAGTTCTTCTCTATTCTTTAACCTATCCTTCTAATTATTTCCCTAAAATAAGTAATTTCAGTTTTTAAAGATAAATGTTTATCCCAGATCTACATCCTTCTTGGTTGTTTTAGGAGGCGTCGTTCACGTATCTCAATCAGAGGAGATCAAGGTAGGTGGTCTAGTGTTTATTTAAAACTATTGAGTTGATTTTTTGAACCTTTGTTCTACGAACCCATATTTAGGGTGTTATATGGTGTAGGACTTAGCTGTTAAGATATCTATAATTCCATAGATAATCTAATGAACATGTGTAAAAGGCTGTTTGGGATTGTTACCTTGATCTAGGGCCACCCCGTGGGTGTGTTCCCCTTGTTTAGCTGTTTGGCCAGTATACCCGTCGGTATGCCATAATGATAGCATGTTTTGAGTTTTTTAAGAGGAAATATATTTATTACTTTATTATGTGTTGGGATTGGTCTGGTTACTTGCTTATCCTAAGGGTAGTGTTTTGCTTAGCCTGAGGGTATTGTTTTGTTTTGCTTGAGGTCAAGGTACTGATTCGCCTGAGGGAAAGGTTCTGATTAGCCTGAGGGCAAGGTACTGATTCACTTGAGGGCAAGGTTTTGATTAGCCTGAGGGCGAGGTACTAATTTTCTTGAGGGAAAGGTTATGATTAGCCTGAGGTAAATGTTCACTTGAATATTCACTGTGGTGTTTTCTTGTGTTATACCTGCCAAGCTAAAGCACATGCTTGGTATTATTATTACCTCCTAATTGTTAGATTTCCTATTATAGTTTTGATGTGGCACTGTATAGGAGATTATCGGCCAAGAATGGGTCTTGGGAACTTATAATTCAATTATATTGAATTGTTAAATAATAATTAAATGATAATGGAACTCATAGGAGTAGCTACTTTTGAGTAATTCCTAGATTACCCCCATTTTCTTTATTGCAAACTACTGCTGCACATTTTCACTGTCAGTTGGACAAGGGCCTTTGGTTGTAGCCTACTAGGATTTATTTCTCACACCTGGTTTGGGCCATGTCTTGGCCCAAAAAGATTATATTTTTGCAAGTGTTGAAAAGGGCAATAGTCCCTATACAGGTACTTGATTGTTATAGAGGAGTAGGAGAGCATGGGACTAAGCATAGGCTTGCGATGCTGCTGAGTTCCTATTGCACTATTTTAGTTTGTTTTGTTGTACATGATAATTTACACTATATTGTATGTTATTGCAGTGTATCCTGTTTTGACTGCTTTCTTAGAAATAGGACATATTGCATCATCATATATATGACTGTTGGTTATCCTTTGCTTCAGTACCTTTGTCCATTCAACTATGTATCATTTACTGTTTCCACTTTTGGGTATGCCTTTTTTTTCACTACACTACACTTTGAAAAATGAGGGTATAGTTTCCCCACTATCAGACCTAGGCCCTCGCTGCTAGTCGGTAGTCTTTGGAGTTTGGGAAAATGCGCTTGAGGTCATGTGACCAATCGGGTTCGAGGCACCCGTTGTGTGGCACTCGGATTCGGGACATTACAAAGTGGAATCAGAGGAATTTATTTTCTTTGACTTAATTTTTGGAGCTTATAGTCAGGGCTAGGACAGAATTGGTGTTTGGTAATAAGTTGTGCCTGTGAGTAGCTAACACGTGTACAGGGAAAAGACAATCTACCTCGTTTAATTTCGATTTATCTGATTTTTTACTTTACAGTTGATCTGATTTTCACCATTGGGTGACACACTTGTGGTGTGTTATTTATATTTTTATACTGGGTACTATTTAGTTGCAACCTGATGAGATGAGAGTATCCCATCTCATACATCATTTAGGCACATGTTAGAATCACATGCCATGCATAGTTTCCATGCCATGTAGGTGCATTAGAAATTGCATGTTGTTGTGATAGATGATGTGCTTGAAATGCATGCAGTAGTGATAGGTACCTTGTTAGATAAGCCTAATATTGATAGGGTATTGGTACATGTTACAGTTGTGTTTATGGACGCTAAACTTTGGTTCCTAAGAAGTATGGGCTCTCTTGGACCAAAATTTAGCAGATCATTATCTAGCCTTTTGTTGTGTTTTGTACTATAAATTGAATGTTCCGGTGTTAAACATTGATTCGCAGGGGGTGTGGTCCCCCGCGGATTGGAATTTGGCATATTGATGATTGAAATCAAATGAAAAGGGGCTCCGAAGTAGTTTCTATGGGGTACTATCCGGAAACCCAAACAACACGGTATGTGGTTCTATGAACACACGCCATGTACTCTTCTGGTCGGGAAGAAATGAAATTTTTTTAAGTACACTCCATGTACCCTATGTACATGCCTTGTAGTTCCTAACCATGTAATAGGCCATGTAGGCAAAAACAAGGGATATGAAAACTCTAGAGGGGACACTCCGTGTACCGATTGTACATGCTGTGTCGAGTTGACCATGTGTCTGCCCGTGTGACTAACAACACAGACAGATAAAATCATCTCTTAAACACACCGTGTCACATCCGAACATGTCGTGTAGTTTAATCTTGGAATTCGTCTTTGTAACTAACTAAATTGGTCGATGTTATCCTTTCTAATACACATCGTGTCAATCTGTAACACGCCATGTAGTGTGAGCTGTGTATCTAGCTATGTCTCGAACAACACGGGTCAGCGAAACTCGTTTAGCACACGATGTGTACCTGTGGGACACGAATTGTAGTCTAGAACGATGAGGAGAATGTGTAGACTTGGATTTGTGGCTGGGGAGATGGAGTGGTGTACAAGATGTGTGCGGTTGTAACATGTTGTGTACCGAGGGTTGAGACGCGCCCATGCCAGCATCAGAACACGACCATGTAAGGGCATAAGGGTACACGTCGTGTAGACCTTATACACATCATGTAGTATCTTTTTTCCATTTTTGTGGATTTTGTTTTCCTTTTCGTTGGCACTCTTAAATGGAAAAAAGAACCTTGATAGTAAATTAAACTAAGGAGTGTGTTTGACCTTGTAGAGACATGAGGCTGAGACGACCATCGATTGTTCTCCAAGAGAGTGGTAACGATTATATTCTAGAGATGGTAGGCCATGGGCCACTAGTGGATCCTCCGACAATGCCAGATGTGGCACCAAACGTTATACCAGACGCATGCGCGGATGTGCAGTTCCATGAAGGTTTCATGCAGTTCATGAAAACCCTCCAGGGAGCACCACCGGTTTCCACATCTATGGCAGTGCTGACACATATATTCTACCAGTAAAAACCGCCTACATTTTTAGGGGATGGAGGACCATAGGCTACGGATTCATGGCTGGATTCATTACAGACTATCTTCGTAATGGCCTTCAAATCCTACTTGCCGAGAGAGTGAAACGAGTCATTACTAGGCCTTAAGCGACATCCCCAAGACGCCAAAGTCTGGGAATAAATGTGGAAGGGTCTCAAGCATAAGGAGGGGACAATTTACCATTTAAGAAATAAACCTTTCCAATAATCATTCACTATATGATGCATGAACAAATGAAAGACCAACCAAAAACTTCATTTATGTTAAACCACATTAGAGTACATAACAGCGGAATACCAAACCAAACATCAAAACACACCGCAGAAGGACAACACAAGACTCTCAAAAGACACCAAGACTCAGTGGTTCACACGCTCCAAACTCCACAGCATCTCCCAAACATCACCATGAGACAATAGTAATGAGATTATTTACCTTTACCTGTGTCTCAGAATACAACATCTGAAAAACACCAAAGTGACAAAGCAGGGGTGAGTATAAAACTCAGTAGGTTTTCCCCAACGAATTCCCTACTCACGCCACTGGGATAAAAAAGTTATCCACATTTATATAAAAACAGTTTATATAAAACAATTTCACCAAAGCAGTTTATAACTAAATATAAACAAGTTTTCCAAAACCTTCCATGCTCAAAATCATCAAAGTGAAATTTAAACAGGCATTTCCAACACTTTATTTTTCCAAAAAAAAAATAACCAACCAAATTTCCAAACCATTTCACAAATATCCCATTTTGGCATACCCAACCATTTCACAAACCCGTGAAATCAACCATGCATGCTTCATTATGACAGTTCCATACTCAGGAGCGGTCTCTTGTAGATCTACCAAGTTGTCACAAGATAATTATTTCCCATGTTCCATTACACCATTGGCACCGAGCACAAGGTCATATTTTAACCAAGCCTCCTACTTAAAAGTCCCATGTTCCATTACACGTTTGGAACTGAGCATAAGGTCTTATTTCAACCAAGCCTCGTATATGAAACATGAAAACACACACCACATATTCCCAAAAATCATGCCAAAACCATCCTTTCAATAAAACACCTTTTATTAAAAACCATTTTCCATCAAAACCAAGTGTGTTCAACCAATTCAAACCATTTCAATAAAACATCCTTTTTATTGAAATACCATTTCTCATCAAACCATGTACAATTTCAGAAAATTCATAATTTTAAATCGAAATTTTAAATTCAAATAGCCAAATCACTTTGCACAACAATTCACCAAGATTTCACAATTTCATCAAAACAATAAATCATCACTAAAGAAGATTTATTCCAAGATTTTCACAATCAATACCATTCAAATAACCAATTTGAAACTAAGACAACCAATTCTAACAAGAGGATTCAAGAGTGAAGCCACCTACCTCAACAAAAAGGCGAAACCAAGTAACGGGCGGAGAACGCTCCAGAACACCAGGTCATTTCTCCAAAAAACCACCTTAGATCTCTTCTCCTAAAACAACCAAGACCAAATCTCAACATATTTTTCATCCAAATACTTTGGTCTACCCCTAATGACCAAAGATCTAAGAAACCGAGAGAAAGGGAGAAGTAAATCTAAGTAGATCTAAGAAAACATTCAAGAACAAAGAAGAACGATCTCATACCTCAAGAATATGGCTTCGATTCACAAAGAGAAACCTTCAGATCACCTCGAAAATGATGGGAGAACCCTCTTTGACCTTAATAGAACCAAAATCACGAGTTAGGGCTTCTTAGGAGCTTTAATGAGGCAATTAGAGGCAAAAAGAATTAGATCCACAATTTAGGGATCTAATTTAAGTGATCGCACAGTTAGTCCGCACGGTTTGACAAACCGTGCGCTAACTGTGCGTTAGCTACTGCCTCGGCCACCCTTCTCGCACGACCTCATCCCACGGTTTCCCTTAACCGTGCACCGACCGTGCTAAAGCCACTGCCTCCTCAGTCAGCCACGCACGGTTTGGCCACACGGTTTAGACAAATCGTGAGCCGCCCGTGCACCTCCCCATTTGCTTCAAACTTCAGTCCAGGATCTCACGACCCTCCCATACGTCACCCTGAATTTTTATAACCAAAAAAAGAATAATGTAAGGGTTACATACCAGAAACTCGGGGTACTACATTCTCCCCACCATTGGCCCTTCCATCCCCAGAAAGAAGAAAACCAATGCTTGTCTGAAAGTGTTCTGGCCACTGCTCTCTCATTTCTTTCTCGCATTCCCAAGTCTCTTCCTGAATCTGACCATGTTGCCACAAAACCCGCACTAGACCGATGATTTTACCACACAAGACGTTATCCTTCCTATCCACAATCCGCGCCAGGATATGTACCAACGAAAAATCCAGCTCTAGGTTAACGTGATCCGATCTGATCATATGGTCAGGATCTGGTTGATACATCTTTAACTGAGATACATGGAACACATTGTGCACCGAACTGAACCGTGGTGGTAATACCAATCGATATGCCACCTCTCCAACCCGTTCCAGTATCTCAAAAGGGCCTATATAACGAGGAGATAATTTTCCGTGCTTCCCAAAATGATGATGTCCAAGTCTGGGAGAGATCCTTAAGAAGACATGATCACCCACAACAAATGCCAACGGTCTGTGAGGGTGATCTGCATAAGATTTATGACAACTTTGAGCTGTATCCATCCTCTTTCTAATCAACTGAATATTATCCTTTGTTTCTTGGACCATGATCAGCCCAACTAGTGATGTTTCACTAGTTTCCACCCAGCATAGTGGAGAACGACAAGGACACCCATAAAATGCTTCAAATGGAGCCATGCGTATTGAGGATTGATAGCTGTTATTGTAAGAGAACTCCACTAAGGTTATATAATCTTCCCATGAGCCACCAAAGTCCATTACACAAGCCCGAAACATTTCATCTAATGTTTTTATCATCCGCTCAGATTGCCCATCTGTCTGAGGATGATACGTCGTACTCATCGTCAACTGAGTCCCCAGGGCCTGCTATAATGATTTTCATAAACGAGTTGTGAACCTTGAATCTCTGTCTGAGACTATAGACATTGGTACACCATGCCTCTTTACCAATTCTCGGATATAGATTTTTGAACGATCTTCCACCGTAAATGTTTCACGAATCGGGATGAAATGGGCCGACTTGGTTAGACGATCCACTATCACCCAAATGGCATCGTGTTTCTGGACCATTCTTGGAAGACCTATAACAACATCCATTGCTATCTGCTCCCATTTCCACACTGGTATTGGTAAATACTATAACATACCAGCTTGTCTCTGATTCTCTACATTAACCAACTGACAAGTTAAGCATCCCGAGACGAACTCGACCACCTTCCTTTTCATGCCGCTCCACCAAAATTGTGCCTTTAGCGCCTTATACATCTTCTGTGTACCCAGATGTACAACCCATATTGAATGGTGGTAAGCATTAAGGAGTTGTTCCAGACAAACTATAGGTACAACCATGTGATCTCTGAAACATAAAACTGAACTCTCATCCAGCTTCCACCCCTTAATGGTCTCCCCACCATTGAGTTTTTAACTCATTGAAATACAGTCTACATCGGATGCATGTTCCTCCTTTACTGTCTCCACCAAATTAGGAACAAGTGTAGCTGAAAGGAAAACAGCAACATCACCTTGGTCTTCACATTCCACATGCATGTCAGCTAAGACCGACATCAACTTCAAATCATCTGAAGCTTTCTTTTCCAACTTAGCATACAACTTCATGCTTAATGCATCGACCACCGAATTTCCCTTACCTAGTGTATACATTAAGTCAATGTTGAACATTTGAAGATACTACATCTATCTCCTCTAACTCAGATTCAAATCTCGCTATGATAAAATGTGTTTCAAGCTTTTTTGATCCGTAATCATAGTAAATTTCTCACAATTAAGATAGTGTCTCTATGTTTTCAAAGCATGGATGACTGCAGCTAACTCCAAATCATGTGTTGGGTAATTTTTATCATGCACTCTAAACTGTCTTGAGACATAAGCAACCACCTGGTCTCCTTTCCTGAGAACACAACCCAACCATATTCACATAGCATAAAAATACACCACGTATCCTTACCCTGATTCTGGAAAGATTAAGAGAGGTGCTGATGTAAGGAGAACTTTCAACTCTTGAAAAGATCCCTGACATTCCTCGGTCCATTAAAATGCACTGTTATTCTTTGTAAATGTTGTCATAGGTGAAGCTAGTCGTGAGAAGTCATGGACAAAGCATCATTAATAATCAGATAGACTAAGAAAACTTCGTATTTCAAAGACATTATTCAGAGGTTTCTAAGAAAGAATAGCTTCTATCTTTTCTGGATCCACTGAAACACCTTTCTCAGAAACAACATGGCCCAAAAAACGTACCTCTTGTATCCAAAAATCACACTATGATAATTTGGAATACAACTGATGGTGTCGCAATATTTACAACACTATCGCCAAGTGTTGATCATGCTCAGCCCTTGTTCTTGAATACACCAATATATCATCAACAAACACCACAACAAAAGAATCCAGATATTGCTGAAATATCCAATTCATCAAATCCATGAAGACAGCTAGTGCATTCATTAGACCTAAAGGAATGACTACATATTCATAGTGGCCATATCTTCTTCTAAAATCTATCTTTAGAATATCCTCCTTCCGAACTCGCAATTGGTGATATCCTGATTGCAATTCAATCTTGGAGAACCACTGAGATTCCCTTAATTGATCGAACAGATCATCAATGTGTGGAAGTGGATATCTATTCTTTATCGTAACTTGGTTAATTTTACGATAATCTACACATAGCCAAATAGTTCCATATGATTTATTTATAAACGAAACTTGTACTGCCCACGTAGACACGCTTGGCTGAATGAAACCCTTGATTTCCAACTCCTCTAAATGTACTTTTAATTCCTTTAACAACGTTGGTGCCATCCTATAAGATAGAAGTGAGATAGGACTGGTCCCCGGAAGGATATCAATCGTAAATTCCACTTCTCTTACATGTGGTAATCCTGAGAAGTTTTCAGGAAAAATATCAGGAAATTGATCCACCACAGCTGGAAAACTATTTTCCTCACTCTCTTCCAATGATGCCAAAGTCAACGCTTCCAATTGGTAAGAGTTTGTTCCCACCATTGGTGCCAACAAACTCTTTGTGCCTTTATTTACTATCCTTTCTCCTCTAAAGAGATGCTCAAAGCCATCCTCTTTCATGAAACTAATTTTTCTCCCATAATAGTTGATGTGAGCCTTAAACGTTGTCAACTAATCCATACCCAGTATTACATCATAGACATCCATATCCAACATAGAGAAGTCCCATTTTAGCTCAGCTCCATCAACAGTTATAACACAATCTCTACACACAAATGCTTGACATTCTATTTCACCATGAGGAGTTTGAAATTTCAAGAAAAAAGTCATCATTTCTAGTTTTATGTTTAGAAAATCAGCAATACGAGAAGAAATAAAGGAATGCGATGCACCAGTATCGAACAACACTTGCATGAGTGTAGAATTCAAAAGAATCATACCTCTCACCATAGATGGTCCAGCCTGATCATCGACCATCATCTGTTTGGCTCCATACAATTTCTTTGTTGTTGCACTTTGCTCTTTATTGCCTTGTTGATATTGCCCTGCTTGAGGAGTCATGGTATTCTTGGAATAACCATAACAAGCTATGTTCTGCTGGCGAGACTGATTTTGTTGTTCTTTCCCTGTCAAAGCATACGATGGTTGCGATGCCTGAGAAGTGTCCCGAACACCTGATCGTGGAGCACTAGGACAATATCATTGAAGATTCCCCATCTTGTTGCAATTGTGGCTTGATCTCGGTGGTGCTGTACATTCTCTTTTCATGTGATCAGTCGAACCACATTGAAAGAAACATACTTTGCTCTGGGGTCATGGAGGAAGGTTGACTGATCCCGCCGTCTGGTTCTGATTCGCACTCCCACCTTGGAAGTAAGTGTACCTCTTTCGCTTGTTCCCAGCATTGGAGTTCCCACCCATTCCCATGGGTATCATCATGCCTCCTCCTATTGACCCCGAGATATCATGTTCAGCAACCGTTGCTTTGTTCACCATCTTTGTATAATCCGTAACATAGAGCACCACAATCTTTGATCGAATCTCCTGCCTTAGCCCCGATTCGAAGATGCATGCCTTCAATGAAGCACTTTCCGCAACCCTTGGTGCAAAATGGACTAAATTCATGAACTTAGCTGCATACTCTATGATAGAGAGGCTCTCCTGTTTTAAAGTCCGTCATTTTCTGGATCTTGACCGTGTGAGGATAGAATTGTTTGTTAAAAAATTCTTCAAAATCCTCCCATGTAAGGCCTTTATCCAATTTAGCATGCACCGCTAAATCCCACCACTGACGTGCAAGATCCTCAAGCATATACATTTCTATCTTTGTATTCAGCTACACTGGTGTGCCGATAAAATTGAATATATGATTCATCCTTCTTAACCACACCTCCGCCTTCTTGGGTTCATCATCGCCCCTAATGTTCGGTGGATTCTGATTCGTGAACTGGATTGTATGATCCACATGTCGTGGCTCATTTCTCCTGTTCCCCATATCCACAGCTTGAATGGCTTGGACAATATTCTGAAACATCTCTTTGTTCACACGTGGTTTACGTGCAACGACATTCTCCACAGCTTCTTCGGGTTGGTTTCGACGATGCCTATCAGGTGCCATTTTCTAAACCAACAACAAACTCCATCAATCTCACTCTCTAGCAACTATTGGATTAGCATTTCAAATTCCATCACATCAACAATCACAACATTGTTTTCAAACAACCTTTTTCCATGTTCAACCATTTTTGAAAACATTCAACATACTTTTTGAAAATCAATCCATTTTCAAAATACACCAAATACCATGTTTTCAAAGTCTTTAGATTGAAAACAATTTCCACATTTTTCAAAAATTATCACCTTTAACAAAATTCTTACTCATTACTCACAATGAGATATAAAATCCTAGTGGGAATTCATTCCTCAAAAATTCATGTCATGCTCCTCTCATTGGCTAAACCCACGACAATGAGATTTCCAAAATTCTAAAAGTGTATCCAAAACACTTATGTACCCAACAATCTGGTAACTTGAAGTTCAGCATAAACGGGTTAGATACGTCTTTTTTTTCTATACATTTCAAGTTCCAACAATCCTACTCCTATCTAATATTACCACCCAAGGAATATACAAGAAGGAATTTCAACTCCAAGACCAAGAACATCGATGACCACTTGTTAGGAAAGGACCGAACAAGCTGATACCATTTGTAATGGCCCACCAATTCTCATTGGATTGAGAGTGAAACGATTCATTACTAGGCCTTAAGAAACATCACCAAGACACCAAAGGCTGGAAATAAATACCGAAGGGTCTCAAGCATAAGTGGGGGATGATTTACCCTTTAAGAAATAAACCCATCCAATAATCATTCACTATATGATGCATGAACAAATGAAAGACCAACCAAAAACTTCATTTATGTTAAACCACATTAGAGTACATAATGACAGAATACCAAAACAAACATCAAAATACACAGTGGAAGGACAAAACAAGACTCTCAAAAGACACCACGACTCAGTGGTCCACAAGCTTCATGCTCCATAACATCTCCCAAACATCACCACAAGCCATTAGTAATGAGATGCTTTACCTTTACCTATGTCTCATAATACAACATCTGCAAAAGCACAAAAGTTCCAAAGGAGTGGAGAGTATAAAACTCAGTAGGTTTTCCCCAATGACTTCTCTACTCACGCCACTAGGATAGAAAAGTTAGCCACATTTATATAAAAATAGTTTTTATAAACCAATTTCACAAAAGCAGTTTATAACTAAATATAAACAAGTTTTCTAAAACCATCCATGCTCAAAAGCATCAAAGTAAAATCTAAACCGGCTTTTCCAACACGTTATTTTCACAGAAAAATAACCAACCAAATTTCCAACCATTTCACAAACATCCAGTTTTGGCATACCCACCCATTTCAAAAAACCGTTAAATCAACCATGCATACTTCGTTATGATAGTTCCATACTCATGAGCGGTCTCTCGTCGATCTTCTAAGTTGTCACAAGGTAATTATATCTCATGTCCCATTACACCTTTGGCACTGAGCGCATGATCATATTTCAACCAAGCCTCATACTTAAGAGTCCCATGTGCCATTAAACGTTTGGAACTGAGCACAGGGTCCTATTTCAACCAAGCCTCGTATATGCAACATGAACATACATAGCACACATTCCCAACAATCATTCAGTAGACTCCGAAAAAATACCGTAACTCCTAGAGGAAGTTTCGAAATGGCCAAGAGAATTCATATTCGGAATTAGAGGCCCAGTCCGGAGGCCTGGGAAGTGGTGCGCGAAATAAAGGAGGACTTGCGTGAAATAAATCCGTACGCACGAAGCATCCCCGGGATGCGCGTAATCGATGCGGTGAGGTGTACAATTTTGCGCACCCCGGTTCCTCACGGTGAAGATTTGCGCGCCAACGTTTCCCGGCGTGGAAGATTTCGCACGCCGCCTAAATTCCACGCTGCTCAATGCCTGTAAATAGAAGGTGACCCCAAATGGTTTGGGGTTTTGGAATTCAGAAAAGCACTCGTGCACACAACTCGACTCCCCCACGCACAATATGACTTCCAGGTAATTCCCCTTTTCGCGCAACCTTGCCCCGGGGTTCGCCTTTGCGCGCAACTCCACTGGCTTAAGTGAATTTTCCCACTCCTCCGGGTTCTTCCCTTGCGCGCAACCATTGCCTCGTGCGCTCAATCCCCTTCCTTGCGTGCAATACCTTGCGTGCGATTGCCTATATGCGCAATCCTTTGGCCCTATTGTACGCCATCCCGGTGTTTTGCGCGAAAACCTTCTCATTGCATGCAACACCCCGGCCCCTTTACCTTGACGCCCCATGGCTGCCTCTCCGCGCAGGCACCTGATGTCTTCCCTGCCAGGAATGCACGCCAATAGTTGTTTTCCCATACGGCCTTCCAGGCTCGTACAAAGTAACCCCAAGGTTCCTTGGGTGGTGTTTCCCGTTGTGTTTCTTTGCATTATGCTTCTCTGCATAGGCACGCTAACAGCTATTGCTTCTTCGCATAACCACGCTAACGTGGACCCCTCGATGGTTCGCCCTGTGGCCCCCTTCACTACGGCCTTGCCGATGCCTTCCCTCCCACAAGGGGTAGAGAGCATTGGGCATGTAAGCCCTAGGGGTGTGGAGCGAACCCACCTCATCCAAGCTGCAGGACGTTAAACTGCTAAGCACCTCGTCCTTAACACATGACGTTAAACTGTGGTCCAACCCCGTGCTTCGCATGCAGGTTCCCCCTAGCTCGGGCATTATTTACGCCCACTCGTCTCCACAGGAATGGAATATTCCTCGCATGGAATGAGATCCTCCTTGTCGAAGTGGCGTTTGTCCATGGGGGAAGGGCTTCCTCAGAGCATAAGCCCCTAGCCTCTCTTGCGGAAGGTAGCACCCATGCATCTCCATACTCCCCCCCTGCCAAGGCCAGTGGGGTCCCTTTCCCACTGTGCTTTGTCGCACCACGGGCCTCCATCCTGGAGTAAGCCCCGGCACCCAGGGGCGCTAACCATGCATAAGCCCATGTTTCCTCTTTGGGCCGCTCAACGCATAATCCCCTTTCCGCTTATCACGGACGCACCCTTTGCGATGTGATCGTCTACTCCCTACTGCCTCTTTTTTCCCACACCGAGCATGACTCACATGGGCTTAGAGCGCGCATCGACCATGACATCCTTTATGGGCCGCCTCCGAGCGTAAGCCCCATCCCAGCGAACTATGTGGACTTTGATCCATGCTAACGAATGGTACGTAGGAAGCCTCCATGAGGTTCAAGCCCACCACCCAGCTGTTTCGACCTCTCTACGTCAGATCGCCAACATTATGGGACACCTCAGAGCGTAAGCCCCAAATTCCCTTGTCCCGCATGACGTTAAACTATATGCCCTTGTCCTGAATGACGTTAAACTGTATCTCGTCCTGCATGACGTTAAACTGTATCACTTCCCGCATGACGTTAAACTGTCTGCCCTGAACTACGTGGACTTTGATCCGTGCTAACGCATGGTACGTAGGAAGCCTCCACGAGGTTCAAGCCCGTCGCTCAGTTGTTCTGACCCCTTCGCGTTGGTTCACCAGCACCATTAAGGGTCGTCTCAGAGTGTAAGCCCCATGCCTCACACCCACGTCTCACCCTGACTTCCCCCATCAAGCCCACGTGCCTTGGGAAGCTCATGGCCTAGCCCGGAGATCTTACTTCCTCCAGGCTCCAATCCATGCGTTCATTTTCACGGGTCGCATATTTAGGTGTCCCACCGTACCACCGAACTACGCGGACATTGATTCCCTGCCATGCGGATACGTAGGAATCCTCCACGAGGTTCAAGCCCGCCACTCCATCACACATCCTGATCCTTACTTGGGACGCCACATCCCGGTGAGATCATGCCACCCCATCCCACTCCATGGTATCCGGGAAGCCGCCCACGTGCTAGCCCCAACATCAGTGTTCCCCCTAGGGGTCCTTCAATCTGATCCATTCTCAGTGTTTCGATCAGTCTGATCCATCTCCGCAAGATGTTAAACTCACGGCATACCCCATGTTAAACATGGGAAGCTGAGGAAAACCTCAGATGATACACAACCCCCGCGTTCGATGTGAGATGCCCCGGGCTTCCGCGCCCTCGAGAAGCCCTGTGATAAGGGACAGAAGATAGACATGCCAATCCACAGCGTCAATACATGCCACTGACACCCCAACGTGACCATTCTCCTCACCGAAGGTTGCTGCCCCGATAAAACCCCTTGGAGCATCTCGACGGAAGCAGCGTAATTAACTAGGG
Organism: Viscum album; assembly: GCA_963277665.1. Classification (NCBI taxonomy): domain Eukaryota; kingdom Viridiplantae; phylum Streptophyta; class Magnoliopsida; order Santalales; family Viscaceae; genus Viscum; species Viscum album. The sequence continues at coordinate 899,697,858 of OY728162.1, read as the reverse complement.
TCCATGTAGATATGGAGCTGGGAATGAGCTTGACGAACCCGTATAAAATCTATGAGGGAGACCCGGACTAGGTGACAAGCTCTGAGGAGGAATCCACAGAAGGAAGAAACGACATCCCATCATCCCGGTTTCGATCAAGGAGCAGACGTCCCTGAACAAGGAACGGATGCCACCCGCCTTTGGAAAGCGGGAATGCGGGGAAACAAGTCGTGCATCCTCCCTATGCGTGACTGACAGGCGCGCGCCCCGGCATAAAAGTGTCGGAAATAGAAAATGGTGAACCCGACGTGAATCTCTCTTCCTCAATATGGAGAATGGTAGCGTTCGGGGTGTCTAAAGATTAGCATGTCACTAGGTCCGAGTACCTATCACCAGGACATGAAACCCGCTAGGTGTCGCGGCCGTCAGGATGTTGATCACTCCGTTCTGCGACATTGTCAGCGTGGATCCCTCTCGCCGACCACGGAAGACGGAATGACGATGGGCTATTGGTTGTTGATTTATTTTCCTGTTAGTACTAATGGGTTCATCTCCCTGCTCCTAGGAATCGAATCACTGCATCTGGAGCTCGATCGCCACCTGCCCACCGGCGCAGGGGTAGAGGCAGTACCGACGCGGCTACCCCACGCGGTCCCGCCTTTTCCACTGTCACTCTATCTCCGATTTCCGTAGCTGTCGGGCGCTCTCGCCCCCTCTCCCCGTCAAAAATCATCCAGTGAAGGGTGATAAACGACTTGGTTCATAGGTACGATGAGGAAGGGATCATCCCCACTAGGGGCATGGCCCGTTTGGATCTAGAGGCGGCTGCGCCTCACCACCATCGCCGCCCCCGAGGGCCGCGCAGGGAGCCGACGCTCCCCACTCCGATGTTCAGCCGCTTCGGGAGACTATCCCCGGAGCGCCTTGACACATCCCTCCCCTACATCAATGAGGTGGGGGTGTCTGGGTCCGCCCGATCGGAGACCCGTCCCAGGGGCTAACTGCAAGAACCCTCGTCAGGCTGCGTCGACGCCGCCGCCCGACTCCCCGGGCCGAAGAGAAGGCAATCTTCGTGCCCACACCACTGGCTCCGACCCATCTGACCCGACGCCAGCGTCGGGCGCGAGCGGAAGATAATGCCTATCCTGGGGCACCAACATCAGCAACCACTGTGGCCCCATCCACTGCTGACTCCTGCAACCAGACCCCCGCACAAGTTGAGTAGGGGCCGTCACATGCCTGACTGGGATCGAAGCCCCGGCCGCCCTACAGGCAAGTTGGGTCGACTCTCCCGGTCATGGGCACAGGCAATGGCCACCGCGGACCAATCCACGGCTGTTCCACCCACCATGAAGGCTCATTCCGTGCCACTAATCTGGAAAGCCGAAGGCTTCTTCGCGATGGCTACACTCTGGGTATGACTCTTTCCAGTGCCCACTGCACTGGGTATGAGGTCACTCCCCCTACCGTTGGCCGCGAGTATGGAGTCGTTGCGTATCTGGTCGCTCACTCACGTGGAGGACCTCCCCATGTCCCTTTCGACATCTGTCCCGATGCTTCTCACACCTCAGCCTTTAGTTCCCTCTGCCCCAGTGCTATTGTAGCCAGGGGACTCCTTGACGGAAATCATCCTTACCCTGAGGAGCAACCGAGGGGTAGGAAAGAGGGGCATTGTCGCCGTAATAGGAATGTCAGGGGAGTCCGGACGGAAATTAGACCAGTCTGTTTCTCAGACTCTGAGGCAGAATACGACTCGACGATGGAACCTTCCCCCTAACCCTTTGAGTTGAGGGCTGGGATGGGGATGTGGAGAGTCAGTCTCGTACTCCCCGAATGCAAGATCCGTATGATTCCCTCCTCCCTCCAAAGGTATATCCAGGAGGACGAGGGCTTGGCGTACCCCTAGGGGTCAAACCCGCAGTTACCACTGGACTCCTCGGAAGCACCTTCCACCTAAGTCAGGGAGGGTGGGGAACTTTTCTGGGGACCGACAGAAGAGTCGCAAGGTGATGCACCCTCGGCGAGCACCAATGATATGACAGGAGGCCCATTCACCGACCCATCCAAACGCGACGTGGCAGCTAGGGCACTGCAACCCCTGGACGACGAATAAGGGATCAGCAGCCAATTGGCATGTTCTCCGTATTCCCCGCCGGCTAGCCCACCGGCCCGGCGGCCTACCTCGACACTATTGCCAGATCCTCGGCCATTCTCGGTTGACGATCAGGGGAAGCAAGGTCTGGACCCCTAACTGGAGTCATGGACCTTCTGGACCGTCCTCGCAACGTCCCACTTCCCCGAGAAGTTTTGGCCGGTCGCAGGGTCTGATTTTTATATGCCAGAGTCACTCACCCCGGGAGAGTTTGAATGTTTTTTTCCAGACACTTCGGGTGACTCACTCATGTCTTCTCCATCAGCTAGCGCCTTATCCCAGGAGTCAAGCACATCTTGAGGATATCGGTGAGCAGTGTCGTCGGGTCGACCTGGCTGCGCTCCCCGCGGTTCGGCACCCCGAGTCACTTGGCCATCATAGGGCCCTCTAGCAATAATGAGTCCAGAGTTTTCAAGTACTCCGCAAAGTTATTGAGGAAGCCACCCCCCACGCGCACGTCCGCAGATGGGGGCAGTACGCTACCCTTCTTTTCTATGCGATCCACCGACAACCCGACTCACTGGACGGCCCTGAGGGAACGTCGTCCGGGGTAGTGGCAGTCAACATGGATGACCTTTAAAATGAGGTAAACAGTGTGGATCTCCTCGATGGGGACTCACCCCTATGGACAAGCCGCTGCTGGACCCGTCTGGGAGGATTACTCGCCAATAGAGGATCTTCCTAGGTCTCCCTGTACCCACAGAGGCACTAACACTGAGCCGAAGCATCGGCAAGGGTAAAGAGCACGTCGAGTCTGTCAAGCTCGCCGACCCATCTTCCTCGGTGTAGAAGGAAGGGGAAGACTCCGAGAAGGTCGTGCTATGCCAACAACATGCTGAGAAAAAGAGGCTGGTTGATGAGCTCTTGGATGAATGCATTGGAAAGCGGCGGCCTGACTAAGATAACCCTAGACCAGGACAGCAGGGGCAGGAGAACCTACCCCTTACCGAGGTTCCCCCAAGAAACCGCGACCATGTTTCGTTCGCCGAAAGGGGAGAGGCTGGAGCCCATGGAAAGAGGGCGCGATATGTTTCTCTGAACCCTCCCGAGGGGCATAATCACCTGGGGGACACTGCTCGGTTTTCTCCCGCTGCCCCGAGAGTCGTTCCGCCAGCCGCCCCACGAGCTACTGAGATTCACTACCGGATTGAAGAGCCTGGAAATGCGCTTGTGGTTAGAGATCCCCATTAGGACATGAATCCACATCCAGATGATCTAATGGAAGTACTCATCACCCGCCTAGACGCCCTGGAAACTCAGCTGGTGGTAATCCCACCGGACGGCAAGCCGTACCTAGTGTGGGTGGATGATATGTTGACCCCACCGGGATTTGGGAACCCCACTTTCACCCCCTTTAATGGGACCGAAGACTCGCCACAGCACCTGGACCACTTCAACTCGAGGTGTGGGCCTATGTTAGGGACTCTGGTGCAGTAGGAGGCTACCAAGCTCCGTTGCTTCGTTCAGACACTGGAAGGACCAGCATTCGTCTAGGACAACCAGCTCCCTATTGGATCTGTGACTAGCGGAGAGCACGTTTTCTGACAATTCCTCTACCAGTTCAGTTCAACAACTCGGAAGACGAACATCACAGACCTCTTCAGGTGCAAACAAAGGCCCGATGAGCGGGTTGCGGACTTCGTCGCCCAGTATAAGGGGCTCACGTACTCCCTTGACATCCCACTAACTCAGTAGAAATTACTGACAATGTGTGTAAGGAACGTCAAGGTAGAGATGGTTCCTTCTCTGATCACTCAGAATTACCCTGGAGGGTTCCGGGACTTCTTATACAAGGCTCAGCACCTCAAAGAAGCCCTGCAACAGGCCAGTCAGGCATGCCCGCTGACTCCTGTAATCCCTGCAAGGAGAGCCTCCAGAGCCGAGCCCACTACTGTAGCCCAGATAGAGGCCCCCATACAGCTAGAGTTTCTACAAGTAAGGCCGGCTCAATAGCCTCATTGGGGTCCACCCACACTGGCACAGCCTCCGGCTTAGCAGCAACCACCTCAAAATCGGCAGGCGCCTCCGCGTAATGCACCGCCACCACCCAGGCGAGATAATCAGGCTCCGCCTCCTCGGCATGATCCTTCGGCCCCTGGTCATGGTCAGCCTCCAAGAGACCCCTTTCCAGACAAAAGGAATCGGACTTACTCGTTTGACGAGGCCCAGGTCCCCAGTTATTTCTATAGCGCCTTGGAGTAGAGGATCGTGCGGTTACCTGAGTGCCGGAAGCCAGAAGAGGTGCGTCTCACTGATCACCCTAACTACTTCCCTTATAAACAGACTCTAGGGCACACTATCCAGTGATGCTATGTGTTCAAGGACTGGCTCCAATACCAGATTGACAATAACATAGTCAGGTTGGGCCCAGCCCCGGCGCAAGTGGCAGGTGTCTTCGTGAGATCAGATGGCAGCAGTGGCAACGAGGATGAGTGTGAACAGGTTTCCGACCATGGGTCCCGGATGTATAACGACTGGATGGCCCGCAGGACGGTCTCCCATGCTGAAGGCATCATCTGTGCCTGCCTAAGTTATCTAGAGCCCTCAGAATCTGTGAGCGACACTTTGGAATTATCGTCCCAGCCTACCTCTTCCCAGAAGAGCAAGCGGCAATGCAAGAAGAAAGAACGTGCCCTGCCAGTGCCGTCATCTTCCCGCACACTTGGCGATTTTATGCCCCCAGAAATGGGGATCCCTCCGAGACTCCGTTCGGTAGTGGATGACTCCTCGAGTGAAAGCCTGGGGTACGCTTTGGTTAACACCGTAGAGTTGGTAAATCCCTTTTTGACTCCTGATGATGAGGAACGCTAGGCAGACCTCCCCAATGTCCCGAGCAATCACCAACGTCGGCAGAGCCGTGGCTACGCGAATCACCTGGGCATGGTAGTCGTCACCTCCAGTCAGGCCGTGAAAACTACTAAGACCAGGCAGTAGGCCCGATACAGAGATCAGCACACGCGACCTTCCTCTCTCTCCCCAGTAGCAAAAATGCTTCCGTCAGCTTCCGACCTCGCCTCAAGAATAGCGCCGCTGATGTCCTATGCCCCCTACTAACCAATTGCAGGGGCCGACTCAGTGAGGGGAGCATGTTCTGAATGAGGTGGTATGTCCGCCACTGGTCCGCTCACGGATGGCCCGGGCTCCGCAGCCTGACGAGCCTCCAATGTTGAGATAATTGCGCAAGACGTACACTGATTAGTTGGGATCTTTTGATACCAAGTTCCAGTAGTGATGTCTGAGAATTACAGAAATCCAGAGCATCGGTCTCTAGTGTTCCGTCCACTACAGGAGCCGCCATGATGGGAGACCCCTTTGTGCTTGTCAATTCAATGATGGGTGTCAGATCCCCATCCTATCCCACTGGTTCCTCTCCTCCCTCCTCTAGTGGGGACGCTCGACCAACACTCAGACGCTCCTGAGAGAGGTAGAGAGATGGTTGGGAAATTTAAAAGTAGAATGTATGAAGAAGGAAAATGAATGAAGATAGAGACAGACCTTGAGTATCTCGGTTATGTCGAGATCAAAGCTGAAAATCTCGCTGCTCTCTCGGAGACTCCCTTGTTCAGTCGCCCCCTACAACCCCTCACCTTCGAGTTCTCCTTATTCTTCATCTTCTCCTTCGACTTCGTCTTCTCCGGTCTCCACCTCCCCCTCCGACTCCTCGTCACTGTCGCCTTCTCCCGGAGGCATCGCTTCCGGATCAAGCTCTTGGCCAAGCATCAATTTCACTAGGAAAGGTGGCTCCACACGCCGACCCCTTTGGCATGCATATGTGTCCATGGCCATTAGATAATCATGTCGCCGATGGAATTTTACTCGGTCGGTAATTCAAATGAGCCCGACCTCTGGCAGCAGGATCCCGTTTTGCATTATCTTCTTCCAGATGGCTTCAACGCTTAGCGATTGCCGCAGGGTTATCCAGGCCGACCACAGTGCCAGGAGAATTGCATCTTGGGAAGGTTCGATCAGGTATCTAATCTACTTCCCGGGAAGCTCCCTGGCTGCCTCATGTGACCCCCCTACGGGCAACGAGGTCGCAGCGGCACTGTGTGATGTTCCCGCTGCTGAAGTCCCGGCCTGTGCAGGCCTCACTGCCTGACGCACCCCCGTTTCCCCCCTTCCAGCAGAAACTTTCCTTCTCCCTCGTTTCCCTATTTCCGTGTGAGTAACCTCAAGTTTCCAGACTCGCTTGTGCAAAATCCCCTCAGGGTACGCGATGGTCCTATGTTCGACATACTCGGTTGCTAGGCCAGCGTCAACCCCGGTGGGAGGAAGAGTAATGACGTCGCCAGAGCTGAAAGTGGTAAACATCAACCACATCTGGCATAGAACGCATGGATTCTTCTCCTGCCAGATAGCCGTGAATACCTTCTTCGGCATTCGTTGGAGGCACCCGAATTTCCTGGAAAATCGGGATGGAACGTAAGGCTCGCAGATCACGTTTCCGTCGATCTAAGCCACAAGCACCCCGCCCCGAATGCTCTTGAAATACTCCTGCTATTCCAGAGATCATCACCCATTGTCCACCATCTAGATGACTGGGGTGGGGAATGGGATTATGTGGAAGTTGTTGTGGTTTCCGATGCAGATTCACACGCCCTCCTCATTGAGCGTCATCGGCGCCACCCCGGCAATGTTTAGTAGGGATGGTCACAGGCCATTGCTCAGAGGACGGATGGCGTTTGGGAAAGTGTACCCGCCGAGATGAGCCGCCACCTAGCCATGGATGATCTGGAAGGGACCACATACTCTATGAGGCGACCCCCCTCGTGAGTTGCGTCCCTGGATGGAAAACAACTTGGCCAGAATGGGGACCCCCAAGTTTAACCGTTTGTTGGCGGCCATGGTGCCCACCATCACCAGTGTTGCTGGACGGACGCCCATCCTCGCGTCCCACATCGGCAGGAGACACCCGCTCAGGAATGCGGTGAGGAACACGGCGTACCGGACGTTTGGGTCCTAGGTCTCAATGATGCGGTAGCCCCATGATTGGAATTTCCCCACCTCCAGGGTCCTCCAGTATGACCCATCCCTTCTCCTTTGAGCCGTGGTTGGGCACCGTTTACCCCTTCCCAGCATCTAGATGGTTGGATCCTTCTCAAGGAACTGGCTGAACCAGCCCTTGTAGGCGATGTCCTTTAGGAAGTCCGTGACCCCCAACCTCTCTTTGGCCAGCTCCAAGAGGTGCCACGTCAGCATAGGCGTCTGTGACCTGTCTTCCCAGGTGCTCTTTGGAGGAACTAACTCATCTTATTGGTAGCCCTCTAGTGGGATACCTCTGATGCAGTGAACATCCCAGAGACTGATGCCAACTTTCCGATGATGAAGATGTAATGTGTTGGTATCAGGAGACCACTGGGTGAATAGCTCCGGCCCAAGCTCTGGTTGACGGTGGAAGTGGAACTATGACGTCCACACCGCTTCGAACAAACCAATATGCCACAGTTCATCCACAAACTGGTCGCAAGTATGGCGAACCCAGAATGCCCAGGCCCACTCGCTGGTGAAGTTTCCCCTTACCGCAGGTCCCAATCCTTCAGCCAGCCCTTCGTGTCATCCGTGACGCTCTGAAGGAATGTGCTCGCATAGAGGGCTGGAGAATTCTTTGTGACAGGCTCGTCCCCTGTAATGGTCCTGGTCCTCGGGTTCAGGACATATACCTCCATATGTCTGGTTTCCCCAGCAGATTGACCGTTGTTGGTGATGTTGTAACAAGGAAGCTCGTCCTCCCGGGTCACCCATGACTGCGGCGTGTCCACCTCGAAGCCTGGCAGGGGCACCTCTTCCAGGATGCCAAAGTTCCAGAACAAGAGGTTGTCAGACAGGGGATACATCTTCTGGGCTGGAGTCAGCAGATTGAACAAGGTCAGGTTATTGGATATGATCACCTGGGTGCCATAAGCCCCTCGGTCGCCGCCATTTCGGTCCTACTAGCAGCGCCTTCCCCCTCATCAACTCAGTTTGCAGCCATCTCGAATATCTGGGGAGTTGCACAAAATCAGGATGTAGTGCATGGAATCGGAGAGTGCTACGTGAAATCTGAAGTGGCAGCGTGAAATCCAGGAGATGGGCACGCAATCGGCACGCTAAGAGAGGAATATCCTGAGTAGGCGCGCAAGGAAGGCCGAAATTCAGAAGGAATTCTGCGCTTCCAGAGTGTTTTTACGTGCAGCCATGGGAGCAATTTTGCACACGAGAGTGATAAGACTATCGCGTGGAAAAGCTGAAGTATGGATTTGGGACCCAGCTCCCCTTTTTATAGGTGAGGATAGGGTTCTGCACTGTGCGGAAAGCAAATTCCGCGCCGATCCACCGTTTTGCACGCCACATGGGTTGTTTGCGCGCTAAGCACCCAGGAGAGGCCCTGCTTCGGCGTTTCCCTCGGAATCCGACCATTGCGACCTCTCGCTGATCCAATTCTGAGGGGGGGAATTTTTAGATGCCAAAAAAGCCCGTTACTCTTAGAGGAAGTTTTGAAATGGCCAAGCAAAGTCATATTAGGAATCAGAGGCTCGGTCCGGAGGCTCGAGAAGTGGTGCGCAAAATAAAGGAAGACTTGCTCGAAATAAAGCCATGCGCGCGAAGCATCCCCGGGATGTGCATAATTGAGCCGGTGAGGCGCGCAATTTTGCGCGCCCCGGTTCCTTGCGGTGAAGTTTTGCGCGCCGATAGTTCCCGGCATAGAATATTTCGCGCGCCGCCTAAATTCCGCGCCGCTCGATGCCTATAAACGGAAGGCGACCCCAAACGGTTTGGTGTTGCAGAATTCAGAACAGCTCTAGTGCGCGCAATTCGACTCCCCTCCGTGTAATATGACTTTTAGGTAATTACCCTTTTTTCGAAACCTTTCCCCGGGGTTCGCCTTTTCACGCAACTCCACTGGCTTAAGTGAATTTTCCCACTCCTCCGGGTTCTTCCCTTCTGCGCAATCATTTTCCCGTGTGCGCAATCCCCTTCCTTGCGCGTAATACCTTGCGCGCAATCACCTATCTGCGCAATCCTTTGGACCTATTGCGCGCCATCCCGGTGTTTTGCAAGCAAACATTCTCTTTGTGCACAATACCCCAGCCCCTTTACCTTGACGCCCCTTGGCTGCCTCTCCGCGCCAACACCTGATGTCTTCCCTGCCAGACATGCGTGCCATGCGTTGTTTTCCCATACGGCCTTCCAGGCTCGTTCGAAGTAACCTCAAGGTTCCTTGGGTGGTGTTTCCCATTGCGTTTCTTTCCCTTATGCTTCTCTGCATAGGCATTCTAACGGCTATTGCTTATTCGCATAGCCACGCTAACGTGGACCCCTCGATGGTTCGCCCTACGGCCCCCCTTCACTATGGCCTTGTCGATGCCTTCCATCCCACAAGGGGTAGAGAGAATTGGGCATGTAAGCCCTAGGGGTGTGGAGAGAACCCACCTCGTCCAAGCTACAAGACGTTATACTACTAAGCACCTCGTCTTTAACACATGACGTTAAACTATGGTCCGACCCCGTGCTTCGCACGCAAGGTCCCCCCAGCTTGGGCATTCTTTACGCCCAATCGTCTCCACGAGAATAGAATCTTCCTCTCATGGAATGAGATCCTCATTGTCGGAGTGGCGTTTGTCCACGGGGAAGGGCTTCCTCAGAGCATAAGCCCCAAGCCTCTCTTGTGGAAGGTTGCACCCACGCATCTCCATACATCCCCCCCTGCCAAGGCCAGTGGAGTCCCATTCCCATTGTGCTTTGTCACACCACGGGCCTCCATCCTGGAGTAATCCTTGGCACCCAGGGCCGCTAAACATGCGTATGCCCCTGTTTCCTCTTTGGGCCGCTCGACGTGTAAGCCCCTTTCCGCTTCTCATGGACGCACCCTTTGCGACGTGATCGTCTGGTCCCTACTGCCTCTTGTTTCCCACACCGAGCATGACTCACGTGGGCTTAGAGCGCGCATCAACCATGACATCCTCTATGGGATGCCTCACAGCGTAAGCCCCATCCCAGTGAACTACGTGGACTTTGATCCGTGCTAACGCATAGTACGTTGGAAGCCTCCATGAGGTTCAAGTCCACCACCCAGTCTTTCCGACCTCTCCACGTCGGTTTGCCAACATTATGGGCCAACTCAGAGCATAAGCCCCAAATGCCCCTGTCCCGCATGACGTTAATCTGTATGCCCTCATCCCGCATGACGTTAAACTGTATCTCGTCCCACATGAAGTTAAACTGTATCTCGTCCCGCATGATGATAAACTGTATTCCCTGAACTACGTGGACTTTGATCTGTGCTAATGCATGGTACGTAGGAAGCCTCCACGAGGTTCAATCCCATCGCTCAGTTGTTCCGACCCCTTCGCATCGGTTCACCAGCTCCATTATGGGCCATCTCATAGCGTAATCCCCATGCCTCACACCCACGTCTCACCCTGACTTCCCCCCTCAAGCCCACGTTCCTTGGGAAGCTCATGCCCTAGCCCAGAGATCTTACTTCCTCCAGGCTCCAATCCACGCTTTCATTCTCACGGGTCTCCTCTTCAGGTGTCCCATCGTACCAATGAACTACACAGACATTGATTCCCTTTTGTGGGGATACGTAGGAAGCCTCCACGAGGTTCAAGCTCGCCACTCCATCACCCATCCTGATCCTTACCCGGGCCTCCACATCTCGGTGAGATCATGCCACCCCATCCCACTCCATGGTATCTGGGAAGCCGCCCACATCTTGGCCCCAACATCGGGGTTCCCCCTAGGGGGTCCTTCAATCTGATCCACTCTCAGTGTTTTCGATCAGTCTGATCCATCTCCGCAAGACGTTAAACTCGCAGCATACCCCGTGTTAAACATTGGAAGCTGAGGAAAACCTCAGATGGTACACAACCCCTGCGTTCGATGTGGGATGCCTCGGGCTTCCACGCCCTCGAGAAGCCCTGTGATAAGGGACAGAAGACATACATGCCAATCCCCAGCATCAAGACTTACCAACGACACCCCAACGCGACCATTCTCCTCACTGAAGGTTGCTGCACCAACAAGACCCCTTGGAGCGTCTCAACGGAAGCAGTGTAATTAACTAGCATCCATACAGATATGGCGCCAGGAAAGAGCTTCACGAACCTGCCTTAAATCTATGAGGGAGACCCAGAATGGGTGATGAGCTCCGAGGAGGAATCCACGAAAGGAAGAACCGACATCCCATCATCCCTGTTTCGATCAAGGATCAGACATCCCTGAACAGGGAACAGATTCTGCCCGCCTTTGGAAAGCGGGAATGCAGAGCAACAAGTCACGCGTCCTACCAATGCATGACAGACATGCACACTCCCCGACATAAAAGCATCAGAAAAATATGACAAAACCATCCTTTCAATAAAACACCTTTTATTAAAAACCATTTTCCATCAAAACCAAGGGTGTTCAACCAATTCAAACCATTTCAATAAAACACCCTTTTTACTGAAAGCCAAATCCATCAAAGTCATTTCAATCTCAAACCATTTCAATAAAACATCTTTTTTATTGAAATCCCATTTCTCATAAAACCATGTACAATTTTAGTAATTTCATTATTTAAAATCATCATTTTAAATTCAAATCGCCAAATCACTTTGCACGACAATTCACCAAGATTTTACAATTTCATCAAAACCATAAATCATCACTAAAGATGATTTATTCCACGCTTTTCACAATCAATACCATTAAAATAACCAATTTTAAACTAAGCCAACCAATTCTAACAAGAGGACCCGAGAGTGAAGCCACCTACCTCAACAAAAAGGAAAAACCATGCAACGGACGAAGAATGCTCAATTACACCAGGTCAAATCTCCAAAAACCCACCATAGATCTCTTCTCCTAACACAAACAAGAACAAATCTCAACATATTTGGCATCCAGATACATAGTTATACCCATAATGGGCATAGATGTAAGAAACTGAGAGAATGGGAGAAGTAGATCTAAGTAGATCTAAGAAACCATTCAAGAATGAAGGAGAACGATCACATACCTCAAGAATCCGGCTTCGATTCAACAAGAGAAGCCTTCGGATCGTCTCTAGAACAATGAGAGAACCCTGTTTGACCTTAGGAGAACCAAAATCCTGATCTAGGGCCAATTAGGATCTTTAATTAGGCAATTAGAGGCAAAATTAGTTAGATCCAAAATTTAAGGATCTAATTTAAGTGACCGCAGGGTTAGTCCACACGGTTTGAAAAACCGTGTGCTAACCGTGTGTTAGCTACTACCTCGGCCACCCTTCTCGCACGGACTCATCACACGGCTTCCCTTAACTGTGCATCGACTGTGCAAAATCCACTACCTCCTCAGTCAGCCACACATGGTTTGTATGCACGCTTTAGATAAACCGTGCGCCGCCCCTACACCTTCCCCTTTGCTTCAAAATTCAGTCCAGAATCTCCCGACTCTCCCATACATCACCCTTAACTTTTAAAACCCAGAAATGAATCATGTAAGGGTTACATAATAGAAACCGGGGGTACTAAAATCTTCAAGCATCTTAAGATGCCTCCAGGGAGGAGGGTCCAGCTCACTACTTATATACTATGTGATTCCGCCAAGAGATAGTGGGATGTTACCACCCAGACCAAGCATCACTGAGACATGGCGTGGGACGATTTTTAGGCCATATTATATGAATTTTTCTTTCTGGAGACACTAAGGATAGATCGAGCTCAAGAGTTCATGAATCTGCAGCAGGGCGCCATGTTAGTGATCGATTATTCTGCCCGCTTCACCGATCTACAATGTTATTCACTTGTTCTGGTGGGTGATTAGATGTTGAGGGCTAGAAGATTTGAGTATGGTATTTGATACGACATCTAAGCACTGGTGAATGTTTTTGGGTTTCCTAAAGTGCATGCTTTTTGTGATCCAGTCACTGATTTCTGAGCGGAACCTGTGAGAATCCAGTGGTGCAGGCCAGGGCGGTTCAGCACCAGTTTCTTGTACTATCTCTACCGGTAAGAGGAAGAGGCATATGGATTTCACTCACGATGGCAGTACTATCCAGAAAAATTATTCAGTTGGCCTGGTAGTGTGCTTCCAGTTTGGTAAAGAGTGGTTCAAGAGACCTCAGTGTCCACATGACCCAGTGGAGTGCCGAGCTTGTGGCAAGGTGGTCCATCTGTAGCATTTTTGGAAGGTGTTTCCACCAGTGACAAGTGATAGGGTTTTTTTGTAGACTATGTGTTCAAGAGTAGGGCCATAATATTTTTACTAGTTAGGGAATTGGAACACATCGGGACATTCAGACCGAGGTGGTGGTCGTGGCCATGGTATCCAGACGCCTGGATCTCAAAGACAGAAGGGTGGGTTAGCTCAGGGTATCCTGGCTGTGTCGTAGGGAAGTGGCACTGGGTACACATATGTAGTGCAATAAACCCTACCAGAACAGGATCCCGGACCTTCAACTGTCAGAGGTACCATTCTAGTTACATCTGTTTTGTCTTCTGCACTATTCGATATTGGTGTTACGCATAGATTTATATTTGTTCCCATTGTGGAGATCCTTAGGCTCTATTTTTCTTCTTTTTTTGGATATAATGATGGTATATACTCCATTGGGAATTAGAATGGAAGGTGTGCATCAGTGCATGGAGTGACCCCTATAGGTTGGTGGGAGTCACTTTCTATGGGACCTCTATGTCTTAGAGATGAAATCCTATGATTTCATTCTCGGGATGGACTGGTTGGTACCCTTCTGAGCCTTTGTGGATTGATATCGTCGCAGGGTGAGTTTCACGTCACCAGAGGGTAGAGAATTTCTATAAAAGGGTGAATGGGATGTCTAGGCGAGCTAAGTTGGACCTGAGCATCATGGGCTAGGTGGAGTGATAAACTGTATTGAGATTTTATATCTGGATGATCAGGGAACATGTTAGAATGATTTCCCTCTGGTGGTTAATCGTTTCCAGGATGTTTTCCTAGATGACTTTTCAGGTCTACCTCCAGAGATAGGTGGAATTCTCTATTGAGATTATTCCAGGAGCAGCACCAGTATCCATTCCTCCTTATAGGATGGCTATTCCAGAATTGCAGGAGCTCAAGTGGTAGTTAGAGGAGTTGCATACAAAGGGTTTCATCTGACCCAACACTTCTCCTTGGGGTTAACCTGTCCTGTTTGCGAAGAATGCGGATGGTAGCCTCATAATTTGTGTGTATTATTGGAAGTTGAACCAGTTGAAAGTCAAGAATCGATATCCCTTTCCAAGGATTGATGCTCTTTTTGATCAACATAGAGGAGCAAGAGTGTTCTCGAAAATTGACTTGAGATTCAGATATCATCAGTTGCTTGTTAGACCATCAGACATACTGCTTACAGCCTTTCATAGAAGATATGGTCTATATGAGTACATGGTCATGCCATTTGGACTCACAAACACGCCAACAGTTTTCATGGATCTGATGAATCGTGTGTTCCATCCATATATGGATTCTTTTATGGTAGTCTTCGTGGACAATATCTTGGTGTACTCTCACACTCGACACAGCCATGCCACCCATCTTAAGATAGCAATGAGTACACTAAGAGAGCATCAATTATATGCTAAACTCTCAAAGTGACACTTTTGGATGGACCATATACACTTCCTAGGGCATATTATATCAGAGGCATGAGTTGGAGAAGACCAGAGAAAGTGAGAGCAGTAGTTTCCTAAGATCATCCTAAGAATGTGTTTTAAATACAGATTTTCTTGGGGTTTGATGGTTACTATAGTTGCTTTATACATGACTTCTCCTGCTTAGAAGCACCGTTGACAGGTTGGACTAAGAAGGGTATGAAGATCATTAGGTCAGAAGCTTGCGATACAGCCTTTCATGAGCTGTAGGGGAGGTTGACATCAGCACCAGTCCTGATACATCTAGAGAAAGGTAATAATTATATAGTTTATTGTGATACATCAGGTATTGGTCTTGGAGTAGTATTGATGCAGGGCGATCGAGTAGTTGCGTACGGGTCTCGGCAATTGATTCCACATGAGAAGAATTACCCGATGCATGATCTCGAGCTAGCTACTGTTGGTCATGTGTTATGTTATTGGATAGATTATCTCTTTGGAGAACATTTTAGGGTATTTACGGACCAGACAATTATTAAATAAATATTTACCCAGTGTGACCTGAATTTGAGACAGTGAAGGTGGGTTTAATACCTTCAGTATTTTGACATTGAGCTTGCCTATACACCTAGTAAGGGTAATGTAGTAGCTGATGCATTGAGTAGGAGGACTCAGATATAGGTAGTGTAGGAGGCCAGTGGTGAGTATAAGCTTATGTATTTGTTCTCTGAGATGCATTTAAAGGTGCATGATAGTCAGGGGAGAGCCTATCTTTTATCCTTAGCTATGACTTCAACCATCCTAGATAGAGTGAGGATGTGATAGCTATCGGATTTAGAAGGCATAGTTCTACTAGATTTGTTGGCAAGTAAGGACCCTCCTCCTGGTTGGACGATAGACGATGACGAGGTACTGCGTATCCATGGATGAGTGTGGTTTCCATCGGATATATGCGATGATTTGATGCGATAATTTTCATGCTTCAGCTTGGGCAGTGCATCCTGGAGTTACCAAAATGTACCGTCACTTAAGACGTCAGTATTGGTTGTCGAGTATGAAAATAGGGGTAGCTGGTTTTGTTGTGAGATGTTACACCTGTCAGTAGGTGAAGGTGGAGCATCAGAGGATAGTCAGACGGTTACAACAGTTACCCATTCCGGAGTAGAAATGGGATGATGTTGCGATGGACTTCATGGTCGGGTTGCCGAGGTCACCTCGAGGCAATGATATAGTGTGGGTTGTTGTGGATAGACCTATGAAGGTAACTCACTTTTTTTAGATCAAGGAGACCTTTAGTGTTGAAGAGCTCAAAAAGTTGTTTATCTAAGAGTTAGTACATCTTCATGGGTCCCCTATTCTATAGTTTTAGATAGGGTTTCCCATTTTACGTCTTGTTTCTGGAAAGGCTTTCAGAGGGCACTGGGTACACAGGTGCTTCTGAGCACAAATTACTACCCTTAGACCAATGGCTAGTCAGAGCGTACGATACAGGTGTTGTAGGACATGTTTCATGCATGCGTCCTAGACTTTGGGGGCTCTTGGGAGAAGCACATACCCCTGGTCAAGTTTTCCTACAAAAATAGTTTTCAGGAAACTATTGAGATGGCACCTTATGAGGATTTATACAGTCGGCCATTCCGATAACCTTTGTTCTGGTTGGAGGCAGGTGAGGTAACTTTACTGGGACCATGCCTCGTGCAGGAGACTCCAGAGTAGGTTTAGTTGATTTAGAAGCGGATTGCTACTGCACAGTCTCATCAAAAATATTATGCTGATCACCGTAGACGACCCTTGGAGTTTTTGGTAAGGGATAAGGTTTTCTTGCATGTTTCACTGTGGTTGGGACAGAGGTGGATCAGGAGATAGGGTAAACTTTCACAGAGGTATGTGGGGTCGTTTGAGATTCTAGAGAGGGTCGTGCCAGTTGCCTATTGGTTGGAGTTACTATAGAGGTACCAGGCCATGCACAACGTCTTCCACGTATCTCAGCTGCGTCGTTATCACTTAGGCATGTCTCACGATTTTTATCACAAGGAGGTTGAACTTCCGGTCGATGCATCCTTTGAGAAGAATTTGATTCAAATTGTTGATAGGAGCATGAAGTTTCTCCAAGGTCGGTCAGTTCCTCTAGTACGTGTGCTATGGAAACATGACTGGGTGTAGGATGAAACATGGGAGCGGGAGACTGATGTATGTGCTTAGTGGCCAGAGTTGTTCTCAGTTTTATGTTCACCACCCTTAGAAGGGAAATTCAGGGACGAATTTCTTTAATGGGAGAAGTTTGTAAGAACCCGGTTCTTATCCTTGAGGTACGCATTTCTTCTTTTCCTTTTTCCTTAAGTGTTTTGGAGAAAATAAAGAAAAATGGGGAAATCCAAAAAATTTGTGGGTTCACACTGTGTAATTATCCACACACCATGTACTTTGGTCAGGTGGGATGAGTATACAGGGTGTGTAGGCCTGTCAGCGATGAAGGGTGTAAAAAATGACTACACACTGTGTACATAGTATATATACACCGTGTAATCAGTCGGCAGGCGAACAGTAAGGTGGTGGGAGTAGCCTCCAGTGGAATGATAGTACATGCCATGTACTTAGTATAACACACTGTGTAATCAGTTGGCAGAGGAACATTAAGATGGTGGAGAGTTGCTGCCAGTGAACAGTTAAAAAGAAAGTACACACTGTGTACTTGAGAGTACACATTGTGTAGTTATGTTTTTTTGTTAAAAATAGGCAGTATCCTTCTGTTTCGGCAGATGAAGCTTAAGACTCAATGAGAGCTACATGAGAGATGGCTGGAACTTGGAAGAGCTCCCGACCATTACACCGGAACTCTGATTCCCTCGACGTCTATCTCGTTTGAACCGCGCAGGTGGTTTATTCTCTCTTCTTGAATAGCTACTTCCAATTATTTCCCTAAGGGATGTTATATGAGTTTTAATGGATAAATGTTTATCCCAGATTTACGTCTTTCTTGGTTTTTTCGGGAGGCGTCGTTCACGTATATCGATCAGAGGAGACCAAGGTAGGTGGTCTGGTGTTTACTTCCAATTGTTGAGTTGATTTTTGTGTACTGTTGTGCTATGTGCCCATGTTTGGGGTGTCGTATGGATGAGGCCTTAGATATTAATATATCTATAATTGCATGGATAATCTAATGAACATGTATAAAATGTTGTTTGGGATCATTGCCTTGATCCAGGGCCACCACGAGGGTGCATTCCCCTTGTTTAGTTGTTTGGACAGGATACCCGTGGGTATGCCGTAATGATAGCATGTTTTGAGTTTTATTGAGAGGAAACATATTTATTACTTGCTTATGCATTGGGCTCGGCCTGGTTACATTCTTAGCCTGAGGGCAGTGTTTTGCTTAGCCTGAGGGTAGTGTTTTGTTTTGCCTGAGGGAAAGGTACTGATTCACTTGAGGGAAAGGTTCTGATTAGCCTTAGGGCATGGTATTGATTCACATGAGGTAAATGTTCATATTAGCTAGAGGGCAAGGTACTGTTTAGCCTGAGGGAAATTTTCACTTCAATATTCGTTGTGGTGTTTTCTTATGTTATACCTGCCAAGCTAAAGCATAGGCTTGGTATTGTTATCACCTCTAAATTGTTAGATAGCTTGTTTTAGTTTTCCTATGGCACTATATAAGAGATTGTAGGCCAAGGCTAGGTCTCGAGAACTATTAATTCAATTATATGGAATTGTTAAATAATAATTAAATGATAATGGAATTAGTAGGAGTAGCTGTTTTGGAGTAATTCCTAGCTTACTGTATTTTCTTTATTGCACACTGTTGTTGCACATTTTCACTATCAATTGGGCACAAGCCTATGGTGGTTGCCTACTGGGATTTATTTCTCACACCCTATTTGGGTCATGTCTTGGGACCAAATAGATTAAATTTCTACAGGTGTTGACAAGGGCAAGAGTCCCTATACAGGTACTTGATTGTTTCAGAGGAGTAGGAGAGTGTGGGACCGAGCTTAAGCTTGGGATGTAGCTAGGTTCCTATTGCACTATTTTAGTTTGTTTTGTTGTACTTGGTACTTTGTACATTATTGTATTTGATTGCAGTGTATCATGTTTTGACTGCTTTCATATAAATATGACATATTGCATCATCATATATATAACCACTAGTTATCCTTTGCTTCAGTAACGTTATCCTTTTAGATTTGTATCATTTATTATTTTCACTTTCGGGTATGTCTATATTTTTCCACTATGCTACACTATAAAAAATGAGGTCATAGTTTCCCCACTATCAGACTTAGGCCATCGCTACTAGTCAACTGCCACTGGCGTTTGGGGAAATGTGCTTAAGGTCATGTGACCAATCGGGTTTAGGGCACCCATTGTGTGGCACCCGGATTCAGAGTGTTACACCATACCACTTTGAAAATTTAACAAGGAATTTTAATTTCAAAATATTTATTTCCTTATAAAAAAATATTTAAAACTATTTTTAAAACATGGACATTAATGAAAAATATTTAGAAGAATAAAT
The DNA here is from genome assembly GCA_963277665.1 of Viscum album. Lineage (NCBI taxonomy): Eukaryota > Viridiplantae > Streptophyta > Magnoliopsida > Santalales > Viscaceae > Viscum > Viscum album. The sequence goes on along the minus strand of OY728162.1, from coordinate 899,678,660 downwards.
AATTAAAATATTTAAAACAATATTTTAGTTAAATAGTTCCTAACAAAATAAGAGACGCTTGAATACAAGTAATTGAGAAATAACATTAATAAAAACATTATAATATCATTAGAATAAATGGATTCAATATATAATATGTCAAAGGATAGTATATACACCATATAAATGTAAATTGGTTCATAACGACAAAGAGGTCTCAAACGAATGTAAATTGTGATGAAAGACCATATAAAGACTGTATCCTTAGATTAATGATGAATAAATGAAATAATTATGTGTGAAAAATATAAATACACTCAATATAATTGGATATTCAGTGTAAATTATTCAAATTAAATTAACATGTATTCTTGTAAAAACAAAACAAATGACATGGAAGTTTAACTCATTGAATATAAACTGAGTTAAGATTTCCCTTAAAATGTTCATATAAATGGAATATGATTTTATAAATGGAGTGATTATGTGTATCAAAAGAATATCCACAAAAAGGGGAGTGGGAATTACTACATAAATAATAAATAGTGATTGTGCACATAATCTTGGAGTAAAATAATCAATGAAGTATGCGTAAAGCCCAATGAGAGGAAATTGAAATTTGAAACTCCCTTACCGATTTGGTAACATACGAAACATACACCCCATGAAAGAAGTATCATACAATGAAGATATAAATAACTATAGATTAAATTATATTACACAAATAATACAATCATTTTCAGTACATACACCATACAAAAGGAAATAGTGTCAATATAGCATGAATCTCACTGGAATAAGAAGTGAGATGAAAACACCTTACCTTGTAATTTTCCTTATTCAAGGGTATGTTAACCTCTAGTATAATAGTTAAATAATTTTTATTAAATTATACATGAACCACATACATAAATATAATATCATACATGATCTTCTAATATTTATTTATTAATAATATTTTAGTAGTATCATTGTTTTGGGTGTTAACTGATTCGTTTTCCTTTATATGTTTTGTTACGTAATTCATGTTTGTTATGTATAGGATGTATTTGATTAATTACCAGAATGATATCAAGTCTTTAGACATTATTTTGAATCACCAAATGAAAATTATTCTTTAATAGTTAAGATGGGGAATGACATCTCATCGGGTCGTGGAGACGGTAAGCCGTACGTACGCACGAGCGACAATATCATTCTTTTGATGGTGAAATAATATATAATTGGATTGTATATCGTATATAATGAATCATTAACATGTTATATTATTATTTATATCAGTTATACTCGTTATTATTCCCATCCAAATACTGATATTTTTTGAATAACAAACTACACCCCCACGTGGAGACAGTAAGTCATACGTACAAACGTATGGTGACTTTGTCATTTATAGAATGGATAGAATAACGAATATAGTTGTATCATATTTATACTAATATCATATTATATAGGAGGTACTAGAGTTATTATTTTGGTATGTAATCAACAAATAAATAGGAAGTTGAAGAAGAAAAGAACTTGAAAGAGGGTGGTGAAATTATTACCTCTTCTTTGGTGCTTCTTTTTTATTTGATCAAAAGGGCTCCTTGGGTTGGATTTATGATCAAAGGAAGGACTATAGGATGTATTTAAAGTAGTTGGGAGGATATTTGGGTAGGGTGTGGACGATCCAAATGGATTTGGTGGTGTGAAATTAAGAGAGGGTAAATTACCCTTTTATAAGAGAGGTAAGGGTCACTTTAGGAAAACATTGAAATATTATTTTATTATAAATCATTTTCAGTTTCTAATGAATCCAATTTGATTTATTTCTAAGATAAGCTGGGTATGGGAAAAAATACTCTCAAAAAATAGGTTTTAGATAAGTTTAGGTTACCATATTAACCTTATCTTTTAGATTTAACTATTAGTTAAATAGTTTAACTTTTACTGTGACTTCTTGTATTCTTACACTATATGGTTAATAAACTTACTCTAAACTTCCAAGAGTACCTCAAGTTGTTAATTAATTACATATATAATATTATTTAATACCTTTGGCCTAATATTAGAAATTTAGGAATATTATATCAACCAATAATATAGTATTTGTTTTAAAAACTCATTTAGGTTAATTTTGAAACTATTTAGTATTTGGTTTTTGTGAAAATCATAACAACATGATTACTTAGCAAAAAAATTATTTAATCAACCCTAACATGTCATATTAACCTATAAAATTAAATTAATTCATCAAATGTCTCAAATTACATTTATTTTTATATTGATAATATCAATTATTTTAATCATTCATTAATAAGGTAATTACTGGATCATCATTTTGTCATAAATAAATGTAAGTATTTAATGTCATAAAATTTTTAAATAAAATACCAGGATGTAGGAAATCGTTTTATATTTCTAATGAATATTCATAGTGGAATTTATCTTATGTATAACCTTATATTAAAAATGTTTTAGTTATTAAACTTTGAATTTAACACTTTTAACTCTTCCTTAAATAAAATAATAATAAATGTCCTAATCTAATCCAAGTAGACCAAAAGGATCATATTTTATTCCAAAGGTTTTTTTGGATGAATTACACTTATATAATAGAATTAGGACATGTTTTCAGGTAATTATAATATCATTTTTACCTTTAATTACCCTATTTACTTTTAACCGTGGTAAATAAAAGTCAAAAGTTACTATTCACAAAAAATACATTTTCATATTATTGAACCAAATTTTACTTAATGATGTGAACCGTGTCTCTCAGAGTTTTGAAATTCAACTCACAGAAGAGGTAAAATTATTTTTTATGCAAATTTGCAAATGATCTTAGAATGTGGGTAAAAGACGATAAAAAGTTCAATAAAATTTTATACATCTAATTTTATTAAACAGTAACATAGTGTTTTTCACTATTCATCAAAAATTGAAAGTTTTCAGAAAAATAACAAAAATTCACCCTAATATAATTTTGATGTTAAATATTCAAAAATAAATTCTATTTTACCAAATTCAAAACATATAAGTAGCATTAATTAATTTAAAATTAATTCTGGTTGTCCAAACCAAAAAGAGGGTTTTAAGAAGTAAAAACTATCAAAAGTTTAGCATGTGTTTATGTCAAATTTAAATGTGAAATTACTTATAATGACCTACATTATATTAAATTATAAAAATATAATCTAATTTTACTTTCAAACTATTCAAATGAATAATTTATCATTAAAATTATTAAAATTAGAAAAGTTGTTTTCAATTAAAATTTTGTATTTTTCACTATTCATAAAAATATAAATGTTATCAGAAAAGTACCAAAAATTTATCCAAAATAATTTTTTTGTCCTGATTCTAATGAAATATTAAATTTAATTAAATTTAATATATAAAAGTGTCAAATATCGGTTTTAAAAAGGGTTTTCCATTAAAATTTGGTAAAATTTCATTTTCTAAAAATACTTCTTTTATCTGAAAAAAATTAATTTGTTCTTATATTAGGTCTAAGAAACACATAATATGGATTATAAAATTATATGTCATATATAAATTTCAAAACATAGTTAATACTATTCATAATCACATTTTGAACAACTATTTTGCTAAGTCGTGGTGTGCTCAAACTCGGTTTTCCATGTAGCGCAAGCTATTGAATTACTTTAAAGAAAATAACTTATTATGAAATCTTTGGTTGTTACATTCACCATCAAATCTTTTTTTCATACAAAGGTTAAAATAGGTGGGGGTAACTATCCTTCATTACTTACTCTATTTTCCATGTTTCCACATTAATTTTCAGGTTCCACCATAGTACATTGACCATGTGATTAGTCTTGTTGCATAGAATGTTTTCCCTACAGTTCATGATCTTCACCGGCTGCTCCTCATAAGAAATATCAATTTCAAATATAGCACATATGAATTCAATACTTATGAGGGATCTGGAATGTACATCATTAAGATGGATATGTGGAATTAATCTTGTACATGTGAAATGGTTGGAGGATGTTCTAGTTTATAGCCATTACTCTGAAAAGATCAATAATCATGAAGGGATCGATGTACTTGGGATTTATTATTTCTTTCTTCTGAAATATCATTATCTTCTTCCATGAAGATATGAGGAGTAATACCATGTCTCCAACCGTATACTCTAGGACCCATAAATGATTTTATGTATTGATGTTTGTTGACACTCCTTTCCATCACAGAGTCTAACGAATGAAAAGGGAAATACCTTAACACAAAGTGATTAATCCTTTGAAGAAACATCAAAAATTAACAATGGAATGAACAAGGATTAGCTTCAGCATGGTCCGTGCAAGTTCCAAGATCATCGCGCAGGGTACCTACGCTCCACATTTTGGGCGCACAGGTGACCTGCGCACCCTATATAATTTTATCCCAAGGTCTTCAGCAACCTATAAATACCCATTGTGGCCCCCCCATTTTGAGGAGGAAAAATCCAGAAACTCAGATTTTAGATCTCAGTGCCCTAGTCTCTTCTTGAAGTCTTCTGAATACTTCTAAGGTAATTTCTTACCTAGAATGGAAGATCTGAATAAGGGGAACAAGGACTAAGTGTTGAAATTCATCAACACCTACACGCCTAAGTGTCTAACCCTTAAGGGAAATGGTCGCACTTGCTCGCCGACTTTTCCATACAACAGAACTAGGGTGCCACCCTTTTGGAAGACCTTAGGGATAATACTAAAGGCTTGATCCAAGCCTCTCTCAAGTATTACCCTATGGGTTGACTGGCGCGCAAGTACCCAAGTGTCGTTTAGGTATACCTGCGCGACCAGGACCTACGTGCCCAAACATGTCCTGCGCGCCTACCTTCTTTTGGGTGCCCCTCATGCCTATTCAACTCATTTCTTCAAATATACATCTCCTCTTCAAGATTTAGCCTTCAAAATCCTCTTCAACGCCATTTATGGAATAATTCTTTGGTTGGCTTCCTTATCTGAAAGGAATTTTGTGGAACATCTCTCAAAACCTAGTGATTTACATATCTTTATGTCACAAAGGTTAGAGATTTCATCCATTAAACCTCATATTTTAAGATGAGAAGATCTTTAACCTGGGACTCCTTTTTAGAAGTAAGCCCCAGTCATAATTTCTTAACCTGGGCCTCCTTTTCAGAAGTAAGCCCTAGTCATAATTTGTTAAACTTGGCATATTTCTTAGGAGTAAGCCCCAGTCATAATTTCTTAACTTGGGCCTCCTTTTCTGGAGTAAGCCCCAGTCATAATTTCCTAACTTGGGCCTCCTTTTCAGGAGTAATCCCCAGTCATAATTTCCTAACCTGGGCCTCCTTTTCAAGATTAAGCCCTAGTCCAAGATCCCTAATTTGGGAATCCTCCATAAGAGTAAGCCCCATGTTCCCAAATATGGGAATCATCCTTAGGAGTAAGTCCCAAATCCCAAATGCCTTTAACCTGGGCCTCCTTCTCAGGAATAAGCCTCAAGTCATAATTTCTCTTAACCAGTCTTAACTTCTTTTGATTTGGGCCTCCTTCTCAGGAATAAAACCCAATCACAAGTCCCCTCCTAATTTGGGCATCCTCCTCAGGAGTAAGCCCCAAGTTAGAGTATCCAAATCTTCATAAAGCACATGTACCTTTATGGACTTTTTCACGGGCTTCTTCTCTAAATTAACTCCTGATATTTATCTATTTGGGCTATCATACATACATAAGACCCATATCATTCCTTGTGACCGTATATTTCATGGCACAACTTGTCAGGTTTACTGATACCTATTGTTTCTAACACCGAGCATAACGAACATGAGCTTAGAGTGTAAAAGTAACCATGACACATCTCTTTGGGCCGTTAATAATATGTAATCCTCACAATTCCCAACCGAACTATGTGTAATTTAATCTCTATCTTAAAAGTGGAGTATGTAGGAAGAATTTCTTAGGTTCAAGCCCATTACCTATTAATTATAATCTGTCCCATATGACATTAAACAATATCTTAATTCCCGAACTACGTGGGTTCTCATTCATTTTCTAATAGGGATACATAGGTAGCCCATCTATGGGTCTGATACAACTCTCAAATACTCCATTTCCTTCTGAACGATAATAAACTTCATATGCCCCGCTGAGTGGCTTTAAAACCAGTATGGTTATCATAATGACCAAGAGATCTTTATATAATGTGTTGAAGGATACCATTAAATAAGAATCTATAACAAATATAGATGATTACCTATCAATTAAGAAACTCAAATACATATAAAATATTCTCTAAATCTCATACATATTAATCATTGATTGTCAGATCTTAAGGAAATCTCATTTTTACACTTGGTAGTGTAATAAGGATTCATGAACATAACATAAATCTATAAAGAGGGTCCCCGAGTAGACAATAATTCCCCCCAAAAAGTTGTGATGAGTCCAACCTCCCATCCTCTCAACCAATGCAAATTATTAAGTCTCATCAGTCCACAACTAATGAGCACCTACCTTTGTAATGTAGGTCCAAATGGATATAGATTCAATGGATGATTCTGGTTCTACGAACAAACTCATTAGAAACCGATTGGAATGTTTGAACCTTAAGAAAACAAGGTCATACCCATTTCTATAAGAAACAAAAAATGGTGAACCTGACGTGAATCCTTAACCAAGTTAAAATGACGTTTAATTATTTTTTAGGCCCCTATTTAAGCTCAATAAGAGGGCCACAAAACAATCAATAACATATGTGCTCATCCAAAAGATGTAGTGGCCAAACTTATCTTGATTATGTCTATTATATCAAACAGGAACTATTTTCCAAGATCTTCTGCATTACATAAATGTCTTCTCTAAAGTTCACACCTGTGAATGCCTCTACTGTGAATACCTCTGCTGCTAATCCTACTAGATCATCATCCGTTCTGAGGAATACATCACCTACTCAACATCTTCAACACTGGGTATCAAATGCACTGGTTAAGTAATACCGTCAACATGGTACCATTCTAACTCTAGAGGCTGCTCGGCAAGCCCTCCAAGTCAATAATTCACCCTAGTTGTCCAGACAGTGACAACCAACGATCAAGAAGCAGGTGGTGCCAACCACCATTTCCAACCGTTTCAGGTCGTTATCCCCAGAATGCAATCCCAGTCCGTCCCATATTCTAGGGAGGTTAATGAGAAATTCACTCAAGGCCTTAATTAAAAGAGACATGAGTCCTTCCCAAGATCTCCCATCAATAATCGTTGCCAGACTCGTGTGGCAGTGCGCCCTCAACATGATGAGGGTATCATCTCCAGGCATTCGACTCAGGTTCTCGAACCCGAGCAGGAAAGACGAACCACTAGAGGTGATGACCGGTCAACAGTGAGTAGGTTCTTATCTCTTCCATTTTTAGAAAATTCCACCAACCTAACTTGGTGGAAGGAAATGAGCGTGCACACACACCTGTCCGTTTTAATTCCGCTATCCAGCAGACTCATCTGGCAGCAACACGCCATTCCCGCTAGGCAATTCCGGCGGAGTACTATAGACAGGAACATACACCTGTTTATAAATCATCAGCTAGTTAGCAGTATCGTCTGACTACATATGGTGAAGCCCACCAACCCAATGTGTTGAAAACTGGTAAACAGGAACAAGCACCTGCTTACACTCATCAATCCTACCAGCAACCTCGTCTACCAGTATTGAAGGAAGTTCATCAACCACGTTAGGCGGAGTGCAATCAGCAGGCACATACACCTGCTAGTATTGATCAAGCCTACCAACAATATCGTTTGGTAGCACTCGGAGAAGTCAGTCGGAAAGCCCCGATGATAAAATTGGAGCAGACTAAACTCTCTACCCCTACACATAAGTACTGTAAGAACTCACTAACAGGAAAAGGAGGATAGGAGCAGGAAAATGCACCTACTACAAACACATAATGGACCTATATTCCTATTCCGGCAGCTGAAGTCACCAAGTACATTCTGAAGATGGTGAAAGAGCAGAAGAAAATCCCTGCTCATATTCTGGATGCCTGCCAAAATATTATAATAGCTTCAACAGCATCACAGGGAAAGAAATGAAAATCGGTCCCTACCAGTGGAGTGACACATCAACAGATCACTCGAGAACAAACACACACCTATATTCCAGTCCAAGAGGGTTGTGGGGCATACTCCCCCATGTCATACGGACAACCAAGTCAGGAATATACACCTGATTTGAGTGGAGATAATCAGCTTATCCTGACTTTTTTTTCGGAGCAAACACATACACCTGCCCATAATACCAACTTTCTTCAACAAGTGGTTCCCAAAGTGAGTAAGAAGATGTCTAAGAAAAAGACCCATCCAGCACAATCAAGAAATCAAGGGCAAATCTGTAATAAGGCCTTTCTCTATGCTGGAGTTCTTGATGCACTAAGAAAATTATCTGTTACAACTCAAGATTCTACTCTCTCAGTTCCCAATAGTGGGAAGATTAATTCTGAAGGTCTGCATCAGACACTTCTTCATGAAGTCTTGCTTCATGAAAGTTCGGTCGATCTTGAAGTATCATCTTCATATTAGAGTCACAATAACCCTTAGTGTGTCCAGAAGATCCTGGAGAAAACTGTTTCATCTTTTTCTGTAACCCACCTTGGTGGTCCTCCCCATGATGAAGAATTTTGCTGAGAAATTCCTCCCCACAGTAGTAATTCAAATTTCATGGAAAATTCTTCAATGGAAAATGTAGTGACGAGAAATACCTCTTATCTTGAGGCACTTGCAAATGTGAAGCCATTCATGTCTGATGATTTACCAATAGCAGGTGAAATACTTTCTCAACCAGAAGATAGCCCGTGGTGTAGGTCATTCTCCGAACCACCTCTGAGTCATGAATCTTTTAATTTGGTAAATGAATTTTCTACCAACATTGTTGAATTTGATAAAGCAACAAAGAAGCCCCAAATTTTTTCTAATCAGGTAGAATAATCTTCATTGAATGATAAAGAATAAATTCTGAATATGAGGAAACAACTGATGAAAGGTGAAGTATCAGTCATGTTTTGGCCTTTAGATGACTCTCAGTATGACATTCCAGAGATGTTGATGGAAGATTGTAGTCACGATATTCGTCTCAACATGTGGAAAACTCTTTGTCAATTGAAAAAGAAAATATTATCTTATGATGAATATGAGAATCATGTCAAGATAATAGAAGGGTTACAACGCCAAATTGATTTGTCCTCTCACTCAGTTTCTCGATATCCGAAGGCTGAAAAGTAGCAGAGATCCCTTAGCATTCATACCTTGGAGCACTAAAAAGGTTCTGCTAGTTAATTTCCAATGCACCATCTGGTATTCATATCAGGGGATGGGGTGTCCCTGTAGAACTACATTTCGATGTACTCTCCAACCAACAAAGCCCGCAAAAAATGGTCTCATGTAATGTTATTTCCCATGGCCAGCCAAATCCAATTGGCTTTGTTTGTAATCAAAGGCTCGCTCAAGAATAAGCCTCAACTAGTTCTTCTCAAAGTCAGGCATACAGAGAATAAGTTGTCAAATTACTCTTGCATTAGGCAAATGAGTATATCGAACAGGCTTCTTGTTTAGAGAAAGCGCATCATCAAGTGACAGAAGTTTCAGAAATCATTCAATGGTCATTTGTGCCAGGTAATTTGAGTGGATGTAGGTTGATGCATCCAAAAACAATTTGGACTAATGTTTGCAAGATCAGAAGAGATTTTAAGAAAGTCTCAGATGCTGCAGCTCAAGAACCTCCCCAGATTGCCAGACTAGGGACCCTTTTAGCCCAACCCTTGGAATCAGCATATAGGATTTGTGGAGTTGAGCTGGAACAACCCCATTCCACCGAACTAGGGACTTTTTCAAATCCTCAATCTCTTCCTCAGAGAAAGTCAGTCATCTCTCGATTAGGGAAGAATCCCCAAGAGGAACGAAGATCCAAATTATCTGGATATTCCCTCCAAATTATGGTTCGTCAAGAAGTTCTTTAGGGATCAACTCAACAGAAGGTAGTGTCTCATCAGGTACACGGAAGAAGAAAATATCGCAGAAATGCTGATAGAAGAGATGCAATGGGTTATGCATCAGTAAATGTCATCAATGCCATTTTTGCAGATCCTCTAGAACATGAGGCTCACTCAGAGAGATCAGATGAGGAAGTTCCAGGTCAAGAGGCTGCGCACACAGAGGAAAATAAAGAAGGTGTGCGTACATGAAATAAAAGGATTACCCAGAATCTAGGTATTCCTTCAAATTACCAACTTACCCCTCTCTGAAATGAATCTAACAAGGGGAAAGGAAAGAATCAGGTTACATACCCTTCCTTTGGATAAGTATAATCACTCTCACTAGAGAAAAGATTCGCACAAAAAGAGGAAGAAATGAAGGAATTAATGAGGTTGAATGTAGAACTACATCAAGGTAGTATTCCTCCTAAGCATGCTGGAGTCAGTCATCCAAGGGAATTTGTTGTGTCTACTAAGATGGATCAAGAGTATCTTCCATTACCAGTACAACCTCACAGGACTAATCCTATGGGTCAGGTACAACAACAATTGGTGGTGTTATCCTCAGTTTCAGTACCATCCACCACATCTATCCAAGCTCTAGTAATTTCACCTTCTTAGGTCCAAGCTCAACTGGATTTTTCTCAAAAGTTAATAACTACCATTGAATCATTAACTGCTCGGTTTGAAGCTATAGAGTGAAAGAGTGCACATATTCAACCAAAAAAAAGATCTTACCCTGAATGGGTTGATGCAATTCCTCCCCCATCAAATTTTTCAAGTACCACATTCCCAATTGTTAATGTTTTTGTAGACCCAGAACAACACATAACACATTTTGTTTCTCATTGAAATCCTATGATGGGAACCCCTCAGCAACAAGAAGTAGTTATGCTTAGGTGTTTTGTAAAGTCATTACAAGGGCCTGCTTTTGTTTGGTATACAAGCTTGCAATCCTGGTCAATTACCGGATGGGAGGATCTCTGTCAATGATTCCTTCTTCAATTCATCTCAACTTTGCCAAAGACAATAGTTTTTGATCTTACAAATTGTAAACAAATGGAGAATGAAAGGGTTTCAGATTTCATTTCTCACTGGAAGGGATTAACATATTCCTTAAGCTTATCACTCCCTCAAGAAGAGTTGTTGCCAATCTGTATGGAAAATCTGTGTGATGAATTATGCACACCATTGATCCCTGTGAAAAACAAAAGAGGGTTTCAAGACCTTACATCAATTTCTCATAAAATTGAAGACTCTGTTACAAAGACTAAGGATAAAACTCATGTAATTCCATCAGCTCTGGGAATGAGAATGGGTAAAGTAGAGACTACTACAGTTATGCTTAAACAAGCACCTGTATCTGCCTATACTTCAAAACCTTCATCTTATCGAAGGGCTCCACCTCCTAAGCATCAACAATAGAGGTTGTTTCGTCAAGATGATCAAAGAGATAGAAGACAAAAATAATTTGAGAATCTGAAGAGAAAATTTTACTCTTTCCAAAATGAACAAGTTCCTGATTACTTCATTTTGGCTCTGGAAAATAATTTGGTTCAGTTTCCAAGGCCTAAAAGGCCTAATAAGGAAGGAGATGAAGACCGTCCCAATTATTTCCCATTTCATCAGATGTTGGGGAATCCCATTCAAGAGTGTTTTGTCTTCAAAGACCTCCTTCAAAATATGGTGGACTCGGGACAAGTCAAACTGAAAGGTTCTTCAGCTCAGGTAGCATGTGTTACTACTACAAATCCAGAGGAAGAAGGAGAGTGGAAAGAAGTCAAAAACAAAAATTTGCTAAAATATAATGATTGGATGGTTAGGAAAATGATCAAGATAACTCATTCCATTTTACGAATGCAATTGAAGAAAACAATTGTGTCTTTTGCTATGAATGCCCCAGCAAAACCCTCTTCATCAGAGGGAAAATCCTTGAAGAATTGGAATAATTCAAATAAATAGGAACAATCAGAAGAAGATGAGATCGTGTCAAAGCCCGAGTTATCTTTGACTCTAGTATATTTTATTCCATCTACTTCAAAGACACGGGCACCACCCCACCAAAGGTCACATCCAAAATTGGCTAATCAGGACGAATCTTCATCAGATGAAGAGTTGATTTTTGGTTCTATTAATATGATTCATTTAACGGATCCTTATGCCAGTAATAGCTTCGATCTTGATGAGCTTGAGTTCCCTGTATCAAGCAGTGTAATTAGAGAGAGTTCTAGAGGTCTAGGATACATAGAATGATGTGGATATCCCAGAATCCACTATTCCAATTCTACCCCTGCTAGAACTGTGTATGCAGTAGAAACTCATGGAAGAGCCCTTCAGCAGGCTCAAAAAGAACAAGAAAATTCTTCCACCAATAGTAGATTTAGTCCTAGAAAAATTATTCTGGAGGATAAGTTAGAGGTTCCACTTTCTTCCTCTCAGCAAGTAAATAGACCTATTCAGTCTATTCTCCCAAATCCAGGAGTATTTCCAACTCCTACCACAATAAAAGATGCATATACTTCCAAAGCATCAACTTCTAATGCACCTGCGAAACCACATGTTCCTGTTGGGAAACACAGACCTTCATATCAAATTTTTTTTGTCTTGAAGCATTTTCCCCAATTACCAGCCAAGTTATAAATTCTGGATGCCTTGAATCTATATAAGGATCTTCGGGAGGCACTCATTGAGGCTTTATCAAGTCCTCAGGAGTTCGAAACTGAAAGTGTCGCAGCTAAATTATACCATGTAGAGAATAATCCCAAAGAATGCCATGCGATGATATCTTTTATAGATGAATATGATGATGATGTTGTGAATGGACATATTAGAACTTTTTATTTATCTAGCAAGGTCAATGGTGTGGACATCTGAAGAGCTTTCATTGATAATGGTTCAGGAGTCAACCTCATCCCCATTCTTAAACCTCTTCAATCGGGCCTCACAGAATCTAATTTATCTCCTTCTACTCTAATGTTGCAAGGATATGATAAAAATGAACAAGAACCACTGGGATAGATCACACTCAGAACTCAGTTTGGATACCATGTATCCAATTTAGATTTCATGGTTTTTGATCACAATACAACCTTCAATGTTTTGCTTGGAAGACCTTGGCTACATCAACATGCGGTTATCCATTCATCATACCATCAATGCCTCAAATATTTTTTCAATGGTCAAATTGGGACATTTTATGGTGATAAGGAACCATTCAAAACATGTGAGTCTTAATACATTGAGGTGGAATTCTATCACATGGAAGGGAAGGAGAAATCCAAGACAAAGGAGGTCACCAAAATTAATGCCCCATATGGTTTGGAAAAGATTTCACTAAACCCATTCACACATGTGAGTACAAATTATGTGTTTCCTGTCAGTCAAATTGACAGGATAGACCCGAATCCAAATACTCTTATGGAAACTTCCATAATTTCAATTACGGAAATCAAGCCAGACAGCATGGGAGAAAGTGGTGATTCACCAAGAAATGATGAAAGCTCAAATGGAGAAGTCTTCATTTCATCCGCTGAAATCCAAAAAGTCTATACTTCACCAACCAGGTCAGAAGATGATATAGCAATTTCAGAGTTGAACGATGATTGTTGATTCTCAATCGATTATCTCCTCTTTATTACCCAAGGAAGAACCTTCATCATCAATAGGATCATAAATGGAAGCCAATTCTTCAAGATGTTCAAATTTTAATATCTCTCCTGATTATGGAAATTATACATCATCATATACTATGCAAGTAGAAACAGAAGAAGTAACACATGTTGAAGGCAAAGAGGAAGATATTAGGGATGTTCCTCCAACATTTGAAGAGGGTATCTCCACTACTGTGGATGAACTCAGAGAAATAAATCTGGGTAAAAAAGAAGATCCACGCCCCACTTTAATTTGTGCGGCTATGACTCTTGAAGATCAAGAAATGTATATTTCATTTTTAAAGAAAAATGGAGATATATTTTCTTGTAATTATATAGAAATTCTAGGGCATGATCCTGATGTTTCCACTCATTGTTTGGGTTTGCCAGAAGAACATCGAGGATTTAAGCAAGCCACAAGAAGAACACACCCAACTTATGCTTCCAAAATTGAAGCTGAAGTGGATAAGCTTATCAAATATAACTTCATCAGAGAAGTTTAATATCCCAAATGGTTGGATAATATTTTCCCTGTGAAAAAGAAGAATGGGAAAATTATAGTTTTCATTGATTTCAGAGATCTTAATCGACATTTTCCTAAGGATGATTTTCCAGTTCCAATCACAGAACTCTTAATTGATGCCACAGCTAGCTATGAAGCACTTTCCTTCATGGATGGATATTCCAGGTATAATAAAATCTGAATGGATTCAGAAGATGTAGAATCTGCAGCCTTCAGAGCCCCTCAGGGTGTGTTTTTCTATCAGGTAATTCCCATTGGCCTGAAGAATGTAGGCGCAACATATCAACGTGTCATGCACCATATCTTCAAAACCTTTTTAGAGAAATTTGTTGAATGTTATGTGGACTATTTGGTGGTTAAATCCAAACAAAGTTCTAACCACTAGGCTGATTTGGAAGTCATATTCCACAAAATTCAACAACACAATTTGAAGATGAACCCCTTGAAATGTGCTTTTGGGGTAACATCAGGAAAATTTCTCAGCTTTGTTGTACACCATCGTGGTATAGAAGTCGATCTTGAGAAGAAAAAGTCAATACTTGGTATGTAACCTCCTCAAAATTTGAAATAATTCAGAGGACATCAAGGACACATAGCCTATATTTGGCGTTTCATCGCCAATCTGGCAGGAAAAAGTTTACCCTTCACTAAATTGATGAAGATGGGAGTCACCTACCAGTGGACTGAAGAATGTCAAGAACCATTTGATATTCTCAAGAAATATCTCTTGATTCCATCGGTATTAATGCTATCTGTTGAAAGAAGACCACTTATCCTCTATGTGACAGCTTTAGAGTGATCATTGGGTGCCTTCCTTGCCCAGAAGAATGATACTGGGAATGAAAACAACCTTTACTGTCTCAGTCGGACTATGATTGAAGTAGAAACCCAATATTCAAGTATTGAAAAATGTTTCCTAGCGTTAATCTTTGCAGTTCAAAAGTTGAGGCACTACCTGCAACATCATGAGGTCCAATTGGTATCTCGCAATAACACGCTCAAATTCGTCCTTAGTCATCCAATGCTTACAGGATATCTGGAAAGGTGGGAAGTTATTTTGCAGCAATTTGATATCCAGTATATGTCTCAAAAGGCAATAAAGGGACAAGATCTTGCTGATTTCCTTGCTGAACACCCTTCAGTGGAAGATACATCATTAGATATAGGAATTCCTGATGAGGAAGTCTTTATTATTAAAGATTATCTTCAAACATGGGAAATGTACGTTGATGGTGCTTCCAGAAGTCCAACAAGTTAGAAAATGGAAGATCTTAAATTCAACATGGTTGGGTTAGGAATTGTGATTATTTACCCAGAAAAGGTAGGGTTACCCTATTCCTTCTCATTGTTGGGAGGTAGTACAATTAATGAAGTAGAATATCAAGCTCTTATCATAGGATTAGAGTTGGCACTTCTAGCACAAGTGAATCACTTAAAGGTGAAAGCTGATTCAGACCTGATAATCAAACAAGTCAATGGGGATTATGCAATCAGAAAAGAAGAACTAATACCTTTGTATGATTATGTCAGAGAGTAAATGGTGGAATTTCCTTCAGAACTGACATTTACTTATGTCCCGTGATCACAAAATGCTCAAGCTGATGCATTGGCAAATATAGCCACAGCTCTGGAAGATCCAAATCGAGACGAGACAATCATCAGTATTGCCCACCATCGTACAATTTCAACTTATGTTCATACCAGAATAGAGTAAATCAATGAAATTAGTCCCATTCTTGAACCATATGGTCATACTATAGGATGGATGACACCTATCATGGATTACCTTCTAATTGGAACACTTCCACCTGATAGAGCCGGGAAAGAACAAATTTTGCGACGTGTGGTCAATTTTACTCTTTATGATGGCCCAGATCACCTAGAGAAAATTCTCTACAAAAGCGGTTTTGATGGAATTCTTTTTAGATGCATTGATGGTGAAGAGATAATGGTTTTCATTAAAGAAGTTCATGCAGGAGTCTGTGGTTCCCATCAATCCGGACATAGACTATATGATCAAATTCTAAGGCTTGGATACTTTTGGCCTTCAATGATACAAGATTGTGTTGATTTCACCAAGAAGTGTCATTCTTTCCAAGTACATGCCAACTTCATTCATCAACCCCCAGAGCTGATTCATACAGCTAAATACTCATGGCGATTTTTCACATGGGGAATGGATGTAGTAGTACCTTATCCTTCAGCTACATCCAACCAGTTTAAGTACATTCTTACTATTACTGACTTCTTTTCCAAATGGGCAGAGGCAATACCTTTTAAAGAAGTTAGTTCTAAAAGCATTTTTAGCTTCATCAAGTATAACATCATTACCAGATTTGGTGTCCCTCATACCATATTGACAGAAAATGGCACCAACTTATGTTCATCCGAGGTAAGGAAGTTTTATCAAGAATACAACATCAAATCCAACCATTCCTCTCGGTATCATGCAACGACCAATGGAAAAATAGAATCTTTCAACAAGACTCTTTCAAATATACTACAAAAGATGGTGGATAAAGATAAGAAATCATGGCCTGATAAACCATTTCATGCTTTATGGGCTTATCGAACCACCACCCGCACTGCAACGCGGTCAACTCCATATTCGTTGGTATATGGAATAGAAAAATTCTTTCCCATTGAAGTTCAATTACCCTCGCTCAGAGTAGCCATTTCTGATCAGTCATATACATATGAACAATCTCAAAAGCTATTGGATGAATTGGAATAATTAGATGAGAAAGGATTGTGCACCCTGCACCACTTGGAAGTCTATCAGAATTGAATAGCATGAGCTTTCAACAAAAATGTTCGTCTTCGTTCATTCATTCAGGGAGAATTGGTATTGGTTCTAAAAAATCCAATGATACCAGGAAAGAATCCTCCCAAGCTTGAGAAAAAGTGGGAAGGACCTTACTCAATACATAAGGTCTACTCCAATGGAGCTTATTATTCAATCTCAATGGATGGAGAACTCATTACGACTCCAAACAAAGCAAGATTCTTGAAGGAGTATTTTGTGTAACACAAATACCCTCTTGTCCAACATGATGTTAAACTTTTTTTTCCTTGCTGCAAGACTTTAAACTGCAAAGTCCCTTACATCTAACATGACGTTAAAATGTGACGCCCGAGCTACATGACGCTAAACTGTACCGAAGTCCCTTACATCCAGCATGACGTTAAACTGCATAACCATCATCCTATCTCTATGATGTTAAATTGTGAAACTATTCATCCCACATGACGCTAAACTTTGAAAAAGTCCCTAATACGTTCGAGCTACATGAAACTAAATTTTACAACACTCCATCGTCCAACATGACATTAAACTGTATTGTCCCCTTTTGTCCAGCATGACGTTAAACTGTGTTGTCCTTACTGCATGACATTAAACTGCATAATCTTCTCTTTGTCCTAGATATATGACATTAAACTATACAGCCCCCTCTTAAGTCTTTACTGCATGAGATTAAACTATACAGTCCCCTCTTCGTCCAACACGATGTTAAACTATGCATCGTTAAGGTTGTTGCTACCTCTTGTTTCTCACACCGAGTATGAATCACGTGAGCTTAGAGTAAACATCAACCATAACACCCTCTATGGGCGTCTAACCATGTGTAAGTACCGACACCATTTTTTAGGTCGTTGTCCTTAAGAACAACTTGATCACCAATTCCTTATTTAATTGAACTATGCGGACTTTGATCCTTGCCTTTTAGGCTAGGTACGTAGGCAACCTCTCGAGGTTCAAGCCCAAAACCAATCTCTCCACATCGGTTCACCTCCATCTCATATGATGTTGATCTGTGAAGTAGCCCCAGAACCAATACTTTTTACATTGGTTCACCATCATCCTTGCTATATGATGTTAAACTATTCACACTTTTGTCCTGTACAACAATAAACTACAACATTATTTGACAACCTTACCTAAGAGGGAATCATTATTTACATTGATCTCCAATCATGTTATATTCCGAAGACTACGTGCATACATAGAAATTCTCGAACCTTTAATCTTGGGTCAAACCATCATTGCACTAAAGTCCCCTTTCACCCTTCATATATACAAACCAAATCTGTACAGAGGGTATTTAAAGAACTACGCGCGGCTTGATTCCCATCCTTATGGGATACGTAAGAACATTCGAGCATCCCTCAAATACAGCCCCAAGTCTTTGGGCCTAACCCCAAATTTCACATTCAGTCCCTTGGATGAAAAGTCACCCTATGAAAACATGAATGTGGTATGAAAACCCTGGTCTTCATTCACATCAGGTTTATAAAACACACAATGTGTATTCCTTATTATGGTCCGTGCTCTATGAACTTAAACTAAGATCTCCTGCACTCTTGTACCACATGATGTTAAACTGTATTTCAAGACCTACGTTTGGATTGATTTCCATTCTTATGGGATACGTAGTGAAGTCGCGCACCTCAATTCCGGACCCAGCCACAACATGATTATGGTTAGCATTGGTCTATGTATTTCCATCATGCATTAGACAATACTCATTTTTCATGTGTCATACTCTTAACCTTAAATACTTCCAGATCTCCATAACCCTTTTCTTGACTTCCAGTCACAAAATGTCTGATACCTGAGAGTTATTTCGCCTGACTATGCAACATGTGCCCTTAGGCGGCCTTGTATAAATAGTCTACATAATGGACCTTTCATCCAAAAGATGCTATTATTTGACTATGCGGCCATTGCCCTTAGGTTTCCATGCATAATTCAACCCCCTAACCGGTTTGTTAAATAGTGTTAACACCATTCTTGGGAGGAAAACCTTTTTTGTCCTTATTTGTCTTAATGAAAATATGTAGGGATCCGCAAAAATATCCATCCTTAAAATATTTATCCCATACTCTTTTTCATGATCTGAAAGTTTTCAAGTCTATGGTTTATATTTCCCTTCCCTACTTTTGGGTCAAACCTCCGCAGGAGTGACATTCATACAATTATTTGAAAATCTTGATTGGAAATATCATATTCATATTCAAGTACCTCATTCTATATAGCAGACTCTGTGCTTTGGAAAATTTGAATCTCCATAAACATTCATTGGATTTTTAGCAATAAAAAAGTAAAATTTCTGAGAGTTATTTTTCCTGACTATGCAACACATTCCCTTAGGTGGCCTTGCATAAGTAGTCTACATAATGGACCTGTCAGCCAAAAGATGCTATTATTTGACTATGCAGCCAATTCCCTTAAGCGGCCCTGCATAATTCAATCCCCTAACGGGTTTGATAAATAGTGGTAACTTCATTCTTGGGAAATAATTCTTCTAATGCCTTTTAGCAATTTTTTTCATATATTTCCTCAGATTCCAAATTTCTTAAGTCATATTTTACGTTTTTCCCCCATACTTGAATATGGTAATATGTTCTCAGATAAATTATCAAGGAATTGAGTCAATTTTAATCCATTTGGTCAAATCTATTTAGATTATAAACATTAGCCTTTTTATGTCTAACGTGCATGACTTTAAAATTCCCACAAAATACAAGGGAACTCTGAACAAAAGTCAATTCCCAGCTCACTAAACATATACTTTGTATGATTTAGGTAATATTGTGCAATTAAAAAAATTCAAAGTTTGTAGGGTTATTTTTTATAATCCTAGAAAAAATCAAACTATGATTACTAGGTCCATAGGCTTAAGTAAAACTTTAAACCAGGTAGAAAAACAAGGCATGTGAAAATGATTTAAGATGAAAGTATTCTTCATTGATGCACAAGAGTTCGAAGGACATCCACAGATTGGAGTCTCTTCTCTTTTTTAGGAATAACAAAAGGTTGTCAACATAACTCTTCATTTGATTTACGGCATCCTGAGCTTCATCAGAAACCCCATGGAATTCAATCATTCAACTGGATACAATAAGATATGCAGTGATACTAGCTCTTCTTGGAACTATCACGAACCAAGCCGGGTCATCATCCGACCCAATGCCCGACCCGGTCCGCGACATGGCCCGAAGGGCGTTCCCGATCCCCACGGGCTGACAACTAGTGTCGGGCATCAAAACAAACCAGTTGGGAATGGTTTGTCCCATGACAAAGATAAGAAAACATAAACTGAACAAGTAGATAAATAAAGGAAAACAAACTGAATGACATGGCAGTAGAAAAAGGAATAAACAATGAAACGCGACATACCTCAGGTGACCTAGTGGATCACCACGGTATGACAACCACTCACTCCCAAAAGCGATCCAAGACTGAAACCTCCAACTGAAAAGTAAATTAGGCGTGAGCACCGAGATGCTCAGTAGGAAAGCCAAAAACAACCACGTCCTATGACTCCGCCTTTATTAAGAAATCCACTATGCCGGTTTGGAAATAAGATATAATATGATAGTGTTTCTCCTTTTCAAATTCAAGTAACGAGTTTGCATTTTCAGGTAAAGCCTTTTACTCCTACTACATTTTCAAAATAGGTTTCAAGCATGCATTAACATTTCAAAATGAAAAGAAACCAGTTTAGATTAAAATATGGTTTTCACAAACAAGGAATCAAGTATGAAACAGCTGAAAAAAAAGTTACATCGTTAGCAGCATGACAAAAATGAGCACCATGGGTAATCCCTATAGGCAGCTAAAACAAGTGGGAACCTAAAGACCTCGTACCTCAGTGAAACATGGCTTAGAAGGCCATGACCCTCAGAAAACGTGGCTTAGAAGGCTACGACCCTCAGAAAACGTGGATTAGAAGGCCACGACCCTCAGAAATTCATATGTTTAGTTAGTGTTGTTGCGTCAATCATGCTAGACAAACCGGGACGAACCCCTGCCGTGTCATCTAGCGTACTAGTTCTGGTCACCCACCTAGATACCCGGGTTTCCCCATTGTGCTCTATTTCAAATGGTGGTGAGTTTTCTTTATCAAACAATCAAACACGTACATTACACTTTATTTACCTAAAACTCGTTCAACCTTTCACCACCGCACTCCCTACTTAAGTGCATTCCCCCTCTTTACATCACACAATCACGCACAAGCCTTTACACTAGGCACATATATCACAAACTGCTCATAAACACTTGCATCACATTTTATTTTCAAATTCAGGGGAATGACTCAAAAGGGGTTTTCTATTTTCGCAACTCAAATCTCAAAGTGCCAAACAGGCCTCAATAGAGGTTTTTTTTCTATTTCATAAAACATTATTAAGATGCCAAAAATGCTTAATTACAAAAAAGGGAACATTTTTTACAATTAACCATCCAGAAGGCCAAACACCTTTGGAAAATACACCTTACCCATTCAAAACCACTTAAGAAATCAATTTTTCAAGAAAAGTCACTTAAGACCAACGGCTTTGAAATACATTTCAATTTTCCAATACAAGGCATAATAGTTTCTAGCAACCGAAATCAGGTTCCATAGGATGTGTATATAGCATAGTGTAAAACATGTTTTTAAAACAATCAAGAAATTATGAATTTCAAATTAAAAGCTTAGGCATAGGGGACCTACCTCAACATGCCGCTGCTTGAAGACGAACATTCAAACTGATCCTTGGCACACACAGGCACATGCATTTATACATATATATATATACACCCCTAGGTGCATTGCACATATTCCCTGCGCCATGAGGGAATGTGAACAATGAGGGAATATCTATATATATGTCTTACCGTATGCATGTACATGCAGCGATCCTCGATACCCGCGACCCAAAATCCTCGCAGCGAGGTACAACACACTACACATATAAATTAATGAAATACTTCAAACATATAATCAAACATTTGACCAATTTATAAAACATTTCAGTAGGCTCAAAGTGGTACATTTTCCATCAAAAAATCTTTTCCAGCACACACGCACCTCAAGTACCCACAATAACACATTTCGCACAACTCAAACGATAAATTGAACACTTCCAATGATTGTCACAACAAGGCGCACACACATACACCCCCATATGCATACTCAAGCCCACTTTTGAAAACACTCACACCAAAACAACATACAAACATGTTTCACGCACTTTACAAGATTTAATAAACCACTTAAAAATTTTATAAAACAACTCCAAGTGGTATTACAAGACATTGAACACAAAGCCTACCCCAAAACCTCTTATAAGGCCAAACACACACCACTCACATGTCAAAACAGAAAACGCAGCCCGTGCAAAACATAATAAACCAAATGCACAATAAAAAAAACTTTTAAAACTCAAAAAGACTATTAAGAAAAATTATTAAAAAGTTTCAAAACATTTCACTTAACTTTGAATACCAACAGTTCAGCGAAAATCTCTTTTATGATAAAAATGCATTTTAACATCGCATCAAAACAGAAATCGCATCCCTTTCATGTCTTAACAAACTATCAAAACAATTAATTAAACACTAATAAATAATTCATCATAGGTTTTTCGCACATAAAATAATTAATTGAGCATTTCCAAGAATTCCCACAACATAACCCATGTGAAAACATAAACAATTCTAAAAGAAAACTCAATTCCATCACACATGCATGTCAAAATATTCATAGAACACAATTCGCACCACCCAAAATAATAAAAGAAAAAGATAAATAAATTAATCCAGACAAAACCTTCATCAATCAACATTAATAAATGAAATCACTTACCATTGGTGTCGAAAGCCCTAAATTTTGAAGCGAAGCACCAATCGCGCACCAAACGCATCGCAAACAACACCAATTAACCCTAAATCAAGAAATTGAACACAAAAAAGCAAAGAATCCAAACTCCAACATAAAATGAACTCAAACCCTTGCTAAGAGGAAAAAAAGGGTGGTACCGATGTCGGGTGGCCGACGGTGTGAGGCGAGGCCGGAAGGGAGGAGGGACGTCGGCGGCGGCTCGGGTGTCGGCCCGGAGGGGTTGTGTCGTGTGGGTTTGAGAGGGGGAAGCTGGGAGAGGAGATCGCGGAGAGGGCGGCGGCCGAAGAGGGAGGATGCGCGGCGAGGGTGACAGCCGGAGAGGGAGGAGGCGCGGCAAGGGCAGCGGCCGGAGAGGGAGGACGCGCGGCGAGACGGCCGGCCGGCGGGAGACGGCCTGGGCTCCGGGTGCACACCGGCGAACGAGGGGGGGGGGGGGGGGGGGCTCGCGACGGGGTAAGGGTAATGGGGGGAAGTAGGGTTTGAAATAAAATAAATAAATAAATAAATGAAAATCTAATAATAATAATAATAATAATAATAATAATAATAGTAAAAGAAATAAATAAAATAGAAGAAAAGAAAGAAGAAGAAAAAAGAATGCAAAATAAATAAAAATATTAACAAGTAATAATGAACATAATAATAATTTTAACGAACTCGAATAATAATAATAATATTTTTCATAACATAATAATAATTATAATAAACTTGATAATGTTAATAAAAATAATTACCCTAATTAAAATTATTAAAATACATCGTTAAACTCATTTTATTTATCTATCTTGAACATAGGGTAGGCCGCACGGTGACCAGGGCAAAGCCGCACAGCTTTGAAAACGCCCTGCCCATGCACCGAATGTTGTCAAGGGCAAACCACTCATTAGTCAACAAAATGAAAAACTTTAAAATAGGCTTGATCCGCAACTCGATAGAAAATTTCAATGTCTCATAAAATAATAAAATAATATTAATTTAAAAGTTCGGGTGTGACAATTCTCCCCACCACAAAAACTTTCTGCCCCTAGAAAGTCGCCCAGCCGAACGAGGAATCAAACTCGAGTTAGAAACGGGACTAGACCCACAAGAACACGAACTCGGTGTGACTTTTCACTCCACCAGTCACACCCGACCAACTCTGAGGGAAACTAAAATGAGAAGAACCATCGAGAAACGGGGAGGGTTCTCCCCACCACAAGAACCCGACTAGCACAACCGACATTGAGACTCTTAGCATGAACTCACTCTGGAACTGCTAACTTGGTCCATGAGGGAACCGTTACATAGACCAAACCTCGAAAAAGGCATGACAAGATTCATGGTGGGTCTTCCCACCATTTAAGGACTGACCAGCTTCAACCAGTGATCACAGACCAATACGAGAAACCCAGCACAAACCGACCCATGAACTCTCTGCATAAACTAGACCCCCCCACATGGGGTCATCGACGAAAGACCCCAAACTGAGTAGCGGACCAACCCCTATTCATTATTTCCCAAGACGCAAGTGTCTCCAAAACGAGAACATCCTAAAACAAGAAAGGGTCACCAAAGGAGCTAGCCACATGAGAGAGATAATCATCTTGAGACTCACGGCCATAAAGAGACAACTCCAAAGCTCATATTTGAGGAGGCACAACTACTAAAATTACAAGAAAATGATACCACCACACCTCCTTACTGCCAACGTGGGGTATTCAAGGAACAAAGACCACAACGAGGCAACGAGGCCTCTACGCCACTTACAGCAGGACATAACCTTCAAAGACGGGAGAGGTACAATAAGGAAATTCATACCGTCCCCATTTCAGCATTGGAGACAAAAATTAAACCAAGTTTCCCCACACCCAATGATTCCTGACTGTGTGAAAGGCTTTGATCAGAGACCTGTGGTTGGAGTTCTGATGTCTTGAAGCATCTGATGCCCTGCAGTCAGGAGTTGACATTCTCCTGTCGAGACTCCTCCTGACGAAGCCGCTAGCAGAACCTCTCTAAGTTTCCCAAACAGCCACACCGACAGCAAGTCTTTAATGGATGATGATGGCAAGGCGGCTTAAAGTACCCAAACTGAGCACACTAGAAGAAAACAAGGGGGTGGTCCAACTAATAGGAGATGGAATTTACAAGAAGACTTGTCTGAGATAGGTTCCCCAGATTAGCTCTCGTCACCGGATGGGGAACCTTCCCAAACACCAGAAAGAAATGGTCCTGGAACCCTAGACGAAGACCCAACACAAGAGAAACATTAACTTATTCCACGACGCTACCTCTGGAGAAAATGGAATCAACCCCTTGGAATGTCCCACGTAGGCCTTCACTTCTCTTTGGCCTTACTCAACACCCACTAGTTCTGCCACTTTCCTTGCCTTCACTTCCTTGGGTATAAACCATCTGACGAGAGTCGTCTGAAACACCTTCCAAGACATACCATCATGCAACGACGCTAGTATTATTTCTTCTACCAATCCAAAGTTTCACCTTCAAATGAACCCAAACCAACACGGACTCTCATAGTTGTGGGAGTTTCCAATAACCTAGAAACACCAACGATTTCACCAAGCCAGTCTGCTACCTTCGATAGATCACTATCACTACATATGCTGGACAATAACCAAAAAGAATTGAATTCTACCACTCCGCTATGAGTCTGGGTAAAATAAACAACTAGAAGTGACTCACTAGAACCTTCTGGGACTTTTCTAGGTGGCATACTCAAAAACAAGAGGCACAAATCCGAATCAAAACTCATCATAAATCAAAATTCCACACCTCAATCACAAACGAAAGCTCAAACTCAAATCACTATTCCAACCACAATTCAATACGTCAAAACCAAGAACTCACGAAAAAGAATACCCAACATGAAAAGAGAATGCTAAACAATTTCTCACTCACATTTCTAAACATTTGAAAAATCCCTTTTGAAAACCATTTTTCAGCAAACCAAAAAACTTAGATATCCACCATTGGTATCCCATGAAGTCTCGCACATACATATCCAGTGCGAGCTCAAGCACCCATCCACTCAAATCACCAATTCCCCCACTTTCCACATGCGCACCTCAATGTATGTGATCACTCATAGGAATACCAAGGGTCAATTCAAGACACTTCTCATTTTCAAAACATACCATTAAGCACACAGCACAAATTCCCAACCAATTTGAGAAAGTGACTTATCGTTAAAGAAACACGTTTCAAAATTCCAAAACATTTT
Source organism: Viscum album (assembly GCA_963277665.1). Classification (NCBI taxonomy): domain Eukaryota; kingdom Viridiplantae; phylum Streptophyta; class Magnoliopsida; order Santalales; family Viscaceae; genus Viscum; species Viscum album. The sequence continues at coordinate 899,652,643 of OY728162.1, read as the reverse complement.
TCCATTTAAAAAAAAACCATTTTTCCACTCCAACAACCATATTCCCTTTTGAAAACACCTTCAAAAAAATCCATTTTCATTTTTTGAGATGTACTCACACCAACCAAAACGAAGGTTAAACATAACTCACATTAGAACATCCAAAAATAAGGGACTAGTGGTTATACCAACCTGGTAACATGGCTTAGCAGTCCATGCTCCAAGCGAGCATCAACCACATGAAGCATCTTGAACCGTGCGCTTGGGTTGTACATGGGTCGCTACTCCATGCAAGTCCGATGTGTAACACTGGCTCACTTCCTTGGTCATCCCTCATCCACACACACCAGTCCAAAGAAGAAAATTCAAATCCCGGACTATCCATGGAAACTCGAGTCTCGGGACGGGAAAGGGTTCATGACGTCCTTCCCACACCTACCTCTCAAGTCCCGACACACCTAATCACCAAACTACTTGACACCCCAAATAACAAGGGCACCTCTGATACCATTTTGTCACGAACCAAGCCGGGTCTTCATCCAACCCAACGCCCGACCTGGTCCGCGACATGGCCCAAAGGGCGTTCCCGATCCCCACGAGCTGGCAACTAGTGCCGGGAATCAAAACAAACAAGTTTGGAACAGTTTGGCCCATGACAAAGATAAGCAAACATAAACTGAACAAACAGATAAATAAAGGAAAACAAACTGAACGACGTGGTAGCAAAAAAAGGAATAAACAAAGAAACGCGACATACCTCAGGTGACCCCGTGGATCACCATGGTACGACAACCACTCACTCCCAAAAGCGATCCAAGACTGAAACCTGCAACTGAAAAGTAAAGTAGGTGTGAGCACCGAGATGCTCAGTAGGAAAGCCAAAAAAAAACACGTCCTATGACTCCGCCTTTATTAAGAAATCCACTATGAAAGTTTGGAAATAAGATATAATATAATTGTGTTTCTCCTTTTCAAATTCAAGTAACGAGTTTTCATTTTCAGGTAAAGCCTTTTACTCCCACTACATTTTCAAAATATATTTCAAGCATGCATTAAAATTTCAAAATGAAAAGAAACCAGTTTGGATTAAAATATGGTTTTCACAATCAAGGCATAAAGTATGAAACAACTAAAAAGAAAGTTACATCGTTAGCAGCATAACAAAAATGAGCACCATGGGTAATCCCTATAGGCAGCTAAAACAAGTGGGAACCTAAAGACCTCGTACCTCAGTGAAACGTGGCTTAGAAGGCCACGACCCTCAGAAAACGTGGCTTAAAAGGCCACGACCCTCAGAAAACGTGGCTTAGAAGGCCACGACCCTCAAAAATTCATATGTTTAGTTAGTGTTGTTGCATCAATCCTGCTAGAAAAACCGGGACGAACCCCTGCCGTGTCATCTAGCGTACTAGTCCTGGTCACCCATCTAGATACCCGGGTTTCCCCATTGTGCTCTATTTCAAATGGTGGTGAGTTTTCTTTATCAAACAATCAAACACGTACATTACACTTTCTTCACCTAAAACTCATTCAACCTTTCACCACCGCACTCCCTTCTTAAGTGAATTCCCCCTCTATACATCACACAATCACACACAAGCCTTTACAGTAGGCACATATATCACAAACCGCTCATAAACACTTGCATCACATTTTATTTTATAATTCATGGGAATGACTCAAAAGGTGTTTTCTATTTTCGCAACTCAAATCTCAAAGTGCCAAACGGGCCTCAATAGAGGGTTTTTTCTATTTCATAAAACATTATTAAGATGCCAAACATTCTTAATCACAAAAAGGGAACAATTTTTACAATTAACCGGCCAAAAGGCCAAACACCTTTGGAAAATACACCTTACCCATTCAAAACCACTTAAGAAATCAATTTTTCAAGAAAAGTCACTTAAGACCAATGGCTTTGAAATACATTTCAATTTTCCAATACAAGGCATAATAGTTTCTAGAAACCGAAATCAGGTTCCATAGTATGTGTATATAGCATAGTGTAAAACATGTTTTTAAAACAATCAAGCAATTATGAATTTCAAATTAAAAGCTTAGGCATAGGGGACCTACTTCAACATGCCGCTGCTTGAAGACGAACATTCAAACTGATCCTTGCCACACACACACACATGAATTTATACATATATATATATACACCCCTAGTTGCATTGCACATATTCCCTGTTCCATGAGGGAATATGCCCAATCAGTTAATATCTATATATATATGTCTTACCGTATGCATGTACATGCAGCGATCCTTGATACCCGTGACCCAAAATCATCGCAGCGAGGTACAACACACTAAACATATAAATTAATGAAATAATTCAAACATTTAATCAAACATTTGACCAATTTATAAAACATTTCAGCAGGCTCAATGTGGTACATTTTCAATCAAAAATTCTTTTCCAGCACACACGCACATCAAGTACCCACAATAACACATTTCGCACAACTCAAACGATTAATTTAACACTTCCAATGATTGTCACAACAAGGCGCACACACATAACCCCCATATGCATACTCAAGCCCACTTTTGAAAACACTCACACCAAAACAACATACAAACATGTTTCACGCACTTTACAATATTTAATAAACCACTTAAAAATTTTATAAAACAACTCCAAGTGGTATTACAAGACATTGAACACAAAAGCCTACCCCAAAACCTCTTATAAGGCCAAACGCCCACCACTAACTTGTCAAAACAGAAAACGCAGCATGTGCAAAACATATTAAACCAACTGCACAATAAAAAAACTTTTAAAAATCAAAAAGACTATTAAAATAATTTATTAAAAACTTTCAAAATATTTCGCTTAACTTTGAATACCAAAAGTTCACCCAAAATCTCTTTTATGATAAAAATGCATTTTAACGTCGCATCAAAACACAAACCGCATCCATTGCATGTCTTAACAAACTATCAAAACAATTAATTAAACACTAATAAATAATTCATCATAGGTTTTTCCCACATAAAATAATTAATTGAGCATTTCCAAGAATTCCAACAACATAACCCATGTGAAAACATAAACAATTCTAAAAGAAAACTCAATTCCATCACACATGCATGTCAAAATATTCATAGAACACAATTCGCACCACCCAAAATAATTAAAGAACAAGCTAAATAAATTAATCCAGACAAAACCTTCATCAAACAACATTAATAAATGAAATCACTTACCATTGGGGTCGAAAGCCCTAAATTTTGAAGCGAAGCACCAATCGCGCACCAAACGCATCGCAAACAACACCAATTAACCCTAAATCAAGAAATCGAACACAAAAAAAGCAAAAAATTCAAACTCCAACATAAAATGAACTCAAACCCTTGATAAGAGGAAAAAAGGGGGGTACCGACATCGGGCGGCCGACGGTGCGAGGCGAGGCCGGAAGGGAGGAGGGACGTCGACGGCGGCTCGGGTCTCGACCCGGAGGGGTTGTGTCATGTGGGTTTGAGAGGGGGAAGCTGGGAGAGGAGATCGCGGAGAGGGGGGCAACCGGAGTGGGAGGAGGCACGGCGAGACGGCCGGCCGGCGGGAGATGGCCTGGGCTCCAGGTGCGCACTGGTGAACGAGGGGGGGGGGGGGGGGCTTGCGATGGGGTAAGTGTAATGGGGGGGGGAAGTAGGGTTTGAAAAATAAATAAACAAATGAAAATATAATAATAATAATAATAATAGTAAAAGAAATAAATAAAATAGAAGAAAAGAAAGAAGAAGAAAAAAGAATGCAAAATAAATAAAAAATATTAACAAGTAATAATGAACATAATAATAATTTTAATGAACTCTAATAATAATAATAATATTGTTCATAACATAATAATAATTATAATAAACTTGATAATGTTAATAAAAATAATTACCCTAATTAAAATTATTAAAATAAATCATTAAACTCATTTTATTTATCTATCTTGAACATAGGGCAGGCCGCACGGTGACCAGGGCAAAGCCGCACAGCTTTGAAAATGCCCTTCCCATACACCGGATGTTGTCAAGGGCAAACCACTCATTCGTCAACAAAATGAAAAACTTTAAAACAGGCTTGATCCGCAACTCGATAGAAAATTTCAATGTCTCATAAAATAATAAAATAGTATTAATTTGAAAGATCGGGTGTGACAATTCTCCCCACCAGAAAAACTTTCTACCCCCAGAAAGTCGCCCAGCCGAACGAGGAATCAAACTCGAGTTAGAAACGGGACTAGACCCACAAGAACATGAACTCGGTGTGACTTTTCACTCCACCAGTCACACCCGACCAACTCTGAGGGAAACTAAAATGAGAAGAACCATCAGTAAACGAGGAGGGTTCTCCCCACCACAAGAACCCGACTAGCACAACCGACATTGAGACTCTTAGAATGAACTCACTCTGGAACTGCTAACTTGGTCCACGAGGGAACCGTTACATAGACCAAACCTCAAAAAATGCATGACAAGATTCATGGTGGGTCTTTCCACCATTTAAGGACTGACCAGCTTCAACCAGTGATCACAGACCAGTACGAGAAACCCAGCACAAACCGACCCATGAACTCTCCGCATAAACTAGACCCCCCCCCACATGGGGTCATCGACGAAAGACCCCAAACTGAGTAGCGGACCAACCCCTATTCATTATTTCCCAAGACGCAAGTGTCTCCAAAACGAGAACATCCTAAAATAAGAACGGGTCACCAAAGGAGCTAGCCACATGAGAGAGATAATCATCTTGAGACTCACGGCCATAAAGAGACAACTCCAAAGCTCATATTTGAGGTGGAAAAACTACTAAAATTACAAGAAAATGATACCACCACAACTCCTTATTTCCAAAGTGGGGTATTCAAGGAATAAAGACCACAACGAGGCAACGAGGCCTCTACGCCACTTAAAGCAGGACAGAACCTTCAAAGACGGGAGAGGTACAATAAGGAAATTCATACCGTCCCCATTTCAGCAGTGGAGACAAAAATTAAACCAAGGTTCCCCACACCCAATGATTCCTGACTGTGTGAAAGGCTTTTCTCAGAGACATGTGGTTGGAGTTCTGATGTCTTGAAGCATCTGATGCCCCGCAGTCAGGAGTTGACATTCTCCTGTCGAGACTCCTCCTGACGAAGCCGCTAGCAGAACCTCTCTAAGTTTCCCAAACAGCCACACCGACAACAAGTCTTCAATGGATGATGATGACAAGGCGGCTTAAAGTACCCAAACTGAGCACACTAGAAGCAAACAAGGGGGTGGTCCAACTAATAGGAGATGGAATTGACAAGAAGACATGTCTGAGATAGGTTCCCCCGATTAGCTCTCCTCACCGGATGGGGAACCTTCCCAAACACCAAAAAGAAATGGTCCTGGAACCCTGGACGAAGACCCAACACAAGAGAGACATTAACTTATTCCACGACGCTACCTCTGGCGAAAATGGAATCAACCCCTTGGAATGTCCCATGTAGGCCTTCACTTATCGTTGGCCTTACTCGACAACCACTAGTTCTGCCACTTTCCTTGCCTTCACTTCCTTGTGTATAAACCATCTGATGAGAGTCATCTTAAACACCTTCCAAGACATACCATCATGCAACGACGCTGGTATTATTTCCTCTACCAATCCAAAGTTTCACCTTCAAACGAACCCAAACAAACACAGGCTCTCATAGTTGTGGGAGTCTCCAATAACCTGGAAACACCAACGATTTCACCAAGCCAGTCTGCTACCTTCGATAGATCACTATCACTACATATGCTGGACAATAACCAAAAAGAATTGAATTCTACCACTCCGCTATGAGTCTAGGTAAAACCAACAACTAGAAGTGACTCACTAGAACCTTCTGGGACTTTTCTGGGTGGCATACTCAAAAACAAGTGGCACAAATCCGAATCAAAACTCATCATACATCAAAATTCCACACCTCAATCACAAACGAAATCTCAAACTCAAATCACTATTCCAACCACAATTCAATAATTCAAAACCAAGAACTCACGAAAAATAATACCCAACACGAAAAGAGAACGCTAAACAATTTCTCACTCACTTTTCTATAAATTTGAAAAATCCCTTTTGAAAACCATTTTTCAGCAAACAAAACAACTTAGATATCCACCATTGGTATCCCATGAAGTCTCGCACATACATATCCAGTGCGACCTCAAGCACCCATCCACTCACATCACCAATTCCCCCACTTTCCACATGCGCACCTCAATGTATGTGATCACTCATAGGAATACCAAGGGTCAATTCAAGACACTTCTAATTTTCAAAACATACCATTAAGCACACAACACAAATTCCCAACCAATTTGAGAAAGTGAATTATCGTTAAAGAAACACGTTTCAAAATTCCAAAACATTTTTCCATTAAAAAAAACCATTTTTCCACTCCAACAACCATATTTCCTTTTGAAAACACCTTCACAAAAATCCATTTTCATTTTTTGAGATGTACTCACACCAACCAAAACGAAGGTTAAACATAACTCACATTAGAACATCCAAAAATAAGGGACTAGTGGTTATACCAACCCGGTAACATGGCTTAGCAGGCCATGCTCCAAGAGAGCATCAACCACAGGAAGCATCTTGAACCGTGCGCTTGGGTTGTACATGGGTCGCTTCTCCATGCAAGTCCGCCGTGTAACACTGGCTCACTTCCTTGGTCATACCTCATCCACACACACCAATCCAAAGAAGAAAATTCAAATCCTGGACTATCCCTGGAAACTCGAGTATCGGGACGGGAAAGGGTTCATGACGTCCTTCCCACACCTACCTCTGGAGTCCCGACACACCTAATCACTAAACTACTTGACACCCCAAATAACAAGGGCACCTCTGATACCATTTTGTCACGAACCAAGCCGGGTCGTCATCCGACCCAACGCCCGACCCGGTCCGTGACATGGCCCGAAGGGCGTTCCCGATCCCCACGGGCTGGAAACTAGTGCCGGGAATCAAAACAAACCAGTTGGGAATGGTTTGGCCCATGACAAAGATAAGCAAACATAAACTGAACAAGCAGATAAATAAAGGAAAGCAAACTGAACGACATGGCAGCAGAAAAATGAATAAACAAAGAAACGCAACATACATCAGGTGACCCTATGGATCACCACGGTACGACAACCACTCACTCCCAAAAGAGATCCAAGACTGAAACCTGCAACTGAAAAGTAAAGTAGGCGTGAGCACCGAGATGCTCAGTAGGAAAGCCAAAAACAACCACGTCCTATGCCTCCGCCTTTATTAAGAAATCCACTATGCCAGTTTGGAAATAAGATATAATATAATAGTGTTTCACCTTTTCAAATTCATGTAACGAGTTTTCATTTTCAGGTAAAGCCTTTTACTCCCACTCCATTTTCAAAATATGTTTCAAGCATGCATTAAAATTTCAAAATGAAAAGAAACCAGTTTGGATTAAAATATGGTTTTCACAAACAAGGCATAAATTATGAAACAATTGAAAATAAAGTTACATCGTTATCAGCATAACAAAAATGAGCACCATGGGTAATCCCTATAGGCAGCTAAAACAAGTGGGAACCTAAAGACCACGTACCTCAGTGAAACATGGCTTAGAAGGCCACGACCCTCAGAAAACGTGGCTTAGAAGGCCACGACCCTCAGAAAACGTGGCTTAGAAGGCCACGACCCTCAGAAATTCATATGTTTAGTTAGTGTTGTTGCATCAATCCTGCTGGAAAAACCGGGATGAACCCCTGCCGTGTCATCTAGCGTACTAGTCCTGGTCACCCATCTAGATACCCGGGTTTCCCCATTGTGCTCTATTTCAAATGGTGGTGAGTTTTCTTTATCAAACAATCAAACACATACATTACACTTTCTTTACCTTAAAATCATCCAACCTTTCAGCACCGCACTCCCTTCTTAAGTGTATTCCCCCTCTTTACATCACACAATCACGCACAAGCCTTTACAGTAGGCACATATATCACAAACCGCTCATAAACACTTACATCACATTTTATTTTCAAATTCAGGGGAATGACTCAAAAGGGGTTTTCTATTTTCGCAACTCAGATCTCAAAGTGCCAAACAGGCCTCAAGAGAGGGGTTTTTTACTATTTCATAAAACATTATTAAGATGCCAAACATGCTTAATTACAAAAAGGGAACATTTTTTACAATTAACTGGCCAAAAGGCCAAACACCTTTGGAAAATACACCTTACCCATTCAAAACCACTTAAGAAATCAATTTTTCAAGAAAAGTCACTTAAGACCAACGGCTTTGAAATACATTTCAATTTTCCAATACAAGGCATAATAGTTTCTAGCAACCGAAATCAGGTTCCATTGCCTGTGTATATAGCATAGTGTAAAACATGTTTTTAAAACAATCAAGCAATTATGAATTTCAAATTAAAAGCTTAGGCATAGGGGATCTACCTCAACATGCCGCTGCTTGAAGACGAACATTCAAACTGATCCTTGGCACACACACACACATGAATTTATACATATATATATATACACCCCTAGGTGCATTGCACATATTCCCTGTGCCATGAGGGAATATGCACAATGAGTGAATATCTATATATATGTCTTACCGTATGCATGTACATGCAGCGATCCTTGATACCCGCGACCCAAAATCATCACAGCGAGGTACAACACACTACACATATAAATTAATGAAATAATTCAAACATATAATCAAACATTTGACCAATTTATAAAACATTTCAGCAGGCTCAAAGTGGTACATTTTCCATCAAAAATTCTTTTCCAGCACACACGCACCTCAAGTACGCACAATAACACATTTCGCACAACTCAAACGATTAATTGAACACTTCCAATGATTGTCACAACAAGGCGCAAACACATACACCCCCATATGCATACTCAAGCCCTCTTTTGAAAACACTCACACCAAAACAACATACAAACATGTTTCACGAACTTTAGAAGATTTAATAAACCACTTAAAATTTAATAAAACAACTCCAAGTGGTATTACAAGACATTGAACACAAAAGCCTACCCCAAAACCTCTTATAAGGCCAAACGCACACCACTCACTTGTCAAAACAGAAAACGCAGCCTGTACAAAACATAATAAACCAACTGCACAATAAAAAAAACTTTTAAAACCTAAAAAGACTATTAAGAAAATTTATTAAAATGTTTCAAAATATTTCTCTTAACTTTGAATACCAAAAGTTCACCCAAAATCTCTTTTATGATAAAAATGAATTTTAACGTTGCATCAAAAAACAAACCGCATCCCTTGCACGTCTTAACAAACTATCAAAACAATTAATTAAACACTAATAAATAATTCATCATAGGTTTTTCGCACATAAAATAATTAATTGAGCATTTCCAAGAATTCCCATAACATAACCCATGTGAAAACATAAACAATTCTAAAAGAAAACTCAATTCCATCACACATGCATGTCAAAATATTCATAGAACACAATTCGCACCACCCAAAATAATTAAAGAACAAGCTAAATAAATTAATCCAGACAAAACCTTCATCAAACAACATTAATAAATAAAATCACTTACCATTGGTGTCGAAAGCCCTAAATTTTGAAGCGAAGCACCAATCGCGCACCAAACGCATCGCAAACAACACCAATTAACCCTAAATCAAGAAATCGAACACAAAAAAAAGAAAAGAATTCAAACTCCAACATAAAATGAACTCAAACCCTTGATAAGAGGAAAAAAGGGGGGTACCGACGTCGGGTGGCCGACGGTGCGAGGCGAGGCCGGAAGGGAGGAGGGATGTCGGTGGCGACTTGGGTCTCGGCCCGGAGAGGTTGTGTCATGTGGGTTTGAGAGGGGGAAGCTGGTAGAGGAGATCGCGGAGAGGGCGGTGGCCGGAGAGGGAGGAGGCGTGGCGAGGGTGGTGGCCGGAGAGGGAGGAGGCACGACGAGGGCAGCAGCCGAAGAGGGAGGAGGCGCGGCGAGATGGCCGGCCGGCGGGAGACGGCCTGGGCTCCGGGTGCGCACCGGTGAACGAGGGGGGGGGGGGTCTTGCGACGGGGTAAGTGTAATGGGGGGGGGGGGTAAGTAGGGTTTGAAAAAAAATGAAAATCTAATAATAATAATAATAATAATAGTAAAATAAATAAATAAAATAGAAGAAAAGAAAGAAGAAGAAAAAAGAATGCAAAATAAATAAAAATATTAACAAGTAATAATGAACATAATAATAATTTTAACGAACTCTAATAATAATAATAATATTGTTCATAACATAATAATAATTATAATAAACTTGATAATGTTAATAAAAATAATTACCCTAATTAAAATTATTAAAATACATCGTTAAAATCATTTTATTTATCTATCATTAACATAGGGCAGGCCGCACGGTGACCAGGGAAAAGCCGCACAACTTTGAAAACGCCCTGCCCATGCACCAGATGTTGTCAAGGGAAAAGCACTCATTTGTCAACAAAATGAAAAACATTAAAACATGCATGATCCGGAACTCGATAGAAAATTTCAGTGTCTCATAAAATAATAAAATAATAATAATTTAAAAGTTCGTGTGTGATAGGAACAATTGTAAAAGAATGTTTTTGAGTACGGTTTGAGAAAATTTTCTACTGATCAAACAGTGACTCTGTTTCTGTAAAAGAGACTTGGAAGATGGATACATGGATTTGAGAATGGAGAATTGGAAGTAAAGAGCCATATGAAGAGAGTACTCTTTTCAGATATTGTTTCTAATGTCATGATAGTCTTCTCTCCATCATCCGGTAGCAGAAAACATATCAGCCCATGGTTTTCCATTTTCATATCTGCAAAGAAATGGCATGGAGGAAAAATTTGAAAGTTCTCATCATTGTTGCTGCTCTTAATGAACAGCATAACCGAAATAGAGGAGTAACATTTTGGCCGCATCTCAGGCATATAGTTCTTTGCATCTGGAATGTTGACTTCTTGCAGAAGACCATGGCCATATAGAGGCAAGTATATGCTCTGTGGAAAGTTAAAATGATACTTCTTCAAGTACTTGTCCAAATCTGGAAGTGATGTCGCAGATATCATAGTAATCTTGGCCAACAATGTTCATCATGTAATCAATCCACTTTCTAGCCAGTTCATCAGCCATTCCAATTCTTCTAGGAGCCACTGAATCTGCACAAAGGTCAAATAATTAAATCTTAAGTGAGTTGATTTTTCATAAAATTTCTGAAGAAAAGTGAAAAAATGGCTAAGTAATTAAGGTGCGCAGGTACAATGTTGGCACACAAATGTAACTATGTCGCACAGGTTATTGGAATGTAGGTATCACCGCACAGGTCAAAATACCTCTACAGCAGCACAACACGAACAAAAGCAATGAAACTGTAGAAAATCATTAACCTACGTGACGAGAGAAACCTGCGCGATGAGAACTCGAACTGTTCAAAGTCAGGTGCTTTTCATGTGAATGGAGACATATTTATAGGCCAGGACACACCCCTACGCGCCGAAGCATGCACGCCTCTCACCTACGCGCCGCTATCTGCATGCTCAAAACATGCACGCCACCCTTCCTTGGTTTTCTTCTTTACCTCAGAGTCACATCCTCATTCCTTTTGGATCCAACTCTGAGGGGGGACTTTTGTTGACGCTCCTTTACGTCACAGAGTCTAATGAATGAAAAGGGAAATACCTTAACACAAAGTGATTCATCTTTTTAAGAAACATCAAAAATTGAAAAAGGTATGAACAAGGATTTGCTTCAACATGGGCCGCGAAAGTTCCAAGACGGTCGTGCAGGGTACCTCCACGCCACTTTTTGGGCGCATAGGTGACCTGAACGCCCTATATGATTTTCTCCCAAGGTCTTCAGCAGCCTATAAATAGCCCTTGTGGGCCCCCCATTTCAAGGATGAAAAATCCAGAAACTCAGATTTCATCTCTCAGTGCCCTAGTATCTTCATGATGTCTTCCAAACACTTCTACAGTAATTTCTTACCTAGAATGGAAGATCTAAAGAGGGAGAACAAGGCCTAAGTGTTGAATTTCATCAACACCTGCACGCCTAAGTGTCTAACCCTTAAGGGAAATGGTCACACTTGCGCGCCACCTTATCCCTTCAACAGAACCTTCGTGCCACTCTTTGGAAGCCCTTAGGGATAATACTAAAGGATTGAGCCAAGCCTCGCTCGAGTATTACCCTCTGGGTTAATCGTCGCGCAAGTACCCATGTGTCACGCAGGTATACCTGCGCGACGAGGACCTGAGCGCCCAAACAGGACCTACACACCTACCTTTTTTTGGGTTCCCCTCTGGCCTATTCAACTCATTTCTTTAAATCTACATATCCTATTTAATATTTAACCTTCAAAATCTTCTTCAAAGCCATTTATGGCATGATTCCTTGGTTGGATTCCTTATCTGAAAGGAATTCTATAGAACATCTCTCAAAACCTAGTGATTTTCATATATTCATGTCACAAAGGTTAGAGATTTCATTCATTCAACCTCATATTTTAAGATGAGAAGATCTTTAACCTGGGCCTCCTTTTCAGGAGTAAGCCCCAATCATAATTTCTTAACCTGGGCCTCCTTTTCAAGGGTAATCCCCAATCATAATTTCTTAACCTGGGCCTCCTTTTCAGGAGTAAGCCCTAGTCATAATTTCCTAACCTGGGCCTCCTTTTCAGGAGTAAGCCCCAATCATAATTTCCTAACCTTGGCCTCCTTTTCAGGAGTAAGCCCTAGTCCATGTTACCTAATTTGGGCATCCTCTTTAGGAGTAATCCGCAAGTTCCCAAATATGGGCATCCTCCTTAGGAGTAAGCCCCAAATCCTAAAATACATTAACATGGGCCTCCTTCTTAGGAATAAGCCCCAAGACATAATTTCTCTTAATTATTCTTAACGTCTTTTGATTTGGGCTTCCTTCTCACGAATAAAACCCAATGACAAGTCCCATCCTAATTTGGTCATCCTCCTCAGGAGTAAGCCCCAAGTTAGAGTATCCAAATCTCCATAAATCACATTTACCTTTATGGACCTTGTTTCTGGGCTTCTTCTCTAATGTATGTCCTAATCTTTATCTATTTGGGTAATCATACATATATAAGCCCCATATATTTCCTTATGACCGCATCTTTCAAGGCACAAATTGTCAGGTTTACTGATACCTCTTGTTTCTCACACCGAGCATAAATCATGTGATCTTAGAGTGTAAAAGTAACCACGAAGCATCTCTTTGTCCTGTTTATCATACATAAGCCCCACAATTCCCTACCGAACTACATGGAATTTAATCTCTACCTTAAAAGTGGAGTACATAGGAAGCCTTTCTAAGGTTCAAGCCCATTATATATTAATTATCATTTGTCCCATATGACATTAAACTATATCTTAATTCCCTAAATACATGGGTTCTGATTCATTTTATAACAAAGATATGTAGGTAACCCATCTGCAGGTACGATCCCAACTCTGAAATATTCCATGTCCTTCTGAATGACAATAAACTTCAATTGCCTCGCTGAGTAGATTTAAAACTAGTATGGTTATCATAATGACCAAGAGATCATTATATAATGTGTTGAAGGATACCATTGACTAAGAATCTCTAACAAATACAAATGATTCTATATCGATGAAGAACCACAAATACATATAAAAGATTCTCTAAATCTCATAAATATTAATAATTGATTGTCAGATCTTAAGGAAATCTCATTTTTCATACTTGGTAGTGTAATAGGGATTCATGAACATAACTTAAATCTATAAAGAGATTCCCGAAGTAGACAATAATTCCCCCCAAAATGGTGTGATGAGTCTGACCTCCCATCCTCTCGACCAATTAAAATTCTTAAGCCTCGTCGATCCACAACTAATGAGAACCTACCTTTGGAAAGTAGGTCCAAATGGATATAAAATCATTGGATGTTTCCGGTTCTATGAACAAACCCGTTAGAAACCAATTGGAATGTTTGAACCTTAAGCAAACAAGGTCATCCCCATTTCTAGAGGAAACAATGTTCATTCACATTTGGGATACCCAAATATGCTACTGAATGGTTTTTACCTTTTAAAACCATTACATAACCATTTTATTTCCCTATAGATTACATTCATTGAATTCATCCCATAATTTTGGTGTTTTATATATTTTCCAATAAAGGGCTTCATATAGAGCCATTTGGACACTCTAGTGAAAACTAATGTTGTATGAGAATTAAATCAGAGGTAAGTGTTGGTCCAATCATCCATTGTAGTCCATAGAAAAACCTCTTAACATTCCTTCCAATGTCTAAATTTTCCATTCAGATTGTCGATCCATTTGAGGATGATAAGCCTTACATAATATCAACTTAATTTTTAGAGCATGTATGAGAATTTCCCAAAACATAGAGATAAACGTTAGATCTTAATTGTAAACAATAAACTATGGTACTCCCTGTGACCTCACTATATATATGATGTGTACTTATGTAAGTTGATCTAGTGTGATGTCTTCTTGAATTGTGATAATTTGATATATCTTGGTAAGACGATCCAAAATTTTCCATATAGAATTATTTCCTCTCTATGTATCTGGTCGTCCAATGGAAAAGCCCAAACTAATGTATTCCGAATTCCATGTTGGTATGGGTATGTGTTGCATTATCACCTTATACATTTACATTTCATACTTTATTTCTTGATATACCAGGTACTGTGATGGTTATTCAGAATTCCCATTCTTTATATATTCCCACCAATAGTGCTCTCAGAGATAACAGTACATATTTGTGCTTCTTGGGTTAATAGGGAATGTTGAGATATATGATTCAGTTAAAACAATTTTATTTATCTTCATATTGGACAGTACATATAATCAGGACCCAATCCATTTGACTCATTTCTCATCAATCGAGAACTCGGATGATTTCCCTTTTCTAATAGATTCCACATTTTTTAAATTTCCTAATAATTTCTTGTAAAATCCACTATTTTTATCATTAGTGATGGATGAGTAATCATTGGAAAAAGTATTTATGATGTTCCTTATTTTATGATTCCCATGTATGTCCTTTGTATTTCTAAGAAGATTATATCCTTCTAAATATTTATCAATAATAATGAAACATGGTCTTTTCTAATTAGAGAATTCTCACCCTTATTTTTATTACCAGGATGGTAGTGGATGGATATGTCATAACATTTGATGAGCTCAGACCATCATCAATGGCACATACTAAGATACTTCTATGTGAATATATATTTGTGTATTTTATGATTAGTATATCTCTCAAACTTCTCCACATAGAGATAATGCCCCAAAATTTTCATAATAAATATCACAAATGCTAACTCCAGATCTTATGTGGAATAGTTTTTCTCAAGAATTTACACCTATATTGATGTTTATATCCATCATTCAAAGAATTGTTCTACAACACAAATAGTTTCCTACTTTTCATTAGTGTGATCATTGGTGTTGTGATTAGTTTCATTTTAATCTCTTTGATTTAGTCCCCACATTCACTGGTCCAGAAAACATTGACCCCCTTCCAAGTAAACTTGGTTATTTGGTTTTGTAATCATGATATGTTCTTCACAAATCATCAATGAAAAAGGGTAGACCAAGTAAACTAACGATCTTGGTTAGAAATTTGGGCCTAGGCCACTCCTCAATTTCATTTTTCCTAGAAGGGTCCACCTATATTCCTTTTTTGGTAATTTTATGCCCCATGAGTGATACTTCCTCCATCCAGAGCTCACATTTAATCTACATTTCAAATAGTTTATCTCTTCACAAAATTGTTTTCAGATTTTCAAATTTCCCCTCATGTTCTTCCTTCATCTTGGTGTATATCATAATATAATCAATAAAGACTAACACAATATTTATTGAGTTAATCTCTAAAGACTTTATTAATCATGTTCATAAAAATTAATGCGCGAGTCCAATGGGAATCACAATGAACTCATTGTGCCTATACCTCATTCGAAAGGGTGTCATTGAAATATCTTCTTTCCTCATGTTTAATCGGTGATATCCTAACCAAAGTTATACCTTAAATAAATACTTAGCCCCACATATTTGGTTGAAAAAATCATCTATATGTGGAATGTGACACTTTTTCATTATCGTGATTTTATTGAGTTCAAGAGAATTAATGCTGAAGAACATTGATTCATCCTTATTTTGATGTAGATCACGAGTGCACCTAATGGTGAATCACTTGAGCATATAAAACCCTTCTTCATATTATCTTGTAACAAATTTTTCGATTCATCCTACTCAATTTAGTCCATTCTATATGGTTTCATTGATATACAAAAAAATCTAGGAATATTTTCAATTGAGAACTCAACATCCAAGCCAATAGGAAGACCGTACAATTCTCTTGGGAATACATCAGTGTATTCACTCACAATGGACATGTCTGAAAAAATGTTTCTCTCATTTTCTTAATCATTTGATAAATATATCATTTCTCATAAGTAAATAATATCCAAAATTAATATGATTATATTAAAAGAGATCCATTATTCTCTTAAAATTTTTACACAATTGGAGTTTTCCTTAGGACGTGAAGAGTGATCTTCCATTCCCGACACATAATAATGGTTTTTTATAATGATAACCAATCCAGAAAAAATATATATTCAAATTATAAAAATGGAATTGAGATAATATTTTTGGGAGGTTTAGTCCATAATCATTAACTTGGTAGGAGTTATATACTTTGTATGAAATAATTTTCTAATATATTGTCACTATAGAATACTTAACCACTATATTTTGATGTGATGTATGAATTTTTATACTATACATTCAAGATATGATATAATACTTAGAAAAAGAGTGAAATACGATCTTCTCTATTCTTGAATTAATACTCATTATACCGGTTAGCACATCATATTCTTGTTCCGCCTCAATAGTAGTGATAGGATATTCCATTCATTGCTACCATATAGACTATTGCTGATTTCCTCAAACAACCCTTGGATTAGGGATAAGTATTCAATAATGCTTGGGTTCTATGAAGTCAAATCACTTCACTATAGGTTGAGTATTGATCTTAACCATCCTTTATTCTTCCACATTAGTGGGATTCTTAATATCCCTTTAGTAGTTATTATCCATATACCCTACTAATCCACATTTTAAGAATATTTGGGTTTATTTTAGATAGATACTAGGATACTTCATCCCCCGATTTTGACACATGAGATTTTGGTTTTCTTTTGCATCATGTGATTAATATATTGATCCTCCCATATTAAACTCAATTTTACACTTTTTTTCTCGAGGCCCATGTGACCACTAAGAGCCTCTGATATCTATTTAAATCTTAAGAAAATAATAGATAATCTCCTTATAGATATCAAATACTCAAATATTCAATGTTTGTCATATAATCTACATTAGTTTGCTAAAGAATTGATCCCCCATGGTTTAGGTGATCATGGAAAATTGAAAGGAATATCATGAATGTCTTGTGAATTTTTCTTGTTATGACCCAATAGGATCATCTATTGTTTAATAAAGAGTGAATAAATAAATCTCCATATTAATATGGAGTTTTTAGGGAAAATATTTACGGAAAAATAATTTGTAGAAATCATCCCACTATGTTGAAAAATTTCTACCTAGGAAATAATGTTCTTGTTCAGCTTCCACTACTGATCAGTTTTCCTTTAAAAATGATAGAATAAAAGAACAACATTCTCTTTTTATGAGCATTGAAGGATATAGAATATATTATCTATGGTGTTAATATAGGGTTATATATAGATGGGATCAGTATATCCACTAAATATTGGAGGAATTTCATTCCTGATGGAATTGGCGATGACCTTCCCTCTATTTGGAAGAGGGTCTTCAAAAATATTCAAGTTATTATTTATAACATGATCCAATTTAGAATGCATTTCTGGGATTTTTTATCAACTATTCCCATCATATTTAGAATTTCACTAGGGAAATCATCTCATTTCTTATCACATTAATTGATGGAATGATTCTTCATATTTCCATCCATTAACTTGTAAAATTAAATTACAAATAATTGGATTTAATAATTAGATAATAAGAATATAAAAAGGAAAAATTTACCATATTAGGATAAAAATGTAAATTTAATGTATATATTATCTTTTGATTCCTTATGTTTAAATATAGGTAATCAATGATGACAAAAATTATACCTAGGGTTTATATTAAAGTACTCTAGTCCTAATCACCAAAAATAACTTGACCATCCTATGATACAAAATATAATGGCCCTTGAATTTTACACATAATATCCTATGATTATATTACTAAAAAGCATTCTAATAAAAACCAAGTATAGTAAATTATTATTTCATTGTAATGTTAGGAATATAAAAATGATATCAAGGAACCAAAGTGAGAACAAATTTTATTTAAACATCATGATGAGTTCACAACTTTCTTTCAAATCCTAGATATACATAGGCTGAAATGGAAATATAATAAGAATTGGATGATCTAAAATTCCTAATAATGGAATAAACATAGAAATAAATCATATCACATGGGTTATAATTCATAACATGATGACATAAAATGGTATAAAACTTGAATAATCATAAGTAATCATAACATATAGAACATGAGATCATGTAAAAATGGAATAATATGATTGTGTAAACAACATAAAACATGGAATAAACATGGGTCATGAATAAAATTCAAGAACATATAACATGATGGATCATGATTCAAGGCTAATATCCTAGACATGGAACATAGAATACAAAGTCCTATAATGGAATTAGGTTCACTCCCTATCCCAACATGATATCTCATGGGACTATAAATTGCCTAATGCATTGAATCACAATCTAGGAAAACCCATCATAACTTTATATTTCTTTTTTGGTTCAAATTAAAAATAAAACATAACTTATAAACATAAGGTATACCCATGGAGATAAATCAGTTTCACAACCATGTCATAAATCATAAATAATTGGTCTCTCATAAAGGTGTCTATGAAAGAATGGATTTAAATAATATATGAAAATTAATAAGTAATAATAAGAAATTATCATGATAAATTATTTCTATATTAGGTGAAAAAATTTAAGATTATTGTTTAAGAATCATTATAAATTATTCACTTTAGTGAGGTTTAAAGTAAACTATTATATATTCTTTAAAAACGAAAAGAATTAATTGTTTTTATAATACATAAAATTAACTAGGACAATTTTTCATTATAAAATGAATTATTTTAATCTAATAATGGTGGAATAATATAGATTGTGGAGTTCAGTTCAAAATGGGTATTAAATTGGGATGTTTCCTTCAATCTGGATAGCTTTCCATGAGGATTTGGGAAATGATCCTTATTAAACATGTATTTCCCCTTCAAATAAAGAATTATTTTTTGACAAAAATATGTTTCTAAAATACATACATAAAAGAGCTATATTATATAATAATAATTAAGAATTAAATTGTGTTAATGAGTGAGTAAGTTTAAACAAAAGGAAAATGGTGTTTTAGAAAGAATCCCTTACCTTATGTCTAAAAGTGTTCTTCACATGAACTTAATGTTCTGTAAAATAAAATTTGATTCACTATTATTTTAATTTAAAAACTATTAAACATTTATTAAATTTATTACAATTTTATTATGTTTATTTATGTTCTTTTTATGAGTTATTAGATTCCATTTTCTCATTCGATAGTGTTTGTTTCCTTAGTGGTAAGCACACTGTAATTATACAACGAGGTTGGGGATTCAAAACCCATGGACCATAGGTATTGTAGAATAACTATAGAGGAGTCATAGTAGACTATAGTAGTTGAAAAAATGTATCACCAGTGGTTCTATAGTACTGGTGTGTACTATTAGAAGAACTGTAGCAATAGAAGAACTGTAGAAAGTACAATAACAGACAGGGTATTATAGCATCACGATTCACTTGTGGGCGTTTGGGTCAAAATATGGTCATATGGGCCATGTAATTGGATTTCATGCATCCTTTTACTATAGTCCATGAAATGGATTTCATTATAATTGGTCCTATGGACCATGTACTGAATTAATATGACTCTATGGGTGGGTTATCCCATTGGTATAGTTAGTGGAATTCCTTTTCATCCTATGTGTGACATGTGTGTGTGTGTATTTTTTTAATTCAAATTTTAATCTAAGCCTATAATGAGAATGTAAGGAGAATCATGTAAAATGAGAATATATTTAAAAAATTGAAATTATATTTTATTAATGAACATATAGAATATTGAATTGTCATATGTATAATTTTTTCAGATGTGAAGACTATTCATTAGATAAAATATTAATGATAACTTTTTAGATTAATTTTTTTTTCATTTTTTCCATCATCATGAACTAGTTATGTTTTATTAATTAATATTATGCATATATAATTTTTAAATAACATTATTTAATTTGTAATGAATATATTATAATCAATTTTAAACAAAAAAATGGTTTTATGACCATCATTAATGTTGGCAATGGAAATTTAAAACACATCATCCTAGAATGAAATAAATCAATACATGAAGGATGATGTTTTCATTTTTAGAACAAATGGAAAGTGAAAGATAATTGATGATGGGTTATTCCATTAAACCCATAAAATTATAGATTACAAAAGATACTAGAGTTGTCATGTCACCTGGATAAGGGGCGGTTAGGGGAGGAAAATAAAATAAAATGAAAATAGAATAATCTAAAACAAAAGAGGATTTAACCTCTTGAATTTCTTCTCCTTGAGAACCAACAAGATGCATTTATGTTTGGTTATTCATTCATACCAAATGATTTGATACATGGGGGAGAGACTTGGGAAGAGTATTGGGAATAATATTGACATTATTAATGGTTTTTGTGTTGGGATTATTATAGGTGGTGGGGGTGGTATATATAATGGAGGAGAGGGGTGTTATTTGATTATTTTATTCATCTATTTATTATTTTGGCTCAATACTATCAATAGTGTGGATTAATATAACTAATTAAAGTAACTTGTTAATTTGAGTTCAAACCAATGGTTCTTACATCAACCATATATCATCCATGACTCAATAATTCATTTACTTTTCTTATACCGTAAATTAATAAATTTCACTATTAACAAAAAATAAACTATTTTAGAAAAAAACCCCCAAAAAATCACCCAAACTATTTTTCTATGTGTCTTTTTTAAAAACTAACTACATTTTATGTTAATAATTTTCTAAACATTTGAATTTTGACTTTTTATTAAATGAATTATTTATTCCAAAAATACCAATTTTAAAATTATAATTTCTTTAATAAAACTTTGAAATTTTAATCAAGGTCCCATAAAATTATCTTATAATCATAAGATAAGGAGATATTATTTTATGAACATATTTTATAAAAAAATAATTTTTAATTATAAAAGTTTATATAAAAAATTATGCTCCAAAAAATAACAATAATTACTTTATCATTTCTAAATTAGTTATTTATTCTTTCATAATATTAAAATATCCTATTTTCCATTATAATTTGAATATATATTTTTATAATTTCATAGGTGAGGTTACTGTTCTGTTGGTTTAAATTCCTTGATTTCTATAAATACTTCCTATTTCTTTCATTCTTCATTTATAAATGATTTATTATGTTATCTAATTGATTTTATGTGATTAATACTATATGACATTATTATATGAAGGTAAATTTCATTAATATAATTTTGGATCTTTACATCTTCAACATAGGGTAGTATTCCACAAATGATGTCACCCACTCCTAGATGTATGTGATAAATTATATCATCTTCATTCCCTCCTCAATATACCTTCCAAACGTTTATAGATGTCACGTGTGACTACGTAGAATATTTTTCATTCATAGAATATGAGAATTATGGAGAGAATAATTATGATTCCAATTACCATAATTATATTATCGTCATATTACATCCACTTGGACCACATGCTACCAATCATAGGGATTCTCATTTAATACCATTTATCACTACTCTGGAATAATGTAATGGAAATGTTTGAACACATTCTTATTTGGTAGTATCTATATACTCTGGAATTTGTTCAACATAATTCTCTAGATATAATGTGATGAAAGTTAAACCACTCCACACTTTATATGGATTATCATTGTATATTTAGTGAATTTCATTAGCATGTATAGCTAATATGTACAAAAAAACCTTATGGTAATACACTTGATTATTACAGAATAATCCTATCATATATTTTTTGGTTGAAGGGGAACCATGTTGACCTACTATTAATTCCTCTTATATGTATATAGTTGGATCCCAAATAAAGTCTCTCTAATGATGTCAGTGATGCTATGACACCGACTATTAAACTGGTGAATATTATCACATTTAGTCCTGAATGAAATAATGATCATAGTAATAATGATTTTTTCAATAGGGGTGATTATCTTATAATGGAAAATAAGTTAATTTAGATTTTTATGGAATTTTATACACCCATATATATGTATTGTTAATTTGAGTTGGGAGGATTCCTATCACACCACAGCAAAGTACAGATCGAAACCTTGACAACTGTAAGGGTATGGTGGATCTCTCTAACCTACCTCAAACAAATAAGAATGCCTTGATGGACTCTTGGATAGTTTCATTGAACTTATATCTTGAAACAAATTATTATCTCCATGGTGAAATACTCTAGGTATAATTCCCTGAGTTATATGACTTATCAGATAACCTTTTTTAATTCCCATAGTGTTTTCCTAAGAAATGGTCATTGGATATTGAACCATGACCATGGAATGATACTCTATCAACCCAAGGTACATCCTCATACTCCATATAGATCCTCTTCCAGTTAATATGTGTGCCCACCGACCCCTAGACCACAACCACTACACTTTCTGAATATTCCACCAATAATGTTGAGAAATAAGTGATGAGGACTACAAAACTAAGTTGATTTGTTCCCTTTAATCTCATATGTGTTCCTTGAAGATGTATTTTGATTCAATATACACCTAAATGGAGTCATACAATATTGGGATTAACACAAAACCCTGAATCCAAAATTATGAAACTCAAGATCTTGGTAAATCAATGTCATTTGTGACATAGGGTAAAATTGTTCACAATTATCCTCTAAGTATAGTACAATATTTTGAACTCAAGAGTAATTGGATGTCACTAATATAAATTGATGTTTTATACATTGTAAGGGTCTAACTTATTATAGTATAAAAATATTACAACAGGGTCCATCACTTTTTTTTGTGTATATTCATTGGGAAATCCTATATAGCTTCATCTTCACCTCTTATAGGAATGTATCAACAACCACGAAATGTGTAAATAGTATTAGAAAGAAATGTATGTATAAATTTATTTCATAGTGCATTATCATAAAATAATTAATTGATATTGAACACCCATTGGATTATATATTTGTAAATTTTTAATAACATGAGGGATAAGTTAGTATCAAATTTGGTGCCCTAAAATGTCCCATATAAAATTCATGAGTCACTAAAAGGGGCCAACGTTTATTGGTTTCCTTACATATAGGCATGTAATAGTCATGTATACCACCTCCCATGACTAAAATAGTTTCAATAAGGGTATATACACCTACAGAAATGAATACTCTATCCCATGATATGATTTAGTTAAATGGTTCCCCTTAGAATAATCTATAAAAAAAATTAGATGTCATTGGTAATGATGTTTAGGGATTTATTTAGGTATATGTTGGAAGACATCAAAAAGATAAAAATAATAGGCTTTACTCTATCAAATATTGGATTTTTCTTAGAATCATATAAATTTTCTGGGAAAATATCACCCTCAATTATTCAAACATCATTAAGATTAAAAAATATGAATTTATGTACCATGAGTGTTTTTCCACCTACCTTTTTCTCCATTGTCACACTATCTCAGATTTTTTCATCTTCAATTTCTTGATTTAGATGTTTTTATATTATGGTATAGTGATGTTTTCAAAATAAATAGTGAATTTAGTAATAATTTTATCCACCCCAATTGAGTTTAAATTTACCATGGATTTTAATTATGATACTTATTTAGAATTATATATTTTTAATTATTAGATAGTATGAAAATTTATTAATTAGTAAAATAGAATAAATTTTAAATTTCTATATCATCGAGAACCTTCCCCCAACATTTTCATCTTCCCCAATGACATCATTCTCTTCATAACGGTATGGTGAATGAATGATATAGTTCAAAATTTCCATGGGTAATAAGTAACCTCCCACATTGAGAAATTGAATTTATAGTCATTTGGGTTTTTTAACCCCAGGAATTGATGGAAATTACATTAGCTAAAAAAAATTGTGATTCCGTCAAGGAGGAAAAATATTATAAATATTATAATTAAATAATAGGAGTATAATGTTTTTATAAACTAAGGGATAAGGTTTTCCATCTTGATCCTCATAAACCTCCAAACGGATTCTCTCATGTATAGTGATGATTCTATTTAGGTATGGATAATTTCTACGGTGGTTTCCACAAAAAGGATATCTATAATGAAGATATTATATGTAGGGTATTTATCAATGCTACGTAAAAATGGATATCAATGAAAAAAATCCTTTTCTAAATCTTTAAACAAAATTATAGAAGTCAGTCTCATAGATGAGTAACAATTAACAATCCGTTGAAAATATTCTTTTCTACCAACCATTCACATTTAAACCTGTCTTTTATACCTCTAAATGTTTTATCACTAAAATATATCTTCAGATCTGATATATATCCACGGAAAAGACAAGAATCGTATTCAATAAGTTCAATCGTATTCCATATCATCCCTTATTCTGAAAACAAAACTATTTTTTATACACAACCAACAGATCCCTCATTGAGGTCCAAAAAATCCTTCTAGTTTTTTATAATAGAGTGGATTACATTTTAGGATAAAATATTAAATAAAGTGATAATTAATACTATTAAACTATAATATATTTATCTAGGGAATATTTTTTAGTTTTTATATAAATCCAAGAACACTCCCTCCACAACTTAGCTAGGATCTACATTTTCAATTTCCACTAGTTCTTAGTGGATAACGGCTCTATGAACAATTTTATCTGATCATGTATGATCCATAAAAGGGTATATACTGAGGTTAAACAAGATATAATAAACATTATAATTTTTGGAAATTACTTGAGTGAAGAAAGGTTTCTTATAGTGATCCATTTGAGGATTATATCATGCCTTTTTGTAACAAATACTGACATCACAGATGACTCACAATACAATGAAATCAATGCATTACTGTGATGGTCCTGGAAACAATTTTATGAAGTCAAAATTTAAATATTTATACAGTGTTGAAAAAAATCTATTAATAGTTTTTTATATATTATCCATTGGGACGATACCCCCGTGGACACATGTAATACACATTACATTGATGCTGGGAATTAAAAAACACGTGGAAAGAATCAAAAGTTCCAAGGATTTTATAATTTCAATGGAACTAATGAATTGTAAAACATATATATAGATACATATGATGACTTATGTAGAATTATTCTAATTATAATTTAATGTGACTCAAGAATCACTTACGTAAATATTAATTCCTTTTAGATGAATTTTCATTAAATCTCAGAACAATACATGCCTATAAACCATGAAGTTTTAGTTTAATGGGAGTCTAAATACATAATAAACTTATTTCTTGAATAGTAATCAATAACTACAATAAATTACTCGTACATGGTAAAATACATAGTAAAATTCCTTGAAACAATAGTTCATCGTCACTTATGGAAATGGAAACAAAAGAATAGATTAGGTTAGAAGCTCTATAAGGTTTAAGATTTTTGGAATCATTATTTGATCATAAGTGAAAATAATAAAATCATAATGGTGTGACAAAATAATCATTATATCTGAATATATACACTAAAATTTAAAAATTAAAAATCACATGTTAAGGAATAATGCAGTTTTATAACATAATAAATGAATTTAAAGTGTATGAAATCGTCAATAATAAATAATGATCCATGCACATGAGGCTCAACTCGGTTGTTGGGTACTCTTCAAGTGCACCCACAAGACCTAAGAACAAATCTGGGGGGACCCATATTTATTGATGTTGTGGCAGTACTGTAGAAATAATGTAGCAGCATTATAGAAGATATTGTAATAGGAATTGTTCCAAGTACTGTATTTGGTACTATAATAAGTACAATTCAATACTATAGTGTCAAGACTATTGATTAGATTTTCCCTTCTGGCTTGTAGTTTAGTTCTCAAGTCCTTCAGGCCTTTGGGCCACCTCATGGCCTTTGAGACACCTCATGTCCATTAGGATACATGATTTGAAAAAGAAACCAGATAGACCTTTGAAGGAATAGGCTTCAGATAAGGATTTAGGGCAGGTGCATTCATGAGAGTATAACTAAACAGACTTGGATGAATGATATGGTATAGTAATTTCCATCGTTATCAAACACTGTGCATCTCTCTATAGGATAAACAACCAAACAACAATGTGAAGGTGGAGAGTAGACATCATGATGTATATTCTGGGGAGGGTTAGTTTAATGTAGCCAAAGTTTGGGATGAACTCCTATTAGACCATTGGGTCATGTAATGTCAAGAAGCCCATGGGCCAGGTAAGGGTTCCACCTCAACCCTTAAAAAAGTTTTATTATCAAAAATTGAATAAAAATATAAGGCCATAATGACATTTAGGAATATATTGATATAAAATATCATATCATATGAAAAATATGTATTTTTTTGGTATACACAAAAGTAAAGAAAAATATTTCCTCATTCACATATCCCTTCAAAGACTGTCATTGTGTAAAAATACCAATAGTGGATTTGTTTCACTACAAATTACCATAAACCAAGTGGAAAGAGTCCTTGATTTGGATGGGTTCACTCTAGTTTCCTAGACATATCATTCAATGAAATGTACATAATTATCCAATGTATTGTGGGAAAAATTTATTCTTGGACCACATATCATATTATGAACGACATATTTATGTGTTCTATAGGATCATAAAGGTATTCATCGTATCATAATATCTTAATTAAAAAGTAGGAATAGAATGGGTTTCATAAAAATATCCCTAAAACATGATCATGATAAGACATCCAGATAAATAAAGTGGATGAAAAAATTATATCATATCACTTTTGGGAATAATATTAATAAATGGATGTTCATATTGATGAAAATTACTTTAATAAATATATTATAAATATGATTAAATGATTATGAAAAAAACATACATTTATTTTTGTATAATTTTTTATAAGAAATAATTCCAAAAAACAAGGAAATATGATTTTATTTTAAAATCCATATAATGTTTTATAAGAATAATGCTTATTCTTAATGGATAATAATGTTTGAAAAATAGTTCATATTATCAACATTTTAAAAAATATTTTCACAGATTTGTGGGGAATGTAAAAAAATTTCCCCATTAGAAAATTTAAATAATATTCCATTCATAATTTGTAAAAAAATACAAATATAATTGAAAATACCATTTTAAACAATTTATAATAACATATGAACTTGTAATTTTTTTGGCATAATGTATATGGAAGATAAGAAATCATAAAAAAAATGAGAAATAATGGAGGCTTTTATGAAAACAATATTTCAATATTTTTTTGTACCAATGAGTAGAAAATTAAAACAATACATGAATGCCCTATAAATGAAATGAGGAGGATAAAATTTACTAGGATTATGATGTAAATGATATATAAGTTTGTCTACTAAAATTTGAAACATAGATAATCTCAAAAAAAAGTTAGATTGATTAATAAGGCTTGATTCATACACACTATAACCTCACATAAAATAAATTAACAATTATTAAAAAATATATAGATGAAAAACATTCCTACATATCATAAAATATATAATATTATTATAAATTTTGATTACATATTTATTAATGATTCTTTATCACAATCTGCAATCTTGTGTCAACTACTATATTTTCCAAATATAATTATGTTAGGTGACTCTGTTCAGTGATCCTCATTCATGGTTTCATCTTCTAAAATATAATTTTCAATATTTAAATAAATTATTTATTCATTATATACACTATTAAAAACATAAATGTGAGATTTTGATAAATAATGAATTATATCACTTCATAGATAAAGTAGTCTTCATGCCCGAATGAGTGATGTTTTCATATTTTCATAGATGGAATGAAAATTTGGAAAATAACAATTTACATTTAATAAATGATATCAATTATAAGAATTATATATATATTATTTAAATTTTCTATATTTATACTTCTTATATAAAATTATTAGAAAATGAAAACTTTACATCATAGAGGTTGTAGTCTGCATGTACCCATGGGTGACGCCTTCATGTTCCATTGGATGGAATTGTATGAGATAAAAAAATCTATAAAATATTATATATATATATGTATTTTTATCATATATATTCAATAATTTTATGATGGATATAATATATTTTAAACATTTTTATTAATAAATAAACATGAAATGAGATGTTTAGATAATTTCCTTTTATTTGGGTATCCTCCATTAGATTACAGCTAATGGATTCTAATGGGGGAACCTATAGGGCTTGAGGAGGATAGTTGGAAAGTTATTGGGGTAAATTTTTATTAATCTATGGTGATCAAAATCTATTTTTATGTTAGGTTAGTGGGTTCCCTAATATAAGTGGGGAGTGTGGCACACATATAAATAAGAAGAACATAAATATAGTATATAGTTATTTTCATTGGAATGTGTTAGTAAATAAGATCAATATAGAATATATGGTAAGATGGTGTAGAAATACACATAACCAATAAAATAATTATATTTTTTATGAAATTTGTAGTCCAATCTCATTTTTAAACCTCATTTAAACTAATTTATCCTTTATTGAGAGAATATAATAGTTTACCGTGACAACATATTTTTATGACCAAATATGAAAATGAAATTACAAATAAATCATGAAATTTTGGAAAAAAATATTAATTCCAAGTTATTATTATCAATTTCAAATGGTTATGAAATTTAATTTTAATATATATAAGTAAAATTAAATGAAAACCATTTAATGTAATATATTTTATAAAAATAGAATTTATAGAAATATAAAGTATAAAGTTGATATTTATGATATTTATGATATTATAGGGAAACAAATAATATTTTTTTTGAATAAAAAATAATTCCAAAGTAGAGTAGATCACTGTGAAGACATAATTAATTTACAATGACTAAATATGATTTTTATTGGAACAAAATGTTACTTAGGTTCTAAAATGTCAATAATAGTCTTTCAAAGTCCACATTATAGTTTCAAATAAATTATTTCACAACATTAATAAATTTTTATTCAAGGAAAATTCTTTATATAAGTTAATATCATTATAATTTCTAAATGAATACATAAATTTTTTTATATTTATAAGAATGTTATTTTTTCACTATTTGTCTAAAAATACACTATTTCAATAAAATCAATGAAAAAACACCATAAAAATTCTAAAATATTGAATCTCGTAATGACGTTCATATTCTAAAATGAAAATTATAAAATAATAATAAAAAGGATGATATATAAACTAAAAAATTTTCTTTTAAAAAAAAATATGTTCAATCATGAGTAATTAAATTACTACATCTTATAATTTCATAGTTTGTTTTTCTAATTATGATTCATTTAACCATCTTGAAATATTTTTAACTTTTTCTTATAACTGTTTCCTCTAGAATTGGGGATGACCTCGTTGATTGAAGGTTCAAACATTCCAATCGGTTTCTAACGGGTTTGTTCATAGAACCAGAAACATCTAATGATTCCATATCCATTTGGACCTACTTTCCAAAGGTAGGTGATCATTAGTTGTGGACATATGAGGCTTCGGAATTTTCATTGGTCGAGAGGATGGGAGGTCAGACTCATCACACCTTTTTGAGGGGAATTATTGTCTACTCCGGGACTCTCTTTATAGATTTAAGTTATGTTCATGAATCCTTATTACATAACCAAGTATAAAATGAGATTTCCTTTAGATCTGACAATCAATGATTGAATATGTAGGAAATTTAGAGAATCGTTTATATGTATTCAAGGTTCTTCATCGATAGAGAATCATCTGTATTTATTAGAGATTCTTAGTCAATGGTATCCTTCAATATATAAAAGTCTCTTGGTCATTATGATGACCATACTGGTTTTAAAGCCACTCAGTGGGGCACTTGAAGTTTATTGTCATTCAGAAGGACATATATTATTTCAGAGTTGGGATCGTACCCGCTGATGGGCTACCTACGTATCCTTTTTTTTTGGAAAAGGAATCAGAACCCACATAGTTCAAATATGAGAGTATGATGTCTATGCATGATTGATGGCTCAAAGAAAGATTTCATGATTACTTTTACACTCTAAGCTCGCGTGAGTCATGCTCGGTGTGAGAAACAAGAGGTATTGGTGAAACCAAACAATTTTTCCACGAAAGATGCAATGATGTGGGGCTTATGTATGCATGACTGCCCAAAATAGATGAGGATTAAGATTTACTTAAGGGAAGAAATCCAGGAACAACATCCATAAAGGTATATGTACTTCATGGAGATTTGGGTACTCTAACTTGGGGCTTACTCCTAAGGAAGATGCCCATATTAGGAGGGGATTCATTATTGGGTTTTATTCCTGAGAAGGAAGCCCAGATCAAAAGTAAATTAAGGCTGGTTAAGAGAAATTAAGACTGGGACTTACTCCTGAGAAGGAGACCCATGTTAAGGGATTTAAAAAATTAAGGGACTTGGGGATTACTCCTAAAAAGGATGCCCATATTTGGGACTGGGGCATACTTCTAAAACAGAGGACCAGGTTAAGGGGAATTATGACTAGGGATTACTCTTGAAAAGGAGGCCCAAATTAATGAGGACTTGGGACTTACTCCTAAGGAGGATGCCCATATTAATGAGAATTTGGATTGGGGCTTACTCCTGAAAAGGAGGCGCAGGTTAACGATTCTCTCATCTTAAAGGATGAGGTTGAATGAATGAACTATCTAACTTTAGTGACATAAATATGTGTAAATCACTAGATTTTGATAGATGTTCCACGGAACTCCTTTCAGATAAGGATTTCAATCAAGAAAAAATGCCATAAATTGCTTTGAAGAGTGTCCTGAAGACTGAATCTTGAGCATCAGAGGTGGAATGGCATAAGAGGGGTTAAATGGGCAGGAAGGGCACCCAAAAAAAATAAGGGCGCGCAAGTCCTCGCTGGTGCGCATGTACTGCGTGGGCGCGCAAGTACTGGCCACGCAGGTATACCTGTGCGGCACATGGGTACTCGTGCGATTGTTAACCATTAGGGTAATACTTCAGAGATCCTTGACCAAAGCCTTTAGAATTATCCCGAGGTACTTCCAGAAGATTGGCGCGCAAGTTTCAGTGAGTAGGTAAGGAGGCGCATGAGTGTGTTCATTTCCCTTAAGGGCAAAACATTTAGGCATGCAAGTGTTAGTGATTTCTTACACTTAGACCTTATTCCTCTTGTTTAGACCTTCCATTCTAGGTAAATAATTACCTTAGAAGTGTTCAGAAGACTTGAAGAAGAGACTTGGGCGTTCAGAGCTTTGTATCTGAATTCTGAAAAAATTCCCCTCAAAATAGAGGGCCCACCGGGGTATTTATAGGCTGGAGAAGACCCTAGGAGATTTTCAAAGAGGGGGCGCAAGTCACCTGTGCGCCCATTTGGGCGGCGCACAAGTCTACTTGGGTGACCATGATGGAACTTGTGTGACCTATGGGCAGTGTTCTCCTTGTTCATCCCTTTCTCTTTTTTGATGTTTATTAAAAGGATGAATCTTCCATATTGAGGTATTTTCCTTTTCATTTCGTTTATACTCTGTGACAAAAAATGAGCGTCAACAAAAGTCCCCCCTTAGAGTTGGATCCAAAAAAGAATGAGGATTTGACTCTGAGGACAATGAGAAATAAAATAATGTTAGGGTGCGCAGGGTATGGCGCGAAAATGGGATTCAGGCGCGTAGGGTCTGGCGTGCAGGGTCCGGCGCGCAGGGGTACAGACTCGTCTATAAATTGATGGCCTCACTTTGCACAAAGAACCTGGCTCTCACTGGTTTGGTTTGCTCTCAGCAAGAAATTTGCTCTATATTCCACCGTTTCTTCGCTGTCGCGCTGCAGTCAAGGTATTTAGACTTGCGTGGTTATACTTGTTCATCAAATACTTGTGCGGCATATCATACTTGCGCGAAAAAAATGATACTTGCGCACCCTAATTCCTTTGCCATTTTTTCGAATTTCATTACAAATTTTATGAAAGATGAACCCATTTAAGAGTTAATTTATTCAACTTTTGTGCAGATTCAATGGCTCCCGAGAGAATCGGAACGACTGATGAACTGGCCAGCAAGCAGATTGATGACATGATGAACATTGTTGGCCATGATTAATATGATATCTGTGACAACACTCTCCCAGATTTGGCGAAGTACTTTAAGAAATATCATCTTAATTTCCAGTAGAGAATCTATCTGCCCCTATATGGTCATGGTCATCTGCAAGGTATCAATGTTCCAGATGCAAAGAACTATACGCATGAGATGCAGCTGTACTGCTACTCCTCTATTTCTGTTATGTTGTGCATTAAGAGCCACAAAATGGTGTGAACTTTCAAATTTTTCCTCCATGTCATTTTTTGCAGATATGAAAATGGAAAACACATGGGCTGAAATGTTTTCCGCTACCGGTTGGTGTAGAGAAGACAGACATGGCATTAGAGCAATATCTGAAAAGAGTATTCTCTCCAAATGGTTCTTTACTTCCAATGCTCTATTCTCAAATCCATGTATCCATCTTCCAAGTCTCTTGGACAGAAACAGAGTCATTGTTTGATCATCAAAATTTTTTCTCAAACCACACTCAAGAACATCCTTTTACAATTGTTCCAAGAAGAGCTGGTATCACTGCATCTCTTATTTTA
Organism: Viscum album; assembly: GCA_963277665.1. Taxonomy (NCBI): domain Eukaryota; kingdom Viridiplantae; phylum Streptophyta; class Magnoliopsida; order Santalales; family Viscaceae; genus Viscum; species Viscum album. Next base: position 899,619,662 of record OY728162.1, on the reverse strand, counting down.
TCCAGTTGAATGAATGAATTCTAGGTGGCTGCTGATGAAGCTCGGGATTCCGTAAATGAAATGAAGAGTTATTTTGAAAGCCTTTTGTAATTCCTGGAAAAGAGAAGAGAATACAGTCTATGGATGTCCTTCTAATTTTTATGCATCAAATGGAAAACGCTTTCATTTTCAATCATCTGTGCACACATTTTCCCGCTACCTGCTTTAGATTTTTACCTAATCCAATGGGACTATTAGGCATAGTTTGATTATTACTAGGATTATTATAAATAAACCTACAAACTTTGAATCTTTTAATTTCTCAATATTAACTAAATCATACAAAATGTATGTTTATTGAGATGGAACTTGACTTTTATTCAGAGTTCCCTTGTATTTTGTGGGCAGTTTAAAGTCATGCACGTTAGACATAAAAAGGCTAATGTTTAAGGTCAAAATAGCTTTGACCAAATGAATTAGAATTGACTCAATTCCTTGACAACATATCTGAAAATATTTTACCTATAAGGCCCCAGCCTTAAACATTACTTAATCTTGATTTATTACAAGATTACACATTGAGGATCTTTTCAGGTTTAGAGTTTTAGAGAATTAGATCATAAATCATGCATTACATTCCACATTTAAACAAAGTGGTTACATAAAAGATAGTATTCATTTTTTTACCATCAACATAAACATATTTAAAATAAAACATGGATTCTTTCATGAAACTTCCTTGACCCTATCATCACATCATGTACATTTCCCTTGACCTTTGAAAAACATTTCAAAAACATGGGATGAGCATCAAAAGCTCAGTAAGGGATATAAAAGTACAAAATGAAAACATTAGTCCATGTATGAAATCATAATTTACTCATAAAACATATTCATTTTAACATACCTTATCAAATCATGAATAAATCATTGAAATCATAAGGCATAAAGGTAACTTGAGGCATTCATAACATTCTTACGTAGGGAGTAACCGTCATGGTTCGTTTGGAATAACCATCACTGTATATTCCCTAAATCTCTTTGGAGAAACCTTAACGTTTAACCCCTTTGCGTTACCCATTGAATTGGAGAGTTATATCGGGCTCACTCGCCCTTAGTTTATCACAGAACCACCCATCTTCATAACAATTCCCAAGAACCATAACATAATCGTATCACATAAAACATGAATAGAGGAAACATAACATTTCTACCTTTCAATCACAAGATATCAATACAACACATTGATATAATAACATTATGAAAACCATTTTCAATACCAAAATAAAATAAAATTAAAACATGGTATTTATTTTTCATTTGAAAAAAAACTTATGGCTTGTGGAGGAAGCCGAAGCTCAAATAATGGTCACGGCGGTGGAGAAGTCATTGTCGCCGCATACGTACGACAAAAAAACATTCCCTTTTGTCGTTTAGTAAACACTTCATATAAAAAAGATTCCTTTTGAATAAACATAAAAGTCAAAGGTGTTTATACACCGTATAAAATAATGTTGTGTATAAAACAAAATATGCCTCAATGAAAGGATATTGAGACGAAGTCCCATACCTCGGGTCCGACTTGACTCGATCGTTTTATAATGTCCTTTAAATCGGGTAACTCCTCTTGGTTTGAACCAAAAGGGTTTCATGAAGATATTTATGCCTAGGGTAAGGCTTCTAATATGAAGAGAGAGATGTGGAGAGATAAAATGGGTAGAGCTTGGCCGAGCCAATGTCTTGAGAAGTGTGAGTAAGGAGGTAGAGGTGGGGGCCTTTTATAAGAGGAGAGAAGGGGAACTCTTGGAATGTTATAAAATGTTACTTTATATTGAAATTTGTTTCGGATTTAAAAGGTCCCACATTGATATATTTCAATGATAAGGTGATAAGGGTTCGAAATATACTCATCCAATAGGTCTTTGACAAGTGTATGTCTTAGATTTTACATTATCTTTTCATTTTATTTAAATTTTTAATTAATGAGGTATTCGTTGCATCATCATGATTTCATAAATAATTTAATTTATTTAATGTCTAAAAATTATAAAAAAATACTACGATGTCGGAAATAATTTTAGCTTTCCAATTAATTTTTATAGTCCAATAGATAATTTATGTAGACAAAATTAAAATATTTTTACTCAGATGATACATTATTTGTTATATTTAACTTTCTTTAAAAATATAACGATAAAAAGTCATTTTCACACAAAAGTGATTCCATGGGGTCTCCAAGTTTGGAACAAGGCATCCCATGGTCGGCCATGACACAACCAGTAGTATTAGGACACATGTTGGTGTCATTTTGTATTATTATGATATTATTTTATTATCCTTAACTACCCGATTACTAATTAATCAAGATAATTAAAGATAATTACCGTCGTTACAATTCATAATGTCCAAAAACAAAAGAGTATGGATTACATAATTTGGACCATCTGATTCCAAATATTTAATCCAATTTACCAAATTCAAAACACAGAAATTTCAATAATTAATTTAAAAATAATTCCCGTTGTCAAAACAGATAGCGGGTTTTTTTAGAAACAATATCTATGAAAAGTTTGGCACTTGTTTATGCCCAATTACTAAGGGAAATTAATTATAATGACCACCATTGGATTAAATGGTAAAAAATATATTCTAATTACACTTTAAGACCAATTAAAAAGTTAATCTAACCATATAATTAAATTAGATGAAAACACATTTTTGATGTAAAATGCAGTATTTTTCACTATTCATTAAAAAATGAACATTGTTAGAAAAATACAAAAATTTATCCTATGTAAATTTCAATGTCTCAATCATAAATAATATGTTTATTTTGACAAATAGATCTTATAAAATTGTCAAAAGTTTGATTTAAAAATGGTTTTCCATCAAAAGGCAGTAAAACAATATTTTAAAAATATTAGTGTATTACATTCTTAAGATTGGATTTATTCTCATTTTAAGCCTCTAAAACACTATTTAATTCATAAATAGACATAGATAAAAATATATATTATTCATTACTTACATGGGATGTTACATTACCACACTCAAGTATGACGTAAAATATGTAAACTATGACTTAAGAAAATTTGAATCTAAGGAATGATATGAAAAAGAGCTAAAAGGTATTAGAAGAAGTAGTTCCCAATAATGAAGTTACCATTATTTAACAAACCCTTTAGGGGGTTGAATTATGCAGGGACACCTAAGGGAATTATATATATAGTCAAATAATAACATCTTTTGGATGACAGGTCTGTTATATAGACTGTTTATGCAAGGCTGCCTAAGGGCACGTGCTGCATAGTCAGGAAAAAGAACTCTGAGAAATTTAGTTTTCCAATGATAAAAAACCAGTGAATGTTTATGAGGATTCAAATTTTCCAAAGCATAGAGTTTGTTGTATGGAGAGAGGTACTTGAATATGGAGAAGATATTTCCAAATAGGTTTGTCTATGAACTGGATGAATTTTAATCCTACGAAGGTCTAACCCAAACACAGGGAAGGAAAATATAAACCATAGACTTTAATACATTCAGATCATGAAAAACAACATGAAATAAATATGTTTTTGATAGCTATTTTTTACGGATCCTTACATATTTTTTATAAGACCAATAAGGACAAAAGAGGATTTCTTCCCAAGAATGAAGTTACCAGTATCTGAAAAACCTGTTAGGGAGTTGAATTATGTAGAGGAGCCTAAGGGCATTGGCTGCATTGTCAAATAATAATATCTTTTGGCTGAAAAGTCTGTTATGGAGACTGTTTATGCAAGGCCGCCTAAGGGAACATGTTGCATATTCAGGCAAAAGAACTCTCAGAAATTTGACATTTTTGTGACTAGAAGTCAAGAAAATGGTTATGATGATCAGAAAATATTTAAGGTTAGGATTATGACACACAAATATGGGTGTTTTCCAATGTGTGCAAGGATGCACAGATCAATGCTAACCATAATTATGTTGTGGCTGGGTCCTGAATTGAAATGTTGGACTTCACTACGTATCCTATAAGGATGAGAATAAAGCCATATGTAGTTCTTAAACTATAGTTTAATGTCATGCGGGATGAAAATATAGGAGATCTTAGTTTAGGGTCATAGAGCTTGGACCATTATAAGAAATACACAGTTTGTGTTTTCATGGGGACTTTTCAGCCAAATGACCGAAAGTGTAATTTGGGGTTAGGCCCAAAAGACTTGGGGGTGGATTCGAGGGACACTCGAACGTTCCTACGTATCCCATAAGGATGGGAATCAATCCCACGTAGTTCTCGAAATACCTTCTGTACAAATTTGGTTCGTATATGTGAAAGGTGAAAGGGGACTTTAGTGCAATGATGGTTTAACCCAAGATAAAAGGTTTAGGTATTTCTATGTATGCACATATTTTTTTTGAATATAACATGATTAAAAATCAATGTAAATAATGATTCCCTCTCAGGTGAGGGTATCAAAGAATATTGTAATCTATTGTCGTACAGGACACAAGTGTTGTACAATTTAACATCGTATAGCAAGGAAGAAGGTGAACCAATGTAAAGATATTGATTCTAGGGGCGGTTCCACGAATCAACATCGAATGAGATGGAGGTGAACCAATGTGAAGAGATTGGTTTTGGTCTTGAACCTTGGAAGGTTCCCTACGTACCCAGCCTGGAAGGCAAAGATCAAAGTCCAAGTAGTTCAATTAAAGAATGAATTAGTGATCAAGTTGTTTTATTGGGGACAACGACCTAAAAAATGATGTTGGGACTTACGCATGGTTAGCGGCCCAAAGAGGGTGTTATGGTTGAAATTTGATCTAAGATCATGTGATTCATACTCGGTGTGAGAAACAAGAGGTAACAAAAACCTTAACGACGCACAGTTTAATGTCATGTAGGACATATGAAGGGAATATGTAGTTTAAAGTCTTGCAGTTAGGACTATTGGTGTTGCATAGTTTAATGTCATGTTGCAGGGACAAAGTACAGTTTAATGTCATGTAGGACATATTAAAGGACTTTCTATACAGTTTAGCGTCATGTAGTTAAGACGATGGGGACAATACAGTTTAATGTCATGTTGGACAAAAAGATGACTATGCAGTTTAATGTCATGTGGTAAGGACAAAAGAGGACACATTTTAACGTCATGTTGGATGTATTAGAGACTTTTTCATAGTTTAGCATCATGTTGGACAAAAAAGGGACGATACAGTTTAGCGTCAAGTTGGACGAAGGTGAGAATAGTTTAAGGTCATATGCATGGTCCTTTGATTATGCAGTTTAACGTCTTGTTGGACGTAAGGGACTTTTATACAGTTTAGCGTCATGTAGCTAGGACGTTACAGTTTAACGTCGTGTGGGATGAAATGGATGTAAATAGTTTGAAGTCATATGCATGGACTTTGGATTATGCAGTTTAACGTCTTGCTGGACGTAAGATACTTCTGTACAATTTAGTGTCATGTAGTTAGGATGTCACAGTTTAACGTCGTGCTGGACTTAAGGGACATGCAAATAGTTTAAGTTCATATGCATGGACTGTGGATGGTGTATTTTGTGTTTATAAAAAACAATTCTTCAGAAATCTGGCATTGGTTGGAGTAGTGATGAGTTCTCTATCCATTGAGATTAAAGAATAAGCTCCATTGGAATAGACCTTATGTATTGAATGAGGTCCTTCCCATTTTGGCTCAAGATTGAGAGGTTTTTTCCTGGTATCATTGGAGTTCTGAGAACTAATACCAATTCTCCCTCAACGAATGAACTTAGACAAACTTTCTTGTTGAAAGCTTGTGCTATTTGATTCTGATAGACTTCCAAGTGGTGCAGGGTGCACAATCTTTTCTCATCTAACCGTTCCAATTCATCCAATCACTTTTGAGATTGTTCATCTATAGATGATTGATCCCAAATGGATACCCTGAGTGAGGGTAGTTGAACCTCAATTTGAAAGACTGCTTCCATTCCATATACCAATGAATATAGAGATGACCGCATTACAGTGCGGGTGGTGGTTTGATAAGACCATAAAGCATGAAAGAGTTTATTAGGCCATGACTTCTTATCTTTATCCACCATCTTTTGCAGTATATTTGAAAGAGTCTTATTGAAGGATTCTATCTGGCCATTGGCCGCTGCATGATACCGAGATGAATGATTGGATTTGATGTTGTATTCTTGATACAACTTCTTCACCTCGGATGAATAGAAGTTGGTTCCATTGTCCGTCAATATGGTATGAGGGACACCAAATCTGGTATTGATGTTAGACTTGATGAAGATAAAAATACTTTTAAAACTAACTTCTTTGATAGGTATTGCCTCTGCCCATTTGGAAAAGAAATCAGTATCAGTAAGAATATACTTAAGCTACTTGGTCGTAGCTAAAGGGTAAGGTCCCACCACATCCATTCCCCATGTGGAAAATGGCCACAAGTATTTAGCTGTATGAAGAAACTCTGGGGGTTGATGAATGATGTTGGAATTTACTTGGCATGAATGACATTTCTTTGTGAAATCAACACAATCTTGTATCATTGAAGGCCAAAAGTACCCAAGCCTTCGAATCTGATCAGACAGTCTATGTCCAGACTGGTGGCACCACAGACTCCTGTATGCACTTCTTTCATGACAACCATTATCTCTTCACCATCAATGCACCTGAAGAGAACTCCATCAAAACCATGCTTGTAGAGAATTTTCTCTAGGTTATCTGGGTCATCATAAAGAGTAAAATTAACCACACATCACTGGATTTGTTCTTTCCCAACTCTATCAGGTGGAAGTATTCCATTTTGAAGGTATTAGCTGATAGGTGCCATCCATCCCATAGTGTGACCATATGGTTTAGAGATGGGACTAATTTCATTGATTTCCTCTGTTACGATTTGAACATAAGGTGAATTTGTACGACGGTGGGCAATACTGATGACTGTCTCGTCCCGATTTGGATCTTCCAGAGATGTGGCTATATTTTCCAGTGCATCAGCTTGGGCATTTTGTGATCTTGGGACATAAGAAAAGGTCGGTTCTGAAGGAAACTCTGCCATTAACTCTCGGACATAATCCTACAAAGGGATTAGTTCTTCTTTTCTGATGGAACAATCCACATTGACTTGTTTGATTACCAGGTCTGAATCACCTTTCACCTTTATGTGATTCACTTGTGCTTGAAGCGCCAACTCTAAGCCTGCGATGAGAGCATGGTATTCTGCTTTATTATTGGTACCTCCTTCCCACAATAAGAAGGAATAATGTAACACTACCTTTTCTGGAGAAATGAGTATAATCCCTAAGACAAATTTGTTGAATTTATAATTTTCCATTTTCCTCCCTGTTGGACTTCTGGAAGCACCATCAAAGTACATTTCCCATGTTTGAAGGCTTTCTTGAATAGAGAAAACTTCCTCATCACGGAGTTCAATATCTGAAGATGTGTCTTCCACTGAAGGGTGCTTAACAAGGAAATCAGCCAAAGCTTATCCCTTTATTGCCTTTTGAGACACATATTGAATATCTAATTACTGCAAGATAACTGCCCACCTTGCCAGATGTCCTGTAAGCATTGGATGACTAAGTATGAATTTGAGCGGGTTATTGCGAGATACCAATTGGACCTTGTGATGTTGCAGGTAGTGTCTCAACTTCTGAACTGAAAAAACTAATGCTAGGAAACACTTCTCAATACTTGAATATCGGGTTTCTGCTTCAATCATAGTCTGACTGAGATAATAGAGGTTGTTCTCATTCACAGCATCATTTTTCTGAGCAAGAAAGGCACCAAATGATCGCTCTAAAGCTGTCACATAGAGGATAAGTGGTCTTCCTTCAACAGGTGGCATAAGTACCGGTGGACTCAGGAGATATTTCTTGAGAATATTAAATTCCTCTTGACATTATTCAGTCCACTGGTAAGTGACTACCTTCTTCATCAATTTGGTGAAGGGTAAACTTTTTCCTGCCAAATTGGCAATGAAACGCTGAATATAGGCTAAGTTTCCTTGAAGTCCTCTCAGTTATTTCAAATTTCTAGGAGGTGACATACCAAGCATTGACTTGGCCTTCTCGGGATCGACTTCGATACCATGATGGTGTAATACAAAGCCAAGAAATTTTCCTGAGGTTACCCTAAAAGCACATTTTAAGGGGTTCATCTTCAAATTATGTTGCATAAGTTTGTGGAATATGATTTCCAAATCAGCCAAGTGATTAGAACGTTGTTTCGATTTCACCACCAAATATTCCACATAACATTCAACAAACTTCCCTAAAAAGGGTTTAAATATATGATGCATATCACGCTAATATGTTGCGCCTGCATTCTTTAGGACAAAGGGCATTACCCGATAGCAAAACACATCCTGAGGGGCTCTGACGGCTGTATATTCCACATCTTCTGGAGCCATTCGGATTTTATTATATCTGGAATATCCATCCATGAAGGAAAGTGCTTCATAGCCAGCTGTTGTGTCGATTAAAAGTTCTGTGATCGGAACTAGAAAATCATCCTTAGGATAATGCCGATTAAGATCTCTGAAATCAATGCAAACTATAATTTTCCCATTCTTCTTTTTCACTGGGACAATATTAGCCAACCACTTGGGATATTGAAATTCTATGACGAAGTTATCTTTGATAAGCTTATCCCCTTCAGCCTCAATTTTGGAAGCATAGGTTGGGTGTGTTCTTCTAGAAGCTTGTTTGAATCCTTGATGTTCTTCTGGAAAACCCAAATGATGAGTGGTAACATCAGGATCAAGCCCTTTCATCTCTTTATAGTTACATGCAAATATATCTTGATTTTTCTTTAAAAGGGAAATATACATCTCTTGTTCTTCAAGAGTCATGGACACACTGATTAAAGTGGGGTGTGGATCTTCTTTTGTACCCAGATTGATTTCTCTGAGTCCATCCACAGTGGTAAGGATACCCTCTTCAAATTCTAGAGGAGCATCCCTGAGATCATTCTCTTCTTCATTAGCATGTGATAATTCTTCTGTTTCTACTTGCATAGTAGATGATGAAGCAGAATTTCTATAATCAGAAGAGATTTCAAAATTTTCACATCTTGAAGAAGAAGCTTCCATTTCCGACCTGATTGATGATGAATTGTCTTAATGGGTAATAAAGAGGAGATAATGGATTGAGAATCGACATCATCTTTAACCTCTAACATTTCTATAATTTTTTCTGTCCTGGTTGGCAAAGTATAGACTTGTTGGATTTCAGCAGATGAAATGAAGACATCTCCATTTGAGATTTCATCATTTCTTGGTGGATCACCAATTTATTCCATGTTGTCTGGCTCGATTTCCGTAATTGACATTATGGATCTTTCCATAAGAGTATTTTTATTTGGGTATATCCTATCAATTTGACTGATAAGCAACACATAATCTGTACTCACATGTGCTAATGGGTTTACTGTAATCTTTTCCAAACCATACGTAGCATTAACTTTGGTAATCTCCTTTGTTGTGGATTCCACCTTTCCCTTCATGTGGTATAATTACGCCTCAATGTATTGAGATTCACATGTCTTGAACGGGGACATATCACCATATAATGTCCCAACTTGACCATTGAAACAAAAATCGAGACCTTGATGGTATGACGAAGGGATAGTTGCATGTCGATGTAGCCAGGGTCTTCCAAGGAGGATGTTGAAGGCTGAGTCTTGATCAACAACCATGAAATCTGAATTGGACACAAGATCCCCAAACTGAGTTCTGAGTGTAATCTCGCCCAGTGGTTCTTGTTCATTTTTATCATATCCTTGTAACATCATGGTAGAAGGAAATAAATCAGATTCTGTGAGGCCCAATCGACAAAGTGTACGAATGGGCATGAGGTTGACTCCTGAACCATTATCAATGAAAGCTCTTAGGATGTCTACGCCATTAACCTTTCCAGATAAGTACAGAGGTCTAATATGTCCATTCACGACATCATCTTCATCTTCATATGTGAAATATATCACTGCATGACATTCTGCAGGATTATTCTCTATATGGTAGACTTTAGCTTCAACAATTTCAGTCTCAAACACTTGAGGACTTGACAAAGCCTCAATGAGTGCCTTTAAAAGATCCTTTAATAAATTCAAGGCATCCAGAATTGATAACTTGGCCGATACTTGGGCCAGGTGTTTCAATATATCATACTTTTTATCCAAAGGTCTATGTTTCCCAACAGAAACATGTGGTTTAGCAGGTGCCTTGGAAGTTGATGCTTTGAAATTTGATGAATCTTGTACCGGGATAGGAGTTGGTAATACTCCTGGCTTTGGAAGATTAGACCGATTTGGTCTATTTACTTACTGAGAGGAAGAAGATGGAACCTTCAACCAATCTTCCAGAATAATTGTGCTAGGGATGAGTCTGCCTTGTGTGGAAGAACATGCTTGTTTTTGTTGAGCTCGTTGAAGGGCTCTACCACGAGTTTCTACCGAATGCATAGTTCTAGAAGGGGTAGAATTTGAATAGTGGCCTCTGAAAGATCCACGTCATCCCCTGTATCCTGATCCTCTGGAACTTCCTCTGATTCCTCTATTTGATATAGGGAATTCGGGCTCATCAAAATTGAAACTGCAACCGGCATATAGATCTGTTAATTGAATCATATTAACAGAACTGAAAATCAACTCTTCATCCGATGAACACACTGCCTGATTATCCTGTTTAGGCTGTGTCGTTTGGTGGGGAGGTGCCCGTGAATTTTAAGTAGATGGAATGAAGTCTTCTAGAGTCCAAGACAACTTAGGCTTTGACACATACTCATCTTCTTCAAATTCTTTTTCTTTATTTGAATCATGCTGTTTCTTTGAGGGTTTTTTCTCTGATGAAGAGGGTTTTGCTGTGGCATTTATGGAAAAAGGCACAATTGGTTTCTTCAATTGTGTTCGCAAAAATAGCATGAGTTCGGTTGACCATCATTCTGACAATCTAATCATCATATTTTTGTGCATTTTTGTTCTTAACTTCTTTCCACTCGCCTTCCGCCTCTGGAACTGTAGCAGTAACACATGCTACCTGAGCTGAAGAACCTTTTAATTTGACTTGTCCTGAGTTGACCATATTTTGCAGGAGGCCTTTGAAAACAAAACACTCCTGGATGAGATGCCCCAACATTTTATGAAAGGGGAAATAGTTGGGATGGTCTTCATATCCTTCCTTATTTGGCCTCTTGGGTCTTGGAAATTGAACCAAATTATTTTCCAAAGCTGAAATGAAGTAACCAGGAACTTGTTCATTTCGGAAAGAGTAAAATTTTCTTTTCAAATCCTAAAATTGTTTTTGTCTTTGATCTCTTTGATCATCTTGAGGAAATAGCCACTGGTGTTGACTCTCAGGAGGTGGAGCCCTTCGAGAAGAATAAGGTTTTGATGTAGAAGCAGGTACATGTGCTTGTTTAAGCATAACTGTAGCAGTCTCTGCTTTACCCATTCTCCTTCCTGGATCTGATGGAATTACACGAGCTTTATCCTTAGTCTTTATAAGAGAATCTTTAATCTATTGAGCGATTTAAGTAAGGTCTCAAAACCCTCTTATGTATTTCACAGGGATCAACGACGTTCATAATTCGTCACGCAGATTTTTCACACAGATTGGCAACAGTTCTTCTTAAGGGAGTGCTACACTTAGGGAATATATTAATCCCTTCCAACGAGCAATGAAATCTAAGACCCTTTCATTTTCCCTTTGCTTACAGTTTGTAAGATAAAAAACTATTGCCTTTGGCAACATTGAGCTGAACTGAAGAAGGAATTTTTGACGAAGATCCTCCCACCCGGTAATTGACCGGGATTGCAAGCTTGTGTACCAGACAAAAGCCGGTCCTTGAAATGTTCGAACGAAGCATCTGAGTTTCACTACTTCTTGTTGTTCCGAAGTTCCCATAATAGGATCACAAAAAGACACATAATGCATGAAATGCAGTTCAGGATCGCCTGATCCATTGAAAATAGGGAATACAGGGTTTCCAAAACATGATGGGGGAAGGATTGAATCTACCGATTCAGGGTAAGCTATATTATCTGGTTGAACATGTGCACGCTTCCCTTACATAGTCTCTAACAAAGATTTTAATGACTCAATGGTAGTTATTAACTATTGAGAAACATCCGGTTGAACTTGGACTTGGGCAGGTGCAATGAATGGAGCTGGTACAGATGTGGTGGCTGGTGCTGCAACTGATGGTAGCACCGTCAATTGTTTTTGCACTTGACCTGTAGGATTAGACCTGTGAGGGTGCACTGATAAAGGAGGATATTCTTGATCCATCTTAGTAACCACAACAAATTCCTTTGACTGACTGACTCCAGCACGCTTAGGAAGAAAACTACCCTGAAGTAGTTCTGCATTCAACCTCCTCAATTCCTTCATTTCTTCCTCTTGTTGTGCAAATCTTTTCTCTAGTGAGAGTGATTGGACCTCTCTAGAGGAAGGTTATGTAACTTGATTCTTTCCTATCCCCTTTTTAGCTCCCTTTCGTAGAGGGGTAAGTGGGTTACTTGATGGATTACCTAGATTCTGGGTAATCCTTTGATTTCATGTACACACACCTTCTTCATTTGTGTCTGTGCGTACAAATTCTAGAGAATAAACCGCTTCATCTGAGTCCACTGAGTGAGCCTCATGTTCTATAGGATTAGCAACAATGGAATTAATGACATTAATTGATGCATAATGCATCGTATCCCTTCTATCATCATTTCTGTGATATTGTCTTCTGCCATGCCCCTGACGAGACATTGCCTTTTGTTGATTTGATCCCTCAGGAACTTCTTGGCAAACCGTAATTTTGAGAGAATCTCTTGATAACTTGTCTCTTCATTCCTCTTGTGGATTCTTCCCTAATCGAGATAAGTCCTACTTTCGCTAAGGAGGGGATTGATGATTTGAAAAAGTCCCCAGTCTAGTGGACTGGGGCTGTTCCTGTTGTTCCCTCTCAACTCCTCGAATCCTATTTGTTGACTCTAAGGGTTGGTTTAAAAGAGTCCCCAATCTGGAAAGCTGTGGTGTCTCTTAACGTGCTATGTCTAATAATTTCTTAAAATCTCTCTTGATCTTGCAGACCTTGGTCTGGAAATTAGCTGGATGCATTAATTGACATCCACTTTTATCACCCAACTCAAAAGATCGTTGGATGATTTCTGACACTTCTGTCACTTGGTGATGTGCTTGATCCATACAAGAGGCCTATTCAATATTCTCGTTTGGTTGATGCATGAGTAAGTCAACAACTTGTTCTCTGTATTCCTGATTTTGAGAAGAACTAGTTGAAGCGTGTTCTTGGGAAAGCTTTTGATTACAAACAAAACCCATTGACTTTGGCTGGCCATGGCAATAGCATTGCATGAAACCATTTTCGGCGGGGCTTTGCTGACTGGAGAGCACAGTGAAATGTAATGCTCCATGAACACCCCATCCTCGGGCATGAATACCAGATGGGGCATTGGAAATTAACTGGTGCAATCTTCTTAGTGCGCCAAGGAAAGAACGTTGAAGGGATTTCTGCTGCTTTTCAACCTTCGGATATCGAGAGACTGATTGAGATGCCAAATCAATCTGACGTTGTAACCCTTCTATTATCATAAGATAATTTTCATATTCATTATAATATAATACTTTATTTTTCAACTGACAAAGAGTTTTCCATATGTTGAGATGAATGTCATGAATTCCATCTTCAGGCAACATCTCTAGAATGTCATATTGAGAGTCATCCAGAGGCCAAAACATGACTGGCACTGTAACACCCGAGACTTTTATGTTATATAAATCATCAAAGGAATCTTTTTCTACACAACACTTTCTTGGCTTGCTTTACACGCAATCGCGACCTTCCTCGATAGCTTGCGTCGTACGCAATACCGAGTTTCACTAAACAACAATATGCTATTAAAACTAGCCGTTATGAATAGTAATAACCACTTTTTGAAATTTTATAAATTTTATTTTTCAAAATGGACTTCATTTTTGGACTCAGAATATCGAAATTAGCCTAGGGTGAAATTTTGGTATTTTTCTGAAAACTTTCAATTTTTGATGAATAGTGAAACCACTAAGTGGTAGGTTAAAAACTGAATTTTGCATAAAACTTAATTTTACCGCTTCTGTGAATGGAATTTCAAAAATCCGAGAGACACGGTTAATATCAAGGACTAAAATGTGGTTCAATAAGATGAAAATAATTTTTTGGTGAATAGTAACTTTTTACTATTTTTACCGCGGTTAATAGTAAATAGGGTAACTAAGGGTAAATATGATATTAATATTACCCTAACACATGTCCTAATTCTATTGGACAAGTTTAATTCGACCAAAAAACAATCTTAGGAATAAAATATGACCATTTAGGCCCACTTGGATTAGATTAGGACATTTATTATTAATTTATTTAAAGAAGGGTTAAAATAGTTAAAATCAAAGTTTAATAAGTAAATCATTTTTAATATAGGGTTATACATAAGATAAATTCGATTGTAAATCTTCATTAGAAAGCTAAAACGATTTCCTACATGATGGTATTTTATTTGTAATTTTTAGACATCAAATAATTTAATTTATTTATGACACAAAGATGATGCAGTAATTATCTTATTAATGAAATATTGACAAAATTGATAATATAAATACCAAAATAAATGTAATTTGAGACTTTTTATGAATTACACTAATTTTCTAGGTTACTATGATATATTAGTATTGATTTAATCAACTTGGTTCGAACATATAATTCTGTTATGACTTTCACAAAAATCATATATCAAATAGTGTCAAAATTGACACAAAATAGTTTTTAAATCAAATATTATATTATTAATTGTTATTTTATTCCTAAAAATCTAAGGTTCGGCCAAATGACTTAGATAAGGATATATATATTAATAATAAACAATTTGGGGTTCGTTTGGCATGTTATAGTAAGTGTATTAACCATATAGTGAAAGAAAACAAAAAGACACGGTAAAAGTTAAATTAATTAACTTAGAGTTAAATCTAATTGATAAGGTTAAAATAATACCCTAAACTTGTCTAAATTCCATTGGTTGATAGGATTTCGACCCTTCCCCACTTTATATTCGAAATAAGACCCTTTGGAACCATTATAAACCGATTTTGACTTTAATATAAAATAATATTTTGAGATATTCCTAAGGTGCCCCTCTCCTCCCTTATAAAAGGGCACCTCCTCCCCCTCCTCCTCACACCAATTTGAGCACTCAAGCTCGGCCAACCCCTGCCATTTTCCCTTCTCCACTTCCCTAGAATAATCCTAGAGGTCCTGGTCTTCTCCAAAGACCAATCTTAGTTCCTTAAGTGGAGGATTCAAAAAGGCGTTCCAAAGAAGAGGTAATATCCATTACCGATCTTTTCAATTTCTTTCTTCTTCAACTTCTTCTTCTTTAGTTGTTTCATGATAAAGTAATAACATCAGTATTAATTACATACTGATATGTTATTATAAATATGAAACAACCCTAATTCACCTTCTATCCATCCTACGGAAAAATGAAATCACCGCGCGTGCGTACGTACGGAATACCGTCTCCACGCCGTGGTGTAATCTATTTTCCACCATCACCTTACAAGGATGGGTATAATGGTGTAATCAGTAACTATATATGATTATTATTAAGTAATATTGATACTGAAATAATATATATATATACTCCAATACAATTCCACGATCATAGGAACGATATCATCACTCGTGCGTACGTACGGAATACCGTCTCCACGATGTGATGCGACTCGTTCTACATGATATTCATTTCATAATGATTATATAAATGAATTGAATGAATGAATATGGTATATACTACACTAATACCATTCTGGAAATGAATTATCTATAACCTAAAGATAAGAATAAGAATTTATTCGACAAAACACGCATAAGAACAAAAAGTTATAAAGACCCGAGTAACAAGTAACAATGAAATATTACTAACAAGAAGCTAATAATATGACCATATATGATCTCATATCAATATGTATGATTCTGGAATAAGTCAATAACATTATTTAAACCATTATACAGGAGCTTCGGACACGAACAAAGCAAATCGGACCTAAGGTAAGGGAAATATCACAATCTCATTTTTATCCGAGATTGTTTATTCGTAAGTATTTACTGGGGTGTATTTTATCATCCACATCCATGTTCCCTCAATATGAAATATTGTTTCCATCCACTTGCAATAGTTTAAATCCAATTTTACCCTTAGGTGAGTTTTTAGTAAAGAATATGAAAGGAATCTTTTGTCGTTTTCCGTACGAGGTACTTTTTGACTTTTCCGACAAAAGTACGAAGAATGTTTTTTTTTAACTTATACGGCATGAATGGATTTTTAAAACATTATTTCCAAGAAGCTTCCTTTACATGTTTTCAAGTTTATTTTTAATCAACTTGTTTTAGTTTAAAGTTGTATGACATGTTAAGAAAGGAAAAATGTTTTTGAAGTAGAAAGGATATTTTCCTCAAGAATAAAGTTCAAGTGTTTTATCAAAATTATTTTCCATCTAAGTTAATAAAGGGTTCTGTTTTTATCCCTATTATTACATTGATTTGATCATGTTGTGATGGAATTATTTTTATGAATTCCATTATCTTATATGAATTGATTTATGATGTCATGATGTTTCAAGAATCCCATTTTTGTTACATGTGTTATGCGATGATGTATGTTTTATGATTATGTGGCACACATAAGAAAGGATTCATTATAAGATGGGTGGGACCTATATATCCCTCCAATGCATTGGGTAAAGATTTTATATCTCATGAGATAGACATGGCTGGAACGGAAGGTTATTTCGGTTCAGTGATACAGGACTGAAACGAGGAGTGAACTCGGTTCAGAAAGGGACTTTGTCCACTAAGATAGTCTTGGCAATGAGTCATGACTAACAAGAAATGATTTTCCATGATTATGTGTGCATGCCACAAAGTTTCAAGTTTTATGTTATGATTATGGGGATCTCATTTTCACTTCTATGATTTATTCCATGTTAAGACATTATGATCTCTTTTGCAGGTTTTGATTTTCAAAAAGATATGATATGATTTTTATTTCCTTTATTTTCCCTTGCTGAGCATTTGAGCTCACCCTTTTATGTTTTCTTTTCCCCAGGTCAAGAAGATGGATATTAAGTAGAATATGCTAAAAGGGACCCTAGATATGATGAAATAAATGGGAGACACTGTAGAAGATTTATGAACCAGTTGTTTATGTTTCCCAGTTTCTAAAGACACTATACCTATACGGTCCTTTGTGGTTTTGTCATATGTTGTAATAAGTGTGCTTCAATTTTGAAGTATTAACAATGTATGTAATGTATGGGTCGTTATAGTTGGTATCAAAGGAAAGGTATAGTCAACCTTTGGAAACTAGGATGTGAAAGCCTTAGTAAGAACCCTAAGGATAAGTCTAAGCATAGAACACAATCTTAGTGTTTTAGAAATGGCCATGAATAACCTAGGATAAGACCATAAGCATGAAAATTTTATTCTTGAATTATGTGGTTTCCTATTATAATTAGTGTTGCTCACACTATTCTTCTTGGTTTTAGTCAATGGCTGGAACCCGAAGGAACCGTGTTAATGCGGAATGCGATGGGCAATGCAATGATTGTCCCCCTGAGCAACGAAACGATATGGGAGCTGGAATGCAAAATCTTGTAGCCATGCTCACACAACTTTCTCAAGCTATGAATCATGCAGGATTTCCAAACGAACAAAGGAGGGAGCAACATTCTGTTGAATCCTTCATGAGGCAGCGTCCACCATCTTTCAGCGGGTCTACTGATCCATTAGTTGCTGAACAATGGATTAGTACTACTGAAAAGATATTTTCAGTTCTTCAATGTTCTGAGCATGATAAAGTCATCCTAGCAGTGTATCGTTTGGAAGGAGATGCGGATCAATGGTGGAATCTTGTTAAGAATACGAGGCAAAGGGATGAAATTGAGTCTATGGAATGGGACGAGTTCAAGAACTTATTTTTCAATAAGTACTTCCCTCGTATTCTCCGAACAAAGATGGAGAAAGAGTTCCTTGAACTGAAGCAAAGGGATGATGAATCTGTTGGTACCTATGAAGCAAATTTTACCAGACTTGCAAGGTACGCTTCTGGTATTATTATCCAACCTGAGAGTAAGATCGATCGATTCTTTAGTGGCTTAAAACCAAGTCTTCGAAGGGCGTTAGCCATAAGGGACTTCAATAGCTACGAGGAAATCGTTCGATGTGCTCTCAAAGTCGAGATGGAGATTGGAGTAACCCATCAGTCACATGGGTTTGATAAGAAGAGGAAGATGGAATTCAAAGAAAAATCTAAAGAGCACACGGAAAAGAAGATGAACTTTCCCTTATGCTCAAAGTGTGGAAAGAAACATGGAGGGAGTTGTCTTAAAGGGACAAGTAAATGTTTTAAATGTGGAAAGGAAGGTCATCGGGCATTTGAATGCCGTGATAATGGGAAGAAGATGTCTAATGATGCAAACAAAGGAAGGGATACACAGAATGAACCTGCTACACTTCAATGTTTCAAGTGCAAGGAGATGGGGCATTATGCCAATCAATGCCCAAATCCAAGGGTTGATGATGATGGTCGACATCAACAAAATCTTAAGGCTAAAGACAAAGGAAAGTCACATGCAATTTCTATCAGCGATGTGGAGTACGATAACGATGTGGTGAAAGGTACACTTACCATCCACTCTAAAGTAGCAAATGTTTTATTTGATTCTGGATCCACCCACTCTTTTATTTCTGAAGACTTTTCTAAGGGTATCACCGTACTACCTCAACAATTAGATGTTGAGTTAGCTGTGACAACACCTAATGGCACATCAATCGCATCAAAAGTTTATAATTCTTCTCCGATCGAAGTTTGTGGGAAAGTGCTTCCTGCAAATCTTGTGATCCTTCCTTTAGTGGAATTTGATGTGATTCTTGGCATGGATTGGCTTTCTCTACATGGAGCTCATATCAATTGCCAAAGAAGGGAAGTCACATTTCATATTCCAGATCAACCTACGATCGTCTATCAATGCAAGGATGAACATAACCTTCCAGTGGAAATTTCTTCCATCTTATGGGTATTGATTCCACTAAATGAAGGTTATTTATCTCAAATAGTTGGAGAGAAACTTACGATTAAGAATATGCCCATTGTACGGGAGTTTGATGATGTCTTTCCGGAGGAATTACTGGGTCTTCCACCAAATCGTGAAGTTGAGTTTTCAATAGAACTCGTACCGGGTGCTTTGCCTATTTCAAAGACACCTTATAGAATGGCCCCAATTGAGTTGCAGGAATTGAAAAAGCAACTCCAAGAGAATCTTGATAAGGGATTCATACGCCCTAGTGCGTCACCTTGGGGAGCACCTGTTCTATTTGTTAAGAAGAAAGATGGATCAATGAGACTCTGCATTGATTATCGAGAACTTAACAAGATCACTATCAAGAACAAATATCCTCTCCCACGCATTGATGACTTATTTGACCAACTACGCGGAGCTCAATACTTTTCCAAGATTGATCTTCGTTCAGGGTATCATCAATTAAGGGTCAAAAGGGAGGATATACCAAAGACGGCTTTCCGTACAAGGTATGGACACTATGAATTTATAGTGATGCCATTTGGTCTTACTAATGCCCCTGCTATCTTCATGGATCTAATGAATAGAGTCTTTAGAGACTATCTTGATCAATTTGTGGTAGTCTTTATAGACGATATTCTTGTCTATTCAAAGAGCAAGGAAGAGCATGAAGATCACTTGAGAATTATATTGAAGACCCTGAGAAAAGAGAAGCTTTATGCCAAATTTACCAAGTGTGAATTTTGGCTTCAAAAAGTTGCATTTTTGGGTCATATAATCTCAAAAGAGGGGATATCTGTGGATCCAGCAAAAACAGAGGTTATCGAAAGATGGTCAAGACCAACAACAGTAACTGAGATCCGAAGTTTTCTTGGTTTGGCTGGATATTATCGACGTTTTGTAAAAGATTTTTCACGATTATCTAATCCACTCACCAAGTTGACTCGGAAAGGAGTTAAGTTTGTCTGGACAGAGGAATGTGAAGAGAATTTCAAGGAGTTGAAAAGAAGGTTATCCAGTGCACCTGTGCTCACACTGCCTTGTAGTGGAGAAAGGTTTGTGATCTATAGTGATGTATCCAAGAAGGGATTGGGGTGTGTTCTTATGAAAAATGATATGGTGATAGCTTATGCCTCACGACAGTTGAAAATCCATGAGCAAAATTACCCAACACATGATTTGGAGTTGGCTGCGGTAATCTTTGCATTAAAGATTTGGAGGCATTACCTTTATGGTGAAAGGTGTGATATTTATACTGATCATAAAAGTTTAAAGTATATTTTCACACAAAAGGAGATGAATATGCGCCAAAGAAGATGGTTGGAGCTGATTAAGGATTATGACTGCTCAATCCATTACCACCCTGGGAAAGCAAACAAGGTGGCAGATGCATTAAGTCGACAAGACCATGCTAGTTTATCCATGATGAGGATAACAAAAGATCCAATATTTATGGATTTACAAAGGATGGATCTTGGAATTATAATGGAAGGGGAAAAATCTTATCTTTCTCAAATGAATGTTCAACCATCTCTACATGTGAAGATTAAAGAGGCACAGAAAGAAGATGTCGAGTTACAAAAGAAGGTGATAAATGTTCCTGAATTCAACCTTGATTGTGATGGGATAATAAAGTTCAGGAATCGGGTTTGTGTTCCTCCCATCCCCGAATTAAAGAAAGAGCTGCTGGATGAGGCTCATAGTTCTTCATTCTCTATTCATCCTGGAAGCACGAAGATGTATAGGGACCTGAAAGAGTACTTCTGGTGGGATGGCATGAAAAGAGATGTTGCTGAATATGTCTCTCGATGCTTGGTTTGTCAACAAGTTAAAGCTGAGAGACAGAAGTCTAAGGGGATGTTACAACCATTACCCATACCCGAATGGAAATGGGAAAACATCACTATGGACTTTGTCACAGGACTTCCTAAAACATCCAAAGGCAATAATGCTATCTGGGTCATAGTTGATCGTCTTACAAAGTCTGCACACTTCATTGCTATTAGAGAGGATTTCTCTCTAGATCAGCTTGCCAGGATATATGTAAAGGAAGTGGTAAGATTGCATGGAGTACCACTTTCTATTATATCTGATCGGGATCCGAGATTTACCTCGAAGTTCTGGAGAAGTCTTCAGCATACTCTGGATACAGAGTTGAGTTTCAGCACTGCTTATCATCCCCAGACAGACGGTCAGTCTGAGAGAACAATTCAAACCCTAGAAGATATGTTGAGAGCTTGCTCTATGGATTTCAAAGGAGGTTGGGATCAACACCTACCTTTGGTGGAATTTTCTTATAATAATAGCTTTCACTCTAGTATTCAGATGGCTCCTTATGAAGCTCTCTATGGAAAGAAATGCAGGACTCCAACTTACTGGGATGAAGTTGGGGAAAGAAAGCTATTAGGACCTGATCTCGTTGATGAAATGGCAGAAAAGGTCAGATCTATTCAACAACACATAAGAGCAGCTCAGAGTCGACAGAAAAGTTATGCCGACAACCGAAGAAAAGACCTAGAGTTTGAAGTGGGTGATAAAGTGTTCTTACGAATATCTCCCTGGAAGAGGGTTATGAGATTTGGAAAGAAGGGGAAGTTGAGCCCTAGATATATCGGTCCTTTTGAAATACTGGATCGTGTTGGGAAGGTAGCTTACCGATTGGCGCTTCCACCGAATCTCTCTCAAGTTCACGATGTGTTCCATGTATCTCTCCTGAGAAAGTACATACCAGATCCTTCACATGTACTCAGCTCAGAAGTTGTACCGCTGGAGCAAGATCTTTCTTATGAAGAACAGCCGATAGAGATTCTGGATCGTAGCGAAAAAGTCCTACGAAACAAGACCACTCGCTTGGTGAAAGTTTTATGGAGAAACCACCAACTTGAAGAAGCTACATGGGAGCTTGAGGATATGATGAGGGAGAAGTATCCTCATTTGTTTGTTGCAAAGTGACGAATTTCGAGGGCGAAATTCTTTTTAAGGGGGGTAGAATGTAACACCCGAGACTTTTATGTTATATAAATCATCAAAGGAATCTTTTTCTACACAACACTTTCTTGGCTTGCTTTACACGCAATCGCGACCTTCCTCGATAGCTTGCGTCGTACGCAATACCGAGTTTCACTAAACAACAATATGCTATTAAAACTAGCCGTTATGAATAGTAATAACCACTTTTTGAAATTTTATAAATTTTATTTTTCAAAATGGACTTCATTTTTGGACTCAGAATATCGAAATTAGCCTAGGGTGAAATTTTGGTATTTTTCTGAAAACTTTCAATTTTTGATGAATAGTGAAACCACTAAGTGGTAGGTTAAAAACTGAATTTTGCATAAAACTTAATTTTACCGCTTCTGTGAATGGAATTTCAAAAATCCGAGAGACACGGTTAATATCAAGGACTAAAATGTGGTTCAATAAGATGAAAATAATTTTTTGGTGAATAGTAACTTTTTACTATTTTTACCGCGGTTAATAGTAAATAGGGTAACTAAGGGTAAATATGATATTAATATTACCCTAACACATGTCCTAATTCTATTGGACAAGTTTAATTCGACCAAAAAACAAACTTAGGAATAAAATATGACCATTTAGGCCCACTTGGATTAGATTAGGACATTTATTATTAATTTATTTAAAGAAGGGTTAAAATAGTTAAAATCAAAGTTTAATAAGTAAATCATTTT
Organism: Viscum album; assembly: GCA_963277665.1. Taxonomy (NCBI): domain Eukaryota; kingdom Viridiplantae; phylum Streptophyta; class Magnoliopsida; order Santalales; family Viscaceae; genus Viscum; species Viscum album. The sequence goes on along the minus strand of OY728162.1, from coordinate 899,596,884 downwards.
TAATATAGGGTTATACATAAGATAAATTCGATTGTAAATATTCATTAGAAAGCTAAAACGATTTCCTACATGATGGTATTTTATTTGTAATTTTTAGACATCAAATAATTTAATTTATTTATGACACAAAGATGATGCAGTAATTATCTTATTAATGAAATATTGACAAAATTGATAATATAAATACCAAAATAAATGTAATTTGAGACTTTTTATGAATTCCACTAATTTTATAGGTTACTATGATATATTAGTATTGATTTAATCAACTTGGTTCGAACATATAATTCTGTTATGACTTTCACAAAAATCATATATCAAATAGTGTCAAAATTGACACAAAATAGTTTTTAAATCAAATATTATATTATTAATTGTTATTTTATTCCTAAAAATCTAAGGTTCGGCCAAATGACTTAGATAAGGATATATATATTAATAATAAACAATTTGGGGTTCGTTTGGCATGTTATAGTAAGTGTATTAACCATATAGTGAAAGAAAACAAAAAGACACGGTAAAAGTTAAATTAATTAACTTAGAGTTAAATCTAATTGATAAGGTTAAAATAATACCCTAAACTTGTCTAAATCCTATTGGTTGATAGGATTTCGACCCTTCCCCACTTTATCTTCGAAATAAGACCCTTTGGAACCATTATAAACCGATTTTGACTTTAATATAAAATAATATTTTGAGATATTCCTAAGGTGCCCCTCTCCTCCCTTATAAAAGGGCACCTCCTCCCCCTCCTCCTCACACCAATTTGAGCACTCAAGCTCGGCCAACCCCTGCCATTTTCCCTTCTACACTTCCCTAGAATAATCCTAGAGGTCCTGGTCTTCTCCAAAGACCAATCTTAGTTCCTTAAGTGGAGGATTCAAAAAGGCGTTCCAAAGAAGAGGTAATATCCATTACCGATCTTTTCAATTTCTTTCTTCTTCAACTTCTTCTTCTTTAGTTGTTTCATGATAAAGTAATAACATCAGTATTAATTACATACTGATATGTTATTATAAATATGAAACAACCCTAATTCACCTTCTATCCATCCTACGGAAAAATGAAATCACCGCGCGTGCGTACGTACGGAATACCGTCTCCACGCCGTGGTGTAATCTATTTTCCACCATCACCTTACAAGGATGGGTATAATGGTGTAATCAGTAACTATATATGATTATTATTAAGTAATATTGATACTGAAATAATATATATATATACTCCAATACAATTCCACGATCATAGGAACGATATCATCACTCGTGCGTACGTACGGAATACCGTCTCCACGATGTGATGCGACTCGTTCTACATGATATTCATTTCATAATGATTATATAAATGAATTGAATGAATGAATATGGTATATACTACACTAATACCATTCTGGAAATGAATTATCTATAACCTAAAGATAAGAATAAGAATTTATTCGACAAAACACGCATAAGAACAAAAAGTTATAAAGACCCGAGTAACAAGTAACAATGAAATATTACTAACAAGAAGCTAATAATATGACCATATATGATCTCATATCAATATGTATGATTCTGGAATAAGTCAATAACATTATTTAAACCATTATACAGGAGCTTCGGACACGAACAAAGCAAATCGGACCTAAGGTAAGGGAAATATCACAATCTCATTTTTATCCGAGATTGTTTATTCGTAAGTATTTACTGGGGTGTATTTTATCATCCACATCCATGTTCCCTCAATATGAAATATTGTTTCCATCCACTTGCAATAGTTTAAATCCAATTTTACCCTTAGGTGAGTTTTTAGTAAAGAATATGAAAGGAATCTTTTGTCGTTTTCCGTACGAGGTACTTTTTGACTTTTCCGACAAAAGTACGAAGAATGTTTTTTTTAACTTATACGGCATGAATGGATTTTTAAAACATTATTTCCAAGAAGCTTCCTTTACAAGTTTTCAAGTTTATTTTTAATCAACTTGTTTTAGTTTAAAGTTGTATGACATGTTAAGAAAGGAAAAATGTTTTTGAAGTAGAAAGGATATTTTCCTCAAGAATAAAGTTCAAGTGTTTTATCAAAATTATTTTCCATCTAAGTTAATAAAGGGTTCTGTTTTTATCCCTATTATTACATTGATTTGATCATGTTGTGATGGAATTATTTTTATGAATTCCATTATCTTATATGAATTGATTTATGATGTCATGATGTTTCAAGAATCCCATTTTTGTTACATGTGTTATGCGATGATGTATGTTTTATGATTATGTGGCACACATAAGAAAGGATTCATTATAAGATGGGTGGGACCTATATATCCCTCCAATGCATTGGGTAAAGATTTTATATCTCATGAGATAGACATGGCTGGAACGGAAGGTTATTTCGGTTCAGTGATACAGGACTGAAACGGGGAGTGAACTCGGTTCAGAAAGGGACTTTGTCCACTAAGATAGTCTTGGCAATGAGTCATGACTAACAAGAAATGATTTTCCATGATTATGTGTGCATGCCACAAAGTTTCAAGTTTTATGTTATGATTATGGGGATCTCATTTTCACTTCTATGATTTATTCCATGTTAAGATATTATGATCTCTTTTGCAGGTTTTGATTTTCAAAAAGATATGATATGATTTTTATTTCCTTTATTTGCCCTTGCTGAGCATTTGAGCTCACCCTTTTATGTTTTCTTTTCCCCAGGTCAGGAAGATGGATATTAAGTAGAATATGCTAAAAGGGACCCTAGATATGATGAAATAAATGGGAGACACTGTAGAAGATTTATGAACCAGTTGTTTATGTTTCCCAGTTTCTAAAGACACTATACCTATACGGTCCTTTGTGGTTTTTGTCATATGTTGTAATAAGTGTGCTTCAATTTTGAAGTATTAACAATGTATGTAAAGTATGGGTCGTTATAGGCACTTCACCTTTCGCCAGTTGTTTTCTCATGTTCAGCACTTCCTCTTTATCATTAAATGAAGATTCTCTTACCTGATTAGACCAGAGCTGGTGCTTACCGGTTGCTTCATCAGATTCAACAAGACTGGTAGAGAAATCACTGACCAAACTAGAAGATACATGACTTAGGGGTGGTTCGGAGAATGACCTACACCCTGGGCTATCTTCTTTTTGAGAAAGTATTTCACTTGATGATGGTAAAGCATCAGACATGACTGGCTTTACATTTGCAAGTTCCAAAAGATAAGAGGTCTTTCTCGTCACTGCATTGTCTTTGAAAGAATTTTCCAGACAATGCGAATTACTACTGCGGAGAGGAATTTCGCAGCGAAATTCATCATCATGGGGAGGACCACCGTGGTGGGTTACAGGAAAAGATGAGATCTCTTGCTCCTTGATCTTCTGACCACATAGAGGGTTCTTATGGCTCTCATCTGAATATGAAACTTCAAGATCGACCGAATTATCATGAAGAAAGCCTTCATGAGGAAGTATCTGGTGCAGACCTTCAGAATTAGTGTTCCCACTATTGGGAACTGAGAGAGAAGAATCCCGAGTTACAACAGATAGTTGTCTAAGTGCATCAAGAACTCCAGCATCAAGTAAGGCCTTGTTACAGATTGGCACTTTATTTCATGACTGTGCTAGGTGGGTCTTCTTCCTATATGCCTTCTTACTCAATTTGGAAGGTATGTGTGCATGCTCAGGATAAATGATTATATTAGGCTGATTATCTCCGCTCAAACCAGGTGTATGTGCCTGACTTGGTTGTTTGTATGATATGGGGGAGTACGCCCCACAACCCTCTTGGACTGGAACAGATGTGTGTGTCTGTTCCGGAGTGAACTGTTGATGTGTCACTCCACTAGTAGGGATAGATTTATGTGTCTTTCCCTGAGATGCTACTGAAGCTATTATAATATCCTGGCAGGCATCCAGAATATGAACAGGGATTTTCTCCTACTCTTTCACCATTGATAGAATATGCTTGGTGACTTCAGCAGCCAGAATGGGAATATACATCCATTTCGTGCTTGGAGTAGGTGTGTGTTCCTGCTCCTGTCCTCCTTTTTCTGTCAGTGAATCCTGACAGTACTCAAGTGTGGGGGCAGAGAGTTGAGTCTTCCTCCTATTTGTCGCCAGAGCTTTCCGACTGACTTCTCCGAGTGCTACCAAGAGAGACTTTTGGTAGCCTTGATCAATACTAGCAGGTGTATGTGCCTGCTGATTTCACTTCACCGAACGTGGTTGACGAGATCCATCATATGTAGTCAGACGAGCCTTCTGACTAGTTGATGATTTATAAACAGGTGTATGTTCCTGTCTATAGTACTCCGCCGGAATTGCCTGGAAGGATTGGCGCACTGCTTCCAGACGAGTCTGCTAGACAGCGGAATTAAAACGGATGGGTGTATGTGCCCACTCCGTGTTTTCCACCAAGTTAGGTTGCTGGACTTCTCCGGATAAGGCAGAGATGAGAAACTTCTCCCTGTTGACTGGATTTTTCCTCTGGCGATTCGTCTTGCCTTCTCGGGTTCGAGGAACCTGAGCCGAATGCCTAGAGTCGATACCCTCATCATGTTGAGGGCACACTGCGACATGAGTCTGGAGGCGATTGTTGATGGGAGCCCTCAATAAGGACTCATGTCTCCTTGAATTAAGGCCCTAAGGGACCTTCTCATTCACCTCCCTAGAATATGGGAGTGAATGGTGATTTCATTATGGGGATAACGACCCGAAACGGTTGGAGACAGTGGTTAGCATCGCCTATTTCTTGATAGCTGGTCATCATTGTCCAGACGACCAGGTTGAATTGTTCACTTGGTGGGCATGTCGAGCATCCTCCAGAGTTGGAATGGTTCCGTGTTGATGGTACTCCTTAACCAGCGCATTTGATACCCAACGTTGAAGATACTGAGTAGGTGATGTCGTCCTCAGAGCGGACGATGATCCAGCAGGAGTAGCAGCAATGGAATTTGCAGTAGAAGTTTTCACAGTAGACATATTCACAGATGTAAACTTGAGAGAATCCATTTTCGTAATGTAGAAGATCTTGGAAAATAGTTCTTTTTTGATATAATAGACATAATCAAGATAAGTTCGGCCACTATATCTTTTGGATGAACAAATATGTTGTTGATTTCTTTTTTGGCCCTCTCATTAAGTTAAAATAGGGGCCTAAAAAATAAGCAGAGCAATATTTTAACTTGGTTAAGGATTCACATTGGGTTCACCATTTTTTTGTTTCCTCTAGAAATGGGGATAACCTCATTGATTGAAGGTTCAAAAATTCCAATCAGTTTCTAACGGGTTTGTTCGTAGAACCGGAAACATCCAATGATTCCATATCTACTTGGACCTACTTTCCAAAGGTAGGAACTCATTAGTTGTGGACTGATGAGGCTTAGGAATTTTCATTGGTCGAGAGGATGGGAGGTCGGACTCATCACACCTTTTTTAGGGGAATTATTGTCTAATCCGGGACTCTCTTTATAGATTTAAGTTATGTTCATGAATCTTTATTACATTACCAAGTATAAAATGAGCTTTCCATTAGATCTGACAATCAATGATTGAATATGTAGGAAATTTGGAGAATCTTTTATATGTATTTTAGGTTCTTCATCGATATAGAATCATCTGTATTTGTTAGAGATTTCTAGTCAATGGTATACTACAATATATAAAAGTCTCTTGGTCATTATAATGACCATACTAGTTTTAAAGCCACTCAGTGGGGCACTTGAAGTTTATTTTCATTCAGAAGGACATGGATTATTTCAGAGTTAGGATCATACCTGCTGTTGGGATACCTACGTATCCTTTGTTTTGGAAAAGGAATAAGATCCCACATAGTTCGAATATGAGAGTATGATATTTATGCATGATTGATGGCTCAAAGAAAGATGTTATGATTACTTTTACACTCTAATCTCACATGAGTCATGCTCGGTGTGAGAAACAAGAGGTATTGGTGAAACCAAACAATTGTGCCACGAAAGATGCAATGATGTGGGGCTTATGTATGCATAAATGCCCCAAATAGATGAGGATTAAGATTTAATTCAGGGAAGAAATCCAGGATCAAGGTCCATAAAGATATATGTACTTAATGGAGATTTGGGTACTCTAACATAGGGCTTACTCCTGAGGAAGATGACCAAATTAAGAGGGGACTCATGATTGGGTTTTATTCCTGAGAAGGAAGCCCAGATCAAAATTTAATTAAGACTGGTTAAGAGAAATTGAGACTGGGGCTTACTCTTGAGAAGGAGGCCTAGGATAAGGGATTTGAAAAATTAAGGGACTTGGGGATTACTCCTAAAGAGGATTCCCATATTTGAGACTGGGGATTACTCCTGAAAAGGAGGCCCAAGTTAAGGGGAATTATGACAGGGGATTACTCCTGAAAAGGAGGCCCAAATTAATAAGGACATGGGGCTTACTCTTAATGAGTATGCCCATATTAATGAGAATTTGGACTGAGGTTTACTCCTAAAAAGGAGGCCCAGGTTAAGGATTATCTCATCTTAAAGGATGAGGTTGAATGAATGAACTCTCTAACTTTAGTGACATAAAGATGTGTAAATCACTAGGTTTTGAGAGATGTTCAACAGAATTCCTTTCAGATAAGGATTTCAATCAAGAAAACATGCCATAAATGGCTTTGAAGAGTGTCTTGAAGACTGAATCTTGAATAGGAGAGGTGGAATGGCATAAGAGGGGGTAAATGGGCAGGAAGGGCACCCAAAAAAAAATAAGGGCGCGCAAGTCCTGGCTAGCGTGCAAGTACTGCGTGGGCACGCATGTACTGGTCGCGCAGGTATACCTGCACGACACATGGGTACTTGCGCGATTGTTAACCAGTATGGTAATACTTGGGCGATCCTTGACCAAAGCCTTTAGAATTATCCCGAGGTACTTCCAGAATATTGGTGCGCAAGTTTTAATGAGTAGGTAAGGAGGCACGCAAGTGTGTTCATTTCCCTTAAGGGGAAAACAATTAGGCATGCAAGTGTTAGTGATTTCCAACACTTAGACCTTATTCCTCTTGTTTAGACCTTACATTCAAGGTAAATAATTACCTTAGAAGTGTTCGGAAGACTTGAAGAAGAGACTTGGGCGTTCAGAGCTCTGTATCTGAATTCGGGAAAAAAATCTCTCAAAATGGGGGCCCACCCGGGTATTTATAGGCTGGAGAAGACCCTGGGTGATTTTTAAAGAGGGCGTGAAAGTCACCTGCATGCCCATTTGGGCAGCGCGCAAGTCTACTTGCACGACCATGCTGGAACTTGCGCGACCTACAGCCAGTGTTCTCCTTATTAATCCCTTTCTCTTTTTTGATGTTTATTCAAAGGATGAATCTTCCTTATTGAGGTATTTCCCTTTTCATTTTGATTAGACTCTATGACAAAAAAGGAGCGTCAACAATAACAAATAATTATTTTCTTTTTTTCATGATTAATATATCACAAGCTATTAAAAAAATTAATTAATTAGTGGTAGATGTATTCTAAACACGTGATATGTTACATTATACCCCCATTATAAGAATTTATCACATGAAATTCTATTAGACTGGAGAAAACAAATAAATATAATTCTAAATTATTAAAATATTATGTTATATTATGGGTTTATCAAAAATTTAGTATCCCCATAAAAATTTGAGTAGTTTAGTTATCTTATACAAAAAAACATTATCTTTTAGATCCATAATCTCTAGTGGTTTTTCCTCATAGGAAAGATTATGTTACATCTTTATAGCCTATAATATTACAAAATTTTATTGATCAAATATATACTTCATCATAATAGATACATCGAAAACATATTTCACTTTGGAGTGGTTTGGATGATGTTCCATAGAATATTATACAGTCCTCATAATATCAGGAATCTCTTAGGGAAAAATATATCTAAGGAACAATTTCCCAATCATTCAAAATTTAATAATATTTTTTTCATTGATATAGTCATTGAATGACCTTATCATAAAAAAGAAACACTATATTTATCCATAAAAGTGAAAATTACTTTTATATCATTAAGTAGGTTCTCTGTTGTGCTGATGAATTTATCAATATTTCTTCACATTCCACCACCTATATTAATCCCCAAAAGATTCTGTTCACATATATGAACCCAAAATATTGGAATTATACATTTTTTCAGTAGATGTATTCATAGTGAAACATCTAAATACTATATTTAAAGTCATTATTGTATGTAAATTAGAATAGATGAATGTATTGTTTCTAAATACCTTTGAAACCCATAATGAATGTTCTTAGAATATCATTAAGGGTCATTATTTTTGTCTCGGATTGACCATCTGTCTGTGGATGATATGTTGGTCTAAATTTTATCTATATTTTCACTTCTTGTCGATTTATTATCCATAAAATTGGGGTAAAACATGTATTTTGATTAAATATATTTTTGGTTGGTACTCCATGAAACCTTACCCAATTTATAATGAAAATCATCACATGTTAATCAAGTGAGAAATTTTATCTGATCGTAAAAAAAATACATTAACATCTTAATGTGATAGGCTAGAACCCAAATTTCACTATGAACTTTTGATTTATTGAAGATTCATATGAAAAAAATCATGGAGATTATTTCCCATTTCCATATGGGTATAAGTAAATGATTAATTATCCCTTTTAACTCTTAATGTTCAACCTAATCCTAATAAAGTAGTAGGAATCAATATACAAGTGCTACAATGCCTCATTTCATATTCTCTATTAAGAAACTATATTTAGATCATTATAAATATTTATATATTCATGATAGATACAGAGTTATAATATTCATTCCTTAAATAATAAATTCTTTTCCAATTCAGGTTTTGTAGGGAAATATATATCTTTGTTTAATCTTATAATTCCATCTTGGTGTAATCTATATAACATTACATACCTTATATTACAACTCCTGGTTATCCATTTACGATTCATTAATATTTACATGGATGGATGTTTGAATATTAATTTTAGTAATATCATAAATTTTCCCATCCATCTTGATTTGTGAGTTTATCCTATTCAAATACTAATGTATTTTTCTTTTTAAATCCTCATCATATACAAAAATGCATTATAATTCTTATATAATTCATCATCCACCATTTTCACCTTCCATGTGTGGAAATTTATTTAAAATTCATAATTGTGAATTAATTCCAAATATGTAATTTGGAAAATATTCAACTCTTTTATTGTGAGTATATACTTCAATATTGTTTTATCAATATATTTATAACTACAGTAGACATAATGTTAATTATTCCATATTTTCATTGAAAATATTTCTCATATTAGATCAAAATCCATATTTAGGTAATTTGTTTCATGGAACATTAATTATTATGAGTAATATTATAATACAATGAATTTTTCTAACAAGGACATATCCTAGTCAATTATTGATGAATTGCTATATATTTAAAACCATTCTTCATTGTATGGTAGTGTAAGAACATGTTCACTGACTAGCCATCTCATCCGCCCTTGGAATGTTACTTTGTATTCATCTATATGATTGAACATATATCACATATTCATCAACATGGATAGTTGGTAAATATTTATTTTAAATCATTGAATAATGATTGACTATATCCATTGAATTCAAAAACAAATGTCACATATTTTTTCAAGGGCATTTTTCAATAACATCCATCATCTAAGGATCCACTAGTATAACATCACCTATAATTATGTAACCATATAATGTTAAATTCTATTTACATAACTAACAAAATATAAATTTGTAAAAAAAATATCCATTATGAAGGTATTTAATAAAATCCTCAATTAATCTTTCAAAACTTCTTTATTATTGGAATATAAGAGAATATCATATATAGACACCACTATAAACTAATTGGGGAACTCTATAAAGACTCCATTCATCATATCCATAAATATAGTGGGTAAGTTGGTAAGTAAAAATGGAATCACTATAATTTCAAAGTGTCTATACCTTATACCAAATGTTATCTTTGGTTTTTCCTAACTTATACCATATAAAAAATGTTATCTGCATCGAGGAACAATCACTATATTGTATTGATCTCTACAATGCTTCGGAAATAATCCATCAATATAGGGTAGATGGTACATGATATAGAATAGGTTCTTATTAAGTTCATGATAGTTAATGTAATTATTTAACAACCCATCCTTATTCTAAAAAAGAAGAAATTTTTTACTGCATAGTGATTCCTAGTGTTTATGAATCCATTTTATTATTCTGTATTCACAATTGAATAAATATATTATCATAGATTATTTTGAAATATAAAATTTGACATAACATAATTTGAAAATATAATTGGATATATATAAATATAATGAATCAATTCCAAAAATGACATCAAATTCAACTATATGGAGAATAAAAAAATTAGGATGAAAAATCCCAAGACAGATCTATCAGATATGAGCTATAGACATGTGATTCAACCATAAAACCATTATGAGTATTTACTAATTATTCATTAATTAATAGTGGAGGTGGTTATGTGAAAAAACAAGATAATTCTTCAGACATAAATGATTTGGATGTACATGAATCAAAGGAGAAAGTTTCATTTCATGAGTTAAAGAGAAGTGTACATTTCAAAAAAAATCACTTTACACAATTCAACAATTAAGATTTATGAAGACATCTGATTATTCCTTTGGATTATTAGGCTATTGAAGTTGATTTTCTTCATTAACATTAAATTCCTACACTTATTGAAGTTATGTTTTTACTCTGTGATGTTATTGAATTTTAGTATGGTTCGTAGATTTATTTAAAGCTTCGACCCATTTATTTCATTGAAATACATATTTATGTTATTAGATTTTTATGGCCTTCAATTATAGTAATAAAATATTTATAAATACCTTTATGGAAATGTCTTCCACAATTTATTCCACACATTTGGAATAAATAAATATTAATTTTTATTCTTTTATGGGTTTTAGAATTTTCATTTCAATGTAATAAAATTTTCATATTTTCCCCCAATAACTTGAGTAATAATGAGAGTAACCACTCTATATTTTTAAATTTCGAGCACATAGAATAATCTATTGATAGTTATATAACTATATTATAACTACTTCATTTCATATAGATGGTGTTTTTCCAAAAAAAATAAATTAATTTTTCTTTCATGTTTGATTATAATACCAGAAGGGTACCATGAATTTCAATTAAAATTTTCTTCATTGTTACAAATGGATTCATAATCCTTCATATTTATTTTCATTAATCCAAATGCCATTATAGAGTTATTAGTTTTTGGAAAATACTTTTTCAGAAATTGATTTTGGAACGCTTTCCATTTCAATTAATGATCTTGTTCATCTTTCATTTTATTCATGACAATATTCCACCATTGATCATAATCACCTTAAAAATGATATACATAACAAATAACATTCTCATAGATAAGCAACTAGAAAATAAATTGTAACTTTTCTATATCATTATTTCTATACTATGTTATAATTGGATGGGAGGTCATACTAAAGGAAGATATACGTTGTTGCATGTGAGACTCAATATCGAGTTGTTCTTTACATTCAATGTCTAAATGTTTTGTGTGATTTATATTACCATTAAGAGACTAAGAGATTCAAGAATGTATAGCCACATAATTTTCCATCAAAACACCCATTCCATTTATTTTCTCACAGGGACAATAAATTCTTCTATTATCACATTATTGATTACATTATTCTCCTAGGTTCTGACCATTTTCTAATACCAAAAATAATTTTGTGTGTATCAAGCATCAATAATCATAATGAGAATTCATTATTAATGAAAATCATTCCAGGTTTATTCTAATTTATTAATCATTCTTATCAACCTATTCCACTTTATGTTCATCATATATCATATTGATCTATTATATGGTGTCATTAGTTATATCCACTCATTATTCATTACACAATATCTAAAAATATTTATACCGTTCTTTTAATAAACTGAGGTGACTTGATGATCAATTAAAAAAACATTCAAACAATTTTATTGTATTTTCAATACATATAAATGTAATTGATTCCTAGGAACAAAAAATATTTAGTTTCTTTAGAGACTGTATAAATAATAATGTTATTTTATAAATGGTTTAGAGCATATCCCATAATTTTCGAGTTACATTTTTAATCATCATAGTCATTTCCTATATAAAAAATTTCTTCATATCAAAGGACAATGTAACTTTAAGAAATAATGAGCCCAAATGATCAGTAAGGGTAAACATAAGAGATATCAATCAAAGATCATAACTTATCATAATATATTCACAGGGGAGTGATCAAATGATCATTCATATGAAAAATATTCTTTATGTGATAAACTATATGTAAGAAACCGGATCTTTATTTCAGGTATGAATATTTATTTAGGGTTGTTTTTTAGGAAAAATAAAGAAATGGGAAATTTTCTAGGTACACACCGTGTACTATTGGGTACATGTCGTGTACCCGGATGCCGTGTATAGTCGTGTACTGGCTGTGTAACGTCTGAGTACATGGTCATGTAGGTGTCCTGACCGGTTGAGAATAATACATGGTGTATACATTAAATAAACATGTTATGTATGTTTCTTTTTATTCAATATAATGGATCATGGGAGTATCCCATGTCTAGAAACCACTTCTTCTTCCCGTGTTTCATGCAGTATAGCTTAGAAATGAAGAACTAAGATTGAGCCCTCATTTCTCTGTTTGACCTTCGATTGAGACACCGTCAGGTGCATTATAACCTGACCAAATATTTATCAATTATTCTATATCCTTTCATCCTGATTCCTCCTCTCTCATGGGTATTTCAAGGTTTGATGTGTTTCACATTTTTTTTAGATATACATTGTTTTAGTCTGATTTATGGTTTTTCGTTCAAGAGTGTTAGTTGTACGACATAAAGTTAGTTGGTTTGTTCTTTTTGATGGTTTTTTATGTATTATATATGCTGAAATTGTCATATACCCATGGTTGGGGTATTGCTTGTATTGAGGTTTTACCCTTTTTGTTACTTGTTATGGTTTTTTAGATTGAGAAAAGGGTATTTGGTTATGCATATGGTTTTATACCTTGATTATGGGTGTATTTACCTTGTTTGATTGATTATGGCCATTTAGTCTAGAATGCATGTTGGGAATTCCTTTTTACCATGACTTATGTTGTTAGGATGGAGTTAATGATTATGTGAGATGCATGTGGTTTGCATTGTGAATGGTTGACCAAGTGAAATTTGATTGTGAGAGCATCCTGATGTAGAGTCATTTATATAGGAAATGTTGTTAGGTTGACCCATAGGTGTTGATTGTGAGAGCTTCCAAGTGGTTATAGACCAGAGGGGTTAGACCGTGAGAGCTACCATAGGGTCATTATTAAATGATTTAATGCTATGTTGACATGGGAGTATTAACTGTGTCAGTTTCACTGGTGGTCATTTGTAAATGTTTACTATTAATTTAGACCAAAGGGGTTGGACCCTGAGGGCTACCAAGATGATTGTTATTAAATGGATTGTTGCATTTTTATACGAAGGGGATTAGACTATGATAAAATTCACATAGGGTCGTTATTGAATGCTTGAATGATTGTGATGAGTCTTCCAAGACAAAGAAAAATCATGGACTTAGTCTTACTAGATTATTTAGATGGTCTTCTACGATGTATGTTTATTATTTTTACACATGGGATACAGAGCTGATGCTAGATCCCAATGTTTACATGATTCAAATGATGAATAATAAATGTAAATTAATGTAATAAAAAACTGTAGGATTGTTTACTTTTGAGTACATCTATTTTTATTGCTTCATTTATGAATATTATCTACAATATATATTCACGAATAGTTAGGAATAGATCTTCTGTTGGTTAAAAACTAGGAATCATCTCACACCTTGTTTGGTTCATGCTTTTGGACCCAAACAGATTATATGGTTAAAGGTATAGATAAAGGCAAGAACCCTTCCTCATCAGGTACTTGATTTCTGTTGGACCTAGAGAGAATGGGACCGAGATGAGGCTTGTGATGCTATTTAAGTTTATTTACATTTAGTACATTGGTTTCATTATGGTATTTCCATCATTTGGACATGTTTGGTTGCTTTCCTAGACACATGTAACATGCATCATTTATAAATGTTGCAGTTATTATATTACTATCAGTCTTCTACTATTTACTTTTTTTGCATGGTATTAGAGTGTCCACTTTTGTTTATTATTTGTTATTATGATGTACATACTCTTCCAATGAGGGAATAGTAACCCCATTATCAGACATTGTCCCTCGTAGTAAGTCGGCATCTGCTGGCATTTGGGGAAATGGGCTTTAGGTCATGTGACCAACCGTGTACATGGCACTTTAGGGCGGAACCCGAAACCGGGACGTTACAATGTGGTATTAGAGGTGGTTACTTTTCTTATTTGTATTAGTATTTTGATCCTATATATATGGATTGGAAGAAATAGGTAGTTGGTAATAAGATATGCCCTGGAGTAGCTAACCTGTTTATAGGGAAAATACAAGTTACCTCGAATATTGCAATTCTTCTAGTTTTTTCAATTTTTGCTGTTGATTTGAATTAACCATTGGGTGATTCATTTGTTTTGTGGTGTTATTATTGAAATAATTATGGTTCTATTTTTTTCAACACGATGAGTTGAGGTTATTCCATCTCATTCATCATATAGGAACTTGTTATAAATCACATGTCTTGCATTCTTTTCAGGCCATTTAGGGTGCACTATTGATTTCATGTTGTTGTGATAGATGTTGTACTAGATATGCATGATTTTCTGATAGATTTTGTGATATAAATAACTGGTATTTTGATAGGGTATTGTTATATGTAATGTTTCATCTGAATGGATGCCACTCATTGGTCCCTGAGGTGTTACGGTCTATTTTGGATCGGAATTTGGTGGATCATGTTTGAACATTAATTAGATTTGGTTATGTTATGAAATTAATAAGGATTTAAAACATTTATTTGTGAGGAGTATGGTCTATCACGAATCAAAACATGGAATGCATTGGTTAAAAGTTTATATTTTTAAGGGTTCCAGAGAAGTTTCAGAAGCTTACTGTCTAGAAACCCCAACAACATGTTGTGTGATGTTATGAACACAAGAAATGTGTTATTATGTTCTAAGGAAACAAATTTTCTTAGTTACACATAGTGTACCATAGGTACACACCATGTAGTCTTTAACCATGTGCTGATTGTGTGAGCGGAGACACTGGGTTCATAAATTTTTGGTAGAACACATCGTGTACTGGATGTACACACTGTACTGTAGAGACAATGTATTCAGCCATGTGACTAATGACACGGGTGGATGAAATTAAAATGGTACACACCATGTCTATATTTTACACACCTTATGGTGATTGACTATGTAATAGGCTATATTACTAAAGACACATGTGGATAGAACTTATGTAGTACACACTGTGTAAAGGGTGAAGACGTCATGTAGTTTTACACTGTGAGAGAATTGTGTAGTTCTATCTATTTAGAAGGACATGGGTAGGAGAGAAAATTTAATTATATGTCTCATCTCTTGATAAACACGCAGTGTGCATGGGGTGTTACATGACCAGGTTGACATAGGTATACGCCCATTTTAAATCTTAAAGGAACACATCATGTAGTGGTTGTACATGCTGTGTAACCCTCTTTTGAAAAACATGAATGTTTTTCTTTTTATATTCTATTCATGTACTTCTCTGTTTCAGTCCTGAATAATATTGAATAGAGGTGTACGCTTGACCTTAAAGATTCATTCCACAAAATTTCCTCCAATTTTATGTTAGGTACAAGGTGATGATCAGACACCAAAAATGGTAGATCTAGGACTACAAGAAGCTCCTCATGTTGTGCTTGTCTTATCACTAGCTTTTATACCAGATGTAGGTGCTGATTCACAGTTCTTTAAAGGATTTTTGAGGGTGATGTAGACTTTCTATAGAGCACCACATCCTGCCCCAACTATTGCAGAGTTGATGAGGGAGTTCAAGTAGCATAATCCTCCCTTGTTTTTATGATATGGAGGACCACAAGCTGTAGAGTCACAGTTGGATGCCATTAATTCTATCATCGAGCATCTAGAGACACCTTCGGAGAGGAGGATGACACTCTCAACATATATGTTATGTGATCCACCCAGATATGGTGGGATGATATCTCACAGGCGGGACGTCATTGGGATATGGATTTGGAGGATTTTTAGAGGATATTATATGATTACATCTACCAAGAGACATTAAGGGCCAACTAATCTTGTAAGTTCTTGCATTTGAAGTAGGGAACTCTTTTAATGATGGTTTAATCTTCTCATTTTACCGAGCTTCAGCACTTCATAGCTATTCTGGGAGATGACTAGTTATCTTTGGCTATGAGATTTGTGGAGGGTCTTAGGTATGACATCTGATCACAGGTGAATGTTTTCAGGTTGACTTCAGTGACAGATATAGTGAACCAGGTGCTGATTACCAAGCAGAATTTGAGGGAGTTGAGAGCTGTGAGCCATGGTGGTTCAGCATCCAGAGATGATACTCCTTCAACAGATTGTAGGAAGTTCTACAAAGATCTTTCACTCTATTTTTCTTTAGGTAGCCAGGTGGTATGCTACACGTGTGGGAAGAGTGGGAAAATGATACGACATTGCACGAAGTACCCAGTCTAGTGTCAATTTTGTAGAAAGATAGGGAAGATTAGTCATTTTTCTAGAGGCTCTCACCAGCTGCAAGTGATAAGGGAATCTACTAAGACTCCATGTTTAGGAGCAGGACCACCAGTTTCTCATTAGTCTGAGAACATGAGTTTGTTAGGCTGTTTAGGCAAAATAAGTGGTTGTAGTCGTGGTATTCAGGATACAGGTTTTCAATAACATTTGGGTGGATCATATCAGGGTAGATGGGAAAGGTCGTAGGGTGACGGTACATGTCATAATTTTACGATGGAGCGGACCCAATTGGATCAGGATCTCATACCCTTTATGGTTAGAGGTACGATTCTAGTTGCCTCAGTTTTATAATCTTCTCTTTTTGATATTGGGACTTCCCATAGTTTCATATCTATTATTGTTGTGTAGATACTTGGGATTTGTATCTTTACATCTGATTACGTTAGGATCCTAGAAACTCCATTGGAGATTAGGATTCCTAGTGTACATCAGTGAAAGGAGTTACCACTTGAGGTTGGTGGGTGTTAGTTATTGTGGGACCTTTATGTCTTAGAGATGACAGGTTTTGATGTCATTCTCAGAATGGACTAGTTGGACACCTTTCAAGCCTTTATTTACTGCTATCGTCATAGTGTGAGTTTCACATCACCAGACGGCAGGTCCGTTCTACATAATGGTTAATGCGATGTCTAGGCGAGAAAAGCTAGACCTAAGAATCATGGGTTTGGAGGAATTACATCTCAGATTACTAGTTTATATTTAGATGACCATGGGACTACACAGATAGACTTTCCTCCATTATTGGATTGTTACAGGGATGTCCTTCTAGATGGTTGTTCATGTTTAACTCCAGAGAGAGGGGTATATTTCTCTATTGATCTTGTGTCAAGAGTAGCACCAGTTCTCATTGTTTCTAATAGGATGGCTACACCAGGGTTATAGGATCTCAAGAAGCAGTTAGAGGAGTTACAGGAAAAAGGTTTCATCTGAACCTTTACTCCTTCTTGGGGTACTCCTATCCTTTTTGTGAAGAAGTCAAATAGTACCATCTAACATTGTGTGGATTATTTGAAGCTGAAATAGTTGACAGTTAAGAACCGATATCCCATTCCAAGGATTGATGATCTCATTGTCCAGCTTTGAGGAGATCGAGTGTTCTAGAAGATTGAAGTAAGATCCTGTTTTCATCAGTTGTTCATTAGACCATTAGATATACCTCTCACAACCTTTCAGAGTAGGTATGGTCTATAAAAGTATTTGGTTATACCGTTTGGTCTCACAAACATGCCAAAAGTTTTCATGGTAGTGATGAACCGAGTGTTCCATCTTTACTTGGAATCCATTGTGGTAGTCTTAATGGATGATATCTTTGGGTACTCTCACACTCGACACAACCATACCATATATCTTGAGATCGTATTGAGTACACTAAGAAAACATCAGTTATATGATAAGATCTCAAAATGACACTTTTAGATGGTCTCGGTTCACTTCATGGGTCATGTCATCTCAGAGACAAGAGTATCAGTAGACCCAGATAAAGTGAGATCAGTAGTTTCCTAGGAGTATCCAAAGAACGCCTTTTAGGTAATGAGTTTTTTAGGGCTGGATGGTTTCTAAAAATGCTTTATTCCAGAATTTTCACCCTTAGCAGCGCCACTGATAGGCTTGACTAAGAAGGGTGAAAATTACTTGTGGATAGATTCCTGTGATTCATCCTTTTAGAAGCTGAATGGTAGATTGAATTTAGCACCGATACTAATTTTTCTGAAGCTGGTAAATAGTTACACCTTTTATTGTGATTCATCTGGTGTTGGGCTGGGTGTAATGATTATGTAAGAGTAGGAGTCATTGCATACAGATCTTAGTAGTTGAGGCCACATGAGATGAATTACCTGACGCATGGTCTTAAGTTGGCTACAGTTGTGTAGGATTTGTGCTATTGGATACATTGTCTTTTGGGAGAGCATTTTGTGGTATACACTTTCCACAAAAACTTCATGTATATCCGTACTCAGCATGATCTGAATTTGAGACAGTGAAGGTGGGTTGAGTACCTTTAGTATATTGACTTTGATCTTGCATACATGCTTGGTAAAGTTAACGTAGTGACTAATTCATTATGCAGCATGACTCAAATACATGTAGTTCAAGAGGCCAGTAGTGAGTGGAAGATTATGGCTCTATTTTCTAATATGCGTTTGGAAGTGCAAGACATACAAGGGAAGGAATTTATTTCATATATAGTTTTTACCCCTACTCTACTAGATCAAGTTCGAATGATGAAACTATCATATTCTGAAATCCTAGTCCTAAGGGAGATTTTTAGGTGAGGATCCTACTCTTGGGAGGACCATAGGCGAGGATGATGTTTTTCATTCTCAGGGATATGTATGGGTTTTATCAGACATACACGAGGAGATTTTGTGAGAATTCCATTCCTATGTTTGGGAAGTTCATCCTGGTGTAAAAAGTATGTATTGAGATATACATTATCAATACTAGTGGTCAGGTAAGAAGAATAATGTAGTTAGATTTTTTATTAGATGTTCCACCTGTCAATAGGTGAAGGTGGAGCATCAGTGACTAGTTGGGTGTTTACAGCAGTTACCCATTCCTAAGTGGAAGTGGAATGATGTCATGATGGATTTCGTGATGGGTTTACCGAGGTAGCCTCGATTGAATGATGTGGTTTGGGTTGTTTCCAAACTCACAAAGGTTCCACATTTCATATTGATTAAGGAAACCATCCGTTTTGATGAGATTGGAAGGTTTTACATATGAGAGATAGTAATTTTTCTTGGGGTTCCAAACTCAATCATTTCTAACAGGGACGCCCAGTTTATTTCTCATGTCTGGAAGGGACTACATTGAACTTTTGGTACATAGGTACTTTTGAATACAGCTTACCATCCCCAAATAGATGGCCAGTTTGAGCGTACAATTCAGGTTTTGGGGGATATTCTTTAAGAATGCATCATGGATTTGGGGGGCTCTTGAGAGATACACAAACCCCTAGTAGATTTTTCCAACAATAACAGTTTTTAGGTGATGATTCAGATGAAACCATATGACTCTTTTTATGGTAGGACATGGTGATCACCCCTATGTTGGATGGAGGTCGGAGAGGTAGCTCTGTTCGGACCTCATCTTGTCCAGGGGACAACTCAGTAGGTGGAGTTGTTTCAGAAGAGGATGGGTACAACATAGTCTCAACAAAAATCTTATGCTGATTGATGGAGACGACATCTATAGTATGAGGTTGGAGATCAAGATTTCTTATGTGTCACACCGATATTGAGACATAGGAGGATAAAGAGATTGGGGAATCTTTTACTAAGATACATTGAGCCATTTTAGGTTTTGTAGAGAGTCAGTTCGGTTGCCTATCTATTATAGTTGCTTAGAGGTACCAGGATATGCATGACGTCTATCATGTTTATCAGCTACAAAGTTACTTTTCTGAAATTTCTCATGTTTTTCAACCGGAGGATGTTAAGTAGGAGGTGGATGCATCCTTCTAGGATCACCCTATTTAGATTATGGATCATAGCATGAAGGTTTTCTAAGGCCGGTCTATTCATCTGGTAAGGGTGTTATGGCAGCACGGGCGAGTCATGGATGAGACCTTGGAGAGGGAGGACGATGTACGATCCCAAAGGCTAGAGTGGTTTGAAGTTTCTTCTTCACCACCCTGGGATGAGAAATTCATAGATGAATTGCTTTAAAGGGTGAACTTTATAAGAACCCAAATCTTCATTTGGGGTATAGATATTAATTTCTGGTTGTTTTTTTAGGAAAATGGAAGATATGGGAAATCTTCTCAGTACACACTATGTACTTTAGGGTACACGAAATGTACTCGGTTACTGCGTATAGTCATGTACTGGCAGTGTAACAACCAAGTGCATAGCCATGTAGGTGACCTAGAAGACTGCCTAAAGAGGAGGTTGGTTGAGGCTAATACACAGCATGTACATTAAATGAACATGTTGTGTACTTTTCTTTTTTATTTGATATAATAGAGCAGGGTCATGTATCATATCCAAAAACCACTTCTTCTTCCAGTGTTTTGTACAGGAGTTCTTCAAAATGATGAACAAAGATTGAGCCCCAGTTTCTCTATCCGACCTACGATTGAGACACCATTGGGTGTGTTGGATTCCCCACGGTGAGTTCTCAATTCTTATAAAGCTTTTCTTTCTGATTCCTCCACTCTTGTGAGTATTTCAAGGTTGAATGTTTTTCACCTTTTTTTAGATCTATGTTGTTCTGGGCCTATTGAATGGTCGAAGATCAAAAGTGTTGATCGTAAAACATCAAGGTAGGTGGTTTGTTCCTTTTGTCAATTATCTATGGAGTATATAGGCTAAAAGTATCATATACCCTTGGTGGGGTATTGTGTGTTTTTATTTTTGACCCTGTTAATTAACTGTTATGGTTTGGTAGATTGATAAAAGGGTAATTGCTTATGCATATGGTTTTATACCTTGATTATGGGTGTGTTTCCCTTGTTTGATTAATTATGGAAATTTGGTCTATAATTCCTATTATGATTTCCTTTTTTCCATGTCATGTGTTGTTAGGATGGTGTTACTGGTTATATGTTATGCATTTGATTCGCATTGTTAAGGTTTGACCAAGGGGAATTTGACTGTGAGAGCTTCCCGATGTAGGCTCATTTGTGACTGAATTGTTATTAGGTTGACCTATAAATATCGAATGTGAGAGCTACTAGGTGTTCATAGAATAGAGGGGTTATACCATGAGAGATACTCCTAGGGGTCATTATTAAATTATTTGATGTTGTGTTGATAAGGGGGTATTGATCAAGTGAGCTTCCAAGGTGGTCGTTTGTAAATGTTCAGTTCTAATGTCGACCAAATCGGTTGGACCGTCAGAGCTACCTATAGGGTCATTATTAAATGAATTGTTATTATGTTAGACCAAGGGGATTAGACTGTGATAACGTTCCCATAGGGTTGTTATTGAATGATTAATGATTGTGATGAATCTGCTAAGCCAAACCAAAAGCATGGTCACAATCTTACTAGATTGTTTAGATGGTATTATGATACATCTATTTGTTACTATGACATGTTGGATAAGAGCATAGGCTAGATCCAAATGTTTAAATGATTCAACTGATGAATAATAAATTTAATTGAATGTAATAACAAAACTATAGGATTGTTTACATTTGAGTACTTCCTAGTTTATTGCTTCATTTTTTCATATTACCTGCTATATATATTCACTTACAGTTAGGAACATTTCTTTTGGTGGTTTCCTACAAGGATTCATCTCACACCCTGTTTGGGTCATGGTTTTGGAACTAAATAGATTATAAGATTGTAGGTACAGATAACGTAAAGTTTCCTTCTTCTTCAAGTATTTGATTGTTGTTGGAGTAGGAGAGCATGGGACCATGCTGAGGCTAGCGATGCTGTTAGAGTTTAATTCTTTTCTGTACATTGGTTTCTATATTGTATTTCCAGTTTTTTGACATGTTTGGATGCTTTCATAGATACATGTGACATGCATTATTTATATATGTTGTAGTTGTTATATTATTATCAGTCTTCCACCATTTACTTTTGTTGTATGGTATTACTACTTTACTTTGTGTTTACTATTTTTTAATTCGTTGTGTATACTATGCCAATAAGAGAATATTTTTCCCATTATCAGACCTTGGTCCTCGATTCTAGTCAGTAGCCTCTGGTGTTTAGGGAGATTCGCTTGACGTCATGTTAGAAACAGGGAACGGGGCACCTTTGGGCACCACCTGGAACTAGGATGTTATACAATAAATAATATTTCATTGAATAAGGATTTCCCATAATACATGACATGAGTTAGAAGAGTTCATAATCGTCAATTAATGATCACAATCCCTGAGAGCATATCGTAAATATAAGGACTCTATTTTTTGAATAGACATAAGAATTTAAAATCACTTCCTTATTCATGGATTACTATAAATTCTATCATTGTTGATATATTCCCATTATAGATTGGGTTCTCTCCCCATTCATAGATACACTATAGAAATACGGTCGTTGTGGATTGAGTTTAATGTTTATTCATTACAAATCATATTAAGAGACATGAATATTTGAAAAAAATTAAAAATATATATATTTCCTAGAAACCACATCTCAAAATGAAAAAGAAACATTTGTGTGACATAGGGTTTTAATAACATTCGTTATTTCCTGATTTATTAATACCGTTGAGTAAAAGGGGGTTTCATAAAAACAATCTATAGACACAATCATCATAATAAATATAGAGAATAAATGTGAATGGTATCATTACATAATGTTCCAATTAAATTACAATATTAATAAAATGATATAGATATATATACACAGTAATCTCATAAATTCGTTAGAAATATGTTTTTGAAAAAGAAAATAAAAATGATTCTTTTCGTTTTGTAGCATTTTAGAAATCTAAATATTAAAAAAATTATAAAAATATAATTTTATATGAAATCCAATTGAAAAAAATTATATTATATTCATTATTATGAATGAATATATTAGATATAAAACATTTTAATTCCTTAAATGCTCTAACAAATTCCACACAATTGTATTGAAAAAAAATTACCCTTTATGAAAAGAAAAGGGGAGTCGTTTAAGTAATTAGTAAATAAATATCAAGTCCACAATAGAAAATTTTGAAATAATTTAAAAATATATAATATAATCTAATTTTTTTAACAACATTGATATGAAAGAGATTAATTAATTACAAAAAATGATATATAAGGTCAGATTTTGTTATGAACATTTATTCAAAAAAAAAATTATGAAAAAGTTTTATAGAATCATAGAATATTTAAAAAACATTAAAATCACCCAATGATAATAAAATATATGTGTTTTAGGATGTAATGAACATTTAATTTTCAATAATGGAAATTGAAATATAAACAATCCACATAGAAAGTTAGATTATAACATAGACACTTTACTCAAGTACTCAGTGTATTTGCATTCACTGTAAGCTCCTATATTATAAATTTATAATTATTATAAAACTATACATATTTCTTTTTAACAATTATCTTAAAATATATAATTTCTATATAATTACCAATAACATATTTATTAACAATACATAAATAAAATAAAAATTCAGTTTTTAACTATTTAGTTTTCCATTTATGTTTAATTTTTGAAATTCTAACCCTTCCATTGTAGACCTGGATTTAAAATATCCAAAAAATCAATCAAATTTCAAATATTTTTTTGCTTCTTTATATATAATTTTACACACGAAAGGTTATATAAGAGACCTTTTATTATGGATAAAATAAAATTCATATATGAGATGGATGAGTTCATACAAGAATTCATGCCCTCATTCCCATAGAAACCAAAGAAAATAAAATATCATAATCATGCTGATATGAATCATCATAATGAACATATGAGTCAGAATAAAAATATATGGGACCATGACACTTGGTGACCATAGTTGAATTTTTATAGGAGTAATATTTCTTACATCCTTCTTTCCTGGGATAAATAGGTTGAAACCCATCATCATCCACAACATCATTTTACCCATTGGAAAATAACTAACTAGATAATGATTTTTTTGGGGAATCATCCAAAAAAATTTCCCATCATTATTAGATGCCATGGGTTTCCTTTAATTTATTTATTTCCTCTTGAATCCATGAAATATTCCTACCACCACTCAGATTTGGTTTCCCCTCAGATGCTGTAGAAGATCATAGAATGCGACCTCCCTCATCCACTTAGGTATACACTCTATGAGGTACTGACATAAGGGTCATCTCCCCTTACATGTGGGTCTATTGTGACAATTCCATAGACAATACTAATTAATTAGCCCTAACATGCACATTGACATTATCAAGAGTGGGTTTTCCATCACCAGATGAGTTTGCATTTGTTTGTATAATATTCTTTTTTAATTTTGTACTACATGAATCTTCATAGTGCCCTTTTAAAGAGAAAAATGAGCAAACCAAAATCTAGTGACATTTACCTTTTAAATGACCAATAGATTGACACTATGGAAAAAAGTCAGGAATCGTTTTGTAGTATACTTTCAGAGGAATTGCATTATCTAGTGCTGACAAAACAACATTGTGGATAAATCTATACCTAAAATCAACCTCCACCAGTATCATAGAAAAATGAATAAATTTTGAAATCTCAGTATACTTATCTATTTTGATCACATATCTCACAATATAGGGAATATAAATAAGGTCTTAAGATGCTACAACATCAAATTAAGGCCAATACTTTTGAGCCAGGCTAGAACTATAGTATTGTTTTTTGGAAAAGATATTAAATTGAAAATCCAGCTCTTTAAATAATATCATAACTCATTTTATGGTGATTGAACTGATCACTCATTCCCTTGTCTTTATGTCCTCAGATGAAAAAATGATGTGAAAGAAACCACGACCTTAGAGAATACATATCTAGCTAGAAGAACCCCATAAAGAGATGAAATTCTGATATAAATAATCAAATGTTCATGCATTTTATCTAGCAGGAAGAACATTCATTGAGATTTTGTAGTGTTAAGAGATTTTACATCTTCCCTGAATTGCTACTTTATTATCAGTCACACAAGCTGTGTCACCTTTCATGATTGTTCATTATAGAGAAAAATTTTGTAACTGTGAAAAATACCATTGGTTAAGAATTATATATTGAAAATTTCTTGTCTTCGTATTTTCTAATTTTGTAGCTTCATGAGAATCAGTGTATGAAAAATCACTATTTAGAGAAAGCATGGAATGGGGCATGATTAGTTTAAATTATGTAGATCTTTGTAAAAGTCTTTGATGATTAGTGAAAGCTATTAGAGGGTGTCACATGGTTTATATAACCTATAAATAGAGGATACATGGTTATGAAAGACCAATGTATTTTATTGAAATGGAAATCCTCGTGGATTGCACATAGGTTACCTAAGATGGTGCTTAGCCATGTGGTTTGTGGGGGTGAGGTAGTTATAAGGGAAATTGTTTTATAAATATGAACATGAACCATGCAAGTTTAATCGCCTAGATAGATTATAATGCATGGTTGTAAAATTATTTAGAAAACTGTGTGGCCAAACGTTGCAGGTCATCAAAAGGGGTGATTTTACCATTTTTCCTATCCTAAATTTCTATTTTTCCTTCTTTGTTCTACTATATTTGACATTTTCATCTACTTCTAAACACTTACCTCTTCCCCCTTCTTATGATTGATTTTATATCCTGTATTTTATATTATAATAGAATTTTTTTTCCTTGTTGGAATCCTCTTGGTATTTCTATGACTCCATATACTTGCTTTCATATTTTACCTTGTAACATCATATTTAATTTATGTGTGATCTAATATACCATATTTTCAATGATTTTAAATATTTTCCCAATTTATACCATTATAACATGAATAAAGTCCTAATATTGGTTGACTAGACCTTACTATGAACATGGTATGTGGTAGATTATTTTTCCCTTTTTGTTTTGTGTTTTATAATTTTTTTTTGTTCCGCACATAGGACCATCCGGATGTTTCTCTTTTAATTAACAAACAATTAAATTGATGTACTAATAATTGATTTAGACATTTTACAACAACCATATTTTGGGTTGAGGTATCCAACCCAAAAATGAATCACCCTTGAGGATGGTTTGATTAAATGACAATGTTATAGAAAACTAGTTATGTATGTCAGACCTTCCAAAAATGAATGTAATCTTGTTATGAACTAGTTAAATTTGAAAATATTAAATAAAATATATATAAACTTTTCATTTATAAATGAAAGTTTCAATGAAATGATTTTAATGTGAACTATCAAAAAAATTGTCAATTCCATATCTTATGTATGTTTATGAAGTGCATTAACAATGAGGCATATACATTAACATGTACCTCCTTATATCACTTGAAAGTGAACTAAATTATGAATTTAATATATTGAATAGAATGGTTAAATTGAAATTTAAACTAACATGTAATATTATTTTCTTCACTTGTATGGGAGTTTAATTATCAAATTACATTGATAAATTAAGTTAACAGAAATGTATATGCACTAACATGGACTCTTAAACCCTTACAAAATTTTCACCGATCATAGATGATATGGTATAGCCCTGATATGGAATATCATGGTGTGGAACTAATTCCCCTTTTTATATTTTATGTTGGATTCCTTTTATGTTACCATGGATCTGCCTTTCATATACCCCAAGTGAAATTCTCTTTGGGATCCACCTAAGAATTTTCTGAGTTTTCTATAAATGAGATCCATGGACATGATGAGGATGCCTCAACCATTGTACCTATAATCCTAGCCCTTGTATGTCTATATTAAATTGAGTAAAATGTTTCAAGATAATTGGGATTGAATGGGATGACATAGTATATGCTTTTATCCTAGCCATCATATGACTAATACGTTATTATTTTGAAAATGTCATTATCGCAGGATATATAATATGATGGCCTAGACTAAAACCAATTCTGACACTTGTAACCGGGTTTTTATTATTTATAAACATCTTTATTATATGATTTTCTTATATATGAGTAGTTATCACTTATATCATTAATATTATTTATAGTTGGTATACCTTAGAACTACTTCATGTTAGATTCGCATACTCTATTTATTGGAGGCACTATTGACGGTGAAAAAATGAGTATATCTCACACCATGATTGGGATACCATTGAATTGGGTACCAGAACTAGCCTCATGATTACATGGTCAGGTTAATTGATTGGTATTTTTTTATCATTCCAGGATAGGATTGAGTATTGGAGTATGGGACTGAGATAAGTGTCATGATTTTGTTGGATATATCATCTTAATATTTTATTTATTATTTTTTGTGATTTATATATATTCATATTTCATTGTCTCCATGTATTAATATCACATCAAGCCCATTTATATTTTTATACCTATAATTGATCTATTAATTAGTATTTTATTCTGGAAGTTATTTATTGTCACTCATGGTTTTGTCACTTATTACTAATTCCACTATATTTTTAATAGATAGTGGGTGTATAGTCACACATATTTACCACGTTTGTACCCTGGATTCTTTTCAAAAGCCTCTAGTGTATGATGAGAAATGATTGAGGCATACTGGGGAACTAGCTCGGTGTAGCATTAGATGTGGCTCCTGGGTATAGGAGCTAAAAATGGTATTATAACCTAACATACACTGTATTACAATTTTGGGATGGTATACAGTACACTTGGAATGTGTTCTATTAGTTATATACTTGTATCTTAGATTGATCAACCCTCCCATAGTAAAAATATCAGTTTTTCCATAGATATGACTATTTCTCTTATTGTTTGTTTTTAAATATGATTATGATTTCTCCTTGAGTGACCAACATAATTTTTTTACTTCTTACTAATTTATGAGATTTTATGGTATTTTACCATTTTCCTAGTATGGGATGGATGTGATGTTACTTGCATCATTATAGGCATGTGGAGATTGATGTTACATGCATATTCCACTCCATGCAGCCTGCATTGTAGATTTCATGATACATGAAGTTTTTTATACCATACATCTGTGAGATATAACATGTTTTCATGTGTACCAAAATGGGTGATTCATCAGTATGTTTTTTCGAATTTTATATAGGGTTTATTTCCTAAAATTATTTCCCCTAATATAATTCCAATTTATAATTATGGAATATGATTGGTTGAATAATGTGTCTACATCATTCTAAATGGTGGCTGACTATATATTTTTTTGTTGCAATTATATTTAACCAACTGATTGGTATATGTTTGATCACTATACATTGGTTTCAAGACTTGAGTAATTAATGGTTTCGATTAAATGGGTTCAAAATTGTAAATTTATAAATTTAATGGGTACTTTAAAAATTATTAAAAATGAGAACCATATAATAGAACAATCTATTATTTACTTTTCATATTCTGGAATAAAATGTGACAACCTGGTTGCTGTTATATGAATTCAATTGAAAAATATAAAGGAAAATACCAATTTAACTTTATAATTTCAATTCACCTAACTGAACCATGATATATATATATATATATTCCTAACTCATTAAATATAAATATCTGTAAGAAATGACTTCTTTTAAATTAATGAAAATTTCACTATAAAGTGTCTTGTTCCTCTATGACTTGGGAAGAATGACTCATTTAAAAAAAAATTCAAATTGAAAAATTGGATCCTAGTAGGTTAGTATGGTCATATTTATTATGAGATAAACATATTTAGGGTGTGTTAAACCTTAAGGAATATGACTATTATGGGTTGTTCTTAGCTAAAAATAGATTATTATGATGGATCCATTTTCAGTTACCTTACACTTTTATGACTTCGAACATAACCCCATGAGAATATACATATTTTTTATAGGATGGTTATTTAATGTGTTTTCATACACTTATATTGTTTGAAATATAAATGTATCATGGAATATTAATTTACCGATACAATTTATTTGATAAATGGATTTTTATTCATATTTTAAGCTTCATTATTGTGAGATGTTGGTTAATAAAAATGCCAAATCCAACTTAATGATTATTTTTATCTTAAGCTTTGAAATTATATTTTATTCAACCAAGCCTTATTTTGAAAAATTAATGGGTAAATAAATTATTGAAAGAGAATTGTGAAATAAGTTTCTTGTAATTATGCAAAGCATTGGCTAAATAAATAGCATAATTACAGTGTGAATTCCCAAATAGTGCATGAAATATTTTATATATGAACTTCCTAAAAAAGTTCTAAAAGATGAGAATCCTTAAAATTATTTAATATAGAATCTTTGTTATCTTATTTTCCTAGGTTTCATTGCATATAATTTTTAGGAAGTAAGGCATAGATATTTTTTATCTGTGAGCATAATTTTAGAGTCGACACCTTATGCTTTTGTAAGGGGATTCTTCATTTGAGGTATCTCCCTCAGAGTTCAAGGATTTTCACAATCATAATTTTTTAGTTTCAAATAAGATGTTTTGTTCAAGTGATATTGTCTTATATGTTCCTCATACCTGGTTAAATGACACCCCTAGATAGAGGGGTGGTTGTTGGATAAGTGATCCTCAAAATGATATACTCTCATATATATACCTCTAGGAATAAATACATTATCCTTTATATTATCATTGAAATAATTTAATTATCACTCCTCTATCCGCATGCTAAGGGATGATTGGGGCCAGGTAGCCCAATTCATGGAAATTTATGTTATACACACTCTTAATGGGTTCTGAACCTCATAGATAAACGATGATATTCAATTAACGAAAATTCATTTAATATTTTGGTATGTGACTATGTTTTACTTTTTTGGTAACATCATTTTATGCTCATATCTTGGCCAATGAATGGTAGGTTATTGAGTATTTAAATTATAGAATTGGGATACCATTACTATTGAAAGGCTCTATCAGATATTTCTTATTTATTTGGGTTTCAATGGGGAGGTCTATTCTGGTACCTATCTCATTTGATCGGTAGTTTTTTTCCTAGTTGATGCTTTCTTCTCGGAACGACATCATGAGGTGGTAGGTTGTTTAATAAATCATGGAACATGTATGATGTCTAACTTTGAAAAAGAGTTCCTAGAGCCTCAAGTTTGTTAAAACAGGTTTTATTTGTAACACGTTCATCCTGAACATTATGATTGATGACTCTCTAGAACATGATTTGGGTCTCAAATTAGATGGCACAAGATTGTACATTTTCATTTTCTGAAAATATCTATTTGTGATGTTCCTGTTCAGTAACAACAAAAAAATTGACCAAAGTGAATGTCTATGTGTGAGTTGAGGATAAATGGATTCGAAAATGATTCATAGAGGTAGAGTGACCAGATCTTTGGGAAATTAAGGAATGTTCCTCGATTGATTGCTAATATAGTATTTATTGAGTGATAAGAGACATTGACCCATAGTTGAAACATGAAAACAATTTTCATGAAACATGTTATATGGTGTTAGATAAGGCTAATGAATCATATTTTAAGTGATCATGGATCATCAAGAGATATAAATTCTTATCAATAATATCATGGTTTACTCCTAGTATAGAAACAATTAGGACCCCCCCCCCCCCCAACATAACATCGTCTGGAGTACAGTGGGAGGGAATCAACAATATATTAATACACCTTACTATCCATTTATAGTTTGAAATTATAAATCCTTTACATTTTTCCTTAAGGATTATTTTAAACAATTATATTTGTTTTGTTGTACTCAATTATTCATGTAAGCCTGATAAACTTCGTTCTCAATTGAAATTTAGAATTAACGATTGAAACCCTACATAGAAGGAGAAAATGGATTAAGGAAATTTTTTATTCTGGTTCTTGTGAATGAGAAAGTTCTTCATCATGCCAGTTTTATGTCTTTGAGGGATAAGGCATGGAAAATAGAGATAATATTCTAATTTAAAGGAAGAGATGACTAGGGTGATCCTGTGGTGGGGAGGGGTCATCAGTCATTGGTGAACAACCTTATTTTTGAATGGGGGTTTTAATGCTTGATGGGTAGTATTACAGTTATTTTACAACATGTATTCCATCTAATAATAGGATCATATACTACTAGAATCCTTAGTAAATTCTAGTTATTGGATAGAATAAGGTTTGGGGTGGAATCTGATATAAGAATTAAACATGGAGTATCCTATGGTGACCCATGGATTCTAGATGAGTATTAATGTCAGGATCATTTCATTGAAATGATGTCATTTTTTCTTAGGAGAGGTTTCAACTATTATATGTCACTAAAAGTCATGTATGGGTTTTGATGATCTTTCTTGGAAAAATCATAGTACACATTGGGATAGGGATTCAGAACCTAGTATTTTCAATATGCCGATTTTAGATAACAATCATTCATGGATGTAATTGGAATAGGATAGTTCAGCATGGGTATAATCTAATGGTTGGATGTGGTTAGTAAGGAACTATGTATGGATCACTATTGGGAAGAGATGAGTGTAGTTTCAGTATCCTTCATGAATTAAAAAATTCATCATGACCAATGTGAGCATGGTCAATGGGAGTTCAACCATTTCAATTGAATCATGGATCAATGTACGTGTTCTTGTATGTAATCTCACATGTGTACAAGAAGTGTCGTTAGAATGATATAGACATCCTCAAGTATGAAAAATAAATTTTGGTCATTACATAACTCATAATTGGATATTGGTAATCTATATCCTATGTTGGGAAGTTCTATAGGGAAGCTGAAAAATGATACAATCACATGATCATGTCTTGTGTTATATGAGATGTAAGTGGTATCTCGGTGTATTAATGTTAGTTTTGAGCATTTTCCTCTAATCTATAGGATTAAAAAATATTTTATTACAGTGATTCCTGAAGTTTTGTTGGCTGTTGAAACCCATAAACATATTTTTTTAGATGTGTTTTAGGGGACGAGAGATGTCTCGTGTGTTTGGATGTGTTTTGGGATTATCGATATTTGAAAACTAAATTTTCTAAGGAAGTAAGAAAGGGAACACTGTTAGAATAAACCATGAGGCCCTCCATTAGAAATGTTTTGGGATTTTTTAGGTCTAAAATTTTGTGACATTATTTGGTTAAACATTAAGCTAATGGATCGTGGTCCTGCATGACCTATGTAGTTTATTTTAGTAGCAAACCACATGGATCATGAACTAGTTTTATAATACTATGCTTAGTCATGGAGGGTTTGGGGGATGAGATAGTGATAAGAAATGGTTTTTCAAATCTTTTTCTAACATTATTCTTAAACCATGGATGTGTGTATCCTGGAAAGAGAAATACATACCATTGGCCCATGGATTGGAAAATTGTGTATCCAAACTGCGTGGCTCATTAAAAGGCGTTGTTTTTACGATTTTCCCCATCCCTCTATTTCTTTTCTTCCTCTTTTATTATCTACTCATTCACATGCTTAGATGGCACTTGAAAATTCTTTCTTTCCTCCTCTTGGTATTAAAGTGATCACCTCCATTATCACTTAGAATCAAATGTCTTTCATCACTTTGGAAGACTATGTATGTCTACAACTCCCTGTGCTTCCTTTATTTGATTCTATTGTTGCATCAGATGTTATCTTAGTGCAAGGTGATTCACCCTATTTTATGGTGTTCATATAATTTTTTGTATCTCATGTTCAAACCTGATCAAGGCTTGTTATTTGATGAGTGTTCCATCATACAAAAAAATATGTTCTCTATACCTTTTCTCATAAAGTGTATGCTTTATACATTTTTCCATAATACCACATGTTGAACATTCTGAATATTTCTTTTTTAATTAATAAAATCATAAATTGATATCTCAATCATTGATTTGGATGTTTTATTACTACCATATTATTGGTTTAGGGTTCCAACATAAACCCTAACAACCATTAAGGTGGATTCAAGTAAATGACTATGTTAGGTCCAACACATTCGGTAAGCCAACTTTCCTCATGTGAATGTATGATGGGAATGAAAAAATTAAATTTTCATAGTTATAATACATTCTATTGAACCATTTAATTTATAAACTAACATGTAAATGAAATTATTTAAATAGAAACTTTGGAATAACTAATCAATTATTTATCTTTTGCATGTTTATGAAATTATTTAGAAAATATTTATAAACACTGAAACTTCCCTCCTTATATTAGATTAATGTGAGCTAAATGATTAATTTTATATGGTAAATGAAATGGTTAAATTTTAATGGGCACTAAAATGTCATACAATTGACATCACTCATTAGTGAATTGAATTATGAAATGAGTTTGATAAATGAATTTGAAATAATATCTTTGACAATAACATGATATCTTAAACCCATATATAAATTTCAATGATCATGGGTGATACAGTATATATCCAATGTGAGATATATTGTTATGGAAATAATTCCCATTTTAATAATTTATATTTTTTTCCATGGATGTTAACTTAGCCTTTGATTTCATTGACTACCTCAGACATGCTCCTTGGGCTTCACCAAAGAATTTACTGAAGATTCTATGGATGATCTCTTTAGACTCGAAGATTAGGCATCTTTCATGGGCCAAGGGTTCCTAAACCATGTAGATCTACACAATATCATGTTACCTTGTAAAATATACAATACTTGAAGAGGATTCCTTATTATACGGCTTGGGTAACGACCCAAGTAGGTATGATGCATGATTATTCAGTGTATACAATTGCATCCTGTTATATAATATAATTATGTAAGCCTCAACTGATTCTTGTACATATAAAAAGTTTTCTATTATTTATATAATGAATTATTATGGCATGTACTTTTAGATTGAGTTTTTTCCCCTATCTCGTTTAATTTCATTATACATGTGTTTTGGCGCACTAATTTAGCTTATATTCCAAGATTGTATATTTTATAGAAACTTTTGGTGGCCATCTACAGATCATATCTCACACAACATTAGGACCTTCAATAAACTATGGTACTTGAATGGACATCATGGTTGTAGGATTAGTTTTGTTGATTTTTCTTTTATATTGTTATTCTTCTAGGCTATTATGGAGTATGAGCGTAGTGGATCGATCTTGGGATCATGACCTTATTGAAGATATCTTGTGATTATTTTATTTTTTTACTTATAATTGACTTTTATGAATCCCTTTAACATTTTCTAACTGTTTATATATCATATCATGTCCATTCATATTATTATACTTTGAATCGATCAGTTTGATAGTATTTTGTTTTACTAGTTCTTTATGGGATTTCACTGTTTCACATATTACTACTTTGTCTATATCTATTACTTATACATAGTGTATAATATCCTCAATATACCATCATTATACCATTTTGGAAATTTGGTAGACTATGAAATTTGGGTTGCAATGCTTCAGGACCAATGGATATGTAACCTAGTGAACCATTCTAAGTGGATCCTGATTCGGGGCCCTGCAATAAAAGGCTATGTGACTTGGGGGAACAAATAAAATATTTTTTCATAAAGGTTATAGTTTCACGTATTCATGACTGACACATTCATTTTACATTATTTTTATAATGAATAATTAATGGTTATTAAAGGAAAATAATTTAAATTTATTATATATACCATTGATGAAATATTGTTGTTTTTGGAGGGTCAAATTTAATAGAGGTGGGAGAAGAGATAATATTCATAGAACTCGGTTACTATAATTATCTATTATTTGGGTTTCCTCCCTTATATTATAGCTTAATCCTTTACGAGATGGTTTTTTGTTAAAACTAAATTCTTTATAAATTTTTGTGTAGTGTTGAGATGGTATTTTTATAGAGGTTGTTTTAGGTATGGAATTCATTGCATGTGGGTAAGGGACGAGAGGTTCATCCCTTTTATATATGAGGGGAGTGAACCTTAATGAATACCATTAACAATAAAATAATATAATTTTCATTCAAGGGGAAATTGGAATCATGTAAGGGAATTTTTTAAGAACAGGTGATATAATGTCAAAATACCCTTAAACAATCAAATAAAAATTATTCTTATATGATATTAGGACACATATATGCTTTTTAACAACTTTTAATGCATTTTAAAATTGTTCTGATAACTTCCCTTATAAAAATAGTAACATATTTTATTAAAAAATTAAATTGAATATTAAAAAAACACATGAATTTTGATTCCAAATGTGAATCCATTATATTATATTTAAATTTTATTGGTTATCAAAAATTTTTTTATTGTAACAATGTGTAATGAAATGAGTTTTTTTTGAAACAATGTATTTTAACCATAAAAGTAAATATTCACAAAAACATTAATAGATTTTCTCTTCAGGAAATTTTCTAGATAATAGATAAACAAATAAAAGTTTTGTGAATTTTAAAGCAAGAATAATTATAATTGATCATTGTGAATACATAATTAAAGAATATTACTGAATTAAATTCATAATTTGAATAAAATATAATATAGTTTCTAAAAACGTTTTTCGACCGTTTTGAAATGAAAAATAATATTTTTTAAATAATATATTTTACTCAAAAGAACATTTATTTAGGATAAAATTTTTATATATTTTTATGTTATTATTGAATAATAATTATATCATAAAATTAATAGTGTTTTTAAAAACATTATTCATCACTACTCAAATAAGTTAAACTATTTAATAAATAAAATAGTATTCATAGTAAGATAAAATTGGTATACAAAATTCAAGAATCAAGTTAATTTCCAAAATTTAAAATTCAAAAATTTATGATATAAAACATATATACTATATAATAAAATTATTATTTTTATATAAAACGTTCCAATTCATACATGAATATTTAAAATATTACTTCTTTTGATTGAATAATTGATTATAATAGTTATAAGGACCCGACCTTAAATAATAAATAATCTTTTATATGTTCAATAATTCACATTTCAGATATTTTCAAGTTTATACCTTTAGAGAATTAGGTAAAAAATTAGACATAACGACTTTATTTTACAAAGTAGACACTTATACCCACTATCAATTTTCATTCATAAAACCAAAACTTTTATAAATAACATGGTTTCTTTTTATTCTTAAACATCACAACTTTTCCTTGATCCCATCCATCACTCTACTCACCTTTAAATCCTATGAATTGTTTTTTAAAACATGGGATGAGCATAAAAAACTTAGTAAGGGATTTACAAAGATGGAATAGTGTTAGTATTTCAAAACAACATGTAAACCACGAATACTTTATCATAAGTAATAATTTTAACCTTTATGAAGTAGTAAATACTCTTCAAAGAATAAAAGCTCATTACTTACCATTTTGTAATCAAAAGATTACCATAAAACCCATATAAAGAACACATAACTTTATAAAAGGTAAATTTGGGACATAATCATACTTAAATGGAATAACCATACTGTCGACTTCAATAAATCATTCTTACAAAAGGAAAATTCATGCATCCGACTTCCATACCCAATGCATTGGCGGTTATAATATAACCACCTACCCTTGGCTTATTATAGAACCACCCATCATTTGGTTTATCACATAACCACCCATCACTGGTTTCTCATGCAACCACTAGTCAAATGTCCAAGTACCATTATATAATCATAACATATAAAATATTTCAAATTTCAACATTTCACTAAGAACATTACATTTTCAATCCTAAGAAATCATTTCAAGATATATAAATATTAAATCCATTTCAAAAACCATTTTCAATATGATGTATTTATTTTCCTTTGAAGAAAATTAAGGCTTATAGAGGAAGTCATATAATGATTACGGAGGTGGAGAGGTCATTGTTGCCGCATATGTTAAAAACATTCATTCTTTAATTTAGTAAAAATATTCGTAGAAAAAATATTCCATTTGAATGAAAGTAAATTTCACATATGTTTTTTATACACCGTGTAATATAAGGAGGTGTATATTTTCAAAATATGCCCCAATAAAAGGATATTGAGACGAAGTCCCTTACCTTGAGTCTGACTTGTCTTGTTCATTATTTATATTCTTAAATAAAAATCACAGGTTAATTTCTACTTGATTTAAAACCTTTTTCAATTTTATTATTCCTTTTATATAACTTATTAACTTACTATAACAATCATATAATTATTCATGTTCATATTAGTCATTTTATCGATGTTCGTTACATGAGTAAATTAACTTGTTATAATTACAAATTGTCCATGTAGTAAAAGTACATTATCTCTAGAATTATATTCATGATTTAGATATCATATATATCTTATATATATATTCAGTATTTATGTTTCTATAATAGTCCATAACATTTTGATATAAGAAAATAAATGCACCGATCATGGAGACGGTAAACGTACGTACGCATTACGCTACATTCAATTTATTTTTATATTTAAAAGAATGAAAAATAAATGATACATAGGTATATTATAATTCCAGTATAATATATATGTTATATATGTTACATAATTTCATTAATTATATCCTTTATACATTCCATTTATAGCATGAACGATTCATGTCACTTTGAGGGGGCAGTAGTCCGCACTTCTTCAAATGAAATTATCATATTTATATACAAAATGAAAGGCATAAAGATATGTTCTAAATGATAATTAAATAAGAATATATAAAAAATAAATATCATATATATATATCATATATAATTATAGTTCCATTATAATGTCCACAATAAGAGGTGGTAGGAGAATATTGAACAATCATCATTCCTTGAGGCAGTAGTTCATCATCCACAAAACAGTATGTTCTATATCCATTAGATTGAGGTGTGTGTAAGTGTAGTTTCAATAATTATCATAAAAAAAACCTAGTATATTGAGGATATTGGTGTTTTTATATTAATAAATAATAAAAAGATAATATGTAGTGGAGAAGTAAAAATAATGGAAAGGATCTCGAGAGAAGACGTTACCTCAAATCTAGTAACTTTTTTTTATTTGAGCCAAATGGATTTCTTGAATTTCCTTATGCCTAGGGGAAGACTTCTTGGAAGAATATATGAATTATGGTAGGTTACTAGAGTATATTATGGATGATACAATAGGCTTGAGTGGTGTGAGTAATGGGTTAGAGTTGATGCACTTTTATAAGAGGGAGGGGGAAATTTATGAATGTCTTGAAATATTATTTTATTATTAATTTATTAGTGAATTATAAAAACCCAAAAGTGATATATTTCTAAGATAAGATGTGTATGGGTCTAAATAATCTATTACTATATGTTTTAGAAATGTATAGGTCACAAATATATCCTTATATTTTAGCTTTAAACCTTTGTTAACTAAATTAACTCTTATCATGTCTTCTTGTATATTTATACTATATGGTTAATATAGTTACTATAAAATTCCAATTGAACATAAAGTGGTTCATTAATTAAATTTTCAACATTATATATGACATTTGGAAAAAATGAATATTTTTTGGACTATTATTTAATTTAATAAAATAGTATTTTTTAAAAACTCATTTATGTCAATTTTTATACTATTCATATCATGAATTTTTGAAAATCCATAACATGATTATTTCAGAAAAAAAACATTATTAATTACAATAAAACAAGTAATATTTATCTAAATAATTAGTGGATGGAATAAAAAGTTTCAAAATAAATTTATTTTAATAGTTATAATATCATTTATTTAAATCATTCATTAACTCGGTAATCACATCACCATTGTGTCATAAATAAATTTATTTATTTGATGTCCACAAACTATAAATAAAATACCATGAAGTAGGAAATATTTTTGGATATATATTGACTATTTATATTCATAAAGATCTCTTATATAACCCAATATAATAAATGTTTTTGGTAAAGATATAGGTTTAGGTTATAATTTCCTTAACTTTCAATAAAAAGGTATTTAAATTTCATTTTCAAACACAAGTGGCTCCATGGGGTCCTAAAATCGACTCAACGATGACCATGGTTATAAATATCTTATCCAATAGGGTTAGGACATGTGTCAGGGTAATTTAATATTATTATTATATTATTTTTTACCCTTATTAACCAAATTTAGCCTTTAACCGTGGTAAATAAAATATTTACTAAAGTTACTATTCATAATGTCTAAAAATAAAAGATACCTATTTACAGAATTTGGACCTCCTAATTATAAAAATGGAATCAATTTTTTGAAATTCAATATACAAAAGTTTCCTAAATTAATTTAAACCTAATTCTCGATGTCAATACCAAAATACATGTTTTTCAGAAGTAAAAACTAACAAAGGATTAACATGTGTTTATGTACAATTTCAAATTGAAATTACTTCCAACGACAATAATTGGATTAAATGATAAAAATAATATCCAATTACACTTTAAAACTAATTAAAATTATAATCTAACTATATAAAAAAATTATATTAAAAGGAAGTTTTGAATTAAAATGCATTATTTTTCTCTATTCATTAAAAATGAACATTATCAGAAAAATTCCAAAAATTTTCCCAAACTAAATTTTGAGGTCGTGCTTCTAAATTAGAAGTTTTTTGTCAAATAGAACATATATAAGTGACAAAAACTATATTTAAAAAGGGTTCTCCATCAAAGGCGGTAAAACTACCTTTTTAAAAAAATTAAAGAACTTCTACTTAAAATTGGATTCATTCTCATTTTAAGTCTCTAGAGTTTATTGAATAAATTTAAAAGAAGTTAAAAAATAAGTGAGGGTAGTTATCCCTCACAACATTTTCGGATTCCAATGATTCCTCTAAACCATATGGTTTTTCCAAAAAAACCTTTACCTGATTAATTACCTTATTCCTTAACACATGATCTCTATGGTCAAGAATCTTGATTGGTTATTCCTCATAAGAAACAATCTCTTACAACTAAACTACTTCTAGACTCAAAACAAGAGATGAATCTGGAATATAAATTTGTAACATGGAAACATGAAAAACAGTGTGTACCTGGAATAAATTCAAAGGTGAATCCACTCATTAAGGAACCGATCTAGATTTCTCTAGAATTTCATAAGGTCCAATGAATCGTGTACTCAACTGCCACTTCTTACCAAAACACATCAAACTATTCTATGAAGAAATATTGAGAAAGAAATGATCACCTATCTCAAAAAAAATATCTGTCCTCAGGTTATCGAAAAAATATTTATGCCTTCTCGGATTTGTCCTCATGTGAATCTATATCAACTAAAAATTCTCTACCATCTATTCTATCAATTCTGATCCCATTAGTTACCTTTCACCTACTTCATCCAAAAAAGCAGGAGATTGAAACTACTTCCCATATAATGCCTCAAATGGATCCATTAGTACACTGGAATAGAAATTGTTATTATAATAAAACTCTCATAAAGAAATATGTTGGTCCCAATATCCCAGATAATTCATTGAATATGCACATAGAATATCTTACAAGTTCTGAATTTTTCATTCTAACTGCCCATTTAATTGTGTATGAAGAGCAGTACTAAAATTTAATTCAGTACGCAATGACTTCTGATATCCATTCCAAAAGTTATAAGTAAACAGGGTATCATGACTAGATACAATAGACAAGTGAAATCCATGCAACCGTACTATCTCTTAAACATACAGCTGAGAAAGATGATCTAGAGACAAATTATCTAAAATTGGAAGGAAATGAGCATATTTAATCAATCAATGAACAATAACCCATATTGAATTATTACCTTGAGATGTCTTCGGTAATCCCACAATGAAGTCCATGGATCTATTTTCCCATGTCCACTATGGCATTGGTAAAGGATGAAGCATCATTTTCAGTTACTTTCACTCTGGTTTAACCTGTTGACAAGTTAAAAACATCACATTTAAGTCAGCAATATTTCTTTTCATTTCATCCCAACAGAAATACTACTGAAGATCTCTGTAAATCTTATTACTGCCAAGATAAACTAAAAACAGAGAACTATAAGCATCACATAACAAATATTTCTGCCACTTTGAATCATATAGAACATATAATCTCTTCCCAAATCTCAAAATACAATCATTATCGATGTTAAATTTAACAACTTACCCTTATTAACCAACTATACTTTTTTCTATCACTCACTGCCTTCCTTCTGTGCTTGCTTAATTATATCTAATAGATTTGGTTTCACTAACACCTGAAAGATAACAGAGGAATTTCCTACACCAACAACTTCAAGGCCAAAGTTCATCAAATCCTTAAACAAATGATCTTCTTCTAAACATAATATGGTTAATGTAGCATTACTTTTTTCTACTCAAAGCATCGACCACTTTATTTGCTTTTCTTGGATGGTAATGAATCGAGAAATCATAATCATTGATTAATTCCATCAATATCCTATGTCTCATGTTCAATTCCTTCTGAGTGAAAATATAGATCAATCTTTTTCAGTTAGTATATATTTCACATTTTACTCCCCACAAGTGATGCATCCAAATTTTTAAACCAAAAACAACAACATCTAATTCTAAATCATATGTAGGGTAGTTTAACTCTTGAGGTTTCAACTAACATGAAGCATAAGTAATTACCTGATCATTATGCATTAGGAAACAACCAATTCCTTCCAAAGAAGCATCACTGTAGATAAAAAATTCACCATCTATGGAAGGTAATTCTAAAACTGGATCAATCGCCAATCTTCTTTTATATTCCTGAAAACAATCATCACATTCTTTGGTCCAGATGAACTTAACACCTTTTCTAGTTAACTTTTTCAATGGGCTAGATAACTGTGAAAAAAATCAACAAACCTTCATTAATATCCTTCCAAAACATGAAAACTATGAATCTAGATTATATTTGTGCAACTTGGCACTTCTTTAACAACTTTTGTTTCATCAAGATCAAAATTTATTCCTTTTTTAAACAATATGTCCATGGAATTAAATTTTCTACAACCAAAACTTACTCTTTCTGAATTTCCAATAAAATTTCTATTCTTTTATGTTTTTATGGAAAACCCTTAAATGACTTTCATTTTCCTCTTTAATTTTGGAATATACCAAAATTTCATCAATAAACACAACCACAAACTTATACGAGAAATAATGGAAAATTCTATTCATAATATCCATGAATACAACAGGTTCATTGTTTACCCCAAAAAGAAAATCTACAAATTCATAATGACCATATCTAGTACAAAACATGGTCTTTAGAATGTCTGCATCCTTTACTTTCAACTGATGGTACACCGATCTCAAAAAAATCTTCGAAAAATACTGAGATTCCTGGAGCGAATCAAACTGATCATCGATATTAGGTAAAGAATACTTGTTCATAACAGTGATATTATTAAATTCTATATAATCAATGAAAATTCTCATTGAACCATATTTATTTTTATTAAACAAGACATGAGCACCCCATGGTGATATTCTTATTGAAATGATACCTTAATATAATAACTCTCGCAATTTATTATTTAACTCTAAAAGTACAATTTGATATATTCGATAAGGGTGTTTTTAAAATGAATTATAATCATAAACTAAGTAAAGAGTAAATTCAACTTCTCAATCGGGTATAATACCAGGAAACTCATTAGAAAAAAAAATCAAGATACTCATTTACTACTAGCACTTCATTAATTTGAACAGTTCCTTTGTTTTCAAAAATATGTGCAAGGTAACATTCATTTCCACATTTCACTAGTTTCTCAGCTTCATGATATGTTATCAGAGATAAGGTTTCATTCTTGTACAAAAACTGAAAGTCTTTCTAAACAGAAACCTCTTTAGCTCTACCTTCAATCTTATCATGGTAAATAGAAATCCAATCCATTCCCAAAATAACCCAAACTCTAATTGAGGAAAAACAATAAGGTTTTTAGGTAAATTATTTCCACAAATAAGTATATGAATATTTGTATAATTTCTTTTTGCATCAACATTTCTCCAATGTGTTTTTACCATCTATTATGGATTCTTTTCTTGAGATTGAATTCCAAATTTAAATGAACATTTCACAGAAATGAATGAATGAGTGGACCCTGAATCAAAAAAACATTGGCATAATCATAAAAAACAAAAAAAGTACCTTATACCACTTCATTTGATGGTTACACATCAACCGTAGTATTAGAAAAAGATTTTTTCACATCATTTTTCTTTTGATATGACTGGTTTCCACCCTAGGTAATCAACATTGTACACACATTGGCACAATGACCAAACTCATTGCAACTAAAACATCTTACCGCTGGCCTTTCATTGCGTACATGATCATATTCCTTACAATTATGGGCAATATGACTAGTGTTACCACACTAGAAGAACATACAAAAATTTGATAAACATTCTCTAGGATTATTTTTACCACATTAATCGCAAGATGTAAATTTAATTTTCTTACCTCTGGGCTTATTTTATGAATACTTTCTCTTTTCGTACCAATTGGACCTCTTGTTTTTCATGCTCTCATAGAACACCTGGTCATCAAAAAACTCCATTTAAACCTTCTCAGTACACCTGGAATGTATTTCATAGCATTTTAAATCACAAGAGGATAATGCTTTTCGATATCGCAGCTTCAGTCCAAAGTAAAATCGATTTATCTTACTATCAAGTTCCCAAATTAAATCTGAAACATGCCTTTCCAGTCGAGTGAACATTTCTTCTTAAGCATCCACTGAGTCATCCTCCTGCATCAATTCCAAGAATTTTTTTCCATCTTAATTTGAACTGCCCAAGGAAAATATTTCTCAAGAAACATACTTTTGAATTAATCCCAACCAAGAGCATCAATATACTCACTGGCCTTGATATTTTTAACCATCAACCACCACTGATCGGCTTCTCCTTCAAAATGATAAACATAATGACTAACCTTCTAATTGTTTGTACATCCCATGACATCGAAAATATTTTCTAGTTATTTGACCCACCCTTTAGCTTGAATGGGGTCAGATGATCCTTTAAATTATTTGGGATGTTGTCTAATGAAATGCTCCACTATAGACATATTCCTCTGGGATTGATCTGGTTAATCTCTTCCATATATACTACCACCATTTATATCCTAATTCAACTGCTCCATTACTACAAAAAACAGTTCAGTTCCAATTCCAACAATCTCAGGATACTGATTTGGATGGTTATTCTCTTATGTGTGCCTTCCCAGCACTACTACCAGGTATCCTCTATGTAAAACCATTCTGAACCAATATATCATAGATGAATCAATGTGGTAATCTTCAAATTCTATATCATTTCAATTTTACCAAAAATTATTTTATGGATATTAATTTAACAATATCCTCACTCCTAATGTTGTCTAAACCAACCTCTGATACCAACTTTAAGGACACGACCTTAAACATTACATAATCTTGCATTAAGTT
Source organism: Viscum album (assembly GCA_963277665.1). Taxonomy (NCBI): domain Eukaryota; kingdom Viridiplantae; phylum Streptophyta; class Magnoliopsida; order Santalales; family Viscaceae; genus Viscum; species Viscum album. The sequence goes on along the minus strand of OY728162.1, from coordinate 899,552,354 downwards.
AATAGTTCACATTGAGGATCTTTTCAAGTTTAGAACATTAGAGAATTATGAAATAACATATACATAACAACTTTATTATTACAAAGTGTAAACTTTTACTCACTATCCATTTTCATTCATAAAACAAAAACTTGTAAAAATAACATGGTTTTGTTTCTTACTTAAGCATCAAAACTTTTATTTGATCCCATCCTTGACTCTATTCACCTTTAAATCTCATGAAAAACATTTCAAAATATGTGATGAGTATAAAAATATTATTAAGGGATAAACAAAGAAATAAAACTATTAGTATTTCAATAGAACACATAAACCATGAATAATTTATCAAAAGGAATACTTTTCATCATTATGATGTATAAAATACTCTTCACTAAATAGAAGATCATTTCTTACCATTTTTTAACCAAACTATTACCATAAAACCCATAGAAAGCACACCTAAAATTATAAAAGGTAAACTTGGGACATAATCATACTTAAATGGAATAATCATATGGTCGACTTCCATAAATCATTCATACAGTTGGAATAACCTTAAGACCGACTTCCATACCCAATGCATGGAGGTTATAATGTAACCACCCATCCATGGTTTATCAAGGAACCATCCATCATTTGGTTTATCATGTAACCATCTGTCATTGGTTTACCACATAACCACCCATCAAATGTCTAATTTCCATAATATAATCATAACACAAAAAATATTTCAAATATTATCATTTCACTGAAAACATTTTATTTCCAAGAAAAAAAGTCATTTTAATATATTGAAATTAAAATCCCATTTAAAAAACCATTTTAAATATGAAAACTCACAAAAACGGAATAAGGGATTTCTTTTCTTATTAAAAACATTAAGTCTTATAGAGGAATCCAAATAATGATTACAGCGGCGGAGAGGACATTTTCGCCACATATGTTAAAAAAAATCTTTTTTTTGGTTTATTAAAACTATTCATAGAAAAAATATTCCCTTTGAATGAAAGTAAAATTTAAAGGGTTTTATTATACACTGTGTAAAATAAGGAGGTGTATATTATCAAAATATTCCCCAATGAATGGATATTGAGATGAAGTCCCTTACCTTGAGTCTGGCTTGTCTTGTTTGTTGTTTATATTTCTAAATAATAAAATTTTGTTAATTTAAACTTGATTCATGACCTTTTTCAATTTTATTATTCCTTTTATATCACTTATTACCTTGTTTTAACTATCATATAATTATTCAAGTTAATATCGGTCGTTTTGTTGATGTTCATTACTTGAGTAAAAAATGAACATGTTATAATTACAAATTGTCCTTGTGGTCAAAATTACATTATTTATAGAATGATATTCAAGATTTAGATATCATATATATCATATATATCAAATATATATGTATTTTGAATATTCCATAACATTTTTATATAATAAATTAAATGCACTGCTAATGGAGACGGTAATCTATACGTAGGCATGAACGCTACTTTCATTTTTCTTCATATTTAATGGATTAAAAACTAAATGATTTATAGGTATATTATAATTCTAGTATAATATATATTATATATATGTTACATAATTTCATTAATTCCATCTTTTATATGTTCCATGTATATCATGAACGAGTCATATCACTTTGAGGGGGCGGTAGTCTGCACTTCCTCAGATGAAATTATCGTATTTATAAAACATGAAAAGCATAATGGTATGTTATAAATGATAATTACAGAATAATTTAGATAAAATAAATATCATAAATATATCATATATAATTACATTTCCATCATAATGTCCACTACAAGATGTGTTAGGAGAATATTGAACAATCATCATTTCGTGAGGCAGTAGTTTACCGTCCACTAAAACAGTAGGTTCTATACCCATTAGATGGAGGTGTGTGTAACTGTAGTTAGAATCCATATCACAACAAAACCTACTATATTGAGGATAATGGTGTTTTTATTTAAACAAATAATAATAAGATCATAGGGAGTGGAGAATGAAAAATAATGGAAAGGAACTTGAGAGAATATGTTACCTCAAATAGGGTAACTTTTTTTATTTGAGCCAAAGGAATTTCTTGAACTCTATTCTCCTAGGGGAAGGCTTCTAGGAGGAAGAAAGGAATTGTTTTGAGATTATAGGATCATATTTTGGACATTTAAAGAGGCTTGAGAGGTATGAGTAATGGGTTAAAGGTGATTCACTTTTATAAGATGGAGGAGGGGCAATTTAGGAAGGTCTTGAAGTATTATTTTATTATTAATTGATTTTCAAATTATAATAACACCAAAGTAATATATTTAAAATAAAAGATAAATATGGATCTAAATACTCTCATCCCATATGTTTTAGACAATTCTAGGTCACAAATGATACCTTTTTTTAGCTCTAACCCTTAGTTAACTAAATTAACTCTAACCATGTCTTCTTGTATATTCATAATATATCATTAATATAGTTACTATAAAATTACAATTGAATATCAAGTGGTTCATTAATAACATTTTTGACATTATCTAAGTCATTTGGACAAATTTCATATTTTTAGGACTATTATAACATTTAATAAAACAATATTTTTTTTAAAAACTCATTTATGTTGATTTTTATACTATTCATATCTTGACTTCTTAAAAATCAGTAACAACATGTTTATTTTGAAAAAAAACTTCACTGATTCAAATATAACAAGTCATAAATATCCATAAAATTATTTTATGGAATAAAAAGTTTAAAAATAATTTTTCATTATTATTTATAATCTTATTTATTTAAATATTTCATTAATAAGGGAATCACTACATCACCATTATGTCATAAATAAATTTATTTATTTGATGAATAAAAATTATAAATAAAATACCATGATGTATAAAATATTTTTAGATTTATAATGAAATTTTATATTTTAATGGATCACTTATATAACACCATATAAAAATTTTTTTAGTAAAAGATATATGTTTAGGTTATATTTTCCTTAACTTTAAATTAAAAGTAATTAAATGGAATTTTCACTCCCAAGTGGCTCCATGGGGTCCTAAAATTGACCCAAAGAATAAAACGGTCGGAAATATTTCATCCAATAGGGTTAGGACATGTTTTAGGGTAATTTAATATTATTATAATATTATTTTTTACCCTTATTTACTAGATTTACCATTTAACCATGTTAAATAAAATATTTACTGAAGTTACTATTCATAATGTCTAAAAATAAAAGTTATCTAATTACACAATTTGGTCATTCTGATTTCAAATATGGAATCTATTTTTAAAAATTCAAATCCCAGAAGTTTCAGAAATTAATTTAAAATTAATTCCCGTTCTCAAAACCAAAAAGTGTGTTTTTAAGAAGTAAAAACTACTAAAAGATTGACATGTGTTTATCTCCAATTTAAAATTGAAAATACTTCAAATGGACAAAATTATATTAAATGATAAAAATATAATCCAATTACACTTTAAAACAAATTAAAATTACAATATAACTATATAAATAAATTATATTAAAAGTCAGTTTTGAATTAAAATGTAGTATTTTTCACTATTAATTAAAAATGAACTTTATTAAAAAAAATACCAAAAATTTTCCCAAAGTATGTTTTTATGTCTTGATTCTAAAAAAGATTTTTTATTTTGTCATATGGAACATATAAAAGTGAAAAAATTATTTAAAAGGGGTTCTCCATCAAAGGCGGTAAAACTACATTTAAAAAAAATAGTAGAGTATTTCTGCTTAAAATTGGATTCATTCTCATTTTAAGCCTCTAATGTTTATTGGATAATTATAAAAACATTTAAAAAACATGTTTAATCATATTATGGTTAGTTTTGTTCATTATCACCAATACAATGACTAGGATTTAACAATCATTTAAAATAATAATATTATATTATTATTTTTTAGTATGACTCAGCCTTGTGTGTAAATGAGATTTCAAAAAAAACCCATTGTTTCTTGTCGGATATGCCATCGAACATAGAATCCCCTTTAAATTAAATTTAATATTTAATTCACAAATATTAATAAATATGAAAATTTCATATTCTTTAATTACATGGGATGTTATATTAGCTTTTCTTTTAATTATGTAACACTATATTTCAAGTTATATTATAAAAGAAAATTATTTACATTGGTTTCATTTTGGGTAAATCATAATAAATTTAAAAAATAGGATTTATTAAATTTATGAATATTATAAAAGAATAGTTTGTTACAGAATCTACCATCTTGATGAAACAAATCTAGACCTCAAACACCACTTTATTATGGTAGTAAAAAATGAGTGCTTGAATATCACATACTACTCTTATTAGGGATATGTGATCTTGATGATAGAAAAACCCACATCCAACATACATTAGATATCTCCCCAAATTTGGATAGATCTATCCATTACCAATGTATACTAGTGATAATTATTGACCAACTTGTGGTAAATAAAGACCAAAAATGATGATATGTTTTGTACATTATATCCTTGGAGATCAAATGGGGTGGGAAGCATTAAATCTAACAACATTGTCTTAATAATAATAAAATTTGATGTAATTACTTCAAATTATTGTACCTATGAACATTAATGTTATTCCACCTTCCAAATTTCTCTACCAGAGGTGTTGAACTCGTCCTATTATCTTCACACATTCCATGATTAATTTGTTGATTAAGAGACCCTTATATTTGAAAATGGAGTTTCCACCACTATAGATGTGATAACACATGAGAAACTCTCTATTTTAAATGAACCAATGACCTCATTTATTACTATAATTATCACCCTAGATTAGTGGGAGTGGTACATAAACCGCTTGATGAAATAAATCAGTTTATTTTCATGGAACTATAAGGTGATGAAATGGCTCAATCCTTATTTTATCATCCAACATCAAGTCCATCTAACTAGGAACCATGGATATAATAGATTACCAATAAAAATATACATATACAATAATTAATTTGTCAATGATTATGTTTATAATATAGAAAAATCCATCATATTTAAGGAGGCTCAATATCCCAATTGGGTCGTCAATATTGTCCTGGATAAGAAAATTAATGATAAAATGAGTATTTATGTCATCATATATTATCTCAAGAACCACTACCTGAAGATTAAATTCCATATCCTATTCATAGAGTTGTTTATTCACATAAAAACCTTTTTAGGCCCTATATTATATAAATAGAAACTCAAAATCAAATCAAATATTAGTGTCCCATGAGGATCATGTGGCAATTATATTCAAGAAATCCTAAAAAATAAAATACTACCGTGTGATTCAATTTGAATTGAAGAATGTTTTAGTGACCTAAAAATGAGATATGCCTCATTTCATTGATCCCATTCTAGGATAGACGGATAAATTCCAAGTAAATTTTTTTGGGGCAATTTTTTGCCAAGTTTATGACCATCTTTGTTATCTTATTAATGGTGGTACCCTAATACATTATGATAATTTTGATGTGAACCCCTTTATGTGTTAATTTTATTTCAACTTTTGAATGTTACTTCACATGGTTTTTAGATATATATATGGATTCATTTTGAAGTATAGAAGATATCAGCAATCACTGAGATTCCCCCTCCATAATAATTTTTCACAGAGAATTCTTCCAGTGGAATTGATATTACATCATCAATTTCATCATTGATATGGAATGAAGGTGTAATTACTTCTATATTATTTAATAAGAATGTTTTTTCATATTAATTTAAGAAATATGTTCAAAACACATTTCTATATATCAATATATTTTGGCTACATCCCCTAGTTGTGATAATTCGTCTATTAGTGAAGAAATTCATCCTCTATTTGAAAACCTATAAATATATCCTTGTTTCAATATATATTTCATGAAAATTTATAATAATGATAATAGAATATAGTACATTTTTTTTATGATGGTAAACTATGACATTATATATTCATCCATCGAGAATAATTATATTTTCAAGCCCTTAATGTTTTAGAGTACATTGGATTATATATGACATTTTGAGGTATTTTTATCTCCAGTATAATTATTTGGATGTATACAATAAATTAATCCATAGTAAATTGATGTTCTCCATTATTTTTAGTAATTATGATTAATTTTTACATCAATTTAACTCCTCATAAGATTATCATTAGGTATGAATTAGAGGACATCCTTCTTTTGCACAAAAAAAAAGATGAGGTTCCCTTAGATCTCATGTTTCAAAATGAGGTCTTTCTCTCAATTAATTAGTCAATTCCATACTATTAAACTAATACTAATGGCTCTAATCTATTTATAACAAAGAATATTAAGATCAAACATAAATGTGATAAATATGGCCTTGGGGTTTTTATTACAACTCCTTAATATTCTATTATGTTATACAAATTCTTCCTTTTTAAATAGTTTTGTAATGACAAGGATAAATACAATCCCTTATTACGGTCCATGAATTATTCAATGAGATCTAGTTTTCACTGTTACATCGGAACAGTGACTCTAATATTGTAAACCATAAAATCAATCGACGGTATTCTATTACGTAGTAGGATGACATCACCATACTAAATTTTACCCGCATATTTATTACTATAAATCCATTGAAATCAAATGATACAAATATCCCATGGTCTTAGAATGAATTTATTAATCTCATATCAAACATATATGCATACATAACTAATGTAGACTAGGATAATATCATCTTTTTTTCACATGAAATGTAAAATGCATTCACATTATATATGGTAGATAGAGAAGTGAATTAAGTGGAACTAAAATGTAGCTATGGTATAATAAGAATTTTACTAGATGATTATTCACAAAAAATACAACAATCATGTGATATTATGTTCAATATGTCCTACAGGGGATCAAATTCAAAGAAGGGATGTGAATTTCATTATCGATAAAACATAAACTCAATTGGAGTCATGTAAAAGCACATTATTGGTGAAATTAATAATCAATTATTAAAAGGAATTTCAATTCTTTGTGTCTTATAAGAGGTTCATGTTGGGTTAGTTGGATATTATTAGACAATGTTGAAGCACTCCCTTTATATTCAAATATTCGGATACACTTTTCAAACAATGATTTGTGACTGCAAATAATTAACAAATTCATGTAATATATGACAAGTTCACACCAACAGTTTATATCTTATTTTAATTATTTTTACACCACCATGTTTTATGGAACATTAACGGTTTGAGAATCAACATCATGGTCCCTATACATTATCAACAACACAATAATTCATGTTTCTTGTTACTCCTAGTGATTTTTTATGAAATGGGATAAAGACATATCATTAATGGATTTCAAGACATTTTCTATTATCATGTTTGTGAAATACCACATCATTCACCTATTTGGAATTCCTAAAACTATTATTATAGACAAAAATTATAATTATTTATCCTCTAATTTAAAAATGGGTTAATAAAGTACCACATATGGTTAATCCGTTATTCCCATTATCATGAAACCTTGAATGGAATTATACATCCATCTAATTTGTTCCTCTAAATCATTTTTTAAATAATACTAGATTAAAGAAAAAATTATATCAAAAAATTTATTGAATTTATCATTCGAATAACATATTGTAACTCTATCTTCTAACATGGTGACCAGTTACTCCTTGGTGTATATAAAATATATATAGAATTTCTAATTGGGGACCATCTACCGTCTCTCTAAACTATCATTTATGATCGATTGACATTGTATGTCCAAACACAAGTATGTAATGTTTATCTAGAAGTCCTTGATTATGAAAAGGCTTTAGGAACTCTAAATTTTCATTGTACATGCATATAAATTTCTATTAGAATTCATCCAGAAGTTGTGCCTTTTATCTTTACTCAATGGGATTTGGATTTGGTTTTGTATATAAATATGATACCAAGATGAAACCGAATATTGGTGGATACAAAATATGAATTACCCAATGTCATTCACAATGTTTATTGTAATGATGCATACTCATTGAACACTATAGATCGATATCATATTACACCTATCACAAACAATGGATACATAAGAAGAATGATGTGTAGGAAAAATTGGGCTATATGAATATCTCATTTTAAGAATATTAATTAAAAATAATATAGTCTTATATGAAGTATATTAAAGAAAATAATATATATCCCTTGATGTATTACTTTGAAATTCCTAGAATATAGTCACAACTACATGAATTTAAACTACAGGACATATAATCCTATCGAAAAGAAATTAAAATCTATATAATTTCATTCATATTATATGAAGTTAAATGGAATGATTATTTTTCTCACCAAATTATGTAAAACTACATGGTAGTCTCCACATTACATTACTTTCAATGGGGTGATTTATTGGTTTTAACAACATGACCTTAAACTATATATCCTCATGGATTATATTGGTCCCCTAAAGGAATGAACAAAAACCATTATCCAATCTCCCATGGGTTCTTCGTTCATATTTTTATATAAATAACACTTTACTACATTCCATCCATCAATATCATAATATCACACTGATACTACCAATGCGAGATGATATATCCCTGGAGTGACGTAACTCTATTTGAGAACCATCCTTCTACTTTCAAACACACTTTGAGTCAAGAATGAATAAATTTATAATCAATCATATCCAAATATAATTCTAGTGGTCTATTTTGGTGGTACAATTTCTATAATTTAATCCTAAATCTCATCCATGGAACATATCATAAAATAGAAATCCTAAGTAACTATATCATTAAGACTTCCTTTTGGAATGCTTACCATTGATAAACTATATCCTAATTTTCAATCCACTCAAGTAATACCTTCATAGAAAAAATTACCTCTCCACAAGTATATATTTTATGCAGAGTTTTAACACCCTTGGTGATGACCCTATATTCTTCTAACATTTGTAGGATAAATCATTCTATTGGATTCATACTAATCTTTTTCCCCATCAAAATGGAATCACTTTTATGGTTCGATGAAACATTATATATAGAACTTATACACACATGTTATAAACTCTTGTTTAATGTGGTCGATCTTGTATTACACATAATTTCTAACACCAATGCTAAATCATGTTCGATGATAAGTTTTTTTTTGAATGTTTTTTAGCATGGTTGAGAAACATCCCAAATAGGATAATGAACATCTCTTGTACTGGAAGCATAAAATTAATATATAAAGTCCCATTTATTCAACCTTAATGGAATTAAACTACAATTTATATATTCTTGGCATCATGACCTTTAATTCTTAGCATATATTCTTTATTGAATGATGTTTAAATACATATAATCTACCTACTGACATGAATGTGAACTACATGATGCCTTAGTCCTTTATTGAGTATAATACCTATGATGATGTAAGCCTCTTCCCATGCCTCAGTTTTTTATTATGTAACATTATCAAAAACCCTAAGAACTATGTGTGGCTTTATTTGTATTCCACATGATATATACAGACAATGGAATTTCCTATTTAATTATATTTACACCAAATTCCATTGTGTATTTAAATGTTTTTTTTTCAAATCAATGTTATAAACCAATTCAACATTCCATTTAATTAAATCATATCGCACCTTTGAATGGACATTAATGTACTAACCAATTTACTATATATATCAATAAATTATGAAAATATAGTTTTATTTTTCAAAATAGAACATATATGGGGCAAACCATACATAAAATAACAACATCGATAAAACAACTCCTCATCCTTTGAAAAAATAAGGAATTTTATTTGTAAAATAGTAAAAAGAATATTTATACCCTTCAATTACCAAAAAAATATAAGAAAAAATTATATAATTAATTTATAATTAATGATATATAATTATATAAATATAAATATCGTTATTTTATTTAAAAAACATACATTTCCATTAATTAAACATATTCAGTGAAATAATTTTACTAATGTGTAATTTATCCATTTCATAGAATTTAAAATTTAGATTAATTTAAATTCAATGAAATGAAATGTTAATCCCTTAGGAAATTAATTTACACATAATATGGAATTAATTTCACATAAATAATCACTATAAATATGGAAACAAACATTTTTATCTTAAGGAATAATATTATACCCAATAACTTACCATAAATAGAAGAAAATATTTTCAAAAATATTATTTCATTAAAAAATAATATTTTGAGTCCCTTGTTAAATATTATGAACCCAAAAATAAGAAATCCCTTGATCAGTTTTCATCCAAGTGGAACCCATAATACCCCACATAAAAACTATTTTTAGGAAATTAATAAAACATGGAAAAGGAAGAAGGGGTATGAATTATATATAAAAATCATGAATAATCGATACACATTATTGAGAACCATCAATTTAATAAACAATAAACAAATTTTATCAAAAGGTTTTTCTTCTTAGAAGTCTTGTAAACATTATAGAATAATGAAGGGGTTGTTATAATAATAATGAATAAAAAATGATTGAAATTGTATAAGAAGTCGGTGTAAATATTAACATTTTTTTAAAACCTATGGCTATTCAAGATTTTTATTCCAAAATGTGTGACCCTTCTATGTAAATTGGGGTACATTTTTCCTCAACTATAAAACCCGAATATTCCATTTAAACCCATTAATTTATAGCTTCAATTATTATGAAAGATAATATTAATATAAATACATAAAATATTTTACAATTATTAATATCATGGGTGTAATAATGGAACTTATTGTATAAAAATGTTATTATAGCTTGAGAAATTTATTGGGATCATGTAACATATACACAAGTCCATCTAAATAAGAATTAGTTTATAAAATTAATTAAAAGGGGACTGCTTCACCAACATTATTCTTCTCTTATACTCTTATAATAATTATGGGTTTTATTATGTTACATGGAACAAAATACTCTGAACTATGGATATTTAAACACTTCTATACCCATTTAAACCTCTTTATGTAGGTATTTTCATATTATATGGGGTATGAAATATTATATATATATATATATATATATATATGATATTCAATAGAACATAATTATATAATGTGGGGTTAATTTTTTATTGAATTATGATACATAAGACACAAGTATATTTTTACTCCTTAAGATAATCATTATTTTATTATAAATGTGTAATGTATTATGATTTATCCAAAAGGATGTATTGTGGTTTATAAAGACACACTAAAAATTTTATTCCTTGAAATTTTTTGTGGAATTAATTATACATTACACTTATTTATAATGAGTGTAAAGATTATTGTTTGTATAGAATGAGATTATAATGACAATAATGGTTGGGTACCTCAATTAAAAAAATTCTTACATATTGGATTAGTAAATGAAAAATTAGTGATAGTACCATTATGTGAATATCATTGAATGAATATTAATATTGATTCAAAATATATATATTTTTAGTAACATAAGTAACTAATTTAGAAATTTAATGTGATAATAATATGATTTCCTACAAATCAACCCCCTACAGATGGTTTTATATTTAGGGTAACAAAATATTTAGCTGGTGAATGACATAATTAAATGAAATACCAATATCCTTGATCTCTACCCTATATATGGATATAATTATTCATATAAATTTATATGCTAAAATAATTTAGAAAATTTTTCATCACAACATTGATGTTATTTGTTTGTATATTTATTGAGTATGTCATTTAGTATTTGTTAATGGGTGTGTTGGGATTATAATTATATTTGAATATGTTGTGGGATTATGTAAATATATATATATACATGTATAAAATGGAACACCCTCTCACAATATGTTTTTATATGTGTTGTTGGGTGTGTGATTTAATTAGTCATTAGGGTGTGATGAATGACATGATTGTGGCAAAAGATAAGGGTGCACTTTAATTTTTTATTTTTATGAATGATTTCTTTTTCATTTTATATTCCCAAATGAAAATATGGTATTTTTATGGTAGATAACTGTTAAATATTTGGATATACAAATGTCGGAATCTAATAACATTTTTTTACTAATATTAAGGGGTGACCTAGTAGAGGAGATGGGTGATACAACACCATTGAGTATCAATATCTTAGATTAAATATAATTATTTCCCCATACCACTGAGGTATATTGGACTTATCGTTTATTAATTTTAGTGGTTTTGAATATTTCTCTACTTCCACTTATATTAGGCCATTTTTTAACACTGATGAATAAAATATATATTGTTTATAATATTTGTCAATAATTGATACTATTGATCATTTTGCAGAATTTGTTTTATAAAATATTTATTATAATGAGTTAAAATAATTTGATATTAATTAAATTAAACCATCAACTTCCATCATTAATAATATTCATATTTAAGAAAGGAAAGGGTAATCACTCTTGTTTTCATCATATATTTAAAGAGGGGTTTGGATAGGGTTAGTGATGTTAGTTTGATATAAGGGAACTTAATTGTAAAATATGAAAAATTCGTTTGGAGGAGGTGCTTGCCAGTATTTTTTAAGAGGATAAGGTTATAATACATCTTATTTTAATGTAGTAAATGTATGAAAGAAATTGATCATGGATATGAGTGGTTGATATATTCAAATGAATTCAACAGAATCATATAATGAATCTACCTATAGGATGAATGTACTATTTATGGGGTACTCTACCTACTATAGGAGCACACGACATATTGTTATAGAGTATTCTAGAGATAATTATATTCTTATAAAGTAATTTGTGTTTTTATGGGGTGGAATAGTAGACATATAAATTTTTCACAACATGTATACATAGGATTAATTAAATTAAATTATTTGTTTAAACCCTGGTCTATGTTAGATAGAGTTTAACATATATTTAAGATTGTAGATATAGAATTTCTAGTAATTAAACAAATAATTATGATAGATATGTTAGTATATGATATGAAATATGGTACATTAAAATATAAAATTGAATGGTAGATATAGACGATCAATTTTTATTCATAGATGGAATATTGGTTAACAAAGTTGAAGATTGGTTTTTTACTCATTCACACACACAAAATGAGGCAGCATTTAATGGATATTGTTTGTTCTTTAGAGTGGATGTGTGTTTTTTAAGAAATGACCCCAAGATGGATAAAATGGGTTTCGCTATAGGAATCAAGCCATATGAAGGCCTTTCTAAATGGCATGGTGTTTGACCGATACCAAACATAATATCCCCTCACACGAGGACATCACAATATGGTGCCATTATTGTCATTAATCCAGGTTGATAATGTCATAGTTTAGGGTCTTATTATAGGACCAGACAATATATTTTAACATTTCACAACAAGGACACAATAGTTTAATGTCGTGTGGGACAAGGAAGCATTGTTTTTAGGTTATATGGCTTGGACGCATATAAAATAATGAGGTTTTAGATGGAATTCACATTGTGTGATAAATCATAAATGATGTGAATAAGGATCAGGTCCATACTACCCCGCCCGCAACTCTAGAGGATAATCTTCCGGCTGATGGGTTGGAACTGAGCAGAGTTTGTGGGGATTGACCCATATATGAAATGTTTTGGTGTTCCTATGTATCCCATGAGAATGGGAATCAAGTCATATGTAGTTCTAGAAAATGTTGAGCAGTTTAATGTCATGTGACAAGCACATAGGGATATCATAGTTTATGGTCTTATAACTCAGACCAAAAGAAACGAAACTCTTCCAAATAGATTTAATCGATGAACAAATCCCTAATCCCATGCAATCCATGCTTGATGTGGGAAACAAGGGAGGAGAAGGTCTTCACACCATGTGGAATACAGAGAAAGGGGAAAATGGTGTGGAGCCTCGAATGACATATCACAGTGGCCTCATCCTCTTAACACGCATATGTTCACTGAGGGATATCACAAGAGTGTCAAAATCCCATGTGGACAAGATGGAGTGGAAATAGAAAATAATGAAATAAATATTTAAGGCTTAATAGATGTGGCACAACAATGGAGGATAACTATTGATCTTGTTTGAAACACAACATCCGTATCATGTGACTTGAAATGGGAACAACAAATGAGCATTGACCGCTAACAAAATTCGTAATGTAGGACTTGTATCAAATTATCATCCAAAATCCTTGAGGACATTGGCATGGTATGGTAGGAGATCCCTAAGGAATAGCATACATTCCCATAGGGGTCCTTTCAAATATAAAAGATGATGAAAGACTAACTAAAGGAAAACATGAAGCATAGAAATGGATGAAAGCCTATTTACATAGAATCCAACACTCTAGGTCCTAAACCAAAGTGCTCCTGAAAATATTGGAGAATTTCCAAAGAGGTTTGAGGGGGCCAGTTTGTGAGTAGACGACTTAGGAAGATGAGTGGAGGACATAGGGATGAAGATCTCTCAAGGGGGTCAGTATGTGTAGTGTCCTTTGCAAACCAAACGTGAATGAGGACATAATATTATACCACCCCACATATCCCCTCACAGAGGACTCAGGCTAGGGGAAAAAGAGATGAGTAGGTTTCTAAAAATGGGGCTGGTCCCGAAGACAAAATGTCTGGGCGTTCCTATATATCCTGTGAAGATGGGAATTAAGCTGCAAGTAGTTATTAATGATGTAGTGTGGCATAATGTCATGTGACAAGGATGAAGATAGGATGGGGGTACCTCAACAAGGAATGTGTATGGGGTGGAGAATAACCCAACGTGAATAATGGCATAAACCCATAAACCACACCATTCATAATTCCCAGAGAGAACTCATACCAAGAGATAGTGAGAAAGGATAGATGAACCTGGGATGGACCCGAAGACAACATGTCTGGGTTATCCTACGTATCCCATGAGGATGGTAATCAAGGAAAACGTAGTTCTCGAGATGTTGTGTAGTATAAAATAATGACACATGGACATGGTAGATCTTAGTTTATGGTCATAGACCATGGACCATAGATGCACAGCTTAATGTCATGTGCATGGGAAAGATGGGTTGAAAGGGAGAAACATCATGTCTGCCATGTGGGAGACCACATAACGGGAACAATGATTGAGGATAACTATTAACCATGTTCACAACATAGTATCTGTATTGTGACTAGGAATAAGAAAAACAAATGAGCGTCGATCACTCACCATATTCGTAATGTGGGACTCGTATAAAAGTTTCATCCATAATCATTGAGGTAGTTGGCCCATGACGGTAGGGGAGCCCTAGGTCCAAGCCTCCATGACGTTTGGGGGTCCATTCGGATGTAAACGATGATGAAAACCCCATTTGATGGGACGCATAATGCATGGTGGTACTCGTGAATTTATGCATCTTGAGGTAAGGAAAATAATGAAGGAGTGGTGTCTCAAGGGGATGTGATGTGACATGGAAAAGATAGACCAATGTGAACAAGGAAATAGTGTCCATACAAAACTGCAGAATCCAATGTGAGAACATGGTCCAGGGGCCAGAATAGTCAAGGGACCTGAGGCTAGTCCACATATGGAAATTCCTAGCTATCTGGCTGATTATCATCATTAGGGGCGAGTACTGGGTAGTTTTACATCCTTCAGCTCAAACAGATCACATAATTTAACATCATATGGTGAGGATGGTGGTGATCATAGTTTACTTTCATAGAGCTCAGACCATAATTATGTAACCCTTTATGCGGGTATTGCCTTACAAAAGTTCCTAAGCCCACGTGAACAATGCTCGGTGTGGGAAACAATGAATGGGATCCGGTTCTCCCCAGTATATAAGGGCACAACAATGAAGGAAAGTGATTAGGTCGGGTCAATCCGAACTAGACCAACATCCCTACTCAAGGAAAACTGACATTTGAAAGGATAGCAGGACGAAATTAATAACTAAACCAAATATTTGGGATATATAGAAGGTGGTGATAATGATGGGGGATGACTATTGACCACATTCGAAACATAGCAGTTGTATCGTGTGACCTGAAATGGGAACAAAAAATGAGTGTCGACCACTGACCATATTTTCAATTTGGGAATTGTATCAAAGTTTCATTCAAGACCCTCCTGGACGTTGGCCCAAAATAGTAAGAGATCCATGAGGCCAAGCGTCTGCACCATTCTAGGGTCCTTTTGGGTATGGATGTTGATGAATACCCAAATAAAGGGGATGCGTGAAGCGTGAATATGCCCGCACAGTTCAATGTCATGCGGTATGGATGAGAAAAGTATAGATCTCCAAGGATGGGGATACATGGTGCGGTCATGATAAAACAGACATAAATGGATGCAAGCAAATCCTGCACCACAACATGTGTTTTGAGGAGAATCCATACCAGAGGGGTCAGACCCAAGGGGAGATATTAATGTTTGGGGCGGAGCAAATGGATGAAATTTTTGGGCATTCATACATATCCTTAGGGGGCAGGAATCAAGTCATACATAGTTCTAAAAGGTCCATGTATTTTAACGTCATGCGGTGAGGATGTGGGAGGATAGAAGAACAGGAGGGGCACATGGTGTAATCATCGTAAACCCAGAATAAATGGGGGCCCAATATGTCTACACTGTATTGTGTGTGATCCTCCCAGATAACTACACCTAGGGGAATTCAAAGAGAAGAACATGGGGGGCTATACTCTAAAACGAAGTGTATAAGAATTCCTACATTTCCTATAAGGACGGTAATCAAGTGATATGTTGTTCTTGTGATGTTATGTAGTTTAACGTCTTGTGATGAGGACATGGGGAGATCTTATATTAAAGTCGTAGAGCTTGGACTATAATGGTATATCTTCCTCTCACAGTATAAAGAAATACAGGTCGATAAAGAAGGTTAACATCATGTGGGATGGGTGCTGAGTAGTTTTACATCATTCAACTTGGATGGATTATGCATTTTAACGGTATGCGGTGAAGACGGAACAATTTGAGGTCATGTAGGACCATCTTGCTCAAGCAATGTACTACATGAATTATTTTTCATTGGTGGGAGGAGTGATACGATCATCATCCAACGTATATAGGGAGTACGCATTGTTGGGGTAAAACTTGTGAATGATGTAAGTTCCTTTCTATTTGGGCTCCATCTTCGGTGGTTTCTTATTGGGTATCATTGGTGTTATATGGGAAAACACCATTTCACCTTGTAAGAAAATGAAAATGAAAACATTATTGTTGAAATATATGGCTATTTTTTTCTGATGGCTCTCCATATTACATAGGGCACAATGCATGTTCTCATCATGTGCTTCCAGTTCAGCCAGATTGATCTTCAATACACAATATGGAATCCTTCGATCATAGACAATTTTTCATAATGAAGGAAAATGAATCTCAATGGGCATGAGGTTCTTTCTTCCATACACCATTGAATATGGGATCACCTAAGTGGAATTTCAAGTCATCATCTGATAGGACTAGAGAGCATTCGGGGATTATCCAGTCAACTCTTCTTGTTCTGACCAACGATATTTGGCAGAATGTTAGAGAGGGTTTTGTTGAACGTGATGATCTACCCATTTTCATGTGCATGATAGAGGGATGTATGGTTTGAACGGATGTTTTACTTATCAAAAAACTTATTCATCATCGATTCCTAGAAGTTGGTGATGTTATCGGTGAGGACAGTGTGAGGGACTTCGAATAGGTAGATGATATTGGATCTCACGAACTCAATGATAGAATTTTCCTTCACCACCAAGACTAGAAATGCCTCTTCTTACTTAGAAAAGAAGTTATTAATGGTAAGGATTAACCTACACTGAAGAGTTGTCACTAGTGGATAGGGTGTCATGACATCGATTCCCCTTACCATTCATGGACAAGAGTAAATAGTAGTGTAGAGAGGTTATGGTGGCTGATGCACAAAATTAGCATGGATTTGGCATGCATGGAACCTCTTGGAAAACCTGATGCAGTCACAGATTATGGAGGGAAACAATTCCAAAATCTTCATTTCTGGTGATATATTTTCAGCCCTGTCTGATGAGCCTCACACGAACTGGCATGGACCTCCTACATGATAGGATAAATCTCACCTTGCTTAATAAAAAAGATGAGGATCCATAATACCAGCACCTGTAGTGGATATAATCATGGCTGGGACCAATTTGAGGGGTGAACTACAATGCATGACAACGGATTCACTCACAATATGTTCGATCGGCTGGGAGGTTATAGTGTTGGAGTTATTCTATAAAGGGGTCCTCCAGTCAGGAGTCAGTTCCAATATAGTGTCAGGGGGGACCTAGGGGTCCCGACGTTGAGGCACCAATAGTAAGGTTCCTTACCAGTGGGCTATCGTCATCATATAAAGTAAATGGAGTGATGACTCTCTAATGAGCCACGTGGATAATCAGATTATCCTGATCAGGCTCTACAAGGGATGTTTCCATGTTGGGAAAGGCGTCGGATTGACCGTTCTGGGATCGAGGGACAAGAGTAACTTCTGACCGAGATGGTAACTAGGCCATCAGCTGGAGAGTATGTTCTATCTATGGAATGAGGTTTGGATTCCTGACAATGTAGCCATCGTTGATCTGTTTGATGACCAGTTCATATTTCACTTTATGATGTTAGTGGGGAACTTTAACCTCAAGGGCCAGCTTAAGACCAGAAATGAGAGCCTGGTACTCTGCCTCATTATTGGTATCACCTTCTGACAAAAAGAATAAATATGGAAGAACATATTGCACCGGTGTGATGAAGAAAATACCCAAAACCACTCTATTGAGTCTAGTATCATTGATTCTTCTACTGATAGGGATTCTGGAAGGGCCATCAAAGTGAATTTTCCAACACGGACTGGTTTGATCTACTGAGAGGATGGCCTCATCAGAAAAATCAAGATCCAGATAATTGTCTGCTGGAGATATATGGGTAGAAAGGAAGTCTGCTAAAGCCTATCTCATGAGGTCCTTCTGGGGGGAAAACAAGATGTCAAACTACTGGAGGATCACTTCCCACCATGCTAGATGACCAGTAAACATAGGGCAGTTCAGAATGTACTTCCCCGGATCCACTCAAGACACTAGCTATATCTCATGGTGTTGTAGGTAGTGTTGCAATTTCTTCATTGAGAATACCAGTGTGGGGTAGCTCTTCTCACTAGAGGAGAATATATTCTCTTTATTGATGAGCATGCAGCTGAGATAGTATAAACTGTTATATCTTCCCTCGTTGTTTTTCTGGGCAATAACGGTACCGAAAAATCATTCCATAGCGGTCACATAAAGGACTAGAGGCTTCCTAGAAATGGGTGGTTTCAGGACCAGAAGTTTTAATAGGTACTTCTTGATCTCTTCAAAGGCAGTATGACACTCCTCATCCCACAAATAATTGGTTACTTTCTTCACGAGCTGGGTAAAGGGATTACACTTACTAGATATATTTGTGATGAATCGGTGTATATAGTCTAAGTGGACCTAAAAGCCTCGAAGCTCTTGAATGTTTCTCTGGGGAGACATCTGGCTGAGGGCCTTGATCTTCTCTAAATCGATCTTGATTCCCCTATATCTGACAACAAATCATAGAAAATTTCCTGAGGTGACCCCAAAGGTGCACTTCAAGGGATTCATCTACAAGTGGTAGAATCAAAGGAATCCGAACGCTTCCTTTATATCTTTGAGATGGTCCTAGCGTTGGCGAGATCTGACCACTAGATCATCCGCATAGAATTCAACCAATGTCACAAGGATTAGCTTAAATATGAGATGCATGGCACACAAATAATTGGAGTCTTCATTCTTTAGGTCGAAGGGAATTATCTAGTATCAGAAAGTACCTTTTGGTTCCCTAAAGGGGTTTGAATCTTTTTCTTTAAGATCCATACAAATTTTGTTATACCTGAAATACCTATCCATGAAAGAGAAGTCCTGGAACCCAGTGATGTCATCAATCAACTATTCTATCATAGGAAGGAGAAAATCATCTATCAGACAATGATAGTTGAGATCCTAGAAGTTGATGCATGCTCTAATTTTTCCATTTTCTTTCTAAAGGGCACAATGTTGGCTAACCATCTCGGGTACTGGACCTACTTGATGAAGTTGAATCTGATGGGATTATTAACCTTGGCCTCAACCATGGCACCGTGAGAAGGGTGCATCTTTATAAGAGGATTTTTGAACCCGCAATGATTTTCTAGAAGACCGAGGCTGTGGATAGAGACCTGATGATTTCGTCCAAGAATCTCATCATAACTCCAAGAAAATACATCATGATGTTGTTTCAGTATGCCCATGTACCAATGTTCCAAGTAAAAAGTCATAGAAGTGCTAATTAATGTGGGTTTCAGATTAGTTTCATCCCCAATGTTCACCTGTACCATTTAATAAACCACAATGTAGACACCCACTTTGAAATTGGTAGGAGCATCCTCTAAATCCTCTTATTCATTCACGGTGGAGGGATTATCTATAGGCTGTGATTCATCCTAGTCGACAAATCCTGATGGGACACTGGTGCCAGCATGAGTGGTGGTAGACACCACATCTAGGAACTTTGATAAAACACATTTTTATTGGATATTTTATTGATGATAAATGATATAATTCCCTCATATTATGTTAAATGTGTTTATTTATAAAATATTTGGGATTATATCTTTCGATTGAAAATATAGTGAAAATTTGAGTTTTACCCTTTTAACATTGACTGTAGTATTTCGAACATATATATTTTAAGATGAATTATTTAAACATACAATTTTTTAACATTGTTCCTCACTTAATTTTCCCTAATATTTATTCAGGACACTAGAGCTAAAGAGTGCATTAGGATTGGGAGAGTGGTCCATTCAGTCAGTGGTGGGATAAACACATGAGATTGGACCTCACTATTCTTTTTGGGACATTTCTTCTACATCATTGCATGTATTGATCCCAAATATTGGGATGGTATCTAAAACCCAATTAAAAACATATTATTCTTATAGAAGGATAGCTACTTCACACATTGGGGTGTTCAGGAAGGTGGTGCAAGTGGGATTAAAATATTTGGCAGAATCTCCTCATTCACACTTGAATCCACTTTTTAACCTAGCCTCCCCTCAACTCTATAAATATGTATTTTTCTTATTTTGAAGGTTTGGGACGTGCATTGGGAATTTTACAGAATATGAGAAGTGGATCCACCCCAATTCTCCAACCATTTCAATGAGGGTAGCTCTTGAAGAAAGGATCCCTTCGACGTAGCCATCTTCTTCTCCTTATTCTTCTTCGTGTTGTAATACTTTTGTTTGTGTAATAAACATCTTTGTTATTCTTTTATTTATTCTATTTTCTTCTGTTTTTTTAAAATTTATTATTCCCTTAATCTTCCTAATTTGTTTGTAATCAATAGTGGAGAAGATATTGTGTTCTACCCATTCAATCCATTGCTCATGCAAAACGTCTACACGATGACCACACAACCCATGGAAGAGTAGTATTCTTAGTGATCGGTCTATCTGCTACCCTCTTCATTTAATTATTTTGAATCATTAAGATAATTTAATTCACTTAATATGATCCATGAATTTATTTTTTAATTTAAATTAAACAAATCAAGCAATTGAAAAATAAAAACAAATCATGTGAGGTCAAGAATTGTGTGAATTGTAAGAGCGTGAACTTAATTGGTAATTAAAAACCACAAGGGATTAATTTTTAATGTTAAAATAAAATAATTAAACTAAATTAATTATAATTTCTATAGATTATATGTGCCTTATTTTACCACTAACCATAAGCTAACCATAGAACATCAATCAAAGCAGGGTGTTGTGATTGCAAGTTTTGAAGTTAGCCTATGGTTAATTAACATCATCTTGGTGGTAAAGTTAATTCTGTTAGGGTTCATGATTTAACAAATTAAGGGTTCATAATTAAGTGGATATTAATTTAAATGATAATTATTAATAAATTATTTAAGAGGTAGAGATATATTGATTACTCCTTTTAAAATATTTTCTAAAAATGCATCTTCTTGTTGCGTCTTTTTAATTGAACTTCATTTCGAAATTAAAAACCAAAAAAATGAAATATTCTTCCATCAAAACTTATTATAGATTTATAAATGACAAAAAAACCCAATTATTTTAATTAGTATTCTCAATTCTTTTTATTTTATTGTCAAAATACCTTTAATATGTTGTTAAATTTACTTCCTCTTTTCATAGATGACCACGGTCAGCCACTCAACTGCATCAAACTACCACAAAAACCATTAATAATTTGAGGGTGCGCATGACAGTTTCTTTCAAATTGGAACCATTTTCAAGGAGGAAAGTAATTATTTCAACCATTTAAAGGTATTTAATTTATTTTACATTTTATTCTCTTATTCTCTTCTTTCTTTCTTCTTTACCCAATCTGAATTTTTTCTTCTTATTTTATTTCATTCTTCTTCTTTTTAGACCATCAACTCAAACTTCGCATTTTTATTATGGTCCACTTTACTTATTTTTATTTTTATATTATTTATGATATGAACTAATCCCAATGATCTCTTAGATCTTGATCCTAAGATTGAACGTAGCCTTCTGGCTCGAATCAGACATTCTCAGTCTACATGATGTTTAAACATTCAACCCGTTGGAGAATTCCTCCACTCCCAGAACATTGAAATTAGAAGAAATTAAAATTAAAACATAAAACAAGAACCAACGACTAAAAATAATGGAAATCAACTAAATAGAACCATTCGATAATTGGTTACACCTGATATTAACTATCAACCAAATAGCATTGCAAACCCAAATCTCGAATCAAACTTTTAACTGAAATCTAGGTTAATTCATCTTCTCCCAAATTCTCATGGATTATCTGGTGAGGATTCAAATAAAAATTTAAAATAATTTAATGCGGTTTTCTCAACCTAAAAACCAAGAAATGTTTCATAAGATCAAATCAAACTAAGAGAATTCTCATTCCCACTTGATGGAGCTGCAAAAGATTAGATGTAATATTTACAACCTGAAGATGTAACTTGTTGGAATGACTTGAAATGTCATTTCTTGTAGATATTTTTTCCATCATCAAGGAATACATCCATTAAAAAGGAGATATTGGGGATCAATCAAGCCCAAGGGGAGTCAATGTATGAGTACTAGGAGCGATTCAAGATGTTGTGTGCAAGCTTACTATATCACCAAATCAGAGAGAAAATCCTCAACCAAAAATTCCTTGAAGGACTCGCACCCATGGACAGGAGCATTGTGGATTCCACGTCTAGAGGAGCATTGGTTGACAAAACACCAGTAGCTGCACATGCATTGATCGACCAGATGACACAAAACTCCTAACAATTTGTTGATCGAGGTACACCACAGGTTAGAGGAGTATATCAGATAAGTCCTTCCTCTATTTAAAATCATATAATTGATACTAAGTTCGAATAATTGACCACTATGGTGTGGAAGATTGCTTGGGTACAAAAGAAATCTCAATCATCTCCTTCAAGTCCATGTGGCATTTTCACTGAAACAGACCACCCAACCGACTATTTCCCCAAGTTATAAGAGTATGAGGATTGTGTAGCGGTATTCCATAAGAGACCATATCGGAAACAAAAACTACCAAATCCCCAAAATAAGTTTGATTCCTTTGCACCATCACACAACCAAGGGTGGAAGGATTAATTGTACATGAGGTATTCTTCTAGAAAACAGCAAAGGCCTCCCTTTAATAAAAAATTTCAGCAGCCTCCACCTTACCAACAGGGTTTCCAACAACCCCAAAGCGATTTGAAGCTCAAGCATCAAAAAGTAAACAATAATGGAATCCCCAAACAAAGGTAGATTCTAACACTGATGACCTTTTGAAACAAATTATTCTTAATCAACAAAATGAGATGGAGAGTCAAGGATCGGATCTAAGGGAGTTAAAGACACAAATGAGATAGATTTTCACTTCCCTCTATGAACTGGTAAGTAAGAACTCTAAAAATAATCCTTTCCAACCTACTCCAAATACCAAGGTGAATGTCATTGCCATCACATTGATAAGTGGGAAGAAAAAAACTGATATATCTACACCTATCATTCCACTGGGATTCATCTCAACTTCGGTGAAGACCCATTCATACCCAGCTAATGAGAAACCTAAGGAGAAATATAAACATAATAAAAAGATTAATTATGTACCTTTTAAACCCTTTCCCTTTACAAATATGGTTGTACAAACCAACAACATGGCTGAAGAGGCGACGAAAAAGAAGTTTTTGTTACATTCAAGCATGTGGAGATCAACATCCCTCTACTTCAATACATCAAGAAAATCCCATGGTATGTGAGATTCTTAAAAGAACATTGTACCACCGGAAGAGGGATCAATGTAAATGAGAGGATCAATCTTGGAAGGAATGTGTCTGCATTCATTACACCAACTCTAACAATGCCAACAAAGTACAAGGATCCAGGAACATTCACCATCCCATGCCCCATATGGGAGTTTCACTTTTCTAATGCTCTTTGTGATTTAAGAGATTACATAAATGTAATTCCTCACTTTGTATTCTCTTCCTTACATGTTGGTGGGTTGAAACCAATGAGAGTACTGTTGCAGTTGGCAAATAGAGATACATCTTATCTATTGGGAGTCCTTGAGAATGTACTTGGTTGGGTAAGAGATGTGATCTTCCCAGCAGATTTCTACGTGCTTAAAATGGAGGACGATCAGGTAATTTCACATGATCCCATTATCTTAGGTATTCCCTTCCTCAAAACTACAAAAACAATCATAAATGTCTATGAGGGTACACTTTCCATGGAGTTTGGAGCTGAATTTGTGATATTTAATGTTATGGACTCCATGAAGTACCCCTCAGAGGACTATTCTGCATTTGTTATCTACCATTTTGAACCACTGAATAAAAACCCCATGGAATCTAATTGTCCTATTCTTAGGTAGATTATGATGATTGGTTCTATTTGGTTGTCTAAGAGCACATAAGCACCTGTTTCTAACACAAAAAACTCTATTAGATTTGATTTTGAAATGGATTCATAATTTGATTATAATCATGTGAACTCTGATTATGATAAGGCTATTGAATATGCTGATGGTTTTCATGCATTATTCTCTGATTTTGATGATGATGATTCTGGTACTAATTTTCAATGCGTACATATTTCAGTTCCTTCAATATCTCCATCCATACATCACCCCCTACATTGGAACTCAAGCCATTTCCACCTAATATCAAATACTCATACAGGTTAAGTGGTGAGAAGTTACCTGTTATCATTGCTAACAATCTCCCTTTTGAACATGAAGAAAAACTTTTGAATCTTTTGAAGAAGAACATTAAGGAAATCGAGTGGACCTTGGCTGAAATATCAGGTATTAGCCCCTCCATTTTCATGAATAGGATTCTTTTAGAAGATGGGGCTAAACTAGTTAGGTAGCCACAAAGGAGACTCAATCCAACACTTTTGTAGGTTGCTAAAAAAGAGGTTGAAAATTTTCTCAAGGAAGGTATAATTTATCCCATTTTAGATTCCCAGTGGGTGAGTCCTATTTAGTTTGTTCCTAAGAAAAGTGGTGTTACTATCGTTAAAAATATGAAATATGAGTTAGTTCCAATTAGGGTACAAAACAATTTTTGTGTGTGTATTTATTATAGGAGACTAAATCAGTACACCCACAATGACTATTTCCTCCTCCCATTTATTGATCATATGCTTGGGAGACTAGCGGGGAAAACACACTATGATTCTTGGATAGATTTTTTTGGATATTTTCAGGTTCCTATTTCTTTGGAGGATCAGGAGAAGACAACATTCACTTGTCTATGTGGTATGTTTTCCTACAGAAGGATGCCATTTGGGCTTTGCAACTCCCTAGGTAACTTCCAGAGATGCATGGTGCATATTTTTTTTGATTTAATTGAGGCATGCATGGAGGCATTGAAGGATGATTTTACAGTGTACAGATCCTCATTTGATGAATGTCTAATAAGTTTTGGAAAGGTGTTGAATCGTTGTATTGAGAAGAATTTGGTCTTGAACTTTGAAAAGTGTCATTTCATGGTAGAGCATGGAATTATCTTAGGGCATGTAGTGTCAAAACATGGGATAGAGGTTGATATGTTTAAGGTCGATATTATTTCATCCATACTCTATCATTAATGTGTGTGTGATGTTAGATATTTCCTAGGTCTTGTAGGATTTTATCGGTGCTTCATCAAGGATTTTAGTAAGATTGCTCTTCCTATGTCACGATTACATCAAAAGGATTCTCATTTTGTGTTTGATAATTCTTGTAGGACTTCCTTTGATGATCTAAAGAAGTGTTTGACCACTCCACCAATCCTATAGCCCCCATAGAGGGAGATTCCTTTTGAGCTTATGTGTGATGCCTCTAACTTCAAGGTTGGAGATATCTTATCTTGGATGGTGGAGGGATGTTCACATGAGATTACCTATGGATCATGGACACTGGATTTAGCCAAATAAAACTACACAACCATGGAAAAGGAGTTTCTTACTATAATATTCACTTTAGATAAATTCCATTCATATTTATTAGGCTCTAAAGTAGTTGTTTTTTCTGACCATGCAGCATTGAGGTACCTCTTAATGAAGCCAGATGCAAATCCTAGACTTATTTGATGGATGCTCCTTCTTCAGGAATGTGATATTAAGATAAAGAAAAAGAAGGGGTCAGAAAACATGATGGTAGACCACATGAGTATGCTTACTCACACATTAGAGGATGACACCTTGGACCAGGTACCACTTGGGGAAACTTTCCTAGATGATCATCTTTATTCCATCTCAGGTACGAATCCTTGGAATGATGATTTAGTTAACTACATTTTTTCCTTTGAAATCCCTGAAAATTTAAAGAAAAATCATGTCCAAAAATTAAAGGGCGAGTCATGGTTTTATGTGTGGGATAAACCCTACCTCTGGAACATGTGTAGTGACCATGTTATTAGGTGGTGTGATCCTGATCATGAGTTTGAGTCTGTTCTGAAATTCTATCATACACTTTCTTGTGGTGGACACTTTGGACCCCAACGGATAGCTATAAATGTTCTGGACTCTGGATTGTATTGGCCTATTTTATTCCATGATGGTCATGTGTTTTGTAAGTCGTGATCACATTGCCAACACACTGGTAATATTTCTAGGAGACACGAGATACCCCAAAACCCCATATTATTCTATGAGATTTTTGATGTATGGGCCATTGATTTTATTGGTCCTTTTCTTAGTTCATTTGGTTTCCTATATATTTTAGTTGATGTTGATTATGTGAGAATATGTGTGGAGGCTAAGGCCACCAGAGCTGATGATTTTCATGTTGTTGTGGAATTTTTCAAAGCATAGATTTTCAATAGGTTTAGTGTAGCAAATCCCATCATCAGTAACCAAGGGACACACTTTTGCAATCGGAATTTGGCTTCCATCTATTAGAAGTATGGGGTGACACACAAAACATCAATACCATAACACCCCCAAACAAATAGTTAGGCTGAGGATTCAAAACATGAGTTAATTTTTTTTTTGGAGAAAACCATGCAACAGAATAGGAAAGATTGGATCAAGCACTTGGATGATTCCCTATGGGCATATAAGACAGCATACAAAACTCTCATCAGTATGTTCCCATTTGGGAATGCTTTTGGAAAATCCTTTCATCTACTCGTGGAAGTTGAGCATCGGGATTATTGGGCTATAAAGAAATGTAACATGGTTTGGCCCAAACTGGAATCCAAAGGAAGATGGAAATTCAAGAGCTTGAGTAGATTCAATTGTCTTTATATGATAACTTAAGGATCTATAAGGAAAGATCAAAAGAAACTCATGTCAAAATGATCCAGAAAATATAATTTCAAGTTGGAAAGAAAGTCTTGCTCTATAGTTCATGATTAAAGCTGATGTCTGGTAAGTTACATTCAAGGTGATTAAGTGCTTATGTAGTGACTAATTATTTTCCTTATGGTGCAGTGGATATCAAAAAGGATGATATAGGAATGAGATCTACATTCAATGGGAAACATTTGAAGAAATACATTGAATGACTTCCTATATGTGCAGGGGATTTCATCACACTGCATGACCCCATCATCACTTGAGCATATTAGGCTGTTCCTAACCCTTTAACTTTTATATTATTTGTCCTATTTGAAATTATACATTTCATGTTCTTATATCATCTCATAGGTTCACATGAGTAAAATTCAATTTTTTAAGAGTGGGGAAGGGGATAAGATTTTGGGGTAGATATTTAGGATTTTCATTGGTGTGTTTTATGTGTATTTTCTATTATGTTTTTGTTTAAAATCTTCAAAATAAAAACAAAAAAAATCAATAATAAGGAAACAAATATATCATTTAACATTCTCATGTGGAACATATGAAAAATGCATGTTTTCAAAATTCATTTGTAGAAATATAATCATGAGTAATATTTCATCATCAAGGGTTGACTTTAATAAAAATTAAATTCATCGATTATATGAATGGTTGTGTCAATATAAAACAATTTAGATTTTGACATCATTATTTGTGATATCTGTTCATGGTAAATTATGTCATTTATTTCTACACACAATTTTTCACACAATCATGACTTTTGAGTTTCTATTACCCAATTGAATGTATATTTAGGGTTTGTAATTCTTTTCACCTTATAACATGGTCTTTCCATACATTTGTTTCTCTTCTGATTGTTTCCATTGCTATACCAGATTGACCTATGCTTGTGCACCTAATATCTGACTATTGTACGCCCTCTAAAAAATCAATAAAAAATAAAAAAATAAAAAAAACAACAGTCAATAAAGAGGGAGTGAGGAAATGGACAACATGTGGGGATATTTAGGTCGGGAGCTCATGGTTTGACTTCTGGGAATGCTTAAATGAGTGGGTTTTGTAATTTGATTGGAAAACATGTTGAACAAGTTAAATGGAATAGAATCAGGTAATAAGAAAAGTTTTTATTAACCTGAATATACTAGATAAATCATGGAGAGACAAGCTTGGAATGGTTGGCACACACACACACATGGATAATTACTGGCATGGTAGACCCGTGACTTATTTCACTGTGATTCGTGTTATGAATCTCAATGAATTTTTATTTTGAAACAATTTCTGAGATAATTAATTTAAAATTTTTTGATATTTACTCTTTATTGGATTCTTACTTTTCCTATTTTTCACTTTGGATTGAGAAATTTGAATATGCATATCTTGTCAAAATTTGTTTGAATACATGATATGAGGTTTTTCCCAGGAGTGAAAAAAGGTAAGTGTGGGGACTTGATAAAACAAATTTTTATTGAATATTTTATTGATAATAAATGTTATAATTCCCTCATGTTTTGTTAAATATGTTTATTTATAAAATATTTTGGATTAGATCATTCATTTGAAAATATGGTGAAAATTCCAGTTTTACAACTTTAAGATTCACTGTGGTATTTCGAACATAAATATTTTACTATGACTTATATGAACTTAAAATTTCGTAAATTTGTTCCTCACTTAATTTTATACAACTTTTATTCATGACCCTAGAGATAATGAGTGCATTGGGATGGAGTAAATGGGCCATTAAGTAAATGGTGGGCTGGACACGTGATATTGGACATCACTTTAGTGTTTATGCCATATCTCCTAAATCACTGAATGGATTGATCCCAAATTTTGAGAGGGGATCGAAAACCAATTTTGAAAATTTTATCCTTCTATAAATATAGCTAATTAATAGGTTTTGGTGGTCAAGAAGGTGGTGCAAGTGGGATTAAAATATTTGGATGAATCTCCTCATTCACTCTTAAAACCACTTTCAACCTAGACTCCCCTACACTCTATAAATTTGTATTTTTCTTATTTGGAAGGGTTGGGACTTGAAATGGTGGGTTTAGGGAACGGTAGAAGTGGATTCACTCCAGTTATAAAATCATTTCAATAAGGGTAGCTCTTGAAGTAAGGATCCCTTCGACGAAGCCTTCTTTTTCTCCTTATCCTTCTTCTTTGTGTTGTAATACTTTTGTTTATGTAATAAACTTATTTGTTATTATTTGATTTATTCTTTTTTAATATTTTTTTTTTCATATTAATTCTTCCCTTAATCTTCCAAATTGGGCTAGAATTAAGAGTTGTGATGATATTGGGTTCTACCCTTACAATCCTTTTCTCATGCAAAACATCTCCACAATGACCACACCGCCCATGGAAGAGTAGTTTTCTTAGTGATAGATCTATCTTCTACCCTCTTCATTTAATTATTTTGAATAATTGATATTATTTAATTCACTTAATATGATCCAAGAATTGATTTTTTTAATTTAAATGAAACTAATCAAGCAATTTAACAATAAACACAAATCACGCGGGGTCAAGAATTGGGTGAATTGCGAGAGCGCGAAGTTAATAGGTAATTCAAAACCACATGGGATCAATTTTTGGTGTTCAAATATAATCCCTAAACTCAATTAATTCTAATTTATATAGATAATATGCACCTTAATTTGCCACTAACCATAATCTGACCTTAGAACATCAATCAAAGCAGTGTGTTTCGATTGCATGTTCTGAAGTTAGCCTAAGGTTAAATTCACTTCATCTTGGTGGAAATGTTAACTATCATAGGGTTCTGGATTTAACAAATTAAGGGATCATAATTAATTGTATATTAATTTAAATGATAATGATTATTAAATTATTGAAGAGGTAGAGTTATATTGATTACGCATTTTAAAATATCTTCTAAAAACATATTCTTGTTGCATCTTTTTAATCAAACTTAATTTCTAGATTAAAACCCAAAAAAATGAAGTATTCATAAAGAAATTTTTTTCTAGATTTATAAAATATTAAAAAAACTCATCATTTTAATTAGTATTTTTATTTCTTTTTATTTTATTTTCAAAATACCTTTAATATGTTGTTAAATTTACTTCCTCCTTTGAGAGACAACCTTGGTCAGCCACTCTATTCCACATAAGTACCATAAAACCATTAAACATTTGAGGGAACCCATGACAACATCTTTAAAACTCCTATACTGCCGAAACCATAACAATGAAAGTTGTTAACCTGATCTCATCTGGCCTTCTGCCCAATGGGCTAGGCTTGATGATATCAATGTAATAGTGGTGCATCATCTTGATCCAGTTTATCCCAGCCTGGGAAAACAAGCCAGTATGATGTATTTTTGTTTCCATGGGGTGGACATCCTAATACCTTATGGGAGTATGGGGCTCTAGGATCACCCGAGACTGATTTGTATTGGAGTATGAGGTGGTCTTCTAGTGTCCCCTATAATTGGTAATGTGCCTTACCCTCATTCCTGAAATGAAAAAACATTACCCCAAATCTAGAGTCATGGGATCCAATCAGTGGATCAGGAAAATGTAAGTATCATATAGGTCTATCCAAGGGTCGGTCGCAGCCATAGCATGTCAACCACATTAGCCTAAATCTTCTTATCCTAGCTCTTGTAATAGTCGGCATCTAGGTAGTAGGATTCACAAGAGGAAAAGGGAGATGCATCACCTTGAAGTATGCCTACTCTACCATTAAGGGATTACCTAATGCATTGGTGATAGGAAGAAGGGACCGTAGTGTGTAGGTGGATCCATTGGCTACCCATCAACGAATTGTTGGCGGTGTCTTGAGACACAACCATTAACTCAGTGTTGGATACTAGGCCACTAAACTGGGTCTTCAGGAAAATCTTTCCAACTATTGCATGTTTCATCCTATCATAACCTTGAATTTTTAGGTCAGAGGGACTAAGATCGTTCGTAGATAGCCCCGTCATTCAGAGTGTCCATGTCGGGATGACGTTGATCCCAGAGCCTGTGTTGACAAATGGTGAACATCAATGCCATTGAAATGGAATGTGATGTAAAATGGAAAAATATTCTCATGTATAGGAGAACCATCATCTTCTCTAAAGGAAGATATAATGGCCTAGATTTCTGCATGATCGGCTGTCAGGACATAGAAGGCTTATGCGGCTACTACCACCACCTCAAACTAAATGGGCCTTCTTAAAGCCTTGTAAAGGGCCTCACACATATATGATGATTGGTGAAGAACCTAAAGGATATATATCCTCATAAGAATACTGGAAAGGGGCATAATAATTTAATACTTTTGTGCCAGTAGTGAAATTCTACTAATAAGAGGTCATTCTGTGGGAAGAGGTATGATGAGACCTTCTTGATGAACTGATGGCTGACTGGTGCTTGAAATGTCTCACTTCATGCTATTTATAAATTTTAAAGTAACTAATGGATGAGAGATATATGACTAAGTACATTCTATAACAGAATTTGGATGATCACGGTGTGGTTGGGTCAGCTTCTCATGACCATGTAGCAAAAACGGCGGCGAATGCAGACCTGGAGAAACAATATGAGATGTCCGCATGTGCTGAGCTCCATGGGGGGCATACTTTCTAGTTCCGGTGGCACAAAAAGACTATCTAGAAGTATTGATAGATGAATTATAATGACTTATATATCCATGGCTTCGTCATTGTTGGCGACAGATGGGGACATTGGGAGGATCCGCATGGCGCTCCTCGATGTTGGGAATCATGTAGGGGTTTACTAGCTCCACAGTGTTAAACGAAGCATACCCTTGGTCATCACATGAAGAATACTCCACCAATGTATATATTCTGGGTTTAATCACAATATCTATGGGCATGAAATAGACAATAGTATGAGATGACAATGGAATCTCTGGGGGACTTTTTTTCACTTGTGATGTCGATGCTTGCCCTTCTAGGGAGAGGAAGACTGAGATGTCGATGCGGAAGTATTGTTTGCGGGTGATGCGGTGAATTTTGAAGGCTCGAGTCAATTAAACATGCACATATAATACCATGGGCATGACAAACTACCTTTCAATACATCCAGCCATAATATTTTTGAGATCTGTGATTAGGAACCTACTGCCACACACCTTCGTTGTCACTGTCATTATCAAGCTTCACAAAAACACATGCCGCCTACGTCGGGTTCAGTCCTAACACGAATATGTTGTTATCATCATTGTATTGGAGCCAGCCATTAAACACATAGCATTAATTTAGTGAGTTTCCTATAATTTACTAATATGGGTGGTAATTGGAGAAATTAGTGAGATCTTCTTCTTCGGGTCTCTGCATTCCAAAAACCGTAGAATTCTCTATTCCAAGGAAATTCAAAAATAACCTAGAACCTGAGCCCTATTAAATGTGTAGGTACAATTAATTCTATCTATGAAGGGACTTTGGGAACATAGACCTAACGAGGAGCTAGAGGGTCCTACTAAGGAGGTGGAACCTGGTTATCTCTCTGAGGTGGTGGTAGGACAGTACGTGTGGATGCCTTCAGATTCTGAGGTGGGCGTTACTGGTCCAGAGGCTGTTCTTATGGTGTAAGGATTCTATGATTCTATGGAGGTTTTTCCATTGGTAATAGCTCTAACTTCTTGGGGGACTCTACTTGGGCTACTACAGTGGGCTCTTCCATAACATCTCTTCTTGCGGGAACTACATGAGGTAATAGACATGTCTGCATGGCCTTCTGTAAGACTTCCTCTAGACATTGAGACTTATTAGAGAAATCTAAGAATCCCTAGGGGTAATTATGAATGATGAGGTAGGGGACCAGTTTTTTTTAAATTCCCTACACACATTGTTAGTAGATTTTCTTGAGTCAGCGGTATATAAAGGGGGTAGGTGTGGAATTTTCACCAGGCGACAAAGTCTGCAATGCACTCGTCAGGCCTCTTTATGAACTTAAAGAGGTTTGAAATACTTGTCTTCTGAATGGTGGAGATGAACTAGTAAAGAAACTTCCAATGAAGATCCTCCTAACAGATAATGACCCAATGGGTAGCAGGTTGTACCCAAAAAAATGTTGGCCCTTCGAATGTATGTATGAAACACTGGAGTTTGGCGGCCTCTTGCTGTGTTGGAGTTCCTAGAATGGGTCCACACATTGAGATGTATTGGGCCAGATGATGCAGCTGATTTCTTATCCTATTAAAGGGGACAAATGTAGGGTTTCAATACTCGGGGGTGTTGTCATATCATCTACCCATGCCAAATATGGATTTTAATCATACAAAATTTCCCCCTAACATGTTTCCATATCTTCAAGGTGGGAAATGAGTGTCTCCATTGGATCATCTCAGTGGATATTCCTATCATGACCAGGATCCCTGAACACATGGGCATTGGTATGTTCTTCAACAATATAATCAGGCCCAATGGCTCATGGAGTGGCTGGTGGGATGACCTGCGAAGCGGCCTGGGGAGCCTGAGATGGGTCTCGAGGAGGGTTTTCATGCACTTTACGTGGATTTAGAAAGGCATAGCATGCTATCTTTCCATAATCTCTGGCCTCTATTATGTCTATGTGGGTCATATGGTCAATGTCACCTAGAGTCAACCTGTCGGGAGGAGGGTGTACGTACTCCTGATGCCCCGGTCGAGGATTTCCATAGTCTAGACGCCATTCCACGATACATTCAACAAAAAATTCATCAACCATATTTTTATGCTCTGCGATCTTTTAATGAAATGCATCCTTTTATGAATCATCTTCTGTCTTCTGTACTGAGCCAAATGGGTCGAAGGGTTTTATAACACCAAGATTCTCTTTTCCATTATTGGGATTCCGAACAAGGGATAATAACTCAGATGGTGGAGGAAGGCCTAGGAAATTTCTTTAATGGAGAGTAACCCTTCCCAATGGATTAGATAAGTGTGCCACTCTCCCAGGGGGTAAGTTCTCTTTGAGGATCTCTAGCTCATTCTCTTCCACTGATAGGTCATCCATGTTAAACATGAATCTACTTGGAGGAATATCTTCAATATCTTTGGGCATGTTGGGATGGATCTAAATAGAACTAAAATGAAGGGACAGATACTTCCCAAAACCACAAACCTGAACATGGGGGGAAGTCACCTTGATAATTTTTTAGAGCCCTTTAATGCTCTGAATGCATATTTGCTGGAGGGTTCGATGGATACCTACGACTCAGGGTTCTGAGACCTAGGGAGAGAAATGAAGTCAACCATACAACATTTTTGCCTAATATCTTCAAAGTTTACCTGACTCTTTGGGTAATCCACTTGTTGATAATTGAGAAAAAAGTAAATCACCTAGAGGGTTTGAAAAAACACACGACTTCCTTCTAGGAAAGCGATTTCGGTGCACTAAATTTTGTGGTTTCAACTAGCTAGAACTTCTCTAGGAAATGGTCTGTTGCAAAGATATCTCATAGTCTCCTCAGCTCAGAATCATTGTCTGACCCTTGGTTTCCACATTCATCGACTAGGGGTGGCTGGGGAACTTGTAGCGTCATGGAAGAAGACATATTAAATGGTATACTAGCTGGTGGAGAATACAACGAGTGAGGTAACAAGTAGCCACATCTTGGGATGTCTTGTGAAGAAGCCAACAACTGAGCCCCAACATCTAGGTAAGACAGACTGGAGACCACAACATCCCGTGTAGGGGCTGAAGTTACTAATGGGAGGCTATGCTATTTCTTTTCCTCCCTCGGTCCCTAGAATAACTCACTGTGATACCTGATTGAGGGATAAAATGATCCTATTGAGGTTAGAGAGGATTTTACGGCCATGCCCGGGAAAGTGGCAAATGTTTCCTCTTCATGGACGTATCTTTAGAGGGAGGCAACAATCTAGTGGACCATTCATTCAAAGAGGATGAGGAATATACCCCTTGTTCCCACCCCATCCATTGACAGAAAAGATCAAGGTGAGGGCATCATTACTGATTCGCACTCTGCATCAGAGTCTGAAAAGAAGACATATTTAATCGTGGTTTGAAACTCCTAAGTCCTCTTTCTTTGGCAGTAGCGGCCCGCCCACTTTCCCATAAATGGTTCTTTGGTATAGGGTAGTCTTTTGACATGAGGAGGGCCTTCGGCCAAACTGATGCTTGGACGGAGAGGACTTCCTCCTGGGTATGTTGGGGTGTGAGGAGCACCTAGAAAAATGTCAAAGGGAACACAGGAAGGGCCTATGTGTCTGATGGCTGGCACACAGGGGGATTCTCCGCCAAAAGTGTTTGAACAGGAAGGACCTCCACTGGAGCTATCGGGAACATGGGTAGTGATTCCAAGTTTGTTTCCCCTAGTAGTGATGGTATGAGGGGGGCCTTTGTACTTGTCAAACTGAACACGGGGAGTATCTCCGTGTTGGACACCAATGAAGTAGGCATACCTCTGCTCCTCTGATTGCCGAGGATTAGGATGACCTTCATTAGTTGTGGTAAAAATATGGGGAAGACCCCCATGCTGATGGTTGATTGAACAAGGACGATCATCGCATCAGCAACCTAATAAAGGAAGAATGGCTCCATACCAAGCGTCATAGGTTCGAAAGAAACCTTTCGAACTGTATGTCAGTGTGGTAGGGAGGGCCTTCTCTTGGTTTGATGACGGCATGGGGAGGACCTCCACACCAGGCATGGAAGTGGGGTGGACTCACGCTCTCATTGGTGGTGGCACGAGGAGTACCTCCAAGATAAATTTCATCACTATTGGTTGGCCTGCAATGGCTAGAACATGTGTTAGAGACCAAGATATTCTTCCTAACATGCTCGTGGAGTAGTTGGGGTCTGCATCTGGGTTGGGAATATAAGTATCCATTTTCCGTATAAATGGGCATTGGTGGTATACATTGGTGGTGGTGTAGGGAACTATAGCCATTGATGATGATGCCCCATAGCAGAGTACCTACTCACCTTGCGCCCGACGTTGGCATGGGGTTAACCAGACTGGGACCAATGATTCTAGTCTATAACTAACTCGATCCTCAACCTATGGGCCAAGGTGGTGGCACTGACGTGGCCTAGTGGGATCCCTCTTTGGAGGCCCCTAATATGGGATCGTAGTTGGTCTGGCCCGGACATCCGTCACCTCATCAGCGTAAGGAAATGAGTTTTCAAAGCATTACTAGGAGAGGCTCCCAAAATGATTTTAGGTTGGAGTGGGGAGTATTGGCTACCTATACGGCCCTTGAGGTTAGCGGTGACAGAGAGCCGCAGAAGTCCCTAGGTCATGTCAGGCCATATCATGGGTTAGGATAATCACTTATTCCTTGTATCGTTGAACCCAGTCATTAATCACCCTCCTTTGAATGAGTTCATAAGGTGAAATGGATCATGGGAACCAAAAATCCTTGGGGGTGGAGTCCATTGTATAAGAGGTGAAGCCACGCAAGATTTCTGCATTGGTATTGCCTAGGCCCCTGCATCGGTGGGTGGGTAGTGATCGGTTTCCTGTCATAACAGATTGGGTCCTACAAAGTTGGGAGATTCAACCATTAGTGATGAATGAAGGAAAGAGACTTCTAGTGTCCCAATGACATTCCATATCCCATGATTGGTAAGAAGGAACCACACTGACAACATCGTAGACCAGGATGTCCAATATTCATTACGCCAATATCTGGTGAGTTTCTCACCAGGCCCACTATTTTCATGGTGTGACCTGGGACTGGATAATTGGATTCAGTGACATGCTTATCCACCGATGTATGAAACACTACTAATCTCCTCATTGGGGAGAATACATTAACATCAGGCTCACCATTTCAATTTCTGACACATCTTCTAGGGCACGCGTCCATACGTGGATGACGCGATGATTGTGACCTCGCATTCCATCTTTCCAAAGGAAGGTGAAATCTGTCACTTATTCAAGGATGTTTTTTCCTTGATCGAAATTGGATGATGGGATATTGGTTCCTCCTTTCGTGTATTCCTCCTCTGAACTCATCCCCTAGTTCAAGTCACCCTTAAAGATTAAGACATTGTTCATGAAACTCTTCTCGGTGCATATATTTGTGGATATCAGTTAATTACACTTCTTCTGTTAGAAAATTCCAAGGGCTGAATTTAGGGCAGCATTCTTCGATCAGAGAAGTATCCACCTTGGGCATCGTTGGCATGTCTGGATGCTAAAACACTAATGTGTTGGGGTTTCTTCCCCTTATGATAGGGCTTCTCTAGGGCGTGGAAGTATGAGGAATCCCAAGTCAAGTGTGGGGAATTATATTCCATATGCATGCCCGTGAGGTTTTCCTCAGCTTCCCATGTTTAACACTAGTTATGTCACGAGTTTATCATCTAATGGATATGGATCAGACTGATCATAACATTGAAAATAGTGGATCAAATGGGCACATCCCCAAGAGGGGGAACCTGAGGGTTTATTGGATGAGTGGATCAAAACATCCAATGAAGATGGTTTTGAGGATTCTTGGGTCCCTATAAATTGGACTGTAGGATATTTCATTGGCTGGGATTAAACCTCATGTGGGTTTCCTATGTGCCCCATCCTGATGGATATGAATCAAATCAAAGGTATTTTGAATGGGGAGACATGGAATCAGGGGTGTGCGTGGGGGACAACGACCTGAAGATGATATTGGGGATTATACATGGTTAGAAGCCCATCGTAAGAGGGACACTCTTGTGAGGATGGTTACAGATTGTGTGGGGAATATACATGGTTAACTACTTGGGTGTCTCAAGGATTGGCTATGGGATAAATGGAATGATCTCATTGGGATGTGGCGGCCCGAGTAAGAATCAACATGGATGATGGATTGTAACATCCCAAGTCAATAAAGAATAAAACATTTTCATATTTATTAATATTTATGAATTAAATATTAATTTTACTTTAAAGGGGTTGCTATGTTCGATAGCGTACCTGATACGTAATAAAGAGATTCTTTGAAATCTTACGTTACACACTAGTAATAAAATCATATTATTTTAAATGGTAGTTAACACGTAGCCGTTGTATTGGTGGGAATGAATATAAATAACTAAAATATGATTATATATGTCTGTTAAATGTTTTTACATTTATCCAATAAAGGATAAAGGCTTAAAATACTAAAATAATTCAATTTTAGGCATAGATACTCTAATATTCACTAAAAGGTCAAACTATCGCCTTTTGATGGAGAACCCTCTTTAAATATTGTTTTGGTCACTCTTATAAATTCTATTGGACCAAATAAAATTATTATTTAGAATAGGGACATCAAAATTTACTTTGTGTAAATTTTTGGTATTTTTCCGATAAAGTTCATTTTTTAATGAATAGTGAAAAATGTTGTATTTTAATTCAAAACCTCTTTTTAATCTAATTTATTTATATGATTAGATTATCTTTTGAATTGGTTTTAAAGTTAAATTATAATATATTTTTACCATTTAATCCAATAGTTTTCTTTGGAATTAATTTTACGTTGAAATTGGACCTAAACTAGTGTCAATCTTTTGATATATATTATTTCATAAAAACACGCTATTTGTTCTGACAGCGGGAATTAATTATTAAATTAATTAATGTAACTTATATGATTTTAATTTTGTAAAATAGACATCATTTTTTATTTTGGAATTTTAAATATAGCTTAGGGTGATGTTTTGGTATTTTTCTGAAAAACTTCAATTTTTAATGAATAGTGAAACAACTAAGTGGTACTTAAAAAACTGATATTTTGTTTAAATGAAATTTTACCACCTTTGTGTTTTGAATTTAAAAAATCTGACATACCTGTTTTTCATTAAGAATTAAAATGTTGTTCAATGGGATTAAAATAATTTTTTGGTGAATAGTAACTTTTAAGTTTTTAATCGCAATTAGAGGTAATTAGTGTGATTTAAGGTAAAAATAATGTTTTAATAATATGAAATGAACTTTACCCATGTCCTACCCTTATTGGATGTGTCATGGCCGACCAAGACAATCCATGGGTCAACTTGGGGACCCCATGGAGCCACTTTGGTAGGAAAATGACATTAATGACTTTTTATTTAATGTTAAAATAAAAATGTCACAAACATGTGTTGTTTTACTAAAAAAACTTAAATGGGGTTATACAAGTAATATTTTTTACTATAAATATTAATAAGAAATATAAAACGATTTCCTACATCATAGTAGTTTTTTTATAATTTTCATACATTAAATAAATTAAATTATTTATGACACCATGATGATGCAACGATTACCTCATTATTTAACGATTTAAATAAAATGAAAAGATAATGTAAAATCTAAGACCTAAACTTGTCAAAAACCTATTGGATGTGTGGATTTCAAAATTTTATCACATTATCCTCTAAATATATAATTTTGGGACCTTTAAAATCTGAAAAACAATTTTTAATAAAGTAACCTTTTATAACTTTCCAAGAGTGCCCCTCCTCTCCTCTTATAAAAGGCCTCCACCTCTACCACCTTACCCACACCTCTCAAGACTTTGACTCGGCCAACCCCTGCACATTTTATCTCTACACATCACTCTCTTAGTCCTAGAAGCCTCACTTTGGGCAGAAGTTTTATCAAGGAAGCCTTTGAGCTCAAATCAAAAAGAGTTACCCATTTTAAAGGTAGTGTCTTCTCTTGTGTTCTTATGTTTTATTTTGCTTCTCCAACCACCTAAACTATTTTTATTCCTTTATTTTGAAACAACACAAGTATATTCAATATACTAGGATTTTATTATGATAATTATTAGAGATACACTTACACACACCTACATCTAATGGTTAAAGAACATACTGTTTCTGTGGATGGTGAATTTCTGCCTCACGAAACGATCATTGTTCGATATTCTTTTAACACCTTTAAAGGTGGCCATTATGATGTCACTATATTTATATATGATATATAATATGTTTATGTTTTCCTTATGCTTCTATATTTTTCATTTATGGCATACTTTATGGTTTCCATTATGGTTAAACGCGATATCTTCATTTTAGGAATTGCGGACTACCACCCCCGCAAAGTGATTTGATTCATTAATGCCATATGTGGGAAATATAAGGGATGGAGTTTATTATATTATATATGATATTATACTTTATTTATAATATACCTTTATATCATTATTATTTCACTCCATTAAGTAAAAAATAGAAATGAAAGTAGCGTTCATGCGTACGTACGACTTACCGTCTCCATGAACGGTGAATTTCATTTCTTACCTCTAAATGTTATGTAATATTATAAATTCATGTATATACTAGATATATATTATATATATTATATCTACATCATGAATATAATTCTAGATATAATGGATATTTTACCCCATGAACAAATTTTAATTATAAAGAGTTTATTTTTGACTCAAGTACCAATGATCGACAAAACGACCATTATTAACTTAAATAATTACATAGTGTTCATAACATTGTAATAAGTGATATAAAAGGAATAATGAACTTGAAAAAGGTTCTTAAGCAAGTGGAAATTAACTCAAGTTTATTATTCAGGACGTTAAAGAAAGATCGAGTCAAGTCGGACCCGAGGTATGAGACATCATCTCAATCTCCTTTCATTGAAGCATATTTTGTTTTATACAAATCTTTCTTTTATACGGTGTATAAAACCCATTGAATTTTATGTTTATTCAAAATGAATATTTTTATAGGAAATTTTTACTAAATGACAAAAGGGAATGTTTTTTTTGTCGTACGTATGCGGCGACAACGACTTCTTCGCCGCCGTGACCATTATTTGAGTTTCAGCTTCCTCTACAAGCCATAAATTTTTTTGAATGAAAAATAAATACCTTGTTTTACTTTTCTTTTATTTTGGTATTTAAAATGGTTTTAATAATGTTTTTATATCAATGTGTTGTATTGATATCTTGTGATTGAAAAGTGGAAATGTTATGTTTCCTTTATGAATGTTTTATGTGATACGATTATGTTATGGTTCTTGGGCATTGTTATGAAGACGGGTGGTTCCGTGATAAACTAAGGGCAGGTGAGCCCGATATAGCTCTCCAATGCATTGGGTAATGAGAAGGAGTTAAAAGTTAAGGTTTCTCCGAAGAGATTTAGGGAATATACTATGATGGGTATTCCAAACGTAACCATGAGGGTTACTCCTTATGTAAGAATGTTATGAATGCCTCAAGTTACCTTTATGTCTTATGATTTCTATGATTTGTTCATGATTTTATGAGGCATGTTAAAATGCTTATTTTTATGAGTAAAGTATTATTTCATACATGGAATAATGTTTTCATATCCCTTACTGATATTTTTATTCTCATCCCAAGTTTTTGAAATGTTTTTCGCAGGACTTAATGTGGAATAGGGTCAAGGATGGGATCAAGGAAAAGTCATGCTATCAAAAACATGTAACTAGACGTATTTCTTTTTAAGATTTTTTTTATGGAAACTTAGTAGAAGTGTCCACTTTGTAATCTTTTGAGATGTAATATTTATGTCCTAATTCTCTACAACTCTAAACCTGAAAAGATCCTCAATGTTAATTATTCATTTAATTCAATATTAAGTAAGGTTTAAGGCCGAGGCCTTATAGTTGGTATCAGAGGTCGGTTTAGAAAACTTTAGTAAGTATAAAATTGTTAAATTATAAATTAATTTATGGTATGATTGAAATGGTATAGCATTTAAAGATTACCATGTTGCTTCGCCTAAGATATTTCTGTGTTAAGAATGGTTTTTCATAGAGGAAATAGAACAACTTTTCTGGGAAGGCATACAGAGGGAAATGACCCTTCAAATCAGTATCCTGAGATGGTCGGAATTGGAACTAAACAGTTTGTTACAGTGATGGCTCAGTTGACTCAGGTGAAAAATTTTGGTTGTTTTTATTGATGATATTTTGGTGTTTTCTAAAAGTAAAAAGGAGAATGAAAGTCATTTAAGAGTTATTTTGCAAACTATAAAAGAAAAGAAATTGTATGGGAAATTCAGCAAGTGTGAGTTTTGGTTGCAACAAATTTCCTTCCTTGGTCACATTGTTTCTAAAGATGGAATAACTGTTGATCCTGAAAAAAAACAAAAGTTGTTGAAGAATGACCAAGACCCACAAATGTAACTGAGATCCGTAGTTTTCATGGTTTGGTAGGTTATTACTGGAGGTTTGTTGAAATTTTTTCACGGTAATCTAGTCCAATGACTAAGCTAACTCGGAAGGGTGTTAAGTTTATCTGGACAAAATAATGTGATGATTGTTTTCAGGAATTGAAAAGAAGATTGGTGAATGCTCCAGTTTTGGCACTTCCTTCCAGGAATGGTGAGTTTGTTATATACAGTGATGCTTTTTTAAAGGGAGTTGGTTGTGTCCTTATACAGAATGATCAGGTAATTGCATATGATTCATGTCAGTTGAAAACTCATGAGGTAAATTACCCTACACATGATTTTGAATTAGCTGTTGTGGTTTTCGCTTTAAAATTTTGGAGGCATCATTTGTATGGAGTAAAGTGTGAAATATATAATGATCAAAAACTTTTAAAGTATATATTCACTCAGAAATAATTGAACATGAGACGGAGAAGATGGCTAGAATTAATCAAGGATTATGATTGTATAATTCATTACCATTCGGGAAAAGCAAATAAAGTGGATGATGCTTTGAGTCGAAAAAGTAATGATTCATTAAAAATGTTGCATTTGGAACGTGATCCTTTGGTTAAGGATTTGATGAAGTTTGGCCTAAAAGTTTTTGGTGCCGGATGGCCTTCTGTTTTGTTTCAGGTATCAGTGAAATCTTCTCTATCAGACAGAATCAAGAAAGCACAGAAGCAAGACAGTGAGTTGCAGAAAAAGGTAGAGCTGGTTCAGAAGGTTAAGTTGTCTGAATTCAACATTGATAATGATTGTGTTTTG
The DNA here is from genome assembly GCA_963277665.1 of Viscum album. Taxonomy (NCBI): domain Eukaryota; kingdom Viridiplantae; phylum Streptophyta; class Magnoliopsida; order Santalales; family Viscaceae; genus Viscum; species Viscum album. The sequence goes on along the minus strand of OY728162.1, from coordinate 899,508,765 downwards.
AGATTTTAGAAGAGATTGTTTGTGCCTTGTGATTCACAGTTGAAGAGAGAGTTGTTATGTGAAGCTCATAACTCTCCATTTCCAGTTTATCCTGGAAGTACTACGATGTATAGAGATCTGTGGGAGTATTACTGGTGGGATGGAATGAAAATAGATATTGCTGATTTTACTGTAAAGTGTTTGACTTGTCAGCAGGTTAAAGCAGAGAAGCAGTTACCTAAAGGGATGCTTCAACCTTTACCGATGCTAGAGTGGAAATGGTAAAATATATCCATGGACTTTGTTGTGGGATTACCGAAGACATCTTGAGGTAATAATGAAATTTGGGTTATTGTTGATCGCTTGACTAAATCTGCTCATTTCCTTCCTATTCGAGATACTATCTCTCAAGATCAACTTTCTCGATTGTATCTTAAAGAGATATTCAGGTTGCATGGAGTTACCCTATCCATTGTATCTGATCATGATCCCAGGATTACTTCTAACTTTTGGAAAGGCCTTCAGAAGTCGTTGGGTACTGAATTAAATTTTAGTATAGATTTTCATCCTCAATCAGATGGGAAGTCAGAATGAACAATTCAGAATTTGGAGGATATGCTACGTACTTGTTCGATGGATTATCAGGGAAGTTGGGACCAAAATCTTTCTTTAGTTAATTTTTCTTATAATAACACTTTCCATTCCAGTATACAGATGGCTCCATTTGAGGCATTATATGGGAAGCGGTGTCGAACTCCAGATTTTTGGGATGAAGTGGGTGAAAGGAAGCTAATGGGACCAGAATTGGTAGAAGAGATGGAAGAAAAAGTTCAATTAACTCAGAAACACATGAGAAAACTCAGATCAGATAGAAAAGTTACGCATACAACATGAGGAAGGATCTATCTTTTGAGGTAGGTGATCATGTTTTTCTCAAAGTTTCACCGTCGAAAAGTGTGATGCGATTTGGTAAGAAAGGAAAGCTGAGTCTAAGGTTCATTGGACCATATGAAATTCTGGAGAGAGTTGGATCAGTTTCTTAATGAGTGGATTTACCTCCGAGTTTATCTCAGGTACACAATGTTTTTCATGTTTCGATGTTGAGAAAGTATATGCCAGATCCATCTCATTTTTTGAGCCCAGAGGTAGTTCAGTTAGAAGAGAATCTCTCTTATGAAGAACAACCAGTCCAGATTCTCGACCGAAGAGAGAAAGTGTTGAGAAATTAGGTAATTCACCAGGTAAAGGTTTTGTGGAAAAACCATATTATTGAAGAGGCAACGTGGGAATCTAAAAATTCTATGAGGGATAAATACCCCCACTTATTTTGATAAGTGAATGAAATTGTGAGGACGTAATTCCCAAAAGGGGGAGAAGGATGTAACATCCTAGGTAAATAAAGAATAAAAAATTTTCATATTTATTAATATTTGTGAATTAAATATTAATTTTACTTTAAAGGGGTTGCTATGTTTGATAGCATACCCGATACGCAACAAAGAGATTCTTTGAAATCTTACGTTGCACACTAGTAATAAAATAATATTATTTTAAATGGTAGTTAACACGTAGCCGTTGTATTGGCGGGAATGAATATAAATAACTAAAATATGATTATATATGTTTGTTAAATGTTTTTACATTTATCCAATAAAGGATAAAGGCTTAAAATACGAAAGAAATTCAATTTTAGGCATAGATACTCTAATATTAACTAAAAGGTTGAACTATCGCCTTTTGATGGCGAACCCTCTTTAAATATAGTTTTGGTCACTCTTATACATTCTATTGGACCAAATAAAATTCTTCTTTAGAATCAGGACATCAAAATTTACTTTGTGTAAATTTTTGGTATTTTTCCGATAAAGTTCATTTTTTAATGAATAGGGAAAAATGTTGCATTTTAATTCAAAACCTCTTTCTAATCTAATTTATTTATATGATTATATTATCTTTTGAATTGGTTTTAAAGTGAAATTAGAATATATTTTTACCATTTAATCCAATAGTGGTCATTGGAATTAATTTCACTTTGAAATTGGACTTAAACTATTGTCAATCTTTTGATATATATTATTTCATAAAAACACGCTATTTGTTCTGACAGCGGGAATTAATTATTAAATTAATTAATGTAACTTATAGGATTTAAATTTTGTAAAATAGACATCATTTTTGAATTCGGAATATCAAATATAGCTTAGGGTGATGTTTTGGTATTTTTCTGAAAAACTTCAATTTTTAATGAATAGTGAAACCACTAAGTGGTACTTAAAAAACCGATTTTTCATTTAAATGAAATATTACCACCTCTGTATTTTAAATTTCAAAAATCCGACATACATGGTTTTCATTAAGAAGTAAAATGTGGTTCAATGAGATTAAAATAATTTTTTGGTGAATAGTAACTTTTAAGTTTTTAATCGCGATTAGAGGTAATTAGTGTAATTTATGGTAAAAAGAATGTTTTAATAATATGAAATGACCTTGAAACATGTCCTACCCTTATTGGATGTGTCATGGACAACCAAGACAATCCATGGGTCAACTTGGGGACCCCATGGAGCCACTTTGGTAGGAAAATGACATTAATAACTTTTTATTTAATGTTAAAATAAAAATGTCACAAACATGTGTTGTTTTACTAAAAAAAATTAAATGGGGTTATAAAAGTCATATTTTTTACTATAAGTATTCATTAGAAAGATAAAAAGATTTCCTACTTCATAGTAGTTTTTTTATAATTTTTATACATTAAATAAATTAAATTATTTACGACACCGTGATGATGAAGCGATTACCTCATTATTTAATGATTTAAATAAAATGAAAAGATAATGTAAACTCTAAGACCTACACTTGTCAAAAATCTATTGTATGGGTGGATTTATAACTCTTATCACATTATCCTTTAAATATATAATTTTGGGACCTTTAAAATCCTAAAAGCGTTTTATAATAAAGTAATCTTTTATAACTTTCCAAGAGTGGCCCTCCTCTCCTCTTATAAAGGCCCCCATCTCTACCACTTTACCCACACCTCTCAAGCCTTTGGATCGGCAAAACCCTACCCATTTTGTCTCTCCACATCCCTCTATTACTCCTAGAAGCATCACTTTTGGCAGAATTATTTTCAAGGAAGCATTTGAGCACAAATCAAAAAGAGTTATCATTTTAAAGGTAGTGTCTTCTCTTGGTTTCTTATGTTTTATTTTGCTTCTCCAACCCCCTAAACTCTTTTTATTCCTATATTTTTGTAACAACACCAGTATCTTAAATATACTTGGATTTTTTTATGATAATGATTAGAGCTACACTTACACACACCTACATCTAATGGTTAAAGAACATACTGTTTCTGTGGATGGAGAATTTCTGCCTCACGAAACGATGATTGTTCGATATTCTTTTAACACCTTTAAAGGTGGCCATTATGATGTCACTATATTTATATATGATATATAATATGATTATGTTTTCTTTATGCTTCTGTATTTTTCATTTATGGCATACCTTATGGTTTCCATTATGGTTAAACGTGATATCTTCATTTTAGGAAGTGCGGACTACCGCCCCCTCAAAGTGATTTGATTCGTTAATGCCATATGTGGGAAATATAAGGGATGTAGTTAATGATATTATATATGATATTATACTGGAATTATAATATACCTTTATAGAATTATTTTTTCACTCTATTAAGTAAGAAATAGAAATGAAATTAGCGTTCATGCGTACCTACGGCTTACCGTCTCCATGAACGGTGCATTTCATTTCTTACCTATAAATGTTATGTAATATTATAAATGCATGTATATACTGGATATATATGATTTATATGACATCTACATCCTGAAAATAATTCTGGATATAATGGATATTTTACCCCATGAACAACTTGTAATTATAAAGAGTTTAATTTTGACTCAAGTACAAATGATCGACAAAACGACCATTATTAACTTAAATAATTAAATAGTGTTCATAACATGGTAATAAGTGATATAAAAGTAATAATGAGCTTGAAAAAGGTTCTTAAGCAAGTAGAAATTAAGTCAAGTTTATTATTTAGGACGTTAAAGAACGACCGAGTCAAGTCGGACCCGAGGTATAGGACATCGTCTCAATCTCCTTTCATTGAGGCATATTATGTTTTATACACAACTTTCTTTTATATGGTGTATAAACCCCTTTGACTTTTACATTTATTCAAAAGGAATCTTTTTATACAAATAGTTTACTAAACGACACAAGGGAATGTTTTTTTTGTCGTATGTATGCGGCGACAACGACTCCTCCACCGCTGTGACCAGTATTTGAGTTTCGGCTTCCTCTGCAAGCCATAACTTTTTTTGAATGAAAAATAAATACCATGTTTTACTTTTATTTTATTTTGTTATTGAAAATGGTTTTCATAATGTTTTTATATCAATGTTTTGTATTGATATATTGTGATTGAAAAGTGGAAATGTTATGTTTCCTTTATGCATGTTTTATGTGATATGATTATGTTATGGTTCTTGGGAATTATTATGAAGATGGGTGATTCCGTGATAAACTAAGGGAGGGTGAGCCCAATATAGCTCTCCAATGCATTGGGTAACGCGAAAGAGTTAAACATTAAGGTTTCTCCAAAGATATTTAGGGAATATACTGTGATGGGTATTCCAAACGTAACCATGAGAGTTACTCCCTACGTAAGAATGTTATGAATGCCTCCAGTTACCTTTATGTCTTATGATTTCTATTATTTATTCATGATTTGATGAGGTATGTTAAAATGCTTATGATTTATGAGTAAAGTATGATTTTATACATGGACTAATGTTTTCATATCCCTTACTGAGCTTTTTATGCTCATCCAATGTTTTTGAAATGTTTTTCACAGGACTTAATGTGTAATAGGGTCAAGGATGGGATCAAGGAAAAGTCATGCTATCTAAAATATGGAACTAAACATGTTTCTTTTTAAGAGTTTTTTTATGGAAACTTAGTAGAAGTGTCTACTTTGTAATCTTTTGAGATGTAATAGTTATGTACTAATTCTCTAAAACTCTAAACCTGAAAAGATCCTCAATGTGAATTATTCATTTAATTCAATATTAAGTAAGGTTTAAGGTCTAGGACTTATATGGATGGTTGAGTGAAGTGGACGGTAGGAATGGGATGGAGCCGTCATGAAGATGACGGTGATGTTGGGATTGAATCCTTAAGTGGTTTAATATATATCCCTATGGGTATGAATCAAGGTCCATGTAGTTTGGTAGGGATATGGGACACCTGAGGAGGTGGCCCATGAGAATGGATGCTTGGATGGGACCCAGAGGAAGTGGAACGTCCGAGTTGCGGCATGACCTTCTAGAAACACAAAGGCCCAAGGGAGAGACCAGGATGGGACATTAGTGATTGTATTGAATCTCAGGGAGGCTTCCTATATAAGGGAATAAAAGTACACATAGTTCAATATCGGGGCATGGAATCAGGGTGTGCTTAGAGGATAACGACCTGATGACATACTGGGTATTACGCATGGTTAGCGGCCCCGGTTGGTCTGACGCCCGTGGGGGATACCAAAGATGGGGTTCACAACAAAGGGGACTACAATGGTGTACCATTGGTTGGAGTCTACAATCGTTTATCATTGGTTTGGGACATAAATGTATTACCATTGGTCGGGGTTCTACATCATGGAGGCTTCTTACATTCCCTGTCTAGGAGAGAGGGATCAATAACCACATAGTTAAAATGTATACATTTTGAAGTCTAGTGAGATGAATGGGGCATACAGTTTAACGTCATACAGGATGAGGGTGAACCAATGTTAAGTGGTCGGGACTGATGGCTGTTGGTATTGAACCTCTGGGAGGTTTCCTATGTACCTTGATCAGAAATTGGAAATGATCAAACTCCATGTAGTACAGAAGAGGGCCTGGAGCATACACGCTAAGGCATCCCTGGAAGGATTCCATGGTCGATGCTTACTCTAAACTCATGTGAGTTAGTCTCAGTATGAGATACAAGAGGTATTAATGACCCGATGACCACATCATGACAGGTTCATATGAAAGGAATGAAATGGGGAATACGCATGGTTAGCAGACCAGGAAGATGGAGATTGGGACATACTCCATGATGGAGGCTCGATGGCGATAAATCCCAAAGGGAGAGGGATGTGATATATAACATCAATTTTACCATCTCTCCTCTGTCCTTTACGCAGGGAAGAAGATAAGATCAAGGATGCTACCTCCCGCATTAAAGGCTAGTGGCTTACACCAGGGTGGTTTCCCTTCCCCGTGGATAGTTTTCATTCCATGCAAGGGGGATCTCATTCCATGTATGGAAGATCTCACTCTCGTGGAGACGAATGTGCGTGAAAAATGTTTGGGGTGGGGCACCACGTGTATATAGCATGGGGCGAGGATAGAGTTCAACATCATGTGTTGAATAAGATGGTTTTTGGAAGTTTAACGTCATGAATCTCATATGATGAGGATGCACTCCTCACCCCTAGGACATACATAACTGACATAGTTTAACCCTTGATGAAGGGAAGGCACCATCAATTCCATGTGGAGATGGGGTTGTGGAGTGATCCATTGAGGGGCTCACATTATCGTGGCAATAAGAATATGAAATACTCATTGGTGTGCCTATGAGAAGTATCATGAGGCTAAGCAAAGTAATGTGAAACACCTCCCAGGGGACCTTGAAATCACTTTTTACAAACCCTAAGGGTCATACGGGAGAAGGGTCAGTGAAGAAAATGGGTTCACAAGAAAGGACCTCATGAATCTCTAGTACCCCAAAAAGTGGAAAGACTGTGCAATGGGGTATGCTTCATGAAGTGGGTTGTTCTAGCCTAGGTATGAAGTATACAAGTATATGAATGGTGCTTCGTGAAGTGAAAAGGCTTTCACGGAGTACGACTTCACGGAGAATGGATGCCTTGAAAAGTGTGGAACTACGAAGCAATGTACATCGCAAAGCACAGTGATCCTGCCTTATCATGGGGTTCACATGTGCATGGAAGGTACTTCATGAAGCATGAGTGATTTGTGAAGACCCGACCCCCCTTAGGGATCTTATTCCTTCATGATGGACCATTGGCTCTACGATGGGCATCCCTGCTTGAAGAGGGGTTATATTTGAGATAATGGAAAGGTATTTCTTAATGCTCAAGTACCTTGAAGAAATAATTTTTCTCAATATTTCATAGTGTAGAAGGTGCTTTGAGATTTGAGAGTTGAGATGGTTTGAGGTCGGGGTATATGATCATTTGGTCCAAGGAAAGCCCAATATTTATGTGCAAGAGGCAGCATGAAGCTCTAAAAGATCGTTGCGATGTCACGTGGAACTTTATGATCTAAAGTAGATTGCGTCAACTTTTTTTTTAAAATTAGAGTCGGTCTTCATCCCCTCCATGGCGCAAATTCCTGATTAATTCCTTCCTCATTATTGGCGGAGGATTTCGTCATTTTCCAAGGGATCATAGAGGTGATCTGGTTCCCTTTGCGGCATGAATCTCCCTATCTATTGCATCGTAACCGCAAATCCATTGGCCTCTTTTACTCTATGGTGATCGCTGAGGGGGGGCTCATCATTGCGCCGAACATGGTACTGAGGGGCCCCGCAAAGGCCGCGGCACAAAAGGGCTTCGAGAAGGAGCTTCACGAAGTATCCTATTTGGCATTTAGTTTGCTATTTTCAAATTGATTCCTCTGCAATTATTTTGGTGCCAACATATCAAAATACCATCAGAGTTATAATTCTCAAGAGTAAAATACTCATCTAGATCTCATCCTAATTTTCTACCTCATCCAAACTCGTGAGTTGGTTTCCCATGGGTAGTGGTAGCTTTAGAACAGTGTGATTACTTCCCACTAGGCCACTAGTAATAATTTCTTTTTAAATAATTGTTTAATAAGTAGTTCATATAGATATTAAATTGGAAAATAAACAATACATAAAAATCATTTTTTTCAAACAACGAGTTTTTAAATAACCTTTTGTCCCTTTGGTTTTTATGTGACGCCTATGATACCGCAATCTACTTTGGCCAATGTATTTCATCTGAGATATAAATTATTGATGATATACAATTTGATTAAAATAATAAGTAATCCATTAACGTTTTAAATCTAGGTATCATAGAGCATCAATCTAATTAACCACACTATGCGAAGTGCTATTCATTCCTATTTCATCTATCGAACACCCAAACAATTCACTAACACTTTTTATACCAAGGTAATTATTATGGTATCCCTACCTTACAAAATATAATCAATGATTTTACCGTATTTTTTCCATAGATATCATATCCTATAATTCTAGTTTTCGTTATTTTAGTCATGCACTTAAAGCATTCCATCATTTACCATTCTCTAAACTATCTTTTAACACTACAACATGTCTTGGAATGTTGACCAATTTCACATATCTAAAAAAAATTAAAATCACTCTTTGAAAATAGATCAGCATCTGTTATTCATTTTTTTGAAACCATCCATTAAATTTAGTTCTTCTTCATTAGAATCCAAAACAACATGAAAGAAATTAATTTCCATAAAAAACATTAAAATATACATCAAGGAATTTTCACTTATTTTACATTCCTACGGTCATTTCATGTACTCATTTGAATTTTTTTCAAATCCATTTTATGTAACATTAAAACATATTTTCCAGTCATTAAAGCCCCAAATCAGATAATCATATAACACCAAAATTTAAAACCATTTCAAAATACTCATATAAATTTTAATAAATGGCTTATAATAAGAAAAAATTTCATTTCATCCCCTTATCATGTCATAAATCATTTATTTACATGTTATACCATGTAGTCATTTAACCATGAAATAAATCCAACCATTGAGCTTAACTAGTTTAAGAACAAATACCACTTACATTATCCTTTAAATTAGTTATTTTCCATTTTTATTAACAATAACTCCCCCTGGGATTCTATGTGTTTGTTTATATAATTAGCAATTGGCCTGATGGGATCCCTTAACGTTATAAGGTTTCAATTCAGATGAAAAAAAACTATTATCTTAAACCATGGAATAAAACATAATAATAAATAATAATATTTTACATATTATATACACATGAAATAAAATAATAATACTTTTATAAGTATCTCATAGAACACCTACCATATTAATGAAACATTCCATTTGACACTATCATAAAAACCTATCACCCCAGATCACCCAAGAACAGTTTCCAAAACCCAATCATTCTATGATACTAATTCATATCTAAACCACTATGCTTAATCTACTATATCCAATTATAAAAAAATAGATAACCATAAGAAGAAAATAATGGTGAAACACATAGGAATAAGTGGGATCACTATATGTCCTAGGTACATTGTAATTATTTCCAACTTCTTTCCAAAGACTCATGACATAAACCAGACAACATTTCATTCTAACTATTAAACCAACGATACAAAGATAAAAATTATTCAATTTAAATTTAATGGAAAACCCATGAATACTACCCCTTAAACGTACATCAAGTGAAACATCAAGAGATGGTGTACAAACACCATACTAGGACATTCTTTATGGAGTCCTACTAAATTCCTTAGGACAAATAGGATATTACACCATGATCTTAGGGAATAAAAAATACATAAACTATATAACATATTAATTTGTGAGAATAATATTGGATTGGGATGGAAACATTTGGAGGATAAATAAATGCATTAATCTTTGATGAAATGAGTAATAACCACATAAAATACCTGGTAGCTGATGTTGGAAATGGGATGGAGTTTTATTGGTCATGAACTCAAGAAATAATGATAAAACAGTTCTAGATACATAAAAGATATTAGGGATAGTAATTATCCACCTTTTTGAGGACACACAGTTTATCCATAGGGTTTTCTAAACCATGTTATAATCATGTGTCAATCACTATCCATTATTAAACATAACACATGGCTACAATGGTTATTTTAATAGACCACGTGTCAATCATGTGAAATGACTTCAGATTACCATAAACACTCACATGGTCACATGAGACAGACCATACAAGTTCTCAAACCATGTTTATATGCATTTTGGATCATATGGTTATGGTTCATGGTCAGAACTAATGGTGCACTGACCATTCACCCTAAAATTCCTCCCCGAATCATCAAAATACATTTCATGAACCCCCAAGGATATCTAAAAACATTCAAACACTCTAATTAACCATTTTACCTGTCTAAATATTTTCATTTGAATCATTTTAACCCCTCTGATCACCTTTTTCATAACCAATGATAAAACCAAAATTTAAAACCTTTCACCACAATTTCATGAAAATTTATGGAAGAGGGGATTCATAATATCCTCACCATTAAAAAAAATACCGTATAATTCATATTGGTAATCTACCCACACCACCTAACATACATGAATTACCCATTTAATTCCAAATGGGCTCGTTTCACATTGAACACCCAAACACATCTAGTGATCATACTTTACCTCATGTAACTCAAATAGCCTATACCTGAGTGAAAACACATTTTACAAATTGAAAAACCAAGATGGTTTTTACCTGAGTACATACATCCTGAAAAACTTATTATGTCTACACCTTATTACCCATAGGTTCTTTGGTTCTCCCCACTATATGTTTCCACCCACTCCCACCAAAACTCTTATTAGTTAGTATCTTTTCCATCTGAAATATCTATTAAATCACTATCCCACATTCCAATGATACATCCAGTTAGGTTTAAAATTTTCTAAAACAAAAAATAAATGATACTATTGGTAATACATATTCACTATAACATTTTTTCAAATACTAACTATGTATGGACAAACAACGGTTATCCATACAAAACTTGAAAACACACAAAATATTCTTCCAAAATCTAGATATGAATAAATATGGAATCATTAATTCCTATAAGAACATGAAAAATATGGTTTATAAATCAACATATCCCCTTCAATAATCAAATGAATGATGAACCATTATTAAACATATCATCCAAAAAACTCCCAACTCTCTCTACTATTGCATCACCAACTTACCAAGTGACGATTCCTTCACACCCAAATGCATCATTCAATCAAAAGAAAATGAAAAACGAATTAAATAAACATATTTTTGTGATAATCCATGGTTATTCCCCCAGAATTATATTTATTTTACCATTCTACACTATGAGTAACAACACACCATCAACTAGATCATACTCGAGCCATATCAAACCATCATGGCTCGAGATCGACACTAAGACAGAACGTCCTACAACAACCACATCCATGCCTATATTACACCATTTAATATAGATTCAATAGAATATAAATATTCAATTATAATTAAAAAAATATAATTTCTTTATTAGTCAAACTAGTTACCTTTACCCCTCACATGAGAGTGGAATTACCATGATCAACATACTACTTCCCAGCATGAGGGATTCCATGTCATCGTATCTCTAAAAAATCCCCCCATGCCGATAGACCAAACCCCATACATAAATAAGAACCATATTTAAAATTTTCCTAGACCTATCACCCCCATAAAATGACTAAAAAATGAATTCAACTCCCACTTATATATCATATGAACATCACCAAAGATACCAATCATAAAAAATTCTGAAAACATAGTTAACATTTGTAAAAACTTTTTAGTGTACTCCACACCACCCAACTCATCCTTATCCTCTTCATAGATTTATAAAAATCATGGAATTACCAAAATAACATGTTCTTCCCTCCTATCGATCTATGATTCCTTTCCCAAAACATCAACCTATATCACTCTCAACTTCACTTAACATAGATTGACCCATCCTTCATTCTAAATCCATCAAAATTCATGTCCCTACTCCAATTTATCACCATTTTCACTAAATATCATTAGTACACCACAACCCTAATACTGTCATCATAGCCAAATCGGTTTTCACACTACTCATGGGTTCTTATTTTATTCAAGAATCACATACATATTCTTTTTTAAGGGCACACACTAAATCCAATTTCACAATGCATCATGGAACATTTATTCCACAAATATTACACTAACACTTAACCATTGCACACTCCTAAATAACCCAACAAAAAAATTATTCCACATACTAGCAGGTGATGTTTGATGAAAACTCTTCTCACAACGTAATGCCACAGGCCATACCTTTCATACATGCCCGTATCACCCATCACAGAGCACCCTTGGTGATTACCAAAATATAAAGAGACTTTCAGATCAAATACAAAATATATGATTATAGAAGGATTGCGCTACATTCAAATGGTTAATTGTGTTTATTAACCCTCTCATCACATGCTTGATCATGTATGAAATGTTATCCAATCTTGGAATCAAACTGGTCCAACCATCAAAAACTGGTCATGTTGTCGAAGAAACCACACTCAAATTGTGGTCATCTGAAAGAAACATTGAATATATATGTGACTCACAACAATGGAAATTATAAAGATATAATTTTCCTCACTTGGAACCCACTAACTCTTCCATGAATACACTCTGTCTACATCACATGTATGGTCTCTTCCCAATGAAAAATCACACACTAAAAAGAATATTCCCTTGACCACCTACCATTCCCCTAATCCAACTTGTAATCATTAAGAGACTCTGAGCTGCACTACCATTACCTGGGATTGAAACCAAGAGATGTCACATAGTATCACACGACCTACCAAAATGTTTCTCAAACCACGTACTTAGGAATATTGGGTCACATTATTATGGTTCACGTGTAATAGTAAATGTTCACTCTATCCTATATCCCCCAAACATGAAAATACATTTCCTTAACCCCCGGGACACTCCTAAAACATAGGCCCCCTCTAAGGGACAGCATTAAATGTATAAATTGGATCATTTTAGGGGTTACAAATCTCAGAATTCTATTTTGATTACTATTTTAGAAAACATCACTTCCACCAAATAAAATGTTGAAACTCTTCTTTATAATTCGAATAACCTATACTACTAACAGGTCTTATAAGACACATGAAACTATAAAATTTTTATTACAAAGCTATGTTATGGTCACTAGAGTAGGTATATATGAAATTTTAGACCAACCTTAGAGTATTCCATGTTTGAAATTCTATCCTATATTTTTTGTTGTGAATATTTTCGTCTTTACTAATTAAATTATGGGGGGCCCAGCTTCTTGGGAGACTTCTACCCCTAATTGGATCCCCTTACCCCCTCTATAGTTATATTTTGTAAAATAAATAATATTATTTTATCTCTCTGGTGTGTGATCTCAATCCTTCATTTATAGAAGAATAAATATCAAATCCGATCTTAGGAGGAAATGATCAAAGATTCCGGGAGATAAAATACAATTTTATGGTCACATTAATTTTTAATATTAGTATAATATTATCATTAACATGGGAGATATGATATAACACACATTCCAATATATAATTTTCAACTTAATTTTCATCATTTTATCCTCTTACATATTTTATTTATATAGTTGAGTGTCTTAATAGAGTTTTTCTGAATTTAATAATCTCATGAATATCACTTTTGCTGAGAATATATTTTGAGAAAGGTTGTTGGACCATGTGTTTCATTTTATAGTTTAGATAGATATCAGGTTTATAATGTTATTTGTTTGATTTTTCTATATATGAGGAGATTTAGGTGAATAAAATCACAACAATGATCATTCACTGATTGAAAATGAGAATTAATGGTTAAAATTATTTAATGCATCCGTGATAGGTAGTAAAGAGAACAACCTATATGGAACTAGTTTTTTCAAGATAACTTTATTTCTATTATATTGTTTTATGTTTCTATTAATTTTTTTATTATTCGTATTATCATATATATTTTTAACACCATGGTTTTATGTTGTACTTTACTTCTTTAAAAATAAAATAAATAAATAAATTTGAAGATTCACTAAGATAGACACACTGACTCTATCGGATTGACCCTTGGGATAACCACTATTCTATATCTAGGGAAAGGGTAATTATATAATATATAGTTCATAAAATTGGATCTCAATAGAAATTATTTATTACTTTTATTCAAAGGATCATGAAAAAATAATGTTTCCTCTGCCCTTATATAGGAATTAAATATTTATGAGCAAGGGTTTGATCAATTGTTAAATTAATGAATGCGTATAAAATGTTTTAATACATTAATCATGGTTTCAATTTTTTTAAATTATTAATATCATAATAGGGTTTTTTCCAATGAAATTTTATAAATAAATATATTTTTATAGTTTTAAAAAAAATTCTGTGTTTTTTATTTATAGTTCAAGATTTTGTTAATATTATCTTCCAAAAGTTATCATCCATTATTAGTGTCATTATAATTTTATCATTAATGGATATATAGATAAAAAATAGAAAAAATAGATTTATAAAATTTATAAAACATTGTATATAGAAATCCTAGTTTGTTTTTTTAATGAAATAAAGGTTAAATTAATTCATACTTTTGTTTATGGATTTTTTAATTATTTCTAAACATGGTTATAAAATTAAGTTTGTATTTATAGATTAAATTTATGGTAGAGGTACATATTTAAATTTTACCAATAGCTATGGATTCGTATAGAATGGAGCAAACCATTCCCTGTGAATTACTTTTCAATACTAATGATTTTCTAATTTTTTTGTTTAATGAACCCATTATGATCATTTAAGGTCTAGCATTTATTTTTTTTGAATTTGGATGGTTGTTTTATATTATGTTTTTATTATTAATAATTAAATCATATAATGTTAAATAATAATTAACATTTACTAATAATTAATGAATACTCTGGTTAGATGGATAGTAAGATCTAGTGATCAGTTATTGACTTATTCTTTGGTAATCACTGGTTGAGTTCCATATTAGAATATATTACAAACAAATCATGTTTTTTATGTAATTATGAGTCTGAATTAATTTGTGTCGAACTAATTATTTCAATACCACTAACCATTGAATTGATATAAAATATATTTTTACCTTATATTTATTTTTTGTTATATATTTTTTTGTTACGTATTTTTATATTCATGATCAAAGGAGGTGTATGTAATGTATAAGAGGATTATTATAGAGTAATTTCAAGGTCATGGGTTTATGAATTTTTTTTATGTTTTTATGAAAATAATTCAATATCAAGTGTAAACTATTTACAATATTGATGTTAATTTTTATATAGTAGTGATTCATTTTTTTAACTCGTAGGCACCATCCATGTACGTGTTTAGTGTACACACAGTTTACAGTCTTGCAGTTTATTACCATTGGATAAAATTTCATTTCCATTGGATAAGAGATAATTTATCTATATAAAATAAAAGATATAATAAATTTTATTTAGATAGTGTGATTCTATAAACTATTGAGTTTCAAATGGAGAGGAATACTTGTACACCCATTAATTGATTATTATAGAAAGTAGTTCCTAATAACTTTTATCAGTATGTAAAAAATATAATATTAAATTTAATATTAATGAATGATATGTCCATAATAAATTAAGGTTCTATGTAGTTATCCCTGCATCAGTTAAACTGTTAAACCCAAGATCCTATTTTTAAAGATGATGAAAATATATTTGACGGCTTTCAAAAAAACATTGTTTTGTAAAACCAATTAGTGAATAATCTACGTACATGATGTAAAAATTATTTATTGACTTTGTTGACCTATTGTATTTAAAAATTATTATTTTTTCATATTTAGGAAGTATATGTGTTTAGAAAAAACATTAGCTTCCAATTCTACATTTTTTCAATGTGTCTTCCCCAACGGATATTCATACAAGGAAAATACAAACACATTGGGATATATGCTGAACATGTATACTAGACATTGGTTGATTTTTTTTTATAAAACTTTTTTTATAAATTTATTTCAATAAATAAACACATATCAGAATATTCATTAAATCTTTAATTCATTATGAAACCCTATCTCCCATATTAATGGTAATTGAACATTCTTGTCCCCAATAGGGTTTTATGGAATATAATAGATCCTAAATGTATCTTTTTATATTTTAATCACATATAATTAATGAATATAGTGTGTTCAGTTATTTTTTAGAATATTTATGTCTATTCCAAAAAACCATTATATAAATCAGTGGAATATTATGATATCATTGTATAATCATTTGAAAATAATATAAATAGAGAGAGAAATCCATATCAAGTTATATATCCTATATAATTGAGTATATACTTCTAAATACCACTATACATTGATTGTTTAAGGGATGAAAATGGTATGTATTTAAGAGAGAGGGAACATGTAATGCACTCCAGGGAAGAATATGAATGAAAAGTCTATGATAGTACTATTCAACTATTATAATGGAGTCAATTTAAAAATTATATGGGAGACCATATTATTGTCCATTAGATTTTGTAAATATTTTCAGGTCAAAAATTATTATTCCAAATGTTTTATATAGTATAAAAATTAGAGTGTAGATAGTAATTTGAAACATTGGAATGGTGTAGAATTGATAGAAGTCTTATCATCAATGTACAAACTGGACATGATGTTTCGTGGTTAGTGATAATTTTTATTGAGTCTCATCATGGAATGGATTACAAATTTTTTAGATTCATTGTATGTAATTAAAGACACTCATTAGTTTATTTATGTTGTCTAGTAGAATTATCTATATTGAAAATTTGTTCAGGTTTCTTTTACAACAAGAAAGATTAAATAATGTATTTCATGAGACTTATTTAGGATAGTATTTTATTGAAAAATTAACAATTAAAATATTGGATTTATAATGATATAAAGAGTGAAAAATAATTTCTGTGGTACATGGCCTGGTGTAAAGACTATATATAGATTCTTATATAATGATTGTAAATTCAATTTTTCTAAGGATGATAAAGCCATGGTATTCTATAAGTTTGAACATTGAAGTGGAAATCCTAGATAATGTTTGGGTACACATAATTCATTTATATGCATTATTTTTATTTTTCATTTAATTTATTATTTTAGTATATTAAAATATATTTTGATGATGTGGAAATAATGTATGGGTTTTTCACATTTAGAATAGTTCAAATTCCATAGTTCAATATTAGTTACTTGAAAATTTTAACATAGGATCTATTAGGAATACATGATAATCATTGTTTAAGAAGCTTTATAAGGATAAAAAATGAGGTTTATAATGGGCCGATTAAAAATGTGCTGCCAGTTGAATTTTTCTTATAGGGTTGAGTTGTTACACTTTACTAAATGAAGTTCAAATAATATGTCTTATATATATATATATATCATCCAATAACCATAGATAATAATGGTAAGGGAACAACTATAAATAAATTTCATTTCCCTATGAATAATAAATTTTTTAATGGTTTTAGTTCCATTATGGCAGTTTTACAAACTGATAATTACAATATATATGTTATATTTTAATTTTATTTTATATATAATATAATTCATGATCTATAAAGTTATATAAGAACCATTAATTGTGAGACCATAAATTAATGGGATTTTTATCTATTATGACCTTAAATTTAGTAAGTGAGTGAGATAAGTAAAATTATAACATGTAATACTAGTCCTCACTCGAATTATATATTTAATTATGGATTTTATTATATATAGTAACATTATGATATTAAGTTTATTTTATGGTTTTTATTTTATACATTAGAATATGAAGTTTCATGTTTTGTGAGAGTTAGTTTATGGGTTCAATTTTAAGTTTTTTCTAATTTTATTCTATGTGTGTTTTCATATACACAAGTTTGGGGAACCTAATAAAGTTGAGCATTTTTTATCACTAATAGATATAAAAGGTAATATGGTTCAGTATTGGTTTTAGTATTTTATCTTCTAATAATTATTCTAATAGTATACTCTATTCATGTTTCCACTGTTAGATGTTTTTTTGTGAAAACATTTTAGTATATGAATATGTTAACCATAACACAAGTAATATCTTTTTATTGTTATTAATGAGTGAGTTCATTAAGGTAAAATGTTGAATTATACCAAAGGTCTAATGGATATTATATTTTAGGTGATTTTATATATAAAAAATAGGAATATTGAACTTATTATATTTAATCATTTATTATTTTTTTATTGTTTTCTTCCACTAGTATTAGACCACGAGTTTTTATTCATTCATGACATATATAAAAGTTACGATATAAGTTTATTAGATATTATATTTTTTGATGTTCTAATATAAACATTATATACTATAATTTTATCCTTGAGGTGAATTAATTAAATATTTATATTATATACCCTCAATTTTATTCATCAACCCTAGACCTATTAATGTCAGACATTGGGTGGCACTCTCTCTCACATCACTAATCTAAGGAGTTGGCTCGATAGAGGTGGGTATTGTGAAAATTAATTTCATTATATAACCTTTAATGAATTATTGATAAAGATATATAAAATAAAACCCAAATTACTTTTATCTCAATATATATACCCCATTCAATTAATTTTTATACTAATATGAATGAATTTATTATAACTCATAAAAATTTTACTATCATGGTATTAAAATAGATAGAGATGAAAGAGTGATTTCCATTAGGCAAATATGATTAATTATAAATAACTCAATACTTCCATTAGACGGTTACTCTATATATAAGTATACATGACATGTATAAGGGTTTTTTAATTACCTGTTTATCTCAAAAATTCATAAATCATTGTAATGTTTTTTAATGTATATTTCCATTACTCATGTAAAACCAAAAATAAATTTTTAACAAATCAACATTTATTAATATATTCTATCATCCCCTCATTCATCATCCCAGGATTTTACCACAAAAAATTGATTTGAAATAGGGATAAATGTGTCATTGGTATGTGAGATATTGTATCATAGGGTAATTTAGGTATATCTATCGATGTGGTATACATATGTATTAAATATCAATCCAAGTAATATACTCATTTTACAACCAAAGATATGGTTATTTAATGAATATATATCCTTTAAAATGAACAATATAATAATAATTTATATATATAATGTTTCATTAATAATATATATACTCATTAAGGATCAAATTATTGTCACATATTTACTAAACATTTCTTTTTTTATATCTTGAAAAACAATAAAATAAGAATTCCTTTTTGTGTTTTATTTTAATTCATCTCCAAATTGAATAGGATTTAATATAGTTTAAATATATATCTAAATATTAGTATTCATTAATATAAACATATAATTATGTTAAACACATGGAGAATTTTTTTTGGGAATTACAATATTCAGACACCTATTCTACATGGATATATAATCTCCCTTGAAGAAAGATCTCACATTACTACTTGAAGTAAAGAAGAGGGGTAAAAGGTATTTTTTAAATTTATTTATCATTACATATCTTGAGTATTTGCATAAAAATTTATTAATTCTTAAAATATCAATAAATTGTTAATGGGCCTATAAAGGTTATCATAGACACTGTACCAATATCCATAATAATACAGTACGCACTACTAGAGAACAAATTTATATGTTCATTGTTTTTTTAATTTTTATGAGATATAATAAAAAATAAAAATTGATTTGGATATAAAAATTTTCTAATCATTGTAAGATATTTCATTAATTCAATTTCTTCTATTGTAGAAGATGGTGTTTGTGGACAAAAAAAGATAATTATAGGATAATAATATATAGAAAATATGGGGCACATGTGTGTATACGTGTAAAAAATATCACAAATATATTTTTAGTTATTTATTAACTACATAAAAATGGATTTTTAGTTTTTTATATTTTTTATCTTGTGGTTAAAAATCATTTCTATTAAGGGAAATGAAAATATCAAGCTAATAGTGGTGTTTCATTATCCCAGATAGTATGTTAATTTTAGAGGTCACATTGAGAGGCTAGTCTGAAAAAAATATTATTTATATTGATACGATTATGTATAATTATTCAATTATCGGGTAATGATAGTTCCCTATAAGAAAACATAAATTCTTCCTACAAATTATTTAAAAAATAAAATGAATTATTTTAACATACAGATCAAAGGCACCAATAAAAATGATGACATATGTGAACCTATAGATGGGTATAGATTTCATTCCCTTAAATTCCTAAACAATTTAATGATATAATATTAACTTCAAACATTAAATATTAATTTTCAATATAACCAAAGTCAACTAATTTTCTCATTTTAAAACATTTCAAGGGGAATTTTATTTAAAATTGTAAAAATAAAAAATAATTTATCAAACTATTTCTAGATGTGTGTTGTAAAAAATAAATTGTATTTCCATTAAAAATAACAATTTATTAATTTTATAGTTTTGATTCATATAACAAAAAAATACAAAAATGGATCTACATATTCAAATACATAAAGTCAACATTGAGATAATAGAATATGTTATTACTGATTCTACACTACAACTATTTAATCTTATAAATCCACATGACCCAAATGATTTATATAAATTCTGAAATCAATTATCTAGAAAACAATTTCTTATATAGAGGATTAATTTAAGACATATTTTATAATTATATAATTGGAAATGATATAGTCGGTTAATATAGTACAAAGGATCAATTATTTTTTAACTTAATTTATTGAAATACCCCAATATTACCATAATAATAAATGTTTCAGAGTTTTTGACATTTGAAAAACATTTATACCATTGTTTCCTAGTTTATAATACATGTTAAGTTAAATTTTTTTAAAATATTTATAATTTATAAATTCATGATATTATTTGTGAGGAAAACATTGATGAAAAAATTAAACAAGGATAGTTGGGAGACATTGACAAAATTATACTTTTTAATCCATAATATTATTCTTAAAATACTTTAATTATATTCATTTTTCATGAAATTTTCCATATTAATATCATTCCTTAATAAAATTGATAAATACATTTATAATTTACAATATGCATTTTACATATATACATCAGAAAAAATGGTAATATTATAATTATATAAATAAATAATTTATATATTTTTAATAAAAAAGGGATACAACATTGTATAAAGAACTATACATGAGAGGGTAATGTAATTTATTGTGATAATTATAACTGTTAAATAATTAATTACATAAATTTTATTTTATTTATAAAATAAAAAAATAAATTTCATTGGATGCTGATTATGATCTATTCAATAATTTTTAAACTACATATTATTACCTTCTATTTGATATTCTAATAAATTAAAATATATGATAGAAAATTTAATTAGTAATATAATATATGTAATTATTTATATATATTTTTTCCACTATGTGGATTATTAAATTTTTTGGCATGATTGTTTAATTTAGTATTATACTACTACATCATCCAACATCAAATGTTATAAAATTAATAGGAATGTAAAATTGTTTTTTTATAAATTTTTAGGTTTAAATTTATATAAAATAACATCTCACTATTAAAAAATATTATAAATATATACATATATTTATTTATTTGTTTATAATTTTATTATAAAAGTTTCACAAGTAATATAAATTACACAAATTATTTCCACTATGTTATGAAATTTTTTGAATATTATTTCATCCAAAATATACCTATCTTTCCCTACGAATATATATTATAAATTAATTTTTTATGAAAATTTATGTTTTAAATATTTTATTAATTAGTCCTATTATTTTATTTTTTTCATCAATTTATTAATCCCTGTTGTCGATCATATTCAAAAAAAGTAGATTGTTTTATTTACTATTGATAATTCATAATCTATGATCAAGAAATGATTAAAATAATTGAAGTTCCCTTGGATTTATTTATACTTCTGTTTTTTCAGCAATGAATGAAGATTCATTAAAAGTAGTTAAGATGTTTTTGGAGTTTTTATGATTTTTTTGATGATTTTTATTAAATTTACAAATGTTTTATGAAGTGATTTAATATGCATAAGGTCTTTTGGGATTCTAGGTTGGATGTTATTTTTTCTAACAGATTTAACATAAGATTAATTTAGTACCATTAATGATTAATTATGTAGGATCTTATATTTTTTTATGAGTATTGTGGATTCTTAAATGATCCACTTATAACATAGAGATAAATGTTGAAAAGGGATCTAAAACTACGTATGTGTTATATCTTTCATCATAAAATTCATTACATATGTTTTCATGATTCAATTTATAGTTTATATGGGTGAGTTGAATAAGTGTATGAGTCTGTAGAAAATTAAATTATGTCATAATATACTAAATCTTCATTGATGAATCAATGATAGTATTTTTATTTAATTTTATGATCCAACAAGGAAAATTATGAGTCACGTAAGAGAACTAATATTTTTTGTGATTTCCCTATCCATCATTCAATCATACAACAAACTATGTATGAGTCTTATGAATCTACATAAGAGTAATATAAAATATTGTTTAAGTTATCAAATTGAGATAAATTTGAAAATTGTTAAAAAAAATATATAAGATATTATATAAAATACGCTTGGAAATATTAAATCAATAATATGATATTTAATCCAAAATTTAATGATTAGAACATCAGAAAATTTTTATATTGAGAAATGTCCTTGGGAGAAGATTCATTAATTAGAAAGGTGAGTTTTTACTCAAAATTCAATATAAAATATTTTTGTATTTAATTTATAGGAAATTGGAAAGGATTTTGTTGGAGTGGTTTTTTTATTTTCCAATATCTTAAACACTCAAAGGGTTAGTGACTCAATATTTTTATATATTATTGTTTCTACAACATTGAGAAAACAAATATTATTTTTTTCATGGATAATATAGATAAAAATGTGATTATAATTTATAGATCCTATTTTTTAATAAACACAAAAAAAAATTTATCATCCATGATGAAATATAAAATATATAAATAATCATAATTTTCATATATTTACTATTTTTTATATTGAATAATATATTATTTCTATATATAGGTAGTGGATCTATATATTCCCATGTGATTTTCTATAAAAATAGTTAGTAAATTGTATATTTTAATTCTTTATTAAAGGACATAGGAGACTAAACAAAATGTAATAGTTAATGAGTACTTTGAGAAAAATCATGTGATGAAAAATTAGTTAATTTGATAATGTGACTTTAGATGGAAACCAAATTTTCTTTAGGGAATTCAAGTTTTAGATACTTTTAAAAATGTGAGATATTTAATTTTTTATGATATTTGGAATTATAATTATCCTAATTAAGTGTAAAATTTGTTTAGAGGGAATAAAATTATATCTATTTATCTCAGAACCTATATGAGTAAAACAAATATAATTAATAAGAAGAGGTATATGGGGTTAATATTGATTATGATGTTTCTTCTTTTTTTTTGAAAATACCCGTATCAAAACATTTATAGATTAGAATAAGTAGCGTTCATATGAGATCTTACATGAAGTGAGAAACAACATAGTGAGATATTAAATATTTATTTCCAAGGTAATTTTATATGTCCACTATTAATTAAATGTGTTATCTATTCTTTGGATATTATCCTATTATATTGAAGAAGAATATTTCTTATTTGTTACTAAATAATATTGATTTTAAATAATGAAATATCCTATGTGGTGGTTTTTTGTTCTATTGAATCCATGGGAGTTAGTATAAAATACTTCAACTGAGAGGACATGTATACTACAACTAAAGGGTGACACCTTCTTACCCACTCTATGTTGGTGTAACATGAACATTGTATCATCCATATCCTAGGATATCAATCTAATCCTGTAAGTATTCAGATATCATAAATAGGTCCAAAATGTAATAATTTTTGTTTAACTTGTTAAACTCTTTCATTTGATTTCACAATCATGTTGAATTGTAACTTTAAATATAGATTCTTAGATATTAATCACTAATAAAGGATACTATACAAAACAAAAATAAAATATAAAAGTATTACTATAGTTATTCACCAACTCTATTTATTTCCTTTCTATCCAATAACAAAAAAAATTGGATATGAAAGTTATTTATGTGAAATTATTTAATAATTAGTTATTTAAATCGTATAATTAGATTAATTGATATTTTTATTATATCCTAATTAGTTATTAAAGACATTTTTTCTCAATACACTACATAAGAGTTTATCTGAAATTATAAATTTTTCTTATTACCAATATAATTATTTTAATATAGTTTTTTTGTTTCGAATCAAAACATACGATGTAAGAAAGATGTTTATAAATTCTATTGGATTTCAACTAGTATGTTATTTTATTGATATTTTAGTTTTTTATGATAGTATAAAAAAATATATTAAATATTTTAGGGTTATTTACATATACAGATGTATATTCTAATACTTCTTAAGAAAATTGGAAACCCCTAACAAAATATTCCACTATATATTAAAAATTATATAAAAAATTATCAAACTAATTGGATAATATATATATTTTTCAAAAAATATATACTTTTATAAATAATCTTATTTCACATATATATATTTTATTTAAATACCAATATTTTTTATTGGTGTTTGATTTTTTTCATCTACTGGTAAATCATACATTTTGATGTTATTAACAATTTTTATTTTTAATTACATATATTTTAAATATTTGTTATGTATTATTTATAAATATTATGAGGGAACTAGATATAGTTCTTCAATAGTGTGACTGTATTATATGAATTAATAACTATTATTGCAAGAGTTGTATTTTAATATCATTGAATAATATGGAATAGAAAGGATGCATGTTAATAAAAATGATTAATGTTACGAAATGTTATTTAAGGAACTCTTTATTGATGATAAATGTGTTTTAAAGTATGAAATGAATGTATGATAATGTTATTATTCATAATAATGTCAATAAAGTAGTCATAATCAATCAACCCTCTTGTATATATTTAGATATTTCCAAAACCTATAAAAAATTCGTTACATAACTAAAGGAAGTTTTGCATATGCTTTTCAAATAACAAATATTAAAAAATATATTTATTCTATAAGGAAATCATGATTTCCATTATATTTTATTCATTGTGAAATAGTGCACCATGGATTTGGGTTTGAAAAGTATTTACATAGTTCATTGATATATTTATCCAGGTTATTTAGTTAGCTACATTGTTTATTGAGTTTGAATATAATTCTAAATATATATGAGTAATGAATCAAATTTACCATTATGTTGAATTTTTAATTATGAGGATACAATCCATTTTATCTGATCATAGGTGAGTCACACCACATGGTTTGAGATAAAGAATTATCCTATTTTAATTTAGGACAATCCTACATGATCTAAAAAGATGATAACTCTTGTGAAGGTAGTTGTATTTATGCTTACAAAAAAACTAGTTCTTCGATACCATTATTATTTAACAGTAATTCTCATCAATTTTGTATGAATTTTTAAATTGGATATTAGTAAAATCATCATCTATCCAAACGTGTATGGAGAATCCATCCATATTTTCTTTGGGAATTTCAATAACAAATTATATTCATGAACCAGGTCAGGCTTCCATCTAAACCACTACCTGAACTATCCCATTGTAAGGCCTAATAGGAATTAATAATTCTCTAGGGTTGGTGACTAGCATCGAGCATAAAATATTTCAAATAGGAATGATTTATCCCAATATAAAACAAGATCAAATAACCAGAACATAGCAAGTAGTAAACTAATAAAACTAAACAAAAAAATAAATACAAAGGCCAATCAAGACACAATGTCAACTGAACAAAGCTGGAAATAAAAAACCAAACTAAGACCAAACCAGAACTGAACATGATCACCTAGTGAAATCTTGGTCCTCACCAACCATAGTACTGACGTAATCCAGAGTCCAACATGTGAACCAGAAACCTGAACCTTCAAAGTGGTTAGGGTCTAACAATGTTGAGTTGGATAAGTAGTGTGTGATCATAAATAACACAATTGGTAATCACCATATAATTTATACATTTCTCTTCAAAAAATACTCCATAAATCTAGTTTTAAATACATTTATAAAATTGTTTTTATCATTTTAATAGACCAAAAAATGCATTCCTAGAAAAACCACCATAGAAAAAATCTCAATAATTTTTTCCTAGAAATAGTTTTTCATTAAAAACTATTTTTATAATCCCAATATTAAAATATGAAACCAACCAACTTGATAAAAATCTAGTTTGAAAATAAAGGAAACAATAAAAGTGCTGAAATTTAAAACTAGCAGGCAAGGAACCAAAATCTACTAAAAAACATGAACATACTAACATTAGACATGGTCATTTTCTAAAAATCTCTAGATGAAATCCCAAAACATACTCAGTTAGGACTCACATTTTTAAAATGTGATTCCTTTGTCAAAAACAACCAAATCATAAATATTATTAAAAAGGACGAAGGGTTACAAGAGTCTAAAAGACAACATCATATTACAATATTTTTCATGAAAAGAAAGGAGAGCAATGCAGAGGTCTTTGAACCAAGTAATGTTCTGATTGACTCCCATGTTGGCCAAACCATCTGCAACCTTGTTTCCTTCTCGATAAACATGTTTGATCATATAGTTAAGATCACAAAGTGAACGGGAGAAATCCATCCAGAAAGTAGTAATCAGCCAAGAAAAGTGTATTACGCCATTCCAAATTCCTTGGACAATAGTATTCGAGTCACTTTAGATCCTAAGGTTATTCCAACCAAAGTATTTGGAAAAGGTAATGGAATGAATCAAGCCCATCATCTCACATTAGAGGGAGGTGGAAATGCCACATTTACCCATGAAGAATCCAAGGATCTGTCTATGGTGATTTCTGAAGACAGCACCACATCCTGTAATTCCTGGATTTCCCTTTGAGGCGTCGTCGATATTGATATTGATCAATCCAGGTAGGGGGGCTCTCTAGAACACCTCTAGTGTACGACGTGGCTGACAGAAATTGCCTTTAATTCTGTCAAAGTTCAACTTAAAAAATGTGAAAAAATGGAAGGCTCTCAACAAATCAGGAACATCATTCATGCTATGGTTGTTGAGCCCCATCATGTGATTTGGTATGATCGGAATGCTATTATTCATCATAATTACTCATTAAATCAAAATGCATGTCAAATGAGTACCAACCTATCTTATTGGGGTGGATAAGAAACCATCACTCAACCCTCTAGATGATTCCAATGAATCCTTTGATAATAGTACACAGTGAACGGGGGTGGTCCTCACATGCATGGTCTAAACCAATACCCCACAGCCCTTATTCTTCCCTAGCCCAAACTCCAAAACCACTG
This sequence comes from Viscum album, assembly GCA_963277665.1. Taxonomy (NCBI): domain Eukaryota; kingdom Viridiplantae; phylum Streptophyta; class Magnoliopsida; order Santalales; family Viscaceae; genus Viscum; species Viscum album. The sequence continues at coordinate 899,481,515 of OY728162.1, read as the reverse complement.
ATGAGATGACCCTCTCCCTGTATAATCCACCATAGAGTTTCCAATCACACATCATGCCATAAAAAAGTTCCAATTGGGCCTTAATATCACAAAATACTTCAAACCACTTTCTAATACACTATAAGATAACAATAGGCCCTTAACAATTGAAAATCCCAATTTCCCTCTAAAATGATGTCGAAAACAATGTTAAAAATAGGAAACATACACGAAAGGTTCCAAGGGGGATTTAATGTTATTTCGACACCAAGCCACACCTCAAAATTCCAACAAGGACTAATGTTTGGAAAAATATTTGGAAACCACATATTTATCATTTTAAATAATGGAACTAATTTCAAAAAATTTAAGATCCATTGAGGTTTTAGGAGAACCATTTAAAAAGGGAGGAGGGGAAGGATTAGAATAAGGTAGAAGTATAGTGTTCTAAAATTATGGGTTTAAGGTGAATATAATGTTAAAAGGAAATTATAATTTGTGTTCCAATCCAATGGTGCACCATATGCACCTATTGATATGCCCACATCCAATACATTATCCATCATAAACCATCCAAGAGTCATGAGTTCTAACAGATGAAACACAAGGAGCATCAAAAATAATTTTCAAGGGATAAAAAAAAACCTTCAATCCATAAAAGGAAACCCCGATCACACACTAACCTTAATTAATAATGAAAAACAAATTACCAATACCCGGCCATGTCTAAACCCAAACCAAACAATCCTATTTTATTTCTAAAATGGAAATTGTAATTTTATAAAGCACTTTGAAACCATCAATATATAAGAAAAACTATAGGTATAAAAATGAAAATAATTCCAACCAAATTTACACCATATAAATACAAAAAAAATTTGTACTAACACATGAAAAGCAAGGGAATAAAATTTATAAATCATTTATTAGATCTTGAGAATCAAATGGAATGCCCCGGAAATGAAATGAATGAAAACACATACTTCAATGGTGTGAGAACACAATATGACACTCATATAAGGAAAAACACACCCCAAAGAAAATATTCACAGCTAAACATCATGGAAACAATATCTACACATCAACCCTAGATTATAGGGTTTTTCTAAGAGAAGAAAAAACCATGAAAAACAAGAGGAACAATGGAGGAAGAGAATATAGGGCGAAAAGTTACCAAAAAATAGAATTACTCACTTTATAATCTTTGGGAGACATGCACATATGGAGAATAACCAATATAGTGGATCTTGGGAGGACCTACCATGCCTATTGGTTAATCAAAGATGGAAAAAACCAAAATGAGGTTAAAACATAAGAGGGAAAATATTGTAATTTCATGTTTGTAATGACCTGGGCATGTCACAATGTTTGGACACATAGTTTTATAAACTATATGCCAACCATGTGCACTATAATAATAAGAGGAGGAAATGAACATTGGTTGGAAACATAGTTTGGGAAACCAAGAACCAACTCTGGTGATCACCACTATCCAAAATTACATAGGCCTCTACACACTATCTATATGATTTATCCTAACTGTGTGATGGTTTTATGTCATGTCCATGAAATAAAAAATGAACCCACATGGTTACTCTTAGTAATCTCATGATTTGGACCAAAAAATGATCAAACCATGCATGTTAATACATGAAAGAAGAAAATCAATTGAAATTTACTGCATCCTTAAACAAGTAACATAGTTTTACCTCAAACCATGCACACACACTATTTATAAGGCCAAAACCCATAGGGAAACTCCACAACTCAGAAAATTAAATCTATAAAATCAACCTAGAACTCAACCAAAAGAAATAGATCCAATATAAGAATAAAATAAAAGATAAAACATAGTCAGGGTGTGATAATTATCCCTAGAAATAACTCTATATCCCTCAAAAAATCACTCATCCAACCGACGACTCAATATCAAACTCAAAATTGAATAAATCCACACAAACAGAAAAACTAAAAATCTAATGGGATGAAATAAAAATTGACCCATGAACCATAGTGTGAACATTTACCTCACAATCCACACTTGACCAGCACTAAGAGAAACATCATCGAGAAGAACTAAATGGAACATAAGAGTGTTCTACCCACCACAACAACTCGACTAACACCACAACACAACTACAGACCAGACCAACATAAGATCTCCCAACATGAACCAAGAACCCCTGACACAATAGGAAACCCATGAATGTAACTCATTCCAGAAACCAAGGTATACCTTGATTCGTCATTCCCTCAAGACATGAATGTCTCCAAAACAAGCATAGTCGAAAACCAAAAAAATCCACTAGAAGGATAAACACACATAGGGAAGAAAAAATAATTAATGAATCATATTAATAAGAGCATAGGAACTAAAATTACACTGAAAAATACCACAATTAACTTTATATAAAATAGAACAACCAAAAAATAATTGGAACTTAAACTGACTTCACTATGATGGTAGAGACAGATGACTGGTCAAGGTTCATGATACTACAATAATTTTGGATTACATGAAGGGCTTCACTCCGAGGTCGATGGTTAGATCCATGATGTAATGAATTATTTACTTCAACATAGTTTCAGGTTGAAATTCTCTATCTAGTAACTCATTTTCTAGAAACATCACTAGTAGAAAATCCCCAAATGAACCAATAATCCACATATATGATGAGTCTTTAGATGATTAAGATAAAACGACTTCAAATTCCCAAACCCAACACACTTGAAGAATATGAATGACTAGTTCAATGAGCAGGAATCTATAACTGTTGAAGGATACAATAGAGGAATATCTTCATTTAGTAACTATATATAACCATATGGGTAACCTTAATGGGTGCCAATGGAATTGGACTTCCAACTGTTGTCGATTTCACCCTGAGAACCAACTCATTTAGGAACACCTCATCCAATAACATTTGAGACTCAACTACACAAGATTAGAGTAATCCCTCATTGATCTCAATATGAATACCCCATATTGAAGGCATATATTTTATCTGATCCTTATATGATTTCTTCAGAGAAAAAGATAAAAATTCCATGAAGTAATATTTATAAGAATTTTTTGTCTGCTAGCCTTGATGAACACTCATGGGATATTCCATATTACTTATCTCCACCAACGTAGTTATGAACAATTGGATAAAGGTATTCTTAAAAGCATTATAATAAATCCAAACTTGATATGATTCTGGGAAAATCACCTTCCTCTAATCCACACACAAACCATCAAACAAACCCAAAAAAGCACGTACCCTCTTGGCTCCGAGAGTTCCTATCAACTAAAAAACAATTTGGAAATCCAAAAAAACTCCACATCTTATAAGGTACCTTTATCACCAAGGAATACATAATAAAATCATGTATAACATGATTCCACAACTCCATTGGGAGTTTGGGAAAGGCTAACCATTGAAAAAACTCACTGGAAACCTTTGGGATCTTTCTAGGTGGAAAACTTTGAACAAAAAATGAAAAAAGTACCCAAAATAAACATCAAATCATACCTCAAAAAATAATAACACCATATTATAAAACAATAATCTCATAATAAAAAATACCAAACATAAAAAAATTACTCTTTTCAAACCCCACTTTTTTCATTCCTTTTTTAAAACCACATATCATGGACGCACTCGGTTCGAACTCACATATTAGCGTATGGTGAGTGACCATTTTCAAAAACCTACTAGCCACTCTATTTAATCCAATATAGTGGGACGTACCGCCTAGCCTATCATAAAATCCAGAAGTTGAAAACTCTATAACTAGGGTCGTTAAGAAACCATCACTCGACCCTCTATATAAAACACAAGATTCCCATGATAATAATACACAGTGAATGGGGAGGTCATCATAGGTGTGGATAAAACTAATAATCCACATCCAATATAATTTCCTAGCCAAAAATCTGACACCACCAATGTTATAACACTATCCTATATGATCCACCATAGTGGTGATGATCACACATCATTCCGTACACAAGTTCTAAATTGGAATTCATATCGAAAAAATCATTCAAACTGATTTCCAACACATTATAAATTACCAACGAAGAAATTAAATTTGAAAATACAAATGCAATTCTAATATAATTTTAAAAACAAATTCAGAATCATAGAACATACATAGACGGTGAAATTAGGGCCATTATGTCATTAAGAAACCCATGTACAATTCAAAATTCCAAACTGTCCTAACATTAGGAAACATCTCTGGAAACCAAACATGAATCATTTTGAAACCAAGGAACCACTTTAAATACATTTTAGATACATTGGTGTTTTATATGAACTATTTAAAAGTGGGGGGAGGAGGATAAGAATGAGTTATATGGAATGTGTTTTTAAATCATGTGTTTAAGGTGAACATCATGTTAAAAGGACATTACTATTTTTACACCTATCCATAGATGCACCCCATGGTCCTTGAGATATGTCAACATCCAATGGATTATCCATCATAACCCATAAAATATTCAAGATTTCTAATGGATAAAACATAAGGAGTGTAAATAATCAATTAAAAGGGTTTACCGACAAACATCAATCCATAAAAAGTCAACCAAGTTACACACCAAACACAATTCATAATGAAAAAAATTACAACAACCCAACCAAATACACACAAAAACAAAACACACACAATTTAACTCTAATAGGTATATAATAATATTTTAAAAATATTACAATAAATTATATATAATAAAACCATATAAATCCTTTAAAATCCATTTCCAAAAAAAAATCAACAAAATCAATACAAAACCCATTTATTCTAACACATCACAATAACAGATGAAATTTTAGAAATACTTTATCAAAGCTCAAGCATCAAATGAAATTTTTTATAATGGAAATGGTAATAAACACCTACCATAATAGTGTATATATGAAACACAAATCTCATTGAAGGAAAAAAATCCTTAAAAGATAATATTCACATCGAAATATCAATGAAATAGAAGCTATACATAATCCTTAAATTTTATGGTTTTTCTAACAGAAGACCATGGAATGAAAAATAAATGGAATAAGGGATGAAGAGGAGAAGAGGAGAAAATGTCCAAACCCAAAATAAATCACCTTTGAAGCTTGGAGAGACTTCTATGGAGGGAGGATAACCAAAGGTGAGGATCTTAGTAGGACCTTTCTTGGGCCTAGGTCGATCCAATGAGGAGAAACTCGAATGGGGGTTGAAATATAAGTGGGGAAGAATGGAAATTTCATTTTTTTAATGACTTGGGAATGTCACATGGTTTGGCTGCATGATTTTCCAATTTGTGTTCCAACTATATACAACCTCACAAAAAGAGTAGGTTATATGTACGATATGGCTACATGGTTTGGGAAATCATGCTCCAACCCTTCTGATCACCTCATTTAATAATTAAATATTCTTATGCATTCATGCAGTATATTATATCTTAACCATTATCAAGCCATTAACCTAGTCCCTTATATAAAATGGAATCCACATAGTTACTCATAGTCTTTTCACAAATTGAAACCAACCATGTTCAATCCATACAAGTAAAACTGTCATAGAAGAAACTAAAGTGGAAATGCCCCTAGCCTTAACCAGCCACAAAAGCTTCCCTCAAACTGTGCACAAAAACTATATGAAATTTCAAAACACACCTCAATAAATTCCAACTAGGAACTTAACCTGAACTACAACCAAAATAAAATAATCCAATCAAATAATAAAACAAAATTGAAACGGTGGTTTAGTTATGACAAAGTATGTGTAAATAATTTTAGTAGGTGTTGACAAAGAGAATAATATTTAAAATAATAAAGAATAACACCATGACATTGTTAATATAAAATTAATATGGAATGGATATCTTAATGACTTTAAAATTAATTAAATGTTAAAGAAATATAAGATAATAATTTGAACATGGTCATTAATTTAAATATATGTTTTTATCAGAAATAATTCTATGTGAAACCAAAAAAAATTATTATTTTTTATGAAAGTAATATAAATAATATATTTTTTAAATTTTAGAATTATAAATTTTTTTGTCTCAATAGATAAATTTATATTACATAAAAATATATATTATTTAATTTATAATAAATAACATTACACATAGAAACTGTGTAATTTTGATTACAATATGAACCCATGTTAACCAATAATTTGGGGTCCATATGAAATAAAATAAAATAACTTATTATCAAAATATAAAAATTGATAATTGTATTGAACCCAATATTATAGCATGAAATGAGGATCTATATTAATAAAATTTTAATGTATGTGAAATGTCTAATTTAGTGGAAGGTAAATAATCATTTCACTGAACAATATTTATATATTTTTTATTATATGAATTAAAAATAAAGATAATGTGATATATTGTCAAAGATAATTATTTTGATACGGAATTTTTTTTATAATTTATTTTTTAAAAATATTGATTCTTCTAATAATATATGTTAACATACTTGAACAATCCCTTAATTGTATCTTATTATAATGTTTACAGATTTTTTAGCGGTGACTTGGATTTTTTACTCACTTATCCATTTCTATTAGTTATTATTATTTCCATTTATGTTGTTTTTGGAAATAAGGGTAAGGAAGATATGTAACTATAATCTAAGTGTAAAGTCTAAACCTAGGTCCCACATGTCGGCGCCTGAGCTAGTTGGTCACAAGACCTCTGGCCTGCCTCCCCGTATGCTAGATGCTACCGACTAGAAACAAGGGTCTAATATTTATCATGGGGATACTATGACCTCTTAATCAAAGTCAAACAAAAATAGAAATAAATAACTGATAGCCAAGTGATAGTAAAAAAATACCAAACTAATACAATAAGAAATGCAGACCAGAATAACATGATAATTCAAAATGAGAAAATTACATCCATGAAAATGTAGTATATTAATAAAGAAAAATATGTGTCATGTTTTAAATTAAATTCCATAATAAATACACACTAACAACTCCAATTTATTCCATGACATAATGTATGGTTCCTTCTTCCATGATCCAGCCTGACTCAAACATCTAACATATGGATCATTCCTAAATCCTTTCCTGAAAACATGATGCATATTTAGTTGCTGATCAGGCACCCTGAGAAGGGTGTGAGAACAACTTATTATGTCGCCACATAAATTCTATAATTAAGTTTGTAGTTTTATAAATATTAATGTGAAATAGGTAAGGTAAGAATTTTCAAATATAATTATTCTTTAATTAGCCATATAAATCACGCAGTTCATGATGACACCCAGACGATCAATAACTACATTGACCCATGCAAGAATCTGAATCATCCCTAATGAGATATAACAGGTCATTACATAATGAGTTTCCATTAATCAAACCATTACAATGTAACATTCAATAAATGGAGGCCTAGAGAAAACGTCTGGAACCGAATGGGATTTTTGAGTAATAATACCTATCACACAACTCAGAGACCACATATTATACCTAAATACAATGGGGGAAAATAGTTATAGTCTGGAGCCCCATGGGAATTTGGAAAAGTAGTTCCAATCCCAAAACATGGTTAACGGTATATCATAACATGGTTCTATATTTCCATCCATTTATCATCCATTAACAAAATCATTATTCTATAAATTTCCCAGTTTTATTTATCATGAAAGAATGAATTATAAAACATCAATATAATATTATCATCACACCCCAAGGTTAGAAACCCAATTCACAATTCCATTAATTATCCAATTTTTTAACCCATTAATCATCAATTTCATGGTCACATTATCCAATAGATACATAATCACAACATTCACCAACTTCATAGTCATATTCTAAGTCAATTGATTAATCTGATTTATAATTCAATTTCCAAATGTGGAAATGAAAATTTCATACCTACATGCATGAAATTATAATCTAGACTATGGGATTTAACAATTATTCCACCTACCTGAATATCATTGATGGATCCTCACCCTACCAAAACCATTAATTGATGTCGAACAGTCGAAGTAAAAATGGAAGATGAAATATTAGACCAGAAACATGGATCATGGTAAACCTAAAAACCCAATAATGGTCTAAACATTTCAAACCATTATTTGAATAATGGGAAATATAAGTAATCCAATGAAAAATTATTACCATGAATCAAGAACCAATCCAGAAAAATTTGTGATGATGAAATCTATACAAAACCATAGATAGTCTTCCTATAGTCAAGATGAGGATGAGTGTACAATGGATTGAACAACAAAAGAATTGTACAACATCATTAAAAATCACCAGTCGGGAAATTAAATTGTGTGTAATTCATTTACATGTCGATTATTTATTTTAAAATAGTTACACCTAAAAACCCATCATCACACGAAATATTATTTTCCATCAATTATTACAAAATATGTAGTAATATTACACAATATTTATTCTTTTCAGATCGCGAATACATTCACGGTCTATGATCATTCACAACTTGCGTCTGGTGATAATTAAATTTCATTTAACCATTTTTTATGGTGTGTAAATGTCATAATGGTTATTTTTTAACCAAGATTCTACTTGAACATATAGAACACCTCCAAAGCCTTCCAAACCGTTGAAAAATCTCATCAACCCTTTAACAAAAAAGAAAACTCAAAAGGGAACCAATATATAAAATAAATGAGATCTTAAAATCAACCCAACTTATAATATGTTTTTCTTACAATATATTCAATGAAATCTATAAGATTTAGAGGAAGAAGTTTCTTTACACTAAGCCCACAAATCTAATTCCATCTCAAATTCTCCCTCCTAAACATGTCCATGTTTCATCAATACTCATACCATTAAAATTGTCTTTGCCTATAACACTTTCTCAATATGATCCATAACTTGAATCAGATTCTCTTCAAAGGACGTATCATTTACAGGATCTAAATATTCATCTTCGGTCATATTGGAAGGGTTTGAGTGATACCAAGGGATATATGGCACATAAAAAAATCATGTAATGTTATATACCTATATAGAAGAGCTAGTTATATTCCACCCGTCCAATCTACTACACGGTCTCAAAATATCTAAAAAACCTAGGTTCCAACCTGGCCTCCCTCTGAATACTATGGCGACACAAACTAAGAGATGCCCAAAGAAATAAATTATTACTCACTATAAAATCAAGGGGTCATACATGTACATAATCATATGAATTTTTTCTACTCTTATATGTAGCTATAAATATACTAATCTAATTAATGTAATCAAACATCTCCTACACGAGACTCTTTCAAAATAAATATAAATAACCTTCCTTATTCCAACATATATTTTATCTACATGGAAGTCCATAAGGATCCTTATATGGTGAAATGTATACAGTATCCTAATGATTTATGTTATGGGAAAACTCAATGGGTGATAGTTTATTTTCCCAACATCCGACAAAGTTGAGAATTCATTCTAGTAGCATATCCTCAAATACTTGTATAATATGTTCTAACTACCCATCTATATTTGGGTACAAATCCTCACATAGAAATAAATGAATACCAAGTGTCTTCTATAAGACCTACTAGAAGCCTGATATGAAACAAGATTCACGATATGATATAATTCTCTTTGGACCCCTATGTAGATAGAATTTTTCCTGAATGTATAAGTCCCCAAACAAATACATAGAAAAAGTCTCTTAGAAAGAAAATGTGTGGGATAATTTTGTTATTTGATATATAATTACCAATATAGAAAAATTATTTTGAGGCATCCTCATAAGAACCACCAAAACATCCATGGTAACATCATCCAACTTCCATTATAGACTGGTGAAAGGTTGTAGTTGACCACTTGGTCATTGATGCTCAGCATTCATGTACTGACATGTATAGAATCATGTCACAAACCCTAATATAACTTTTTTATTCCTATACACTAATATAGTTGATGTATGAAATAGAATAATTTATTTAAACAAGAATTTACATCCCACTTTGAAGCATGAGACTTGGGCATCATCTCCTCCCACATAAACATAAACACAACAACACGACACTAGACATAGATTATATCATATTCATTTATAGATCAATAGGAAGTTTTCTCCTCACCATTGAGCCTTCCCCTCAAGGAAAAACCCTTTAGATCCTAATACTACCTTTCCTTAAACTGGTTCCAAAATGTGGAATCAACTGATACTAATATGAGGGTCATATACTCCTAGACCTCCTAAAGCACAACATGAATCTCAACCAACAAGTCCATTCTATTCCCCTCATAACTATACTCTGAAACATATTGAGTCTATGCCTTCCAAATCAATGAATAAACAATAATATCCCCCTTTTGGGTTTATATTCCATGTTATAATCAAAATACTTCATATAATAAGCCCTTCTATTATATCATAGATTCTAATCTCATTGTGAAAGGATGTACCATATGTTCTTATGATCAGTATACATAGTATAATTTTACACCTATAAATAATGCCACAAACACTTTAAGGAATAAATCAACACAGGGAAAACATGATCATGTGTCCAGTAATTCTATTCAGGTGTCCTCATCTACCATAACCCGTATTCCACAAATCAATCTCCCTAAATCAAAGCTTCTCCAAGTCTTATCCCAGATTCATCCCAACACACTATATACTCCTCACTCATCTCAGGTAGGATCAGAATTTGTGTGGTATTAAAACATTTTATCAAATCCTACAAATAATTATCAAATTTTCTTGACCACTAAAACATAATCCCTTTTTGGATAAACCATAAATGTGGTGCTATCAAATGGGAAGAGTCACAGATGATCCTCCAGTAATAACATGCCAAACCTAGAAAACAAATGATATCAAATACATTATTGGTATGATACAAATAAAACAAACTTCTTGTAACTTCTCTTGGTCCACCAAATAAACCTTCCTTATAGATTATGTGATCTAAGAAATTTTTATGGTTTATCCATATTTGATAGTTAGATAGCTTAGCATATATATGATTCTCTCATAGTGTATGTGGGATGATTTCAACATGATGGGAATGATCGTCATGAGTCTTAGAGTACACCAAGATTTCATCCACAAAAACAACCAAAATATGAACTAGGTATTTAGGGATGATTAATTTCATCATGTCCATAAAGATATCCATATCATTTGTTATCCCAAAATGAATCATGGAAAACTCTCATAGGCTACACATTCTTCTATAATATATTTGTGGTATTTTAGAAGGGTTGAATATCTATTGATGATAACCTAATCTGTAGTTAATATTTGAGAAAAATATTATAATATATAATGGTAAATGATATACATGATTTGGGTAAGTGGATACTAGTTCTTCATTTTCATCTGATTCAGCTTTAGGTAATCAACACATAAACGTAAAGCCTTATCAGCCATCTTAGACAACAGGACTAGGGAACCCCAAGGTGAGGTACCGGGATGGATAAATACCATATCCATTAAATATTACAAATGAGAATTATTCTCTTGATGTTATATTGGTTCCATTATATATGGTAGAATAGAAACTGTCCCATCTTTAAATATGAGCTCAATTGTGAACTTCAAATATGTCTCGGGTGGTAGCTATAAAAAGTCCTCCGGAAACATGTGAAAAAACTAGTTTGATACGGGTGGAATGAAACCATTATTCACACCCCTATCATTTATCAAATGAATAAAGACATGGGAATTTATCTCCTCTAATTGCGAACAAACTGGCCCACAGATCTGGCCTAAATATCCCACTCTCCACAATGAACATAACTAATACCCTCAGAAGATGCAAAGGCCTCTACCATATAATAAAAATATATATAATAACCTTACTATATCAAACATTTAATACACAAAATTATTTCAAACAATGAAATATCAAGTATGTAGAGATCCTAAAGAAAATTATACTTCCCAACATCAAGAGGAAACCACTTGCATAAGGAGATGTCTATCGAATTAACTTCCCATGGTGTTTCGATCATCAAAACCACACTCATATTCCCTACTACTGGACTCATCAAAAAATTCACAATTTTTACATATATAATAGAATTAGAGGATCCTATATAAAATAATGATGTACTGAGTGTATAAGCTATAATAATAGTATATCTAACAATCGATGTCCTAGCCTTTCTATCCAAAAGAGTTAGTTTAACAACATGTAACTATCCTTCACCTCTTCCCCATGATACATTCTGAGTCCCCTGAGCTATACCACTCTACTGAAACATGATCTCTTTCCCTGAAGAACCATATCCACAACCTCAAATTACAATAATAAAAGATCTATATTAGTATGACTGATATGGGGCTGAAGACCCCTTTCTATCATTCTGATTCAGCATGTCTCCTACATCCCTAACTATTGGTGGCGTTTTTTGCAATACCTACGTAGGTTCCCCGTACTTCCACAAGCATGACACTCCACTAGTGGTTAGGGACACTAGGTACGATTTTGTCCCACCCTACCCAACTGGTGATAATATATTTGATTATTTTTTGAGTAACATAACCATCTCCTGGGCCACTATGGTTGTTGTTTCACTATTTAACAATTTCATAGAGATAATTCCTACTCTCAAAATACATACCTCTTGATCATCCATAAAAATCCACTTATATTATTCTATAAGTATCCTTCATGTTATCATCATCACTGAAGGCCTAATTCACAAATTTTAAAAAATTATTCATCATAAATCTATTAATATGGTACAAAATCTATGGTTTTAGTACATATTAAAAATGCTTTACTGCATTAGCCTCATCTCCATGATACATTTAACTAAATCACATAAAATCATAGATTCATCTAGAATATTCCCTCATGGACTTGCTCCCATGGGTAAAAAACATAAAATCATCCTCACTCTCTTACCAACACATCTCAGCGTAAAAGTACTCCAAGAAAATCTCAATAAATTCCTTCCAAACCATATTTTCTAGTTTTCCATCCCAAGTCCATATGTACCACCAATTTTTCACATGACAATGTAACATATAAAATGGAAGTTTGACTATCTTCTTAGTTAGAGTCTCTGTATGGTCATGGATTTTATGGATAGACTCAATACATAACTTAGCTACTTCATTCCCACCCTATTTGTTGAATGTTGGAAGGTGATACAATCGCAAATCTCATGTCAAGTTAGAAATACTTCGAATGACCCACCCTAGGTCTCTTTTCATAAATTGCATAATGGGATAAATTTCCTCAAAATTTGAAATTTGTCTCCATCACCAAATTATACCTTTAAAAGATTTTGAATTATGTCACCATGAACCCCATGAAATCATTATACAACTATATACTCAATCAAAAAAACATGGATCCTGTTCGCATACTGATTAGGAAGCCTAAGTAGGTTGTGAGTACAAATTAGTAGTTCACAAAAAATGGTGTCCTAAACAACATATTATCTATAAAAGAGTTTACAGTTGATTAAAGATTAAAATGAAATAGATGAAGTAAATTGTTTCAAATTTACTTTTTATTTTATTAAACACATAAATCCCCATGTTCATGATGACACATGAACCGTCAATACCTTATTCATCCCATGCTAGAATCTAAACTATCCACCAACGGATATCACTTTTCAATCCATCATGGGTATCCATTAATTGATTCATTCCAATTTCACAATCAAACAACGAGGGTCTATAGCATTAGTATCAAACCCCATGGGTATTTGGAGAAGAAGTACCTATCTTAAAAATAAGTGATAGTGTATAATGAAATAATACATTAGGGGCCTAGATCGATAGTCTGGCTCCCAATAGGTATTTAGAGAAGCAGTCTCTATCCCAATACTCAATCAAATATAATGCATCAAGTGGTTACATATTTCTAACCATTTTTTACCTACTACCAAAAATCATTATTCAACACATTTCATAATTTCATTTATCAAGAAATAAAGACTTACAGAACGTCATTTTCATATTATGTCACACCCCAAGGTTGGATACCCATTTCTTAATTTCAGCATTCAACTAATTTCTTTAACCCATTATTCATCAATTTCATGTTCACATTATCCAATAATTACATAATTAATACATTCACAGATTTCATATTCATGTGTTCAATATTTTGATAAATTACATTTAGTATTTAATTTCCTAACACGAAAATTGAAATTTTACCACTAAATAAATGTAATTATAATCAAGAATATGGGATTTGAAAATTAGACCACCAACCTAGTTATTGTGTATGGATGGTCACCCAATCACAAAATTCATTTGATATAGAATGGATGAAATTTAAATGGAATAATAAATCTAGGAAAAGACCCTATGATCAGGATCAACCCCTAAAACTAGGAATAGTATAAAGGTTCCACCACATTTCTTAAGGAATGTTTAATCTAAGGAAACTAATAAAAGGGGATAAAAAGAAATTTAAAATCAATCCACAATAATCAGATATGAGTAAATCACTCTAAAACCACTAAGAGTCTCACCAGGGTTGTGAGGAGTAAGGTTTCATGAGTAATGAACACAAAAAGAACTGCATGACACCTTCAAAATATATTTCTCAGGAAATTCCTTGGCATGTAATTAATTTATACATCATGTATTTATTTTTAAATAGATATGTTGAAAAGACATCATATTGGATGATTTTATTTTAAATTTATTTTTATACTTCATATAGTTATATCACATGATGTGTATTCATGTCATGGACTGAGACCACTCACGACATGTGTCTAGCTATATTTATACATTGTGTAACCCATTTACCTGGCATGTATTGTTATATGAAAAAATGTTGTATCCTAGATTGTACTTCAAGATCTAGAACACCTACAAATACTTCAAAACCACTAGAAGACATTTCCAACCATTTAATGAAAAGGATAAATAAAAAGGGAATATACCTGGAAATTGAATGAGATCATACACTAAGGTATTTTAAATGACAAAAATATGAATCTAATAGGAACCAAACTTATGATTTTTGGGGTGAGTTAATGATGTTGTAAAACTAATACCTCTACAAAAACCATTTTAGAAGATAGTGAGATCATAGTATCTCATCAAGAGGCTGGTTGATCTCAATGAGATAGTAATTTGAATACTACACCCATTTGTGGGGGTTTAGTTAGTATTTTCGGTTTACATTTTTTTTTAATAAACACTTCCTCCCCCTTTTCCCTCCATTAAAAAAATATTAAAGTAGTCTCCGCCCTGAATATCAAAGGGATTTATATTATATACTCTCATTAATTATATAAATTATTATGTATTGGTTGCATTAGAATCCTTTAATTATTTTTCATCCATTGTATTCGAAAATATCTATTATATATTGAATATTTATTACATAACCATTTCAAATAAAAAAAATCATCTTTCATGTTTATTCATTATCAGTAGATTATGAGAAAATAATTTCACAAAATTCATTGAGTTAGATTAGATTGTATAGTTGTAGAGATTGTTTATAATTTTATCTCACTTTATATGTTTTTTCATGTGAAATATGATCTATGCACTTAGACTAATGGTTTATATGGTAAAAATAGGAATCAAGAGCATTTATATATATATCAAAATAGTATTGAGTCCTTTTAGATCCATGTATGGTGGTTTTCAAATGATTAATTGAATTTAATATTTCTAATGGATTGTGTTGAACTTAAGTCATTAGATATTATTGTGAAAGGATCCTTTGTTGGGTAACTATGTTTTTTTAAATGAAAGAGATACATTATTTGATAAAATGAGTTGAGATATGAAACATCATCATGATAATTGAGAAGTATTTAAATTGAAATGATTGAATCATATTGTGAATAAATTTTGATTAGGTATTTATTTAATTTTTCAGGTTCTTTTTCCTCAAATCAGTGATCATTGACTGTATGTATTAATTCATCAAGTAACCAATATCAGGGTTGGTTGTATAGACGAATGGTTCATATGTGATTACGCATGGATTCTAGGGATGATAGCTATTGGAATGTATTAAACTATCTTTATTTTTTTGATTTCTGATCATTTTTTTTCATATACTATTCTATTTTTATCTAATTGAATGATATATGTACACTGGGACTATAATTAAAAAAAATCCAATAATATAATTATACTTTTTAACAATTTTCATATCACATTTTCATATATTAAATATGTGAATACCATGTCAATATATAAAAATAATTATTGAATGAAAAGTTGTTATATTGATCAATTATTCAATAAAAATATAAGGCTATAATCATTCCTAGAAGGATCATAGTTGTTACTATTCCATAAATTATAATATGTGTATTTAATCAAATATGAATGGTGGATTATATGGATATATTATTAATTATTTTTGTGATCTGGTTTCCTCCTTACATATATAATTTTGTTTTCCAAATGTTATCCAATTTGAAGACTCTTTGAATAAATACACCAATAATTATATTGATAGAAAAAGGCAGCCTCAATCATTTGCTTATCTTGGTAATCACTTGAGTATATGGTTTTGGTGATTCAAAATGATGATAATTGAATTTCTTATAAATAATACCTGAACGAGAATATATACTGTATTACATAATGTAATCATTAGTATAGTTAATTATGTATTTCAAAATTATCCCACACATGAAATTTTATCTATGTGTTGACATCATCATCCCAGAAACATGTTTTATAGGGGACAAATGGTAGATGTATGTGGTAGATGATATTATAGAGGATCTTGAGATGATACTAGATGAGGTATATGTCACTTTTTGGTAGATAACTCTTCTATTTTAATATATTTTTTCATTTATCATGCTTATAAAATTCTAAAAATGAAATCCAACTTTTTTATGGGAATTAATAAATTTTCTTGTTTTTTATTTTTTCAATATAATGATATGAAATGAAAATTATTTTATTTTTACATGATTCAGTTTGAATATCTGATTTTACAATGGTTTTATTTGGAATTCATCATTCTCACATGCCAATTTTGTTGATTTCCTTCTATAATGTATATTTAAATGGAGAGGATTCAAATTCATATACACTCACTAAATAGCATATTTCCAATAACATGACTCACTTATAAATTCATTCTTATGTTTTTGAAATATTTCCCCAAAACAATATTATATTATTTTAATTTCTAAAACTAATTTGGGGAAAACATATATTATAAAAAGGGATAATTGATCTGGACAATGAACACATAGAGTAAATAATGTAAATAATCATGCGCCTATATAATAAAACATTCATTACTTTTGTTCAATACATGTATATGAATGTGATTAATATATATATTAAAAAATTATATGTGAGTGTAGTGAAAAGTAAGTTAAACTTGATGGGAAGTGAATATTTATATTTATATGACACTCATGGATATTGGTACATGATCTTATAGTCATTCCATCATGGAAATTTCATATTTACTATGCCATCTTTAGTTTATTCATAGATTTAATGTATCATCACTATAAAGGATTTAAAATATACTATATCATAACCAATAGGTCTTGAGGATGAATTAGATCATATTCAACAAAATTTTAGTACTTACTTTCTCATAACCATTATGGTTTTAGGAATAGATTTATCATCATTTGTGAGGATTGATGATATATTTTCTGATTATTTTTTGGGTTTGAGTATTCACAAGTTCATCACTATTAACCATGATCAATTGGTTTGTCAAAAATTAGATTATGGTTTAACAACCATTATAATTATGGATCGTTCTATTTTCTCATTAACAAAGAGGAATTGTTTTATTAAAATATGGTTTCACTGGATCATCCATAGTGATTATTTATGGAGTTTATGTCTCATCACTAATGGTATTTAGTTTATATATTAACTCATCACTAGAATGATTATATTGATATATATATCCACTTGGGAGGATAAAAAATTCATCGAAGGTTCATGAAATCAAAAAAATATTAAATGTTCATAGAATTTCTTAATGGATGATCCCTAGTGAGACTTTTAGTTTTATAGGTATTTGGTTTATGTTATTTTATTCTTACATGTTGATATTAAGGTAATAAAAAACCCATGGTTTGGTTATATAAAATGTGACACATTGCATATTTGAAGTGTATTTGGAAAGGAATATTGTGGATTTTTTTGTAATAATCCATGATGACATGTAGGCATGTTATAACCACAAATCATGGACAGTTTCTATATAGGTTTAGGTTATAAGACAATGTACGATGTGCCACAGAGTTGAAGTTTATAAATATATTTTCATTAGAAAATAAATTTATTGAAAATTAATTATGTTTTAATTATGAATGAGTATAAAATTTATCTTTCTCTAATATATGAGTTAGTAAAAAAAATGGGTCTTACACCATGTTAGATGTAGATAAATCTAGAGTCTCAGGTGATCTTAGTTAAGGTAAATACTAATATCTCCGAATTGTGACTCATTTTTAATAATTTATAGTCAATGATTAACACGGTAATGGGGTTTATTACTCAGCACAAGATACATGGGAACCAATTTTAAATGAATTGAACTTTATACTAATCGGAAGATATGTTTGGGGAGTTGAAATAATTCCTATCGAATATCATTCTGAGTACCACCAGGATTCCAAATCCTATAATAATTAGGATACAATAATTGGTTAGAAAATTCTTCCCATTAAGAATCCTTTTATATATTTATACTTAAAATTTATTGGGTTCCATAAATAGGTGTAATAATATCAATCCCATGTAATACGACTCAATCGAATATATGGAGAAACCATTTTACTTGAGTGATCAAGTGGAAATAGGTGGTTGTTTATAAGCTACATCATTGGTACACATAACATGAGTTATTATTATTAAAAAGAACATTTGATTTTGGGGCCTATTGAATAAATTGGGAATGGAATGTGATCTTCACATAATTGACATAAAACACTTCTTGGTACATATATATTTTTTTAGCGTTGATAGATTCTCAAAAGAGAGTTTATATCTTTTTAGTAAAATAGAATTCACATATTTGAATTGGTTTATCTTTCTCTATACCTCTATTTTAAATAAATTGGGTCATATACTCAATGAAAACACATTATATTATATATTTACAAAAAAAATTACTATTTATTTTGGAATCATGTAAAAAAATTAAGCTCTCAATTTTTTAATAATAATGAAATAGTTCATTATATTTATCCCCAATCATTTCCATTAGAGAGGTATCACTCTAATATATGTGACTCATAAGTCCCTTAATCATTGGATCTTTGGATTATAAGACCATAAAAATATTAATTAATTCTATAAATATCTTAGCACACTGGTATCATGTTGAGACAGGCATTAGATTATATATATGGTGTGTTATGAAATTAGATGTATTTAGTTTTTTTGAGGTGTTAGGAAACTAGTTGATATAGGAGGTAAAGGCTAGTCCGGACCTTGATGTAGAATTATATGTTGACTTTAATGAAAATATTTTCTTCTTTTGTTTCATGCATTATTCCTCATAATATAATATTTTTAAAATTCTAACCATGTCAGCATTATCATTATATGTATTTGAATATTTTTTTGTATGGTTATAGTGGTGTGATTGTGAAAACGTATAAATAGATCTTGTGAGCTATTATTGATGGAATGAATACTAAATATTTTCCTTGTCAGAGTAATTTATGGTGATGGTTATATAATCATTCGACCTTAAAACCCCCCAAATTTAATATTTGGAAAATAATTCTTATTTGTTATTTTTAAGGATGTTATTCATTTATAATTCTTATAGAATTAGGTCATAAAATATACATTGATCACCTATACATTACAAGGTGGAAATATCCTCTAAGAATTAGTGAATTCCAAAAAAAATTATTTTATAATTAATGTAATGTTATTTTAAGGACACATTTCAATGACATTCATCTTGAATTATTTATTTTTCAAACATGTCCTTAAAACATAAGAACATTTTTCTAAGTATTGAATGATCCCAAAAAAAGTATTATTAATGGTATATAAAAATAAAAAAATAAACTTTTTACTCTATTTTATAAACCATTATATAATAACATATATCTTTTCTTAAACATAATATAGATTTATCTAAAATATGTGCTTATAAACACATTAAATCAGCTTTAAAACTAAACTTTTATAACAAAAAAACTGTGTATGAAATCATAAATGATGAATCTTAATCATTGGGTTTTATTTAGAAAACATGAAAACCCTTGAAACCCATTTTTACAAAAATATACATTTATTCCCAAATAATTTATAATCCTTCCTTGAAAAAATATTTCATTAGATTGCCTAGTGAAATCAAAATTTTCCCCTAAATAATCATTAATATGCATATAAATATCATGTAATATTCTCGGAAAATCATTTTAATTTCACTCATACATTCAAAAATAAAAATAGAATAAAATAAATTGTAAATTCTAATGATCACTTTATAGAAACCGATAACTAGTTTACTCTATTCCATTTACCAGTTGATAATAGAGCTATACCAGTCTCACCCTTCATGAAGAGTTATATTAGGCTCACCCATGACTAAAAAATATAAATAACTATATCAGAATCCTAAATACACGAAATTTTTTATTTCTATCATCATACCTGTAAGAATATTTTTTATCCCATAAGAAAACTATTTTTCATATTAAAATTTCCATCAAACATAAAACACTTTTTGAAAACACCCAGAAATAGTAAAAATATGAGTAATCTATAAATAAAACATCAAATTTGTTTAATTAAAAAAATCATAAAAAATAATTTACAATTGAATGAAAACCTATTGATGTTTTATTTCTTAAAAAAGAACCTTCCTTTTTCATTTTTTGTCAAAAAACATTCATATAAAATAAATATAAATATTCCTCTTCATAACCTTTGAATAAAAATAAAATGTGACAAAAAATGTGTTTTATAATTAAATAATTTCTGAATAAAATAACTATAATAAATTATTTTATGAATTAGTACATGTAAGAATGTGATTTATGACATTTCTATTTAAAATATTTAAAATGATGTTTTTAAATTAAAGACCCCATTTCCTTGACTATGACTCATCGTATTTGTAATTTACATTCATGAATAATAAAATTGTGTTGATTATTTAGTTTAATAGTAATATTTTATAATTTTATAACTCGTTGTTATATTTATTAACATTTTATATACAATTAAATAATCAATAAACTTCACATTGGATGTTTTGATCATGTTGTATTGATATGTTAAAAATGACATTGGTTAGTTGGATATGATCAAAGTGGTAATTATGAAATCATCTCCAGAAGAATTATCATGAATTAATTATCATTATTATACATCTATAATACCTTTATTACTAAACATTAAATATGGTTATGAAAAATTTACTAAGTTACAATAATAGAGATGGTATTTTGTACATATTCAGGGGTAACATTTACATTTTTCAATAAAGATGGTGGATAAAACATAGGTACTATTTTATCTTTATAAAATTATTATTATATCATGAATAAATAAATTTTCTATTAAATAATAATATATATATATCATCCATGTGTAGTGTACATGTAAAATAAATCACATTACTTAATCAATATGGTAATCCAGATAGATGCACAAACAACATTATGATTCTTCAACTAATGGGATAGTAATAAGTTATATGATATATTTTCATTCCAAAAAATAAATAATACATTAAAATAATATATCTAAATTAAACTAATAATTATAATTATCCATGATTGGTGGTGATAGTAGATGGATTACATTGGTTCTCAGGGAGGCATTTGGTTGTATACACAAACAATGGTTTCATTTACCATTTTTTGGAATAAGGGGATGGATAAAGGTCAGTACATTAACATAAAAACACATTAGTATTAGGAATATAATGGTGCTAATATTTTATCATGTTTGTTGAATATTTTAATTGTGTATAAGAATAAATTAAATTAAAATTATTGGTTAATAATTTTACCACTTCTTGAGATAACCTCTTTAGTCTTATTACTAAATCCTTACTATGTTAGTTTTATGATAAAAGTAGGGATTGAAATCTTAAATTTTTTCAGATGTACGGATAATTGTTTTATTATTTAAACTACATGTTTTTTCCCTTCAAATGTTGACTAAAGATGAATTGGAGGTCACGAGGGTGTCTGGGGCTTGTTTGAAGCCTATAGCATCTTGTATTGGAAAATCAGACTGGTTCATACATTTAAGAGAAACCATACTGCCCAGCCATCTAGTTTCTCCTAAACCATGTAGTGTGAGAATGTGGGGTACATGGGGATGCACAGTTTTTATAAAACTATGTAACCCCATGCATAGGCTTGTGCGAGGTTTCAAACATTAGGGATAGTGTCTTTTCACATGGTCGGTGGATGGGTTGGACAACCATCTGCCCCTATCTTTGTTAGTAAGATTAAAATTTGTTCATTAATGAACCTAATATCTAAACCCAATAATCTTCTTCTCCATTATCCAATCTATAAAATCTCATTTCTTCTTTCATTGGGTTTCATCCCCACCTAATCTAGGGATCATCCTTGCTCCTCCATCGGAGGTCGAAATCATTCAGTACTAGGTACATTGTAAATCTCAAGGTAAGATCTACAATCTTGTTTAAAATATTTAAAAATTATAATATCCTATGTTGTTCTATTTTGTTGTGACCTATTTCCCTATTTAAATGTTATTGTACCATTTATTTGATTTAAACTGTTCATTCTTGATTGAATGGCCAATGATGGATGAGGGAAGCTCTATAAACCTAAGGTAGGTGGCGTTGCTTCGTTTCCTAATATTCGATGCTTTCTATAACATGTGTTATTGTTCCGCATGTAAAACCTTCATGGAGACACCTCTAAAATGATAATTATATTTTTATAAAGTTCCTCAAATTTTTATTATGATACTATATAAGGATCAATCATATTCTTGGTTGATCTCCTAGACCAAAGACACCCCTTTGTGCATTCTTGATCCTTGACAACGTATCTGACACTGTTCTAAATTGTTAAACACCACTTGAGGTGTGATACAATTATAGTAAGTTCTATGAATGAAAGAATTAAATTGATTATAAGGGTGATCCAATTTTTAGGCCCCTACAACTTATTCCATTAATGATTTTCTTAATCATATTTGATGGATAACTTGATAACCGTGTTTTAAAAGTTTTCATTGTTTAATTGAATTATCTTGGTAGCTAAATCATTCCTTCACCATAGTACCGAGAGAGAGTCAATGGATTTTCACTTAAGAACCCCTTGGATGTTCTCATTAGGCCATATAGATAGAAATTATTATGTAATGAAAAAATTCCATTAGAGACCCTATCTATTTCTGGGATGGGCTCACCGTGAATTTTATATTTTTCCTCCAAATGAGTGACACTAGTTCCCTAGGGGAGATCCCTAGATGTTCTCGATGGAGTGATAGTTGAACCATGTTTGAGAGAGACTAGAAACACTATTTTCAATAATAGGGATGAATTCATAGGATATTTCATGATGTTATTGCACAATCCAAGGAGTGACACTTTGGATATCATACTAGGGTAACCTTTTATGGACTCCGTTTGGAATTTGGACACGTATATAGCCACTAAAAAGATACCTAGGATTCCCTAGGGGTATCCATAGATGGGCTCAGGGTGACTATTTTAAAAATGTTAAATGAATTAAAGAGTATGAAATGTAAATGATCATATGAAACTTAGGGACGTGTCTTCCAAGCCATATCACATTATTGGTGACAATCCATCTTTTTATATTTTATTTTAATTACTTCACTTATGGTAGATTCCTATTTTTAGACACTCCTAGATTAGGCTGAAGTATGTAGAGGTGGATGGGTGTACCATGTAGAGCCCAGTCCAATTTTGATATTCAATTATCCTTGTCATTAATTTATTAAAAATGGAACACTAGTCGTTTTGTATTGAATGAAATGGATTGATACCGAAAAAATTGGTGGTATTCTAATCAGTATATCTCACACTCTTCATGGGCCACATTCAGTACACAAGAAGACTTTATGACTATATGTATAGATAAATGGAAGGGGACGTCTTCTAATTCATGATTCTGATTACCAGGATCGAGTGTGAGAACAAGGGACCATGCCTATATTTATTATATTAGTAGCTTATTATTTGTGGCCTTTTGTATTTTTTTTTATTTTGGTATATTTGTTTATCCCACGTTTCCCATGTACAATTATTTATAGTTACATGAAATCATGATCCCCATCTTTCATATATAATTATATTCAGATTCCTCCAGTTTTTATTTATCTTTATTAATTAAATACCATTCTTTCTATATTTTCAAGGTGATGTTACTTTGTCTTCTACGGTGGGTTACTAGTCCAGCATCCTATTTTCTACTTCTAATATTTATTATATATAGTTGTTGTTGTGCTAACTCTAATCAATGAAGGAACAATCTCCCCTAAGATAGACCCTAAGCCTCGCTACTATTCAACCACATATGTCCTACTAGAAGGAAAGCATGAGGTCTTATGGCCCACTGTCTCAGAGCAATAGTGAGTGGAATATGTGGTTGGATGAAAAAAAGTGGTATCAAAGGCCTTTTTTATTTTGTCTTAATTTTTGGGTTTAGATAGGAATTGTGTGTTTTGGGATTTGGTAATGATCATGTTCCTAGGAGTATCTAACCCATATAAAGGGGAAAACTGAATTACCTAGGATGGGATAATGCATTTATTTCAATGTTTCATGGATTTCACTATTAGGTGACACACTTGTTTTGTGCCATTATTACAATTGATAATATTCATATGGTTTTATTTTTCTTGGCCTGATTATATAAGGTAATATAGAATCCTTGAATCATATAATTCACGATAAGAATTAAATATCATGTATTATACCATGAAATATTTGTATTTATGTGTGAATTACTTTCATTGATTAAATCCAATGAAAATTTATGAAATAAGTGCTTCTATAAATTGAGAGTGGTAGAAATCTAATAAAATTAATATAAATGGGTTGTTATGTCATGATGTAGGGAATCCTGGCTAAATGGAAGTTACTTTATGTGCCAGTGTCAATTTATAAGTAGTATGGGCCATTATAAATTTGGAATTAGTGACATAATTAACTAGGATAATAAATTAGTTACCAAATAAAAAATATTGGTCTTAAATAAAAAAAAGATTAATAATAGAAACATTATAACTAGATGAAGATTTAAAATGAAATGTAAAGGTTGTTTTCCTCTATCTATTTCATTTTAAAATCCAAATATCAGAACCTATGTTTTGTTATATAGGACATTGACCCTGACTCGACCATAGTAGTGGGAAGTAGGTCATGTCTCTATAATCCATCTATGAAATCTTCTTACCACATGCACATGTATTTAGGAGAATATACAGTGTCATGACTTGTGTATAGGAATAATATGTGTTTGTTCCTTTCATTATCTATTTCTGAATCTATTATAAATCTTATCTTAAAAGTGATTTTGGAAAATGTATAGTTTTTCCCATGAAATTTACCCACATCATATGACAAGATATCGATGATGATCACACTTTGGCGGTGGTGGGCCTTGATCCACCAGTGATACCTCTTACAGTGGAACCTGTGGAACCACCTTTACATCTTTCATTGGGAATAAATGCTAATTTTCATGGATGATTGTTCATTTAAATATGTCTTTTTAGGGTGCTACCTGACCTACCCCTATCATTGAAGAGCCGACCCATTTGTTTCAGTAATAACATCATCTTTCCTTATTGAGTAATGGGACACCCAAACTTGTTGATTCATGTATAGAGTTCATTATATCCACCATTGATAATATTTATATTCCTCTAGAGTGGAGCTTCAAATTTTCCACCTATATGCTACATGACTCCACCAAAAATTGGTGGGAAGTTCATACTCATACTATTTGGAATCAAGGTGTGGTTTAGGAAGAATTCGATACATCCTTCTTCAACATATTCTTTCCTCATACCTTATAAATAGACAATTCTCTAGATTTTATGCATCTATAACAAGGTTGCATGTCATTGATGGAATATTCATCTTGCTTCACTGAATTACAATGTTTTCACCTACCTTGTCCAATGGAAATATTATGGCTTTAAGGAACTTCGAGGATGGGATTTCATATTCCATCTGATCACAGGTGAACCTATTTCATGTGACCAATATTTTAGAAATATTGAATCATTCCCTCATCACTGAGTAGAACCTAAGTAAGTGTACTAATGTGATCTTAGGTGGTTAGACATCCAAGCAAGGAAGAGGTTTATCCTTCTGTTGGAAGTGAAATCTCAAAGGTACACAAGGGGGTTAGTATTAACTAGGTGTCACATGCATACAACTATGATGTGTGTCACTGGTGTGGTAGGGTAGGCCATAATAATCCATATGTTATGAGTAACTCAATCGAGTGTCTGGATTATAGTAGGACAAGACAAATCTAGCAATTCTAATGATCCTTCCCTCCAGTGCCAAGTGTGGGTGGATCTGTATCAACACAAATTTTAAGTTTAGGGTCACATAATTCTTGTCAAGTCAGGAATTTGTATTATACTATATTATCAATCCATGGTGGTGGTCATGGTCAAGGTTCTCAAGCATTAGATACTCATCTTCGATAGAGTTCCCTGGATTAGAATAGTCAGGTGGCATCACAGGGCCCCACCTCTTTCCATATCAATGAAGTTTATCCTACACCTATAGATCTAATTCTAGGACCTTATAATGTATGTTTTCTTATTCTGGTATCCTCTACCTTAGTTTTCCCCTCTTTTATACAAGTGTTTCAAACACTTTTCTGTCTTATGTAACTTTGTATTGTTTGTGCCTATCAATTCAGCACTATAGTGGAATGATCAATCTTGATATACTGCTACGAATGAGATCAGAGAGTATATTACAGTGAAGTGATTTACCCTATAGGAAAGGTGGTTACCATTTACTATTGAACTTCTCATTCCTCAATATTACCTTCTTTGATGTCATTCTAGTTATGGACTAGCTACTCCCATATCGTGCCCATGTTAATGGATATTTCCATAGGGTGTCCTTCACATCACCCAACGGTAGAATGTATATACACAAGGTTGAATGGTATATCATGCTTTCTTAGATGGACCTGATCATCAGTTTCTAGGAAGATTGACAACCCAGATGGAGAGTCTCTTTATGAGCATCTTAGGAATGTATCTTATGTAATTCCCTCTATTATGGATCATATCCAGGATGAAATCAATAAGTATATGTCTTGATTAACCTTGTTAAAGAGAGGTATAGTTCACTATTGAGGTACTACCAGGTGCAGCATCTATGTCTACTCCTTCCTATTGGATGGAACCTACATTGATCTTGGTAATCAAAAAGAAACTCGAAGATCAAGAGAAAAAAGGTTTTATCCGACCAAGCACTTCACCTTGAAATACACCTATCCTTTAGACTTGGAAGGAGGAATATAACCTAAAATTGTTCATGGATTATATATGGTTGAACCAATTTATTGGGAGGAGCCATCATCCATTCCCTTTTATAGATGACATCTTTCACCAGCTCTGAGGAGTGAAATTTTTCTCTATGATCGATTTGAGGTTAGGCTTCCATTGGGTGCATGTGAGGCAATCAGTCATACCACATAAGACATTCTAGAGTAGGTACATCTTGTACTAGTATCTAGTAATCCCGTTCAGCCTTATGAATGCACAGATAGCATTTATAGCTCTGAGGAGTTGTGTTTTCCAGAAAATAATTCATTCATTCATTTTATTCTCCATAAATGACATCTTAGTGTATTATCATACCAGATATAACCACACCAACCATATTTATATCTCTTTGAGTACACTAGGAGATAATAAGATTTATATGAAACATAATAAATGATACTTTTGGTTTAGAAACATTCACTTCATGGTTCATATTGTATTTGAGGAAAGTGTATTTTTTGACTGATAGATGGTGAGCATTGTTGTTTCTTGGTATTATCCACATAATGATTTTGACATACACAATTTTTTGGGGCTGGTTGGTTATTTCATGAGATCCATTTAGGATTTCTCATACTCATAATATCCACTTTTTTACCTAAAAAACAATGTGGCGAAAATAGTTTGGTTTGAAGCTTGTGATACATATTTCTAGGATTTGATGTTAAGTCCCACTTCAGTGACAATAATGATTCTTACATAGGTGGTAATACTTTATATATGATTTTATGATATTTCTTGGATCGGGCTGGGTGAAGTTCTGATGTATGGTGATCATGGTGTAGTGTACGATTCCTTTCATTACTCCTCATTAGCAAAATTTCCCTACTCATGAAATTGAGCTTGATAATGTGGTTCATGCCATATATTTTCAGATAAATTAACTTATGTTTTAATGGTTCATAGTTTATGTGGACCATAAAAGTATAAAATATATATCCACAATGTGATACTTGAATATGAGGCAGTGCAGGTCGATTGAATACCTGTAGTCGTTCAACTTCAACTGGTCTTATACACCCAAAAGGGTAACACTGAGGTGGATTCACTGATCTAAAAAACTAAGACTAAATCCATCTAGGAGGCCATTAGTTAGTGGATTTTTATGGATTTGTTTTTTTAGATTCACCTAGAGGTTTAGAAACAACATGAGAACCCAATTTTACTACATCTAGTGGTGACCTCCTCTCTTCTGGAGTGGGTGTGTTTGAGAAATATATTGGATCAAGAGGGTCATGTCCTGAGGCAAAGTTTCTTGGGTCAGAACACCCCTTCTGATTGAGTCATTAATTGGAATGAGATCATACTCTTATGTAATCATTCTTTTCTTAATTTAGATGTATGAGAAGAGTTGATGAAATAATCACATGCTTCATTTCTGGCAGTTCACCCACAGCATACCAATATGTATCGATATGTACGCTATCCTTATTAATATATGGGTATGAAGAGACCAAAAATATCTTTTATCACACAGTTCTCCACCCATGAGTAAGTGATATATGAGCATCATAAATCTTCTATAATTTTATAACCTCTATGAATTCCTGATTGGAAACGAAATGAAGTCGCCATGGATTTTTTATAATAATTCCTATATCCCATTAATAGAGTGATGTGATATGGGTGATCATTGATTGGTAGACCATGGTTGTACACTTCCTATATATCTGAGAGACATTCTCTATTTATGATCTAAGAAGGATTAATATTTGGGAAATAGTGTGCCTTCAAGGTTTTCCCCATTCTATCATATCAGACTAAGAAGTTTGTTTTACCTCACGGTTCTAAAAATGGTTGCATAAGGAACTAGGTTTATAGGTGGTCTTGAGTACAACATATCACCCTCAGACCGATGGGCAGTCTGAGCGGATGATGCAAGTTTTAGAAGACATTTTTGGGCATTAAACTCTGATTTTGGAGAATCATTGGAAAATAATATCCCTCATATTGATTTTTCCTACGACAAAATCTTTTAGTAAAGGGTTAATATGGATCTATAATAGGTCATTTATAGAAGGCCATACTATTCTTCTTTATCATTATTAGATGTAGGGTAGTTAGCTCAACTATTCCCTCATCTCATTAATGAGTCTTTGGAGAATGTTCATCTTTTTTAAAGTTTATGACTACATATCAGTCCATGAATACATCTTATAGCGATCTTTATCATCACCCTCTAGAATATTAAGTGGGACATTAGGTCTTTCTACGTGTTTCTCCAATATTTGGTCATATAATAATTCATAGAAATGGAAATTTATCACCTAGATATTTTGTGCCTTTTTAGATAGTATAGAGAGTCAGGATAGTAGCCTATCAGTTTCAGTTACCTCCGAGGTATTGTGCCACTCATACATGTTCAATGTATACCAGCGTCATAGGTATCATGAAGAACCATCTCATTCATCTGACCTTAAAGATATAGAGGTGGGTACAGATGTGTCCTTTGAGGATAATTCAATACATATCATTGATTGTAGATTGAAGTCCCTCCAATGTTGGTCAGATCCCCTATTTAGGGTGTTATAATAGCATGGTCTTGTAAATTATTAGACCTTAGAGAGGGAATCTATTGTGCAGGCACAGTGGACAACAAATTTCAAATGCAATGTTTTACCACCATCAGAAATGAAACTATAACATCCCCAATAAATAAAGAATATGATATTTTCACATTTATAATTATTTTTGAATTAAATATTAATTTCACTTTAAAGGGGATGTTATGTTCGATGGTGTACCTGACATGCAACAATGGGTTTCACTACTAAAAATATGGCCTTTATCAGCGCTAGAAATGTTGATTAACAGTGCTAAAAATCACTGCTAATCGAGGCAAAGATATAGGGGGTCCCATTTATCAGTGCTCCGAAAAGCGCTGATAAAGGCCACTTTTATCAGTGCTTTTAAAAAGCACTGATAAAAGTCAAAAATAATAAAAAAATAATTATATAATGTGGGGGGAGCTTTTAATAGTGCTGGACCCCCCTTTTAAGCGCTTGACCTCTTCCCCTGCATCCTCAAATGTGCACACCCCTTTGCTTCCACCCGAACTCGAACCTGCAACCTCCCCCCTTTTGTGGTTGCACCTTTACCACTATGCCATTTCATTTTTTTCTATTTAATGATACATCTATTTGTATATATAATTAGTTATATTTATTTATATATTGATATAGATTTATATTAATATAACTATATTTATTCATATATTAGTATATATATATATATATATTCATTCATATATTAATATATATTTATATTTATTTATATATATATATATTTAGTTATAATTTTTCATCCGTATATTTATTTTTATATTAATAAATACTTATAAAGTTAGTTTGAAATACATTTATGAAATATTTTTTTTATGTGTGTTTATAAATAAATAAATACATACATAAATACATATATACAACACACACACACACACACACACATATATATTTACGAATAAATAAATATACATGTGTATTTTAAAATCCATAAAATGTTAAAATGAACATAACATATAATCCAGAATCCCGTTTCAACTCCAAAACCGGTAAAATTAATGAAAATAAAACAATATTCAATATTATATGTGGTATAGGCCTAACGGACACCCGGATCAGAATTTATACTTGTTTTAATGTTAACGGGGTATCCTGACTAAAAACTCAATTTTGGTGGCCTTTAGGGCATTTTTTGGCCTCAAAAAAATGTGATAGAAGCTTTTCTTAGATGACTAGCGCATAGAGCATGTCCCAGGCTTCGATTTGATATGCTGTAATGCTCAAACGGACACCCGGATCAAAATTTATGGTCGTTTGAAGTTTGAGTTACATTTTCAACTTATTTTAGATCTTTTTTTGTGTCATCAAATTGTTATTAAATGATTTTTAATCAATAATAATTAGCAAACTATTAATTAATAATATTTTTTTAAATATTGTAAATCCATTTTCACTAAATTTATCATATATTAAATGTAATAGTCTATTTAAACATATTTAAACTTATTTAAAAAATATATATTATATTTATATCAATATAAATATGCTTATATAACCATAATTTATTTTTCATGATTTTTTTGAAACATAAAATTTATCACCGGTAGGAAAAAATGATGATAAATTCCTCCTTTATCCGCACTACTAAAAGAAGTGGAGATATAGGGGTCCCCTTTATCAATGCTAAAAAAGCACTGATAACGACCCCCTTTATCGGCTCTTTTTTTAGCACTGATAAAGGCCCCCTTTGACATCCCTTTTTTAGCATTGATAAAAGGGTACCGCTTCTCTTTCCCATTTTTATAGTAGTGTTTCTCTGAAATCTCATGTTGCACTTAAGGATGAGTCATACTGAAAAATAATAATATAATATTATTTTAAATGGTTGTTAACACCGAGACGTTGTATTAGAGGGAATGAAAAGAACTAACTATAATATGATTATAAATGATTATTAAATGTCTTTACATTTATCCAATATATTTTAGAGGCTTAAAATGAGAACTAATCCAATTTTAAGCATAAATACTCAAATATTTTTAAAATGTAGTTTTACAGCCTTTTGATGGAGAACCCTTTTTAAAAATAATTTTTATCACTTTTATATGTTTCATTTGACAATATAAAATTCTTATTTATAATTGGGATATCGAAATTCACATTGGGTAAATTTTGGGTATTTTCGGATAAATTTTATTTTTAATGAATAGTGAAAATATTGCATTTTAAGTCAAAACTGCCTTTTCATCTAGTTTATTTATGTGATTACATATTCCTTTTAATTGGTTTTAATGTGTAATTAGATTATTTTTTTACCATTTAAACAAATTTTGGTAATTATAAGTACTTTAACTTTTTAATTAGACAAAAAAACAAGTTAATCTTTTAATAGTTATTATTTCTTAAAAACACGCTTTTGGGTTTTGACAATGGGAATTAATTTTAAATTAATTTTTGTAACTTCTGTGTTTTGAATTTGGAAAAATGGATTCCATATTTGCAATTAAGAATTCCAAATTGTGTAAATATATAAATTTTATTTTTAGACATTATGAATAGTAACTTCAGTAAATATTTTATTTACCATGGTTAAAGGGTAAATCTAGTAAATAAGGGTAAAAAATAATATTATAATAATATTAAATTATCCTAAAACGTTTCCTAACTCAATTGGATGAGATATTTCCTACCATGGGCATCATTAGGTCTATTTTAGGATCCCATGGAGCCACTTTTGTGTGAAACTGACATTTAATTACTTTTAATTAAATGTTAAGGAAAATATAACTAAACATATATATTTTACTAGAATAATTTTTATATGGGGTTATATATGTGATCTCTTCTACTATAAATATTATTCGAAATTAAAAAAAATATTTTTTACATCATGGTATTTTATTTATAATTTTTATAAATTAAATAAATAAATTTAATTATGACACAATGATGATGCAATTATTTCTTCATTAATAAAGGATTCAAATAAATGATATTATAAATGTTAATATAAATGTAATTTTGTTATTTTTATCTCATCCAAGAATTTTTTGAGATGATATATAGATGGTAACTTCGTATTAATGATGTTTTTTACAGGTAATCAAGTTGTTTTGGATTTTTAAAAAAGTCATGATATGAATAGTGTCAAAATTGACATAATTCATATTTTTAATTATAAAATATTTTATAAAATATTATAAAATTTTAAAAAATAGATTCGTCCAGATGGTTATAATAAGTCTAAAATTTTATTAATGACTCTTTAATTGGATATTTTTCATGTTTTGGTAACTATTTTTGATTCTCAAAGTGTTAAATGCTTGATAAAGCGGTATGAGTTAAAAGGGTTAAATAAAAAAATATTGATTAAAAAATATCCAAAACCTATCCAATTTGTATTGGATGGTTTTAATTCGACTTATATTCATATTATTTTATAATTTCATTTGTTTTTGAACTTTTCAAACCGAAAATCATTTAATAATAAAATAATACTTTCAAACTTTCTTATAGAGCCCCTCCTCCCTCTTATAAAAGAGAATCATATATAACCCTTACTAACACCTCTCAAGCCCCCATGGATCATCCAACCTCTGCCAAAATAAGCTTAATAAATACCTATCTTACACCTATAATCCTTACCTAATGCAGAAGGCAATTCAATAATGTCTTTTGGTTCAAACCAAAGGGAGTTATCCAATTTTAAGGTAATTTATTCTCTTAAGTTATTTTCTTTTATTTTCCTTCTACACTACCTATTATATTCTTATTATTTGATTACATAACAAAACATTTATCCTAAAAGTACTAGGATGTTGTTATTAGAAGTATTAAAACTACACTTACACACACCTCCTTTTAATGGGTATATAACAAACCATTTATGTGGATAGAGAACTATTGCCTCATGAAACGATGATTATTCAATACTATCCTACCACCTCTCATGGGGAATGTTATGATGAAACTATAATTATATATGATATTTATTATGTTAACTTAATCTCTATTCTTATATAATTATCATTTATAACATATCTTTATTCCTTTCATGTTGTATAAAAATGACAATTTCATTTGAGGAAGTGCGGACTACCGCCCCCTCAAAGTGATACGACTCATTCATTCCATACATGGAACATATAAGGGATCAAGTTAATGAACATATGTAACATATCTAAAATATGTTATTATAATGGAATAATAATATACCTTTCTACAATTATGTTTTCATTCATTTAAATATGAAATAGAAATGAAAGTAGCATTTATGTGTACGTACGGCTTACCATCCCCATGAACGGTGCATTTCATTACTTAAATCCAAATGTAATGGAATACTATAAATACATATATATGGGATATATCTAATATCTAAATCCTGAATACAATTTCGGAGATAATATTCTTTGGACCACATGGACAATTGGTAATTATAACAAGTTCAATTTTGACTCATGTTCTAAACATCGACAAAATGGCCGATACGAACTCAAACAATTAACTAATTGTTATAGAACGGTAATAAGTGTTATAAAATGAATAATAAACATGAATAAGGTTATAATTCAATTTGAAATTAACTTATGTTTATTATTCAAGAAAGTAAAAAATGAATGAGTCATGTTGGACATGAGGTAACTGACTTCATCTCAATCTCTTTTAATTGAGGCATATTTTGATTTATACATGGATTTATTTTATACTTTGTATAAACCCCTTTTACATTTCATTTAATTCAAAAGTAATATTTTTATATGAATCATTTTACTAAACAACAAAATGAATGTTTCTTTTTAATGTTTGCTGCAACAATTACCTCTCATCCACCGTAATCATTATTTGGCCTCCTCTATAAGCCTTAATGTTTTTAAAAATAAAAGAAATCCCTTATTCCCTTTTTTGGTTTTTTGGTATTGAAAATGTTTTTTAAAATGGATTGAGTATTTGAATATATTGAAATGATATCTTGTGATTTAAAATTAAATTTCTTTACCGAAATATATATATTTTCAATATTTTATGTGTTATAGTTATGTAATAGTACTTGGACATTTGATGAGTGGTTACCTGATAAACCAAATGATTGGTGGTTCTATGATGAACCAAGGATGGGTGGTTACATTATAAATTCCAATGCATTGGGAATAGAAGTCGCCCATATGTCTCTTCCATTTTTAAGAATGATTTGTGGAAGTAGACCGTATGGTTATTCCATTTAAGTATGATTATGTCCCAAGTTTACTGTTTATTTGTTATGTGTGATTTTAAGGAATTTTATGGTAATATTTTGGTTACAAAAGGGTAAGAAATGAGATTTTATTTAGTGGATAGTATTTACAACTTCATAAAGTGGAAAATTATTACTTATGATAAAGTATTCATGGTTTACATGTTGTGTTGTTAAACTAATAGTTTTCCTTCTTTGTGTATCCCTTACTGTTCTTTTTATGCCCATCCCAAGTTTTTGAAATATTTTTCATAGGTCATAAAGTGGAATAGGGTCAAGGATGGGATTAATGAAAAGTCATGCTATTTAAAATATGTAAATAAACATGTTTCTTTTAATTTAAGAGTTTTATTTTATGATAAAAATGGATACTGAGTAGAAGTGTCTACATGTAATATTCAAGTTGTTATGTATAAGTTATGAACAAATTATCTAAAGCTCTAAACCAAAAAAGATCCTAAAATTGAGTTATTAACATAATTTAAAATTATGTAATGTTTAAGGTGGGGGCCTTATTGTTGGTATCAAAGGTCTGTTTAGATAAATTTAGGAGTATGAATTTTTCTAATAGAATATCC
Organism: Viscum album; assembly: GCA_963277665.1. NCBI lineage: Eukaryota > Viridiplantae > Streptophyta > Magnoliopsida > Santalales > Viscaceae > Viscum > Viscum album. The sequence goes on along the minus strand of OY728162.1, from coordinate 899,445,767 downwards.
ATAAATGATTTTTACATTATAGTCAAATTGAAATGATATAGAATTTGAATATTACCAAGTTTCTTCATCTATGATATGTTTGTTCAGAATATTTTTCCATAGAGGAAATAGGGAAGCAGTGATGGGAATGCATACATAGGGGAATAACCTTCTGAATTAGTATCCCGAAATGGTTGGAATGATAATTGAATAGTTTGTTTCAGTAATGTGGTATTTGACTCAGGATATAAATGGTGGTGGTATACATGCCCGAGATCAACCAGATTAACCCCATAGGAACAAGTCTATAGTGGATCATTTCATGAGGCAATATCCCACATCATTTAGAGGTTCACCTGACCTTGTTCATGAATAAGGGTGGATCAAAGATCTGGAAAAGGTTTTTGATGTCATGGGTTGTACAGGAAATCAAAAGGTTAGTCTTATTGTTTATTTTTTTGAGGTAGAAGCAGGTCAGAGGTGGTTGATGGTTAAAAATATCATAGATAGTGAGGATATTGATGCTATTTCTTGGGATGAATTCAAAGGTATGTTTCTTGATAAATATTTTCCTAAGGCGGTTTGACTAAGGATGGAAAACAAATTCTTCCAATTGAGGCAGGAGAATGAATCAGTGGCTGCTTACAAAGAAATGTTCACTAAAATGGAATGGTTTTCTCCAAATTTAATGTGAAATATTAATAGTATGATTAATCAATTTTACATAGGACTAAAGTTGTGATATCGAAGATAATTATCCTCTTGTGAATTCAAAATCTATGAGAAACATGTCAGATGTGCTGAGAAGGTAGAGATAAGTTTTCAGTGGATCTGGTGTTCCAAGAGAGAATGAAAAAAAGAGGTCCATTTGGCAAGGAATGATAAATAGTTCATCAAAGAATCCTAGAGGTAATAAAATTAAATTTCCATCTTGTGAGAAGTGTATTAAAAATAATCCTGGTGAATGTATCTCAAAATATGGAAAGTGCTTTCAGTGTGGTAAGACTGGTCATATTGCGTGTAACTATAAGGAATATGATTAACCAGGCAATAAAAATCCAATGGAAAGATTTTTTAGTTGAGATTATCCAACAAAAACACATATTTTGATTATATTTTAAGGGTATTAAATGTTCATTTTTGATCTTATGGGCCTGAGTTAGTGGATTTTAATTTTGAACATCCATTCTCATCATTTGTGCACTTCATGCCTAATATGCACCAATTTAGGCCCAATATTTCATCTGATTTTAAAGAATGTAATTATAAAAATTTTATTTGATATTTTGGGAAATGTATATAAACATAAATATGAACATTTTTCATTCAGGTATCAATGGAGGATTCATAAAGGATGATGAGGATATTTGGTGATGAAAGGAAACAATTCTGGAGAAGGCATATTGAATATCATCCCACTGATGGGAATGTGGGGCCCACAATACAGGCCCAATGAAGCCCCAAATTTATGGGAGACTTGAATACATATATAGGAACAAATAATTATTCTGGATATAGTGCTAATTCGTCCTAAATGGTGGTGATTAAGGCGGCCCAAGTTGATGATTCAATTCTGGGACAGAATCTGCGGCCCAGAAAAATAGCCCACTATTTATATCATATCTCGCGAAAGGTTTATTATTTTGGGATGAAATTTTACAGGATTTTAGGGGACATTAGGGGCTTATTTCTTCTAGGGCCCACTCATATTAGGCCTTCTAGAAGGTCCTTTAGGTGCGTCTTTCTGGTGGAAGCAAGCTGGCTGCAACTTTGAGGCAAGAGTTGAAAAGTCTCGTATGCATTAAATGTCCACCCACCTTTCTGCAACAAAATTAATTAAAGGCACATGGGATGATGGGATCTCGGAAAAATGCTTCCAAAATTCCTATTTAAGGCAGTAGGGATGGAGGATTTGGGGATGTTGGAGCTTTGTTTTCATTGTAATGTTATTATGCCAAATTGTCCTTGTAGCGTTTTTCCTTCTCATGTAAGTTGTTTCAATCACCTTAGTTTTCAATAAAACTTCTTCTTCTTCTCTTATTCTGTTCTTCCTATTTTCACCTTGATACCGTTGCCTCAATGTGTGAATTTATTTACACCAAACCTTTTGATTTTGTTCACACAACGGTGGAGTGATCATGTTTTTGTTGTTGTTGTTTTTTTTACTTCTTCAATTCCGCCCCAATGATTCTAATTTCCGCTTCCTTTGAGATCATAGAATCAATGGAGGGATAAACCATTATGGGTTGGTCCTAGGAAGTTTCATGGGGCATATTGGATGTTATTTTATGATATAAAATTCTGTAATCATTTCATTAATTTAAGATTTCCATTGGATGATTATTTTCTTCTTCGTCTTCACCAACTTTGACAATGACACATTTTGAGTGCGATTACGATCCAATTCCTTGGAGTGATCATTAAATTGATCTTCTAAGTGAATTGGTTATTAGCCTTGGAATTTTGTAGGGATTAAATTGGTGAATTATGTTGAGGAATTATATCATTTTGTGGATACGTCTTGAATTAGTGAAACGAACGTTGTAAGAAAATAAATACATCCAATCTAACCCTAGTAATAACTTAGGATCAACTCATCTCCATTAATTGTTTTAGACTAAGTAATTTATTGTTTTAATTTATTTTCTTTAAATTAAATCCATATTTATTCAAATAAATTCAATCTGAATAGTTGGCCACTTCATAGCCAAATCCTTCCAAGATCAGAGTGTCTTTAGGTTCCTTCTTCGGTCCCTATGGATTCGACCCCTACCTGTACTACAACAACCGCATACCTGTAGGGTAAATTTGAGCGCAACCAAATTTTGGCGTCATTTCCGAGGACCCAAGTAAGTTATCTTAGACACTATAATTATTTTCTCACCCCACATTCTCTATTCTCACCCCCATCTCTCTTATCTTTACCCCTTTCTGTTTGTTCGTGTTCTGAAAGTCTAGGACCCAACTTTTTGTCTTCTCCAATGGAGTATCTTCCAAAGTACCATGTCACAAACTCATGCTAGAATGAAATGGAAAATCAATATTTGGAAGCACCTAAGTTAGAAATTTTCCTTGATCAACCCTTGATTAATTACCACACACCTGTGGACATGTACAATCATTTGGATGATGAATATTCAAAGGATAAATTTCCAGCCCTCTCAAGGATGGTTGATGAGATCAATCTTGGGGAAGTCCATGATGTTCAACCTCATACAAATTATATTCCTCAAACACTGATTTAACAATTGTATAATCAAATGGAGATAATGAATTCTGAGTTATCATCTTTGATATTAGAACTACAATGCATTAATACTTGTGAGGAACTCATCCCTACACCAACTGTACCTTCTAAAACCATATATGGAGTGTCTAGTTTCCCAAAAACTACTCATGAATTTATTGAAGAATGAACCTTTGGATTTTGGGTAGGTAATTGAATCACAAAATTGATGGAGGGTCTTTAAATGAGTAGGAAATTGATTTTTTGGATTCAAATGAGATGAATTTTACATCATGGATTGAGTCTCCTATGTATAACTCTATTGATGATTTTTCAAAAACATCATTCACCGAACCATTGAGAGAAATTAAAAACCTTGAGTCCATACCCATTCCTAAAATTGATCTTTCCAATTTGGAGGTTGAATCTTCTATTCAAAAGGAACCAATTTTGTTGAGAAACTTGAAAAATGAAACTGAGTTGGATTCAAAATCTCAACCTGTGTCTGATTGTCTTATCCATACCGAGATCAAAATCATTGTCCTTCCTTCCCCTATCAAGTATCCCTTTATAGGGTATAATCATGACCTTTCAATTGGAATTCATTCTTCTCTTGAAAAAAATAATTTTGGAATGATCATTGATGTATTTGGAAAGACTATAGTGGAAACTGGATCAACAATTTCTTACATTCGTTGGATTTTCCCATTAATTTCAGAAAATAAGATTATTCATGAATCAAATTCCAAATATTCATACCAACCACAAGGGATACACATTCTCAATCATGTTGAAGTGGAGAAAGATGAGGTCATAAACAATTTTAAAGTTGGAATTGGCTAAGTTGGGGGGTTCATGTCGAGCTAAAGACGTTAAATTAAGTGTTGCACGGGAGGCAACCCGTGGTTTTCATGTTTCCAATAATTTTGATTTTTAATCAACTTTATATTTCAAATAGGATTAGTGGATTATGTTGATGTAAATTTATTCTACCTTAGACTCTTGACCTGTTCTTCTTTTATGAGTATGGATGGGTATGAAAGGGGAGAACCATATTCATCTGTGTCACGCGGTGTGATCCCTGAGTAATACCTTACCCCGAAATTTAAGATAAGACAATGTATCATCAGTTTATTTAATTTTATTTTATATTTTTTTAGGTATTTTTTTTTAAAAAAATAGATTGTTGACCTGTTCTTATTTTATGAGTAAGGATGGGTATGAAAGGGGAGCACCGTATTCATCTGTGTCACATGGTGTGATCCCTGAGTAATACGTTACCCAGAAATTTAAGAGAAGACAATGTATCATCAGTTTATGTTATTTGTACATTTTTTTTAGGTTAGAAAAAAATACAAATATATATATATATATTAAAAAAATTTAAAGGCATGTCATAGGTCATTGGGAAAAGCTGGTCACAACCATCCAAGACATTGGGAGACAAACCAGAACTGAAGGGAGACATGGGAATGCATTTTCAACATCAACCACTAGGTGACTTCATTCCATAATTTTCAGTTTCAATGTCTTCGTTGAACTTCTATCCTGCCCCTTCTATGTTTCAATTCTTTAAACACTAGGGACAGTGTTATTCCAAGTTGGGGGGGAGATGAAAATGTGTGGAAGGAAAAATGTCATTAACCTTGAACATGATAACACACATTCCAAACTCTGAAATTGGATATCAAATAATTTTGCATGCCTTGATTCTGATTTTAATGCAGTTTTATGTTCATGTGCATAGATATTGGAAAGTGCGGCTGTCCGATGTGATTTTTCACTGTTATATTTTCATCCATTTAATAAAAAAATTCAATGCACGTCCTCTAGATTGTGGGGTTTTAGTTTGAGTTCTTGGGGACCCATAATAAATAGCATAGGATTGGCGATCATTTTAATTTTAACATGAGTATTCAAAAAAAATCAATTGAACGTAGAGCAATAAATTGACCTAATGTGTGGATTTCGTCACTTGGGGGTCGTAAATCCATAGTTGTCTGGCCTAGAGTTAGGAATTTTATCTCTATATTTGGTAATTTGAATTTTTTTTGATTGAGTTAACACGAGATGATGCCTGAGTATGTGAGCTTCACTTGGTGCCCTAAGGTCTTTGAGCCTGGGAGTCATCGGCAATGTCTTGCTACATGGGTTAACTCGACTGAGTTCAATTTCAATTACCATGGAAAAATTGAAAAAAAACCAAAAAACAAGAAAATAAAAAAATGATTATTTATCTTATTATTAAAATTTGATTGCTCCTAGTGCTTCCATCTTTTCTCCCTCGAATAGAAATGAACCCCCATGTCTATTGTGACGCACAACACTTCATCATGCTTAATTGAATTTGGATGAAATATGGCAATGAATTTGAAAAAAGGAATGGGCTTGGGATTGAGATATGCCTGTGGACATAGATTGTTTTAAATGATTTTTATGGGTTTCATAATTGTTTGTTATGTGATCTTTGGGTGATAAATGTGTATTAAAATGTTTTTGGAAAAGGTCATTTGAATTTAATTTTTGTGAGATATATTTTGCTCGGGACTAGAAAAACTCAAGTTGGGGGGTGTGATTAGCCAATAAAAACACATATTTTGATTAAATGTTAAGGGTATTAAATGTTCATTTTTGATCTTATGGGCCTGAGTTGGTGGATTTTAATTTTGAACATCCATTCTCATCATTTGTGCACTCCATGCCTAATATGCACCAATTTAGGCCCAATGTTTCATCTGATTTTAAAGAATGTAATTATCCATATTTTAATTTTATATTTTGGGAAATGTATATAATCATAAATATGAACATTTTTCATTCAGGGATCAATGGAGGATTCATGAAGGATGATGAAGATATTTGGCGATGAAAGGAAACAATTCTGGAGAAGGCATATTGGATACCATCCCACTGATGGGAATGTGGGGCCCACAATACAGGCCCAATGAAGCCCAAAATTCATGGGAGACTAGAATACATATATAGGAACAAATAATTCTTCTGTATCCAGTGCTAATTCGTCCTAAATGGTGGTGATTAAGGTGGCCCAAGTTGATGATTCAATTCTGGGCCAGATTCTTCGGCCCAGAAAAACAACCCACTATTTATATCATATGTTGCGAAAGGTTTATTATTTTGGGATGAAATTTTATAGGATTTTAGGGGACATCTGGGGCTTAAGTCTAATAGGTCCCAATCAAAATTTTCCTTCTATATGGTCCTTTAGGAGCATCTTTCCGGTGGATGCAAGCTGGCTGCAACTTCGAGGCAAAAGTTGAAAAGTCTCTTATGCATTAAATGTCCACCCACCTTTCTCCAACAAAATTAATTAAAGGCACTTGGTATGATGGGAGCTCGGAAAAAGGCTTCCAAAATTCCTATTTAAGGCAGTAAAAATGGAGGATTTTGGGATGTTGGAGCTTTTTTTCATTGTAATGTTATTATGCCAAATTGTCCTTGTAGCGTTTTTCCTTCTCATGTAAGTTGTTTCAATCACCATAGTTTTCAATAAAACTTCTTCTTCTTCTCTTATTTTGTTCTTCCTATTTTCACCTTGATACCGTTGCCTCACGGTGTGAATTTATTTACACCACACTTTGTAATTTTGTTCACACAACGGTGGAGTCATTGTGTTTTTGTTGTTGTTGTTTTTTTACTTCTTCAATTCCGCCCCAATGATTCTACTTTCTGCTTCCTTTGGGATCATAGAATCAATAGAGGGATAAACCATTATGGGTTGGTCTTAGGAAGTTTCATGGGGCATATTGGATGTTATTTTATGATATAAAATTCTGCAATTATTTCATTAATTTAAGATTTCCATTGGATGATTATTTTCTTCTTCGTCTTCACCAACTTTGACAATGACACATTTTGAGTGCGATTACGATCCAATTCCTTGGAGTGATCATTAAATTGATCCTCTAAGTGCATTGTTTATTATCCTTGGAATTGTGTAGGGATTAAATTAGTGAATGATGTTGAGGAATTATATCATTTTGTGGATACGTCTTGAATTAGTGAAACGAACATTATAAGAAAATAAATACATCCAATCTAACCCTAGTAACAGCTTAGGATCAACTCATCTCCATTAAATGTTTTAGACTAAGTAATTGAATGTTTTAATTTATTTTCTTTAAATTAAATCCGTAGTTATTCAAATCAATTCAATCTGAATAGTTGGCCACTTCATAGCCAAATCCTTCCAAGATCAAAGTGTCTTTAGGTTCCTTCTTCGGTCCCTGTGGATTCGACCCCTACCTATACTACAACAACTGCATACCTGTAGGGTAAATTTGGGCGCAACCAAGTTGCAATCCGATGTGTGTCCAAAGTTGATTACCAAGGGTAAAAACCTGATAGTTCAAAAGCATAAGGGTGAGGAAAATATATTTCTACTACTACGGTTGATGTGGGACTATCAAATGAAGTGATATCAGGTACTTTGTTTGTTTTTTCAAATTGTGCAAATGTGTTGTTTGATTCAGGATCTACTCATTCCTTTGTTTTTGAAAAATTTCTAGTAAATTGGGAATTTCATCTCAAGATATGAACCCTGAACTTGTGGTAAAAACTCCTTGGGAAAATGTTTAGGAAAAAAATTATAACAATATTCCTATCCTTATTTGTGGAAAAAAAATTACCTACAAAATTTGTTGTTTTGTCTCTAGTAGAGTTTGATGTTATTTTGGGAATGGATTAGCTTTTTCTACACCATGCTATGATTGAATGTAGAGCTAAAGCGGTTTATTTTTAGAAAGATATTCAGTGTGTACATGAATGAACCCTTATCTATAATAACATATCAGGAAGATGAGATACTAGTGAAAGATAGAAATGACTGTTAACATGAATATATTGCTGAAAACAAATGAACTATTTAGATTAATAATGTTCCAATAGTAAATGAGTATCTTGATGTTTTTTAATGTGTTTCTTGGTATTATACATGATCGGGAAGTTGAATTTACTATTGAATTGGTTTCTGATGCTATGCAAATTTCAAAACCCCTATATCGAATGGCTCAAATTGAACTTTTAGAGATAAAGAAACAATTTTTGGAGTTGTTAGATAAAGGTTTCATTCTAACTAACACATCACCATGGTGCTCTCATAAAAATAAAGTTGGTTCAATGAGACTTTTCATTGATTATAGAGCCTTGAATAATATCACTCTTAAGAAAAAGTATCTTTTTCCTTATATTGATGATTTGTATGATCATCTCCAGGGAGATCAATATTTTTTGAAGATTTATTTGAGGTCGGGGTGCCATCAGTTGAAAGTAAAGAAGTAGATGTTCTGAAGATCGTGTTTCGTACTAGAAATGGACATTATGAATTTGTAGTTATTCCTTTTGGGTTAACCAATGCACCTGATTTATTCAGGGATCTTATGAATAGAAGTTTCTATGAGTTCTGGGATAAGTTTTTGGTTATGTTTATTGATTTCATTTTGGTATATTCCAAAAGTAAAGAATAACATGAAAGTCATTTAAGGGTTGTCTTGAAAACCTTAAATAAAAAGAAACTGTATGGGAAATTCCATAGGTGTGAGTTTTAGATACAAAAAATTCATTCCATGGTCACATTATTTAAAAAAATGGCATAACTGTTGATCTAGCTAAAACAAAAGTTGTTGAAGAATGGCCATGACCTAAAAATATAACTACGATTCATAGTTTTCTTGGTTTGTCAGGCTATTACAGAAGATTTGTTGATAATTTTTCACGGTTATCTAGCCCACTGAATAAGTTAAATCGAAAAGATGTTATGTTCATCCGGACACAAGAATGTGATGTTTGTTTTCAAGAATTGAAAATAATATTGGTGAATGCTCCATTTTTGGCATTACCTTATAGATATGGTTAATTTGTTACCTAAAGTGATGCTTTTTAAAAGGACATGGATGTGTTCCAATGTAGAATGATCAGGTAAGTTATTAGGATTCACGTCAGCTGAAACCTCATGAGTTAAATTACCCTACACATGATTTTTAATTAGTTGTTGTTTTTTTTCATTAAAAATTTGGATTCATAATTTTTATGGAGTAAAATGTGAAATATATACAGATCAAAAATATTTGAAGTATATATTAATTCTGAATGAATTAAATATGAGACAGAGGAGATGGTTGGATTTAATCAAGGATTATAATTGCATGATTCATTACCATCTAGGAAAATAAAATAAAGTGACTGATGCTTTGAGTTGAAAAAATAATGCTACATTAACCATGTGATGTTTGGAACAAGATCCTTTGATTAACTATTTGATGAAATTTTCCATAGAATTTGTTGGTGCAGGAATTCATATTTTTTTTCTCAGGTGTCAGTGAGATCATCTCTATCCGACAGAATTAAGCAAGCACAGAAGAAAGATATTGAGTTGCAAAAAATGGTAGAGTTGGTTCAAAAGGGTAAGTTACCTAAATTTAACATTTATAAATATTGTGTTTTGAGGTTTAGAAAGAGATTATGTGTGACTTGTGATTCAAAGTTGAAGAAAGGGTTGTTATGTGAAGCTCATCGTTCTTTGTTTTCAGTTCATCCTAGAAGTAATAAAATTTATAGAGATATTCAAGAGTATTATTGTTGGGATGGAATGAAAATAGATATTGCTAGCATTATTGTGAAGTGTTTGACTAGTCAACAGGTTAAAGCAGAGTGACATTTACTGAAGGGTATGCTTCAGCCTTCACCGGTGCTGGAATGGAAATGGGAAAAAATATCCATGGACATCACTGTGATTTTACCAACGACTTATCTAGGTAATAATGAAATTTTAGTAATTGTTGATTGATTGACTAAATCTTCTCATTTTCATCCTATTCTAGATACTCTATCTCTAGATCAACTTTATCAGTTTTATGTTAAAGAGATAGTCAGGTTTCATGGAGTTCCCCTCTCTATTGTATCTGATCGTGATTAGAGGTTTACTTCTAACTTTTTTAAAGGTCTTTAGAAGTCATTGGATACAGAATTAAATTTCAGTATATCGTTTCATCCTCAATTAGATGGGCAGTCAGAACAAACAATCCAGACTTTGGAAGATATTCTACATGCCTCTTCAATGGATTACCAGGGAAATTGGGACCAACATCTTTATTTCGTAGAGTTTTTGTATAATCACACTTTTCATTCTAGTATACATGTGGCTCCATTTGAGTCATTATATGTAAAGAGGTGTCGAACTCTGCATTTTTTGGATGATGTAGGTGAGAAAAAGTTGATGGGACCAGAATTTGTAGAAGAGATGGAGGAAAAAGTTCATTTGATACAGAAACACATGAGGATAGCACATAGAAGGCCAATAAGTTATGGTGACAACTAGAGGAAGGATCTTTCTTTTGAGGTAGGTGATCATGACTTTCTCAAAGTTTATCCATGGAAAAGTGTGATGTGTTTTGGTAAGAAAAGAAAGTTGTGTTTGAGGTTCATTGGACCCTATGAAATCTCCGAGAAAGTTGGATCAGTTGCCTATAGAGTGGATTTACCTCTATGTTTATCCTAGGTACACAATTTTTTTCATGTATCAATGTTGAAAAAGTTTTTTCCAGATGCATCTCAAGTTTTGAGTCCATAGGTAGTTCAGTTGGAAGAGACTCTTTCTTCTGAGGAACAACCAGTCCGGATTCATGACCGAAGAGAGCAAGTGTTTCCGAATAAGGTAATTCATCTGGTAATGGTTTTGTGTAAAACCCATATTGTTGAAGAGGAAACTTGGGAAAATGAAAATTCTATATTGGATAAATACCCCCACTAATTTGATAAGTGAATAAACTTGCGAGGACACAATTTCCAAAAGGGGGGAAGGATGTAACATCCCAGGTAAATAATGAATGTGATATTTTTAGGTTTATTAATATTTTTGAATTAAATATTAATTTTACTTTAAAGGGGATGTTATGTTTTATGGCTTATCTGTCACGCAACAATGGGTTTCTCTGAAATCTTATCTTGCAAACAAGGCTTAGTCATACTGAAAAATAATAATATATTATGATTTTAAATGGTTGTTAATGTATTTTCGTTGTATTGGAGGGAATGAACAGAACAAACTAAAATATGATTATACATGTTTGTTAAATGTATTTACATTAATCCAATAAGTTTTAGAGTCTTAAAATGATAACGAATCTAATTTTAAACATAAATACTATAATGTTATTAAAATGTAGTTTTACCGCATTTTGAAGGCGAACCCTTTTTAAATTTAATTTTTTCCATTTTATATGTTCCATTTTTAAAAATAAACTTCTTTAGAATAGGGACATAAAAATTTACTTGGGTAAATATTTAAAAAAAATTGGATAAAATTCATTTTTTAACAAATAGTGAAAAATATTGTATTTTAGGTCAAAACTGTCTTTTCATCTAGATTATTTAAATGATTAGATTGTCCTTTTAATTTTTTTTAATGTATAATTAGATTATTTTTTACCATTTAATCCAATTTTGGTCATTGGAAGTACTTTCACCTTTTAATTAGACATTAACACATGTCAATCTTTTAATAGTTATTATTTCTTAAAAACACGATTTTGGTTTTGAAAATGGGAATTAATTTTAAATTAATTTCTGAAACTTCTTTATTATGAATTTGGAAAAATTGAATCCATATTTGGAATCAGGATGTCAAAATTTTTTAAATAGGTAACTTTTATTTTTATACATTATGAATAGTAACTTTAGTAAATATTTAATTTTACATGGTTAAAGGGTAAATCTTGTAAATAAGGGTATAGAATAATATTATAATAATAATAAATTACCCTAACACATTTCCTAACCATATTGGATGAGATATTTCTGACCATGGTCATCTATGGGTCGGTTTTAGGACCCTATGGAACCACTTTTGTGTGAAAATGACATTTAATTACTTTTAATTTAATGTTACGAAAAATATAACCTGAACATATATCTTTTACTAAAACAGTTTTTATATGGAGTTATATAATTTATCTCTTTGAATATAAATATTATTTTGAAATATAAAACTATTTCCTACATTATGGTATTTTATTTATAAATTTTAGACATTAAATAAATAAATTTAATTATGATACAATAATGATGAAATGATTGCTTCATTAATAATGGATTCAAATAAATGATATTGTAAATGTTAAAATCAATGTAATTCAGTTATTTTGATGTCACCCACGAATTTTTTTGGATGATATACATGTTATATTTGTATTAATTAATTTTTTCAAATTAATCATGTTGTTTTTTATTTTTAGAAAAGTAATGATATGAATAGTGGAAAAATTAACATAATTTATATTTTAAAATATAAAATATTTTTTTAAAATATTATAAATTTTCCAAAAAAAATATAAAATTACGAAAAATGGTTATAATAAGTCAAAAATTTCATTAATGACTCTTTAATTGTATATTGTTCATGTTTTGGTAACTATTTTGGATCCTCATAGTGTTAAATACTTGATAAAATGGTAAGCGTAAAAAAGGGTTAAATAAAAAAGATAAGGATTACAAAATATCCAAAACCTGTCCAATTCTTATTGGATGATTTTATTTCAACTTATATTCATCTTATTTTCTAATTTAATGGGTTTTTTACCTTATGAAACCAAAAACCATTTTATAATAAAACAATACTTTCAAACTTTCCTAAAGAGTCCCTCATCCCTCTTATAAAAGGGAATAACCTCTAACCCTTACTCACACCTATCAATCCCCCTTGGTTTTTCTAACCTCTACCCATATATGCTCCCAAAATATCTCTCTTTCACCATGAATCCTTACCTAAGGTATAAGGAAATTCAATAAAGCCTTTTGTTTCAAACCAAAGGGAGTTACCCGATTTAAAAATAACGACTTCTCTCAAGGTCTTTTAATTTATATTACTTCTCCAATATCTATTATATTCTTATTCCTTGATTACATAAAAACACAAGTATCCTCAATATACTAGAATGTTTTTATGAGAATTATTTGAAATACACTTACAAACATCTTCGTTTAATGGTTATATTACATACTGTTTTTGTGGACAGCGAACTACTGCCTCACGAAATGATGATTGTTTAATATTCTCCTAACACCTCTCATGGTGGCCATAATGATATAACTATAATTATATATGATATTTATGATATTTATTTTATCTCAATGCTTCGGTAATTCTCATTTAGAACATACCTTTATGCTTTTCATGTTGTATAAATACGATAATTTCATTTGAGGAAGTGCAGACTATCGCCCCCTCAAAGTGATATGACTCATTCATGCCATACAAGAACGTATAAAGGATGGAGTTAACAAACTTATGTAACATGTATAAAATATTATATTATAATGGAATTATAATATACCTATTTATCATTATGTTTTCATTCCATAAAATATGAAATATAAATGAAGGTAGAGTTCATGCGTATGTACGGCTTACCGTCTCCATGAATGATGAATTTCACTTCTTAAATACAAATTTCATGGACTATTATAAATACATATATATTGGATATATATGATATATATGATATCTAAATCATGAATATCTGTTTGGAGATAATATACTTTTGACCACATGGAAAATTTGTAATTATAAGAAGTTCTTTTTTTACTCAAGTATGGAACATCAACAAAATGTCCAATGTGAACTGAAATAATTATCTAATTATTAAATAAAGGTAATAAGTGATACAAATGTAATAATAAACTTGAAAAAGGTTCTGATGAAATTATAAATTAACTTATGTTTATTATTCAGGAAATTAAATAAAGAACAAGTCAAGTCGGACACGATGTAAGGGACTTCATCTCAATCTCCTTTCATTGGGGAAAAGATCCATCCTCGTGATGATGCAGCGGAGGTGTGATAGATAAGGTGCATCATGGTTTAGAAAGGAAGGTTTTTCATGATGGTAGCCATGGTAAAATCTCCAGTCGGTTCTGTTGAGAAGTGGCGCGAGTCCATTGGGCTAGTCTAAGACGACGCTGAGGTGGATAGCGAGCCACTGGCGGGGTGGCCGATGGAGGCAGAACACGACATAGCGGGAGGCCACATGATAGGATGTGATAATGGCATGGCCACTGTTAGGATGAGCTAGTGGTGTGTGCAAGGATGTGGTGGGCCGACTGCATGAGATGCGATGAAACTCAGTGAGGACCATAAGGGTACACGATCGGGGTGGACTACGTGGGGTAGATGAGCCAGTCTATGTGTATGCGGGCTAAACCAGGGGAATCGGGCAATGCCAGGTGGCCCAGTGGTCTAGGCTGGGCCCGATATGTCTGTTTGGACCTGTATTGAACCCGAGACATATATTTTTACTAAAACAATCATAACATTCGAATGAAGCATCTGTTTGACAAGCCATTAGCAGTGTTGGGACCCTTGCAATGAGGAGGTCCTTATGAGACCAATGGTGTATTTTAACTTGGATATATTTCCAGTGAAGTGGGGAATTTACTCGAGTAGTACTTAGGGTCAAGAGGCACAGCGGGTGTGACTACTACTCACTGTGAACCTCTATTTTATATGTGAATTGATTCCCTCACCCACTGTATCTTGGACGAGTTTTTCTAGGTTCCATTCCCTTTATCGTTTCCATGAAGGTTTGTTGGTATATTTTCCTACTCACAAAAGCATTATCTCTTCCACAGGACATCCAAGATAGAGTAGTTGGAATGATCTGAGAGGTCCATAGTGTATCCTCTATTCCTTCTATGTTCCCTAGGTGGAGTCTTCAGTATTTACGTGACTAACTCCAATGGGCGTCGATCTTATACTTAGCTGGTTAATCCTAATTGAGTGTTGGTATCACCCATTGACTCTGGCTGTGATACTCATCTGATGAATCGTATCCCTCTTTAGATCATTCAGAATATCTCTCTCATGATGATTTCTGATGAATGATACTTCTCGAACGGTCGTCATCAATGTTATTAGACTCAGGAGTTTGTTCTCTCGGATCTGTGCTTAGTGGAATCTTCAAAATGAATCCTTAGTGTTGGTATGAAGTGGTTACGACTTACCCTATGCTATATGGTATGGTTTGAGTACATCTGGATATTATTTTTATATATTGTAGAAAAATACTTACAAAGAGCTAGCTGTACTTTTCCATTGTGCATTTCTTTATGGTTTTAGGGTGTCCTACTAAGTATTGTTATACTCACCCTTGTATAGGATTTTCCTGTACGTGTCGTGTCTTGTGTAGACGAGTGAACTTTTGATAGTGTCTAGGGTAGACTAGGACCATACAGAGACTTGTGGGATCAGATAGATTGTGGTGTTCTTATAGCTTCAAATATATTCTCTAGTACCTGACCTTTAGGTATGGTTTTCTACAGCGGTGTTTTAGGAACTTGTTTACAGAATTTCTTTTCAGTGGGCTTGTATTCTGGCCCTGTTTAATTTCTAGTACTTTCATTATTGTACTCTGGTTGTGGGTTATAATGGTACGCATGCATTTGGTTCTTAGTGGTTTTTACATTTTAGCCTTTTGGGTTTGGAGATGTATGTATGCATACAAGTACTAAGGTAATTCCTCCCATGTTAGTGATATTTCTACTTGGTGCTAGTCACCAGCCCCTGGCCTATAAGAGGTGCTCTTAGGGAGTCATGGCATGAGCCCCACTAGAATGGGTCATGAATGTTTTCAAGAAAATTTATATACTATAAATTTAATTAATAACTTTGATACTCACCCAATATATTTCATAGGTATAAGATAATAATAAATCTCGTTTTAGGAATAAAAAGTTGAACTATTTTAAAATTAAATTTTACCACCTTTTAATCAAGAACCCATTTTAAATATAAATTTTGAAACTTTTTTAATTTTTATTTTAAAATATAAACTTAATTTTTGAAATAATAATATCAAAATTGGTTTGGGTGATTTTTTATTATTTTTCTGAGGAGTTTCATTTTTTAATCAAAAGTGAAAAATTCTGAATTTTAATTCAAAACTTCTTTTTCACCTAATATATTTAAATAGTTAAACTATATAATAATTTAGTTTTAATGAATTATTAAATCAATATTTCCTCAATTAATCCAAATTATTTTATTATAACCAATTTCACATTGAAATAGGATATAAAAATATTTCAACCTTTTGGACTTTTTTGCTTTAAAAACTCACTTTCGCAATACATCTCTGGGATTAATTTTATATTAATTTCTTCCACTTATGTGGTTATAATTTTAAAAAAAGGATTCCATGTTTTTAATAAGTATAATTTATAATATATATTAATTTAAACTTAGTTTTTTACCGAAATTATTAGTGAAAGTAATTAAAATTAATTATAGTGATTAAGGTAAAAACAAGTTTACTTAGTGGTTAAACATTAACTTAAGGGGCCAAATACCCTATAAAAAAGTAAAAAATCCATTTTATGGTAATATATATTCCATATATGATATTTTATATAAAATGGAAAATTATTTAAGGCACATGATATAAGGGATTCCTCTCAATAGTGTTTACCTGTTTATATTTAGAAGAATGTCACTCCTCCTCTATAAAACGGAACTCACCCCCTCACTTACCCAAACCTATAAATCCACTTTGAATAATAAAAAATATTCCCAAATAACTAATAAATTCCCTCATCTCAACCCAGAAGACTCACTTTAAAAATTAAGCAGACCAAGTTAGCCCTCTTGTGCAAAATAAAGGAATTTCTCAAATAAGAGGTAACATACTTCCACAAGCTCTTGTTTTATTTTCATTCTCCACCCCATAAATTATTGTCATATCATGATTATATAAGAAAATATTTATCCACAATATACTGATATGTTTTTTATTATATTTTTTTGACCTAAACATACATATATTTTCATCAAATTGGTTAAGAACATATCGTTCATGTCTACGGTGGACTACCGCCTCAAGAAACGACGTCATTCATTTTTCCTTTACCACATCTCATGGTTGTAAATTATGTTATTAATATTATTTTTATATGATATTTATGATATTTATGATTTCTTTATTATTATTTAATTATTACATAAAACATAACTTTATGCTTTCCATTTTGTGTAAATACAATAACTTCGTGTGTGGATGTGTGGACTAACGCATCCTCAAAGCAATGGGATTTGTTCAAAATTTACATGAAAACTATTAAGGATGAGTTTAGAAAAATTATATGATATATATGAAATAATAACTATACTTTAATGATAATATATATATACATATATTTAATTTAATTAATTTATTTCAGTACTATAATTAAACCGAAATAATGATTATGTGTATGTATGACCTATCATCTCTATGAATGATGTATTCTATTTCGTATTTCAATATCTTATAGATTAGTAAAAATATTAATATACTAAATATATATGATATTTAAATAATTATTTACATTTTTTAAATAAGTATATAATGGTCTAAGTAAGAGGATCAAGAATACAGGTCAACATATATGAAAAATAAAGCAGTTATTACCTGAAACGTAACATTAAAATGAAATTATTAATATAAGGGTAATATAAATTAATAATTAAACAATATATGGTATTATATATAATAATATTCTTTTTTTATATTTATAATAAACTTATAACTATTATAATGGAGGTTTTAATGTGTACGAATAATGTCAAGGCTTAAGGTAAGGATTTTTCTTGTTAAGGATTAATGTGTATGAATAAATTCAAGGCTTAATGTGTATGAATAAAGTAAAGGTTTGAATGTGTATATACTTCCCACGAAGGTATTATATTATTAGTAAACTCAAATTTATGCTTATTTGCATATCCCTTATGTTATCTTTCTTTCAGGGGGTTTATGTTTCAAAAGATACCAAAACTGTAAAGTAATTTTGTCTCAATTGTCCTTCTTTGAGACACATTACATGTTATGCACCTATATTATTCTATGAGGTGTGTATAATACACCTTGAAATTTTATAAAATGATCCTCATTATTTTAATGATATTTTATGATTCATTTAATTTTATTATTTCCATAATATTATGATTCTAATTCACCAAAGCGGAAACGGTTTATTGCTACGATCTCATTGTTTATCAAAAAAATTTATGATTATGCTTCCATTTGTTAAATATTATGATCTATATCTAAATAAATCTCTTGAATTTTTTTATCCTCTAGTTTTCCACGATATTTTCATGTATTGGTACTATTATCCACTATTTATTAATTAATATAATTGGGATATTATGTTTAAGAAAATACAACTTTATTTATATCCTCGGTTGAAAATTTGTTTTATTAAAGAAACCATGTTTTCTAAAAATGTTTTCATAAATGTTATACTATGATGTGTAAAATAATTTTTTTCCATATTTTACCTTTTGAATAAAAATAGTTTTTAAAATTATTCAACTTATCGTTTTTTGATATAGGAACTTTTCTAAACTTTTTACTGTGCGAAAGGAATGTTTGGGATGTATGGATTTACCTGTCATCATTTTCATGAAGATTCCATTGAAATATTACAAGGTTATTTTTAAATGGAATTATTTTTCCTAATATTATAGAGATTCATTGTTTTAAATTGTTTCTAATAAAAATGTTTTTCAATTTTTTCATATTTTAAAAAGTGTTCAAAATGGTATTCAAAACATCCTTTATATGTTTTTGTGGTTATTTTCAAAAGAAAATGTTTCTAAATTGTTTATGTTTAAAAAAAATTAAAATATGAAAGGATATTTTCATTAAGAAATGTTTTATATGATTTTTCTTGATTCCTATATATGTTTTCAAAGTGGTTTCAAAGAAAAGTATTTTGAAATTTTTATATTTTTTAAAAAGTTATATTCAATGAAAATTTATATTCCATGTGATTTTTCAAAATCCTTCTCCATCTAAGATGATATCCTTTGATATGGTTTATGATTTACTAGGGTTGTGATTCAATGACACCAATATTTTTATTTATTTACATGGTTTATGATTATGATGAATAGTTGTTTATGAAAACCGTTTCTCTTCCATGGGTTATACCATGATAAAACATTCAAGAAACCCACTTCTTTTCATGGGTTTTTCTATGAAGAAATGATTATGAACCCTATATATTTTCCATAGGTTATGATATGATGAAATTTTTATAATAACCATTTCATTTCATGGGTTATGATATGATTTTTAGGAAACCTATCAATTTTTTATAGGTTATGATATGATGAATGTTTTATTATCTTATGGAATACATATGTATGATTTCATTATGTGATCGGTGGAGCCTATATATCCCTGTAATGCATTGGGTAAAGATTTGTATATCTCATGAGATAGAAAGGGATGGAATGAGGAGTGAAATTAGTTTATTAATACAAGTCTATAATAGGAGGTGAAACTAGTTTAATAATACATGACTGAAATGAGAAGATGAACCTAGTTTAGTAATATAGGACTAGAGTGAGGGGTGAGCTCAGATCAGTAATATAGGGCTAAAACGGGAGGTAAAATTGATTAAGAAATACAAGGATAGAAAAAGGAGTGAACTCTATTCATTATTATAGGGCTGGAATGGGGGGTTAACTCGATTCTATAATACAAGGATGGAAAGGAGAGTTAACATGATTCAGTAAAGGTTTTTATCCACTAATATGGTCTTGGGTGTGAACCTTGACTACTAAGACGGTTTGAGGTGTGAAACCAATCTACTAATATGGCCTTTTAATTAATCCTTGACTAATATGGAAACCATTTTATACGTTTATGTGTATTCGACAATCACATGTCTTATTCTAATGTTATGATCTCATGGATTGTGATCTTGATTTTATTATGACTTGTGTCCTATGAACTTCCAATATTTATTCCATGACTCTTTATTATGATCTTTGATATTCAGGTTATGATCTTCTAATGTAAAGACCATGTTCTCATACCCTATGATCATGTTATTCTTATTTATCTCCTTTATTTACCCTTACTAAGTATCCAATATCACCCTTTGTTATGTTTCCTTTCACCATGTTATAAAGAAAGACTTTAAGTTGGACAACTAAAGGGGAATATATTTCAGGGAAATTTTGAATCTCTTTCACCAAGATAGAAGATTATGATTCTATGTTTCCAAATACACTAAAATATTGTGTTCATTGAGAATATACTTTTATAATGTACTGAATATTCATTTAAAATGATGTAATATCCATGTATGTTAATCTTGGGTTGATATAATGATGGTGGAGCAGAACCATCCGAATTCTTATATTGATCAGATGGGAAGGCCTCTGGAATTTAGGTTCTTAGGTCATGTGATCAAAAGGGTTTCCCCTCATCATATACATTGGATTTTTTTCATATTTTTAGTATATACCAACACTATATCATTCCTTTTAGGTGTTAAATTTCATCAACTAGGGGGGATATAAATTAGTAATTCCCCCATAATTTCAACAGATCCATGAGGTTTTTTATGTGTCATAGCTTCATCTATATCTTCATAAAAACTACAATTTCACTGATTAGGTCAAATTAGATGTAGAAAATGAAATGATATTCCTAGAGTATCCAGTTGAGTGTTAGGATAATCCAGAGGAGGTTTTATATAGCCTTATAATTTCAATGTTTCCTGTTTTGTAGAGGCATTGTTGTTTTGATTAATGTACATGGGAACTTTAGTTGCAGATGCATGAACAATTTCCTGAGTTTTTTCAAACCATGTTTTTATATAATGTTAATATGTTTTATTCCACTATAAATTTATTTATTTTATTGTTTAATGAATATCTTATTGATATTTTTTATTTTATATTCATTATTGTGTTTTAGTGACAATGTTGCCTTTTTTGAGAGGTATCTCTCGAGAATATGTGGGTTGGTAGTCTTTGTTTTCTTTCTAGGTTTTTTTATTATCAAGGAAAAATATAATTTTTCAGGTATTGAATGTAATGTAATTTTATTTTTCAAAACATTGCTTTGGGTATTTTATTGTGAGAGGTTTTGTGATATGGATTAAGGAACATTGGTATTATTGAGGTTGAGATTTCAACTGGAAGAGGTGTATTGAGACGCGATTAAAGGTGTTGTTCCATGAAGGGTTTGGATGGAATATAGAATGTTTCTTTCATCTGGTGTGTTCCTTCAAGTAGGTTTTAGTCACACTGTGGTTATTATGTTATGGAATGGGCTATCGGACATGAGAGATAGGTTCTATGATGTTTTGATAATAAATTATGGTCACAATATTTCAAATTTCATCAAGAGATTTGGGGTTTTGAATATAATTTTTTCCATGTGAAAAAAAAATGTACTGAATAAAAATCTTACATTTTATTTCCCATGTTTATATTAACGTTGTGAGGGATGGTTGTCACTATGTGATGGTTATACATAATTATTTTTAGGTATTGGTTTAATTATACATATAACCCTCATAGCATGAAGGGATTCAATCATGACATGAATGTCTTGAGTATTTATTCTAATTTTTCTTTAGTGGTTGTCATAGGATAGTAACAAGCTCTACTATGTAAAGTTTTAAATGATTTATTTCATGGTTGTACTATTTTGGGAATCTTTTTTCCATGGGTATCTAATTACATTATGGTATGAATCAAGATCTTAATTATGGGTTTTTTTGAACTCAGATTTCATGTATTATTAATATCCATTACATCATGGCCATACTCAATTTTAATGTAGTAATACAAGGTAGATCATGGTGTAATTTTCAAAGATTCATTATATTTACACTCATCAAAGAGTGACTGTGGCATATCATTCCATGACTTCTTGAATTTATAGTACCATTATAATTATAGAATATCCTTTAAATACATCTATATTACATTTTTTCCTAGTACATAGGTGATTATAGGTCATTCCATGGAAACCATTGAGTTCCCTTTGATCAAAATTTTCACTATTCTTCAAGATATCAACAAACTTTTACCCAAGGTTAGGTTCTCTTCTCATATTTTGGGTTCTATCTTGGTTCTTATTTTTAGGGAGGGTTTTTAGAATTCATTTAAGGGTTTTTTGATCTATGTCCATGGTTTTAATGGATTATGTTTGTGATCTGTGTGTATTGATCTTTTAAATAAAGAATCATGGTATTATAATTATATCATTTTCTCTATTATTTCATAACAATTTTTTATTCCCCAATTAGGTTATCATATTGAAACCATATCCTTATATTTTGTTAATTGTTGTAGTTTCATGTTTTTTTACCTTGTGTGGGTGGTAATTATTGAACTACTAAATATAATAAAATTTTCTACTAGAGTTTTATGAAAAAGGGATGATTCTCATGATTTATATATAATTTCTTGATATTGATTATGATTAATGGAAATTTTGATACTATTTGTAGGAGTTCAGTATTTTATTATGATATATGTATTTTTGTTTTGATTAAATGATCACATCACCTTTTATAAAAGGAATATTATTTAAATATGGTTACAAAATGGTTTCATGGAGATTAATAATTTTGGTAATGATATATATATTTTTCAAAACTAATTTACATGGAAGGGAAATTTAAAAAAAATTATTACTTTATGTGTTTTCCTATAGGTTTTATAGTAATTTTTGTTATTTGTTGTGTTGACTTCAAAAATAATTTTATTTGTTGCAAATTTTTTGGAATAGTAATGGTGTACTTTTATAATTTATTTAGTGATAACCACAACAATTTTTTTTCAATGGGAGATAATTTTATTGGTGTGGAAATGGTGGATATAATATTATGTGTTTAGTTTATGTGTCATGGATAGTTTTGATTAGAAGGAGGTGGTTTTCTGGTCAGTGTGTGAGGTATTGGGTTGTGTTATGGGGTGGTTAATGAAGTGATTTATTTTTTATTATGGGGTTGTGATATTTATTCATATCAATTTGAAATATGGTTGGTTAAATGTATATGGTAATAGGTGTGGGATATAATTCAACATGTAGTGGCTATTAATAAACTATTGATGACTAGAATGAATTGTTGATATCTACAATTATCATGGTGGATGTCTAATAATTATTTTTACATTAAATATGGAAATTAATTGTATATTTAATGTATCATGGTTGGTAAAATGATAAATTTTCAAATGGATAAATGTTATAATTAAATAGGGAATTGATAATTTTGTTGTTGTTGTTTTTTCTTAATGATGCATCTAGTTTGTACTATAGTGGTTTTACCTATTGTTAGTGTGTGAAAATGGGGATAAAATTATTGGTATGGGATTTATAAGAGTTTATTGTGTATGAATTTTTTCGGTTGGGATTTGTTTGTGACTGTTTTATATATATTATATTTTCCTTCTTATTTAATACATATGTCATCTGAGTCATATATCCTTATTGATGCAAAAATATTTTGAGTTTCTGGTGTTTTCAATAATATCTTGGTTGGAGAGGGAATGTATGGCAGACAATTCCCTCTTACCTGATCTCTCTTCCCGGTGTAGAATATATTGTGTTGGAGTATGTTTATAGTACATGGTTTTTGTTGGATATATGAACAAGTGAAAATAATATGATATGATGTGATGATGATGGGATGATGATCTAATAGAAGATGTGATACTAGGTGGGTGGTGTATAGTAGAAGAAGGTAATAAGATTAATATACTTCATGTTCATGGTATGATACAGGGGTGGGTACATTGTAAGAGTTCGTGATGTATAGTTTTAGTTTGGTTTGTGGAGTTGGATATAAGATGATAATTATGTGGTATGTGGTATATTTTTGTGATATGTGGTATGATGAGTGATGGAATGGCTACACTAGGTATAAGAACACTAAGATGTTTCTCATTTGGGTTTGGAAGAAACAAACTAGTGGGGAAGTGGATATGGGTTTCCTTTATGATATATTCTTTTTATAATATGTTATTATACATAGATTCGATATTGGTTGAGTGTTATCAAGTAAGTTTGGGTGATACTTGACCTATATTTGGTGTCTGTTGGATTTTCTATTTGTTTACTGTGGAATTAGTGTTCTTCTTCCACATTTTCAAAAAAGGTCATGATGGGGACTCTATTAAGTATGCATGTATGATCAAACCTATATATAAATAATTATTTTCATGTTTCTTGGAGGAATTTGGTGAGAATATGGACATTACTAGATTCAATCATAGAGATGTAACACCCCGCCCCTTCCTCATTGGCTGGAGAAGGCGATGAGATGCTACTTGGCCTTAGGCGACATTCCCAAGGCACCAAAGGCTGGAAATAAATTCTCAGCGATTCAAAATAATTGGGAATTATTTTACCTTAGAATAAAACCAACCAACCAAAAAAGACATAATCAACCACAACTACATGATGCAAGTCAACAAGATGAACCAAGATAACACATTACCAAGGAACAACCATGCAACCAAACCAATTGCATTACAGTTACCAAATACCAATGTAACTCATCAATAATGTTCTATAGTTAGAGTACCAAGAGGAAGATTCAACAACAAGACACAAATGAAATCGTGACACGCTCTCTGGCTCCGCACCAAGCACCATGCTCCAAGCACCACAATACCACCCAAGAATCACTATGTATCGCTAGAAAAATGAGATGCTTTACCCTTACCTATGTCCCGTAATACAACATATGAAAAAAGAACCCAAGTTTTAAAGAATGGGGTGATTAATAATACTCAGAAGGTTTTCCCCAAATGACTTCCATATACATGACACTACGATAGAACCATTAGCACATTTATATAAAGAAGTTTATATAAAACATCAAATAATTCAAAAATTTCTAGCAAGCCAAACACACCCTTACCAAGCCATTTTTCACCAAAATACACACAATGAAAGGTAAATCCAACCAACAATCCATAATCCATTTTATCATCACATTTTATCACAAAAAATTCATCTTACATAGCCCCGCGTATAATCAAACTTATACATAAATTTTCACACACTCAACCCTGTGTAACAATCATTGTGGAACTTCTCATCCAAGCCTGTTTACTACATTCCCAATATAGTGGTACTTTACACCCACCTATATTTTATCATGTATCTTATATCCACTATCCATACCATTTTTATAGTGGTACTCCTCGCCCACATTCCATTATTCCAACACATGCATAAAATGATTAATCTAATAATGAGCATGTACACCAACTAAATCCACCATAAAATGCAAAAAACTATTTCAAAACCAAAAAATCCCTTTGAATTTATTCCATTCTATATCACATTTTAATAAATAATCCTATTTTATAGAAAACGATTTTCACAAACGATTTTCATAAATCAAACCAAGCTACTAATTTTAAAATCTGACAACAAAGAACATTTCACCGCAATAACCCATTTTACCCAAAAATTGACAAATCATCACAAAATGAATTTCCATAAATCCTATCACATCACAATCACAATAAAATTCAAGAAAACCCAACTAATTGAAAATAAGGCTTCTAGTTCTAACAAAATGGAGTTGAGAGAGAAGACACCTACCTTAGGGTTTTGGTGAAATTGACCCACCACACAACCGCACACTGAATCTCGGTAAAAATTACACAAAACCTCCTTAGATACCATTTCCTAATATCCAAAATACTCAATATCATCATTTTAGGAAACAAAAACAATATATCTATATGAAATGGGTGTAGATCTAGAAAACTGAGAGAGGGGGAGAACTAGATCTAAGGAAAAACAAGAAAGATACAAGAGAGAAGACTTTCTAGTAAAGAATCATCTTCACCACACATTAAAAACCCTTTTAATTGCTTCCAAAATGAATGGGAGAGCCCCTATATCCCTTGAGAACCAAAATTCCTAAGTGGAGTTCAGAGAGGAGAAGTTTGTGAAAAATCCCAAGTGAGCCCATGATTAAAACCCCAATTTTTATTACCGTGCATGATTAGCTCGTACTGTTAGGAAAATTGTGCACTAACTATGTGCATTATACTACCTCGACAAAGACCCCACACATATTTCTCACACAATTAGAAAAACCATGTACAGACTGTGAAAATCCCACTACCTCCACTTGCACGATTTTCTAGAGATTCTTCATGGTTTCCCTTAATTGTTCTCCAACTGCAATCCCTTAGAAAAGCTCCAAAACCAATCTAAAACCTTCCCAAACTCTCCCAAACATTACCTGACCACTTTACATACATAAAAAAGGAATTAAAAAAGGTTACATACCTCAAACCGAGGGTGTAACATTCTCCCCACCATTGGACTTTACATCCTCAGAAAGTATAGAACCATCACTTTTCTGAAGTAGCTCGGGCCATTGATCGACCATCACTTTTTCCTGCTCCCAAGTCTCCTCCTAATTTTGACCATGGTACCAAAAAACCTGAACTAGACAAGTTATTTTACCACACTAGACTTTCTCTTTCCTATCCACAATCCTCAATATCAGATACCGCAAGGAAGCATCCCACTCTAGATCAATATGATCCCATCGAATCATATTGTCATGATTTGACTGGTACTTCTTCAACTAAGAAACATGGAATAAATTGTGCACCATACTGAATCATATTGGTAAATCCAACTGATTATCCACCTCTCCAACCATCTCATGTATCTCAAAAGGCCCAATATACCTTGGAGATAACAAATGATCACCCACCTAGGAGAGATTCTAAAGAATACATGATCACCCACCTCGAATGAAAATGGCCATCGATGATGGTCCGCATATGATTTCTAAAGACTCTAAGCCGTATCCATTCTCTTCCTGGTCAACTTGATCATATCCTCAGTCTATTTGACAAGGCTTAGTCCAACCATCGCAGTCTCACCCATTTCCACTCAAAAAAGCGGAGAACGATATGGACTCCCATACAATGCTTCAAACAGATCCATATATATTGAGGCCTAGTAACTATTATTATATGATAACTCCACCAATGGAAAGTTCTCCTCCTAAGAGCCACAAAAATCCATTACAAATACATGTAACATATCTTCCAAATTATTTATCGTCCTCTCATATTTTCCATTCAGTTGAGGATGGTACGCCATACTCATGGTCAACTCGGTCCCAAGGGCTTGTGGTAATGATTTCTAAAAACAAGATGTGAACCACATATCTCAATCAAATATAATCAAAACTGGACACCATGCCTCTTTAACA
Source organism: Viscum album (assembly GCA_963277665.1). NCBI lineage: Eukaryota > Viridiplantae > Streptophyta > Magnoliopsida > Santalales > Viscaceae > Viscum > Viscum album. The sequence continues at coordinate 899,418,502 of OY728162.1, read as the reverse complement.
CTTCATAGATATAGATTTTGATAGATCCTCCACCATATGAGATTCATGAATTGAGATGAAGTGGGTCGACATTGTGAGCCAATCTACTATCACACATATGGAATCGTGATTTATAACCATTCTTGGGAGAACCCTAACAAAATCCACAACTATTTGTTCCGACTTCTGGACTGGGATAGGTAAAGATTGCAACATTTATATTGGCCTCTGATTCTCTTCCTTGACTTGCTGACAAGTAAAGCATCTTGAAACAAACTCCGCCACTTTCCATTTCATACCAGCCCACCAAAACATCACTTTAAATGCTTTATACATTTTCTAAATTTTAGGATGGACACCCCATACGGAAAGATGATTATACTTTATAATTTTGTCCTAAAAATCCACCGGTATAACCATATAATTCCAAAAATACAAAACTGAATTCTCATTTAGTTCCCATCCCCCAATGGTCTCCCCACCATTGAGGTTCGACCTTGTTTCCATACACTCAGAATTATACATATGTGCCTCTTTAACCAAGCCAACTTAGTCAGGAACCAATGAGACTGGAAATAAAACTACTCTATCACCCAATTCCTCACATTCCAACTGCATGTCTTCTATAACATACATCAACTACCACTAATCGAATGCATGTTTCACCACTAGAGCATACGACTTCCTAGTTAATGCATCTGCCATTGAATGTTCCTTACCAAGTGTGTACATTAAGTCAAAGTAAAACATCAGGAGATACTTCACCCATCTCCTTTTCCTCATGTTCAAATCTCATTGTGATAAAATATTATTTAAAATATTATGATTGGTACAGACCATTAATTTCTCACTGAAAAGATAATTATGCCACATTATCAAAGCATGAACCATAGCCACCAACTCCAAATCATGTGTTGGGCAGTTCATCACATGCAACATCAAATTCTATGAGCCATACACAACCACATGATCCCATTTCATGCGAATACATCCCAACCCTAATCCTGATGCGTCACAATACACTATGTACCCTTTCTCTGGTTCAGTAAAAAAATTGGTGTTAATGTAAGGTGGCCCTTAAGCTTTTCAAACGATTTCTAGAACATCCCATTCCATTGAAATGGAACATTATTCCTTTTAAAAAATTTCATTGGAGAGGCTAATCATGATAAATTACGAACAAAATATTGATCATAACCAGTTAGACTAAGAAAAATTTGTATCTCGAAAACATTCTTTGGCACTTGCCACGAAATAACAGCCTCTATATTTTCTGAATCAAATGAAACACCCTTATCATAAATCACATGGCCATGAAAATGAACTTCTGATATCCAAAAAATTACACTTCAACAATTTTTCATATAACGAATGATCTCTCAAGATCCCCAACACTATCGTCAAGTGTTTCTCATGCTCCGCCTTTGTCCTCGAATACACTAATATATCATCAACAAATACCACTACAAAAGAATCCATTTATTTATGAAATATCTGATTCATCAATTCCATAAAAACCATTGGTGAATTTTTCAAACCAAAGGGAATAAACACATACACATAATGGCCATATCTACTCTTGAAGGATGTTTTTGGAATATATTCCATCTGTCTCACAATTGATGATATCTTGACAACAAGTCAATCTTGGTGAACCACTGAGCTCCCATAAACTGATTGAAAAAATCAACAATGTGTGGAAGTTGGTATCATTTTTTTAACATAACATGATTTAGTTTATGATAATAAACACACAACCACAAAGTTCCATCTTCCTTCTTAACAAACAAAACTGGCGCTACCCACAGAGACATTCTAGGTTGGATGAACCCTTTGTTTTCTAACTCCTCCAACTACACATTCAATTACCCAAATTATATTGGTTATATCCAGTAATATAGAAGTGATATAGTACTATTCCCTAGAAGGAGATCAGTCATAAACTCTACTTCTCTCACAGGTGGAAACCTTGAGAATTTTTTGAGAAAGACATCCAGAAACTGATCAACAACCACTAGAAAAAAAACTATACTTGATTATGTCTATTGATGAAAATGACAGTGCCACAAAATGATATGAGATCATTCCAAAATTTCATTTTAATAAGCATGTTGCACCCTGCTTATCATTATTCTCTCCTCTAAAGATATTTTCGACAATATAATCTATTATGAAACTAACTGTTTTTACATAAAAGATGATGTGGGCCTTAAACATTTCCAACGAATCCATTCCCAATATTATATCATAGGAATCTATCTCAATCATTGAGAAATACCAAATCAACTCAAACACATCCACAACTATACGCATGTTCTACACAAAAAGGCCTGACACTTTCTTTGACATATGGGTTTTTGAATTTTTAAAACTGAAGGCGTCATTTTCATAGTTAAACCAATCAAACTAATAGCATGAGAAGAAATAAAAGAATGTGAAGAAACCGAATCAGACAACAATTTCATCAAGTTAGAATTTAAAAGTGTCATACCTCACACTGTGTATGATCTTGATTGATCATCCTTCACAACCTGATCAGCTCCAAACAACTACTTTCTTTCCACACTTTTTTCTTTATTTCCCTACTGAGGAGTCATGGTATTCCTTGAATCACCATGACTAACTTTACTCTAATGATGAGGGGTATACTTCTGCCCCCATTCTATTGGGGCATAGGACACCTACGACCCCTGAGGAGTATCATGAACACCTGACCTCATAGAATTATGACAATAATGTTGAAGATACCCTATCTACTTACAGTTACTACATGATCGAGGTTGTTTCATACAATCCCTCTTGATGTGGCCCATGGATCCACACTAAAAACATCCCGTCTTACTCTGAGGATTTGGAGGAAGATTCATGATCATGTCATTAGATTATAAGCCATACTTCCACCTTAGCAATATGTTTCCCTCTTCCACTTGATCCTAGTGTTAGAGTTCCCACCATTTCCCGTGGGTACCAACTTGCTTATCTCGCCTGTAGCCCCTAAAATATCACGTTCACCCCTTATTTCTCTATTCACCATTTTCATGTAATCACATATACATAACACCTCTATTTTAGAATGAATTTGATACATCACTAAAACTTCAAAAATACATTCCTTAAATGATGTACTACCTTCCACCTCAGGTGAAAACCACACTAAGTTCCTAAAATTACCTGTATATTCTGTTATTGAGAGGTTCTCTTTCTTTAAATGAAATAAATCTACTGTATGCTGATTTCTGACCGTATGAGGGTGTAATTTTTTGTTAAACAATTCCCCAAAATCCTCCCTTGTCATCCCTTGGTTCATTCCATATTGAACCTATAAATCACACCACTGAAGGGAAAGATCTTCCAACATGTAAGTTTCTATCTTCACTTTTAGCTCTATCGGTGTTCCCAAGAATTCAAATAACCTATTCAATCTCTTCAACCATTAATCCACCTTTTCTAATTCTGAATCACCCCTAAAATGGGTGGATTCTTCTTTTGAAACTGAACAACATGACCCACATGCTTTGGATAATCTAGTTTATTCCCACATTCCACAACTTAAAAATCTTTCACTATATTATGCATTGGCTTCTAGTTCACCGGGGGCTCAGGTGCATCAACATTTTTAGAAGGCTCCTCTAGTTGGTCTCTATGATGCCTACCTGGTTACCTTTCTATCCACAAAAAAACAACCATACATATCACTCCACTAGTAATAAAAGGATTACAATTTTAACTTCAATTATATTTCAACTATCACATTCGGGCTATCTACAAGTTCACATTTCCCATTTTGTACCACTTTTTAAAAATCCACCCTGTTTTGAAAATTAACCAATTTTCAAAATACCACAACTATCCACAATTTAAATCTATGCATTTGAAAATAATTTCTATATTTTTCACAAATCAATATATCCATAAAACAACATAAATCATTATGAAAATGAAATATGAATCCTAGTGGGAATTCATTTCTACCATGCATTCCATGCTCATCTAATTGGATACACCCACGACAATGAGATTTACAATGCCTAAAAGTGTCCAAAACACTTATGTTTCCAACTCCCTAGTAACTTTATTTTCATCATAAAAGGGTTAGATGCATCCATTTATGCAATACATTTCATTTTCTGAAAATCCTATTCCTTGCTACCATCCCGACATAAGGAATAGACCAAGAATGAATGCCAATGCCAAGACTAAGAATCAACGCCAATAAGACAATCAAACATGAAAATCAAGGACCGAACAAACTAATACCACTTGTAATGCCCCACCCCTTACTAATTGGCTTGAAAAGGTGGTGAGATGATACTTGTCATTTGATGATGTTCCCAAGGTGCCAAAGGATGACAATAAATGCCAAGAGATTCAATAACAATTGGGGAATGATTTTTCTATAGAATAAAACCAACCAACCAAACAAGCCATAACCAACCACAACAACATGATGCAAGTCAACAAGGTAATCCGTGATAACACATTACCAAGGAACAACCATGCAACCCAACCAATCCCATAACTATTCCCATGGACTAATACAACTCAACAACAATGTTATATAGTTAGTGTACCAGGTGGAAGACTCAAAACTAAGACCCAATTGAAACCATGTCACAATCCATGGCTCCACACAAAGCTCTATGCTCCAGGCACCACAATACCACTCAACCATCACGATGTACCACTAGCAAAATGAGATTCTTTACCCATACATATGTCTTTGAATACGACATTTGAAAAATCACTTAAGTGCCAAAGAAGGGGATTAGTAATAATACTCAGTAGGTTTTCCCCAAATGAATTCCCCACACACACCACTGTGATAGAACCATTAGAAAATTTATATAAATTAATTTATATAAAACATCAAAAAGTGCAAAAATTTCCAATAAGCCAAACACACCCTTACCGAGCCATTTTTCACCCAATCCACACAATGAAAGGGAAATACTACCAACAAGCCAAAATACTTTTTACCATCACATGTTATCACAAGAATTTCATTATGCTTATCCACACACATAATTAAACATATCCATAAAGTTTCACACACTCAACCCGGTGTAAAAATCACGGTGGAACTTCCCATCCAAACCCATTTACTACTTCTCCAATCTAGTGTTATTTCACCCCCACATATCTTTGATCATGGCCCTTCTATCCACTATCCATACCCTTTTTATATTGGTACTCCCTACCAACTTCTCATCATTCCAACACAAGCATAAAATAATTAATCCATTAATAAGCATATACACCCACTAAAGCACAACAATATGAAAACAACTATTTCACAACCAAAGAATCCATTGGGACTTTTTCCATGCCATATCACATTTCCATAAATAAACACCTTTTATGAAAACCATTTTCAAAATACATTTCCATAAATCAACCCAAGATACCAATTTAAAAATAAACATCTTAATATCTGACAACGAAGAACATTTCACCGTAATAAAAAAAATTTCCCAAAAATCCACAAATCATAACATAATGAATTTCCATCAAGACTCACACATCATAATTAAAATTAAATTAAATAAAAATGAACTAATTTAAAATAAGGATTCTAGTTCTAACAAAAGGGAGTCAAGAGATAATTCACCTACCTGAGTGTTTCGGTGAAATCGACCCACCACACAACTGCATGCCGAATCCTGGTAAAACTTCCACAAAGAATCCTTAGATTCCTTTTACTAAAATAAAAAAGCCTCAATATCATCATTTTAGGAAACAAAAACCCTATATATACATGAAACAACTATATATATATATAATCGAGAGAGAAGTAGAACTGAATCTAAGGAAAACCAAGAAATATCTAATATAGAAGACTTATCTAAGAAGAATCACCTTCATTGCACCTTGAAAACCCTTAAAATTTCTTCCAAAATGAGTGGGATAGACCCTATAATCCTTTATAATCAAAAATATGGAGTGGATATTGTATAGAAGAAGAAATGATTAGTTTAGGGAAAATCCCGAGTGAGCCCATAATTAAAATCCCAATTTTTATTATCATGCACGGTTAGCTCACATGGTTAGGAAAATTGTGCGCTGACCGTGCATAGGATACATCCTAAATAGGGACCATGAATGTTTTTCTCACATGGTTAGACAAACTGTTTGAATCTCACTACCTCTACTTGCACATTTTTCTGGAGATCCTGCATGGTTTCCCTTAACGGTTCTCCTTTAGAAAATCTCAAAAACCAATCTGAAACCTTTCCAAACTCTCCCAAACATTACCCAACCACATTACATACATATAAAGATATAAAAAATGGTTACATACCACAAACCTTGGGTACTACATAGCTTTTTTTGGATTTTTAGATGTAGGAGTTCTTCATGGTATTTTATTTTAGTGAAATTATCCTCTATGGCATTACATGAATTGTGGGATAATAATTTTTATTATATATTATATAGTTTATTTGTGTTTTTGTTCATGTTTTCATGGTACTACAAAGTTAATGCATCCCATTTTTATATTGTATACCTGCACTACTAGTCGAGAGCTTGTGGCTTATTGGACGCAGGTATAGGGGGTCACACTCAAATTCACGTCTAGATCAGGAGTGGTTCCCAATGGGGTGGGTTTGGAAAATTATTTTTTACCATGAAAGGAAAATTTATGATATAATAGAGCCTTTATAAGCCATATATGATAAAAAATGGTTTTATGTTTTTTATTAATCTATAATTCATTTTAAAAAAACCCTATTTATATAAACATTTAGGGTTAATCTTGTGATTTTATTTTAAAAATTTCTTAGAAAATTATGGAATTAAAGTTATGATATTTATATATATTATTTAGCATCATGATTATCTATAAATTTAATCCTAGAATTTTCCTTTCTAGTGTTATCACCAATTCACCATTTTTACATTTACTTGTACTACATAGGCACTCTATCAACATTGCATAAGAATTTCAATTTTTATTGTTGATCCCATTGAATAAATTTATTTGTTTTCAATAAGGTAGGATGTCAATATCTATAAATATCTTGATGGTTATTGGAGTATTTTTATGGATTCATGATTTGGAATTAGATGTCATAATTGATAAGGTAATCCCCTCTTAATTTTTAATGATTGTGGAGATATTCATAATGTTTAAAACATGGTGTTTCAAGACTACACATTTTTACCAAAATTGAATATGTGAAGAAAAATTATATGATTTAATTTTTTTTGAGAAGGTCATGTAAAAAATATTATATTTTTATGGAGGAATATTTTGATTGAGAAATTATTATTTTGGTTGTGTCTTTTTATGTAGTTAGTTTAATAAATGGGGAAACCATAAAAATTTTAAGGAACTAGATCAACCATAAATGTGGGAATAGATTCAACAATATGGGATCCATATTGACATAGCCAACCTAGGAAGAAAGGTGGAGGCATAGTATGTGAAAAGGAAGGCAGGGGCCCATGCATGTTGTGTATGTGGGTAGGCAAGAACATGTGTGAAGAAGGTTTACAACATCTATCATGTGTGATTTCATGAGATGTTATAGGGAGACCACTAGAACCCCATATTAATTTTATACCCTTTGTAGGATTCATAATGGATTATTAAGAAATGATATGTTGAAATAAATATCAATTTATGACAATTGAGTATGAACTAATTGTTTCTATATTAAAAATGATACACATATAACACCAACCACCTGATCCAATTGATAATAATCATTTAAAAAAATTATATGTACCATATTATTACTATTTAAACCCTATATAGATGGTATATCGAATGTTCACACTGAATTTTTATATTATCTACTATGAGTCATCAAACTGCCTCATCAGTTGCAACAGACAACATGCTTTCGATCAACTGTAAAAGCTTACATAAAGAAGACCATGGGATAAAACATAAGGTATAATCGACCACATGTTATCATGATTGACCATATTATTTTCCAAGAATGGTAAGTGGACCTACCACATGAACAATCCATTGAGATTCTATTAGTGTGCTTGACCTACTTTGATGAGAAGTTAGATGAAATACCATAAGGTTGTTGTGATCAACTACATGTAATATCATGAGGTGTAACTAACCACATGACTAAAAACTGACCGTAAAGAATATGAGTTCCAAGGATAATATAGTATCCATCTAATTTGATTAAAATTACGAGAAACTAATACATGAATACAATTTTACATGCAAGCATATAAATAGAAGGTCTTAAATAAAGTCATGATCTAGGATTGTATCAAGATTGTATCAATATTGATCCTATCAAAGTGATACAATTATTATGAGATCATAGTGTGTCAAGAAGTCATGAATTATTCCATACATTATTGAGAAGATCAAGCCACATTCTATTTCATTATGAGTTAAAAACATATGTGAAATCATCCATACAAACAACATGAACACAATGATCTATAAAATAATGTTAAATAAAGAATTTATTCAATAAAAAATGCATTAAAAAGAGTATAATATATCATGTACTAGATTAATCATGATTTGGAGGAATATTGATGAAGTTGTATATATTAATTTTGGAATAAATTATTATATGGAATGAGTTAAAATGAGGTTATGGTTTCTTCCAAACTGATTGAAGATTAAAATATGAGATCTCAATCCCTTCAAGTATTTAAATGAGGAGATGACAGTGTAGATATTTATATAATTCATTAAATAATGAATATTGAGTCTCTAGGATATTTTACTAGAGATAATGAATTTTATTTTTTTATTAATTAATAATAATTAAAATTTTAAAAATATCCTTCATATTTTAATATCAAGATCACATTCCAACTGATATTTTAGAGAATTGATATTATGATTATGATGAAAATATTCAAGATATTTTTTATGTATACAATATCATGGAGTTGAGGAAGATGATTTCTAGGTGATAATATTGAGAACTAAAAAGCAATGCGAGAGATAATTTTTAGAGCCACATACTATATCATATTTAAGAGAGAGAAGGAATCGAAGTTGGTTAATTTTATAAGGATGTCTTACGTTCACTAGTATTTGAAGATTGAGAAGAAATAGGTCATCTATAATCTATAGGTAGAGTTTTAAGAAAAATAATTTATGAAGATCTTGAATGTGCATGCAAGAAAAACAATTGATCCAATATATTTAAAGAGGTAGATCAAATCACTAGTGGCATAGTAGAAGCTACATGATAGAGGTGATCTTTCTATATATGGATAAAACTAGAATTAGAACCTTATAGCTAGGGTATCTAGCCAATTGTTAGAGTCTTGTAATTGGTGTGTCTAATCAATCACTGTAGAATTCTTACAAGGGTATAGAAGCTGTTTTTACCTCCTATGTCTATAGATGAAAATCCATATTGTGGAGTCCAACCAACAAGGAAAAGAGTAGGATTTCTTTCGATCATTGAAGATATCATGTGTTGTGAAATATTATATAATTAACTATTATCAGTTGATATAGTGAGATATAATTGGGAGGACCATTTAATTTAATAGGTTCAATAGTTTGAACATTACAAGAGGAATAATTTGTAAAATAAGGCCACAGATTCACCTCCCCCCTAATATCTATTGTCCAACAATCCCTGGTGCATTGTGTTGTATCAAAGAACAAGTTACCTCTAAATATATAAGAATAAGTCTAAGATATAAATAATCCTTGATCATTCAATATTTTATTTGTCCAAAATTTTATAAGAAAAATTATCATATCTAGAATAATAGGATTCTACCATATATCCTATCACTTTTTTTGGAAGTGATAGATGCTAAAAAAATGAGTTTTTTATCATTTTCTAAGGGAGATTCTATAACTCAAGGTGATAAGTTAGATATGTATTTAGATATAAAGGATAAAAATTATATCTTAAAGTATCTATTAGGAAATTTATATACCTAGGTCACGGGTCTTAAAACTAAAAATTAGATCTGGGAGAAATTAGAAAGAAGATAAGAAGGAAATATTAATTTTTATTAAGCTAAGCTACATTTATATAGGATCCAATTAAAAGATAAAAATATATGATATGATGAGACTATTGATGACAAATTTACAAGTTTCAATGAGATTGTTAGCACTATCTAGGGTTTTGGTGAAAATCATAAAGATTACATTATTAAAAAATTTTGAGTAATTTTCAATATCTATTTGATTCTAAAAATTCACAAATAGAATAAAGTGAGGATTTGATACCAGATGATACATATAACATCCTCGTATTTTATGAAATGAGGAAATATCCATCATTCAAGAAGAAAACATAAAATTAATTGGATTTAAAGGCCATGGAAAAATAAAAAAGTGAAGTAGATGAGGTTATTGAATCAAGTATTTTTTATATTGTTTTGGGGAATATTCCTTCAATAATATTGTTTCTCTTCCTTTATAAACATTTAGAAAAGGTAGGTGTAATGGAAAAAATATAAAATACCCAAAGAACTGAAATTGTGATAGATTAAGAAACATTTTTATGTTTTTATAATTAATATGTTTCATGAATAAAAATATAATTAGGAATACACTAAACCTTAAAAATAGAAATAAAAAATATAAGAAGTAGAATAAGAAGAAGAAGAATCATTTCAATAATAAAAAAAATATTTAATGATAAATCATGAAAAAACTGATCCATCGTTAAGAATATCTTTACCTATTGAGGTCAATTTATTTTCCAAAGTTCAAGAAAAATTAATTCCTTGAGAAGTGATAGTGTTGGTGAAGAAATAACTGAGCTGTAATAGATACTGAAATATAATTTATCATTAGCTACTGAGAATAACACCCAACTCAGAAAAGGAAAGGTAATTATAGAAAAATAGAACAAAAATATTTTTACTAAGAAAGAAGAGTATGTAAATAGGGAAGTGATATAAATTTAGAATTTAAAATATTATTAATTAACATTTTAATGTCATGAGATGATATTATCTAGTTTTTAGGAGAAGCTAGCTATAAAGGAAGAAGAGTTTTTTGAGACACAATCCATTTGTTTCAAAGTTAATAGAGAGTTTAACATATCCATATAATAATTCAACATATAATTTAAGGTTATTGGTGAATATTATCAAGATAATGAGAGGAAAATACCAAGTGAGAGAGGTAAATTTACACTTGAACAATTTGAAAACATTGATTTTCTTTCTAATAGTTTAACTATTAAAATAAAATATGAATATTTTTTGTCTAAGGTGATTGAGAAGAAATAAACCACATCAAAGAAATAAAACAATATTACCCGAAAATCACTTCATATAAGAAAATGAAGGATTATAATTCAGTAGAAAAACATTAATATGAATCTAGAAAGTCTTGGAATCAAATTGGAAGATCAATATTTCATGATTTCATCTTCTTTTGTGGAATGTATTGATAAAAATCCTTTTATTTTTGGTTTAATATTTTTTCTAGGTAATAGGAATGAACCAAGGGGAAGTTTTATGAAATTGAGAGAAAAAATAAATTTAATAAATCTATGACCAGATTTATACCATATATATCCACCCAAAATAAATTTTATTCGAAATAAGAGGTGTATGGTAGATGTAGACTAGAGGGTCACCAAATTGAGGCATATAGGACCAGACTTCCAAGAGAGGTATCTTATGATATGAAAAGAAATAGTTTCTAGAATACTATCATATATAATTCTTGAAAGACTAATGAATACAATACTATATATAAGAATCCAAAATAAGGTGAACAAGTTATTAAGGGGTTATTAACAATTTGGATGGATAAAATGTATAAGGCTAATGAAATTGAGGAAAATGAGATAAAATATCATGTGTTAATGGAAATAAATCCATTATAAATAAATATACTAGTATTAATGAATATTCACCCACAATTGGTGATTGTAAAATTTGAATGAAAATATGTAAGATTTTTCAACAAGCTATACATTTTTAAAAATATTCTACAAAAATATTACAAGATCAACAATATTTTTGGTGGTCGAAACTAAAAGAATCGAGAAAAGAAATTTCTTTTCAGTTTTATCTTAGAAGAAAAGAGTTCCCTATTTTGAGATGAAACTATCATCCTAATTGTTACTTATGAATAATCAAAGATATTTTTACTTATTCCCTTGTTTCTGTTTCTTTTTGAGCTATCATGTAGTGAATTTAAGGAATTGTATAAATATGTCACTTCTAGGATAGTATGAAAAATTATTTCCAATGTATTAATATTTAAAATAATTATCCTTGATAAAGATGAAATAAATGCGTCCCTTGAGGGGGATATTACATGATGAGTGGTTTTCATATTTCAAATATTCAGTGAATGAAAAATCCATGGATAACGATTAAAAACTAAAAAATGAGGCTTCAGAATCATACATTCATTATTTATTATTTCTTATTTATTATTTATTATTTATTATTTATTATATCAATTATATTTAAAAATAGGGGTGTCATTTGATAAAAAAAATGATAAGAATGTGGAGTTACATGACTTTTACCGAACTATTTTAATGGTCTGCTGAGATGTATTCATGTTATATTTTCATTAAAAATATGTCTTTAATAGCCCCTAAAATGATATTGTGAGCATAGTATCACATGTATTGGATTTTATGGATATAATTGATAAATTTGGTTGTAAATTATTATTTTATAAACCATGTTATCCCACATAGAAATAGAGTTTTCAAACTAATGTTTATTTACAAAGATAACAATGTGGTACCATCCTTCTCTCAAGTGGCTAAAAATATTATTTTTCTTTAAAAGGGGACAGGAGTATGAAAGTTATTGATTAAATAATGTGATATGATAATCCCTTTACATTATTCCTTTAAATGTTTTATCATTAAGGGTGGGAAGAATAATATATGTTAAAATAACATAATCATTTAGAGGTATTGAAAGCAAACACAAAATGGGGGAGATTATTGATCCCATTGATGGAATTATATTTATTATCAGTAAGGTATGATGTAAATATATGTTTAAGTGATGATGGTGTTTGGTGGACTATTATAGATTCATTAGTTTTCATTATATTTCATCATTGATAATCCATTCCTCCAATAATTTGTGTTGATTGTGTAGATGGTCATAGTGTTTAAAACATGTTCTTGTGGTGTTTGAATAATACACATTTTTTACCATAATTGGAGAAGTGGAGAGGAATACAATAATTAAAAATGGATTTTTTATAATGCCACTCAAAAATATATAATTAATTTATGGAGGAATATTTTGAGATGAGTAGTTGACATATGTTAGATAATTCTTTTTATGGGGTTAGCTTAAAAAATGGTCAAACCATAGGCCAACCAAAGAATAAAGTAAACTACACATGTGAGAATAGTGTATCCAATGAATTATCCTATTAAAACATTAAAACTTAGGTGATATGGTGGAGGATTATCCTATTAATAGGTAGGAAAGGTCACATTCATGGTTCATATGTGTGCAGAAAGTCACACGTGTGAAAAATGTGGTCAGCCTCTCTCATGTGAGGTATCACATGAGGTTTTAAGAAGACCACTAGAACCCATCAGACATGTTCTGGACATGGAAGGAGGTGGTATGTCTTATTAATCATCACATTATTGGAAGTAATATTAATGTGGGATAACTAAGTATACAATCATTTTTCCTATTATAAAAAATGATATTCATATAACACCATCATTCTAATATGATTGATTAGAATTTGTTTGTTCAATTTTCATGTATCATATTATTATACTTGAAATAATATCTTGACATTATATTTAACATGTGTGATATATAGTTAAATGATTGATCTAAATCCTTTGAACAACCCCATCAGTTAAAAATTACCTAAAGGTTTAGATCGACCATGAACACTTACCTCAAGAATACCAAAGGGTTAACTATAATGTATAATTGAAAACATGATATAAATATTGAATACAGGAGTCTCAATGAATGGTATATGGACCTTCTATATGAAAAATCCATGTATCTACTATGATTATTCTTTACCTACCATGAAGATAAATGAGCCGACTTTCTGTATGAAATTTATGATCAATCACATGTCCAAATTTGAAGATTAACCGACCACATGATGAATAAATGGTAATAAATAAGATTATTTCTGAGAATAATGGGACATATTCATAATTCTATTGAGAGTTCAAGAGACTCATACATGCATGTAGCTCCACATTCATACATTTAAATCAAGGGTCTTAATGAAAGTTTCATCATTTTGGTTTCCATCGAGCGCAAAATAGTTCAAGTTATATATTTAATATTATCTCAGGATTCATAAATAATCCATTCATTAATACAGTCATTATTAAGAAGATAATTCCACATTTAGTTTGATATAGAGATCAAAATAGATACATGATCGACAATAAAAACCACAAACACATAAAACTATAGAAAATCATGTTTCATGTAATATTCATTAAATTGTCCATGCATGAACATGTGAATAAAATACCAAATATATCATTAATATTGATTCAAATTAATATTGAAGAAGTTTCGTATGTTAATTGTCGAAAAACTTATTACACATAATCACTTTAAATGTGGTCCTTATTATTTTAAAATCTCATGAAAGCCAAAATTTGAGAGTCTGAGTCCTTTAAGTGTTTGAAGGATATGAGAATGGAAATATTTATATATCACATGAATGGATAAATATAGTGTCTCAATCATATTTAAATAAATATAATGAATCATATTTTATTGAGGTTTTATTGAGAATTCAAATTATAGAGATATCCTCTGGAATTGAATAATATAATCACATAAAAACTGAGATTTGCGGATAATTTTTATTATGAAAATGGATATCATATTCATGAAATTTTGTGTGAATATTAATTCATCTAGGTATTGAATAAGATTTTTGGGTGAGAACTTATAATTCTTTGATATAATATAGTATCGAAGGCGAGGAACAAATCAAACCTAAGTAATTCTAAAATAATGACACAACAAGTGTCCAAGTACTCAATGAATGAGAATAACAATATCAACTATATAGATACCCAGGATAAATAGGACTTTATTTTTTATCCTTTTCATGGTTTAAAAAATTAAATTTCATAAATAATAATATCCCACAAACAGATAGGTTTATTTTATTTGGAGACTAGCTATATAATCAACTTATTTTACAATACTTTAGAAAATTTCTCCTTAAAGGAACTATATTACTCCATTATTTAAAAATATTGTTAGTAAGAATCATTCTAATAACATGGGGAATGAAGACATAATAAATGGGTGAACTCAAACTCTCAGTAAGTTATGAGTAAACAATTCATCTAGGATGTGTTCAAAAGAATAATTAAAAACATTAGTATAAGAGAAATATCATAACATATTGATTGATAATCAAAATAGATACAAACCTAAAGACACAAAATATAAACATGGAATCGTAATTTATATTACATGGATTAAAATCCTAATATTTATTTTGAATCATTAGATCATAAGATCATAATTAATAACATCCTATAATAGTTCCAAAAACAATATCATAGGGAAAAATCACTTTCAAGAGACACACCATCAATTCTCATACGAACAATCAAATACATTCTACTCAAAAATACTTATCTCATGAGCTAAAAACCAAAAACTATTTCATTGAAAAGAAATATAGTACCCAACCCATCACTCATCCATACCTGATTGTGCCACTTAGAAATCATTAGCTTTTAAAATTGTTAAGAACCTATGGAAATAAAATGGGTTTCATAAAAAATACAAATGAAAATAATTAAATTATCCAAAAGAACCATTTTAAATAAAATAAATTTCAGAAAATATCCAAATTAAAATCATTCATTTTCATAAAGAACCCATGTAAATAAATGAGTTTCTTAAAACATCCAAATTGTATAAAATAACACCATGAACTCAATCAGTTGATATCGAAAACTTATTCTCCCAAAATAACTAGATAAATAAAAGGAAAATATATAGTAAATCATGAAACATAACTCCACTATAGGTACATAATTTTGATTATAGAGTGTAAAAATGAAAACTAAATCATAAAAATAGTATTCTTGAAAAAAATTGTATTCATTGTCGTAAAATTCTTGGTTATGTGTCTCTTTTAAAAAGTATCCTTCTAAAAAATTGAAAATAAAACCTTTCATAGAATTGGATTTGTATCAAAAAATATTTTTAACCATAAATAAAGAGATAACATCATTTAAATTGTAATTTCTTTGAAAAATTACGTTTAGTAAGAAATTATATAACTCGAAGAAAGTGGTTTGGGTTACCAATCCCCTAACCTCTACCCTTTATTAACATGGATGTAATTTAATCTCATATATCATAAGAATAAACATATTAATAACCTATTTAATAACCTTATTCATATAAATTTTTATTTATACTCTTCATGAATTGAAATTATCTTCATCAATTAGATTGTTATAATCTTGACCATTTTGTACAGGGTTCATAAAATAAGTGTCAATATTTTTAATTCTTTAGAGGTTAATAATTTTTTTAAAAATAAAAGGTATAGAATTTGTGTTTCATAATGACTTATAATGTTATAATTCCGTTATAATTGAGTTTTAATTACATTTCGTGAAGTTTAAATTGGTGTTAAACTAGTTTTTAGTTATTTATCAATATTGATGGATAACCTTATAAAGATCATTAATTTTTTGTTATAAATAAAAAAACATATTCAAGATATTATATATAAATATATATATCATATATACTCATAAAACATAAACTTAAACAATCCAAGAAGGTAGTACAGAAAAATAGAAATCAATTGTTCTATGGAGGCAGTTGTCTACACGTACACACGGATGATGATTTAATTTATTGTATACTACTTAAAAGATGTAATAAGGTTTATAATTTAAGAATATAAAATATGTTATATATATAAACTTATTTAGTAAATTTAAAATTATTACCACCTCATTAAGGTGTTTAAGGAAAAAGAAACATGACAATTCATGGATGTAGTAATATACACACAAGTGGGAATTGCATTTTTGTTTTTCTTAAGAGAAGAGGGGAGTGGTCGTTAATTCATGTAATGTCGTTATAATAACATACATATATGATAATTATAGTATTTTTTAATTTTAATATGGTATAATATAATTATAGTAAGAATAAGAGAAAATAAATAAACAGTATGGGAAAGAAGTGGTTATAAATTTATACTTTACTTCTTTGATAATCACCATTTCAAAGGGGGTTAATCATTTGAGGGATGGTATTTTAGAATAACAGAACCACTTAAATGTGTTTATGAGTATTTATGAAATTTTTTGGTAAAATATTTGTAAAAAAACTATTTTTGGTGTGAGAGGAAGTGAGGACAGGAGTGCCTCATTTATAAGTAAAAAGAAGTGACATTTTTGTAAATACCCAAAACCTCTCAATAATTGGAAGTAAATATCAAGAAAAATGTCTAAAAATTGATATATAATAGATATTATAAGTTATACAGTCCATAAATTCCTCAAACACACATTCTTGCACATGTTTTAATCATGTTTGAGGCCTTTTACTCCTAGATTTTTACTTTTACCATTATAGATTTTACCATGGTAACTAATTTTTACCTAAGGTAACTTATCCTTTATACCAAAAAATAGACCTCATTAAATAATTTAGACATAATGATTCAAAATTTAAAAACCATTTAACATAATTAAATCTATAAATGTGGTAAGAATTAATTTTAAAATAACAAATTTTTATTTTATTAAAAACATTTTTTAAAATAAATATAACTTATGATCTAAAATATCAAATTTGAGTTTGTAAATTAAAACCAATATTTTAAAACATTAAATTTTATTATAAAATATGTATTTTTTCTTTTAAAAATGTTTCATAAATATCTCATTCATACTTATATACTAATAATTCCAAAAATTCAAGTTATTTAGAAAAAAATAATTTTTCACTATTCAACTAAAAATAAATCATTTTAGAAAATACCAAAAAAAATCTTAAGTTTATATTTTTATTATCTGTTTAAAAATGAATTTAATTTTTTAAAATTAAAATTGAAAAATTTAAAATTTTAATTTAAAATAAAATAATAAAATATTGTAAAAACTATTTTTATAGGAAATCAATATTATATATTAACTATTATTATCAAATTAGTGTTGATAAAAAAATATATCTAACTTGAAAAATATCCGTTTTATTAAATGAAATTTAAGCAAAAAAAATATCTCATTATCTGTTTAGCTATACTTGTTGAAATAATATTAAAAGTGGCCTTTATATCATAAGTTAATTATAACTATTTATACCAACTTATTCAATAGATAACATACATTGGTAAATATTTATTTTAATAAAATTAGTTTCGTCTGATAAGGTTTTTTTGTGTGGATAAAGCTGTCAAGCATAATAATTATTTACGGATGGACATTTTACTAAAATTAAAGTCACTACAATATATAATACGGAGGGAGATATAGTTTTAATACGAATTGTTTTTAAAGATATTGAAGGTCATAGAAGTAGACCAATTAATATAGTCTTTTTTAGAGGGATATAAAATCACAAGTGGCACAAAATAATCCTGGCACAAAAGGATATTTTTCAACAGATTAAAAAAATTTTAAAAAAAAAGGTTGTGTCTTTGGTGTCTAAATATTTTTTTAAAGGATTTAAATTGTGGTGTCTAACCAAGTGATGGAGTATTTTAATTAGGGTGTCTAACCATTTTTATCAACTTGTCTCTATAATGGAGAATCTAAGTTGGGGTCTCTAACCAAAGGAGAAAGGAGTATCATTTTATATCAAACCATGAAAATATCATGTGATTTCCTCTCTCAAATCATTATAGTATATGAGGTGTGGTTTTTATATATTATTTTTATGATCTATAGCCTTAATTGTTTTAATTGGATGAATTCTACAAGATTAAGTGTTCATAAAAAAATATGACGGATTAACCCCCCCCCCCACCCTCTTAGTGGTCCAACTAGCCTAAGGCACTTTATTTATCTTGAAAAAACAAAACATTATATAAATTTAATAATATATGTGTTATATTTTAATTATCCTATCATTTTAGACATGTTTCATATGTTTCTATAGTTCTTTATAGCATTTAAGAAAAAAATAACAATAGGTAGTTGAATTCCATTTGAATTGAAACAACTAATTTAAAGAGAAGTTCAAATGTTTTAATCAATAACTAACTAATTCAAATTCACATGTTTCCTTTTAAAATTATTTTATCAAGTATATTATGTTATTTAACATTCTCCATACCTTTACTATGTGTTTTGTAACTTTATAGACATTCATTGCATAATGGTTTTTAAAGTTCAATTTGAACTTTGTATCTTTTTTAAAAGGAATTTCAAATTATTAATAAAATTATAAAAAAATAGCATCTAAATATAGAACATTTAAACAATAATGTTTTATTTCTAAAATATAATAAAATATTATATATATTTATTAATTTATATTAAACATTCTTTATATTTATAAATTAATAAATAATCATATTCATTTTGAATTTAAACTTCTTTTTTTAAGAGTAATCAAAATTCAATTTTATCACCTAGTATATAATCGAAGTGAATTAAAATTTCAACAATAAAAACTAATAAAATAAATATCTAAAAACATAAATTTAAATATATATATATATATCATTAATATTAATTTACCATATTTTTTAATAGAAACTCTGATTATACATCACATTTATCTACTATCATACTTTATTATTTATAATTTTGTTAAAATATCTTCCTCCTAAATTTTAAATGATGATAAAAAATATGGAATAATTTTATTAAAATAAATATAAAATTATGAATGGATAATCATTTAAATAAAAACTATTAATATATTAAAAATAATTTTTTTTATAACATCTATTTTCAAAAAAAAATCTTATAAAAGTTTTGTGACATGAAACAATTATATTATAGATAATTGAAATAATAAATATATTTATAAATTCATAAAATTTATATAAATATACATCTATAAAATATTTTTTTTAACTAAGTTAGATACAATAAGAAACATTATTTAACCTTTGATTAAAATAATCTTTTATTGTAATGGAATAAAAATTGATATGTGTATGTTATTTTAAAATATATCTATTTTTAATGGATAATTATGAATAATATAAGTCCATATAATATATATAATAAAAAAATTAACTAAAAATATTATTTAGAAATATTTGGGGTACAATTTAAGAATTATCAATGTGTCTGATCCCCTTTCACTTAATTGTTATCCATCGTTTGTTTCCCACAAAATAGATCTATCTAGACTATAAGACGTTTTTTAAAGAATTATTTCATAGTATAATGAGTTTTCATCATAGCTGTGAATTCCTATAGCCTAATAATTTTAAATATAATCTTAATATATTACCATATACTATAAATTCTTAAGTTATGTTACTATATTGTTATATTTGAATTATGTTTGTGTCACACTACATTTATGATGTGGTAATCAAAAAGTTAAAGTTCAATTTAGGTCTAGGGAACCCACTCTAACAATAATCCCACTTTTACCAAATACAACTACCAAATTTATTAACATTTTATCTCTCCTATATAAAATAATTTTTTTACTAAGTTAAGTATTTAATCACAAAATTTAGCATGATTTCAGATATATCTACACTGAGAACTATTATTTCACCTCGTTGAGTAAAAATTCATCAACAATTTATATTTATAAAGTATATACCATTAGTCCTTTAACATGATCAATAATTCATAGTTATTACCCCCATTATATGATTATCATAATCAATATTGAAACAAAATTGTAACTGAATTGCACAATTGAATGATCTAAAATAATTTTTAGCTTTAAAATTTCTTCATTAGCTGCATATGAAACTATAACATGTAGATACTATATATAATTGTAAACTACTTTATATAATGATATTCTATTGATAATTTCTTTTCATAAATATGATATTAGATCAATTTGACCAATTTGAAGGCTATATTCTGTATCCACTTGATATCATGCTCTTTTACATATTCATGTACTAGGACCATATTTTAGGTACTTACTATATACAATTAGATAGTTTCAAATACTTCATAGTGAAATTATCATGGATCTGTTTGATATTTTCCTTCCATGATTTATTCATATGTTAAATCAAATGAAGTAAAAAACATTTCATATGTGATAAATCCCATTTTTAAACTATATTAGGTTCTCCTCATCATCCTACTCTAGGTATTTGTCTTAAGACATTCATCTTATATATATTTATTATATGTGAGATAATAAATAATTATATCTTGAATTATTCTAGTATTTATTTTTCAATTCCTTCTCAAATTATTAAGTTAGTCTTATTTGAAGTAATATCATTGATCCATCTCAATAAACAATGTTCCCTATAGCTTGGGTTCCTAACTTAAGTAATTGATAGAGAGATAAATTTGGTTGAGTATTAAATATTTATATAATTAATATTTATTTTCTATAGTTTAGAAACCTATTTCACATGGATAGCATGGAGATCGCACTGAAATCCTTTAGACACATAGAGATTTAATCATTCAAATATTTAATGGAGGTTTTTGGGCTATAAAAGGAGCATTAAGGATTTATCTATATATGACTATTTCATTTTATATTATAAACACTTTTTTATATGTAATATATATTTTTGAATGTTCATGGTTTTTAAATTAAATCACAAAATATAATGTTCTTACTAATATTCAATGGATTGTATAATTTAGAAATATTTTACCATATCTATTAGTGAAAGTGTTTCATCATAGTCAATGCATCGACTTGTCAAAATAATTTAATAACCAATGTTTCATTATAGGAGTTCTCTTTCCCATACATGTACAAATTTTCATTAATACACATTTAGACATTGTGGGTTTTACATAAATTAGAAATACTACCGAAATACAAACTTGATTTCAGTACATGAAATTCATTTCTAAAGTCATATTTAATTCTAATTTTTAAATTATTTATAATTTTATACTTACTTGTAAGATAAGGATTTATTAATCTCAATGAAATATATATCAACTAACATATTTTTTTATAAAAACATTTCACTATGTTTTTAGAACATCCCAATAAAATATGTATTTCTAGACCTGTTTCCCTCTAATTCCAATATCTTGTACAATTATATCACTGATTTTATCAATGTCTATCATGATCCCGCTATATAATATAGATTTTTAACCCCCACTCATATCAATATAGTCTTTCACAACACTATAAATTTTATATCTTAGGGATTTATGTATTAACTATAACAAATATTGGATAAATAACATATATTCACTTTTTATTTTTTGTTGCAAGTTTAACTCCAGAATTAGCCTTGAAAAAATCTATACATCTTAAAAATAATAATATGACATTATAGATTAGTTTTTTATTATAACTAATATTAAATTTAATTTTTTTCTTTTTTATAATTATAGTTAATTATTAATGTCTCTATTTGATAAACATGTACCAAAAGTGATAATTGATTAATTACAATACTTATCATTGATATCACTATAACAAGAATTGTATAATTAACCATTTTACTAAAACTGTGAATTTGATGTATATAATAATATGTGAGTTTAAAAATAGTACCTTTTCGACATATAATGATTGATGAAATATTGTCTAAGATATTCTTCAACTCAATTACCAAACCATGGTTTATATTTTTACCAATATCTTTCACTATATCACATCAATATTTCATAAATAAATTATTTTATTTTATGATGTATGAGAATGTAACTCTAGATTCTACTTTAAATAGTTCATAAAAACCCCATTAAACTAATTATAAAATATTTTTAATTTATCATTTTTGTTTATAAATTGTCTGTAATGACCCACCAATTCTCAAAGGCTTGAGAGATCAACGAATCATTACTAGGCCTTAAGCGATATCCCCAAGGCGCCAAAGGCTGGAAATAAATGTCGAAGGGTTTCAAAACAAGTGGGGGACGATTTACCCTTTAAGAACATACCACAGAGCCAACACTCATAACCAAATGAATCTACTAAATGATGCATGATAAAAACTAAGACAACTCAACCATTTATTTTATCAAAAACCAACCAAAAGTGCCACAGTGGAAACCAACACTAAAACAGAGTAAATAACAGAAAGACAAACTCCAAGACCACAAGAAAACAACCTAACTCCATGCTCCACAAGCTCCAAGATCCAACATCACGTACCGGCTTAAGTATCACAAAGCAATATGCAACACTTTACCTTTGCCAACATCTCGGTACATGACATCTGCAAAATCACCAACATGCCAGAGAAGGGGGTGAGTCATGAAACTCAGTAGGTTTTCTCCGATAACTTCCCAACCCATGCCTCTAGAATAAAACAAGTTAGCACATTTATATAAAACAATTTATATGAAACAAATCCAAACACAGTTCACAATATAACAAGTTCCATGTCAAAACCATTTCCCAACAAAACCCATATTTCTAAAAGAAAAGAAATCAACCAAAGTTCCCAATTACATTCACACTTCCATATGGCACATATGTTCCATTTCACCAATCCACACAACCAACCATGCATGCAACCTAGACATCCCTATACTCACGAGTGGTGAGTTATCCTTCCACTAAGACATCACTTAGTGGACTACCTTGACGGGGGTACTTCACGACCTTATCTGTCCCAACCTATTGATGGGGGGACTTCTCACCCTTATCCTTCCCAACCTTTTGACGGGGGGTACTTCTCACCCTTTTATATCCCAATGCATATGAACACACACCACAACCCATGAAATCCATGCCCAAAACCAAGTGTGTTAAAAACCTTTAAATAAATAATCACCCTTTTATTAAAAACCATTCCATTCTAGCAGTAAAACCATATCCAATTTAAAATCACCATTTAAAATTTACTTTAACAACCACTTTCCAAAAACACCCAATTTTCATCACCCGTTACTAAAAAGGGGTTCCAACCATTCTTTCATAGTAGATAAACAAACCATTTCAATCAAGGAAAACAAATTGAAACTAAGACTTCAAGTTCTAAGAAAGAGGAATCGAGAGTGAAGCCACCTACCTCAAAGGTTTTGACGAAAACCCTAACAAACAGAGAATGAACAAGACAGCCAGGTCGATTCACCAAGGATCTTCCTTAGATCTCTTCTCCCAACACAACCAAGACGAAAACTCATCATGTTTGGCATCCACATGATTAGATCTACCCATATCGGGCATAGATCTAAGAAACCAAGAGAAGAAGAGAAGTAGATCTAAGTATATCTGAGAAATCAAACAAGAACAGTCACATACCTCAAGAATCCGGCTTCGAATCGCCAAGAGAAGCCTTTGGATCACCTTTGAAATGATGGGAGACCCTTCCTAGAGTTTGGGAGAACCAAAATCCTGAGTTAGGGCTGCTTAGGATCTTTAATGAGGAAATTAGAGGCAAAACGATTTAGATCCACAATTTAAGGATCTGACATTAAATGACCGCAGGGTTAGTCCGCACGGTTTGACAAACCGTGCGCTAACCATGCATTAGCTACTGCCTTGGCCACCCTTCTCGCATGGAGTGGCCACACGGTTAGACAAACTGAGTGTCGACCATGCGGAAGCCACTACCTCCTCAGTCATCCAGACACGATTTTGCCGCACGGTTTAGACAAACTGTGCGCCTCCCATGTGACTTCCCCTTTGCCACAAAACATCATTCCATGTTCTCCCGACTCTCCCATTCAACATGATTAACATTAAAACCATGAAAATAATCATGGTAGGGTTACATACTAGAAAATGGTGGTACTACATTCTCCCCACCATTGGTCTTTCCGTCCCCGGAAAGTAGAAAACCATCGCTTGCCTGAAAGAGTTCTAGACACTACTCTTTCATTTCTTTTTCGCGTTCCTAAGTCTCTTCCTGAATATGACCATGCTGCCATAAAACCTGCACTTAATTGATGATTCTTTCACACAAGACTTTCTCTTTCCTATCCACTATATGTACCGGGATATGTATCAATGAAGCATCTGACTCTAGGTCAATGTGATCCCATCTGATCACATGGTCAGGATCGGGCTGATTCTTCATCAACTGAGATACATGGAACACATTATGCACTACACTGAACCGTGGTGGTAATTCCAACCGATATTCCACCGCTCCAACCCATTCTAGTATCTCAACAGGGCCTATATATTGAGGAGATAATTTTCCCTTATTTCCAAAATGATGATGTCCAAGCCTTGGAGAGATTCTCCAAAAGACATGATCACCCACTATGAACGACAATGGTCTTTGACGGTGATCTGCACAAGATTTCTGACGACTCTGAGCCGTCTCCATCCTCTTTCTAATAAACTGAACCTTCTCTGTTGTCTCTTGGACGAGGTTCGGCCCGACTAGTGAAGTTTCTCCAGTTTCCACCCAGCATAGTGGAGAACAACAAGGATGCCCATACAATGCTTTAAATGAAGCCATGTGTATCGAGTCCTGATTACTGTTATTGTATGATAACTCCACTAAAGGAACGTGCTATTCCCAAGAGACACTAAAATCCATTACACAAGCCCGCAACATGTCTTCCAACGTTTGTATCATCCGCTCTGATTTCCCATCCGTCTGAGGATGATACGTCGTGCTCATCGTCAACCGAGTCCCAAGGACTTGCTGTAATTATTTCCAGAAATGAGATGTGAACCTTGGATATCTATCTAAGATTATGGAAAATGGTACACCATGCCTCTTTACCACTTCTCAGATATAGATTTTTGAAAGTTCTTCCATCGTCTGGGTTTCACGAATAGGGATGAAATGGTCTGACTTGGTTAGGTGATCCACTATCACCCAAATGGCATCGTGTTTCTCGACCGTTCTTGGAAGACCTGTAACAAAATCCATTGCTATCTTCTCCCATTTCCACACTAGGATAGGGAAATACTGTAACATATCAATTGGTCTCTGATGCTATGCTTTAACCTGCTGAAAAGTTATGCATCGCGAGATGAACTCGGCCACCTTCCTTTTCATACCGCTCCACCAAAACTACGCCTTTACTGCCTTATACGTCTTCTGTGTACCCAGATGTACAACCCATCTGGATTGGTGGTAAGAATTAAGGAGTTGTTCCTGAGCAGCTAAAGGTACAACCATCCGATCTCGAAATCACAAAACTGAACTCCCATCCAGCTTTCATCCCTCAATGGTCTCCCCACCATTAAGTTTTTAACTCATTACAACATAGTCTACATCGGATGTTTGTGACTCCTTTACAATATCTACCAAATCAGGAACAAGTGTAACTGAAAGGAAAACAACAACATCACCTCGGTCTTCACATTCTACATGAATGTCGGCTAAGACCGACATCAACTTCCATTCATCTGAAGCTTCCTTTGCCAACTGAGCATACGACTTCCTGCTTAATGCATCAGCCACCAAATTTCCCTTAATCGGTGTATGCATTAAGTAAAAGTTGAACATTTTAAGGTACTCCATCCATCTCTTCTGCCTCAGGTTCAAATCTCACTGTGAGAAAATGTGTTTCAAGATTTTTTGATCCATAAACATAGTAAATTTCTCACCAAAGGGATAGTGTATCCATGTTTTAAAATCATGGACGACTACAGCTAACTCCAAATCATGTGTTGGGTAATTCTTCTAGTGCACCCTCAATTTCCATGAAACATAAGCAACAACACGGTTTCCTTGCATGAGAATGCATCCCAACCCTGATCCTGAGCCATTGTAATACACCACGTATCCTTTCCCTAATTCTGGAAAGATCAAGATAGGTTTTGATGTAAGGCGAACTTTCAACTCTTGAAAAGATCTCTAACAATCCTTAGTCCATTGAAAAGAACTTTTCTTATTTTTCAATGTTGTCATAGGTGAAGCTAGTCCTGAGAAGTCATAGACAAAGCATCAGTAATAACCAGCTAGACCAAGAAAAATGTGTATTTCGAAGAAATTCTTTAGTGGTTGCCATGAAAGAATAGCTTCCATCTTTTCTGGATCCACTGAAACACCTTTCTCAGAAATAACATGGCCCATAAAGCGTACCTATTGTATCCAAAAATAACACTTTGATAATTTTTCATAAAACTGGTGGTCTCTCAATATTTCCAACACTATCGTCAAGTGTTGCTCATGCTCATCCCTTATTCTTGAATACACCAATATGTCGTCCACAAACACCACAACAAAAGAATTTAGATATCACTGAAATATCTAATTCATCAATTACATAAAGACTACCGGTGCATTAGTAAGACCAAAAGGCATGAATACATATTCATAGTGGCCATATCTGCTTCTGAAGGATGTCTTCAGAATATCCTCCTTTCGAACTCGCAACTGGTGATATCCTTACAGCAAGTCAATTTTAGAGAATCATTGAGCTCCCCTCAATTGATCAAACAGTTCATCAATGCATGGAAGTGGATATCTATTCTTTATCGTAACTTGGTTAAGTTTACGATAATCCACACATAGCCTCAAAGTCATCTGCTTTCTTTAAAAACAAAACTGGTGCTGCCCAAGGAGACATGCTCGGCCAAATGAAACCCTTGCTTTCCAGCTCCTCTAACAGCAATTTTAATTCTCGTAACTCTGTTTGTGCCATTCTATAATATGGTTGTGAGATAGGACTGGTCCTCAGAAGGAGATCAATAATAAAATCCACTTCTCTTACAGGTGGTAACCCTGAGAAGATTTCAGGAAAAACAACAGGAAATTGATCCACCAAAGTTGGAAAACTATTTTCCGTGATCTCTTCCAATGATTCCTAAGTCAACACTTCCAATTGGTAAGAAAGTTTTCACACTTTTGGTGCCAACAAGATCTTTTCACCTTTCATTACTATCCTTTCTCTTATAAAGAGATGGTCGATGTCATCCTCAGTCATTAAACTAACCATTCTCCTATAACAGTCGATGTGATCCTTAAACCTTGTCAACCAATCCATACCCAGGATTACATCATAGACATCCATATCCAACATGGAGAAGTCACATTCCAACTCAGCTCCATCAACTGTTATAGCACATGCTCGACACACTAAGGCTTGACATTCTCTTTCACCAAGATGAGTTTTCAGTTTCAACACAAAAGGCATCATTTCCATTTTTAAACATAGCAAGTAAACAACACGAGAAGTAATGAAGGAATGTGATGCACCAATATCAAACAACACTTGCACAAAGGTAGAATTCAAAAAGATCTTACCTATTACTATTGATGGTCTAGCCCGATCATCAACAATCATTTGCTCACCTCCATACAATTGCTTCATCACTGGACTGTTCTCCTTGTTACCTTGCTGGGATTGTCCTGGTTGAGGAGTCATGGTATTTCGAGAATCACCATCTCTAGCTCTATTATGCTGATGAGACTGAATCTGTTGTCCTCATCCTGTTAAAGCATATGATGCTTGCGATGCCTGGTAAGTGTCACGTGCACCCGACCTCGGAGTATTTCTACAATAGCGCTATAGATGCCCCATCTGCTTGCAATTGTGACATTTTCTAGGTTGCGTCGTGCACTCTCGCTTTATGTGATCAGTAGAGCCACATTGAAAACACCCGGCCTTCATCATGAGTCGTGGAGGAAGATTCGCTGATCCAGCCATCTGATTCTAATTCGCACTCCCAACTTGGAAGTAGGTGTCCCTCTTCTGCTTGTTCCCAGCATTGGAGTTCCCACCCGTTCTCGTGGGTATCATCATACTTCCTCCTCCCATAACTCCCGATTTGTTTCTTTCAGCTACTGTTTCTCTGTTTACCATTTCCGTATAATCCATAATACATATCACAGCTATCTTCGAGTGAATCTCTTATCGCAACCCTGATTCAAAGATGTGTGCCTTCAGCGACGCACTTTCAGCAACTTCCAGTGCAAAGCGCACTAAATTCATGAATTTAGCCGCATATTCCATGACAGAGAGATTTTCCTGCTTCTGGATGAAAAATTCTGTCGTCCTCTGGATCTTGAACGTGTGAGGATAGAATTGTTTATTGAACAATTCCTCATATTCCTCCCAGCCCAGGCCTTGATCCACCATAGCCTGCACCACTAGCTCCCACCACTGCCGTGCAAGATCCTCCATCATATACATCGCCAACAATAATGTCAGTTCTGCTGGTATGATGATGAAATCAAAGATACGATTCATCCTACTCAGCTACACCTCCACTCTTTCTAGTTACAAATCACACCGAAAGATGGGTGGATTCTTCTTTTGGAACTAGATGGAATGGTCTACATTCCTTGACTCATCCCTCTGATTCCCCATGTCCACATCCTGAAACACTTAAACTATACTCTGAACCAGATCTTGGTTCACACGTGGTTCAGGTGCAACCACATTCTCTACAGCTTCTTTGGGTTGGTTTCTACGACGCCTAACGGGTTCCATTTTCTATACAAACAACACATGTCGTTAGTCTCACTTCCTAGCAACTAAAGTCTTAACATTTCAATTTCTATCACATCAACTATCACATCATTGTTTTCCATCCATCATGTTTTTCCACATGTTCAACTATTTTTGAAAACATCCCACATACTTTTTGAAAATCCACCTGTTTTCAAAATATTCCAAATATCAACTTTTCAAAATCTTTCATTTAAAAATCAATTTTCTCATTTTTCAAAAAAAAATTACCTTTCCTAAAATCATAAATCATGATTCGAAATAAGATATTCCATCATAGTGGGAAGTCATTCCTCTAATGCATGTCATGCTCATATCATTGGCTAAACCCATGACAATGAGATTTGTTATCCTATAAGTGTCTCCAAAACACTTATGTACCCAACTCCATGGTAACTTGAAGTTCAACATAAACGGGTTAGCTATGTCCTTTTATGCTATACGTTTCATGTTCCAACAATCCTACTCCTGTCTAATATGATCACCCAAGGAATAGACAAGAACGAATTTCAACTCCAAGACCAAGAACATCGATGACCACTTGTTATGCAGGGACCGAACAAGATGATACCATTTGAAATCACCTGCCAATTATCATTGTCTTGAGAGTTCAACGAATCATTACTAGTCCTTAATCGACATCCCCAAGGCACCAAAGGTTGGCAATAAATGTCGAAGGGTTTCAAAACAAGTGGGGGACGATTTAACCATTAATAACATACCATAGAGACAACAACCATAACCAAAAGAATCTACTAAATGATGCATGATAAAAACTAGGACAACTCAACCATTTATTTTATCATAAACCAACCAAAAGTACCATAGTGGAAACCAACACTAAAACAGAGTAAACAGCAGAAAGACAAACTCAAAGACCACAAGACAACAACCAAAATCCATGCTCCACAAGCTCCAAGATCCAACATCATAAACCAGACCAAGCATCACGAAGTAGTATGCAACACTTTACCGTTGTCAACATCTCGGTACATGACATCTGCAAAATCACAAACGTGCCAGAGTAGGGGGTGAGTAATAAAACTTAGTAGGTTTTCCCCGATGACTTCCCAACCCATGCCTCTAGGATAAAACATGTTTGCATATTTATATAAAACAATTTATATAAAACAATTTGAAACACATTTCACAATATAACAAGTTCCATGTCAAAACCATTTCCCAACAAAACCCATCTTTCTCAAAGAAAAGAAATCAATAAAAGTCCCCAATTCCATTCACACTTCCATTTGGAACATTTGTTCCATTTCACCAATCCACACAACCAACCATGCATGCAACCTGGACCTCCCTATACTTGCGAGTGGTAAGTTATCCTTCCACTAAGTCGTCACTTAGTATACTACCTTGATGGGGGTACTTCACGACCTTATCCATCCTAACCTATTGATGGGGGGACTTCTCACCCTTATCCATCCCAACCTTTTCATGGGGGTACTTCTCACCCTTATTCATCCCAATGCATATGAACACACACCACAACCCATTCAATCCATGCCCAAAACAAAGTGTGTTCAAACCCTTTAAATAAATAATCACCCTTTTATTGAAAACTATTCCATTCTAGCAGTAAAACCATAGCCAATTTAAAATCACCATTTTAAATTTACTTCAACAACCACGTTCCAAAAACAAACAATTTTCATCACCCGTTACTAAAAAGGGGTTCCAACCATTCTTTCACAACAAATAAAAAAACCATTTCAATCAAGGAAAACAAATTGAAACTAATCCATGAAGTTCTATGAAAGAGTAATCGAGAGTGAAGCCACATACCTCAAAGGTTTTGATGAAAACCCTAACAAACGGAGACCACACAAGACAACCAGGCCGATTCAACAAGGATCCTCCTTAGATCTCTTATCCTAACACAACCAAGACCAAAACTCATCATGTTTGGAATATACACACTTCGATCTACCCATATAGGGTGTAGATCTAAGAAACCGAGAGAAGAGGAGAAGTAGATCTAAGTAGATCTGAGAAAGAAAACAAGAACAGTCACATTACTCAAGAATCTGGCTTCGAATCTCCAAAAGAAGCCTTTGAATCGCCTCTAAAATGATGGGAGACCCTTCATTGACCTTGGGAGAACCAAAATCTTAAGTTAGGGCCACTTAGGAGCTTTAATGAGGCAATTAGAGGCAAAACGAGTTAGATCCACAATTTAAGGATCTAACTTTAAGTGATTGCACAGTTAGTCCGCACGGTTTGACAAATCATGCGTTAGCTACTGCCTCGACCACCCTTCTCACATGGTTTGGCCACACTGTTAGACAAACCGTGCGCCGACCATGTGGAAGCCACTGCCTCCTCAGTCAGCAACGCACGGTTTGGTCGCACGGTTTAGACAAACCGTGCGCCTCCCGTGCGGCTTCCACTTTGCCTCAAAACATCATTCCAAGTTCTCCCGACTCTCCCATTCAACACCATTAACTTTAAAACTGTGAAAATAATCAAGGGTTACATAACAAAAACCAGGGGTACTACATTGTGTCTATGTCATTATACATTATAAAAAATCTTGTAAAATAATAATAATTTTAGCTCAAATAATTATAAAAAAATTTCTTGGTATATATTTGATGTTTTTATTCCTATGTACAATATCTATGTATTTTATTTCCACAAAAGGGTGTAATTTGAGACTTTCGATTTATATTCATCATTAAATACTGACATATTATATCACAAATTCAAGTATTATAAAATAATTATTCATGTTTTGTATACCAAAAAAAATAAACCTAAAATACAATCTCATTGCTTCCAAAATATATGATGAGATTATTTCATTGGTAAAAAACAATATATAAAATAAATAAAATCCTTACATGTCATGACCCGTCCTCGGGGCCCGTGCCGTGACTACCCCAAGCCCGCCTTCCATAGGCCAGGGGCTGGCGACTAGCACCAAGGCGTAAATCCCGGTAAAGGGAAGGCATTGCATTTGTAAAGTAAACAACAAACACCACAGAGTAAGCAGACAGAAGTAAACACTAAGTAAAAACTGGTACAATAGTAAGTGCGGAAAGTAAGTGGGCCAGAATACAAACCCAAACTGAATGTAAAGTATAACTCTAAAGGGAAAACAACAACTGAAAAGTAAAGTCGCAACGTCGAGTCGTCCACTGGAAGTCCCACCTGAAGGGTGGGTACAGAAAGCCTCCACTACTCCTTGGGTCCAGCCGACCGCTCCGAGTACGTCCCACCCAGTGGTCCACCCCCAGGTATCATCCTGCTCCGCAAGCCTCCACCATGATCAGCGATGTCCGTCGTCTGCAACCAACACAACGTAGTACGGGCATAGCCCGTGCAGGGGAGAGTATAAGCTACTCAGTAGGGACCCCGAGACCCCCGAAGGTCTCCCAGAATCCAAAAAGGAAAGATACAATCACGAAGTAACATCCGACACTGCTTAGGTATATGCCCATACATATACCTAAGTCATCAATTCTTGCTCGGCTCCAACATCCGAGCTCAAGTAAAACCCAGTCCACACAGGAAAGCAAAACATAAATCCATACAGGATAGCACAACACAATCCACAAAGGGGAAGTAAACAGGATTCAGCTCACACAGGTATACTTTTTCATATGATGATAAAGATGACCAGATATTTCCACCGATTCATCTAAGCCATCAGACCCACAAAGGATCGATAGGTACTAACCCCCGCAATGACCCACAAAGGATCTAACCCACAAAGGATCGATAGGTAACTAACCCCCGCAATGACCCACACAGGATCGGACCCACACAGGATCGATAGGTAACTAACCCCCACAAAGACCCACACAGGATCAGACCCACACAGGATCTGTAGGCGCTGGCCCACACAGGACCGCTGAGCACTGACCCACACATGATTGGACCCACACAGGATCAGTATCACTGACCCACAAAGGATCGCTAAGTGTTGTAGTCATCGTCGTCAAATCCACTGAGGATCTCTGCACAGTCGTCGTCATCACAGTAGCAGTCGCAGCCAGCTCTAGGGTTCCCGCACACAACAAGCTCGTTCGGGAGGGTTCGCTCCATGAGCCGAGAGGCTGATACATCAAATGACACCTAGTCCAGAGTTGATGTATCCAAAAGTTCCGTATCGTCAACAGGAACTCAACGCAACAGACGGTGCGTCAATCGGACGCCTGGTCTGAGAGATATTGGCTTTTTCGTCCCAGGGGCCTGGTTGGTTTTTAAAGCAAAACCAACCCGATCGTACTCCACCTGCATCCAAACCTTGGGTGGAGTAAGCCAAAATATCCATCACACTTAGAGGAATCCATCAAAGTCGATGGCACGTCAATCGGACGTCTGAAGCTCAAGATATGAGCATTTCTACTCTGAGGACCCGGTTGGTTTCGTGTACGAACTAACCAGGCCGAACCCAAAGTATTTTGAAACCTTGAGTGTGATATAATGAAACGACCGTCTCTATCCAAGGATCGCATTGCCGCTGACAGCACGTCGTTTAGAGGCCTGTAGCTCAAGTTATGAGCAAAAGACAAAAAAGGTCCAGAAACGGGGAGTCTGGGCCCAGACTGACCCGGGTCGACCCGACCCGGGTCTGGGTCCGACCCGGTTGGGCGCGACCCGGCCCGGCGGGTCGCCTCAGCTCAGCTCGGCCGAGCGGCCGAGCGAAGGAACCGTGGCCCCCACGCGGGGGCCGCTCCGCGGTTCCCGGACGCGGCTTGAGCCGCGTCCCGGCTCCCGGTTCCGTGCGGCCACGGAACCGTCTCACCGCCATGGCTTTAGCCGCGGCGGGTTTTGCCGCCGCGCCGGAGGAAGCTTCCGCGGGCCACCGGACGCACTCCGGTGGTCCATTTTGCGTGCGGTCTTCGCCAGTCATCCTCCCGAGATCCGATCTTCACTGCAAGGCCCTCAAAGTGCCCTTGCGGCCCCGTTTGACATCGTCCACCGTTCCGCACACCAACTAAAAAACAGCGGAGGGTTGTCGGGCCGTGTTTGTTTGGCCCACACCCTCCGCGTTAGGTGTTAACAAACGGGAATAAAAATATTCAACACATGAAAAACAACAAGGCACAATTTTAATAAAATTAAAATTGAACTTTGATCCTGTTCTTTGTTTTAGTTGAACAACCATGGGAATAAATATTGTTCTCAAATAAAACCCCTACCTCGTCGAAGCCATCGAACGAGCGTTCTTCGCGGAATTGACCGTCGCGGTAGGAGGTGATCGCACGTCACGGAAGGGTGTCGCGTTGTCGCGGAAGGGCGTCACGTTGACGATCTCCGAGGGTTAAATAAACACACGGATTTAATTATAACAATTGAATCCATGTTGTTGTTATAAACCACAAGGAATTAAAAGGTCCGCAATCTCTTACCTCAACGGATGATCGAATATTTGTCGCGGAAGAAAGAACGCCGCAGAAGAACGTCGCGGGAGAAGAATCGCCGGCGTCGCGGTACACAGCGTTCTTCGTCGCCTTCCGTTGAAGGCCGGAATTCTTCGCGTTCTTCGCGTTCTTCGCATTCTTCGCGAAGGAGAATGGAGGACATAAAGTTTCAGTCAAATCCTCTCAACAAACAATCCACAAGAAGACAAGTGGTGGTCTTATTTTATTAACAATCCAACGGTTTGAAAACAGGTTAAGAAACGAAAAAATTAATTCATAGAATTAATTTCAATGAATTAACCGCCCAATTAATAAGAGAATTTAATTTTTTAAGAAAACTCCCCAGTTGACCTTCATTAAAGAGGGTTTTCGCGGGTGCGTTACTTAGCGGAAAAGAAACGGTGGGGCTCGTACAGGCCCCACCTCACAAATATCCTACCAAGAGGGTAGGATATTTTGAATTGTACCCTATCAGCTTTAACCTAGCTTAATCAGCTTTAAGTGGCTTTAAGCGGCTTTAAGTGAAATAAAATAAAGTTTGACGTACCACGTTATTTTATTTCTTAACTTAAAGCCCAAAAATTAAAAACCACACCCGAGCAAACGCAACTCCGGAAGAGGTGTTTCTAAAACAATACCGGCGCTGTGATTCCATCGGTGCCCTCAGAATTTGATTCTGATCATCGGTTCAAAAGTTAGAAAAACCCGCTTGTCCGTTCACTGAACGTACCCAAGCCAAACTTCAGAAAATGATTCCGGGCACACCTGGCCTCGGAATCACGTGCCGTCAGAAACTACGCTCTTGTAAAATTCCAAAAATAATTAAAAAAAATTTCCTTGAAATTTACGGGTCTTTACATCACTCCCACCTCAAGGCTTTATGTCCCCGTAAAGATACATCATAAGCTAGGGAAACAAATGTGGGTACTGAGCACGCACCTGAGCCTCCCGCTCCCAAGTGCTCTCTTTGAGGTTCTCGTGCTACGATCTGATGCGCACTAGAGGAATCGATCATCCACGTAGGACCCGCTCTTGTTGATCCTCGATCTCCACCGGGACCTCCACAAAAGTCGCCCCATCATCAACGTCTATCTCCCCATGGTCAATGATATGCATCGGGTCATGCACGTATCTCCTTAGGTGAGATACGTGGAAGATGTCGTGCACCCAGTGCAACTGAGGTGGTAGAGCCAGGCGATAAGACACCTCACCAATCCTGCTGAGGACCTGGAATGGTCCGATGAAGTGTGGAGACAACTTGTCACCTTGGAAAAATCTCTGTAATCCATGTCGAGGTGAGACACGCAAGAAGACGTGGTCGCTATCCTCGAACTCTAGTGGCCTCCGCCTCCTGTCAGCGTAAGACTTCTGCCAGCTCTGAGCTGTCCTCATCCGCTCCTGGATGTCCTGGGCCTTCTCTGTCATGGCCCGGACCATCTCTGGTCCCACAAGTGCTGACTCCCTAGGGTCTGTCCAGCACAAAGTAGATCTGCAAGGTCTTCCGTACAACGCCTCGTATGGTGCCATCCCGATGGTGGAGTGGTAGCTGTTGTTGTACACAAACTCCACCAAGGGTAGATGGTCCTCCCAGCTGCGACCAAAGTCAAGGACACATGCGCGGAGCATGTCCTCGACAGTCTGAATGGTCCTCTCCGTCTGACCATCCGTCTGAGGGTGAAAGGCGGTGCTCAAACGTAGCTACGTCCCGAACGCCTCCTGCAACCCCTTCCAAAGCCGGGAAGTAAAGTGAGCATCTCGATCAGAGACAATAGATGATGGCACACCGTGAAGCCGTACAATCTATTTAACGTAGAGACGCCCCAATCTCTCCACTAAGCCCTGCTCTCTGATGGGTAAGAAGTGAGCCGACTTGGTGAGTCGGTCGACAATCACCCAAATGGAGTCGTGACCTCTGGAAGTGCGTGGAAGTCCAGTCACGAAGTCCATATATATCCCATCCCACTTCCACTCCGGGACCTCCAAGGGCTGTACCAAGCCTGCTGGTACCTGATTCTCTTCCTTCACCTACTGTCAGTTGAGGCATCATGAAACGAACTCTGCCACAGCCTTCTTCATGCCCGGCCACCACTGCTATCGTCTAAGATCCTGGTACATCTTCGCCACTCCAGGATGTACCTCCAAAGTATAAGTGTGAAACTCTCTCAGCACCTCCTCTTGCAAAGCGACTGGTACTAAGGTACGTCCTCTGAAAAGGATGTCGTACTCTGCTCCAAAGGAGAAACCATCAGGTGCCTGTCCTGAGGATATCTGTGTACGCCGCATCTCACAGTCAGCGTCCCCTCGTTGTGCCTCTCTGACCCGCTGCAGTAGTGGAGGAGTGACTGTGAGAGACTGAAGGAAGGCTGCTCCATCTCTATCCACGAAGGATATCTGCAAAGCGGCTAGCTGCTCTATCGCCTCCTCAAGTAGCTGAATGCTCGTCCTCCTACTGAGAGCATCAGCTACTACATTACCCTTCCCAGGAGTATAGACTATCTAAAAGTCATAGTCCTAGAGGAACTTGAGCCATCGTCGATGTCTCAGGTTCAGGTCCTTCTGAGAGATGATGTACTTGAGACTCTGATGGTCAGAAAAGACTGTAAAGCGCTCACCCATCAGATAGTGTCGCCATGTCTTCAGAGCGAAGACCACTGCTGCTAACTCCAGGTCATGGGTGGCGTAGTTTTGCTCATGCAGCCTCAACTGACGTGATCCATAGGCGATCACTACCCGCTCCTGCATCAAGACACATCCGAGTCCGGTTCCTGATGCATCGCAATAGACTACGTACCCTACTCCCTCCTTAGGCAACCTCAAGATAGGTGCGCTAGTCAATCTCTATCTCAGCTCCTGGAAGCTCTGCTGACATCTGTCTGACCACACAAAGGGTTTCCCCTTCTTCGTCAATGCTGAGAGTGGCGCCGCAACTCTGGAGAAGTCCGGCACAAATCTCCGATAGTATCCAGCTAGTCCCAAGAAACTCCGCACCTCCGTCATGCTCTTGGGTGGCTCCCAAGCTAGCACTGCCTCGATCTTCACAGGATCCACCGCAACTCCCACCATAGAAATGACGTGTCCCAAGTAGTGGACCTCACGTATCCAGAACTGACACTTAGAGAGCTTTCCATAAAGCTGGTGCTCTCGGAGTGTGTCTAGTATAACCCGCAAGTGGTAGGCGTGCTTCTCCTCAGTCGTCGAGTAAACCAAAATGTTGTCGATGAAGACCACGACAAATCGATTGATGTATGGCTGAAAGATCCTGTTCATGAGGCCCATGAACACTGCTAGAGCATTGGTTATGCCGTATGTCATAACCAAGAACTCATAGTGGCCATACCGACATCTGAAGGTCGTCTTCTGCACGTCCTCATCCCGAACTCTGAGCTGATGATAGCCTGACCTGAGGTCTATCTTCGAGAACCACCGTGCTCCCTTGATCTGATCGAAGAGGTCATCAATCCTCGGTAGCGGATACTTGTTCCTCACCGTCACCTGGTTCAAGAGACGATAGTCAAAACACAGTCGTAAGCTCCCGTCCGCCTTCTTGGCGAACAATATCAGGGATGCCCAGGGTGAAACACTGGGTCGGATGAATCCCTTGCCCTGTAAGTCCTCCAACTGTACCCGTAGCTCTCGAAGCTTAGCGGGGGACATCCGATATGTTGGAGTGGATATCGGGGCTGTCCCGGGGTATAGATCAATATAAAAGTCTACCTCTCTGCGAGAAGGTATCCCTGGGACGTCGTCGGGAAAGACGTCTGCGTACTGATCCACCACTGTAGGAAAACTAGGACTCCGCACGTCAACTACTCCTAGGATGAGGCTAGCCAACTGATGAGTGATGGGTTGTCCTCTCCTCTGCGGAAGTCCATCCTGTGCTGTGAAGGCTCCCTTCTCACCGGTGAAGGTGAACCTGCTCCCGTCAGTGCGTACACATCGCACCTTGTGCCTAATACAGTCAATCTGTGCATGGACTGTAGATAACCAATCCATGCCCAAGATGACGTCGTAAGGCCTCGACGCCGCTACAAGAAGATCCCAGCCTAAGCTCTCACCTCTTAGAGTAAGCTCACACTACCGGCACCAGTGCGTAATCGTCGAGTCTGCTCCCGTAGGAGTCTCTAGCCGTAAGTATCGAGCCAACGGCTCTGTCGGAATCTCCGAGCTCCGAACAAGGGCAGCAGCTATGAAAGAGTGACTCGCTCCTTTGTCTATAAGAACTGCAGAAAGGGTGGAATAGACATAGATCATACCTCGAATCATCTCAGGCGCGCTGTGGTTGTAGGCCTCCACTGCCTGGAGTTGTGCATGTCTCTGCCCGCCAGCTCCCTGTGGTCGGGGTGGACCTCCTGGTGGTGGTGGTGGTAAAGCCTCAAAGCGTCGCCCACCACCTGCTGCT
Source organism: Viscum album (assembly GCA_963277665.1). NCBI lineage: Eukaryota > Viridiplantae > Streptophyta > Magnoliopsida > Santalales > Viscaceae > Viscum > Viscum album. The sequence goes on along the minus strand of OY728162.1, from coordinate 899,379,323 downwards.
CGACCAGCTCCTCTGCCTCGTCCGCCTCCTCCCTGCGGACCACCATGGTCGACCCTCTACCTCTGCCTGGGTGGCCCCTCAACTGTCTACTGCTCCTCGGAACGGTGGGTCGGGCAGTCACGAGCCATGTGGCCCTGCCCGCCGCATGTGTAGCACTGTCTGCCTCTAGAAATATTGGCTCCACGCTGCGTGCCCCGCACTGCTGAGCCAGTGTCCTGAGGTCGTCTGTGTGAGGGTCTGGACTGCCTGGACCCCTGAGTCATCCGTCGACTACCTTCTGTGGAAGACTCTTCTACGTGCCGCCCCGCGGTAGGTCTCGCCGCTGGAGATGTCTCTGCAAAAAAGCTCTCGATCAAAAGGGCTTCCTCCAGTACTCCTGCCTGAGTCGGAATGCTGAGGGAGATCAGCGATGCCCTGATCTCATGTCTCAATCCCTGCTCAAAGGTCCGGTCCCGAAAGAATGGGTCCAGTACCATGTCGGTCGAGTAGCGCGAGAGATCGGTAAATCTCGCCGAGTACTGGGCGACCGTCAAGCTGCCCTGCCACAGTTGAAGAAGCTCCTGGATGCGCACCGCGCGGAGGGTAGTTGGGACGAACTCTGAGCGGAAGAGGCCCTCAAATTCTGTCCAGATGAGAGATGCATCATCGTGCACCTGGAGCATCAAACTCCACCATTGGCCCGCTGCTGCGTGCAGTAGGCTCGCTACGAGGATCACCATGAGGTCTGATGGTGTCCTCACTAGGTTGAAAACTCGTACCACTGCCTCCAGCCAGTCCTCGGCTGCCTGGGGGTCCGTCTCCCCACAGAACCTGGGCGGTCGCTGGTGCTGGAACTCATGCAGTGCACTAAGGCGACGTGCATCGTCAGCGGCTGGGGCTGGAAGCATCTGTGGCTCGGCGGGCTGTCATCACATACAACTCTCGGAACCCTAGCTGGCTGCCGTCGTGGGGCCATCCTGAAAGGAAACAGGTGTTCCACGGTCAGAAAAGTATACCTTGTGAGCTGATACAAAGTAATCAGAAAGAAAACTTGGAACACACATGCAATCAATGTTTTTGTGCATTAAGTCGGAAATCAGAAGTCAGGGTCCTGGTGTACGGATACGTCGGCCGTCGCACCAACACTGGGCTCCCTGGACTGTTAACCACAATCAATACGCTTAACACTATTGCTTCACATAGAAGAAAGATCAGAGTCTGTAGTAGAACCAAACTGCCTCTGATACCAATTTGTCATGACCCATCCTCGGGGCCCATGCCGTGACTACCCCAAGCCCGCCTTCCATAGGCCAGGGGCTGACGACTAGCACCAAGACGTAAATCCCAGTAAAGGGAAGGCATTGCCTTTGTAAAGTAAACAACAAAAACCACAGAGTAAGCAGGAAGAAGTAAACACTAAGTAAAAACTGGTACAACAGTAAGTGCGGAAAGTAAGTGGGCTAGAATACAAACTCAAACTGAAAGTAAACTACAACTCGAAAGGGAAAACAACAACCGAAAAGTAAAGCCGCAACGTCGAGCCGTCCACTAGAGGTCCCACCTGAAGGGTGGGTACAGAAAGCCTCCACTGCTCCTCGGTCCAGCCGACCCCTCCGAGTACGTCCCACCCAGTGGTCCACCCCCAGGTACCGTCCTGCTCCGCAAGCCTCCACCACGATCAGCATTGTCCGTCGTCTGCAACCAACACAACGTAGTGCGGGCATAGCCCGTGCAGGGGTGAGTATAAGCTACTCAGTAGGGACCCCGAGACCCCCGAAGGTCTCCCAGAATCCACAAAGGATAATCCACAAAGGAAAGATACTATCACGAAGTAACATCCGACACTTCTTAGGTATATTCCCATACATATACCTAAGTCATCAATTCTCACTCGGCTCCAACATCCGAGCTCAAGTACAACCCAGTCCACACAGGAAAGCAAAACATAAATCAACACAGGATAGCACAACACAATCCACAAAGGGAAGTAAACAGGATTCAGCTCACACAGGTATACTTCTTCATATGACGATAAAGATGACCAGATATTGTCACTGATTCATCTAAGCTGTCGGAACCACAAAGGATCGATAGGTACTAACCCCCGCAATGACCCATAAAGGATATGACCCACAAAGGATCGATAGGTAACTAACCCCCGCAATGACCCACACAGGATCGGACCCACATAGGATCTGTAGGCGCTGGCCCACACAGGACCGCTGAGCGCTGACCCACACAGGATTGGTAGCACTGACCCACAATGGATCGCTGAGTGTTGTAGTCGTCGCCGTCGAACCCACTGAGGATCTCTGCACAGTCGTCGTCGTCACAGTAGCAGTCGCAGCCAGCTCTAGGGTTCCCGCACACAACAAGCTCATTCGGGAGGGTCCGCTCCACAAGCCGAGAGGCTGATACATCAACTAACACCTAGTCCATAGTTGATGTACCCAAAACTTCCGTATCATCAACAGGAACTCAACGCAACAGACGGCGCGTCAATCGGACGCCCGGTCTGAGAGATATTGGCTTTTTCGTCCTAGGGGCCCGGTTGGTTTTTAAGGAAAAACCAACCCGACCGTACTCCACCTGAGTCCAAACCGCAGGCGGAGTAAGACAAAAGATCCGTCTCACTTAGAGAAAACCATCAAAGTCGACGGCACGCCAATCGGACGTCTGAAGCTCAAGATATGAGCGTTTCCGCTCCGAGGGCCCGGTTGGTTTCGTGTACGAACCAACCCGGCCAAACCCAAAGTATTATGAAACCTTGAGTGTGATATTCCGAAACAACCGTCTTGATCCAAGGATCGCATCGCCGCTGACGGTGCATCGTTCGGAGGCACGTTGCTCAAGTTATGAGCAAAAGACCGAAAAGTTCCGGAAACGGGGGGTCTGGGCTCGGACCGACCCGGCCCAACCCCCCCTGGGTCGGCCCGAACCGGGTCGACCTGACCCGGGTCCGGGTCCGACCCGGTTTGGCGCGACACGGCCCGGCCTGGGCACGACCCGGCCCGGTGGGTCACCTCGTCTCGGCTCGGCCGAGCGGCCGAGCGAAGGAATCGCAACCCCCGCGCGGGGGCCTCTCCGCGGTTCCCGGACGCGGCTTGAGCCACGTCCCGCCTCCTGGTTCCGCGCGGCCGCGGAACCATCTCGCCACCGGGGCCAGGCAGCCAGCCGCTGCCGGCCGCCGCCTCCGGCCGCCTGTGCCGCCATGCCGACGCGGCGCGCCGGCAGAAGCTGCCGCGAGCCACCGGACGCACTCCGGTGGTCCGTTTTGCGTGCGGTCTTCGCCAGTCGTCCTCCCGGGATCCGATCTTCACTGCAAGGCCCTCAAATCACCCATGAGGCCCCGTTTTCCATCATCTGTCGTTCCATACACCAACAAAAAAACTGCGGAGGGTTGTTGGGCTGTGTTTGTTTGGCCCGCACCCTCCGCGTTAGGTGTTAACAAACGGGAATAAAAATATTCAACACATGAAAAAAAACAAGGCACAATTTTAATAAAATTAAAATTGAACTTTGACCCAGTTCTTTGTTTTAGTTGAACAACCATGGGAATAAATATTGTTCTCAAATAAAACCCCTACCTCGTCGAAGCCGTCGAACGATTGTTCTTCGCGGAATTGATCGTCGCGGTAGGAGGTGATCGTCGCGTCGCGGAAGGGTGTCGCGTCGTCGCGGAAGGGCGTCGCGTCGATGATCTCTGAGGGTTAAAGAAACTCACGGATTTAATTATAACAATTGAATCCATGTTGTTGTTATAAAACAAAAGGAATTAAAAGGTCTGCAATCTCTTACCTCAACGGATGATCGAAGATTTGTCACGGAAGAAGGAACGTCGCAGAAGAACGTCGCGGGAGAAGAATCGTCGGCGTCGCGGTACATGGCATTCTTCATCGCCTTCCATCGAAGGCCGTCTTTCTTCTCGTTCTTCGCGTTCTTCGTGTTCTTCGCGTTCTTCGCGAAAAAGGATGGAGGCCTTAAAGTTTCAGTCAAATCCTCTCAACGAACAATCCACAAGAAGACAAGTGTTGGTCTTATTTTATTCACATTCCAACGGTTTGAAAACAGGTTAAGAAACGAACAAATTAATTCATAGAATTAATTTCAATGAATTAACCGCCCAATTAATAGGAGCGTTTAATTGTTTAAGAAAACGCCCCAGTTGACCTTAATTAAAGAGGGTTTTCGCGGGTGCGTTACTTAGCGGAAAAGAATCGGTGGGGCTCATGCGGGCCCCACCTCACAAATATCCTACCAAGAGGGTAGGATATTTTTAATTGTACCCTATCCGCTTTAACTCAGCTTAAGCAGCTTTAATTGGCTTTAAGCAGCTTTAAGTGAAATAAAATAAAGTTTGTCGTACCATGTTATTTTATTTCTTAACTTAAAGCCCAAAAATTAAAAACCATACCCGAGCAAACGCAACTCCGGAAGAGGTGTTTCTAAGAAAATATTGGCGCTGTGATTCCATCGGTGCCCTCAGAATTTGATTCCGAGCACCGGTTCAAAAGTTAGAAAAACCCGCTCATCCGTTCACTGAACGTACCAGAGCCAAACTTCGGAAAATGATTCTGGGCACACCGGGCCTCGGAATCATGTGCCGTCAGAAACTGCGCTCTTGTAAAATTCCAAAAAAAATTAAAAAAAAATTCCTTGAAATTTACGGGTCTTTACATTACACTATGCTATATGAATTTTTGATCTTCTCTAACAAACATAATAGTAAATATTCATCAACAAAAATGAAGATCCAACTCAACTCATTCTATATTTCTAGGCATCCTCGGTTCTTATATATTGATAGGGGCCTCTGTGTCAAAAAAATTTATCAATTTACTACGAATTGAAAAAAATGATTTGATGAATATATCTGAAGTAATAGTTTTTCATTTTTTATTCACTAAATCATTATAACTCATATTTTAGTGAACGTTATTGTCATATTTAAAGAAGATAGTATCGTGAACGATTCTTTAACTCTAGATATTTCATTTATTTAGAGAATACAGGGAAGGTTCCTTTTTCATCTTGCTTACCATTGGAATTTTTAACTTTTATTTCATCATATTCACTTTAAGGATATATGATTTTTGTTTTATTATATCTATATCAAACTAGTGAACATTATTGTTTCCCAAAAAAACTGAAATGGAATTTTACTTAACTTCTGGTTGTAGGGGGTGGTAAATGTGCTACACAATTATTCACATTAGGTTTACCATATTTTTCTTTAATAAAAACTCCCAACTATTCCCACATCCAGAACTAAGAATGAACCTATATTCCAACGGAAAGTGGTAATTTGGGGTTTCAGACCCAACGATGCTTAAAAACTCACATTGTTCCAGAATTTGAGATCATCACAGACTTTTGGAGGGAATTATTTCCTAATATGGGACAGTCATATAAATTTAAGATATTTTTTTGAATCACTTCATAATCCCAATAAAAAACTGGTTTCCCTCACAATAAGATCATGAGTTAAATCCTTTTATATGTAAAGGGGGTATCTTAGTGATTCCATCTATATGTATCAGGGGTTCTTCATCCTCTTCCCCATAATGGGTAGTTTCTCATATATTGAATCCATATAATGAGGAACTCTATATTTTATTATCATCCAAAGAGGTTATTTATATTTTTAGGATGGTATCGAGCTTTTATGATGCATCCTATGTATCTTGATTATAACAGGAATAAAAACCCACATAGTTTTTTAAACCTATATTGTTTAACTTCATATAGAAATGATATATATGAGGTTAATTGGGCACTGGGTATTTATATTGATCCTTAGGGAGGATTTATACATATCCTGGTTATTATAGGAATTAGAGTAATCATAGTTCAGTCACCCCTTGGGACTTACACTAAGGTAGATGCACTTGCATGGGAGCAGTCGTATCATGCCACTGATCAGACCTTACACATTGAGGTTGACCTGGATAGTGGAGATTCATTATTAGAATGATATGATCATTTCAAATCCCTAAGTCCATGTGATCTATTCTTGGTGTGAGAAATAAGGGATAAAAATTAATTAGTATCGCTTCATATGGATACGGGACTTATGAACTAGGGAACCCCTTTAGATGTTTAATATGAATTAAATCCTTGGGAAGGAATCATATGTTTTCTATTTATTAAAGGAATTAGAGTCATCATAGTTTTATTTCCTTCTCAATCTACTAGTGGATAAAGAAGATTTATCATTCCATTGGAGATATTGGATCTTGATGGAGGGAATGTCAAACATAAGGGGACTTATACGGATGTAGATGCCCATTTGAGCTAGGGAACAAGGAAGGAATCCTACATGTCTTGGATAAATCAGGGATCAGATTTGTCAAATTTCAATTGGATCAGGTCTTACAGATAGAGGTTTTCCTAATATTTCCCTTAGATAAGGTTATTGTGTCCTAATATGTCTTCTTGACATGGATTAATGATATGCTTGATATGTTCTTGTTTTCTTCCTAACATATTATGATTTTTCCCTAAAATTTATGAGGATATTTGGACTTTTCTTTCTTGCTTAGTTGAAATGTACAAGGAAAATAACATGATCCAGTTGACTTGTCTGAAGGACATCACATAAGCTAGATGGAATGTAAGAAGACCATTGCATGGTCAAGTCTTCCATGTCTGGAGTATGTTGCATGATTTAGATTAATTATTAATATGAAATCACAGGATCAATTCTTAAATTCCTAGAGGGTGTCACATGACCTAGATGAATTGTTTAGAGGATGACTTGTGAATTAGTTGATAGTGATTGTCCATATCGTGAGACCTATCTGACATCCCTTGTTGTCATAGTATAACAAGGGTGACATGTTTGGAGGCCATCACATGTTTTTTTTTGAAAGCCCAGTGGAGTTATATAGACTTTGTTGGCATGTACATAGGTCATTGTGAAAATTTCTTAACATATCCAAGGTACATCTCATGATCAAAATGTAATGTTAAGGGAGTGTTGCATGACTTGAGTTACATGGCCTAGTGTCTTTTCATGATGTAGGTGGATCATGTAAAGCATGTGAAGATTAGTGAATATGTCTTTTCATATTTCTCTCATCTTTTCTAGTCTTTTAGTCAATCCTTTATTGAATATGTGCCTTAGGTTTTTCTAGTGGTAGCTTATTATTTGCTTCGCATGACCTAGCAGACATGAGGTACCTCCTTCGTACAATCTAGATGACACACCAGAAATCCTTCATGTGATCTATAGAGTGATCACACAAAAAAATATGCACATCACATGATCATTTAAGTAATACACCAAAATTTACCTTGTGTAATAATTTTGGTATCGTGTGACCAATTGCTCCAAGAAGTCCACTATTTCTCTCTAAAATTAGATCGATCATGGATGCTTTTTTGTGCTGAGGGGGAGATTTATAGGCCTCACCAACCTGGATATACAATTACTTACACATAATGTGGCTTGAAAATATGAGATAAAGTTGTTGGAGGTATTTGGAATCACAAAATTCTCATGATCCTACCATAGGTTATCAAGGAGGCATTGCTTTATTTTCATCAACCACAAGAACGTCCCATCAGCACCCTGTTTATTAGAATTTTGATGATATAATGGATTTTTTCTAACCATGTAGACATTTCAATGAGATTTTAAAAGGTCAATATGATATGTATAAGAGTCTTTGAGAGACCAGGATGCTCTTGAAAAGGCTTTTGTGTGATCAAATATAGATTATCTGGGTTTATTCACGAGATTAAGGTGGCTTGTCAAGGGGGTCTCGCGGGATATTGTTAGCTTGTCAGGGGGGATTCACAAGATCAAATGAGATAACTAGGGTGTATAAATCCATTATCATAAAAATTATATCTTCCCCCTTAAAATAATCTCCCATAATTTCCCTTTTTTATTTCCTTCATTATTTTATAAGAGTAGGAGATCATGAACATTCAAGCGAGTGTTGTCAAAAACAATCACTCATCTTATTTGAAAAGTGTCACATGACCAATAATGGGGTTTTGAGGATGTATTATCATTTTCATGCAAATACATTATATTTTTATATGTAAATTAAGGGGTATAAACAAATCCATTGGACTTTTCTAAAACCCCTCACATGATGAGGGTGACATGTCAACAGGTTCTCACACAGAAAGGTGTACATGTCACCAGGGATCCATGGGTCTAGGAAACCACATGAGTGCATCACGTGAATATCAATGACTCCATATGATATTCATGATTTTACATATATTTGACCTTATTTTTTCAAGGATTTTTTGTTGATTTTTAGGCATCTTCCAGTTGAAAAGTCACGTTATCAGAAGAGAATTTCTGGAATCCTTTAATGGTTTATCAAAGATTGTATGGGTGCATTTGCTAGAACAAGTAGAATTTCAAATAAGATTTGTGTGATCTTTAGTAGGTTATAAACTATTCAAGACCCATTCGCATGATCTTTTGAAAGTAATGAAATTATATATTATATTAAAGGTTGTGTGATCCACATGTTTATTCCACATTCTCTTCCTTTGTTTTTTTATAGAAAATAATACCCCTGGTTTGGGTATTTTTTAACTTGTAGCTTTTTTTTATGCTCATTTGGAATGAGTCAACAAATGACCCCCCCCCCCACTTAGGAAAAACATCTATGAGGACAAAGGCTCATTTATGAGTAATTTATATTCTTTCATGAGACTTTTGGGATTCTTCTAGTCGATGTATTGGGGGACATTTGGTCTTCCTAGTGACCGTTGGTATTCCATGAAACACACTATAAATAGTGTAACATATCATATAGAATTCACCAGTGACTCTAAATACCTAGAGATCTTCTGATCACTTTTATCAGGTAACCCTTTTAGAAGACCCTCCATGAGAAATGATCAAGAGACTTGACCACAAGACTATTTTGTGATAACTATTTCAAAATATTTGTTTGTGAGAACTGCTTTAACCCATCACTTTCTCAAATCAGTCATGAATAAAATCTTCACAATTTCATGAGACATAGCCTAATTCCATAGCTATATGGTTTTATTTTCATGCCGTGAAGAATTTGTGGGTTTGGTCACATGATATCTTGAAAATTATACAGTTCACATGACCATGTCATGATCACATGATCGCAAGTCTTATGATTGGTTGTGTAGTGTAGAGATTTCTTATGGTTCATGAAGCTTGCGAGACATATATGAGTCATGTGGTTTTTAATACCTGTATCAGGTCATGTGATCATGATTCCCCTTATGGTTCATGCGATGTGCATGATCTTGTGGGAGTTATTCATCTATTTTAACGGGGGTTCTCTCTTATCTGACTTATACCTCTTTCTTTTGTATAGATGAATTATAGTTATCAAATGTCTTCCACTATGGATAGTCAAAGGGTCAGGATTGTTGGTAACCATAATTATAACCCTTGGTATCATGTGCATTCTAGAAATGACATATTGAATAGTATTCGCTCATCCGAACTTCAAAGCTATCCTTTATCACATTGGCTTCCCCTATATAGATTTATGCTATTAGATGATGTTAGAATTCCTTCTAATGACTACAATATCCTATATTTATATCTATAAAATTCCCCCAATTGTATCCAAATGATGATTTATGAAGAACTCTATCTAGTAATAGCATGGTCCCAGGGGTTGTCATATATTCTAGAAAAATCCCTGCTACTTCCAAATGGATGCAATTTTTCCCAAAAACCCATTACTCAATGATATTCAAGCATATTTGTCTATTATTTGAACAATATAGGAGGAGTATGGAGCCTAAAAAGATTAATTTCATATGGTGAAAATTTATTAGATGAATGGGTGTGACCCTTCTAGGATTGACAGAGCTATTATGAATTTTTTGACCAACTACATATTATCTGTATTTACAAGGCCATATGGGTTTCACAGTTCATCGTCTATTGTTAGTTGATCCTTCCTAGATAAATTATTTGTTATTTGTTCCTTGGTACCAATTCATTCTATCTATCCCACGGTGAAGTGAGAATCATCCTTTGGTAAATTTATCCACTAGGTGGGATATCCTTGCTCGAGGAAATGTAAGATGAGTTCCTTCCTATCACAGATATCTAGGATGAACCCGAACAAAATCTAGTTTTTGAAAGGTACATGTTCGAGATTTTGGAAGACATTTTAAGGAAGGATCTCAATATGTACTTACTTGTATTATTTAAAGATCATATCAACATTTTTCTCTATCGCAGTGGAGTTCGGTCGACTACTATACATCTTCACCAATGCCCTTCCTGGTAGCATTATGATAGTTCCAGATCATATAGGTAAATCTTGGAAGCCGTAGAATATACCACATGGGGATATCAGGTGATACTAGAGATATCCTTGAACCATAGTCTAGTAGATTTTATATCCATGTTCTTTACTTGGTGGATTTTCCCAGCACACATGCTTGGGAATCCAAGTTAACAAGTTGGTGATTACATCTCGGTTAGCATAAGGATAGGAACTTAATCTGTTTTTACTAACTCTTTCATACCTCTACCATATTTTGGTCTATCTCCAATAGATAAAAATCCATTATAGGATTTTTTGGTCCTTTCTAGTTTTTATTTGACTAGAGAGGGGAGCATTTTTACTGCAACAAATACCACAACATTATCGGTATCCTTAGTGCCTCATTCCTCCCTAGGCTTCTGAACATCGCAGGATACCAATGCCAAGATTACACTCAAAACTATTGGTTCTATTGTCTTCCAATATATCAATTATTCTTACACCTAGGTAGAGGCTTACCTGGGAAGTGTTCCAAATAGACTAGTCTTTCAAGTGGATAGGCCATGTTCTTCACAGACCCCTTTTTCTATATCAACAATGTAGTTTATTCATGATTTTCATGAGACTTCGAGGAAGTGTCCCCATCCTAGTGAAGATTATCTCATTAGTGAGAAAGAATTTTTTGATAGATCTAATCATTTGATATGAGAAATTGATGAAGAATACTTATATAGAAGAGAACATATGACTTCCTCTCTAGTTTCTTTATCATCTCAGCCAATTGTACCCCCTTATGACGCACCCACTCATGAATTTATGGAGGATTAGATATGGTGTGGGATAATATAGAAGTACATTCACACCATTATCACCAAGACTCCCCTGGAAACATTTTTCAACCAAGAATTACAACTTTCCATGTTCTTTCATGATTTATGTGTGGGTGTATTTGACCGCAATACATTATATTAAGTCACGTGATAATGCATCCTAGCACAACAATATTTTTATACTAGCAATATGGGATTATGAAATTTAGATGGGACTCCCTTGACTGAACTATTGAGGGAAGCTTTGATGTATTATAATAGATCCATCAAATCAAATCTAAGCTGCATTCCTAAATAGATGTCTTTAAAACATAGATAGTGATACATGTGGAGATCATAGATAAATCAAAATTTGACCTTTCAGTGTCATCATCCTCCTTAGAAACTACTTATAAAAGATTTAAATGGTTATCTACTCCTATCAATCCTCTTTTCCCTTAGGCTATAGTAGAAAAAGTTAAGCAGGTGGCACATTGAAACTTCATCGATGCTTCTCATTAGACTCTTTCCAATTTTTCCAACCCATCCAATCAAATATTATTATATATTAATAACAATTTTTTTTATTAAATCATTGAATAGGGTATGAAATTTTGAGATTACTCTTTTTTTATTCTCTAAATGAAAAAATCTTCTAAAATTTATATGTCTTCATCCATATTTCTTTTATTCATGACGTGAATGATGTTTTGTTAATCTAATATCACATGAATCATTAAGGATACCCATCCTTCATATAATATCAAGTAAAATGAAATTCCTGGACTTAAATGTTTAAACCATAACATATTTTTCTTGAGTAATGCTCATGAATGTCCACCAACATGGTATTCCTCATTGATTCATCTACTCTAGATATCTTGACATTACATGATTCATAAAAGGATAATTTTGGTAAAATATATGTCTCATAAAGAGGATTATCTATTTTTAGTTGAATTCATTGGGTGTAGAGAGCATAGATTGATTTTTGGTTAGGAAATTTGGTGATCCCCACAAGTATTATATCCTTTTATTCATATTCCCTAGTTTTTTCTTATGTTTCATATATGGTAAGGCTTAGTGGGATTGGACTCATCTTTTTCACGTGAAAATTTTATAAGTTTTTGACCTGATAAGTTTTGTGCCTTTTTCTGGTCTTATAAACTAATTTTTGTGGTGTTATAGTTTAGGGTCTTATATCTTTGACCTTTTATTGTTGTAGTTTAGTAACTTTATCTTGGAATTTCTATTTCTAAAGTTTAGGATTTTTAGGTCTGACCTTATATCGTTGGTAATATACCATTTGCAGAGTAGCATTCTCCATGAAGTTTAATGTGATGTGGTAAGGACGTATTTATCCAGTTTAACTTCATGTGGTAAGGACTTATAATATGGTATGATGTTTAAAGTCTTGATACCAGGACTTTAAATACTATATAGTTTATAGTCTTGTTTCTTGGACTTCAAATACTGTCTAGTTTAAATTCTTACTTCCAATACTTGATCAGTGAATATAGAATATGGGGCAGACATTCTAGGGATGACCTAAAACACTTTGGGGGTTGATTCCTTCCATTGTGTTGTTTGGGCACAAGAGGATTATAGTTCCTTTCTTGTAAGGATGAGATGCCTCTGGTTGGTAATTAAAAGACCTTATACATCAATAAGATGGTCAATCAAAGGTGTACCCACACTTTTCTAAGGTACATGGAATATTTATAGGGGCCGGATTGGATGAGGGTAAAATATTAGGGATGTTAGGTCCACTTGCATAGTTTTAATATGGGTTGAGTAAGTCACAACCAAGAATTTTGAGTCGAGGAATGTTGAATGGTGAAGACATGCTAGGGATGACCCATAACACTTTAAGGTTCTAGGTTCTTCCATGGTTTTACGAGGGCTCACAGAGACCAGAGTTACTTTCTGTCAAGGAGGGTATGCCTTTGGTTGGTAGGTCAAACCCATTATGTGTCAATAGCATGGTCAAATAGAGGTCTTTGTACTCTTTTTTAAGGGACATTAAAGGGTTGAAAATACTCAAACAACTGGGTAATGAAGTTGGGTATGGAGAGAAAGGCATCCAGGAAGGGTTCTGGAACCCTAGGGTGATTTATCTTTTAATTGTGAAGCTTTTTCACTATTCCCTATAGTTTCAAGTCACAGGGGATGGGCCTTCAAAAGGTTTTGGAATAGAGTTTCGCATTCCTACTTTGAGAAAGGGTACAAAACATAGTGATGTAACATTGAGGATGTTGATTCCTATTGAAAATTCTAGTTGTGAGGATTATAAATCATTGTCCAAAGTTATTAGTTCATAAGGATTTTATGGGAAAATCATGTTAGGAATGGCTCAAAACACTCTAAGGTGCTGAGTTCTACTATAGTGATATCCTGATCATGAGGATCAAAAATACACTCATATTGGGAAAATATGTATTTGGATGGTAGGTCAAAGACCGTTTGAATCAATAAAAAGTTCAAAAAGAGAGATATATTTTTTTAGGGGCCATGAAAGGTTTTTGGTAACCCAAGGTGCTCAAATCATGAAGTGGGATTTATGGAAAATGAAATATTCAAATGGGTTAGAGCACCCTAAAAGTTGTGTTTCAACCTAGTGAACATGTTATCATGGTGAGAAGATATAACAAATCGTTACCCAAACTTTTTCCTAGACCAAGGGGACTAGTGATAATATATTGTATTTTATTAAGGATATAATGTGATCTCTATGAGATTTATGCCTTATTTATTTACACTCAGATTTTTTTGCGTGAACTCAGAGGATGAAGATTTTAAAGATCATAGATGTGGATTTTGATCATGTCACCATTTGAGAGTTTTTATCCTGAAAATTTTCATATATATTTTTATACATGATTTAGTTATTTGGATTTGGACGATAAAAGGCTAAATTGTAAATTCATACAACTTTTTCCAAAGTGCATTTAGTTTAAGGTCATGATGTATGTGGACCTAGTATGATGGAAATACTACAAAAAATTCTAATTAGGATACACAAGGTCAAGATTACTTAAACATCCTTCTGATAAGAAGATGAAAATGTTGTAAATCCGGGATTAGGATTCTCATTCCATGAGTTGTGATATGGTAATATTATACTAGGGATTTCCCAGAACTCCCTTAGTTGTTGAGTTCCACTGTGGTGATATCAGGCTCACAAGGATTAGAAAGCCTTTCCTACATGGAGAATATGTCTCTAGTTGGTAATTATAAGCTATTATTCATTGATAGAATGGTAAAATATAGTGATACATTTTTTCAAGGGCTATTAATGGATTTTGGCAACTTAAGGCACTCAAGATATGAAGTGTGATTAATGGGCGGTGGTTCCTAACATATGATAAAATCACCTCATTCTCTAGTAGATTGGGGTTAGGATGTTATGGTCCTTTGATAAGGAATTATATTGGGTTATGGAATACACATTTTAATTTCATTTATTGGGGATTAATTTTGTATATAGTATTAATTTCATGATACTATGACATTTTCCTTGCAGTTCAACATCGCGTGGAAAGGACTTCTTCCTTTCCTTGTAGTTTAACATCACGTGGTAAGGACATAAATTTACTATATAGTTTAAAGTCTTAATTATATGAAATGGACCTTGATTAGAGATATTTATCAATTTTTTTAGATAGAGAAACTTTCCAAGTCCCCTAATCTCACATGATTCTTGATTAACATGAGAAACAAGGAGAAACTGTGTAGTCGATTAAGCTGCACGAGAGTAGGTCTCAGCTATCTAACTATATATGTTCAACCCATATTTAATTATGGATATAGTTTTAATTATCTAATATGTAGCGGATGAACCCAGGATAAAATATTTGCATGTTCTTATGTATCTTGTGAGGGTAGGAATGAAATCATACATAGTTCTTTCATGAAATTTTCCTAAATAGGTCTGAACTATATGCAGGGATGGGGGGAATTTTTGTTTTATCATAGCTAGGACCAATAATCAGAGATCTAAGTATCACTATGTGTCCCATGATGATAGTAATAAATACACTTGTAGTTATTGAATGGTAAAATCTCTACAAAGGTCTAAACCATACGTAGAGGGGTAATTGTTTCCATTTATTATTGTAGTTGGACTTGGGATTGGAAATCCAAGTGTCACTATGTATCATGTGATGACAAGAATCTAGACACATGTAGTTCTTGAATGGGAAACTCTCTATGTAGGTCTGAACCATACACAGAGGGTGAATTGTTCCCATTATTTATTTTATCTAGACTCTGAATTGGATATCCAAGTGTCACTATGTATCCTATGATGATAGAAATTAGGCCACTTGTAATTCTTGAATGGGAAAATCTCTAATAAAGTCTAACCCATATACATAGGGGGTATTTTCCTTATTTATTGTTGTATCTAGACCTAGAATTAGATATTCATGGGCCACTACATATCCTATAATGATAAGAATCAAGCCATACATAGTTCTTGAATGGGAAACTCTCCATGTAAGTCTGACCTGTATATGGAGGGGCATTATTCCTATTTATTTTTGTAACTAGAACCATAATTTGAGATATGGACATCATTGAATATCATGTAATGATAGGAATCAAGCCTCACATGGGTCTTGAAGAACCATGCAGTTTTTTGTCTTATGGAAAGGATATAGGCTCCCTAACATGAAAAGGGAATATTACTAATGGGCCCAAGAATGGAGGATTTGGAATCACTATGTATCATGTAATGATAGGCATCAAGCCATAAGTTGTTCTTTATTGGGATACACTCTACACAAGTCTAACCCTTACACATAGGGGGGAATTATTCTCATTTACTTTTGTAGTTAGACCTAGAATTAGAGATTATGGTGTCACTATGTATCATGAAATGATAAGAATCAATAAAAACATAGTTCTTGAATGGAGGTGTGGTGGGAGACCAACACTAATGATAGTGGTCCTATCATGCAAGGTCCATGTAAATTCACTATTTTATTACATGTAATAGACATCAAACATGTGGTTTAACATCATTCAATGAGGACTCATGGTGTTCCTTTTAAGGTCTTGAATTTAGGACCATGATAAACCTATCATGAGATGATATAGATTGATCATGCATGGAATCCCTTACAAAAATTATTAATCTCATATAATCTATGCTTGGTGTAGGAAACAAAGAATGAAAATGGTTTCTCTAAAAAAATAAAGATAGTTCAAGGAAAGGACATGGGAAATTTGTATTATATAGTGGTTTGGAAAAATATATAGTATCTAGGAATCCCTATGTGTCTCATTAGAATTATAATCAAGTCATACATAGTGGCAAAAAAACATCCAGATTAGTGTCTTGTGGTGAGGACATCAGCCTTATAGTTTAACATCATTTGGTAATGATGAAGGTGAATCGACGTGAAAGAAGAGAAATATTAATTATGGCTATTCATGAGAATGAATGTTTTTTTTCATTTCATATCCTATAATGGTAGCAATCAAGACAAATGTTGTTTTGCAAAATAGTACAGCTTAGTTTCATGTGGTGAGAACATCATCCATGCTGTTTAACATCTTGCAGTAAGGACGACATCACCATACATAGAAAATAATGATTGACTATTATTGCACATTATGATATATTATGATTTGGAAAAATATATTGTTTTTGGGCCCATGATTTGAGATATGTGTGTCACAACATATTCTATGATGATAGTAATCTAGACATAGATATCTTTTTAAATAGGAATCCCATATGTGTATCTCACTCACACATAGGGATAGGGTGAACTAAATTTATCTTTTTCATAGATCTGGATTGTGTGTTCTTAATTGTTATTGATATGATGATTCTTGTGCAGTTTAACATCATGTAGTGAGGATGTATCATATTTAGTTTAACATCATTTGGTAATGATGTCTTTTATATAGTTTAACTTCATGTGTTTAGGATGTGTTCTATATAGTCTAACATCATGTGGCCAAGATTTATTCTATATAGTTTAACATCATGTGGTCTGGAAATGTTCTATATACTTTAACATCATGTGGTCATGACATAATCCGTAAATTTTAACATCATGCGGTTAGGAAATATTTATGCAGTTTATAGTTGTGCAATTAGGACAATGATAATTGTTGATGACATTTGTGAAAATTATTTAAAAAATCTTTCATTTGTGATGGTGTGACACATTACCTATCAATCGTTTCTGGTGTGTAAGCTCCTTTTTGATATACCTTATGTGTGATATAAGGAATTTCCCATTTGGATTCTAACTTAGGATGATTCTTTCCTAGTATCATTGGGGTTCTCTAAGTCAGCACTAGTTCTCTCTAATGTAATGAATAAAGGAAACCCATTTTATTGAAGGCTCGTGCGATCTAATTATAGTGGTCTTTAAGGTTTTGAAATATACACAATATCTTCTCATAAAGACACTCTAATTAATCTTCTATATTTTGTGATTTCTAATCATCTGAGAATTTTCTATATATAGCTATTTGAAGTGAGGGAAAATATCTTTTATGGATACCACTACCTCGGTTTTGGTCACCAATGAATACAGAGTTTCTTATGTTGTAGTATGCACAGTGGAACAGTAGGCCCATAAAGCATGGAGGAGCATTTCTAGACAGTTCTTCTTGTCTTTATTCATCATCATCTGGATTATATTTTAGAGAGTCCTATTGAAGGCCTTTATCTATCCATTTTCCGATGCATGATAGTGGGATGAGTGACTAGACTCGATATAGTACTCCTGGTATAATTTCTTCAACTCCTTAAAACATAATTTTTCTGCCATTTTCTATTAATGTCATGTAGGGAATCCAAATATGGTGATGATATTAGAATTTTTAAGTTTATGATATTCTTCATCCTTAATTTATTGAGGGGTATTGCCTAATCCATTTTGGAAAATAAGTCAGTAGTTGTAAGTTTGTACTTAAATTTCTTAGTTATGTCTATGGGATATGGTAAAACAATATCCATTCCCCACGTGAAAAAAACTAGGAATATTTAGCTTCTTGTAGAATTCTGATCCATTGATGGATGAAGTTTTCATGAATCTAGTGTGTATGAAATTTCTTGGTGAATTCCATGTAGCCTTGTATTATGGTTTTCTAGTAGTATCCTATCCTCCTAATTGTGTGGGAGAGCATGGTCCCTGACTGATGATCACCACATGATACTTTATTTATTTTTTACATGATCTAAGGAATATACTTTTCTATTATGCATCTAAGGGGGATTCCATAAAATCCTCACTTATAGAGGGATTTTTTCTCATTTGGACCATCTCTCAAGATAATGTTTTCTACTCAGTGTCAGATATGTTCCCTTCTAGCTCAATATTCCAGGAGGATCCCATTTGAGAGATAATCAATTATGGTCTCTATCCATGCAAGGGTGGATATCGGTTTATCACGCTCTAGGGTGGTGTTAACCTAATTGATTTATTCTATGTTTTAGATGATGATTGATAGAAAAATCCTTCGATGCATTATTTTGGAGACCACCTTGTTCGGATTAGGGTTGGCATGAACTGCAGTTGAATTAACCAATGTGGTGGCACAATCATTCTATGATCGGGTTATCTAATGCATCATTGGTTCAAAAGGGAACTCTTCCATTATTTACCTAATGTAGGCAATGCGATGGGTCAATTCTTCCTTTTTGAGTTCATATTCATCATTCATATTCTTTATAACTAACTCTGAATCCCCTTTTATGTTCAATCCAGTGATGAGGTCCTACTATTTGCCCTCATTATTCAGACAATCTTAGGATAGTGAGAAGGGTTAGGGAAAAAATTATTTATCTAGAGAAACAAATACAATCCCTATGATAACCCAATTGAGATTTGGGTTTTTAGTGTTTTTTATAGGACTTTGGGAGGAACTATAAAAATACATCTCCCATGTCCAAGGAGTGTCATGGGAAAAGGAAACCTCTCCATCTATATATTTAGTGTCTCCTGGGGTATTTTATAGGGCATGATGTTCCATAAGGAAATTAACCAGGGCTTTCCCTTTTATTGAATTTTATGACATGAATAGAATCTCATACTATTGTTGGATGACTTCCCTTAAGGGAAAACCCCCAATCAGATTGGGAAGTCCAAATATGTATATGATCGGATCAATATGAGATACCAGGTAGACTTTATGTTTCTACATGTAATGTCATGGATTTTTTACTATAAATATGAGTGTGAGGTTGTTCCTCTAGACATCATAATATTATGTCTCGGTTACTAGCATTTTTTACTAAGGTAGTAGTTTTTTTTCTCATTCAATGCATCATTATTTTGTGCAAGGAGAGTTCCAGGTGATCATTCAATGGTGGAAACATATAATTTGAGTGTCTTTCCTTCCACCAGTAGCATAAGGACCAATGGGTGAAGAAGGTACTACTTGAGACCCTCAAAGACTTTATGGCAGCCCTTATCCCATCAATGTGATATTCACTTCTTCATTATCTTGGTGAAGGGGAGATATTTTTTGGCTTGATTGGCTATGAAATGATAAATGTAGGTGATGTTCCCTTAGAGAACCCTCAATTCTTTGAGATTATGAGGTGTTGACATCACCAGGATTTCAGTAGTCTTTTCTAGGTCGACTAAAATTCCAGGATGGCATACCAAAAATTGAAGGAATTTCCCCAAAGTTTCCCTAAAATCTCATTTCAGGGGAGTCATCTTCATTGTGTGTTGTCACAACTTGTCGAAGACTATTTGATAGTCCATGAAGTGATCACATCACTACTGAGATTTGACCACCATGTCATCAACATAACACTCAACTATTAATCCCAAAAAGGTCTTAAATATATGATTCATGGTATATAGATAAGTAGAGACATCGTTCTTTAATCCAAAGGGAATAACAAAATTATAGAAGATCTCATGGGTTTATTTGAAGGAAGTGGATTACTCATCCAAAAAGGAAATTTTTATTTGATTATACCCTGAGTACCCATCCTTGAAAAAGGTCTTTGAAGCCAGTAGTTAGAACAATCAAGAGTTATGTGATCAGCAGTGGGAAATCATCCTTCAATAAATGTCAATTAAGGTCTCCGAAATTGATTTAGACCCTAATATTCACATTTGTTTCTTAATATGGATGATATTGGTGGTCCATCTTGGGTATTTTACATTCGAGACAAAAAAAATTAGATACATTTATCAAATTACACCTCAACATTTGTATCATGAGAGGGATGCATCCTCTTAAGAACCTACTTGAATCCTTTATGGTTATCAAGTAATCCTAAGTTGTGTGTAGCCACATCAGGGTAGAGTCCAAGAATTTCTATATAATTCTAAGTGAACACATGTTGATGTTGCTTTATAAATTCAATTTACATCACTTAATCGTTGAGAGGCATTGTGTAACTAATTAGTATACTTCACATCTTCTTATGTTCCCATATTTATCTACCTGAGCTCACTAATGGTGGTGGAGACACCTTCCTCAAATGTGGGGGGGTCGTTCCAGAGGTTATCCCATTCTTCTTCCACATTTGAGTCTATGGATTTATGTTTAGATGAGGTAGAAAATCTGAGGGAATCTCTATCATCTTCAAGATGAAATAGACCATGGAAAGAGGCATTTCCATCCTCTATTTCCAAGTTGTTGCATAGAGATTCTTGAGATGATTATTTTATTTGATGTTGACATTGGGGATAGAAGGATCCTGAACCTCTAGTATTAATTCTGATTCCTAAATAAAATTTATGGGTAGAACATAAACTCTATTGATCATAATCCAAATATTTGTAAGGGTGGCCCCCAATCAATTAGGGGGATGCAACCTACATATTTTAATCCATAATTTTTTATTTAACCACTCTTTTGTAGAATCCTACCTCATCGTATGTGGATTCGCAAGATTCAAGGAGGGGACTATCACAATGAAGTATGTCTCCCTTCCCATCAATAAGAAATTTCAATAATTGATGGAATGTTGAAGGTACTTCCATGTGGCTATGATGCCAATGAATTTTGAGTAGGACATTATATGTAGTGTCTTGTTGGATAACCATAAAAATTAGTGTTAGATGTGATGTCCCCAAACTAATCTTTGAGTTAGATATTTTTGAAAGGTCTTTTCTCACACGTTTCAGACCCTTGGATACTCCATATTTGCGGTAAATAATTATTCTACACTATATCCCAAATGTTAAAGGGTCTGAATCGAGATTTGGTTGATCTTGGATCCATTTTAAATCAGATCTATCTAGATGTCGACATTATTGAGTCAACCTGAAATGTATAGTTGTATAATGTGTACCCAAATGAACTCTTCATAATCCTGATTTGTGAACAAGATGGTTTCATGTATTTCTTATAGTAGTCTCCACTCGATTAACCTTGGATGAAGTGACTTCAATATCGAACTCTTGTGGGTTCTATAGGGCTTCAATAAGTGCCTCTCTGAGTTCATTTAAAAGTTGGATCATGTCCAGGATTGATAGTTTGTTTGGGACAATGGCCAACTATTCTATAATTTTGTACTTTTGTGCCAAATTTCAGCACATTCTTATGTGGGGTTTCTTAAAATTATGTGGTTTAGGAATTAGCTAATTTAAGGAAGATGTGTTTGGTGCTTATAAAGCGATCGATGGAGAATATTCTTCTAGTGGTGTAGGTTGTGCCGACCTTCCTCGTTGTTTGGACTAGTGAGATAAATGAACCCCTTTTGTATATTACTACAACATGATTGAGTTGGGGTGACCAGTGGAGGGCTCTGGGGAACATTTGTGCTTCTTTTGATCTCACTAGAGTGCTTTCCCATGGGTATCGGCTACATATTTTTCATCTATGGGGAGGTAACTAAAATATTAGGTTTGGTTACACCTATGTTGTCCTATGTATCCCTGGAACCTATTCTTGTGGCCTTCAACTCCCCAATTTGGTATGGGGAAATCATAATTGTAGGTTTATTCAATATCAAAGAAGGGTTTTTCAATTTTATCAAATTAACATAACAAAAAATGATCTCTTCATACGATGAGGTTATATTGGGTGAGATATTTCTCGAGCTTCAAATATTATAGGGAAGAAATATGCAAGAGTTATAGCTTACATAGAAATTAATATGACACTTCTTCTTCTGTATCTTCCTATGTATGATTGGTATATCCTTCTTCTGATGGTGTATTTTATGTGACCACCCTATGTTATTGGATCATTATGGGTCTACAAAGCATTGATCCTAGTGTGGTGTGATCTTGGTCAACTGTCTTTTCAGTCATCTAGTTTTTGAACTTCTTCTCACACATGGTCAGAAATGTTTACCAATAAATCTCATCTTTTGATGGGGAAATTTTTACACATGCCTCATGTTCTGGGGAGTTGTCTAACATCACCTATCTACAATCAATCATGCATTAGAGGATGAATTTGAAGATGAAGAAATCTTGGATGTTATGACATATCCATATATGGAAATGGAGGTAGTCAGGAAGATCTATGTGGTTAACCTTATTGGGATTCCTAGGATGTGGAATCTTAAGTAGGTTATTCTCCATTGATGCAAGGAAATGGTTAGGGACTTCCTCGTTTTGGAAGGAGTGTGTTTTTTTAATCTGTTCCTCAAATATTGGGAATCCCTAATCTCATTTTTCTTCTGGATAATGGTTATTTTGTGGTTTATGCAACTCAATTGGAGGCATGGGGTAGTTTACGACCTACCTAGGTGATTCAATGGTTCTACTACTAAATTGAGGGTAATAGAATAATTGTCTTCCTTGCTGATCCTTTTACATATGAGGAGTGAATAAGTCAAGACTTAGCTTGGCTCTGCTGAATGGAATCTTCCAAATGTTGTTACATTTTTACAAACTCACATAATTCAACTGGATATTTCATTAGTATTAGAGGTGTCTTTACCTCATCACAGATATTTTCCTCATAGAGTTCCAGTTATTTTTCTTTTGATAGAGGGATGCTAAGTTAATAGGTTAAACCATTACATATGGAGATGAAGTCCAAAACACTCTCATTTTTTCATTTCTTATAGTTTTTCAGGTCGTAAATTGTCATTTTGCTCATTGTGGAGCTTAACTAGTAATGGAATTGATGATGAAGGTCCTCCAATCCTACAATTGATCCTGCTGAAAAAATGTTGTGCCAAAACAAGGCTAGCCTTATTAGATTTTGTACAAAACACATCAGCTTGGTCACTTCCTGGTGATATCAAGGGCCCTTCATTAGACCACATCAGGACACAAATTTCTTAAAATATTTTTATATGTCTCTTACATCATCAAAGGTTGAGAATTTCAGATTTCTGAAGTTTGGTGGGGGTAAAGTTTCATCCACCCATTTAGGATATGGTTTCTTTTTAGGTTGTATAGGTTTGTGTCACCCCTCCATGGCTTCCATTCAAGAAACCATGGATTCGATGACATTGAACAGTTTTATAGGTAATGATATCTAAGATTCCTCACATCTATAGGGAGTGGTTTAGGTTTGATGAGGTGGCCCCATTTTCATTTCCCACTGATTCTCAATTAATTCTAATATTGAATGATTGCGCTGGGGAGGGAGAGACTATCTCTATAATAGAGGGGAAGTCCTTACTAATTTCGACTTCCTCATTTATGTACACTATCTGACTAGATATTGAGTTGATATAATTCTCATATAATGCTCTTATAGGTGGATTGTATCTTCTTAATGTATAGGAGGAGGGATATTCATCTCCACCTAAATAAGATTCCCAGAGGGAATGTTGCCCCTGAGTATCTCCTCATTATGTTAATTGAGAGTTTGTATCTCATTATTATATTATTCCAATTACTCCTCTGTGAAATGAATCTTGGAACTTTTAGGTGTTGAGTGGGATATGACCACTTATTTCCCTTTATCTATGGTAGTGTTTTATTGTAGAGGTGGCAACTCAATACTTAGAAGTTCTAGGTTTTGGATTCTTCTATGGTTCTTGGTACATGAAGCCTTAGTGGGTGCATCTAGATCATTCATTAAGGGTATATTTTTTGTATTACTTCCCCCTACATCTTCATCTTGATCCAAATTATATGTTGTGTGGATGATGATGAAATTCACAAAGGTATATCAGGCAATGGTAGTCATCCAATTACTCTTAACAGAATAAGATGATTCTATACTACCTACACCTGGGTCTTTTTTTGAACATTTGGACATATCAGACCATTTGGCTTATGACCCCAGTGGGGTTTGATTGTGTTTTTCATTCATTCCTCCTTTCTCATCCTATGAAAAATTACTTTAAGGGATTTTTTTGTCATGATAACTAAACGGTCCTTGAATAGTAGTGGTTTTTCTCATGGTGGGAGAAACATATGGGATGTTGAATATAGATATTTACCCCCCAAACTAGAGTAGATTGATTTCCTCTATGGTGATGTTGGTTATGAAAATTCTCCAAGACCTATGAGATATGCCCTATTTAGGACCACAATTGGAATTTCATGATTCTATTGTTGAGGATTCAATGATTCAATTCCTGAATTTGATGAATCCTGGGATATACATTGAGATATAAATTCCCCTAGCCCAGTGGGATGGGGTTGACTGGGAACCTTCATGGATTTCCCTAGGACCCTTTTGGGGTTGATGAACATGGTGATGAATATTGACATAAAAATTCACTCATCCCTATGGGAAAAGGTTTATTTTAAGTTGATTCCAATATATCCTGAATCCTCTCAGGGATTAACTGTCCAAGGGGAAGAGGAGGTGGTAAATATTCCTTCGGCCTAATGGTATGGGTTCGCTTCTAGATGGCTATTATAGAAGCTAATATTAAGACCTAGTTGATATGGTGTAGTTATGCTAGTGTATGATATGGGTGTAATTGAGGCTCGTCATAAGAGTTATTTTATATGGGAAGTTATCTTATTGACTGATACTCTAGCCTTCGTGTCTAAAATGTGTTGTCACTACCACAAAACTGGGCAAGGCATGCGCCTGCCTTTATCAGCGCTTTTTTAGCGCTGATAAAGGCCTTCCACTATATCAGCGCTAGAAAAGCGCTGATAAAGGTCCACTTTATCAGCTCTTTTTTAGCGCTGATAAAAAGGTACCCTTTATCAACGCTTTTCTAGCACTGATAAAGGCTGTATTTATCAGCGCTTTTCATTTTAGCGCTGATAAATACACCCTTTATCAGCGCTTTTTACTAGCGCTGATAAAGGGTCCCGCGGATTTATTAAAAACCTGTGGGTCCTCTTCCTCCTCCCCGCACACAATCAAGCTCTCACGGAAGCCCTCGTCTGTGCCGCTGCCGCCGCCGCTGCCGCCATCGCCGCCGCCTCCTTCTCGTCCGCCGAAACCCCTCCCCCTTCTCTCCTTCTCTCTCCCTGCGGCCCCCCTCCTCTGCGTAGCAGCCCAGCCGAAGCGCTCCCCCTCCGGCGCACTGCCCCTCCGGCGCGCTCCCCCTCCGGCGTCGCTCCCCCTACGGCGCCGCTCCCTCGCGCGACCTCCTCCGGACCCTGCTGCTCCCGCATCCCCTTCACCGCACCGTCGGTCCCTTCCGCACATCCTCCTTCTCCCTACATAGCCCGACTGCCACCCTTGTCGGCGCCGCCCCTGCCGGTGTCGCGCCGCCCTTTCGAGCATCATCCCAGACGTTCCACACCCTGTTGGCATCGTTTCGGCTTTTGTGCGCCCTGTTGGTACCGTTCTGGCCAGCGCGCGGCCTGCCGGCGTCGTTCCGGCCAGCCCACGCCTTGCCGGCGTTGTCCTGGCCTCCCGTTGCGAGTCCCGCAGCCCCGGTGAACCCCGCCCAGACCCTGCTGGTTGAGAATACCTCTGTGCCGAGGTGAGGTTTGCATTGTTTTTTTGTTTGTATAATTTTAGGTTAATATTTTATTCTGTTTATGAGTCCCTAGTTTACGTCTTCTTGAATCTGCGCCAATATTCTTGTTTATGTCCCAATCTTTCTTATTAAATTAATTTGGAACAAATGTGTATTGTTTTTCAAGATGTGAAATTAGTTTTGATTTGGTTATTTGGGCATTTGATTTGTTAGTGTTATGTTTAGGTGATGTTAGTGTACGTTTTCTTTTTGAAAACTCACTTTGGGCTGTTTATCAGCATCGATAGTTTGTGCAGTTGTGTTTTTGAATGTGTCGTGGTGCAGTTGACTTTTTGTTAGTGTCAAAAGCGTGTTTAGTCTTAAAAGTGGTTTTGTAAATAATTTTGATGGCGCAAGTGATGTTTTGAAAATGTATCAAGGTGGTTCTTTCACGTTGTTGCTCGTTTGGGTTGTTTTAAGGATTTGTTAGTGTAATTTTAGTTTTCGTACATTTGTTGCAGCGTGTTTGCGAGATAACCTCGCGATATTGTGGTCGTCGAAGCTCTCGCGGAAGCCCTCGTCTGCGCCGCTGCCACCGCCTCCTTCTCCTCCGCCGCGGCCGCCTCCTCCTTCTCTGCTCCTCCTCCTCCTCCTCCTCCTCCGCCGGTGCCTCCGCGGCCTCCTCCTCCTCCGCGGCCTCCTCCTCCTCCATTGTGCGGTATGCTATGCCTGTAATTTTCTTTGTTTTTTGTTTCTGTTCTATATTTCAACTATCATGATTTGTGTGAATCAATTTTATTTGAAGTGGGGGGTGCAGGTGATGCGGGTGGAGTGGGTGGGGGGTGTTTAGGTGGGGGTGTTTAGGTGGGGGAGATGTTTAGTGGGTGAACATGTAGGTGGGGCGTATAATGGGGGGTCCAAATACCGTATCTTCCTCATCCTAAAAGGTGCGATCTTTTTCAATACCATTTTATTTCACTGTCCATAAAACATAGCATTCGCCCGTTTTCTCTTTTCCCATCCAACACTATCATATCCAGTACCATTACCTATTAAATAACACATTATGCATGCGTTCTTAAAAATATAATAAGCGAGTAGTAAAACTCCGCCGCCTCCTCCTCTGCTCCTGCTCCTCCTCCTCCTCCTCCATCGGCCTCATCCTCCTCCTCCTCTGCTGCCTCCGCCGATGCCTCCTCCTCCTCCGCCGGTGCCGCCGGTGCCTCCGCGGCCTCCCCCTCCTCCGTCGGTGCCTCCGCAGCCTCTTCCTCCTCCACCGTCACGCCGCGATCAAGATGCGGTCACACCGCGGTCACGCCGCGGTCATGCCGGTGCCTCCGCGGCCACCTCCTCCTCCGCCGCGGCCTCCTCCTCCTCCTCTGCTCCTACTCCTCCAACTCCTCCTCCACCGACCTCATCCTCATCCTCCTCTGCTGCCTCTTCTACCTCCGCTGCCTCCGCCCTGCCTCTACGTTGCCGCCGGTGCCTCCTCCTCCACCGCGGCCTCCTCCTCCTCCACAGCGGCCTCCTCCTCCTCCTCCGCTGCCTCCGCTGCCTCCTCCTCCTCCGCCGCGGCCGCCGCCTCCTCCTCTGCTCCTACTCCTCCTCCCCTCCACCGGCCTCATCCTCCTCCTCCACCGCTACCTTCGCTGCCTCCGCCCTGCCTCCGCCCTGCCTCCGCCCTGCCTCTGCCCTGCCTTCGCGCTGCCGCCGGTGCCTCTGGTGCCTCCTCTTCTACCGCGGCCTCCTCCTCCTCCGCCGATGCCTCCTCATCCTCCGCCGGTGCCGCCAGTGCCTCCACGTCTCCTCATCCTCCACGCGCTGCGGTCAAGCCGCGGTCACGCTGCGGTCACGCCGGTGCCTCCTCCTCCACCACGGCCTCCTCCTCCTCCGCCGATGCCTCCTCCTCCTCCGTCGGTGCCGCTGGTGCCTCCGCGGCCGCCTACTCCTCTGTGGTCCACGGTCACGCCGGTGCCTCTGCGGCCGCCGCCTCCTCCTCTGCTCCTGCTCCTCCTCCCCTCCACCGGCCTCATCCTCCTCCTCCTCCGCTGCCTTCACTGCCTCCGCCCTGCCTCCGCCCTGCCTCCGCGCTGCCGCTGGTGCCTCCGGTGCCTCCTCCTCCACCGCGGCCTCCTCCTCCGCCGCCGATGCCTCCTCCTCCTCCGCCAGTGCCGCCAGTGCCTCCACATCCCCTCCTCCTCCGCGCGCTGCGGTCACTCCGCGGTCACGCCGCGGTCACGCCACGGTCATGCCGCGGTCACGCCGGTGCCTCCTCCTCCACCGCGACCTCCTCCTCCTCCTTCGCTGCCTCTGCTGCCTCCTCCTCTGCCGCGGCCGCCGCCTCCTCCTCTGCTCCTACTCCTCCTCCCCTCCACCGGTGCCTCCTCCTCCTCCTCCTCTGCCTACTCTGCTGCCTCCTCCTCCACCGCGGTTTGAGAGGTGCCTCAAGTGATTTCACCATCTTCCTTACCATTTTATTCTTTATATTTAGTTTCTATTGATTTTTGATTTATCTAGATTAGGTTTTATGGGTGATTCAACTGGCGCACGGTGGTATCATATTGATGTGAGGCTTGGGAATTGTAGTGGTTCCCAATATATTTTTTATTTTGGTATTTATTTATTCCTTTATTTCCTTCAAGTATCTTGTTTTTTATCTAAATTATACTCATATTCCTTCTCCTTTAACCTATATACTTATCCTATGGATTTTAAATAGGATGAATATAAATAAAGAATGGATGAATGTCAATCGGTTGACAAAAGAGTATGAAGAAGGCGTGAAAGAATTTATCAAGTTTGCAATAGATCATGCATGTGACTCTTCTCAAATCCTTTGTCCGTTTTTACACTGTTGTTATTCAAAACAAATTAGTCCAGATGAGTTTGATGAACACTTGATCTGTCACGGAATAGATCAAAGTTATACATGTTGGAATAAACACGGGGAAACAACGAATGTAGGTAGTGACTGGGGTGACACTACGTTTTATGGATCATCTGATATGATTACAAACATGAACAATGAAGATGACCGTATGGAGGATGTGATTACAAATGTGAATGATGATGAAGATCGTATTGAGAAAATGACAAGGACCTTCGAAGATGAACTTCGTGATTGCCCAAAATTGTTTGAGAAGTTAAAAAGTTGTGCAAAGACGCCATTGTATGCTGGTTTCACTAAATATACAGCATTGTCAGCCGTAATGAAGCTGTATAATTTGAAAGCAGATAACGGGTGGAGTGACGACAGTTTTACGAAACCACTTGCCCTCTTGAATGACATTCTCCCAGAAGACAATGAGCTCCCGAGCCGAACATATGATGTCAAACGAATGCTACGCTCTATGGGTATGATCTCTGAAAGAATACACGCCTGCCCGAATGACTGTATACTGTTTCGCAAGGACCATAAATCACTTAAAGAATGCCCAAAGTGTGGTGCTTCTAGATACAAGAAAGATGAATCCAGTCCTACTAAAGTTGTATGGTACTTTCCAATCATTCCAAGGTTTAGACGCCTATATGGAAGTGAGGAGACTGCAGAACAATTAACATGGCATGCAGATACAATAATTAAAGATGGGATACTATGTCACCCGGCAGACTCTCCTCAGTGGAAGAGAATCGATCATGAGTATCCTGAATTTGGAAACGAGTCGAGAAACCTTCGTCTTGCATTATCTACAGATGGAGTGAATCCTTTTGGTTTTCAAAGCAACAGTCACAATACATGGCCGGTTATGTTGATAAATTATAACTTACCACCGTGGTTATGCATGAAACGAAAATACATCATGTTATCTATGCTTATATCAGGACCAAAACAACCGGGTAATGATATTGATGTTTATTTAGCTCCATTGATCGAAGATTTGAAATTATTGTGGGATTTAGGTGTTACATTGTATGATGCTTACAGAAAGGAAGATTTCACTTTGAGAGTCATGTTGTATGGGACGATAAATGACTTCCCAGCATATGGAAATTTGTCAGGATATAGCATTAAAGGAACTCAAGGCTGTCCCGTTTGTGAAGAAGGTACACAATCAATTAGGTTGAAACATTCATTGAAAACCGTGTTTCTAGGACATCGCAGATTTCTACTGCGACGACATAAGTACCGTTCTTGGAAGACATCATTCGATGGAAGTTCAGAAGAACGTACAACACCGTCTCCACTAACAGGCGATCAATTGTTTGAGAAAGTTAAAAATTTGGACACTACTTTTGGTAAACTGGCTTCGAAAAACCTTACGAAAATCGGTTGGAAAAAGAGATCAATTTTTTTTGAATTACAATAATGGAATTGTCTGTATGTAATACATTTTATTGATGTTATGCATGTAGAAAAAAATGTATTTGACAGTTGTATCGGCACGTTGCTAAATACATCTGGAAAAACAAAAGATGGAATTAAGGCTTGGTTGGACATGGTTGAGATGGGAATACGAGAAGAGTTGGCACCAGTAAAGGGTGAAAAACGAACATTTGTTCCTCTTGCTGCTTACACTCTTTCCAGGCAGGAGAGATATCAGTTTTGAAACTTCTTGAATGACGTAAAAGTTCTAGAGGGGTATTCGTCAAATATCAGTAACCTTGTGTCAATGAGCGACTTGAAGTTAAAAGGTCTGAAATCACATGACTGTCATGTTTTGATGAAAAATCTCATTCCAATTGCTTTACGTTTCATTTTTTCCAAGAATGTCCACCATACATTAACGAAACTGTGTTTCTTCTTCAAAGCTATATGCAGCAAAGTTATAGACCCGGCGAAATTGCCAGCTATGGAAAAAGAAATTGCCGTCATATTATGTGAATTAGAAATGTTCTTCCCGCCTTCATTTTTTGATATGATGGTTCATTTGATGGTCCACTTGGTGAGAGAGATTCGACTATGTGGTCCTGTACATTACAGATGGATGTACCCCATTGAACGGTATATGAAGATTTTGAAAGGGTATGTCAAAAATCGAAGTCGGTCAGAGGGTTGTATTGCAGAGCGATATATTGTTGAGGAAGCCGTTGAATTCTGTACCGAATACTTGTCTGGTGTGGAGATCATTGGCTTACTGAAATATCGTCACACTGGGCGGTTAGAGGGTGAAGGATTTTCTGGAAGAAAGGTTGTCACAATCAATATTACAGATCGGGAGCAGGCCCACCTTTATGTTTTGCATAACAGTTTGGACGTTGACCCATATGTTGAAATCCACAAAGAAATTCTTAGGCAATTGAATCCATCAAGGGCTGAAAAATGGATATCAAATACACATAATCGACAGTTTATAGGATGGTTTCGAGATCATATTTTTAAGAAGTCAGATGAAAATCCAAATTCTATTTCGGAACGACTTCGATGGATAGCCGGAGGACCAAGTGTGTATGCATTATCTTACAATGCTTATGTAGTTAATGGTTATACATTTTATACTAATGAACATGATGAAGACAGTACCATGCAGAATAGTGGGGTTACACTTGTGGCTGAAGCGATGCATGTTTCCGGTGCTAAGGACAGAAATCCAATTTATGTGAATATGTCATACTTTGGCATCATCAAACAAATATGGGAGTTGGATTATACGGAATTTCAAGTTCTGATATTTCAATGCAAGTGGGTTTATAACAGGAGTGCTGTTAAAATAGATGATTTGGGATTTGTGAAAGTTGATTTCAGTAAGGAAGGGGAGAAAGACGAACCATTTATAATGGCATCACAGGCAGTGCAAGTATTTTATGTTCCTGATCCCGCAAACCGAAACTGGTCAATTGTTCTGTTATCGACCAAAACAGCTGAAGGGTCAGATGAAAATTCAATGGAAGATGATCCTTTCATTGGGATTTCGCAATCATTTCGTAGTGGTCTCAATGTAGATGACATTTTTTATGTCAGAGGAGACCACAATGAAGGGATATGGATAGTTGATAGAGGGGTTAAATCCCTTCAGCCTTTTAAAAAAAGGGAGTTCAATAATCAGGTTATTGATTTTTATTGTAATATAGATTGTGTTACATTATGTTATTATCTGTTCGCGGCTGCATTTTTGTGATATAACTTAAATTTTAAACCAGTTCTGCAGATAATGACTTCTTCACCTGCTGATGCACCCAATCCCAAGACACAACACGTCTCTCAACCTGTTGCAGCTGGTCCCATTGCTGAGAGACAACAGGTCTCTCAACCTGTTGCAGCTGGTCCCACTGCTGACGTACAACAGGTCTCTCAACCTGTTGCAGCTGGTCCCACTGCTGAGAGACAAAAGGTCTTTCAACCTGTTACAGCTGGTCCCACTGCTGACGTACAACAGGTCTCTCAACCTGTTGCAGCTGGTGTTAGTGCCGAAGCTAGTGTTTCGAAGAAACATAATGATGATGCAGAAACTGAGGAAATGGTAGGCGATGAAACCCCAGCGACACAAAAAAACAGGTGCGTCGTAGTTTGACAGTTTTAGCAAAAATCCTTAAGGAAAAAGCAAAAGGCATCAAATTTGAGGTGGGATGGAATAAGCTAGGCCAGCATGTAAACCCCAACAAAGCCATGTTTAGTATCTACATTGGAATCGTCACTCGACAACCCGTTCCGATTGACGTAGAGTTGTGGCACCATGTTGTCAGCGGGTTGAAAACATTAATGTGGGAAGAGATTACGGTAACATTACGATATCATCTATTTAATTTATTAAAATAAAATAAAATATTAAAATATTGACTAACCCTTCATCATCTCTTGCAGAGTGCATTTGTAGTAGATGTTTCGCACAAAGAATATGTTTTCAGACTGGCAGGAAGGATTCATAGAGGCTTTCGCACCATTTTAACAAAAAATAATCTGAAAGATGCCGAAGGTAAAATCAAGCCGCACCCGCCTCCTCTTTATGCACACTTGATATCCCAAGGAACATGGGATGCGTTTTGAAACCGTCGTGCGGAAAAGAATTTTCAGGTACATTGTGTTTGGTTACACATTGTGTAACGTTGCTTGTATTCATCACATTGATTGATAGGTTTTTATTTATGAAACAGCAACTGAGTGCTGGAAATAAAGAACGGGCAGCAAAACCAGCGTACCCCTACCGTAAAGCAAGGTTGGGGTACGCTTCAATTGAAAAACAATTGGTATGTATTTTAAAAGTACTGTAATAATTTTATGTGACATAAAACAACATTGTAACCATGTTTCTCTGTTTATATGCAGATTGATGAAGCAAAATCTCAAGTCACTTCCATTCTACTCCATGTGCTATGGAAGGAGGCTCGTGTTAATAAAGAGGGGAAACTGATAGATGAAAACACACAAAAAGTGTGGGAAACATGTGTAAGTATGACATAATATAAACTTGTTTTTCTTTAAATCACTATTACATAATGATTCTTACTTATTTTTTCATATTTTTTATTTGACATAGTCACAGGAAACATCAACACCCACACCGGATGCAGACATACTTTCAACGGCCTTGAAACAGCCAGAACAGTATGGCCGCGTCAGAGGTGTGGGTTTCGGGGTGTCACCCAAGACATTTTTTAAGAAAAAAAACAAGAGGATGAAGAAACTAAAGAATTTCATGTAATGAGAGATAGAGTAGCTACCCTTGAAGAACTAATCCAAACTCAGGGAGAGATGCTAAAGAGTTTGATGGAGGAGAGGCGAAGAGAACAAACAACTCAAGAACAACCCCCGCGAGAAGATCCACCCCTCACCAGCTTGGAGGCGAGCCATTCCCCTCAAAGACCTGACTTAACCGAGGTAATCAATGTTATAATATTTGTTTTTGGGAGATGTGAATCACATAGACACTGATACCTTTCATTTAATGATATTCTGTAGGGTGAAAATGACTGTGATTTATATCTTTCAACTCCCACCCATCGCCTTGTAGCGAGGGCTACGATGTTCAATATGTAGAATGACACGCTACACTCCAGACCACTTCCAACCGGTCATGTCAAAGTGTCGATTAACGTAGCTAATGAGCCGAGCACCGAGCTACCCGTGCCAAATGACGATGACGACATTAATACGGTGGAAAAATATATTGGAACATTCGTTGCATGGCCGTCGAATCTTGTAAAAAAACACGTCGAGCAGGATGTATTCATTTCCAGTTCATTTTCCAAGTAGAACCTTTAACATTAAATTAGAAAATGGCTGAACCGATGAATGTTATTACAGAAGGATAAAATGGAGAAGCTAAAACGAAAGAGCGGCTCCAAGATTGGATCAACCAACCGATCAAAACGATCTACTGAGAGCACGTTCACCCCGCCCATTCTATATCCAAATTTAATATCATTGCAAGCTCATGTGGATACAAAAATGAAAGACGGAAAGAATCATACAATTGTTTGTGAAAAATATATGTACGGAGAGGAAACAATGGATTTCGTTAGTGCAGACGCTGTTTCTGAGATCATCACATACGACTGGCTAGGCGCCTCAGTTATAAATGTATACATGAGGTATGTTTTCATGATTTGATTTTACAGAAGCTGATATACTTTGATAATTATGGATAAATACATCTCATATTTTTCACAGGCATATATATGAAAAACAGTTGAAGGGATTTGCCCATGAATACAAATTTGGACTTGTTAGTCCTCACACCATTTCTACACAACGAACAGAAATAGATTCTAATTTTCAGGCTGAATTGATGTCAAATCTGCTCAGAACGTTTCAAAGAAGAATTACGACTGACAGGCTCTTTTTAATACCAACGATGCAAGGGTAAAACTCTACATTTTAATTATATCAATTATATTTTCATTTCTATCAGTACTTATTTCTTTTTGTGTTTTTAGGGAACATTGGATGCTCATTGCAGTCAATTTGGATACTCCAAAGATTTATTTTCTGGATTCACTGCATAGATATCCAACTAACCGGCCACACATGATGGCGATTGTCAATTTGTAATACACTAGATCCAACATTTTAGAACTAAATATATAGTTATATAATTTATATTATCTTTTAATGAGGATTTTGTTATGATAGGGCGGTGTATGAATATCGTCTGAAGGCTGGAATGAATCCAGGGCGTAAGGACGACAATGCCCACAAGATCTACAAATGGAGAAGTATCTGGGTATATATAATTATATTTCACTATCCAAATACATATCAAAACAAATTACTTATTTTTCTCGATGTTTCTGCAGTGTCCGAAACAAACAAATGACAAGGACTGCGGTTATTATGTTTGTAAATTTATGAAAGAGATCGTATTTCATGGACAAATTGGCATCCCTGAAGAGGTATTTTTGAAAATAATTACTACTTTATTTAAAATAATTATTAATCCCTTGTGTATTTAAATTTTTTCAGTACTACTATGACTGTCGCAAAAACTCCTATTCAGAAGATGATATAAATGTCTTTAGAAACGAATGGGAAGCGTACCTGATCGAAGAATGTAAACAAATAGGACAATGAAGGTGAATTCCTAATACTTATGTTATCTTTACATGGCCATTGATATCTCCCTTTACACTTATTGAGCATCTATGATCTCCCTTTCTTATGTTTCATATCCTTAGATTAGTGAATTCCTACTACTTAGTTTGAAAATGAGATAAACTTAGGAAAACAACACCAATGACATACGCCAAACTGAGCAAACACGTTCGGATTGTTTTGATACTTTAGGAAAACGATCCACGAGTCATTTGTGATGCGTACGAATCGACCGCACCTCAATCTGACACACGGTGTGACCGGTATGGCTAAAAGTGTCTGATATTAGTTTGAAAATGAGATAAACTTTGGAAAACAACACTAATGACATACGCCAAACTGAGAAAACGCCTTCAGATGTTTTGATAATTTAGGACAACAATCCATGAGTCATTTGTGACGCGTATGAATCGACCGCACCTCAATCCGACGCACGGTGTGACCGGTATGGCTAAAAGTGTCTGATATCAGTTTGAAAATGAGATAAACTTTGGAAAACAACACCAATGACATACGCCAAACCGAGCAAACGCCTTCATATTGTTTTTATACTTTAGGAAAACGATCCACGAGTCATTTGTGACGTGTACAAATCGACCGCACCTCAATTCGACGCACGGTGTGACCGGTATGGCTAAAAGTGTCTGATATCAGTTTGAAAATGAGATAAACTTTGGAAAACAACACCAATGACATACGCCAAACCGAGCAAACGCGTTCGGATTGTTTTGATACTTTAGGAAAACGATACACGAGTCATTTTTGACGCGTACGAATCGACCGCACCTCAATCCGACGCACGGTGTGACCGGTATGGCTAAAATTGTCTGATATCAGTTTGAAAATGACATGAACTTTGGAAAACAACACCAATGACTTACGACAAACCGAGCAAACGTGTTCGGATTGTTTTGATACTTTAGGAAAACGATCCACGAGTCATTTGTGACGCGTATGAATCGACCTCACCTCAATCCGACGCACGGTGTGACCGGTATGGCTAAAATTGTCTGATATCTGTTTGAAAATGACATGAACTTTGGAAAACAACACCAATGACATACTCCAAACAGAGAAAACGCGTTCGGATTGTTTTGATACTTTAGGACAACGATCCACGAGTCATTTGTGACGCGTACGAATCGACCGCACCTCAATCTGACGCACGGTGTGACCGGTATGGCTAAAAGTGTCTGATATGAGTTTGAAAATGAGATAAACTTTGGAAAAAACACCAATGACATACGCCAAACCGAGAAAACGCCTTCAGATTGTTTTGATACTTTAGGAAAACGATCCACAAGTCATTTTTGATGCGTACGAATCGACCGCACCTCAATCTGACGCACGGTGTGACCGGTATGGCTAAAAGTGTCTGATATCAGTTTGAAAATGAGATAAACTTTGGAAAACAACACCAATGACATACGCCAAACCGAGAAAACGCCTTCCGATTGTTTTGATACTTTAGGACAACGATCCATGAGTCATTTGTGACGTGTATGAATCGATCGCACCTCAATCAGACGCACGGTGTGACCGGTATGGCGAAAATTGTCTGATATCAGTTTGAAAATGACATGAACTTTGGAAAAAAACACCAATGACATACGCCAAACCGAGAAAACGCCTTCCGGTTGTTCTGATACTTTAGGACAACGATCCACGATTCATTTGTGACGCGTACGAATCGACCGCACCTCAATCCGACGAACGGTGTGACTGGTATGGCTAAAAGTGTCTGATATCAGTTTGAAAATGAGATAAACATTGAAAAACAACACCAATGACATAAGCCAAACCGAGCAAACGTGTTCGGATTGTTTTGATACTTTAGGACAACGATCCACGAGTCATTTGTGACGCGTACGAATAGACCGAACCACAATCCGACGCACGGTGTGACTGGTAAAGCTAAAAGTGTCTGATATCAGTTTGAAAATGACATGAACATTGGAAAACAACACCAATGACATACGCCAAACCGAGAAAATGCGTTCGGATTGTTTTGATACTTTAGTACAACGATCCAAGAGTCATTTGTGACGCGTACAAATCGACCATACCTCAATCCGACGCACGGTGTGACCATTATGGCTAAAATTGTCTGATATCAGTTTGAAAATGACATGAACTTTGGAAAACAACACCAATGACATACGCCAAACCGAGCAAACGCAGTCGGATTGTTTTGATACTTTAGGAAAACAATCCACGAGTCATTTGTGACGCGTACGAATTGACTTAACCTCAATCCGATGCACGGTGTGACCAGTATGGCTAAAAGTGTCTGATATCAGTTTGAAAATGAGATAAACTTTGGAAAACAATACCAATGACATATGCCAAACCAAGCAAACGCCTTCAGATTGTTTTGATACTTTAGTAAAATGATCCATGAGTCATTTTTGACGTGTACGAATCGACCGCACCTCAATCCGACGCACTGTGTGACCGATATGGCTAAAATTGTCTGATATCAGTTTGAAAATGACATGAACTTTGGAAAACAACACCAATGACATACGCCAAACCGAGCAAACGTGTTCGGATTGTTTTGATACTTTAGGAAAACGATCCACGAGTCATTTGTGACGGTACGAATCGACTGCACCTCAATCCGACGCACGGTGTGACCGGTATGGCTAAAATTGTCTGATATCAGTTTGAAAATGACATAAACTTTGGAAAACAACACCAATGACATACGCCAAACCAAGCAAACGAATTCGGATTGTTTTGATACTTTAGGAAAATGATCCAAGAGTCATTTGTGACGCGTACGAATCAACCGCACCTCAATCCGACGCACGGTGTGACCGGTATGCCTAAAATTGTCTGATATCAGTTTGAAAATGACATGAACTTTGGAAAACAACACCAATGACATACTCCAAACCGAGCAAACGCATTCGGATTGTTTTGATACTTTAGGACAACAATCCAAGAGTCATTTGTGACGCGTACGAATCAACCGCACCTCAATCCGACGCATGGTGTGACCGGTATGGCTAAAATTGTCTGATATCAGTTTGAAAATGACATGAACTTTGGAAAACAACAGCAATGACATACGACAAACCGAGCAAACGCATTCAGATTGTTTTATACTTTAGTACCACGATCCACGAGTCATTTGTGACGCGTACAAATTGACCGCACCTCAATCTGACGCACGGTGTGACCGATATGGCTAAAATTGTCTGATATCAGTTTGAAAACGACATGAACTTTGGAAAACAACAACAATGACATACGCCAAACCGAGCAAACGCGTTCGGATTGTTTTGATACTTTAGGACAACGATCCACGAGTCATTTGTGACGCGTACGAATCGACCGCACCTCAATCCGACGCACGGTGTGACCGGTAAAGATAAAAGTGTCTGATATCAGTTTGAAAATGACATGAACTTTGGAAAACAACACCAATGACATACGCCAAACCGAGAAAACACGTTCGGATTGTTTTGATACTTTAGGAAAATGATCCACGAGTCATTTGTGACGCGTACGAATCGACTGCACCTCAATCCGACGCACGGTGTGACCGGTATGGCTAAAATTGTCTGATATCAGTTTCAAAATGACATGAACTTTGGAAAACAACACCAATGACATCCGCCAAACTGAGCAAATGCGTTCGGATTGTTTTGATACTTTAGGAAAACGATCCACAAGTCATTTTTGACACGTACGAATCGACCGCACCTCAATCTGACGCACGGTATGACCGGTATGGCTAAAAGTGTCTGATATCAGTTTGAAAATGAGATAAACTTTGGAAAACAACCCCAATGACATACGCCAAACCGAGCAAACGCCTTCAGATTGTTTTGATACTTTAGGAAAACGATCCAAGAGTCATTTGTGATGCGTACGAATCGACCTCACCTCAATCCGACGCACGATGTGACCGGTATGGCTAAAATTGTCTGATATCAGTTTGAAAATGACATGAACTTTGGAAAACAACACCAATGACATACTCCAAACCGAGCAAACGCGTTCGGATTGTTTTGATACTTTAGGACAACGATCCACGAGTCATTTGTGATGCGTACAAATTGACCTCACCTCAATCCGACGCACGGTGTGACCGGTATGGCTAAAATTGTCTGATATTAGTTCGAAAATGACATGAACTTTGGAAAACAACACCAATGACATACGCCAAACCGAGAAAACGCGTTCCGATTGTTTTGATACTTTAGGACAACGATCCACGAGTCATTTGTGACGCGTACGAATCGACCACACCTCAATCTGACGCACGGTGTGACCGGTATGGCTAAAATTGTCTGATATCAGTTTGAAAATGACATGAACTTTGGAAAACAACACCAATGACATACGCCAAACCGAGCAAACGCGTTCGGATTGTTTTGATACTTTTGGACAACGATCCACGAGTCATTTTTGACTCGTACGAATCGACCGCACCTCAATCTGACGCACGGTGTGAGCGGTATGGCTAAAATTGTCTGATATCAGTTTGAAAATGACATGAACTTTGGAAAACAACACCAATGACATACGCCAAACCGTTCAAACACGTTCGGATTGTTTTGATACTTTAGGACAACGATCCATGAGTCATTTGTGACGCGTACGAATCGACCGCACCTCAATCCGACGCATGGTGTGACCGGTATGGCTAAAATTGTCTGATATTAGTTTGAAAATGACATGAACTTTGGAAAACAACACCAATGACATATGCCAAACCGAGCAAACGCGTTCGGATTGTTTTGATACTTTAGGACAACGATTCACGAGTCATTTGTGACACGTACGAATCAACCGCACCTCAATCCGACGCACGGTGTGACCGGTATGGCTAAAAGTGTCTGATATCAGTTTGAAAATGAGATAAACTTTGGAAAACAACACCAATGACATACGCCAAACCGAGCAAACACCTTCAGATTGTTTTGATACTTTAGGACAACAATCCACGAGTCATTTGTGACGCGTACGAATCGACCGCACCTCAATACGACGCACGGTGTGACCGGTATGGCTAAAATTGTCTGATATCAGTTTGAAAATGACGTGAACTTTGGAAAAAAACACCAATGACATACGCCAAACCGAGAAAACGCATTCCGATTGTTTTGATACTTTAGGAAAACGATCCACGAGTCATTTGTGACACGTACGAATCGACCGCACTTTAATCCGACGCACGGTGTGACCGGTATGGCTAAAATTGTCTGATATCAGTTTGAAAATGACATGAACTTTGGAAAACAACAACAATGACATACGCCAAACCGATCAAACGCGTTCGGATTGTTTTGATACTTTAGGACAACGGTCCAAGAGTCATTTTTGACGCGTACGAATCGACCGCACCTCAATCCGATGCACGGTGTGACCGGTAAAGCTTTTCATTAGATAAAAAATCAGTATTTATTAAATGAGATAAATCAATCAAAAACATATTGATTTTACATTATTCCCTTTCATTGTTATGAAAATGAAAACATTTGAGTTTAAAATTTAATATTTTAGTTTCAAATTTCCATATTAATGTATTCTTTCATATTCTGTTTTAATTTCTTTCATTATTTCATTACTAACATAATATTTGTTTTCTTATATAGGTGATTTTTTTTCCTTGAGTTCGGATGCTTTGTTCGGCAACAAATACCATCGAGAGCGGATCACAGATATCAAAGGATGAAACATGAATGTTTATAACTGTTGTTGAATAATTGTAAATGTAACCATGTAAAACAATTTTTGAAATGTATATAGCAATGCGTTTTTTTTGTATTCATGATGGTAAGTAAATGTATATACCGTGGTCAGTCAAAATATTGGGTGTGGGTGCTATGGTGTGCAGGTGTGCATGTGCTACATTGTGCAGGTATTCTGGTGTGCAGGTGTGCTGGTACTGTTTTTTAGGTGCAGGCGCTGGGCCCTTTATCAGCGCTTTTTTAGCGTTGATAAAGGAAACCTTTAACAGCGCTAAAGGAGCGCTGATAAAGGAACCTGTATCAGCGCTCCGAGAAGCGCTGATATAGTAGACCTTTATCAGTGCTCCACCGCGCACTGATAAAGGACCCCTATATCAGCGCTTCTCGGAGCCCTAATAAAGGGGACCCCCCCTTTATCTATGTCAGAATTAACAGCGCTTTTCTAGCGCTGTTAATGATGGTTTTTAGCGCTGATAAAGGCGCAGGTTGTAGTAGTGTCTATTTCATAGAGTTTTCAAGTTCAATGATCTACTAGAAACTATATACCTCCATTTTTTATGTCTTATCATCATTAAAGTGGGGGGGGGTTTCTTATAGTGACTAACTGGCTCGCATGTTACCTAGCCCCTTAATTTTTCTAGAGGCTATGACATTGTAGGATTCTATATCTGGGGGGTTCTATTAGTTTGGAGACATAGTGAAGTGAAACACTTCATACTTTCCATATCCCTAGTTACGTACATCTAAGGAGGCTTTGGAAATGTTTCTACATAGAGGTTTTGCAATAAAGAGAAAATACTTTATTTTCTTTTTTTACGATCCTTTATTCCTGGGTTTCGGGCTATGGAAAAGCCATCCATATCCTAAAAAAAGTGTATTAATGATTTGAAAGTGATACTTATATTTTGGAAAAGGGATATGTCTATCCATTAATCACTGATTATTTTCCCACATATTTTGGCATAGGTAAGGCATTCACTCCTTCTCTATATCATTTTGGATCTTATAGTCAGAAGTGGAAAGCGGATAAAACATAGTGGGATGGATGTATCCAGATAACTCTATCCATATTTCAATGTCATCTTCTTCTTCATCTAGCTTATGCACCTCCCCTTGATCATACCATAGAGGTCATCTCCCTGAGATGTATGTTGACTGTGTTGAGGGGTTTCTAGAAGTTTATGGGGTACTATATATGGTTGACCGGGGTGTTTCTAGTACCTCTCTATACAAGGGTTTATGAATTTTGAGATCCTCTCTATATGTACGTTTCTAGTCAAGAGAAGGATTTCTTTGTCTGTGGGAGATATTGTTGTGGGGAGGTTGACCATGATAGATGTTAGCAGTAGAGTCGATGTGATCCATCTCCAAACTACCATGAGGAGAACTATCTTAGTAATGATTTCCTTATTTTGAAGA
This sequence comes from Viscum album, assembly GCA_963277665.1. NCBI lineage: Eukaryota > Viridiplantae > Streptophyta > Magnoliopsida > Santalales > Viscaceae > Viscum > Viscum album. The sequence continues at coordinate 899,336,925 of OY728162.1, read as the reverse complement.
GCCTTAGGACCCATGGGGTGTTGATAATGCGTCTCAAATAACCTCGAAGATGCAATAATTGGGCATATTAGGGATTTTATCCTCATTCTACATCATGGATGAAATATGCTAAAAGTCCTTTTGGGATTGTGGGGGGATATGATCCTACTATGTGAAGGATTTCAAAATATGTTAATAACCATCTGGTTATATAGGGATATAATCATATAGCTAAGAAGCTATTGGAACATTAAAATGAGCTTCTTCATCATTGGCATGAATATGATCCTTCCTATTGGTGGTTTCAAGACTATCCTAGTCATCCCTAGATGAAGTAGGGATATGATCCCGGTTCAAATCTGCATTCCCCACTAAAATACGATGATGGAACTATATAATGGGTGAATGTATATGATGCTAGTGAGTTTGTTCGTCAATGTAATTAAGGATATGATCCTAGATTTCATGAGAATTTGTAATATTCCATGTTTCTTTACTGAAAGGAATATGATTCACCCTTGAGTTGTGTGCTGCTCTCACCTTGTGGGCCTTAGTCAAAATGGGGATATGAGAATGATCCTGAGCATTTAGAGTATTCCTTTGGTATTTTTTTATATGATTGGGAGCCTATCACAAGGCATGTTCTGCTCTCACTTGGTGGTCCCCAGTCAAAACCTGGTATATGTCCAATACTAGGCCTTTGGAGTATGTATTTGGTCTTTTTCGATAGGAATGTACCCATATCCTGAGGCATGTGCTTCTATCATTTGGTGATCCCAAGTTGGAATAGGGATATGAGCCCATTCTAGTGCCTCTTACTTTACTGAAAAATGCCAATAATCCTATTTTATAGGAGTAAAAATGTATGCTTTCTCCAAAGAAACAACTTTTTCATATTTATTCGAGTGGTTTTTTCCCTAGTTATAAGGATAGGAATATGTCCATGTCCCTGTATCTATAGCAGTTCCATCAAATGTTGTAGGAGTTATTTAGCAATTTCTATAATGTAATGAAACTTTAGAAAAGTGTTCAAATGAATGTATGTCTGCACATTTTCCATATCCATTATATACTGGAATATATCTCTAATAAATAGGGTTTAAAAGACTAGTTATTTTCTACTTGTTCCTTCAGAATATGCCGATGGGCCTCATTTATAAGGGTAGTGATATACACCTCATCCTATAGGAATATGCTTGCATACTTGTTCTGAGTATGTAGGGATATGATCCTACTTACTAGATATTTTTTGAATATTATGGAGAGATTCATTAGTGGAAGAAGGTAAATGATCTCACTCCCAGTTATCTATAACTTTATGTACTTAATTTTTCTTTCTTTTTCCCATTCATGGGTTTCAGAGGTGGTAATGTGTCAGGTGGTTCCCATAGCAAGCTGCTGAGGGGAATCGATGGGATGGTACTGGTGACAGCATTTGATTGAATCCCTCTTCAAAGGCTCTTGAACTAGAAGGGTGTTACGGTTGAATCCTTGATTCACCATCATCAGATACTGAAGGTGGTAATTTTCAAACTCCAGGGAAAATATTATGAAGTGATTAACGGTGGAAACAAGAACCAATTGATTTATTACATATTTATTTGGATGATATGGAGTCATCAGTTTCAGTGTTGGGATACCCTCACATTTAGCCTAAAGGGTTGGTACCATACATGTCAATGTATTTTCTAGACCCATGTATTCACCACCTGATGATAAAGGTGCCAGGTAGGTGAGCTTGTTTTATGACCCACATGGTTTATAGTTCTAGCTGATTTTCTAGAATGGTCATTGGATGAAGACATGCTCTCAGGTCGAGTGTTTTTTGTGAGATAAGTATATGTACTCATGAAAACAACACATAACAAGGTCACTGATCTGTGCGTTATCATATACATGATATGTTCTCAATGAGATATTCATGGGTAACATAATTTTCCTTTCTTATTCCCGGTCAATACATTCTACTCATGTGGAATTTTCATAAAAATAGGGACTTATTTCATGATAACCCCAACTATAGAGGATCAGCCAATAATTTTTATCATTTAAAATATTAATGTAAGGTTTTCCACATTTTTTATATGATATGCAATAAAATTTCCTAACACATAAAAATCAACCCTTTCTCTGTTTTAGAGATTCATGGTAGTTTATTTTTATTTCCCAAAAAAACATGAATGGTATTTTTCCTATCACTTGGTTTTGAGGGGGATTGAATGAGCTGCACAATTTTTTACCTCTGGTTCACCATTTTTTTGTTTCTCAAAAAATCTTGAATGGTCTTTTTCCAAATGCATGGTTGTGAGAGGGGTTGAATGTGTTGAAACATTCTTAAAATAATTTTTACCATATTTTAATTTAGTGGAAACTCCCAATAGTTCCCACATCCATAACAGGGTATGGAACAAATTTCCAAAGGCAGGTTGTTCTTTAGGGTTTCAGGACCAACGATGCTTATGATGTTTTTTTGGTCAAGATGATTGGAGGTTGGTCTTATCACACCCTTTTGGGGGGATTTTTTTTCCTACTCTAAGACTCTCTTACAGATTTATGAAATGTTTTTAAATCACTTCCTAATCCTAAAACAGAACCAGTTACCCTAAATTAATGATCATGGGTTAATTAATTTTATATTTAAAGGGGGGTCTATTAGTGATTCCATATATTTGTATCTGGGTTTCTTCATACACTTACACTTAATGGGTATATTCTCATATATTGAATACAAAAAAACACGCACTCCAAATTTTGTTTTCATCCTGGGAGGTAATTAATATTTTTAGGATGGGATTGAGCCATTATGAGGTATTCTATGTGTCCTTATTATAATAGAAATCAAAACCCACGTAGTTCTTTAAACTAGTGTAGTTCAACATCATGATAAAAGGTAATATTTAAGTTCACTTTGGCATTGAGTATTGATCTTGATCCTTAGGGAGGAATCTTATGTATCCTGGTTATGTAAATAATCATATTCATCATAATGTAGTCACTCTTTGGGGACTTACCATGAGGTATATGCCCTTTTCTGGGGGAATTCATATAATTCCACTGATCGGGACTTACACATTGAGGTTTCCCTTGTTGGTATAGATTCATAATGAGAATGATATTATCATTGAAAATCCCTAATCCCACATGATCCATTCTCAGTGTGAGAAGAAAGGGATAGAATGTAAATTGGTCTCACTGCATATTGATGAGGTACTTATACACGGGTTCACCCCATTAGATGTTTAATATAGAGATCTAGCCATATGAAAACGTTATACGTATCTTGTTTATGGAAGGAATCTTAGTCACTGTAGTTCAATTTCCTTCTAAATCCACTATTGGGTGGGGAAGATTGATCATCCCATGGGATATATTGGGTCTCGGTGGTTGGAATATTAGATACACAAGGGGACATACACTGAGGTAGATGTTCATTTTATATTGGGCCTTAGGAATGAGTTCTACATATCGTGGATATAATAGGAATCAAATTTCTCATAGTTAAATTTTATTAGAGTTTACACACAGATTTTTCCATAATATGTCCCTTAGACAAGTTTATCATATCTCAGGATGTCTACTTGACATGGAATGATTGTCTACTTGACATGTTCTGATTTTCTAACAAAGATATTCTGATTTCCATCCTGACATGTCTGAGGATATTTGTAAAATTCATGCTTTCTTATAGGATATGTACAAGGACAATTTCATGATTCAATATAATTTTCTGAAAGACTTTTCATAATATGGATGTATTATCAGGATATCATCACATGATCATGGTTTTCATTTATGGAGGGTGTCATTTGATCTGAATACCTTGTTCATTGGAAATCACGAGATCAATGTTGACATGTATGGATGGTGTCTCATGACCAAGAAGACATTTCTAGATGATGTTGTGTGAACCGATTGACATGTCCTGAAAACATCGTGATACCTAGAAAACATGTAGTGGTGTCACCACATAACTTGGGTGACATGTCTGGTGGCCATCATATGATTTGCCTAGAAACCCTAGAGGACTTCTCAAGACTTGGTTGACATGCCCAAAGGGCATCGTAAAACATTCTTGACATGTCCAAGGGACATATCATAATCCAAATGGCAGGTTGAGGGAGTGTCGCATGACTCGAGTGACATGTCCTGGTGTTGTCGCATGATCTAGGTGAATCATTTGAAGCACATGAAGATTAGTGAATACATATTCACATAAGCCTCCCATCTTTTCTAGTATTTAATTCCATCCTTTATTTCATATTTTTCTCAGTTTCATCTAGTTTTATCTTATTTTAGGTTTCATGTGACCCAACCGATATACATGACCTCCTTTTCATAATATTTATGACACACCAAAAATCATTTGCATGATCTATATAGTGATCATGAAAATAACATATGCATGTTGTATGATCATTTAAGTCATTCCACAGACTTTACCTAGAAGAATACTTTTGTGATCTCATGACCAGTTGCTCTGAGGGTTATGCTCCTACATAACAATGTCCAATTGAGCATGGATGATTTTTTTATTGGGGGGAGGGATTTATAGTCTTCTCCACCATAGTTATATGAAACTTTTTTTGGTTCTCATATCATAAATATGAGCTATATTTGATTGAGGGTTTTGGAATCAAGTGTTTCACATGATCCTACCGTAGGTGATCCGGGGGTGTCGTGTGATTTTTATCCACCACAATAATGTCCCATCAGTACCCCATTTATTGGACTTAATATGATCAAAGGGATTTTTCATAACCATGTGTACATTCAAATGATATTTTATAAGGTCAATAAAACATGTCTAAGTGTCTTTGTGAGATCAGGATGCCCATTGAAAGGCTTTCCCATGATCGAAGATGACTCATCTGGGTTTATTCATAAGAGTAAGGTGGCTTGTCAAGGAGGCCTTATGGGGTCATGCTGGCTTTTCAAGGGGGAATTCAAGAGATCTAAAGTGATCACCTATGGTGTATAACTCTATTCACTTGAAAATATTCATATCATCACCTCACAAGAACCCCTCATCATTTATCGTTTTAATTTCTTATTTATTTTATTAGAGGAAGACATCTCGCACAGACATACAAGTCTTATAAAAGGGAATAATTCCACTTTTATGTGATGCGTCACATGAACAATAATGGGTATTGAGATGATGCATGGTCATTATCATGAAAAACCCTTTTTTTCTATGGATCTAAATGGGTATCACATAATCGACTAGACATGTCTGAAACCCTTAATGTGATGAGGGTGATATATCAACTGGTTCTCACGTGATAAGGTGGACATGTCCTTAGGTCTCAATGAGTCCTTGAGAAAAACATGATCACATAGAATGAATTTCAAAAACCACATAAGGTCCCTATCTTTTTTATATTTTCATAATTTAATTTACAAGTATTTTTGGATGATTTTAAGGAACCTGTAAGTTGGAAAGGTGTGTGATCCGAAGATCTTGTCTAGCAGCCTTTGCTCAATCATCAACTATTGTCTGGGTGCCTTAGAAAGAACGGGGAGGCTTTTCAAAAGTGTTCTACGTGATCTTTAGTAGGTTATGTACTATTTATGGGCCTTTTCATGTCTATATAAAGGTCATACGATCATGTATTTCATTTAAGGTTATGTGGTCTGCATGTTTTTCCAACCATATCTTCCTTTGTTTTGAAGAGAAAGTAATACACATGTTTTGGGAATTTCTTCCCATATATATTTCTTGATTCTTACTTTGCGCTCGTTAATAAATACCAAAAATATATTTAATCTAATTTCCATATACTATTAGTTTTATATTTCTCAATCAGATTAGAGTAATTAGGTGATAAAGTTGAGAGAAAGAGATATACTGAAAGACCATCATTCAGCTTGAATTATAACTCTATCAGTCAATAAATTTACTCTATAATATTGAGTATATGAGGAACCAATATAATTACATCTCCAAACATACATGTATATAGATTATTGGTAATATTCTTATTTTTTACCTTACTTTATCCTTAAAAATATTTTTGTGATAATACAACATTGTGTAACTATCCATTTTTTCCTATTGCTTTTATAACCCATTGGACATTGATCAAAAGATAAGGATTCGTACATAAAATATATCATGTGTGAGTATCCTATAATAATCATTTTGATACTAAAATTATTCTTGATAAATCTTAAAAAAATTTGGGGACATTAATACATAATATTTTCATTTATATCGTTGTACTATATTAAAAAATTTATACCACCCATAGAGATTTGTTCAAATAATGAAATATTCCCTATCAAATATTGATTATAGTAATTTAGTAGTATTAAATTCCACTTTATACAAAATGAAACATATAAAATTAGTACTTTTATCTTGATTACTATTTTTTACTTGTTTTTTTGTAGATTCAGTTGGGTTGTGGTGATGATATAAATAATTCAATGTGGTACATGATCTAAAGTGTAGTTTCCCATATAATGGATTTTTGTAGAACCTATGATAATGCTATTAAACCGTATTGTTGAATTTGGATACTCTATAGTTGTGTTAATGATTATGATGTGTTGTTCTTCATTATGAACTCCTAAACATAGATTGTTAAGCTATAGTATCCCTTTTCACTTCTTTTTACTAATATGTGTATGTGGTTATGTATGGTTGTAGTCAATTTCTATTACTAGATGGTTCAATCCCTTTGCACCTTTTTTATTCACTATAATTTGTTTTTAATTTATAAATTATTTATGGGTATGAGTTGGGTGAAAAACTCATATCTTGAATCATTTCATATTATTGATTTTATAATATTAAATAACTCCCACTGATTTATTCAAATATTTATAACCCTCAACTATTGGATTTGGAATATTATTTTTATTTAATATTCTAGTGGAGAATACTTAAAACCTATATTTATAGTCTTATTTGTGTCTAATTCAATACTTAAATAGTTTTAACATAATAATTTTTCAACACAACTCCATTAATTAATAGCTTCATGATCTGTTTATTGGATTCCCAACTCTGATAGATCCTATAAAACTATTTTCTAAATACTTTACAAATATATTATATAATTCAATATATGGATACTCATTAGATTCAATTATATTTATTTCAACCTAACACTCTAATTAGAGCTCCTCGATAGAATTTGGTGCCCTTAAATACAGTTGGCGAGAACCCTGGAATATGGTTTCATCCTAAAATATGTGAATGGACATGTTTATGACCTAATATTATATTTATAGACATTATATTATATTTATTTATGATATAAATTTTTATTCTATTTATCATTATTGTTACTATGTGACTGTTTTAAAAAATTTAACCATGTGTGAATAGTAGTCATTCATTAGGTGTATATTCATTTTAACTATGATTTCTCAATAAAAATCATATTTTATTCAATATCATCCAAAAATTTATAAAATACTTAATAATACACGGAAAATAGATAAAAATATACAAGATCATGAGTTTTTAACTGTTATTTGATCAAACATGTGAATGATAGATCCCCTAAGACCCTAGTTGAATTACTTGACTTATATAATGACTTGAATTATTATTCTCATATTTTAGTAATGAATTATAAATTCTTTGGATTTATGTTTTATATTATCTTGAATTATCTTATTTTGAATGTCTGCATTCCTTACAATTCACACTCATGATAAGGTGAGGTGAACTCAGGATACGAGAATATATTTTAAAATTCAAATATATATATAAACATACACATATATAATTAAAATATGGAGTGATTATTTTCAAATCATCTGAAAAAAATATTAAATAATTAATTATTAAAAATTATCACTCATTAAAATAATTCAAATTAAATAAATATTAAACCAAAAATGCATCGGTTAATCAAATCTTCTAACCATCGAAAATGTATAAAAATAAATTAATATAATATAATACAGTAATATTAAACTCAATGTATTATTTGATAAATTAAACTATTATTAAATATTTTTAGTTTATTAATGTTACATCTCATGCATCAAGAAATTTCTTATTTAAATCATCTTATTTAAAAATAATATTAGAATTTTAAAAAAAATATGACTTTTCAATGATAAAAAAATTGTCTGAAAACTTAAAAAATCAAGATTTACCAATTGTGTAATGTTAAGTATGGACTGATTTGACCTAAGGCAGGATTGATGATATGGGTTATGTGGATCCCTTTATAACCTTCTTTATGTCATGAGATCTACTCTTCTTATTTGAGTGGAATTTTCATTATTTTTTTTCTAATGACCCATGCATTGTAATACAATTCATTTGAGTAAAGTTACATATACCTAGAAAAAGGGGCATTGAGATGGTTTTTTAGGGATATGGTATTGTATCATAATACTTGAAAAAAAAGTATAGTTACTCTAATATAACCTAAAGGAACCTAGAATAAGTACAAGCATTTGGAACCATTATTTTTAGAATTTTCTGACTATGACTATATTATAATATAAGATCTACAAGACCTTTATATTTATTTTAACAATGTATATTGAAATTATTTAATTTATATATAATATAATTTAGTAAGTAATAATTTTATAGCTCAATTGAATAATGTTATCCTAGCATTCTCTGCTCATATTTGCATCATTATAACTAAAAGTATCCAAGGGGAAAACACCTATATAGTCCACAAATGAATAAAATAATCTACTTTATTGATCTTGTATTTTTAAATGAATGAGTGGGAAATATAATCACTTTATAATTAATGTTACATTACCATAATAATATGTACTAGATATAACAAGGAACTATACATTTTATTTTATTCCTCTATCTTATTTATCTCTATAATCATTGATAAAAGACATGGGAAGAATTCCGTTCAGGTAAGGGTGATACATAATAGTTATAGGGTATAAAATATATATTTTCAACTTAGGTTATACTTCTTATATTTCACGTAAGTCATTAATGTTGTTTAACATCTAAAATTAACACATTTTTTCAATAATGACATAGTTAATATATCTTATTTGTAAAAAAATATTTCATCACTCACTTGTGACTATTAGAATTAGTTAGGGAAAAAATATTTTATATTTGTAACACTAAATTTTGAAAAATATTTTCTAGAACATGGGTTTTTGAACTCAAAGTTGTTGATGGTAATAGAACATGGCATAAGTGGTAGGTCCATAATATACGGTTCAAAATTAAGAATGAATCGGTATTATGGGATAACTATTCCTAAGAAGGTTTTTTGATTTTATTTAGTCAATAGGTGGAAATTAATGGGCTTTAGTGATATGTATAGTGTAGTGTATATTTTTTATAGTGGTGTAATATGGAAAACCATACATGCTTCGCTATAAATAGTTAAATATAATCCCTAGGAAAATTTTTGATAATTTTGTATTATGTATAAGTTATTAGATACTTCTTCCATTTATAATAAAATAAATATCTTTTCTTCCATTGAGTTGGGAAAGTACCAAACCATATAAAATTATGTTTTTTCATACCAAAGAAGTGTGTTTTACTTGATTTTTTTCTTATTATGAAAGTTATGTATGTGTTAAAGGGTGTTAATTTAGTGTGCAAAGAAAATTCTTGGTCCTCTATATTTTGGATATACCATTAAATGTGTTTAAACATTTTATAATAGCTATAAATTATTTTTTAGTTTGTAATTTTGAAAGGTGTATTATATATCATGGTATTTTGAGATAAAAAAGTTACATCATTGATTTAGTCAATAAGTTTTAAATACACTTGATCTTGATATCAAAATCTTCTAGAAAAACTCGTGTCATTATGCATTTTATTCAGTTAAGGATCTATTTTGATGGAATGGAATTGGAAGAAAGAATGGTTTAGATTAAAATTTTAATGGGTAAGATTTTATATTCTAGGTTATTTTTATTGAATACTATTTATTATAGGAAGACATTGAGCTTCCATTAAAATGGTTCAAACCAAAACTGTGAATAAAGTGAAAAGTGAAATATTTTACATTAAGGTAAAAGAGTGGTTTACAAGATGTTGGAATATAATTTTTTCTTTAACATTCTGAATGATAATACCGTTGAGAATCTTTTGGAAAATATTTATGATATACATGAAAATATACCCACTATAAACATATTTTTTTATGAAGAGACTATTAAGCATGAGTTAGAATAAGGAAAGTACAGAACTAATAATATAAATTATTTCAACAAGATTTAGAGTTAATTAGAATTGATAATCATGATGTTTTTAGGGCTACTGTGGGATCTAATTCTACTTTCATCACTCCTAGAATCATGGCATGTGATATTTACCACTATTTTTAAATCCATAATTAAAACTAACTTAGTGTTTGAAGGTATTTGTTATCCAATTCTAAATTATTATATTAGGTTTCATAAAGTACAGACACATGTTGGAACAAGATTCAATGTTGAATGTATATAATATTTTCTTTAATAGAAAATTTAAAGTAATATTAAAGAGATGAGGGAAAGCTGTCAAGGAAAAGTAGTTGTGGCTAGACCTATATATTGGTATTATGGGTTGAAGTGGTACATGGAAAAGGATTACAAGGATTAGAGAGTTTCTTATGGAAGATATGATTTAGGTTTTTCTCAAAATTCTATATATAAAGAGAACAATAGTCTAATGTTAAGTTTTCACATTAAATTAGAATCTTTGATTATTTATTTTGAGGATTATTTCCACTCTATATCTAAGAATGGAATCATGAAAAACTATGTTTCTATAAAATTTAGAAAGTTTCATCTTATAAATGATAAAGATATTGAGAATGTCAAAAAGGTTGGTGAAAAAAATATAATTATAATCAAAGGCCAGTTAAAATTTCATTATGTTTCATACATATCTATTTATTAAAAAAATTATCTCTATATAAAAAATATATAAAGTATGTTTTCTATAAATCTTTTGTAGAGTGTATAATATTACACAAGGTTCGATAGTACTTCCTAATGGTTTTAAATATGGAACATTGTATCTAGTGGTAAATTTATATGGAATTTGACTATATAAACATAAACTTATGGTTGTGTAGCATTATGGAATTTCTATTTTATGACCTTTAGTGAGAGTAGTGTAAAGGTATTTAAAGATAAAGGAACACTGAATTTTGGTGACCTGGAGTATAAAAAATATGATATTTATATCCTTAAAAATAAGAAAAGGATATATTTATCATAAATAGAAAGTCTCCTATATCTTAAAAGTTAGAGCTTATTCACATGAATGTTTTGCGAATTACTATAGTTTGTTCTCATGGATGGTCCCCATACTATATTACCTTCAATAATGATGAAAAATAGAATGTATGGGTGTTTTTATTTTAACAAAATATATGGATTTAAGAATATTCATTTGAAATAGTCCATTGTAGAGAAACATAAACATATAAAGCTAATGTGGTTGAGTTCTAATAACTGGAGTTAATATAAAAGCAGAGTGACTTGTTGGTTTTACTAGATGAAATGAATATTGTTTCATATGAATATACTTAAAACACAAAAACAAAACGATTTAGTTGAACAAATTAGTAGGATACGAAATAATTGATTTTGGATTATGATGTTATATCCAAGTTTCACAAATGTTTTTTGGTTTTAATATATCATTTATATCATTTATCTCATGAATTAGAGTCATTCAACACTTTTGGGGTAGGAACTTCTTGAAGATATATGGACCTAAAGACTAGTTTATTTTTCTCACCTGAATTTTTTATGAAGTGTAACATTTGTTCATGTAAATTCCAAGGAAATCGATAATCTTGAAGCGATGACTTAATCATGTTTCATTATAGGGTATGGTGATGATGACATTTAATTTTAGCTATAGGATAATGATCAATGAAATTTCATCAAAACATGAAATCTTATTTTCAATAAGAAGATCTTGTGGATGGATTATATCTTAGTGAAAGATGCATTTATGTTTAAAGGATTGACTGAGCATGTCCATGTGAAACTGAATGGATAATTTAATTTTCTATAATGTTTTAGGAGAACCCATGATCTAGATGATCCATCTAGGATGGATATACAAGAATGATCCAACATAGTGGAATCTTTTGGTAGACTTTTGCAATGAAGAAATACATAATTAGTTGTTATAGAAGGAGCATTTCCATAGGTTGAATAAAGGATTTATACCAGGATTATATTGATGGTGAAAATGTTTTAAACTTTTATTCAGGTAATTATTTATATAAATTTTTTAGACCTAAAATCATAATATAGGAACTATGTTTAAGAAATTCAGAAGAGTGAGATTTGGAATTAAAGGTTGAAATAGATTCTATATATTTTAATAGGGAGCTATGAAAACAACCACTCTTTGAAATTACTTAAACTAAATTATAGGAATTATGAAATAAATTTATATAACATTTTAAAGTGGGGGGTAATAATTTAATTCAATGTTAGTTATAAAATATATTCAATAAACAGAATTCATATATGTCTCATATATCATTTCTCTAGTTGAAAATATCAAAATAACCTGAATGGAGCTTGTCCTGGTTTATTTAGGACTACTTCTTGAACAATTTTCAATTAAAAAATTATCCTATGATGACATAGAGGATTAAATCATCAATAATTATCCAAATGTGTCAAGGAATATAGAATGAATGATTCATGTATAATCTTAAATGGAGTTTATATAGGATAATTCAAGAGCTCAAGAAACAAAAACATATGTTTCATAGATTTATGATAGTTAAGTGGTTTTCTTCTTCCAATGTGGATCATTGATACTACTAGGGTTTGATGATAGAAGTATCATAATAATTATCTTATATATCAATCATATTCTCCTTGTTGGTCAGTATAACAAATAAATTAAATATTCGAAATTTAATTTTATATAATATTTGAGATGTATGATCTCAGTGAATCAAAACAAAATTAGGCATAAAAATCAGAATGTATTATAAGACAAAAAAATTGTTTTATCTCAATAAAAGTTCATTTAAAAGGTCTTAGGATGATTTATAATATCCAAATATAATCTTTTAATTACCAAATTTTCCAATAATTTAAAGTTATCCAAAGATAATGATCCTATAATAAATATGAGGCTATATAAATGGAAATTTGTTTATTTGGATCTATGGTTAGAATATTGATTTACGCCATGGGGTTATACATTGTTGGACATCATGCATTTAGTTCAATTTATTACCAAATTTAGAGTAAATCAATAAAATGAGAACTAGAATAAATTAAAATGGATTATATGATATCTCATTAGAATATAATAATAATCCTTGTGTTTTGGAATATTTTATTCTTTGTATTGTTATATTGATACAAGTATTAATGGTGGTATCTATTCATGTAAGAGTACCACCGGATTTGTGTTTACCTTTAGAGGGATGTCCATAAGCATAATATTGAGGTTGTAGCTTGTAGTTGAACATTATTACTTCAAAATCTGAGTACATAGCTATTATGGAATTTGGGAAGGAGTTATTCAAGCTAAAGTTTTTATTTGAGGATCTTGAAGAATGTAGGAAAATATAATTATTTTATATATTAGTTAGAGTGTGATCCATCTTGAGAAGAATATGGTGTTTCACTTATGGAAAAAAGACATATAATTAATGTAAAACATTATCTATAAATACTTTTAGGATGATTTGTGAGAACTAAAATTTTAGTAGAATTTAGAATCAATTAGATATAATAAAAAAAGTTTAGGTCTGGTAATTTTATAGGTGGTGTTTTTCCATAGTAGGACTAGGATAACTGGGTGAAGAAATATTATACAATTTTTTTTATATCAAGTAAGGTATGTGACCAAATAAAATGTTCTAGGAGGATTCCTTAAAAGTAGGCTTCTAGTGGATAATTGTATTACTTGGTTCTAAGTAAAACATTCATGGTTTGTAACTCAACATTTTATAAGGAGAGATTTTAGAACATGGTTTGTGAAATCAGAAGATGTTAGGGGTATTGGAAGTAAGAAGATGTGGTAGGTTCATAAGATAATGTTTATATGGGTTGAAGGATGAGTTCCTAAATTCATATCATAATTCAAAATGAGATATTTTGACACTATTTTGTGATAGAGCAACTAGTTGTGGATTTTGATAACATGTGTGGTGGAGTGAATATTTAAAATGGTGGTGGAACCTAGAAAATTTACTGGAATCAACTACATATAGTTAGGTGGGGTCAAGTAGAAAATTATTAATTATTTTGTACCAGACACCCATTATTTCCCTTTTTTCATTTATAATAAAAAATTAGTGTTTCTCTCATATAGTAGATAAAGTCTCAAACCATGTAAACTCTTTTGTTTTCATTCTTTTTTAGTGTGTTTTTCTTGGTTTTTTTACCAATGATATTTATCTATTGAAGTGTATCAATTAAATTCATGGTTGGGGTTATTTTTAATTATAGTTTTAGATACTTTGTTTTGGGTGTTAAAACAATTCAAAAGCTCTAGAAATATTTTCATGGTTTGAATTTGTAGAAGGTATATTCTAGATCATGGCGTTTTAAAAAAATAGTATCAGTCTCATACATAATGTGACGAAATATAATCCATTAACTCACATCATTCCTCATAGGTATTTTTTATAAAATATGAATAAATAAAATTAATTTGAAAACATTTTTTCACATATTAAATTTTTATTTTAAAATAAAATTTGAATTTATTTAGAATTAAATTAAATTATGATTACTCAAATCTCAAATAATATATAACTCAATTTATTTAATTATTTTATTTTGATAATTCATATGTGGGCGTTCACCATCCATGAATATGTGTCCCATTTCATCTTATATTCTAATTCATCCAAATTAATGGAATATCTACATACAGTTTTTGTGTGACTATTTTATCCCTTATCTTGATAGTAGTGATACCTACATATATAACAAGAAAAATATGTAAAAACACATCATGGACCCTAAAAAGACCAGGATAATTCATAGTAATGACAATCTATTATAAGCATTAACTATGTATTATAATCTCTATCTTGAAATATCATATAAAGCAGAATGTACAATTTATAAAATCATAATTTCATAATTTATTTGTCTTTCATTGATATATTATATAGAATTTCCTTCATCACTGGTAAAAATTTTATTTTAATATCACCCTTTTTACATAAGTTTTCAAGTAATAGACATTAAACATTATAATATGTGATTTTTTCATACCAATTATTTTGATAAATGATGATAAAAATATTTTTTATGGTGTTTTTAACATTTTTTATTAAAATAAATTATGGTGAAAATATTTTCTAGTATATTTTTAATATTTTATATTTCAATAACTGACATCAAAACCTAAAACATGGTTTTTTTAACATTGGTTATTTTAAAAATAGATGTTAGAGAAAATTTAGCATAGTTTAGATATCATTTTTTAAAATATTATACATTAAAAATAAAATTCCAAAATTCATAATTTAAATTTTTTTCATCATGACTAGATGGTATTTCTTTCCTATGAGAAAATATATCTCACCTCATACACTTATTTAATTTTCCTCCCAGTCCTTCATTTCTCTATCCATCTAATGATATAGTATGCCCATGATATTTCCCAACCAAATTTTCATTTCTCCCTCCATTCCTCATTCAATGTTCCAAATTGTTATGAGGGAAAGGATAGAATTATCCTGGATAAAATTAGTTTAAATGATTTCTAAAGTGATAAATATATTTTTTGAGAATTATAATCTATAAATAAAATTGCATATGGGTAAAATATAGTGAATGGACTCTTTTATTATCATTCTGTTCATCCATTACTCAAAATATTTTTTGATTATTATAATTATTTCTTTATATTCCTTACTCAAAATCAAAATATTTTTTCATATGAACAACTTATTCAACATTAAAATACTTTTTTTAATTCCTATATCTATTTTTTTATTCATTAAATAAATCATGTTGGTTTCTATTTTTTAAATTTTTTTAAAAAAATATACATTTCATGTCATTTATATGAATAAATGACGTGAAATATAATATATGACATATATTATTTAAATAAATTATATGAAAGGCAATTATTCATTTCATTTTTAAAATAATTTTCCTGAAAAATCATGGTATATAATGAAAACAATTTCATTTCAGTAATAACTGAAGGTGTAAATATATTTATTGTCTGTTTTAATAATTTGTGTCAATCAAAAAATTATTATATCACTTACAATGATTTCCCTTCAGAACTAGTGTTTAAAATATAAAAACTAATATAAAAAAATTTTATACCAGTGTATCTACCTTGTCCATTGAAGTAATTTATGCACTATAATTCTAGTTAAGGCCCCAATAATATTTTCTTCCTTAACTCATAAGTGATAAATTATATATGGATCATTTAATCTGTTTTATACTACCAATGTCACACCCAAAATAAGCTACCTCACTTTAAACATGAATTATCTTGGTTTTCATCATGTATTTAATAATATTATCAAATGATACATATTGATAATGATCTCAATTTTGGGGGAAACAAACATTCTCATCTAACGAAGTATCTAATAATACCCAAAACATGTGTTACTCCTATTAATAGGTCATTCCTCACCATATCCATATAATTATATCACTATATATGGAATTCATTAGAGAAATACTCAACCATTATGTTCCTACAACACCAAATAGTTAGACATTATATGTGTCCCTATATGTTAATTAATAAAGACCATATGGAATCTATTCAATAATTTTATTGTAGCATATTTGTTTTTCTAATTATAGTTATAAATTATTATAAAATTTGGATATGGCATATAATTTAAATACATTACTATATATAATTCAATAATCAATTATGTAATTATTTTGGAAACTATAAATCATGTATATATTACACTATTTGTATCATGAGGTGATTCAAATGTACATGTTTTATGTAAATCCTTATTCCATCACAGGATGTTAATTTCAATGTAATCATTAATTTGTCTGTTGAAGATAGGTTACTTTTATGAACTAGTATTTAGATCAATATTAATATCAATATAGAATCTCAAGGTGGTTTTTTGGATAAGTTTCGATACCCATAGAGTATTATTGTTTCTCTAATGAATGGAAAGTGGATCTGGGTAGATGTATCGATGAAATTTACTATAGGCGGACCACTATGGGGATGACCATTCCATGGTGGACCTTATGGTAGAGGGTAATATACCTAATTCGAGGGTATAGAGCCCTAGGAAATGCATGGTTCCTAAGAGAGGCATCTGTGAGAAACACTAAAGGTAAATTGTGTTAATTGGAAAAGATGTCAAGGGCTGAATTTCCCTTATAAAAATTAAAGTAAATGAAAAAGGTAAAATTCAAAAATAAAAGGTATTGATATGGTAAGGAAATAATTTTCATACATATTAAAAATATAATTTTTATATTAATTGACAAATTATTCATAGTGGAAATGGACATATTAAATTTATATAATTATGTGTATCTATTTTTATGTGAAGTATAAAATAAAAAAATTAATGGATAATATAAAAAAGAAACATACATAGATTGATAATGGAATTCAGAAATAGATCATTGTGAGCCCCTACATCTCATCCCCTTGGGTTGAAAGGTTTTTCTTATTACTCCCTTGATCTTAGTGATGATAAAGAAACCCATCTATCATAATTATAGTTGTAAGAACCCTCTTGAACTTCATCAATTTCCAATGAACCAATCTCTCACTTTTGTAGTAGTGATCACCCATTGTATAATGATGTGAGATGATGTAAGGATTTCTTGGCACAAACCCATTAAAAATATTCTCTCATATCTCTTGTAAATATTTGTAAAAAATATATACGCTATATAGAGGTGATGGAATAATATAGACTTATATATTAAAGATCAATTATAGTTGGATCTTGACGAAAATTTTAGAGTTGATAGAATCCACTAAAGCTTTGTTTTTTGTGTACCAAGCTTGACCAAGGACTGGATTCTTCATTAATGTGTTCTATTTAACTGAGTAATATTATAAGGCCCTAAAGAGACCTATCTATAGGCTCTAAAATTTATAGGAATCTTATGGAATACAATAAATTCATTAATCATCATCAAATAGAGTTTAATAGTTGTGGGGTCCACTGAAATAATGATTTTTGACTTGTTGGATCAAATAAACTCGATTGCCATACATTAACAGTGTTTATCCCGTAGGCTTCCTATAGACCTCCCAGTTCTTTCTGCTCCTACAGATTGGTCAGTGCTCTTCCACTAGGTATCCAGTGGTCCCATTCTACATGGGTGGCTCTATCAATCACCACTAGTCATTTGGTGGCCCTACACAGGCTACCAATGCAACCTACAGTACTCCAAAAACAACTCTGGTCCTTCCAAAAAATTATATTCCTTCTTTTGACCCTTGTATCTTCCTTCAATTATTTAAAAGGATGATAAAATTCCATTCCAAACTTCAATCATGATGATTCTTAAAATATTTTCAATAGGTCATCATGATCTTAATAATTCATCATAGATTCATTAAAAACATGACTTGGATCTCAATTTTTATAACTCATAACCACACAAATTAATCTATTTGATACAAAAATGATGGTTTGTGATCATGAAAACATCATGAGAGATAGATAGGTACAACCATCTCCCCCTTTTTGAAGATCA
The DNA here is from genome assembly GCA_963277665.1 of Viscum album. NCBI lineage: Eukaryota > Viridiplantae > Streptophyta > Magnoliopsida > Santalales > Viscaceae > Viscum > Viscum album. Next base: position 899,318,304 of record OY728162.1, on the reverse strand, counting down.
CAAATACCAAACATAAAAAAGATATATCAAGTGTAAATCAATAGTGAAATATATAGTAATGTATTTATGATATCAATATATACAAGATATTAAACAATATATTAAATATGATAAAGAAGAAAATAAACCAAAAATCTCTTATTTCAAACAATAATAAAACATTTAACTCCTCATATATGAAACAATTGACAAATAAAACATATAAAAATAAATTTCTATCCTTTTTCAATAAATATATCCCCATTTTAATTCTAATAAATTTTTACCCTTTTATTATTATCAAAAATAAAACTAGGTGAAGAAAAAAAGAATTATTTTAATAAGCACAAAAGATATATTTTAAAAGTGATTTTAGAAACTAAAAATATTGATTGAAAATTGATTTCAATAGTAAATCAATGTTATTTTGAAAAAAAATAAAAATAAAATTTGAAACACTTATTATCTTCAAAACTCCCATTTATTAAGTTAATTAAGATAGGATAGATAGGGACGAATCATTGAAAGAAGTTTTTTAAAAAAATTATAGAAAATAAAATTAAAATGAAAATAAATTTAAAATAGAAAGTACATCAATATATTGAAGAAATAGAGAGATAAATATAAATAAGAACAATAAGTAAAATAAATTGAAAAACTAAAATTTGTACATTCCTTTTCAAAAATACTCATTCCATCAAAGAGTGTGTTTTTCACAATTTAATAATTTAGAAAGTTGAAAATGTCATTTAAATGAGAAAACTTTCTTGAAAGAATACACTCATTTTTATTTTTTAAAATAAAACCCTATAAAAATTGGTATATAGAAAAGTACATTTAGAATTTTTTTTCTCATCATTAACCTTACTTCAAGAGAGAGAAAAACAAAACTTTTTTAAAATAAGGGATCATATACATAATTTCTCATGTAAATCTTGTAAAAAAATTTATAACTTATTTAAAATAAAATAACCACACACTAATAGTATTAAAATTTTGAAAAAAAATTAAAAAAAATTTAAAATTATAATAAATCGTATTTTCTAATAAAATATGACTTTGAAGTCACAAAAAAAGAGAAAAAATTTATTGATTTTAAAAATTAATTTTGAAAAGACAGAATCTCCCTAAAGGTAAATTTCACAATTTAAGAGATAACCCCCCCTAAAATTAGTATACAAGTGAGATATAGGGATAAATCCAATGATAAAAATAATAGAAAATAATGAATAGAAAAATTAATAAAAAATATCAAGATTTTAAAAGAAATATAAAAATATTTAAAACAATATAAAAATGAAAAATAAATAACTTTTAAAAAGATTACTCAAGTTATCCATATTCAAATAGTGATTATCACATGAGTACCATTCCCAACTCTCCTTTAATGAAATCTAAAAGATAAAATTTTATAGGTTTAGTGAAAATATCAATGAGTTGATAGTCCATCCTATTAAAATACATTAATATATCATTCTTTTGGAAGTGATATTTCAATAAATTGTATCTAAGATCAATGTTTTTAGTGATAGGGTGTTGGGTAGTATTTTTTGAAGTATTAATGGCACTAATATTATCGTCTATAATATAAATATGGTCATATATGATCCCAAAGTCCAAGAGAGTGTGTTTAACATATATTATTTTGCCACAAAAATTCATGGTGGCTATATAATCCAATTAAACTGTATAAATAGAAATAAAATATTTCTTCTTAATAATCAAAGAGATGTGGTATTTTTATATAAGTTCATATCTACCACTTTTTTGTTTCCTATCTATTTGACAGCACCAAAAATCAATGTCCATAAAACTAGTCAATTCAAAATATTTCCTCTAGGATAAAACAAAATAGGATTTTTTGTTCATTTCAAATAACTAAAAAACTGTTGAATGATTTAAGAACATATTACATGGGATTTTTTTGAAAATTTTCACAATTAAAAACCCTAAACATGATGTGTAGGTTCATATTAATATAAAGTCAAATTCTAATCATACTTCTATAAATATTTTTTTTCAAATGGCTTATCAGATTTGTCCAGTGTTAGCTTACAAGTTTTACTCATTAGTGTAAAAGATTATTTATCTTAATCAATTATAAATCATTTTAAGAGTTTATTAGTTTACTTTACTCAGTTTATAAAAATACCATCCTTATTTTCTGAAATCTTAAAAGTAATAAATAATTTGTTTTGACCCTTATATCTCATTTCAATTTCATTTTTCATTTTATTATAAAATTCAAAATAAAGAGACTCATTGCTTGAGTTGAAAATCAAATAATTAACATAAATTTTAAAAACTAAAAAATCATTTGAGATGTGTTTTAGAAAATGGTTTGAATAATATTTTCTCATTTTAAAATCAATTTATATTGGAAAATTTTAAAAATATTTATATTAAAGTTGAGGGGGTTGTTTTATATCATAAAGAGAATTTGTTAATTTGAAAACTTGATTTGGAAAATTAAAATCTTTAAAAATCAATTCGTTTCCACAAAAAAATCATTAATAAACCATTTAAAAAAATTCTTTTAACATTCATTTTGAATAGTTTGAAATTATGGAGATAGGATAATGCTAACAAGATCCTGATGGATTCTAACCAGGTAATGAGAAAAAAATGTTATACTATAGATGATTATTTATTACTTGATATAACCTTTATATACAAGATATGATTTATTTATAGTGATATTACCAATCCCATATAACTTATTCCAAAATTCCCATTTCTCATTTATGAAAGTATGGTCATTAAAACTTTTGATGATAATCCATACATAATTGTGAGGGAATTGAATAGTTCATATTGCATGAAAAGAATAAAATTTTCAACATTCATGGAATCAGTTACATTTTGGGGTTTTAAGTGTGAGATGAAATAAAGACATTCGGACTCACATTGGATGAATATTCTAGTATGACTACCAGCATACAAATCTCTAATGAAATTTTCAATGGAATGGTCTTAATATTTTTTTAAACTTTTGGTAAATAATTTTATGGAGAGTCTTGATCAACATTAACTTCTTTATATTTGAAAGTTTCATTTGATGTTAAAAAATCATATTCAATAAAAACATTCTGAGAAGGAAATTTTCCACATTTTCATCAAAAACAACATAAATTTATTCCTCCAAGTATTTATTCTTTTTTTAAAGACCCTATATTTCAATCTTGAGTTGGAGGACCCAAGAAATATACCTTTATCAAATTTTGAAGATACTTTTCCAATATTTTCTTTTATATTATGAAAAAGGGTCTTATGAGAATGTGATTAATGATAAAGTATATAGTATTATTAACTGCATACTAAAAATGTTTAGGTAAGTTAAATTTCATAAAAATAGTTTGAGTGATTTCTTGAATAGTCTGATTTCACCTTTCTAATACCCTATCATTTAATTTGGATAGTGGTATAGAACAATAATGATTATAGCTTTAATAAGAGCATAAATCATAAAATTCATTATTTCCATGGTTCATGGTGGAAATCATAGTGGTATAGAAGTAAATTATTGTGGAATGGTGTTTTTAAGTGTTTTGGGTTCTATGGGAGGTTCAGAAAAAAAAAATATGGAAAGGAATTCATGGATCTCTACTATATATTTAGACCCATGTATTATCACTAGTCACAAAACTTTTTATTCTATTTTTTGGTAGAAATAATGTGGATAATAATATGGGGATGATTACAAGGAAGATAGTTTTTCAAAGAAAATAATAGTCGGGTCATCCAAGGAATATGGAAAAAATAGAACCCACCCATTACTGGGCTCAAGCTCAATATTAGTGGGCCCTTTATTCAATTTTTTATGTGAGTACGTGTCCTAGTCTCCGATGGAAGAGGTTTGGTGATTATTGGTTTTAGTGCTTATTATTGGTAGGGAAACTTCATAGGGTTAGATAAAAGAGAACTCCACAGTGGTCTCTCTCTATACAAGTTGTTCAACATTTCCATTACTGTAGTGGAATCGAACTCTGAGCTTCTTTTGGACTCTATTTGGGACAATGATAAATCTCTATGGTATCTTTCATAGCTCATCAAAAAAACCAAGATCCTTATAGTGCATGTAATGTAGGTTCAACACACCTATATTAACATAAATATGGTGGATTACATGATAAAAATCAAGGGTGACACCAATGATAGGTGCATTTCCACATGATTGTAACCTAGTTGTTAGAGGAGATGTGTTAGGCCTCCACTATTTTATACGCCCTTGAGTTCCTAGGATATGATAATAAAAATTTATGTATGAATGACATAATAAGTAATCCCAAGTGAATCTTATAAAGTTATAAACAATAAAAAAATTATAAGATTTACCTTTGAGACATTCAATCTGAGAAGGTCGAAATAAATAAGGATGAATTAATTTAAGAGCATTATAAGAAGAAATATCGCTTTTAGATTTAGGAGAATATTAATTTTCTTACCATATTGGAATTTTTTACAAACCATGCCACATTTAAAATGTAGTTTGGGTAATTATTTTACTATTTGATAATAGTTGAGTTTGATAACTGAGTGTGTACTACAGTGATAAGGTGTATATGCCAAAGCCATGTCCTGTTATATTTTTCACTAAATAATTATATTTTTTTTGATAGTGATATGTTTTAAACTAAATGTATAAACATTTTTAAAATTATAAAAAGTAAATAAATGATTTCTTTAAGTTAAAGACTTGTAAAAATTATTTTTTGAAATAAATTTTAAAATAATTATCACACTACTAGCTAAGGCATAGAAAATTATGCTTCAATCCTTCAAATAATAAATAATTTTTAATAATATTTGAGTTTATAAATATGATAGTACCTCCATTGATTATCTTAACCTTAGATTTACCATATAAGTTGATGTGATTTCCTTCTAGTTTATCAATTTTATTGAATTTAGAGAGATCACCATACATGTTTCTTGAACCACTAATGTCTAGGTGTCATAGAGATTATTGTTCTTTGATCTCGCGACACTTTTAATAACAAATAAAATGAATAAAGGTTTCGGTACCTAAAAAAACTTGGGTCCACTAATTCTTTCCAATAATGATTTTGGTTTCCAGATCCATTCAGTATGAGTTTTTAAATTAGAAATGCAATATGAAATATGAATTGATTTTGGTATACCGTGTCATGAATTATTATAGTCACATTCAAAAATTAATTGTATGATTCTTTTTAAATAATTTAAAAACATTTACTTTGATATTCCTTTAATAAAAGTAGTTTTAAATGGATTTTCTGAGGTTCTTTAATTATTTCAGAAATGAAGACCAACCTATTATTTCCCATATCTTTTGGATAACAAAAGTTTATTTATATTAATTTCACCTTGATTAAATTATTAGGGAGATATATTATGTTCTTTGATTTTATATTCAATCCTATTAATATTTTATTTCTTAATTTTCATGGATAATTCTTGTTTTTCATTTAATACTTATTCTTTCACTTTTAGAATTTTTTCTTCTTCATTAATCACTATCATTAATTTTTATTATGTTATTTTTATAATGAATAATTTTCATGAAAATAATTTTCGATTTGATCATGAGATTATTTAAATCCTTCATAATTAATGTGGATTTTGGAGAAAAAGGTAGAATAATTAGGGGGAAAATTAGGAGTAAAAGAAGAATATTTGGAAATTGGTAGAGGGGAACTAACCTTGATGTCTTCATAAACTTGTGTCATAAGGCACCTAGAACTTGATTCAATTGAATAGGATAAATAAGTTAAATCCATAGAGTCATAACCTAAACTCCATGTTATATCTATTATAGCCTTTTTACATTTTTCTGTTATTTTATCTTATTTTTGTAGTTAGGGAACCCCATCTTGATGTAAAATTTTTTCATTCATTTGTAGAACTTCACTTCTAGTTTCAATTTCTTGATTCGCTTTCTTTATTTGATAGTAAGGTTTATTTTTCTTAAATAATTTTTTCATGTTCTTGGATAGTCAAGAAAATTCTTGAACTTCACACATGGATGAATCATCATTGTTAACATTTAAGATGATCTGTTTCTTAATATCTTTGGCATGGTTGGATTTCTTTTCATATTTGCACTTCATAGTAATTTCATACATCATTAGAGGTAAGATAAATTATTTGACCTCCATTTTCATTATATAATTAGTTTCATATATTTCAATTACCTTGTGTGACCATTTTTTTGGTAGTGCCCGTATTATCTTTCTTCAAATATTTAAATAGAAAATTTAGTACCAAGAGACCTTTGATCATTAGATACGTCAGTAAACTATATAAACATATTAGTATTGGATTAATTTTTATGAATAGAAAATCTTTAAAAATCTTTCCTATCCATATATAATATAGAATCTCTATATTTCTCGGTTACTTTTTGAGTTCCTTATAGAAATTTTAAAATTTAATGGGCAGTTTACATGTAGATTCCTGATTAAATTCCTTTCATCCAAGACATTAGCATAGATTGTTCATGAAATTTTCATTAATCTCAGTATCTTTAATATCAAAAGGCGTTCACTTATATTATAGTGACTTATTAATAATATATTGATAAATAACCATTTTATATATAGGGTAAATTATTCTACTAATAAAATTTGACATGTTACTTTTCCAATATGAATAATCCATGGAATAAAAAATTAGATCATGTGAATAATATTTATTTTCCATCACAAAATGATATAACTTAAAAATTTATTAAGATAAAAAAAAATTATCTAAACATAATTTTGAGAACAAGAATATTTGTATGAAATCAAAAAATATCACCATTTGATTACATTGTTTGGTCAAAGAATATGGTGAGAGGGGGTGAGTTTCTATTTTAAAAAATATAGTAAGTTAAAAATAAAAAATTCAAAACCAAAAGGTACTGATATAATAATAAAATAATAATTATATGTATTAAAAATATAATTCCAATATTAATTTGGTGAGTTTTCACACAAGAAATAGACATATATAATTTATGTAATTATGTGTATTGTTTTTTATGTGTAGAAGAAAATAAAAAATCGATGTAGAAACTAAAAGAGAAGAAAAAAACATGGTTTGCTAAAGAAGTTTGGAAATAGTTCGATGTGATCCCCTACATCTCCTTCCCTCATGTTGAGGGGTTTATGTTATTTATCCCTTTATCTTAGCGATGATCAAGAAACCTTTCTCTCACAATTAAGGTTGTGAGAACCCACTTGAACTTCATCGATACCCAAGTATCCCATCTCTCAATTTGGTGGTAGTGAGCACCCATTGTATAAGGAGATAATAAAGAGAGAGGTTTTCTTGGTGAAAACTAGTTAAAAAGACAATCCCTTATCTATTTTAAATATTTTAAGAAACAAAAATTACATATGGAGAGATGATGGATGTCTTGGTGTTAGTGGCATAGAACCAACTAATTTTTACTTTATTCATTAATAAATACCTTATCACATCTTGATTGTTCTTATGCGTGACAATGCATGAGATAATATCCTAAGGATAGTTGTTGCATTAAACGGTCATAGAAGATCCCAGCTATGATGAGAACCTGGAAGTGTCATAACACTGTTCTTGAATATATGGTCTATGTATGGATTATGTTATTTGAGGGACACAAATAATACAGGCCATTAGGGGTGAGGACTCATAAAACTTTGAGGCACCTTCTCATGGTGTGCGCCCTTGGTAATATCTAGGAGGATATTATGAGAACGAGACCCACTAGTAGGAAATCTACATTTCATAGTGTAATTGGATGTTCCTATCTGTGGATGTGTGTATTGGTCCTTAGAATTTAAGATTATTATTAATGAGTATTACAACTCGCGCACTTAGATGTATTGATGAAAACTACAACGACACACTGTTCGCGGCGAGGTAGGAAACGTTGGGTGCGTTATTAGTAATACTGCATTAATAGACAATGCGAGAAAGGATTTGTCCCTTCAATTCCATAATGGAAGTAGATATCTCAGTCCCTTTGATGGAATTCATATAGCCTAAATAAATCCATGTCCATGGAATGTTATGGGCAATTTCAATACCAAAAAGTCAAAGAATGAATAATCGAGCACATGGGTTGATGGAACTAGCATGCAACTCGCTTTATTAGAGATATCAAGACAATGAGATTATATTACACTGTAAGTGTTCGTATGAGGTGACATGTCAATCAGGCGTCAACTTCTTTCTCTTGGGTGCCTTGACCCATTGCTAGAGAGTAATCTTGGACATTAGACAAGCCCGCCTAATGCCAACGAGAAAGAGACCTATAGGGTCACACACTAAGTGTGTCCATGTATCTCAATTAAATATTAATTTAAAAAATTAAATAAATATTTTTCCCGACTGTGGTTTAATAATTATTTAAGGATGCCTAATCACCTTTATTTCAACACTAGTTTTTCGAGATAATATATTGTGGGTGAAATAATATATCTATTAGCGAGTAATGTAGTTGCATTTATTTAAGAAATAAATAGCCATTTCTCAAGGTCTAATAAATGTGGTGGAGGAAATAAAGAAAAATGGAAAATAAAAGTACACACTGTGTATATTAAATATAAACGCCGTGTAGTTTTATGGAAAATGAGTACACGCCATGTATTAATGATTATACGCCGTGTAGTTTTTCCAATCGGGATTTTGAGGATGTAATATTTTTTTATTAAATGATATTTATTATAATCAGCGTGGGAGCATGTCAAGGAATTAATAATTTGACATGGGGGTTTTCAATAAGAGTTAATGAAATAAATAAAATGCAAAACATGTTTATTTATTTTCATAACTCTATAAACTCAAACCTGATTATAAATATCCTCACAACCCCAACAATTTTCCTGAATCGTTGTGCACAACAATTCTGGAGAGTTCTCTGAAAACAGAAAGAACTCCTTCCTCCAAGAACAATCTCAAGACCGAGAGAGATCCACCACCACCGGATTAAGGCGATCGAAGGTAGATATCACAAGAGAAGGTTCTTTTGCGCTAGCACCTATAGATACCTTCGGCGATATCCAGAGATACGTGGAGCATGTGTGGATCACCGCTAGAGGAGTCCTACACTTGGATTCTATGATGCAATGACAGATCACACCAGATCATGACCAGAGGCATCATCGAAGAAAGAATTCCATCAAGGTAATTGTTTTCAAATAATTAAATTAATTATAACCAACATATGATGATCATATCTCTATGGTTTCTAGACTCCCTCTTTTGTTTTTCGTTCTTCGTTCTATTATGAAGATCAGGTATTTTATATGATGATGGATCTTGGTTTTAACATTTTTTAACGCTAAAATCAAACTTGGTAAAACCCACCAACGCACTTCCGCTGCATCCGGAACCTACAAGTGGTATCAGAGCGGTCATATCATTGATTATAATTATTTAGTTTTTCATTGGTGATTTACGCATTTAATAATTTAGTTGTTTAAATTCATGTTAATCTTTCTTTAAATCTGAATCTCAAGATCACTTCCTCCTCTATCATTTCTCGTTCACTATACAGAAACAACCTTTTCTTTTAATTTCTGATTAAAATAAAATAGAGGATCTCATTCAGAGGTGCCAAACATTCCTGGCCGTACAACACAAGAATACACAATGTGTTTTCAGAAGTACACTCCATGTAGTCTAGGTTCATGCGTCGGACTAGTCCACCAAATCAAGTTGTGTATTGATCCTATCTAAGTCATTTATGACACCGTGTTTGACTAGGAAGAGAGGGCACATGGTTTCTGGATTACACGCTGTGCAGTCCAATGCACACGGCGTGTATTCCCTTCTGCTTAGGGTAGGACCATGAACCCTATACATGGTTTTCCAGGCTAGAAACTATGTAACATGAAAACCACAAGGCATGTGTCCCACTGAACACACCATGTACTCCGAAAATTTCCAAAGTACATTAACACGTCATATCCTCGGGCGTGTACTTTGGATGGACGGTGAAGAAAAGAACATGTCGTGTAGTCATAACTATACGTCATGTACTCACCCAAATAATGCATATTTATTAAAATTTATTATTATATTATACAAACCCTTGAGATGTGTACCACAGTGCAAGAGTAAAGCTGAGGCACAACATGTGATTGGTGTTTCATATATATGTGTTTAATTTAACATCTGCATAATGAATGGAAATTCACCGGGTTGCCTCTAAGGTATAAGTTTCGTACATGGATAATTTTAAATTAATTTATATGTTTAATATTATGATGGATGAGAATCTCAAGGAAATTTAGAAAAGGGTTTAAGATAAAAGAATTGGTTAATTAAATATAATTAATTGATTAGAGCGTGATTTATCTTAAACAAGAATGATTAATGAATTGAATGATAGTTTTATTTATGCGTAAATATCATTGCATATATGGATGATCAGGATCTAGACCAAGACCTTTGAATGTGAATGGTTTCTTTTAATTTATTTATTTAAATTAAATTTGTTTTCCTACGAGCCTTCTCCTCATTAATATGTAGGGCATGCGTGCCCAAGGATTATTTTTTGTAAAAACCCCTTTTTACCCTTCACCTGTGTGTGAGATAAATTCATATATAATGGATGGAACTCCCAAACTGGTGGAGGCGGCTCAAGTCAGGAGCCAAGGAGAAACCAATCCAAGGAGATACAAAGGTGGACAGGTGGAAAGTTGTAAACACGAACCTGAAAGGTTCAAGGTGTTTCTCCCCTAGGTCTTGGGTTAGTTTATAAACCACTAGATAAATTAACCAATAGAAAAAGCTCATGATCATACCATTTATTTTATTTCTGTCAGTTGCATGGTTTATTTATTGTGGGTGTGTTGTCACGATCACACAATTAATGAATTAAACAAGCATACTAGATGGAACTAAAATAAAATCGGCTTATACGTAAATATTATCTTAGACATGGTTAATCACTTATGTATATCCCACTTAATATTAACAAACATGTAATAAAAGGTAATAAATTGGAAATTTGTGTATAAGGATAAAATCCCTCAGAGAAATATAAAGTCGGTATAGCCTTCCATAATCTTAGTTGGAATTGAACCATAGTTCAATGTTCTTGAACAACCCTAGTTGGGGTTCTTTCAATTATCGGGGAATTCTAATTCAAGGTTTTGGGTTGACTTGACTTGGTTCACATAAAGGATTGACTGCCATAGTAGTACTTGGTGTGACCAAGAGGCAAAGGTTGAGGAAATCCAAAATAAAAGGATTTCAGGATTGGGGAGTCCACTCAGTGGATCAAGGAGCTGCAAGTTAATGCAGTTGGTATTTAGAATTCCTACCTAAAACCATTCAAGTTGCTTGAAAAATCCAATTTGGGGTAATATGAAGGGAAATATGGATCCTTGCCACTAGAATATTCAGGCAACAGAATATTCCGAATTCAATGATGAGGGATATTGGATTTTGATAAAATAGTGGGAGGCTAATAAGTATTAATTTATTTATTTGCCTCAATTTCATAATAAAGTACTAAACCTTTTCTCATCTTAATTTTTAGAAATGGAAAGAAAAATGACTTCAAACATATCATTGTGAACCATACTCAATAAGGAAAACCTTCTCACCGGCTCCAATTTCCAAGAGTGGCAGAGACGTTTACGCATCATCCTTCACCATGAAATGAAATTATATATGCTGGAAGAGCCTATTCCAGTTGTGCCTAGAAAGGAGGCCAGTGATGAGGAACTATATCTCTACATGAAACACATGGATGATGCCACAGATGTCCATTGTTTCATGCTATTAGCCATGTTTAATGATCTCTTAAAGCAACATGAAAAAATGTATGCGTATAGAATGATGTCTCACCTTAAGGATATCTACCAAGAGAAGGCGAGACAAGAGAGATATGAGATCTCCAATGCTTTGTTTACAACTAATCTTGGAGAGTCTATGCCAGCTAGGCCTCATGTAGTCAAGCTTTTTGGATACATTGAACACCTGGACATCTTAGGGATTAAGTTCCTGGATGAGTTGCATACAGATCTCATCCTATCATCACTACCCAAGACCTTCTCTAGCTTCATTATCAATTATAACATAAGAAAAAATGATAAGAGTCTATCAAAACTTCTAACCTTAATTCACCAGGTAGATAAGGACATGGGGCATGACAAACCTAAAGTCCTTATGGTGAATAAGAAAAGGAAGGACAAGGAAAAGGGGACAAAGACTTATAAACGGTCTGAAGCCCCCAAGCATCGTCCCTCCAAGAAGGGGAAGTTCCAGATACATGGCAAGGAATGGGAGGCATTGTGTTTTTCTTGTGGCAAGCAAGGCCACTGGAAGAGGAACTGCACCCATTGAGTGTAATCTTTCTATTTCTACTCATTGGGTATTAGATATAGCTTGTGGGGCTCACATCTTTATTCAAATGCAGGAACCAAGTAGATTTAGAAAGATTGATAGAGGAGATTTGGATCTTCGAGCTGCCAATGGCGCAAGGCTGGTTGCGTTGTCCATTGGCGATTACCACCTCTCATTGCCGACTGGGAAGATTTTGGTTTTACATAACTGTTATTATTTGCCTAGTGTTACCAAGAACATAATTTATGTATCTTTTTTGGATATAGACGGATTTATTTTCAAGTTTGTAAATAAGGGTTGTATATTTTATAAGAAAAATGTATGTTATGATATGGCACATTTAAATAATATTTTTTATGTATTAAATTATGAAAAAACAAGTGTTGTCAATCGATAACAAAACAAACTCACATGACTCATACATCACCCAGTTGTGGCATCACTATCTCATTCACGTAAATGAGAAGCGCTTGAGAAAGCTCTTCCAAGATGGGTATTTGGACTCTACTGAGATAAAACCACTTGATAGATGTAACGCTTGTTTACGAGGAAAAATGACCAAGCTGCCCTTTGGTGGACAAGGTGAAAGGGCTATAGAGCTTCTAGGATTTGTGCACATGGATCTATGTGGACCATTTCCAGTAGAATCTAGAGGTGGATATTCTTACTTCATTACTTTTACTGATGATTTATGTAGATATGGCTATGTCTACTTAATGAGGTATAAGTCAGAGTCCTTAGAAAAATTTAAGGATTTCAATAATGAAGAGGATAATCATCTTGGTAAGAAGATAAAGAAACTTTGATCGGATTGAGGTGGAGAATATCTGAACTAAGAGTTCATTGATCTTCTATGGGAGTCTGTTATTCTATCTCAACTCACTCCTTCTTATACACCATAGTAGAATGGTGTTAGTTAAAGGAGGAACCACACCTTGTTGGACAAGGTGAGGTCGATGATGAGTCATGCAGATCTTTCATTATCCTTTTGGGCATATGCATTATAAACTGCGGCATACACATTAAACCGAGTATCAACTAAGGTGGAAAATGGAATTCCATCCGAGTTATGGAATGTAAAGAATCTCATTTTGTCGCACACACATGTATGGGGATGCGAGGCATTTGTTAAGGCCTTCTTAGGCAACAAACTAGCACCCCGGGGCACGAAGTTTGTCTTAATTGGATATCCCAAGGAAACAAAAAGATATTACCTATATAACCCTTCAGAAAAGAAACTGAATTTCACCAGAAAAGACATATTTCTCAAGAGGGATCACATCCTCAAAAAGGATAGTGGGAGAAATATGGACTTCGATGAAGTTGATGCTCAAGATACATAGGAGTTGGTATAGGAACATGTTCCATAGGTCCCCGTGGAAGAGGTTTCAAAAACACAAGTACTGTGTAGGAGCTCAAGAGAGGTAAGGGAACCAGAGAGATTTGGTTTCCTAGTCACCAAGGATGGTGAATCATTACTGTTTGACAATGATGAACCTCTCTCCTACAAGGAAGTAGTAGAAAGATCAGAAGCTACAAGATGGATGGAAGCTATGAATTCTAAGATGGATTCTAGGTATCAGAACCAAGTCTTGGTTCTGGTCGATGATCCAGTTGATGTAAATACCATTGGATGTAAATTGGTATTCAAGAGAAAATTGGACATGGAAGGTCAAGTTAGCACCTATAAAGCAAGGCTAGTGGCTAAAGGATTCAGACAGCGTCAAGGAATTGACTATGATGAAACATTATCATCAGTTTCCATGTTTAAATCCATAAGAATAATACTTACCATAGCAGTTTACCATGACTATGAGATTTCACAAATGGATGTCAAAACATCATTCCTTAATGGGATCCTTCAGGAAGATGTCTATATGACACAAAGAGAAGGGTTTTTGACACTAGGTGAATCCAAATGGGTTTGAAAGTTGCAGAAATCCATTTATGTATTAAAGCAAGCATCCAGGTCATGGAACATTCGATTTGATGAATCCATAAAGGAATATTATTTTACTAATAATGAATGTGATCCATGTGTTTATAAGTAGTTTAATTGGAATGTGATCATTATCCTAGTAGTATATGTTGATGACATATTACTTATTGGAAACGATGTACCAGTCTTATAGTCAGTTAAAGACTGGTTGAACAAGTGTTTCTCCATTAAGGAATTGGGTGAGGTAGCCTACATTCTAGGGATCGAGATCATTCATGATAGATCCAAGAGGCTTCTTGGACTAAGTTAGAGTACATACATTGACCAGATACTAAAGAGATTTAGTATGGAACAATCCAAGAGGGTATTGGTTCTAGTGTCACATGGCCTATATCTTTCTAAGAAAATGTGTCCTCAAACACAACAAGAGAAAGATAGAATGAGTAAGATCCCCTACACTTCTACTATAGGATCCATCATGTATGCAATGTTATGTACCAGACTTGATGTTGCATATGCACTGATCATGGTAGGCAGATATCAAGCAGATTCAGGAAAATAGCATTGGACTGCGGTTAAGACTATCCTTAAGTATATGAGAAGAACTAAGGATATGTTCCTTGTGTATGGAGGAGACGAGGAGCTTGTCATCAGAGGGTATATTGATACTGGTTTCATATAAATCTAAATGATCCGAAGTAGCAATCTGGATAAGTTTTCTGTCTCAATGGAGGAGCTTCGAGCTGGAAGAGTTCAAAACATCCAGTTGTCACAAATTCTACAGTGGAGTCTGAATATATAGCAGCTTCTGATGCAGCCAAAGAAGCCGTCTGGATTTGGAACTTTTTCCAGGAGCTTGATGTGGTGCCTAGCAGTAAATATCCTATCACGTTGTATTGTGATAATACTACAGTAGTGGATCTTGAAAAAGAACCAAGGTCACATTAATGGACAAAGCACATAATCCAGAAGTATCGCCTCTTGAGGGATTTCTATAAGAGGATTGAAGTTGAAGTGAGAAAAGTGTCCATGGAAGAGAACGTGGCAAATCCCATGACTAAAGTCCTATCTCAGTAGAAGCATGAATACCATGTGGGAGCTAGTGGGTTAAAGGTTGTTAGCAATTGGCTCTAGTCCAAGTGGGAGTCTGTTGGATTTGGTGGCCTAGAACCAACTAATTTTTACTTTATTCATTAATAAATAACTTATCACATCTTGATTGTTCTTCTGTGTGACAATGCATGTGATAATATTCTAAGGACAGCTGTTGCATTAAAGTGTCATAGCGGATCCCTGCTTTGATGAGAACCCGGAAGTGCTATAAAACTGTTCTTGAATATATATTCTATGGCCGGATGATGTTATTTTATGGACACAAATAATACAGGTCATTAGGGGTGAGGACTCATAAAACATTGAGGAACCTTTTCATGGTGTGCACCCTTGGTAATATCCAGGAGGATATTATGAGAACGAGACCCGCCAGTAGGAAATCTACATTTCATAGTGTCATTGGAAGTTCCTATCTTCGGACCTGTGTATTGGTCCTTATACTTTAAGA
This sequence comes from Viscum album, assembly GCA_963277665.1. Taxonomy (NCBI): domain Eukaryota; kingdom Viridiplantae; phylum Streptophyta; class Magnoliopsida; order Santalales; family Viscaceae; genus Viscum; species Viscum album. Next base: position 899,302,516 of record OY728162.1, on the reverse strand, counting down.
TTATTATTAATGAGTATTACAACTCGCTCACTTAGATGTATTGATGAAAACTGTGATGACACACTGTTCGTAGTGAGGTAGTATAAATTGGGTGTGTCACGAGTAATACTGCATTAATAGATAATGCGAGAAAGGATTTGTCCCTTATGTTCCATAAAGGAAGTACATATCTCAGTCCCTTTGATGGAATTGATATAGCCTAAATAAATCCATGGCCATGGTAAGGTATGGGCTAGTTCAATTCTAGAAAGTCAAAGAATGAATAATTGAGCACATGGGTTGTTGGCACTAGCATGCAACCTACTTGATTAGAGATATCGAGACAAATAGATTATATTAGACGGTAAGCATTCATTTGAGGTAACATGTCAATGCGGCATCAACTTCTTTCTCTTGGGTTTATTGACCTATTTCTAGATAGTAATCTTCGAATTTAGGCAATCCCACCTAATGCCAATGAGAAAGAGACCTAGAGGGTCACACACTAAGTGTGTCCATGTATCTCAGTTAAATCTTAATTTAACAAGTAAGATAAATATTATTCCCAACTGTGGTTTAATAATTATTTAAGGATGCCTAATCACATTTATTTCAACACTAGTTATTCGATAGAATAAATAGTGGGTGAAATAATATATTTATTAGCGAGTAATGCAGTTATATTTATTTAATAAATAAATAGCCATTACTCAAGGTCTAATAAATGTGGTGAATGAAATAAAGAAAAATGGAAAATAAAAGTACACACCATGTATATTAAATATACACGCCGTGTAGTTTTATGGAAAACGAGTACACGCTGTGTATTAATGATTACACGCCATGTAGTTTTTCCAGTCGGGATTTTAAGTATATAATATTGTTTTATTAAATAATATTTATTATTATCAGCATGGGTGCATTTCATGGGATTAATAATTCGACATGGGGGTTTTCAAAAAGAGTTAATGAAATAAATAAAACATTTAACATGTTTATTTATTGTCATAACTCTATAACCTCAAACCCGATTATAAATATCCTCACAACCCCAGCACTTTTCCTGAATCATTGTGCACAACAATTCTGGAGAGTTCTCTTAAGACCGAAAGAACTCCTTCCTCCGAGAACACTCTCAAGACCGAGAGAGATCCACCACAACCGGATCAAGGTGATCGAAGGTGGACATCGCAAGTGAAGGTTATTCCATGATAGCACCCGGAGATCCCTTCAGCTACATCCAGATAAATGTGGACCGCGTGTGGATCACCACTAGAGGAATCTTATACTTGGATTCTACGACGCAACGACGAATCACACCAGATCGTGACTCGAGACATCAACGAATAAAAAATTCCATCAAGGTAATTCTTTTCAATTAATTAAATTAATTATAACCAACATATTATGATCCTATATATATGGTTCTAGGACTCCCTCTTTTGTTTTTCGTTCTTTGTTCTATTCCGAAGATCCAACGTTTTATATCGTGACAGATCTCAGTTTGAATGTTGTTTAATACTAAAATCAATGTTGGGCAAACCCACCAATGCGCTTCCACTGTGCCTGAAACCTACAGGATGAAGAGAACCTTATAGATTGAAGAATATTTATAATTTTATCTTAAAATAAATTTAAGAATGGAGATATTCCACTAAATAATTAGAGTTATTGTGAAAACTTGATATAGGATTAGAATAGAAATTGAGGCATTGTAGTTAATCGGGTAATATTCCAAGATAAATAGAACTCTTATTTACAGGATTCAAAATTTATAGGAATATTATAGAATTAATAAGAGTCATTAAGACTCATCAACAGTATTTCAAGAGCTTTGAGGTCCACCAAAATAATGATTTCTGACTAAATGGATCAAAGCCACCGGCTAGATGGACAATCCCATATGCTGGTTTTAAATCTTCATGGGGATATCTTGGATTAATTATCATCCATTATCTATACAGTTCTCCTTGAATAGGTATTCTATGCACTCCTATTGTATGGGAGGATTTTTCTTTCACCACCACCTGGTCGGTGGTTCTACACCATCGATTTGATGCTACCTACAGTACTCCAAGAACCACTATGACCCAAAAACATTTCCCTATGACTTCTTTTGAACCATGTATCTTCATTATATGATTTCAAAACATGATAAAATTTAATTCAATACTTAAAACATTTGGATTCTTCAAATATCTTTAATATTTCATCATGGTCTTATAAATACATCATGGTGTAATTAAAAACATGACATGGTAATCAATTATTATAACTAAGGAACTCTCAAATGAAACTATTAGATACAAAAATGAGTGTTTTTTATTATGAAAATATCATGAGAGATAGAGATGTTAAAAAACACCTGTGGTGGACACCATGGCACTTGAAAACAGTGAAGGAAACACCACCATGCTATGGTTTCTAGCATCATGTGTGTTCATGGATAAGGCTTAAAAAGTGTGTGGATGATCTGTTCCATAAAGTTTGGAAATTTTTTATCATGGAGATTGAAAAATATCAACATATCATGGCATCACGACCCTGGGAATTTTAGTCATGTTTTAGCTTAGTAGCTTCCATATGGGAAATGAGGGGTCCAAAAATCCCAGTCTAGTCATTTTGGGTGCTCATGGTGGCATCCTTGTTTACTAAGGTGATTGGGGTATCAAAAAAGTTCCCATTAATCATAGCCTGTGTTTTTTGTAAATTTAGGGAAAATAATGAGTATCTCCACAACATGAATCACACGATATTGGGTTTTCTTGTTCTCTATCCAAAATGGAATAAAGGAGAAGGTCTACACCATAGGTCCAAGCATGTTGGCCTCAATGGGGGAATTCTGGAAGACTGCCAAGCCTTAGATCATTTGGAAATGTCATAGTGTTCGTGATAATTATTTTTTGAATATTTAGTGAATCTAATTCCCACCACCATAGATTTTTTAAACACCTTACTCATCCTCCTTCTCTCTCATGCAAGACAAAACTAGGGAGTCTCTTATCTTTATCATATCTCTTGACTCACCCATTGATTGGGGTGAATTTTTATGGTTATTATTTATCAATTTGAGGTTATATATCCCTCTCATCCTTATCCTTTCATGATTCCCTCTATTAGATTCTAATATGGGTGATTTTAGTTTAGGATTTTGATACACTTCCACCAGAGTATAATGGAATCATATTGATGTGATTGGGATTTTTATAAGAACGGATAGGGAATGTCCCAAGAGCTTTATCACATGTTTCCATGTGTTTTTTTATAAGTATATCAATATATATATATTTCAAGAGTTTTCAATTTAAATTGTATAAAATTAAATTAAATTTTCTATTGAATTAGTTATGTATATTCCGGGTTTTCATTAGAATAGTGTTAGGAGTACACCATGGACCTTTCATGATTAGTCCACCATTTTTTCAATGTAATGAGGATGATTGGTGTAGTTTAGAAGTAATATCTTTTTATATTTAATTCTGAATTAATTATAAATTTTTTAAAATGAAAAGTGTAATTAATTATAAATCATTTGTATTTAATTATTGGATGTTATAGGTTGATCTAGGATCTTGGATGGTGGGTGATGGATGGTACGATCTTGGAGGTCTCTTGGAGAGGATGGGAAAGCATGATTATAAGGGTAAATGGATTTATAAATGAGGTATGTGGACCTTGATCTTTCCCGTGGGTATTATATGTTTAGTTTATGTGTAATTTGATATGTGGTTTTTCCAATGCAGGTGATCAACCTTTTGATTAATGAAATTTCATTATTTAAATGTAATTCCTAGTCCGAACAATATGATAAGGGTCATAACGAACCCTTGTGCATTGAAATAATTCTTTATTCGTTGATGTCCAAGTCTATGATTACAAATGAATGAATTATAACACATAAACCCTGATTGGGAAAAATTTAATGAAGGGAATGTAATTCAGTGTCCCTAGTATATGATCCTTCAACACCTCCTTACAAAGACGAGTGTTGGATTGGGATTACTAGACGAAGTAGGCCATGTGAGAACTATTATGTTCCTTTGAGACACTTGGTTTGTGAGATGAGTGTGGTTAAAGTGTTACTCCCCCAATGAAATGAGATTACCTAGGTGGGTATCCCTTATGTAGAATAATGATATGCAGGGTGAGTAGACTGACATGTGCATTGGGATGTGGGGTGGGGATTATGGCATATCTTAAGAGTTGTGCTTGTATGGATTTTACAAGGAGGATAATAACTCCTTGATATGTTTATGAATATTTTAAGGTATGTGATTCCCCTGAGAAATGGATGATATCCCAAAAGGTAAGATTGATTCTAAGGATCCCATGTGTGATTACTATGCGTGATGTGACCTAGGGGGTCTGGAGGGAACCTTAGATATTAATTAACCCTTGATAGAGGTGCATGAGGGAAATGAGTATTTATGACAATGGGCATAACCTTAGAACCCTAATTGATGATGTGAGACTAATATGGATATATGGATGGGGTTAATCTTTTCAATTAAGTGGTTGACTATGTGTAACGTCCCGGTTCCGAAAGCTACCCAGAGGCGCCCCATACACGGTTGGCCACATGGCCTCAAGCACATTTCCCTGAATGCCAGTGGCTGCCGACTAGCAGCGAGGGCCTTGGGTGTGATAGTGGGGAAATTATTCCCTCATTGGCAGAGTAACACAGTGGAAGAAAAATAGGTAGCAATAGCGGAAGCAGTAATAATACCATACCAAATGTAAATAGTGGAAGTAATAAATAACTGGAGATCACATATATAAATGATTCATGATACATGTGTCTAGGAAAGCAGTCAAACAAATCACAATGCTGGAATATAGTACTAAACCAAAGTACAAAATAAAAGCAGCAAATAGCTCCACCGCATCACAATCCTCAGCTTGGTCTCATGCTCCCCAACTCCACAGCAATCATGTACCTGAAGTAGAAGGGTGTTTTCCCTTATCTATACCTACAGCAATATAATCTATTTGGACCCAAAAGAATGACCCAAACAGGATGTGAGACTAATACCAATAGGCAACCACCCCAATATCTATGCCTAATAGTCAGTGAATATATATGGAAGGTAATAAGCAAAAAGAAGTAGTAAACAAGGAAAATACTCAAAAGTAAACACTCCTACAGTTCAGTTGCATTCAATTTAATATATTAGTTAAGAAACTAATCACAAAGAGGTAACCCTCTGGGAAGTACTAATAGCCAAACACCTCTGGTTCAACCAGACTACACAAGTAACCCTATGGTAAGTACACACAGTCTAGCCCCTATGGTTCAGCTTTAGCGAACACACTCTGAGGAAGCACTCACTGTTAAATCACCATGTGGTCTCGTATCGGTTACTAATAGGAACTCTAATGAAGCACTCAACATCAAATTCCCCCTTGTGGCATGTATCAAGGAAACAATAGACACTCTGAGGGAGTACAAATTCCATCACCCCAATGGTCTCACAACTTAACAGTAAATAGACACTCTGGAGAATCCCTCAATGTCCATTCTCCCTATGGTCTACTACACCAGGTTCTCACGGTCCTATGTAAGTCAGTCATGCACAAACGATACATGTCAGTCAGAGTAAACCTCAAGAAATACTTGGATAAACAATCTACATCATATCATATCAATTCAGATAATAATCACTTCATCCTAACAATACTAGGCATGGAAATCAAAGAAGCCTAACAGGCAAGCTGGACCAAATTGTCAAAACAAGAAAACATGGGTAAAACCTCCACATCATGGAAAAATTAACCCTATTCATAAACAAACAACCTCTATCCAAACAAACAATGAATAGAAGGAAAAATAGGGCTAAAAACCATAAACACACAATACCTAATTCTTGTGTATTGGGGACTTTTGCATATAAAATTCAAAGACTATCTACAGAAAGACAAAAACCACCTACCCCGGCATTGTGAGATTGATATACATGAATATCATGGCTTAAATAACCCTAGAGTTCCATATATCTACAAAAATGTTAAAACATTCAACTGAGGATATCTTGTGGAAGAGGAGAAAATAGGAGATGATATTCAAGAAGAATGGAGAACTCACCGATGTGATTCCAACGCAATCGATGACATTCGATTTGGATAACGGACAGCGATTCGAGGGATCATGGAAGATCTATAGTCGTATGGATGATCTCGGATGAGACGGGAAAAGAAGAAGAATGTTATATCAATTAGATGCAACCCTGGTCTATTTAATGAAAAAAACTACACGGTTTGTTCTTTAAAAGTACATGGCATGTACTTTATTTTTCTTGCCTCCACTTTAGGCAATCTCTAGGTTTCCACAAAAGGCCATGTGCTCGGTCGTTACATGACCAGCACATGGTCACCAGAAGTAACTGGGTACACAACATGTACTTAAAAGTACATGGCATGTACTCCTGAAATTTCCAAAAACTCCACTTTTTCTCAAAAAACCCGAAAAGAAAAACATACATGAAAAGAAGAATTTGGTTCTAATAAACTTCCCCCCTTAAATAAATTCATCCCTGAATTTCCCTAACAAGGTGGCATAGAAATAGAATCCTTGAAAATCTCAAGCCACTACGATCGTACATCAGCCTCCCTCTCCCAAGTCTACTCATGTACTTCTACGTGCTTTCATAGCACCTGTACCAGAGGAATAGACTGGTCATGTAGAACCTTCACACTTCGATCAGCAATCTGAATAGGAAGCTCCTCGAATGAGGCATCCACCTAGAGCTTAACCTCCTCAGGTTGGAAAACATGATATGGGTCTGAGAAGTAACGCCGAAGCTGAGAAACATGAAAGACGTCGTGTATAGCCCAGTACCTCTGAGGTAACTACAGCTCAAAGGCAACCGGCCCGACTCTCTCTAAAATCTCAAATGGCCCGATGTACCTTGGTGAAAGCTTACCCTATCTCATAATCCCCCTATGTCCCAAACTAGGTGTGACATGTAGAAAATCTTGATCCCCAACCTCAAACTCTAGAGGTCGTCTTTGTCGATCAGTATAAGACTCATGTCTTGATTGTGCAATATCTATCCTCTTCTGAATCAACTCTATATGCTCTGTGGTCTCCTAGACAAGATGAGGGCCCAACATAGCTACCTCTCCTACCTCCAACCAACATAATGGTGATCGGCATGGCCTGCCATAAAAATCCTCATAAGGTGACATCTGAATAATTTCATGAAAACTATTATTGTAGTCAAACTTCACAAGAGTTATGTGCTTCTCCCAAGAACCTCTAAAATCTAGGATACATGCTTGAAGCATGTACTCAAGTACCTGAATCATATGATCGGACTAGCCATTTGTCTGGGGATGGTAAGTTGTAATCAGAAGTACCTGTGTACCCAAACCCTTCTGTAATCCCTACCAGACCCAAGAAGTAAAACATGCATCTCTGTCTGGCACAATGGAGTGTAAAACCCCATGTAGATGTACAACCTCTCAGATGTACAACCATCTTAGCTCATCCACAGTGAAGTTCTCCTTGATCAGTAAGAAAGTAAGTAACCTTTGTGATTCTATCAATGAAAACCCATACTGTATCATTCCCTTTGAGGTGACCTTGACAAAACTGTCACAAAATCCATCGTGACATCATTCCATTTCCACTCAGGAATGGGTAACTTCTACAAAATCCATGCTGGTCACAGATGCTCCGCCTTCACCTGCTGACGGGTGGAACATCTCATGAAAAAACCAGCAACATCTCTCTTCATACCTGGCCACCAATACCGACAGTGTAGATCATGATACACCTTCTTGATACCAAGATGAATTTTCCAAACATACGAATGAATGTACCACATCAGATCCTCATGTATGTCTTATGACACCCATACGTACCCATGAAAATTCAATATCTCATCCTCACCTACTATCTATCCAGGAATAAGTTCCTCTCCTGAAACACTCTCCCATAGGGCTAGGCCTTTATAATATGATAGATACCTCATTCACACTTGATCAAGTAGAGTAGAGGTAACAGCCACAGAAGAAATAAATGTCTTCTCCTGACTATCATGCACCTCCAAATGCATCTTAAAGAACATAGCCATAAGCTGCCACTCACTGCTAGCCTCCTGAACTGCCTGTATCTGATTCCTCCTACTCAATGTATCGGCCACTATGTTTCCCTTCCCATGTGTGTAGTCAAGATCAAATTCAAAATACTAAAGGTACTCAACCCACCTTTTCTATCTCATATTTATGTGGAACTGAGTGAAGATATACTTCATACTTTTTGGTTGTTGAAAACCACAAAATGCTCTCCCAGAAGATAATATCTCCAACAGTGTAAAGCATGAACAACTGCAGCTAGCTCGAGATCATGAATCATGTAATTTCTCTCAAGTGGCCTCAACTGCGGAGACCCATACGCAACGAACCCTTCTCCATACATAAGCACTACTCCTGACCTGATACCTGATGCATCATAGTAAACAGTATAGCTCTTTCACATCTCTGGAAATACGAGTATCGGTGATGAAGTCAACCTCCCTTTCAACTCCTGAAAGGATGACTCGCATAAATCTGACCATAAGTACTCTGAACCATTCTTTTTTAGGTTTTTCAGTGGCGCTGCTAAACATGAGAAGTCTTGTATGAAACATCTGTAGTAACCAGCCAGCCCTAGAAAACTTTTTACCTCAAAGACGTTCTTCGGCTACTCCTAGGAAATTACTACTCTCACTTTCTATGGGTCTATTGATACTCCGGTCTCTGATATAAATTGACCCAAGAAGTGAATATGGTTCATCCAAAAAATGGCATTTTGAGAGCTTAGTAAATAACTGATGCTCTCTCAGTGTAGTCAAAACAATATCAAGATGTGTGGCATGGTTTTGTTGAGTGTGATATTACACAAATATATCATCCATGAAGACTTCCACAAAAGAATCCAAATATGGATGGAAAACTCAGTTCATCAGTTCCATGAAGACTGCAAGCGCGTTCGGGAGACCGAATGACATAACCACATACTCATATAGACCATACCTACTCCAGAAGGATGTAAGAGGTACATCTGATGTTATAACGAGAACCTAATGGTAACCGGACCTCAATTCAATCTTTGAGAACACCCAGGCTCCTCGAATCTTATCAAAGAGATCATAAATCCTCAACAAGTGATATTGATTCTTTACCATCAACTGGTTCAACATCCGATAATCTACACAAATTTTAAGGGTATCGGCCACCTTCTTCACAAACAGGACAGGCGAACCCCAAGGAGAAGTACTGGGTCGGATGAAACCCTTTTCCTACAACTCCTCTAACTACTTATTGATCTCTTAAAACTCATGTTTACCATCCTATAAGGAGGGATGGACACTGATTCCACTCCTAAGACAAGCTCAATAGAAAATTCAACCTCTCTCTCTAGAGGAAAACCTGAAAAGTCCTCTAGAGAGACATCCTTGAAATGTTCCACCCCTAGAGGAAAGTCCATCTGTGAAGTCCCCTGGTCATCCAGATATAGATTAGAAATTTGGGTTGTAACTCCTCCCAACCCATGATGCCCAAGTCCTTCTCTGCTCGCATGGACATTCCACTCTCCATTATGAGGAAATGATCTGCCCTTGGGTGATGTTAACCTCACCCTATGGCGATAGCAATCGACAACTTCTTGGAAGTGAACTAACCAATCCATTCTGAGAATGACATCATAGCATGTCATCTGTAGGATATAAAGGTCCCATAGGAAGTGACACCCACAAACCTTGAGAGCTAATTCCTTTAACTGACATATACTAGTCCTTCATGTCCCCAACGATGTGTCTAGTGTCAAGATATCAGTAGAAGAAAAGATACAGAGCAGAAGGATCTCCACAATAGTGACTGATATAAAGTTATGGTAATCCTCTATATCAAAAAGGGAAGAATATAAAACTGTGGCAACTAGCATCGTACCTCGAACTGTAGAGGGTCCTGGATCCTACTCCTGCTAGGTCTACTCCACTACAAACGTCTAACCTGCACTGCAGCCCTATGACCCTGCCTGACCACCCTGAGCTTATCTTCCTTGTTGTCGTTTAAAGCCTGGAGACTGGGTACCACAACCATGACCTCCACCTCATCCTGAACAGCCAGAAGAACTCCAGTTCCCTGACTAATGATAAACTGGTGGTGATTCTCTTGAATGAGGAGTCATAGAAGAACCCCTATCACCAGATGTTGGTGAGAAGAACTGAAAGAAGCACTGAAAGTGACCTATATTTCCACAATATCATCACTCCACTAGGTCTCTCAGGAAATGTGTCATTGTATTCCCACTCTTCCCTCACTGGTAGCACACCACCTAGCTACCCGAATATGTCCCCCGCCACCTTGTATCTCTATGCGTAGATTCCCTAAGGTGCTTCCAGCTGTCAGTAGGAGGGATACCCACTCTAGGTGTCGAGCCACCCTAGCTCAAAAATCCAGAATATCTCATATTTCACTCCGTGATCAACACTTGGTTAACTATAAAAGTGATGGAATTCAACTTGAAGATGTTCACCTAAGATCGGAAGTCATACCTAAGACCATCCTCAAACTTTCTTTCTAGGAATTACTCATCACCTCCTAGGATGGGCGTGAAGTGCTAAAAATATGTGAAGTGAGAGGAATAATCCATAACAGAAAGATTACCCTACTCTAGACTCATGATCTCTCGAGCTCAATCATCCCTCAAAGTCTCCGATTAGAAGTAGTTGTAGAAGGCATGCTGGAACTCATCCCAAGACATAACCTACTGAAGTCCCGCCTATGAGATCACATCCCACCATCTATTGGCAGAGTCCCGAAGAATATACATATTGAGCTTCACCCTCCTCTATGGAGGTGTCTCCAGATGATCGAAGATAGAAATCATGGATTCTAACCATGACTCTGCAACCTGAGGTCTTCCTTCCCCAATGAAGGTGGGAGGATGCTGCTACTAGAAAAACTGCGTCAAATATGCCATAGAAGGGGAAAGATGTGGTAATCATTGGAAGGTCTGAATAAACCTCATAAAGCCCTCTCAAAACTGTGAATCTGCACCTGTGTCCAGAATAATGGCTGGTGCCAAGACTGGCACAACTGCAGGATCTGCTGGTAGTCCCTAATCGGCCATATCTGGTGTTTGATCACTGCTCTGTAACTAGATGACCAATAGGGGATGTATTGGTGGCATGACTCTTCACGGTCAAACTCAAACCTTAGATCAAGATTAACAGGGACTGAAACATAGAAGTGTAAGAAGGGAACAACAGAAAGAAAGCATTCAAGTTTTTCAAAACATGGATACACATCTTGTATAATCCTTACATTGAATGTTCTCTTAATCCTTCACATGGGCATGTACATTTTCCAACCTAGGTCATGTAACACCCCAAACACATGGTGTGTTGTCCTCACACACGGTGTGTACTTGAATCCTCTTTCCCTACCCGAGTTCTTCTACATGGATAGGCCACATTGTTTCCCTAGAATAAGCCTACATGGTGTGTTAGTGCCAAACACAGCGTGTACTAGAAGAAATTCAACAACCCATGTTGTTCGTCACACGGCTGGTTACACGGATCATTCTACACGGTGTGTTCTAGATGGACACAACGTGTACTAGAATGATTTCTCCAACCCAGGTTGTTCACTACATGGTCGGATACATGGGTTTCACTATACTGCATGTTCAATCTTGACATGGCATGTATAACTTAAGTTTTCTCCATATGTGTCATTGGTCACACAGGTGGACACATGGTCTACACAAAATGGTGTGTACTTCCAGTACACGGCATGTCCCATAAAGATTTCCCAACCCCATGTCTTTGTCCACATAACTGGTGACACAGTTAGAGACTACACAGCATGTATATACAGTACATGATGTGTACTGTAGAAGAATAGTTCCTTCCCAAACAGAAGGACACATGACATGTATTTATCATTACACGCCATGAATTATGGGTTTTCCCAGATAGTAAGCCTCATAAATTACTCTGGAAGCCTAAAAAAACACTGAAATGAAAATTAAACTACCAAATTCAAATCGTTGAGGGCCCATACTCCCCGCGAATCAAATCTTGTCATCTTATACATGTCATATTCAAGGAAAAATAGTACAATGATCCACCAAATTATGATCCATGAGGGCTCATAACACCTCAAGAACCAAATTTTGGCATCCATTTAATCAAAACCTTACACAAACCAATACCTTATCAAGAATTAGGTATTCTATCAAGGAATCTATCAAAACAACATGCATATCTATAACAACATTGATCACAACAACATGCAATCACTAGTGCACCATAAATGGCATGGAAAGAATGCATGACATGTGATCTCTAGAAAGTGCCCATATGATGAATGAGATGGAATAATTTCATCTCATTTGGTTTCAACCAAAATAGAACCTCAATAACTTCAACAATAATAGCACAAAACATGTGAATCACACAATGGTCAAATCAAGTCAATTGTAAAGTTGAAAAACTAGAAAAATTGCAATAACGAGGTAAATTGGCTTTTACCTGTACACGAATTAGCTACTCCCGGGCACAAATTATTACCAAGTACCTATTCCTTCCTATCCCTAGATATAGTCTCCAAATAGTAATTCAAGTAGAAAAGAATCCCTATGATGCCACTTTTTAACGTCCCGGTTTCGGAAGCTGCCCAGAGGCTCCCCGTACCCAATTGGTCACGTGGCCTCAAGCGCATTTCCTCGAATGCCAGAGGCTTCTGACTAGTAGTGAGCACCTTGGGTGTGATAGTGGGTAAACTATGCCCTCATTGGAAGAGTAACATAGTGGAAGTAAAACAGGTAGCAATAGTGGAAGCATTAATAATACCATATGATAAGTAAATAACTGAAGTAATAAAAAGTTGGAGTTCACATATTAAATGATGCATGACACATATGTCTAAGAAAGAATCCAAAAAAATCACAATGATAGAATATAGTACTAAACCAAATTACAAAATAAAATTAGTAAATAGCTCCACAACATCGCAAGCTTCAACTTTGTCTCATGCTCTCCAACTCCACAGCAATCATGTACCCGAAGTAGAAGGGCACTTGACCTTATCTACACCTACAGTAATATAATCTATTTGGGCCCAAAATCATGACCCAAACAGGGTGTGAAACTAATCCCAATACGAAACTACCCCAAGATCTATGCCTAATAGTTAGTGAATATATATGGTAGGAAATAGGAAAAAAGAAGTAGTAAACATGGAAGTACTCAAATGTAAACAATCCTACAGTTTAGTTGCATTCAATTTCATATATTAGTTAAGAAAATAATAAAAAAATAGGTAACCCTCAGGGAAGTGCTCCCAGTCTAAACCATCTTGTTCAACAAAACTACACAAGATACCCTCTAGAAAGTACACACAGTCTAACCCCTCTAGTTCAACTTTAGGGAAGACACTCTGAGGAAGAACTCACCATCAATTCCCCCTGTAGTCTTGTATTGGTAACTAATAGTAACTCTGAGGAAGCACTAAACATCTAATTCCCCTTGTGGTCCATATCGAGGAACTACATATGCTCTGATGGAGAACAAATTCCGTCCCCCATAAGGTCTCACAACATAACAGTAAACAGACACTCTGGAGAAGCCCTCAATGTCTATTCTCCCTATGGTCTACTACATCAGGTTCTCATAGCCCTTTGTAAGTCATTCATGCACAAAATATACATGGAAGACAAAGTAAACCTCAATAAATACTTGTCTAAACAATCTACAACATATCATAACATGCCAGATAATAATCACTCCATCCTAACAATACTAGGAATGGAAAGAAAAGCAGCCTAACAGGCAAGCTGGACCAAACGGTCAAAACAAGAAAACATGGGAAAAACCTCCATATCATGGAAAAATTAACCCTATTCATAAAAAAACAACCTTTATCCAAACAAACAATGCATAGGAGGAAAACAGGTCTAAAAACCATAAACACACAATACCACGTTCTTAGGTATTGGGAACTTTTGCACATAAAATTCAAAGATTATCTACAGAAAGGCACAGACCACCTGCCATGGCATCGTGAGATCAATATACGTGAATATCAGGTATTGAATCTCCCTAGAATTCCATAGATCTACAAAAAATGTTAAAACATTCAACCAAGGATTTCTTGCAGAAGAGGATAAAATATGAGATTATGTTCCAGAAGAAATAAGAACTCACTGATGCGATTCCAACACAATTGGAGGTGGTTGATTCGGAAAATGGATGGTGATTCGGGGGGCTCAAATAAGATCTGTAACCGTACAGATTCTCTCAGAAGAGACGGGTGAAGAAGAAGACATTATTTCAATTAGATGCAACCCCGATCTGTTTAATGAAAAAAAGTACATTGCGTGTTCTTTTAAAGTACACAGCGTGTACTTGCCTTTTCCAGCCTCCGCTTTAGGTAGTATCCAGGTCACCACACACGGCCATGTTCTCAGCTATTATACAGCCAGAACGCGGTCACCAACAGAAAACGGGTACACGGTGTGTACTTAAAAGTGTGTGGCCTGTACTCTTGAAATTTTCAGAAACTTCTCTTTTTCTCAAAAATAACCAGAAAAGAAAAACATTCGTGAAAAGAAGATCCGGGTTCTTCTACTATGATTATTTGATATGGGTTTGGATACATGGAAAAACATTTTGAGATACATTTAATGTGACTCCACTACTATTGTCCAAGATGTGAGGCTTGGTAAACTTCATCTTCCATGGAAGGTCGCTACAAGATGGATCAATTTCATGAACAAGTTTTCCATAAAAAATTATATCTTCACCCATGTATTTCGAGAGACTAATGATCTAGATTATTCTCTTAAAAAAGGAGTTGTTGAGTAGTCCTATATTCAGGATGATACTTTACCCCTTGACCTTATACCAATTCATAAAAAGACAATTTTAAAATACCTTATTTTTGTTTGTTGTAACACTTTTTTATTTTATAATTAGATCTATTGTGCTCATCTTTCTCAAAAATAAACTGGATTGCCTAGGACATCTTCTAGGAATTAGGTATGGGCCCGATACTATTGGTTTACCTAGGATCACCCACAGTAAATAGTTGTATGCCTGATACTATATAATTCCCTAGTGTTTTTTTCCTAAGTAATTTATTCTTTCACCTTCTACATTATGTTTTTTGGACTAGTATTGGTTGGAATTCCATTTAATATTCTTAGAGTAACTCTAAAACTATCCAAAGAAGGTATAGTCAATCTTGAGTGTCACGTTAAAACCCAAGGATCTATAGTGTTTATTTCATTATTATTTTTTAGTTAATTTATTAATTAATTTTTAGAATATCACATAGCATGTACACTATATTACTAGTTTTTTATAGGACCCTCATTATGGTTATTTATTGAGAAGCACTCACACCCATCTCGGGAAACCATAGAACATGGGTAACCAAGTAGACATTGTCGATCACATTTTCACATAGGATAGTGGTCTAGGATTTGATCATTCGACTATATATCATGGGTGGAGTAAGCAGGTGCATGAGGGTCATATTAGGGATATCAGTTAGGATTTATAATTTTACTTCATTTATATATTTTGTATTCATGATTTTCCTAGTGTTAAATTAGTCATTTCATACTGGCATGACAATAATATTGTATTACTATATGCTTCGGAATGAAATTATTTATAAAAAGTTTTTTTTTAATTTCTTATGCATACCTAACTGATTATTTTATTATATATGATTATTGGTTACTTTATACTCCTATTAAAACTCTAATATGGGTCTATAGTATCCCCCATGGTAGCACCCTAGACACTTTCTAGTAGTTATTAGCCTCTTGAATAAGGGTATGCATGCCTGAGTTACCATTATCTCTCTAACTATGAAATAAATCAGTGTTTCATGGATAGGAAATTATAATATGGTATTAGAGCCTTTTATTTTGGCTAACTATTTAGGGATAGGATAGATAGGGGATATAGGTATATTTTTTAGGTATTTTTAACCTCATACTATTATGTTGTGAATTAATTTTCTGATGAAAAGTCTAGTTAACCAAGGATAAGGGATTATTTTCCTTAGTTTCTTTATTTATGGTTGTATGATTTCATATACTATGACACACATCATTTTAGGTATTTTTTATTTTTGATATATTTAATTCTAGACCATGTCCTATTTGTATGATTTTTTGTATGTGCATCACATTTAGAGCATAGTATTCACATGGTATTTCTATTATTTATTATGATTGATATCCTTAAAGTTGAGGGTTCAATTATTTAAAGTGTAAACAAAATATCAGATGTTTTCAAATAAAAATTCTTGGTGGAGTTATACTAAATTGAAACAAGGTATATTTTATTTTGATGATTGGTTATGTGTATTCTATGGATAATTAATCCTTGGGTATGACTATGTAGTCCCTCTTATAAGGAATTTATATTAACCCTTATTAGGTTTTTATAGGCATGGGATTCCATAGTATTAGACCCATTTTGGTTAATTATGGTATTATTTTTAAGAAAATTGAAAATGGGTTTATTTATTTTAAGTTATAATAATAACCTATATAGCGTTTTCCCATATATCATCTTGGTGGAATAATATTTAACCAAACCAAATGATCATGGTTTACATGTCATGGATCATCATGGAAAACAATTATTTTTATATGTGTACTAGGATTATATTTTTGACCTGAAGGGGGTAGTCTTTAGTGAAGATTCTTGATGAGGATTAATTTCATAGTAAGATTTTGTATAGTAATTTGATTCTTATTTTGTATCTGTATATATGATAAACCTAGAGTGGACATTTGAACAATATTTTCTAGGTGATGATTGAGATGGGAATAAAGAGGTGTCTTCCATGAGTTGTGACCTATGTGAGATATGAATTATGGGATAAGAAAATGAGCTAATGGGATTTAAGATTTGAATTTGGATATTGGTGATCCATGTGGTGTCTGAAAGGGAAACCCATTATAGGGTTTATCATAGACTAATGACTTCCCTTAGATAGGTGAATAATGGGTAGATGTTTCAGGATGTGACATCAATTCTTGATAGGTTCTACTTGGTATATGAAATAGGTATAGCGATGTCTTGGGATGCCTAGATGAAAATAACTAAGGTTATTTAGGTATAAAAGTTGTTTTTTAGAGGGTAGGGTTGGTAGGAAACTTTTATCTATTGATTTGATAAGTGATTTCATGGAATGGTGAGAGCATGAGTAGATGCTTCAATTTTTAGAATGATGCTTAAGTTTGAGTGTGGTGAAGAGACAGACTTAGCATAGGTGAAATGACTCAATTAACAAGAGGTAAATCTATGGTGCTTCAAGATATATAATTTTTCTAACATCCAAGAATGGGAGCCACTAAAATGGTTCCCCAATCCAATTATTCACATTTCCCTCAAGAGTTCCTCCCCATATGCTAGAGGTTGTTAACTAGCAATAAGGGTCAAATGGAGGTACATCAAGGAGACTATACCCTATGGATCATTTATAAATATATAATAATCATAAATAAATGATACATTTTTAATTATAATGATAACTGGAAATCAATAAATAATGAATAATTATATGTAGATAACCAGGCCAGTTCCAAATATCCAACCATGCATGGTTATTCCATCCATAAACACATGTAAGTCAATCATATAGCAGATAATAATATAATAAGGATAGACCAATAGTAAATCTATCTTTAGAAGTTATCCCAAGTACATGATTGACCAAAACATACATACCAAGTCCTAACCTAGAATAAATAACCATAAAGTATCATAATCCAATTTCTAAACAACATATAGTAAATCTATCTGAGTACCAATTGGTATCCTAAATAGTGTGTGATTAAAATTTAATAGGCTAACAAAAATGGTTTTTAATGCATTCCAGTCCATGAATATAAAATTTATAGTGGTGTGAAATAATAATAAAAAAGTAGTATGGTTGTCTATTAAAAGTAGGCTCATGTCAAGATCAGGTTCATCAGGGGATACCTGGCTGACCATACCTGCATCAACCAAAGATGGAATATCTCTAAACAAGTTCCACCATATATATATATATATGTGTGTGTGTGTGTGTGTGTGTGTTTGTTTGTGTGTACACCCATATATATATATATGTGTGTGTGTGTGTGTGTTTGTGTGAACTGGTGAGGACCTGCAGAGTATGACCAATGAACCCATATAATATAACAAGACTCTCATTTTTTGAATAAGGGGCATCCTACTCAAGGTACTCAAATAAAATATAAGGTATTTCATACCCAAAAAATTTAATATAAATGATAATGGTCATCATTTATGTAAAGGAATTATTGAATCCAAAAATTTTCTTTGACTTCGCAGATGCATCATTTAGTTAACTAATTACCCAACTGATCCCATCCAAGGTGTTCCATATAGGGAAACCAAGTATAACTCCAGGTGTACTATGAAACCATTTATTTACAATCCCATCCAATACATTCCTCATAAGAACCCAGTTATCTAATGGCATGGTATAAATATATTTCCCTATGATCTTGTCCTTAGCATCTAATGTAGGGATCCAAAGTGTCAGTCATAGTGTAATGTAATTCACTTCCCTCTGAGATCGTTCTTAGCATTCAATGTAGGGAACCCAAGTATCAGTCATGGGAAAAAATAATACCTTTAACATTAGATCCTATACAATGAATTTCATATCAATAATCCAAGTATCTCTCTAGGATTAATATAATTTCATTTAACTATTGAGATTTTCCAAGTAATTCTATATCAGAACCCAAGTGTCACTCAAGGATTTTCAGTTTTCATTTAACCTTTAATCCCATCCATTTCATTCATTATATGTAATGTAGATATCTCTTAAAGAAACAATATAAATTCATTTATAAATCATTTAATTAAACATGTCCTATGATCATGTACATAGAATTCTACCTCAGAAACTAGGTCTCACTCAAGGTATACAAAAATAAAAAGGCACATCACCTTTAAAATTTCAAATAGTCCATGGGAATCATCCATGATAAACTAGAATCAACATACCTTTTTCAATTTATTTTATAGGTTCTAGGAAGATCAAGTGTCATGGTCATTCCATTCACATCTCATTTTATTCAATTAGACATCCCAAACAATAGGTTCAACCTAACCAACCTCTAATGGCTATTCAATTTCCTAAGAAAAAAATATCATAAATCATCTTTCTCCATGTTATATATTTATAAGGTTTTACATTTCATTATATCCAATTTATCCATGTGTATACTTCTCAATTTAAAAAGTTTGAAGTAATAGTAATCAACCATTTAATAAAACATCAATATCATTGGTCATTTATACTTCAAGACCATTTCATTATTCTTCCCACTCAAAAGTGATGAAATTTCATGTATATCATCATGACTTAAATCTATTCAACGAATTTTTTTATCATTATTTAATCAATTCCCATTCAAGGAAACAACCCAAGCACACCTAAGGAGGTATTTTGGTCAGTTTGAAACATTATATAATGATAGAAAATAGTAGGACACACCCAAAGGGGTCGGAGAAGTTGAGGTCACACCCTCAAAACATGTCAAGCAATGCCTAAATATCATCAATTCCATACTCTATACATTTAATTTAAGGTATTTCAAAATTTATGAGAACTTCACGGAGAATCCAGTCTTCAGATCAATGAAACCATTTATAAATGATTCAACTTTAAAATGAAAGCTTATAGATCACCTTCCTCGTGTTTATAATGCTCCACTCATCCATTGTCAAGATTTTATTCGAGTTGAGATAAGAGAAATTGTAAGAATATAAAAACACCCTGAAAATAGGGTATATAAGATATCATATAAATAGAATCCAATATGGAAATATAAAAGGAGAAAAGTAGGATTATAGTCGATAACCAACTATTTTTCATCCAACATGATGAATATTCATTGATTCTAATCTTAGAAAGAAGAGAACCATGGAATCCTTGGAGGAGGAGAAGAGGAAAATATGTGTATTTTTTTGAGTGATAAGGGAGAAAATAAAATAAAAGGATAATATAATGAAGGCAGGGGTAAAAAGATAATTTCTATCCCATCTAATAAGCTGCATAGTTTGGCCTCACGGTTCAGAGAACTGTGCTCCAACCATGCAGGCCTCACTATCTTAAATCACATAGTTAGGTGCACATTTTTTCAGACTATAAGAATTTAATATGGTCTCCAATATGAACCCTTTTCATCTTCTCACACAACATGTGGCCTAGGGTTCATGGTTTGAAAAACAATGTGATTCCCCTTATAGGGATGCATTGTTTGGGGGCATGGTTATCACTAAGCATGTGATAACCATAAGCCACACCTTTACCTTCCCAAAATTAGTCCTTTAGATCATAACGCTCCCAAAAACTATCCATACACCCAATATACCTCTGAAGATTTAAACCCCATCCAAACAAATCTCTTTTAAGTGTTACAAATCACAGAAAAATGTTTTGAATCTTTGTTTTCATTTTGTTCTATCCACCAAACTAAAAAACTAAATTCCCCCTTGTAATTTCATCTGGTCTAAAACATGGGTTCTTACAATATCACCACATTAAAAATTATCATCCCAAATAAGTCTTTAGGAATAAAGAAAACCACACCTGACCTACTTTGGTTGATAATGTTCAATCCCATGGTCATGTTGCCTTTCGAAATGACCAAAACACCTCCAAGAGTAATTTATATGATATAGTACTTAGGATATTTAAAATATTATCCAATCCTCACATATAAGGATAAAACATTGATATGAAACTCATGAGAGCCTTTCAAACCCAATACATGATCAAGTTATTGTCTCTTTCATCAACGGGACTATATTTCTCCCTGCCATTGGTTCTTGATTCCAACATCCAATCCTGATTCATGGTACTCCCACCATCATAAATGCCTACTAAAATATGTCCTAAAAATCATAGTGATGCTCCTACCATGATTTTCAATAGTCTACACCCAATCACATATGAATAAATAGATCTCAGTACTTGATTGATCTGAATGGTCGAATTTTAATCAAACTAGCTAGATTTGGTCATTATAAACCTGCCTTAAAAATCCTCCATTGACCCTTAATATGCACATGTGTTAATCCACAATGTTCTTAAGGTAAATCCTCACTGACCACATGGATTATCTGAAAATAAGCTAAGTGGAACCATCTCAGGTTGACTATTTAGATAATCCTTAGACTAAACTATAGTGACATGGGTTTTTCATACATAAATAGTATATATATTTATATGAATATTCATTACATTGCATAAATATAGACCCAAGTACCATAATATTTTAGTGTATTTAGATACTAGAAACATAATTTTCTTACTTCATGAAATATCTTTAACATCTCACACAAAAATATTCCCACATAGTACTTCTCTTATACATACCCTACTTAAACCTTTCTTAATAGCATGGGGAGGAAAACATAAGAAAATGTGACCTCATATTCTTAGTTAGGGTAAATATGGGACATATCAATAATTAATTAAACATAAAATGTGCATACATGTATTAAAATTATTATTAACATTTAAAAACTATACCCATCATATCATATATCATAACATTGAGTCATGTCATAAAGTTGGGATGTTCATAAGACATGAATCATAAAGAAATCAATGAACAATGAGATCATAAAATTGGTATAGTAATGTGGGAAAACATAATCTTAAAACATGGTGAACATTTTCAAATAGAAACGTGTTCACTAATTAAGTTAAGAACATGAAATCAATACCTCACATAAACAAATGGGAAAGAAACCAGGTCCTCACATAACCTTATTGACATGAAATCAGTTCAAAGCATAAACTTATAGATATGAATGTAGGTCAATGTATACCATTATGGACAAGAAATCATATCCACACATAACCTTATGGATATGAAATTGACTCCATTTATAACCTTATGAACATGAAAGTAGGTCCACGCATGACATTTTGAACATGAGATCAATTTCATGCATAACATTATTGGATCATGAACCATCCATCATTACCTAATGAATTTATGGAATTTAACAAAACCAACCATAAAATTTTCATAAACCATGAACATAAATTATACATGATCGTAATTAATTCATCATAATATATCCTATCTAAAGGAATTGGTTTGATAAAAATTTTATCATAACATTACCTCAATAAAAGAAATAGGTTTCATAAATATTTATAATAATTCTATAAAACTGTGGAAGAGTTCATGTGACCTGGACTGTATTGTGGGCTGTTGTTAACCCCAATCCAGGGTGTGGATCATGTTTATTTATATAAACTAGTTGGTGTTAGGTGATCACCAAGTGGAGTGGATTAGGTCTTGGCTTGAGACTGAACCACTTGTTTTTTATTCGCTGTGCTGTTTACTTTAGTTTTCTCTATTTTACTATTTAATCCAGAAATCAATAAATATACTTTGATAGTTAATCTTGCAAAGAAGTTATAATTGTTTTCCTTATTAGAATAGCTTAAAAAGTAATGTTAATAACTATGTTTAGGATTAATGAGAATTAATCAATCTTTTAAGAAGTTATTTAAATAGTCAAACTTTCATAACAGTATAACCTCAATTAAATAGGATATATTTAACTATTTGGGAACCTTTTTAAGAATACATTTTTAGAGAGAAATTCTTATAGATATTGAGTTCACCCCCCTCTTGAGTACTCAACTCCGACCAACACCTACCTTATATAAAAAGGTATTCCCCTTACAATCATGTTTAGCCTTCTCCACTAAGACTCATATATTCTCATAACTCTCCCAATATCTAAGATCCTCTCTCAACCTATAAATTAGAATAATTAAATATATACAATTATTAATTGATTTCTATATTCATTTATAAAAAATCGCAACTAATTAAAAATTAATCTTAAATACATAAGGATTAAAACTTACTTATAAATATATTTTCACCTAAAATAAAACAAACCACTTATATAATGTCATTGGGATACCCCCTAATCCATATTTTGGAAAATCCCTAACTATCAAAATGAATTCAATTTTCAATTTAATTTTATTTAATCTAATTTTAATTAAATATACTTGGAAAATCCACACACATATATATATATTAATCTTACCAAACAACTTGTGAAGACATGAAATCATCTTATTGGGATATCCTCTATTAATAACAATAAAAATCTCCATCATATTGAGAGGATTCCACCGTGATCTGGTGGAATATTATTAATACCCTATACCAAAATCACCCAATATGAGGCTATGAAAGGAAAATATGAAAGTATAAGGAAGAGAGGGATATATCACCCAAAAACACCAAATAATTTCTATTTAAATCAACCTCATTCAATGTGGTAAAAGATAAAAAAAGAGAGGTAGAAACTCCCTAGTCTTGTCACATATGACAGAGGAGAAGAAGTGGTGATGTGTTTGACAAATCGGTGGAAAAACATGGAAATAATAAAATTTTCAAAAATAAATATGGGGAACACCACAATATGTCCACATGCACCATGGTTTGGTGTTCCTCTACACCCCCATGAGCCTAGTATAGTCAAACTTTTGGTATGAACCTTCCCCTCTTCACCATTTGGACAACACATGTACCAAAAAAATATGGGGTGAACCATGGAATGGATCTCTATAAGGTCTTCCAAAACATCCTAAACACCAATAGGCCATGGTGTAGGGGACCCCGTTAGATACCCCAGGAACCTTGTTCACCCAATTTTCTACCACATGCACTGAAAATGCCCAGTATGGGCCTTTTTCCCTCCCCATTTCCCATAGGGAAACCATCTTTCCATAACGCCCACTAAAACATCTAGGGTCATTAAAACATATCACGGAGGGGTTTCCCAGGACACTCACTCACCCAAAACACCCAAAATCATTCTATAGCCTAACCAAACTCACTGTATCAATATCAAGTCATAATCACCCTCCATGCCATGCAATATGACATAATGGTGTTTCCCTGAACATTTACACACAAAATAATTTCCTACGTGGGAATTATTCCTCGATTATTTTTGAAAGTTGCCTGTATAATGCACTATGATTAGCCCAAGGATAAATATCCTTGACTTGGGGGGTTTATCCCTCCACCACAGGGTCCACCATGATATTTTCATCCCCATACCAATGCACCTACAGTGAATTTTAGCTATAAGTCCACCCAAATCCACTCCATTATCCACTCAATTCCATGAAACACACTTTTGTATGATAACCAAATCTAAGACATATATTTAAGATGGTCCAATACTCATAATCATGTTCCAAATCCCCCATCTCAAAACAAACCTCTCACCAATATATAAAATGAAAATTACTCATAAATTCACATCTCATAAAAAAGAGGGACTTTAAAAACTCCACACCATAACACTTTACATCCCAAATATGTCTTAATAGTCCATAATTATTACACTTAACCTACACAGGTCATCAATTCATATCCCACTCATCATGTAATACTCAATAACAATAGCTGATATTTTACTACACAACTCTAAAATGAGGCATACTATTCATCAAATGCTAAGACACCCCTCATAACCACTATTGAAACAATGAATTAGTGCTTAACCATGACCATTATCAAGAGAAACAATGGTTTATAATATAATATATTATCCCCTTATAACATTTCAATACTCTTCTCTAATAATCCCTTATTAAAATCGTCATTTTTGGGTGTTTAATAGTTTCGTTTGTAATGAAGATTTCATTTTTGTAGTTTTAGTTCATATACTTTAATAATAATTAAACAATATAAATAGTGGTAAAAATTTTATTAATATCATATATTTTCATTATATACATATTTATGATCATTCATAAAAGTTATATATATAAATATTAAATTCATTGTTCATGGATATCGTAGGTCGTACGTACGCGTGAACGTTGTTGCCATGCTTTAGTGGACGAAACAAAAGAAATTTAAATGATAATTAAACTTTAAATAATAATAATGGTTTCATATATATAACATATATTCATTAAATTTATAATTTATTACTTTCTATATGAAGCGTATGTAAAAAAAGGAATCATGTCACTTTGTGAGGCTGTAGTCCACCGTACACACGAGTGATGTTATTGTATCCCCCATTAAATGTAAAGTAAAATGGTATGTGTGAAATTATATTTCAAGAAATAATTTTATTTTAAAGATATAATATAAATACATTATATCTTTCATCATACCCAATAGTGAGAGGTCTTGATGGGAAAAAGTTACATCAGTTTGTGTGGCGGTAGTCCACCATACACACGAGTGGCGTTATTATTTCCCATTTGAGGGAAGATGAGAGATATATAGTTCATTACCTTAAAATGATAAAATATTAGTATATTTAAAATACTAAGGAAATTATACTAGCATTCTTTAATAATGTTTTAAGGATCTAGAATAATAAATTAAATAAAAATACTCTTTTAAAAACTTTACCTCTTCTTTGGGAATCCTATTTAGGTTTACACCAAAAGAATTATTATGATGTATCTATGACCAAAAAAGGGGATCTAGTTCATGGGTATAGAATTAAGGAAGGTTTTTGGGTGGGTATTTTCTATACCAAAGGTCTTTGTAAGTGTATGTAGTATAGGAGAGTAGAGATCCTTTTATATGTGGGGAAAAGAACCCACTTGGAAACTACTTGGAAATTTCCCCATAGAAATACAAAATGATAAAGTAATTCACATGTAAAAAGATTCTAAATGATCATATATTTGAATTTGGGATATACTAATATTTCAAATTTTAAAGAAACTGGGATTTAAATAAGTTTTAATGGAAAACGTACCCTTATATATATATAGTTTAACCATTAGTAAACATGTTTTAACATTAACCGAGGTAGTTAAATTTTACTTTTTTCACTATTCATTATGGTAAAAAAAATATTTTTAACTTATTATATAATATTAATTTTTTTTATTCGAAAATTAAATCCATTTTACCGAATTAAATTCATATAAGTGGCAAAATTTAATTTAAAATTAAACCCATATATGCGATGAAAAAGGATTTTCCAAAAAAAGTTCAAAAATGTTTAAAAAATATATATAAGTATTAAACATTATCTTGATTAAAATAAAATAATTTTTTTTAATAATATCATAATTTAACTAAGGTTACTTTAAAATAATTTTTTTAAAAAAATATAACTTTTTAAATGATTTAAACAAAACGATATATTTAAATAAAAATCTGTATATTTTAATATTTATCAAAAAATTAATATCTTAAAAAAATTCAAAAGTTCACTTAACCTAATTTTGATATATTGATTCCAAAAATGAATTTAATTTTATAAAATTCATTTCATAATATTGTTGAAAATAAATTTTATTATTTATTCACAAAAATCACAAGAAATTATTTTTGAGAAAATAATATTTCTAAAGCATATAAAAACTTTTCCAATAATTAAGTACTTAACAAAAAATATATTTTATTTATCTAATAATTTTTAATTTATTTTGAAAATATGGAAATTACTATTCATACCTACAAATTTAATGTATAGATTAAAAATTTTTCATTTAAATTATAATATTAAAAATATATTTTGGTTCATTAAAACGTAGTGTTGCATATAATATAAGCTATCAAAGAAATTAAGTTTGTTTGTAAAAAAATATTCCATAAAATCTTGGGGTGTTTCATTATAACTCCCTTAAAATGAATTTTACCCACAAAATTATTTCAATCTGATACAATAAATTTAGTACTCTTTTTCCTCATCACATCCTAAGGTTTCAATGTAGCTTCATTAAATAGGTGGTTTCACCACAAAACTTTTACCAGGTGAGTGGTCTTGTTTCATCTCACTTTCTCTATTTTATCAAGAATATCTACTAGTTTTTTCTCATAATAAATATCTTTATCCAGTGGTATGACCTCTAATTTTAGTACATGTGAAGGATTAGGTATATACTTTCTCAAGAGATATGTATGGAACACATCATGTGCTTGAGAGAGATTTGTTTCCAGAACCAAACAATAAGATATTATCCCAATATGATCAAGAATCTCAAAATGACCATTGTTTTTATGGATTAATTTTTTCTTCTTTTAAAACCTCATAACCTTCTTTTATGGAGATATTCATAGTAATACCATTTCACTGACTTCAAATTCCCAATCACACTGATAATTGTTAGAAGAAATTTTCTACCGACTCTGAGATGCCTTAATATGTTGCTGAATGGATATGAACTTCTATGCCATTTATTTATCTTGATCAGGTACCAATATATTTATTATTTAAAAATTTATTATATAACATTGGAGTTATACACTTCTTTTTATAGAGGGCATCATAAGGATCCATCTAGATCCTCAAGTGAAATATTTTTTTGTAAGAAATCTCAACTAGAGGAAGGTGTTGATCCAAAACACCTTTGAATTATAGAGAATAGGATCTCAATGTATCTTATAGGATTTGAATTTTTATCTATGAACAATCATGTTTTAATAGATGATACTCAGTATAGAAACTCATCTCTATATAAAGATCTTGATAAATACTTCACCCGAACTTTGAGTTAAACCTCATATCCTTATCAGATGTGATTGAGAGTGGTACACTATGAAACCTTACCAATTATTTTATGTGTATTCTAGAAATATAACCAAGATAGAATTAGTCTTTGATAGATATTAAGTGATCTGAATTTTTAAGGTGATCAACTACAACCTATATAGAATTATGTCCTTTAGATTTATGTTTTAAGGAGTCCAATGAAAAAATCCATGGTGATGTTTTCTCATTTCCATTTGGGTATCAGTAATGGTTTTAACATCCTATTCTACTTTTTTCTATAAACCTTATCTTTATAAAATATAAAGAACCAAGATATACACTTTTCAATATCTCTCATCATTCCACCCACCATAAATTCTCTTTCAAATCTCTATACATCTTTATACTTGTAGGATGAATAGATAATGAAGACCTATGAGCCACCTTGAATAGATCATTTTTAAAATCTGGTATTTATGGAACACATACATGGTTCTTAAACCATATCATTCCATCATAATCAAGGTTAAACATGGGAACAATTATCACCTTATTTTTTTAATTCCATATATTCTTTTTTCACCTCTTTAATCCTCACATGGATAGATGATTGATTACTTATTTGATAGAGATAATATATTTTCCCCTCCATAAAGTTTTCAAGATCCATCCTTTGAAAATCCAAAAATATTGGATATTTCTTATTCCTCATTATAGTTAATCTATAATGATCCTTTCTTCTTAAAGAGTAAACCTCCTTGTTCATTTTCCCATGGTGGTAATGTATTGAGTAGTCACAATCTTTAATAAGCTTTAAGAATCTTCTCTATCACATGTTCAACTCCTTTTATGTGAATATATAATTTAAACTATTTTTATTAGTATATATATCACACCATTATTTTTAAATATAATGCCTCCATCTATTTAATGCATAAATTACCACAGATAACTCCAAATTATGAGTTGGATAATTTTGATCATGAACCTTTAATTGGAATGAGGCATAAAATAACACCATATCATTCTACATGATAACACATCCAAGACCCTTTTTGGATGTTTCACTATAGATTAAAAATATTTCTCTACAACAAGATAGTGTGAGGATAGGTGTACTGACTAGCCTTCTCTTCAACTCCTTTAAATTATCCTCAAATTCATCCATCCAAAGGATATTAAATTTTTTCCGAGTAATCTTGGTGAGTGGATTATCCAGCTTTAAAAAAGTCTCCGCAAATCATCAATAATATCTATACAAACTATGAAATTTATATATCTCATTCACCGTGGTTGGTCTAGGATAACTTACAAGAACTTATATATTTTATGGATCTACTAAAATACCATCAAATGAGATTATAAATCCCAATAATGAAACTTTGAAAAGCCAAAATTCACAATAGGTAAATTTTTCATACAAATTTTACTTCCTTATGGTCCTTATAACAATCCTTAAAATGATATTGAATCTATTCCTTACTCTTGGAGTATATAAGAATATCAACTATAATGAATACCAAAACTTGATCAAGGTAATATTTAAAGACTCTATTTATTAAATCCATTAATATGGAAGGGGAATTTGTAATACCAGAAGACATCACCAAAAACTTATAGTGTCTATACCTCATACGAAATGATTTCTCTGTATGTCTTAACTTTTTACCCTCAACTGATAGTACCCAGATCAAAGATCAATATTGTAAAATTATTTTTCCCCACATAATTAATCAAACAAATTATTGAGTGATTTTGTGGTATAATAAAAAAGGAAGCTATTTCCCTCCTATCAATTAAAAAAGTGAAATTACACATTGACTGGTCTTTCTTCTTAACAAAGTGAATAGGCACACCTCATAGTGATGCACTAGGGCATATAAATCCCTTATCAAGATTCTCCTCAAGTTTCTTATTCAATTATTTCAAATCAATTGGGTCCATTATATATGGAGTCCTATAAATATGTATAATACCAAGTATGATTTCTATTGAAATCTCAATATTGTAATTTTATGGAAGAATAAGAAACTCTTATGTAAAGACATCAAAAAACTCATGTATAATTAGAATATCCTAAATGTTGAGTTTCTCCCTAAATATTTGAGATAAATATTTCTAATTAATATATAGTAACACCCATATAATATAATTTACTTCTGTTGGAAGTTCAATTTAATCCATGCACCAAAATATTATCATATGACTTTGAAAATCATTCTTATAATGTCTTTAATTATGAAATATCTCTTTTAATATATGAGAAATTAGGTTTAAACTAGGCCATAAATAATCATCAAATATTAAAATATTTTATAATTATACATAAAGAAAATTTATATTAACTAAATCAGAACCATTTTGAGTTTCAAACTAGGTGTTCAACAAGGCCAGTTATCATGCACTATGTGATAAACAATTTAATGCTCAATTCACCCTTTTCAGAGTTATTACACCTAGTATAACTATGTAAGATACACACCCACTTGTAGTATCTAGACAGGTATTTATTTTTTGGAAAATCTCAAAATCTATTCCTTACCAAAACTTTAGGATGTTATCTTATACTTAGACTTATCCCAAGGGTTTTCACCAAATTTTTCTAATCCTAATATTCAAATATTGACTAAACCATTACTATGATACCAACTAAAGGGATCCATGATTTTTCTACATAAATATTTTATCTTAGTAGATTAATATTCATTACATTACACAAATACAATCCTAAGGATCATAATAGTTTAGTGTCTTCAGAGATGAGAAACACAATATTCTTATTTCATAAAATATCTTCAACATCTCCCACAAATATCTTCGCACATAGTACTCCTCCTATACATACCCCACTTAATCCTTTCTTTATAACCTAGGTAAGGAAATATAAAAATGGTGATATCCAATTATTAGTAAGAGTAAACCTAGGATATTTCAATGATAACTTAAACATAAAATGAGCATAAGGGTATGAGAACATAAAATTAATATTTAAAAAACATACCCTATATATCATAGATCATAACCTTGAGTCATGGAATAAATTTTAGCAGTTCATAAAACATGAATCATATAGAAATAAATGAGCCATGTGATAATAACATTGGCATATGAATGTGTAAAAACTAATTTTATAACACTTTGAACATGTTTAAATATAAATTCATCCACTAATTATGTTGATGACATGAAATTAAGACCTCACATAAACATATGGACATGAAACCAAGTCCTCTCATAAACTTATGGACATGAAAAAAGGTCCACGCAACCTTGTAGACATGAAATAAGGTCCACACATAACCACATGGACATGAAATAATTTCCTTTCATAACATTTTCAACATGAAATTAGGTTCATACAAAACATTATTAACTCATGAGTTATCCACAATTACCCAATGCATTGAAGGGATTTGATGAACCCAATCATCACATAATCATAAACCATATACATAAATTCTCTATAATAATAAGTCATTATTTATAAAATAACCCATAAAATTATTGAGTTTCATAAAAATTTAATCTTAAAATAACATGTGGAAAATAAACAAATTTCATAAAAATTTCATCATTTCTTCATAGCATAACCCATGGAAAAGGAATGGGTTTCATAAAAATATTTTCATAATAATCATAAAAAATTAAAACAAATAATAAAAATGATATCCATGTATCATATCCCCATTAAATCATAAGTATAATCAAATTTTTTCATCTTATATGGAAAATGATTTTGAAATATCACTTGGAACATTTCTTGAAGAAAATAGCCTTTCCACTTTGAAAATAACTTTTTAAAACTAAAAAATCACAAAAACAAAATTAAAAAATATCTTCTTTTAAATAACCAAGGATAATTATAAAATAATCTTTAAATAAATTATTTGCCATAATTTTTGAAAATTATGTTCATACTATACAATTTAAAAAAAGGATCCTTTCACATTTTCACTAATAGTCAAATGATCCTTATTCCGAAAATGGAAAGTAGATTCACATTAAATTATTTTATAAACATTAAAAAATGGGTAAAATTATATTTAAACAATAATTGGATAATATTAAAAACTTTATTCAAAACTATTTTATAAAACATGGCCTTGAAATAAAAAGCATTTTTAACTAAAGAGATAAATAAAGTCAATTTTTTCTGAAAAACATATTTTTGATCAATTGAGTACCTAAAGAGAGGAAAATTAAATAAAACTTTATTCAATATAAATGTCTATAGTATAATAAAACTAATTATATAATTTATAAGTATATCATAAGATTTTAACACTGAAAATTAATCATAAATAATCCTAAGAAATGATGAGATTTTAACGTAAACCCTTACCACTTTGGTATTTTTTGAATTGAAGCCTCATGAAATAAATAAACATATAAGGATATGTAAATACACATAAAATTAATATTAATAACTCTAAAATAAACTCAACGGAAGTATATACACCACATATAAAAAGAACTCGGTGAATATGGAATTTGTCTTGCAGAAAATAAAAGTGAGATGTAAATCTCTTACCTCTAGTTCGACTTGATTCGAAAGTACTCTTGAATCCTTTATAATACATATAAATTTATTATAATTATATTAAATATTCTTAAAATTACTTATAATATAATATATTATCCCATTATAACTTTTCAACACACTTTTATTAATAATCCCTTATTAAAATCATCATTTCTGGGTGTTTAACTGTTTCATTTTTCATGATGGTTTTGGTTTGGTAGTTCCTGTAAATTCACTTTAATCATCATTCCAAAATCTATATAATTTTAATCATGTTATTAATATCATATATTTTCATTATATACATATTTAAAATCCTTCATAAAAGTTTGATATAGAATGATGAAATACATCATTCATGGAGATGGTAGGTCGTACGTATGCATGAACAATGTTTCATATTTCAGTGGATAGAATGAAAGATAGTTAAATGATGATTAAACTATAAATAATAATTATTATGTAATATATTTCAGATATATCCATTAAATTTATCCTTAATTACTTTACATATAAAATGTAAATGAATATGTATCACGTCTCTTCGTGAGGTGGGAGTCTATCGTACACACAAGCGACGTTAGTGTATCCCCACATGATCAAAAGAGAAATAGAATATGTGATATTATATTTTAAAAAATATAATTATGTTAAAAATTTCCTATATAGACCATATATCCATCGTCATACCTAACTGTGAGATGTTTTTTTGGAAAAGTAGTTACATCGGTTCGCAAGGTAGTAGTATGTCGTACACAGAAGAGACGGTATCATTTCCCATTTGAGGGAAGAAGAGACGAATATAGTTCATTACCATAACATTAAAATCTTAATATGTGGAACATAATTATATTATTATATTATAATGGTTTAATAATATTTTAAGGAGTTGTAATAAGAAATAAAATAAAAATGCTTGTTTAATAATGTTAGTTCTTCCTCGAATAACCTTTTTAGGTTTGCACCAAAACCGTTATTATGATGGATTTATGATCAAAATAGAGGATATAGGTAATGGGGCGGGATGTAAGGAATTTTTTTGGGTATGTATTTTACAAAACCCAAGATAATTTTATGTGTGTATAGGAGAGGAAAGGATATATCCTTTTATAAGTGGGGAAAGGAACCAACTTGGAAACTACTTAGAAATTTCCCAAAAACAGTCCAAAATGATAAAGTTGTTACCAAGAAAAAAAGATTCAAAATGACCATATAATAAACTTATGGATAAGATAATATTCAAATAAATCCATAAAATATGATTTATATAAGTTTTAATGTCTAAATTACCCTTATATTTGTAGTTTAACCCATGGTAAATTTGTTTCAACCTTAACTACGGTAATTAATTTTTACTATTTTTACTATTTATTATGGTAAAAAATTAATTAGTACTTATTATATAATATTAATTATTCTAATTAAAAATATTGAATCTGTTTTTTCAAATTCAATTCATGTAAGTGGTAGAATTTAGTTTTAAATTGAAATTGTTTATGCGATATAAAATTGGTTGTCCAAAGAAAAAGTTCTCCTAAGATTAAAATTGTGTACTTAAAAACTCCACATGAAATTGATTTAAATGGCCTAAATTTTATTAATCATATAATAATTTAACTAATTATAATTTTAAACTATTTTAAAACAAAATTTAACACTGTAAATGATTCTAAAAAATGAAATTTTCAATAAAAAACAATATTTTTCATTATTCATAGAAAAAATATTTTCTTTATAAATTTCTAAAAATTAACTTTAAAATAATTTTGATATGTTGATTCAAAAAAATAATTTAATTTTGTAAACTATGTTTTCTAAAAGTGGTAAAATTTAATTTTATTATTTGTTAACAAAAATAAAAAAACATTTTTGAGAAAATAACACTATCAAAGCATATAATGACTTTACCAAAAATTAAGTACTTAATTATCAATATATTTTATTTATATAAAAATTTTATACTTAATTTTAAAAATATTTTATTTACTACTCATTCCACAAAATTTAACATCTAATTTATAATGATAACATTTAAATAATAATATTAATAGTATATTTTGGATCATTAAAATGAGGTGTTGCATGTAAAGTAAGATATCAAATAAATTAAATTTATTTTAAAATATATATCTTATATAAAATATCAGAGTGATACATAGATGTAAAATTTATTTTAAACCATAATTTTAATCCTTTAAATGAAGTCATATCGATATCATCCTGGGCACGCTCACAAAAGTTCATATCCGACTTATTGTGACATCACTCATTAGAACCATCCACTATTCAAAATCATTATCGTGACATAACATGAACACCCATTAATACAAATCCAATAACCTTGAATCATCAAATTATATCCTAGTTCTAACACCAGCATTCAAACTTCCATCCAAGCTCATACCCAAACCTATACACGACATTTACCAAGAGACTTGGTCGTACATGGTTTCATTTATACAATTCCATATGAAGATCAAAATGATCACCCAATGGCCAGTATCAAAGTTCAATGACCCTTGCCACATAAGGGTCATCCATAAGTAGATGGCATCCTACTACCCACCTTAGGATTACCCTTTTCATCAGACCATCCCATCAAGATTTTTATTATCACATCTCATATCCCATACACAACCATAAATAAAAACTTTCATGTCTTAGATCCCTATCATACCTATGTTCTAAATAAAAAAACACCCATCACTCGCTCCTGTTTCCCAAGAATGATCCCCAATAGTTCTCATTGAAAACAAGATACATGAGGTTCACCACCCTGAAATGGGAAATGGTGTACATGCACCATATGGATTATTATAAACCCACTCCTTGAGTGAAACTCCCTAAGAGATATTTCATAAAAAAAACATATATTTAGATTTATATCTCAGTGTATAACTTATGATCTGTTATCATACTCAATATGATTTCAAGATATGAATATTTCTCATATCTAATCTAGGAGTACACTATGATAATATCGATAGGTGTGTACTTCTCGTCCTGAGCCATAATCATGTTTAAAATATGCAATGATTTCCTTTCTCCAACACTCGATGCTACATATCCCAACACTGTATGTCATAGCCCAAAAATAGGAAATCATCCTCCCAATACCCAATTCATTCACCAAATATCACTAACCATGATATATTTACTTTAATTTACCCAAAGCTTCATCCATCATGCTCTCAAACATTATTTACTTGAAACTATTGGCCCAAGGATCACATATCGCCTCTCAACAGTTAACGTTCTAATAGTTCTATATGTGTAATAGACATAGACCATTACAGTCATACTTATTAAATTTTTTTTACACTCCCATAACCCAATTATGGTATTTTATCATACAGAATCAATCATGCCTATAAACTCTCTAAAAAAGAGGTAAAACTAAAGGTATGGAAAATTTTCATCAACCTACAAGGGTTATAATCTATTAACAGAAAAGGATAAAGAGTTAAAATTCACCAAATATTTGTATACCAGAATACCCCCATCAAGTTTAATCTTACTAAACAATTACATGCCTATAAGGGAATGTTGTTGCATCAACTAATAGTCCTACCCAACTTGAGAAGAACAAACGACCAACACTTACCATGCCGAAAAAAATCTGCTAAAAAATCTACTGGTTTTATATTTTTAGGGATATTTACACAATGGGATAACCCCTAATTTACATAGAGTATCAATTATAAAATGATTATTGTAACTAAAATATCACTAGTCTCTACTGCATATCCTTTAAAATCAATTTATAATATAAAATAATCCAAATGAGACCTATGGGAAATGATCACATTCCCATTCAATGTAACTCTCATGGAAAGATAAAACTAACCCTTACTCATGGTTATAATCTATGAATACCACTAAAAAGTTTCATTTTATTTAATTTAGTCAATTTAAATCTATTATGACCATTAAGGAGGTTAAAATATAATAACATCAAGTACTAGTTGCATAAGAGACTGTACTTGTCATTTTATCCAACTAATTCCATGTAGTATTAAAATAAAATTACTTTGTAAGTTCTTTTTAAATGAATTTTATTCATAAAAAGTTATTATAATTGGAATTATTTAAATAAAATGTCAATTTCCAAGCTATGGAGGAAAACACTCTTTATGTTGTAGCTGGTATGTTAATTGACTGAAGCCTCATAATAATAAATCTCAAAAGTATCTATAAGATCTTTTGTCATTTAAAGGGAACTAGTTTAGTATGATTCCCCCATACATGTATATTTACATCATATATTTGGCAACTGAAACATTAAATAATCATTTCATCGTCACATGAACATACCTCTGTGGAGCTTATTACCAAATTATAATGATAAGCACAACCTATAAGGGTCCCTTTGGGTCAAAAATAAAGGTGACCTATGAAGGTCTTGTAAAGTAAAATTGGGTTCATATCTGTGAAACCCATCCAATTAATCAATAAATATTTCAAAACACCATTACTGGGTTTATCTCATAGGAATAAAATTCTAAAACTCACATAAACAGTTCAAATCTAGCATATAAGGACTCAATTATTTGGGTTTTCATTCTCAACATTATAGAGATACTGGACTTTATAAGCTGCAGCTGACACCCGTTTATCTAACATCCATTATAATTCAATTTATTTGTCAAAAAAATCCATTTTCTTTCATTTTAAAATCATATTTAGGCTAACTCATTACCCATTTTATTCCTTTAACACATTTTGGGTGGACTAAATAGAAATTCACAATCAATCTATGTGGGAAAACACCACTTAGGTTGATGTAGACACTTTATTTAACTCACCCTGAGCCATAAATATAACCATGAAAGCTATTACATAAGCAAGTAATATGGGTAATAATGTAAATTTATCACACAATATTTTATACAGGCATTATTATATAATAATCACTCAAGGCATGTCCAGAAAGTATCACGCAATCAATCAATTTAATCTACATGGCATGACATATGTGTGACATGTGAATTTCAATGTATCAATAATAATTCATGCAATTATTCTCCCGTAACATTCTAGTAAAAGGGTAAAATCACATAAATCATAAATCTATAACCATTAGAAACATATCAATCACTCAAGGTTAAGTAATCATTAACTTTGAAAATGTGCATCATAAACAACAGTATCATCCCTAGTAACTTTATCTTCCCCATGAATGGGTTTTCTAGAACAAGAAATGAGCTTTTTACCAAGTTTCAACACATTCTTAGTCTCATGTTTTTCATCCCAAATAGTAATACGAAATTAAAAGAAACAATTAATACCACTTTGTAACATCCTGACCTAGGAGACACTAAAATGGTGCCTCGAGTTAGTCAGTCACACAGCCTCAAGTGTCTTCCTCATCTGTCAGAGGGTTTAAACTAGTAGTGAGGGTCTAATGGAGGTATAGTGGTGATACTATACCCTATGGATCGGCTATAAATATGGAGGAAGCATAAAAATTACGTGGTAGTGGAAGATAAAGACAATTAGCAATCAATCAATAATGAATAAATGAATGTAGATAACCAGGTGGACACCAAATATCCAACCATGCATGATCATGCTATCCATAAATAGAAAGAATTCAAGAATATAGTAAAAAATGAATACAATAGGTATATACCGATAATAAATAAAAAAATAAAACTTCATATAGTATCTCGAGTGCATTCTCAGCTGATGCTACCATATTAAGTCCTGGCCTAGAAGAAATAACCATTAAGTAGCAAAAGCCAGATCACAACCTTCAATAAGTATATATTTCTAAGTATAAATAAGTGTACCAAATAGGGTGTGAGAAAAAATTCGTAGTCCTACAGAAATGGGGTTTAATTCATTCTAGATCATGAATATAAAATGTAAAATATTGTCTAGAAATAATAATAAATCAGTAAGGTTGTGTGGTATAAGTAGGTTTGTGTCATGATTAGGTTCCTCAGGGGATTCCTGGATGACCATACCTACTTCTACCTAAGCTAAAATATCTCTAAAAAATTTTCTCTGTGTGTGTGTGTGTGCCCATATATATATATAGATGTATATATGAACTGAATAGGACCCGAGGAGTATCACAAAGGTGACCATATAATATAATAAGTGTCTCGGGTTTTGAATAAGGGACATCCTACTCAATACATTCAAATAAATGATAAGGGATGTCACATCCAATATTCAAATATAAATGATCATGGTCATCATGTATATGAAGGACCAAGCAAATCCAAGTTTTTTCTTTGACTTCACTGACATGTTGCTTAATTAATTAGTTGGCTTCTTGAACTTGTCTAATGTTTTACACATATGGAACCCACGTATCACTCCAGGTGTAATATGATCCCATATCCCTACAATATAGTCTAAGGAATTACTCATAGGAACCTAGGTATTTTTCTAGGTATGGTATAAATATATTTCCCTTTGTACCCATCCTTGGCCTTCCATATAAGGAACCCAGGTTTCACTCATAGTATAATGTAATTCACTGAACTATGATCCCATCCTTTGAATTCTATATTGGAAACCCAAGTATCACTCATGGAATGAAATAATACCTTTAACCTTTAATATCATCCAAGGCATTCTATATTAAGAACCCAAGTGTCGCTCTAGGATAAATATAATTTCATTTGACAAATAAACCAATCTAAGAAATTTTTTATTGAAACACAAGTGTCACTGAAGGCTTATCATAATTCATTTAACCTTTAGGATCATTTATGGAATTATGTATAAGTAAACCAAGTATCTCTTAAGGAATTATACAACTACAATAAACACACCTTTATGTATGATCCTATCCATGGAATTGTACATCACAATCCAGGTGTCGCTCAAGGCATACTAAAATAAATAGGCACATTACCTTTAACATTTTAAATAGGCCATGGGAAGAATCAATTCAAAACTACAATCAACACACCTTTATCCATTTCTTTTATAAGTTACAGGAAGTCCTACTAACATAGTCATTCCATTAACTTCTCATTTAACTCAATTAGACATACCAAACAACATGGGCAACTTAACCCTTCTCTAAGGAGTAATTCAATTTCATAAAAAAACAAGGTCATAACTCATCATGGTCTATGTTATATATTTATATAGTTTCATATTT
Organism: Viscum album; assembly: GCA_963277665.1. Lineage (NCBI taxonomy): Eukaryota > Viridiplantae > Streptophyta > Magnoliopsida > Santalales > Viscaceae > Viscum > Viscum album. The sequence continues at coordinate 899,263,347 of OY728162.1, read as the reverse complement.
CATTAATTCCCATTTATCCTTGGGCACAATTCTCAATTTAACAAGGGTTGAGTAATGGTAATCAACCATTTAATAAAATATCTACCTCATTGATCATTTATACTTAAATACCATTTAATAAAATATCTACAAGACTTAAATCCATCCAATTGATTCATTTATAATAATTTAACCAATTCCCATTCTTGGAAACAACCCAAAAACATATAAATAGGGGGTTCTCAGTTTTACAAATTTTCCAAATATGTTAAATAGTATTACATGCCCAAAGGGATGGCCCAAGTTGAGGTCACACCCTCCAACCATGATAAGTGGGTCTAAAGAACATCAATTCCATGGTTGAGATGTTTAATTTAAGGTACTTCACAATTTAAGATCAATTCATGGATAATTTGGCATTCGGCACAATAGTGAAGTTTATAAACAACACAACTTTAAGGGAAAAAAATATAGAACACCTACCTCATGATTAGGATACTTAACTCATCTATTATGAGGTTTTGATTGAATCTAAAATGAGAGAAATCAGAAGAATATAAAATTTCATTGAAAATATAATATAAAGCTCACATATAAATAGTATCTAATACATCAAGATAAATGGATAAAATAAGTAATAAGATCAATATACTAAATATTTCCCATCTAACTTCATGAAAGATGGTCAATTATAAGCTAAGGCGGAGGAGAACCATGAAAGCTTAAGAGGAAGAGGAGAGGGATTCATGTAGCTATTGTGTAGGGGAGAAGGGGTAAAAGAAAAGAGGAGGAGAAGATTAAGGAGGGAGGGGGGAAAGGTTATTTCTAGACCCTTTAAATATCTTCACATTTTAGATGCATGTTTGGAAAACCATGTGCCAACTGTACGGGCCTCACTATCCAAAGGCACATGGATAAGTGTATGGTTTGTCAAACCATTGGTAGCTCGTGCGGTCTCCTCTATAAAACCTCTACAATGTATTCTATGAGCATTCATCCTAGGGTGCATGGTTTGATAAATCATGTGACATCACTTATAGGGCCACATGGTTTGGGTGAATAGTTAGCACTAACTGTGTGATCACCATACACCCCCCTACCATGGAAAAACCAGTCCTTCAGAGCCCGACATTCCCAAAACTCATCCAAAAACATGTGATTCCACTCAGGACTTAAACCCCATTCAAAAAAACTAATTTTATGTGTCCCAACTCATTTAAATAATTTTTGAAGCTCGGTTTTTATTTTGGTCTGTCCACCAAGCTAAAAAATTAAAAATACACATGGAATTTCATTAAGTCTAAAACACAATACCTTAAAAGATTGAAATGTGGTGATAATTGTTAGTGGTTTAGGTATGTGATTACAGGTTTGTAGAATTTGAATTATGGAAGTATGACTAGGGATGTGTGAAAAGGTGGTATGGGAGTATATACCTATTCGGTTTTGATGATATCATAGTGGTATGCACTGTTTATGTGAAATGCCATTTAAATTGGGAATACATGAGAGAATGTGTGCAGGACAAGGACCAATGGTGATGATAAAATGTTAACGGGATTGGATTACTAGAATTTTAATTTATAATTTACCCTTTTGGTGAATATAATATTGTGGATTGTGTGGAGTCAGGATTTGATAATATGGATAAGCATGGATCCATAAGAGCAACATGCGTGCCACAATAGAACCTGCTGAGTTTTCACTCAAGGAGTGGTATAAGGGAATCTATGTGATCAGGAGTTCATTATGGGATATATAGGGTGTCACCATCATTATAGATGAAATTTTAGTGGTTATTGAGGGTGAAATTTTTCATGAGTTGGGAATGGTTGGCAGTCAATGTTTTAGGATGGCACTCATGTGTGAGTGATACAGTCATTCCTAATCATTAAATGTTGTCATTACGGAAAAATGCGGATTTAGCGACAGTTTTTTTTCATTTCGCAGTGGTTTAAACCACCGCTAAATCGATTGGCGGCGGTTTTGAAAAACCGCCACTAAATCGTGTGTCGGGAAACTATTTGCGACGATTTTGAAAACCGCCGCAGAACGTTTCGTGGTGGTTTTTTAGCGGCTGTTTTTTTATATTATTTTGATTTTTTTTTTGATTTTTCTATTTTGTTTTCATTTTTTTTCATTTTTTTCATTTTGTTTTCATTTTGTTTTCATTTTGTTTTCATTTTGTTTTCATTTTGTTTTCATTTTGTTTTCATTTTGTTTATGATATTTTTTTATTTTATTTTTTGATTTTTTTGATTTTTTTTGATTTTTTTTGATTTTTTTGATTTTATTTATTTATTTATTTTATTTATTTTATTTATTCTATTTATTCTATTTATTCTATTTATTTTCTTTATTTTTTATTTTTTGTATTTTTTTATTTATTTATTTCGTATTTTATTTATTTATTCGTATTAATTTTTTATATTTATTTCATATTGTATTTATTTATTTCGTATTTTATTTATTTATTTCGTATTTTATTTATTTATTTTGTATTTTATTTTTTTATTTCATATTTATTTCATTTAATTCACATTACTTTATTTACTTTATCCATGCAGGCATGCTCATGCCCATGCACATGCCCATGCAAATGTCCATGCACATTCCCATGCAATATAAAAAAATACTACAACTGGTGAGATTTGAACCCCTAACCTCTTGCATATTTTCCAAAGACTTTACCACTCCAACAAGCTTGTCATGTGGTTAATAAATAGAATTTAATATAATTATATATACTAATTGAAAAAACAAAAAATACATAACTAATAGATATAAACTCAATAATAATTAAACAATAAGCAATAATCATTAATTAATAACCAATAATTAATAATTAATAATTATTGACTTATTAGTTATTTATTGAGTTATTTATTATTACTTCCTGTTTATTATATTAAATAATAGAAAAATTATAATTATATTTACATAAATTATAAAATTATCAAAATAAAATTATAAAATAATAAAATTACGAAATTAAAAGAATAAATAATAAATAATAAATAGTAAATAATAGTAAATAATAAATAATAAGAAATAAGAAATAAGAAATAAGAAACAATAAATAATAATAAATAATAAATAATAATAAATAATAAATAATAAATAATAAATAATAAATAATAAATAATAAATAACAAGTAATAAATAACAAGTAATAAATAATAATAAATAATAAATAATAATAAATAAATAATAAATAATAAATAATAAATAATAAATAATAAATAATATTAAATAATAAATAATAATAAATAATAACTAATAATAAATAATAATAAATTATAAATTATAAATTATAAATAACAAATAACAAATAACAAATAATAAATAAAAAATAACAAATAAATATTAATAATAAATAATAACTAATAATAAAAAAATAATAAATAATAAATAATAAATAATAAATTATAAATAATAACAAATAAAAATAAAAAATAACATATAATAATAAATAATAAATAAAAAAATAAATAATAAATAATAAATAATAAACAATAATTAATAATAGATAATAATACATATATAATTAATAATAAATAATAAATAATAAATAATAATAATAAATATTAAATAATAAATAATAAATAATAATAATAATAAATAATAAATAATAATAATAAATAATAATAATAAATAAATATTAAATATTAAAAAATAATAATAATAAATAACACATAATTAATAATTGTAAATAAATAAATAATAAATAATAAATAATAAATAATAAATAATAAACAATAAATAATATATAATAATATATATTATATATTATATATTATATATTATATAATATATAATATATAATATATTATTATTATTATTATTATTATTTTTATTATTTTTAAATAATATAAAATATATAATATATAATATATAATAAATAACGAGTAACAAATATTATTATTAATAATAATAAATAATAAATAATAAATAATAAATAATAAATAATAAATAAATAATAAATAATAATAAATAATAAATAAATATAAATAAAAAATAAAAAATAACCAGTAACAAATAATAGATAATAAATAAATTAAAGTATATTATAAATAATAAATAATAAATGAAACACATGAAAAAGTACGAAAAGGCGTGATAAGGGATGAAAAATCTTGAAAACGCATGAAAACAGATAGAGAAGCATGAAGAAGGATGCATTAGAAAGAATGAGAACGCATGAAAACTCATGAAAACTCTAGAAAACCCCTTAATAATTCAACATAATCATCATAATAACCCACAAAAAACATTGATAAAGATAACAAGTCATGGAAACCCAAATAAACAGTAATAAAAGGAGCAACCGTTAAAACCCATCGAAAACGGTCATAAAGCGACAAAAACATTGGACTCACAATAAAAGAGATAACTTATGATCTGAGAGTCCGTTCCAGATCCACGACCAGTCAAATCAAAGATCCTAAAATGATCTTCGAGCTGATAGGTGAAAGAGGCCGAATGGACCGGCGGATCAGAAGTAACGACCATTTAAAAAATAGATGAGGAACGAGTGTTAGAAACGAGGCATCGAAAAACATAACAAACCCGATACCCACTAAAAAGGCTATAACATATGATCCATGAGTCCATATGGGCACTGCGACTAGTCAAACTGAAGCTCATGGAACAAACTATGATCTGGCAGGCGGAGGAGTCCCAACTAACACATGGATAGAAAGTTAGGTTCGTTTGATGAAAAGTTCACCGGGATACCGATGACATAAATGGGGTTTCAGAGGCCTTTGGAGGGGTTTTGGGACGAAAAACAAGACATAAGCTTTCTTCTGTTGAACTGGTGCATATCTCTCTTCTTTGGCTTCGATTTGATATGTGGTAGAGCCCAAATGGACACCCGGAGCGAAAGTTATGGTCGTTTGAAGTTAGAGAATTTTTTTCAACTTTCTTATAACTCTCATATCTTCTACATATTAGACCGTCTCATGGTTTTGAATACATGTGCCTCTATATATCCTCATGAGCTTCGATTTTACTGGTCGTGGCGCTCCAAAAGACGCCTGGATCAAAAGTTATGGTTGCTTTAGTGATTTCGGGGTTTCTCATGTTTTTTATTTTTTTCTTTTTATTTCATGGCGGTTTTACCCAAACCGCCGCTATTTCACGGCGATTTTTTAAAAAACCGCCGATAATCCTCAGAAAAAAAAAATATTAAAAAAAAATTACACATTTCGCGGCAGTTTTAAAAACCGCTGTGAAATACCGGCCCGAAAGCTATTTCGCGGCGGTTTTTAAATCTGCCGTGAAAAAACTGCCATGAAATGCCCATTTTCCTGCAGCGTGTAATGGATGCATCATGGGACTTGAAGAATGACCTATGTGGGTATGTTCATGGGTGTGACGTGATCAGTCATTAGATGTTTAATATGGAACTTGGATACCAATGTGGTGATGGATCATGTTCTATCTAGTTCATTGGTGAATACCTTATTTTGGTTTAAGATATTGTGTTGGATAGAATCTATGTGTTGGGATTGGAATCAGTTTGGTTTTGGTGTGATCTGAGTGTAATTCCAATTGAAGTTTTATTGATGCTTTTGAGTAGAGAATGGTAGATAATTTTTTAGAACAAGGAATCAAACTTATAATTTTAAAAAAATCAGGTTCTTACTTTTGTTTTTATGTTTTTATGTTCTTGGGATTCATTTAGAAGTAATGGCATTATGATCGAGTGATGTGACGGTGTGTCAGAAGGTGCAGTCAACTGCTTTTGGGAATAGTCGGTCAGAGAATAGTTGAGAATTTTTTTCATGTATAATTGACTGTAGTAATATGGAAACACTACCAAGCATATCATTTGACCATTGTAACTATGTTTTAATATGTTATTTTGGTGGCAGAGAGTGTCGGGGATCAAAATCAACCTTTATGATATGAGTCTTTTCACGGGGAGCACCATGAGCTCAAGAATAAATCTACCAATGAAACCATAGTGTCTCAACATAATGGCTATGGTTAGGCAGTGACTCAGTGTTCTAATAGTGGTGATGAGGGGTGTCTTAGTATTTGATGAATAGTGCACATCATTTTAGAGTTGTGTAGAAAAATATCGACTGTTTTTGTAGAGTCAGACATGATGTGTGGGTTTGATGATCTTGGGATGCCTTTATGAGTAAAAGGATTATGATCAAGTGATTTGATGGTGTGTCGGCAGGTGCGGTCAACTGCTTTTGGGAATATCCTATCAGAGAAGGTTTGATCAGTTTCTTTCATGTACAATTGAGTGTATTAATATAAAAACAGTTCCAAGAAGATCATTTGACAATAATTTTTTTTAATAGGTGATTCTTAATGGTGGTGAAAAATGGGATCGAAATCAACCATTATGAAAAGATTCTTATCGCAGGGAGCACCATGACCTCATGAATAAAACTACCAATGAAACCATTGTTTCTGTTGATAATGGTCATGGTTATACACTAATTCATTGTTCTAATAGTGGTGATGAGGGGTGTCTTAGAAGTTTTTGAATATTATGCCTCATTTTAGAGTTTTACAGTAAAATATTAGTTATTTTTATAGAGTATGACATGATGAGGCGTTTATGAATTGATGACCTGGGTAGGTTAATTGTAATAACTTTGGACTATTAAGACATATTTGTGATGTAAATTGTTATAGTGGGGAGTTTTTAAAGTCCCTCTCCTTTATCAGATGTGAATTTCAGAGTAATTTTCATTTTATATGTTGGTGAGAGGTTTGTTTTGATATGGGTGATTTGGAACATGATTATGAGTATTGGACCATCTTAAATATATGTCATAGATTTGGTTGTAGTACCAAAGTGTGTTTCAAGGAATTGAGTGGATAGTGGAGTGGATTTGGGTGGAATTACAACTAAAATTCACTATAGGTGCATTGGTATGGGGATGAAAATATCATGGTGGACCTAATGGTGGAGGGAGAAACCCCCAAGTCAAGGATATGGTTCCCTGGGCTAATCATAGTGCATTATACAGTCACCTTTGAAAAATCTCCGGGTAATAATGACCATGTAGGAAATTATTTTGTGTGGAAATGTTCATAGAAACACCATTATGTAATATTGCATGGTATGGAGGGTGGTTATGAATTTAACTTGATACAATGAGTGTGGTCAGGCTATAGAATGATGTTGGGTGTTTTGGGTCAGTGTGGGGACTGGGAAACCCCACCGTGATATGTTTTAATGACCCTAGATGTTTTAGTGGGCATTATGGAAAGATGGTTTCCCTATGGGAAATGGGGAGGAAAAATTCCCATACTGGGAATTTTCAGTGCCTATGGTAGATTCTTGGGTGACCAAGGTTCCTGGTGTATCTAACGGGGTCCCCTACACCATGGCCTATTGGTTTTAGGAAGTTTTGGAAGACCTCATAGAGATCCATTCCATGGTGCACCCCAAATTTTTTTGGTACATGTGTTGTCCAAATGGTGAATAAGGGAGGGTTCATACAACAAGTTTGATTATACTAGGCTCATGGGGAGTAGAGTACCACCAAACCATGGTGCATGTGGACATGTTGTGGTGTTACCCATATTTATATTTAAAAATTTTATTATTTCTTTGTTTTTTCCACCGATTTTTCAAACACATCACCACTTCTTATCCTCTGTCATATGTGACAAGACTATGGATTTTCTACCTCTCTCTTTTTTATCTGTTACCACATTGAATGAGGTTGATTTAAATGGAAATTATTTGGTGTTTTTGGGTGAGATATCCCTCTCTTCCTTATACTTTCATATTTTCCTTTCATAGCCTCATATTTGGGTGATTTTGGTATAGGGTATTAAGAATATTCCACCAGATCATGGTGGAATCCTCTCAATATGATGGGGATTTTTCTTCGTATTGATAGAGGATATCCTAATAATATGATTTCATGTCTTCACAAGTTGTTTGGTAAGATTAATATATATGTGTGTGGATTTTCCAAGTGTTTTTAATTAAAATTAGATTAAATAAAATTAAATTGAAAATTGAATTAATTTTGATAGTTTGGTATTTTCCGAAATATGGATTAGGGGGTATCCCAAATACCTTCTACAAGTGTTTTGTTGTATTTTAGGTGCAAAGATATTTCTAGGTGAGTTTTAATCCGTATGTATTTAAAATTAATTTTTAATTAGTTAAGATTTTTTATAAATGAATATAGAAATCAATTAATAATTGTATTTATTTAATTATTATAATTTATAGGTTGAGAAATGATCTCAAATAATGGGAGAGTTATGAGAATATATGAGTCTTGGTGATGAAGGTTGAGAATGATTCTAAGGGGAAAACCTTTGTATATAAGGTATATGTTGGTCGGAGTAGAGTACTCATGAGGGGGGTGAATTGAGTATCTATAAAAATTTCTGTTTAAAAATGTATTCTTAAAACGGGTCCACAATAGTTAAATACAGCCCAGTTAATCAAGGTTATACTGTTACGAAAGTTTGACTATTTAAATAACTTCTTATTAGATTGATTAATTCTCATTAATCCTAATCGTAGTTATTAACATTACTTTTTATGCTATTCTAATAAGGAAAATCAATTATAAATTCTTTCCAAGATTAACTATAAAAGTAAATTTAGTGAGTTCTAGATTAAATAGTAAAATAGAGAAAACTAATGTAAACAGCACAATGGATAAAAAACAAGTGGTTTAGTCTCAATCCAAGACCTAATCCACTCCACTTGGTGATCACCTACCACCAAGTAGTTTATATAACTAAACATGATCCATACCCTGGATCGGGGTTAACAATAGCACACAAGACTGTCCAGGTCACACGACCTCTTCCATAGTTTTTCATCGGAAAACACTAACAAGTCACACAGTGACTTTTTCCACACTTATCTGTGGGAATACATAGGTGTAAAAGGATGTAAGTGAAAGTATGTCATGTATACTTTAGTTTGATGTAGGAGATAGTGTGTGTTTTTATAAAGAAACACACGTTGCTTGAAAGAAAAAAAATAACACACAACAGAGCAGAACTGATGCGATATGTTTAGAAGTTCTCTGAGTGTTAGTCTATGTACCTATGGACTTCTTGGATGAAGCAGATGCTGAAATTGAGTCCTCTTGTGGAAAATAGAGTATCCTAAGTCAGCTAGATCTGGCTCGTGTTCTTCATGGTATTGACTATGAGAAGATGTGCTCGATGATTCTGAACCATGGTGTCCGGTTTTTTTATTCAATAATGCTTCATGTGTAATTCAGGAATGTTGAGTTGCATGTGTCATTTCTTGTTTATATAATAAACTCATGTGTACTTCGTTATTACACTCTCTCTTTTTCTAGGCCACACTTCCCTTTTATTCTTGGATTGCATGTGTTGGAGATGACAGGATGCATGTATTATACACCTTGTACCTCGTACAATCATATGATATGTCTATAATGAAACATTAATTGTGTCAGTGCATTTAAAATCTTCTAATGTGACCGTTAGAAATTAAATTTAAAAACAAAAAAAACTGATTAAGAAATAGTGTCACAGTTTGTCTGTAAAGGGTGTATTCATGAAACAGTGCCTCCTTGAAACGGTGTCTAGATGGTCATGGTTTCTGGATGGTCACGGTGTCTGGATGGTCACTGTGTCTGGATGGTCACAGTGTCTGGATGGTCATGGTGTCTAGATTGTCACAATATCTAGATGGTCACAGTGTCTGGATGGTCACGGTGTTTGGATGGTCACAGTGTCTAGATGGTCACGATGTCTTGATGGTCATGGTGTCTGGATGGTCACGGTGTCTAGTTCCTTTTCCCGAAAAAACACAATCATTGGTAGACTGACGGTGTATCAGACATAGCCAAATATCTGTATTCAGACTTAAGCAGTGGTATTCAAAGAACGGATTAAACTTAATCATTCATCAAAGAAATCATTATAAAGTAAATTGAATATAGTGAACAAGGTTTATTTAAATCATAAAGATATTAATCATATGTACACATGATTTAAGATAAATTACACAAGTTTAACAAGTTTTTACAAAATTAATAGGATTTGTGATCATTAAAACATGATTAACACATGATGAGTCCAACAATATCCCCCTTTTTATGATCACAAATCATGTGGATGAGAGATCTATTCATAGGGAATGTGGCTCTTCCTTAGTGTATATTTAGAGTGTATATGTCTCCAATATACATATAAAATACATATTTCTCTATTCTTTCATTAATGTGCATAGTTATCCCCCTTTTGGGATTATCAAAAAGAGTTAATAAGAAATAGACAATAAAAGTGAAAAATGCATTAGACAAAGAACAATGTCATTAAAAAGAGTAGATATCAAAAAAAATGAAACAAGATCTCTATAAAAATATAGTAGTCATTATCCTTCAGTACTGGATTGTCTTCTCTTTTCCCTTGGCAGCATCATCAAAAGAAGAATCCATAGGATAAGAGGTAGAAGTCGAATAAGGGAGTGAACTGGTTGACATAGAATGTAAAGGAAGACCTTCAAAGATAGAAGGGGCCAAGGTAGGGGTAGTAAATGACCTAGGAAACTGTTGATCAAGGATTACAGGCCTGATATGACTCAGAGCCTTAGATACAGACATAGATGTAGAGGTAAGGGTATTATAGGAAAAGGTGGGAAAACTAGATCTCAAGGGTGCAGCTGGAGGAGCCACAATGGCAGTACTCTGAACATGAAGATAAGGCCCCAAAAGCATGATAAAATCAGAAATAATCTCTCCACCATATTTCATGGCTTTCTCAAAGTTATCCTCATTCTCCATAAACTTTTCCAATGAAGGAGTAAAATCTTTGATCTTTTGGACTTGAGTTTTGAAATCATGAGTAATAGGAGAAATTATCAAATTCTCAACAAGGTACTATAAGTGGTTGGTCGTGTCATACTTATAGAAGATCTGATTGAAGTAGAAATCCACCTTTTTAGAAATTTCTTATTGAGTATCATTGGAAATCATGGAATGGATTTTGACCAAATCGGCAACTCTATCACTGTTCTTGATAACTTCAGATAGAGATTCTTTATCAAACACACTGAGCACAACCTGAAGTTCTTCTTTGAAAATTGTTCTAAGAAAATCACTATCTAAAGTAGGTTGAGATGATTTTCCAGAGGTACGAGAAGTAGTGACAGCCAAGGTAAGAGACTTCAGTTGATTTAGAACTTTCTAAAGACAGCCTTTATACTCATCAGTTAACTTGTTAAGACCAACAACAAGCCCACACATCTCTTGAACAAATTTTTTTCTTTCATCCACCTTGTTAGAAAATGAAGTTAGGTTAGGTTGAATCAATGAGGCTATTTCCTATGGAATCTGACTACCAAGATCTTTAGCAAGATGAGAAGTAGGTTCTGGTCTCGAGTTTAGCACTTTCTACATATCTTCAACCATACCTCTTAGAGTCTTTACTTCATCACTAATCTATTTATTCTCAATTTTGGTTTCTTGAATCTCATGTAGCATTTTTTGGAGAAATCTACCATATAATATTTTCCAATAACAGGATAGTATCTCTTTCACTCAAATTGCTTATATGATCAGGTTGATTATTCATGAGATTTTCAACCCCATCCAACATGGTAGCTCTAAATTATTTCATATCATCCTTATTTACCAAGTCTTATGGTTCTTTTGAAGGATCAGAGATAGAACCTGAGACATGCTCAGGTTCTTTGGCAAAGATAGCTTGAGGAGAAGTTTCCATTTTCAACAGAAATATAGTAGACAGATCAAGACTTTTGACTATGACTTCCTGTGAATCATTCACATTGAAATAACTGGGAAATTTATACCATGCATCCACTGAGCTTGGATCAACTGGATTTGGTAATTTAATAATTTTCAGACTGGAGGTTTGATCCCCCTCAACAGGTTCATCTTTCTCAGAACTAATAGGTTTAGGTCCTTGATTTATTTTCATGATTTCATGCCTAATTTACTTATCCATTTCTTGTCTAGCCAATTGAAAGGGTATCTAATTTCTCTCTTCAGCATAAGTAATAACTTCAAGATTAGTTTGTTCCTCTACTTGTTCCTCACCAGCAGCTTCTTGCATAAGAGACAGATTTTATTTTATATGATTTCTACAACTTCCTTTTCTATTTCAAAAGCAATAAAATCTTCTTTTGATGAAGGTTTTTCATCCAATTCAACATCGTTTTTAGGAACAATCACTTCTTTCTCAAATAAGTCTTGAATAACAGGTTCATTGTCCTCCTCATTCAGAACAGTTTCTGTTGTAGGTGCAACAGCTTCTTTTTATTCTTCTTCTTCTTCAGGATACTCAAAAAATTCATCTGGTTCTAAACCATTATTAAAAACATCTTTAGGTCTTGAAGGGTGTTCCATTGGATTGAACTTTTCATAAATCGGATCATTTTATTCCACCCATGCTTTTCTCCAAGGATTCAAACTGATTTTCATCCTTTTTACTATATATTTTGAGAGAAAAAACTCATAATCCTTGATAACTTCTTCATTCTGTCCAACCAAACATTCGGCATGAATCATAGATGATATAAACCTTGAATAGAATAGATAGGTTTACTTGGTGGTGGTCTTGATCAATTCACACATATAGAGTATGACATACTTGCATTGATTGATCTTATGCCTATTTTTCATTATATGTATCAAAAATACATCCTGATACTTGACTATAGAAAAATCACCTTTTCTGGGGCTAATCAGATTCTGAACAAATTTAAACAGAAGTCTGGTTTCTCCATCCATCTATACAGCTATATATCTCCTCTTAGATATATTTCCAGTTAAGCTTCCCAAAGAATCTTCCAAAAAAATATCTCACTTGGAGGTGGATGACCTCTCTAATAGTCCTCAAAGATACCCTTATAAGGAATCCTAAGGCATGAATCCCATAACCTCAAAGAAAAAGTGCATCTATAGCCATTTATCCATCTTCTCACAACATATCCATCTTCCTGATCAAAAGAAAATTGAGCATACTGGTAAAACTGTGCAACTAATTTCAGGTAAATAGGTTAATCCTCCTTTATAAACCAATCTAACCATCCTTTTTATTTCCATACTTTCAACACCATATACATACTTGTCATGAGCCACTTTGGGAAAATCTCTTTTTCAGGCACCACTATTCTATCTACCATTGTCGGATTCAGAGGACCTTCGGGTGATATCTTTGGTGCGATTTTCCTCTTCTTTTTTGAACTGTGGTTCTCATGAGTTGACAATGATGGTTGTTTCATCCTGTACATACACTGAGGGTTCAAGAGAGATAGAGAGAGATAAAACTGAAGGACTAGGAGAAGGGTTACGGTTTCCAAGAAGAGATATCGAGTAAATAAAAAGTGAAACTTCTTTAATTTTTATCATTTAGGAATACCATTCATCGCAAAAACAAAATCATGGGAATGTAAAAGTGTAAAATAATTAATTACTTTGATACGGGTTCTAATTTATAAATGAAATAATAAAGAGTCTTTATAGTGAGACAGTAACTGACTCTCATGGTGAGGCAGTAACAGGTGTTCACAGTGAGACCGTAACAGTGTGACCTCTAAACTATGCAACTGTATTGTGTGAGATATTAAGTGTTAGACAGTAACCAAGAAATAGTAATTGTGAGACCGTAAACATGAAACAGTAATTCGTGAGTTACTAAAATTATAGAACTGTTAGAGTTAAACTGTAATCTCAAGATAGTGATTTGTGAAACTGTAAAGTGTGAAACAGTAAGATATGAAACAGTAAGATATGAAACAGTAAGATATGAAACAGTAAGATATGAAATAGTAATATATGAAACAGTAAGATATGAAATAGTAAGATAACTACTTTAGATTTATCATACCCAATTCATGTATGACGTAATCTATTCTTTCAGAATTTAGTGGTTTGGTGAATATATCAGTAAGATGATATTTAGTTCCAATGAATTCTAAAGTGATGTCACCTTTTGGATAATGATCTCTCAAAAAGTGATGTCTTACATCAATATGTTTTTTCCTAGATTTTGAAACTATATTTTTTGGGATGTTAATAGCACTTGTATTGTCACAATTTATAGGTAAATTCCTATATTGATATCCGTAATCTAGTAATGTGTGTTTCATCCACAAAATTCATGCACAACAACTACCAGCAGCTATGTATTAAGCTTCTATAGTATATAATGCAAAAAAAATTGGTTCTTACTACACCATGATACTAGTGACTTTCGTAAAAAGTGACATGTTCCATAGGCTCTATTTCTATTTAACATACAACTACCGAAGTCATCATCAGAATAACAAACAAATTAAAATGATTTTCCTCTGGGATAGAACAGTCCTAGATAGGGTGTATGTTTGAGATATTTGAAAATTTTCTTAACAACATTTAAATGATATTCCTTAATATTTTCTTGAAAATGACCACACATACACACACTAAACATAATGTCAATTCATCTTGAATTTAATTAGAGTAAACTTCCAATCATTCCTTTGTAAGTGGTTTGATCAACAGATTTTCCATCTTCATCAAGATCCAAATTATAAGTGGTACTCATTGGAGTGTCACTAATTTTAGTGATATCTAATCCAAAACGTTTTGGAAGATCTTTAGTATATTTTCTTTGATTTAAAATAATACCATCATCATTTTGAAAGATTTAAAATCTAATAAAGAATTTTATTTCACCCATTAAGCTCATTTCAAATTCATTTTTCATTATTTTAGAATCATCAATACATAAATAATTTATTGAATATCCAAAGATAATATCATCTACATAAATTTTAACTACTAAAACATCATTGAAAATTCTTTTTATAAAAAGGTTAGGATCAACTATTCCTTTTGTAAAACCTTTGGAAATAAGAAAAGTACTTAATCTATCATACCAAGCTCTTGGAGCTTGTTTTAAACCATATAAAGATTTTGATAATTTAAAAATATGATTTGGAAAATGAGGATTTGTAAAACTAGGGGTTTCTCAACAAAGACATCCTTACTAATGTACCCATTTAGAAATGCACTCTTAACACCCATTTGGTATAGTTTGAAATTTAGATGTGCAACATAAGCCTGCAGAATTATGATGGCTTCAAGTCCGGATATAGATGCAAAGGTTTCCTCATTGTCAATTCCCTCTTCTTGACTATAGCCTTGGGAAACCAATCTAGCCTTGTTTCTAACTATGTTACCAGATTCATCTACCTTATTTCTAAACACCCATTTAGTGCCTATGGTGAATGTGTCTTTGGGTCTTTCAACAAGTTCCTAAACTTTTTTCCTTTCAAACTGATTAAGTTCTTCTTGCATAGAAATCACCCAAAATTCATCATTGATAGCATCATTAATGATTATAGGTTCAAGTTGTGACAAGAAGACATGATGTTCAACCTAATTTCTAAGATAATCCTCAGTTTGAATTCCTTTATATAAGTCTCATACAACAATATCTAAAGGACGGTTCTTATGATTTCTAATAGCTATAGGAAAAGAAGGACTGGTTATTTAAGGTTCTTCAACAGGATTGGGTTCATTGTAACCAGAATATAAAGAATTTCCAGAACTGGGAGTTTTCACAAATTCCTTTACAGGGTGGTTAGGGGATTTTGAATTAATGTCCATATTTGATACATCATCCTCCAAGTTCTCTAGAGTGGTCTTAAGATCATGTGTATTTTTTTTCATAAAATTTGACATGGACAGATTCTTCCACACATTTAGTTCTTTTTTTAAACACTCTATAGAGTTTACTAGAAATTGAATATCCTAAAAATCTTCTTTCATCACTATTGGATGAAAAAATTTCAAGATTTTCCTTAGTATTAAGGATATAGACTTTGCAACAAAAACCATTAAAGTAGATAACTTTGGTTTTTATATTGTTTCATAACTCATAAGGAGTCCTTTTAAGAATAGGTATAATCAACACTCTATTGATTATGTAGTATGTTGTATTTACAGCTTCAGCCCAAAAATAAATAGGTATGTCATACTCACTAAGCATGGTTTTAGCAGTCACTTGCAGGGTTCTATTTCTTCTTTCTATAACTCCATTCTGTTGAGGTGTTCTATGGGAAGAGAAATTATGACAATAAACATTTTGAGAGAAAAAGGATTTAAACTCTTGATTTTCAAACTCAAGGATATGATCACTTATTAAGGATTTAATTTTTTGTCCACTAAGAATTTCTACAGTTTTGGAATATTTGTTAAAATGAGAGTAGACTTCACTTTTGTGATCCAAAAAGAAAGTCCAAATATATCTAGAAAAGTAATCTACAAGAATGTAAACATAGTTCTCCCCATCTAAGCTAGAAACTCTATATGGTCCAAACAAATCCATGTAAACCAATTCGAGATGTTGAGAAGCTGACACTTCTTTCTTTGGTTTGAAGGAAATTTTGTGTTTCTTTCTTTTTTGACAAAGATTACACACTTTACCATTTAGAAACACATGTTTGGGTAGGTTTTTGACTAATCCTTTTCTAGTCAAATTTCTAAGGGAGTGAGTGATACAGTGTCCTAGTATCCTTTTCCAATTCCAAGACTCTTTGTGAAATACACTTAAACATTAAGCATTTTGAGAAGCGAATGAATGTAAGTTAACAGAATAAACATTTTCATTTCTTAATACAGAAAACACTAATTATTTTTTAGAATTAGAAACATTTCAAGAAAAATTTCTTAATTTAGCATGAAATCCATCATCGCATAATTGTAAAATACTAAGAAGATTTTATTTCAATCCATCAACAAAAAGTACTTTGGAAATCAAAACTGAGTTAGAGTTAACAATATTCCAAGTCTAATGATCTTTCCTTTGGCATTGTCACCAAAGGTGACATGTCCTCTATCAATTTTTATTAAATTATTGAATCATGAGTAGTATCCCATCATGTGTCTTGAACACACACTTTCCAAGTACCATATGCGCTTACAAGAACTCTTTAAACATCTTTCCTAGAAAATACTCAAATAAAAACAGATTTTGGTACCCAAACTTGTTTGGGCCCAGTAATATTTGTGATAAGTGCTTTAGGAACCCATATTTGCCTCATAGGTTTCCTATAAGCATTATGTAAAGTATTTGAAAAATAAACTCTATTTGGTCTGGAAAATCATGAAATAGTAGAAAGTGTTTCATAACTAGAACTAGTTGAATATTTTCTAGAACTGGGAGTAAAGCTATAGGTCCTAGATTTAGAAACAAAATTAGTTCTTCAAAAATTTATTTTTCTCGGTTGACAGCCAATGCCAGTAGTATATTTAGGAGAAATTTGTTTACCTAACATATGAGTAAGGTTATTTTTTCCCATTGGTAAACGTTTCTAAGTATTTATTCAATTTCTCATTAGATAGTTTTAGTTCATTGTTCTCTTTGAGTAATTGATCATTTTTCTCTCTTTCTATAGTGAGTTTAGTTTTAACAGTTGAGGTAAGAGCATGCTATTTATTCAAAAACTTGTATTTATCTTTTAGTTCATTGCATGTATCTTCTAGCATATTACAATACTCAAACATTTCATCATTAGACATATTTTTAGACTCACTTTCATCTCAAGAATAGTATGAATTGTGTACAGGAGATTCCAGTGTTACATCAGAAGTGTTTTTTGAAAAACAAATATTGTATTTGTTAGCAGGTTCATCATGTGAAGATTCTAACTCACATGAACTGTCTTCAGAATAACTCTATGTTGCTTTCATTTCATTTTTATACTTTCTATCGTTTTCTTCAAATCTATTTTTGTACTTGAGCTTTGGATGGTCAGCCTTGATATGTCCTTCTCGCTTACATTCATAGTAGACACTCACATCATACCTATCATTTCTTTTCCAATCTTTCTTACAACTTTCTTTTTTATCATATCTTCCCTTGAAGTTAGGATTTCTGAAAAATATATTCTTATTGTAGAATCTTTTAAACCGTTAGGCTAATTGAGATATCTCCTCCTCACTATCAGGTGATGATTGTTCATTGCTGTAACTTTCTACAGAAACTTCCACTTTCCCTTTTTCTATGTGTTTAGAGGTGGTGGTCTTGAATGCAACAGATTTTATTTTCAGTTCATCCTCCTCTTCCTTGTTGACTTTAAGCTCCTCTCCATACACCATCAGTTTCCCAATGAGTTATTTTACAGGTATCTTGTTGATATTAGATTATTTTATAATAGAGACTGAGGTTCCTATCCATTTGTTAGGTGGGAATCTAATAATTCTCATGATATGTTCCTTAGCACTGACTTCTCTTCCAAGAGAAATCATTATGTTGGCAATTTCGTTGAACCAGAGATACGTGTCAGAAATAGGATCATCAGGTTTCATTTTAAAGTTATCATATTTAAAAGTATAGTTATTAAGTCTCATTTCTTTCAAACTCTATGTTCCTTCATGTGAAATAGATAAGGTATCCCAAATTTCATGGGCAATTTTACAAGTAGAAATTCTATTAAGCTCCTAATCTCCTAAAGAGCATTATAAAGCATTCATATATTTACAATTGTTATTATAGGCAGTTTTGGTAGGTTCATCCAAAGTGATTCTATCAGTAGAAAGAATCTTATATTCATCTATAATTGAAGACTATGTTCCAAAGCTCATACTTTCTAAATGAATTTTCATTTTAATTTTCCATTGAGCATAATTGGTTCCATTAAAGAACGGTGGTCTGTTTGTGGTAACACCTTCCAATATATTATCCATGATAAAGAAAAAACTTAAAAGGGCTATAAATTTTGAATTGAAAGAATTTTATATATCTTTAAAGTACTACTACAATCATAGTTGAATAGGGTTAAAAATAGAGTTTTAATGAGATTAACAAACACTCCTTTGATACCAAATATTGGTCGGAGTAGAGTACTCAAGAGGGGGGTGAATTGAGTATCAATAAAAATTTCTATTTAAAATGGTATTCTTAAAAAGGTTCCCCAATAGTAAAATACAGCCCAGTTAATAAAGGTTATACTGTTATGAGAGTTTGAATATTTAAATAAATTCTTAGAATATTGATTAATTATCAGTAATCCTAATCACAGTTATTAACATTACTTTTGAAGCTATTCTAAAAAGGCAAAAAAAATTATAACTCATTTCTAAGATTAACTATCAAAGTAAATTTAGTGATTTCTAGATTAAATAGTAAAACATAAAAAACTAAAGTAAACAGCACAGTGGATAAAAAACAAGTGGTTCAGTCTCAAGATAAGACCTAATCCACACTACTTAGTGATCACCTTCCACCTAGAATTTTATATAAATAAACTTGATCCAAACCCTAGATCGGGGTTAACAAAAGCACAAAAGATTGTTCAGGTCACACGACCTCTTCCATAGTTTTTTGTGGGTAAACACTAACAAGTCACACAGGGACTTCTTCCACACTTATATGTGGGAATACACAGGTATAAAAGGATGTAAGAGAAAGGATATATTTTATCCTTAAGTTTGATGCAAGAGACAGTGTGTGTTTTTATATAGACACACACACTGCTCAAAAGATAAAAAATTATACACAAAAGAGAAAAAATGATGAGATAATTATTTTAGTGCTCTGAGTGTTATTCTATGGAGCTATAGACTTCTAGGATGAAGAAGATGTTGAAATCGAGTCCTCTCATGTAAAACAGAGTATTGTAAGTTAGCTAGATCTGGCTCTTTTTCATCATGGTATTGACTATGTGAAGATGTGATCAACGATTCTGATCTATGTTTTCCATCTTGTTGATTAAATAATGATTTGTGTGTTCTATAGAAATGTTGAGTTGCATGTGTCAGTTCTTGTTTCTTGAAAAACTTGTGTTTACTTCGTTATTAAACTCTCTCTTTTTTTAGGCCTCACTTCTATTTAATTCTTGGAGTGCATGTGTTGGAGCTGACATGATGCATGTATTCTACACCTTGTGCTTCATACTGTCAGATTTTATGTCACAAAGAAACATTAATTATATCAGTGCATTTAAAAGCTTCAAATAAGACCGTTAGAAATTAAATTAAAAAATGAAAAAATAGATTAAGAAACGGTGTCACAGTTTCTCTGTAAACTGTGTCTTCATGAAACGGTGTCTACTTGAAATGGTGTCTGGATGGTCACAGTTTCTAGATTGTCATGGTGTCTGGATGGTCATGAGGTCTGGATGGGCATGGTGTCTAGATGGTCACAGTTTCTGGATGGCCATGGTGTCAGGATGGTCACAGTGTCTGGATGGTCATGGTGTCTAGATGGTCATCATGTTTGGATGGTCACGGTGTCTAGATGGTCACGGTGTCTGGATGGTTACAATGTCTGGATGGTCACAGTGTCTGGATGGTCACAGTGTCTGGATGGTCACGGTGTCTGGTTCCTTTTCTAGAAAAATACAACCAGTGGAAGACTCACGTTGTATCAGAATTAGCCAAATATCTGTATTTAGACATAAGAAGAGATATTCATATAACGGATTAGACTTAATCATTCATCAATGAAATCATTATAATGTAAATTAAATATAGTGAACATGGTTTATTTAAATCATAAATATACTAATCATTTGACCACATGATTTAAGATAAATTAATCAGGATTAACAAGTTTTTACAGAATGAATTGGATTTGTGATCATTAAAACATGATTAAAAAATGAGGAGTCCAATAGTAGGTGGTCTTAGATTATATACCTTTGGTATTATGCATTTTTTATGTGGAATGTGATATGTGATTTCACCATTATGGGAAATCAAAATTTTAATTAAAGAAATTTATTAATTTAAATGTAATTCAAAGATTTAACAGAGTTACAATGGCCATGATGGAATCTTATTCACAATCTTAATGTCCCAATACTTGATAGTTGACGCCTTGATTATAAATGAATGCCTTGTGGAATATATTCCTTGAGGATTATAAATTAAATAAAGTGAATGTAATGTATTGGCCTATGTGTAGTCATATTAGACACCCATTTATAGATGATAATGTTGGATAGAAATTGTTTTCTTGAGTTAGTTGTGTGAGAACTATGAGATACCTTCCAGACATTTGGATTATGAGATGACTGTGGGGTGAGAGTTCATCAACCACTAGAATGAGATTACCAAGGTGGGTAGCCCCTATATATATTTATTATAGGTTGGGGGAGTGGACCAACCTATAACTTGGGATATGATATGGGGATTAATACATCTCTTAAGATTGGTACATTAATGGATTTACATAAGATTCCAATGAGGCCTTGATATGTTTATGCAATTATTAAGGGATGTGATGTCCCTTTGTGATGATTTATGACCTAAGAGGTAACATTGAGATTAGGGAGTCCATGTGGGGTTTCTATGCTTGATATAACCTAGGGGAAAATGGTCGGTGCCCCTAGTATTAGTTGAACATATAAAGGGATGTATGAGATAAATATGTATTGATGAATTTAGGTGTCACCGTAGAACTCAAACTGAGGATGTCAAACTGATATGGTTATAATGATGAGGTCAGGTCATTCACTTGAGTGGTTGACAAAGATTATGTGACACAGATGTGGGAGGATGAAAATATCTTATGAGATGTGTTATAAACTATATTATTATAGGGATGCACTACCCTCGAGGAATTAATTGGAATTACTAGGTGGTTACTGGTGATCTATCCATTTGGTCTAAATGAAATTCCAAGGGATAATCACCTAGGATTTGGTTGTTAATCCTGGTACTATATGAATGGACTAAAATATCCAATTAGATTCTACTATGATTCTTATTGGTTTAGAATGCATTAGGTAATCTCCTTTAATTTTTCCTTGAGGTATATATTCAATTCCCATGGTATCAATATTTGGTATTGATGTCTATAAAATTTCTTATGACTTGATCCTTATAATTGAATGAGTTCCTAAAACTAGATTCCATTGAACTTTCTCCTAAGAATCAATCATGATCCTTATAATACTAGATTACCAAGGGTTATTCCCTGTGGAATTGGTTTTATTCCTTATACTATTGGACTGTTAAGGTTTAACCACTTAGTAATAAGTGCTTATTCATACTACATTATGGTCATGGGCTTAGTATTGGTTGAAACAATAATGTGGTGTGCTCATATATGCTCTATCACATGCTAAACCAGGTATAATCAATCTCAAGTGTCATAGTGGAACTCATGGATTAACGATGTTAACATATTAATGCTTCCATGATTTTTTTATTTATAGATATTGACCATATCATATAACATGTATAAAACATTTCTAGTTATGTACAGGACCATGTGTATGGTTTCCCACTAAGTTTTACTCGCACCTTGATTAGGTTTCCATGGAATATGGGAACCCAATAAAACTTCAATGATTGTAGGTTCATGTAGAGAAGATGCATAGGATTGGATTTTTATGATAGATAGCTTAGACAGAGTTAAGAGACAGATGAGGTATGGATTAGGTGTGTATGTAGATACTTTAAATTTTATTTTATTTATTTATTTTTTATACATGATCAGATTAATGGGTGATCAGTCATTGTATGTAGGAATGACCATGAGTCTGTATGACTATATACTTCACCATTACATTTTTTATATCTCATTCAATTTTATTGCTTCCACCTAACATGTTTATTTGATACACATATATGATGTGACAGTGTTTTAATTTTCCATTCCACATTCATTTTATATTTTTTATTGACTCTTGTTTACCAAAATGTTGTTTTTTATTATATAATTGATAATTGTTGTGATTTTGTTATTAATTTGTAAAATAAGCAATTTTAATTTAAATCATGTGTTTTAGTGTCCAATATTATCTTTTAAAATAATTCTTAAACTTAATAAATTCTTTTGAATTTGAATTTTTTTATTCATTTATTTTTTTAATTTTTCATTCTAGTTAGTTTACCAATTCATTAATTTAATTAATCATTTATTTGTTTTAATTGTAAATAAATAAATCACTTTATTTTGGTGTTAACAAGGTAATTTTATTCAATTAATATTTTTATTCTTTAATTAATTATTTAATTTATTATTTGGTTAGTTAATTGGTTGATTAAACTTAAGTAAGTGAATTTAGTTATTTTTAGTTTGTTTTAAATTAAATTTGTTTATAATTTTTAATACAAATAAATAAGTTCTTTTAAATAAATCATGATTAATTTTATTATTTAACTTTGTTTTATTTATTTAATTTTTAATTATATTCTATTTAATTTAATTGATTAATGATTGATATATTTTTTAGTTTTATTTAATTTAATTTTTGTTTTTTTTAATGTGTTACAGTCACACAATCTAGTGTCACCGGTTCCTTCATGCACCATTTCACACTTATTATCTCACCACTTACTCATGGTTCCACCGTTCCACCCTCATCCATCGTTTCCTTACGGTCTCACCATGAGCATCACTCACAGTGCCTCAATCACCTTCTCACTATTTTTCTTCTACCCACCATTAGCCCAATCTTATTGTCCCACTGTTTTAGCTCTTCCCTCTACCACCGTTTCAACTCTTCCCTCTACCACCGTTTCACACCTCACAGTCATGGTGTCTCCCTATATCATGGTGTCTCCTTCCTACTTCGCACCGCACACTATCACCCCCGCTACTCCTCTGCTCCCTCCTCATCTACACAGCATCCACAACCAGCAGCAACAACAAAATTTAAAGAGATGAAAACCATTAAATCAAACACACAAGATTAAAAATATCTAATCTCCTAGATCTGAATAGTATTCACGATGAACCGTAACACGCCTGACCCCGCACAACCACCAGACCTTCTCTCTCAAACCTGGACAAGCCACACCGTGCCATGATCTACTGCTAGTCGGTCGACCCACATCTCTGCTAGCCACCAACGTTGCCCTACCATTTCCGGGAGTTTTTTTCAATATGTTTTAAAATATGTATTTTACAAAAAAATGGTTAGGGCGAATTTTTTTTCAAAATGCGCCTCAAAGGCGGCATCGCAAATACCGCCTTTCCACTACTGGCATGGATCAGTGACATGGAAAAGGCAGCACCTGCGGTGCCGCCTTTCTATATAACATCTTCCAAAAGGCAGCACCGCGGGTGCCGCCTTTCACCCGATGACATTGGGAAAGGCGGCACCCACGGTGCCGCCTTTGCCTCCACTCCCTATAAAAGGGCAGCGCCCCCACCCCTTCTTCTCACTTCTAAACACCCATTACCTCTCAATTTCTCTGTTTGCGGTGGAGTTTTTTGGTTTGAAATTTTTGGAAAGCTTTTCGAGGTATGGTTTCTAATTTAATTTTTTTATCTTGTAAAAATGTTTTTTGTTAAATATTTTTATAAATTTAAAATTTTTTATTTAGTTGAATTGTTATAGTTAAATATTTTAATTCTTTATTAGTTTAGTTACTTTTAAATTTTTTTTGTTTATTAGATTGTTTAATTAGTTGTATTTAGGAATTATAATTATCATTAGTATAAATTAATTTAGGATTCTTTTAATGAAATTTTGGTAGCATAAAGACTATGTTATCTAAGAAATCAAATCCTTGTCTTGATACAAACAAGTGAGTGTGGCTCTGGCACAGATGTACCTAGGGTTAAAACCCGAAAATACCGATTTGAGATAGACTTGAACGGGAACTGGTGCACGACAATGGGCCTTGCTTCATTATGGTTTGACACTCTCAGAGGATATGCTTAAGATATGAATATTTATTTATAAACTACTAAAATATCTAAGAAAAGAAATTATAAATTGATAATTTAGTAATGATGTTGATAGTTATTATTAGGAATTATTAATTAAAAATTAATTAATAAATAAAGTTAAAAATAAATAATATAGAGTTAAAATATAAATAACATGGAGTTAAAATAAAAATAACAGCATGTTAAAATATAAATAACATCAAGTTAAAAAATAAATAACATGGAGTTAAAATATAAATAATAGCATGTTAAAATATAAATAACAGAGTTAAAAAATAAATAACATGGAGTTAAAATATAAATAACATGAAGTTAAAATATAAATAACAGCATGTTAAAATATAAATAACATAGAGTTAAAAAATAACTAACATGGAGTTAAAATAAAAATAACATGAAGTTAAAATATAAATAACAACATGTTAAAATAGAAATAACATAGATTTAAAAAATAAATAATAGAATGTTTCGAGCTTCTTGCTTTTCTTGTAGTGAATTGAATATCAAAATTTCAGAAATCAAGGGTTTTCTGAAATTTTGATATCCAATTCACTGCAATAAAAGCTAGAAGCTCAAAACATGCTGTTATTTATTTTTTAACTCTATGTTATTTATATTTTAACTCACTAATTAGAAAGTGTACTAATAAATATCCTAGTTTAGGATATACTATCTTTTAAAATTTAAGTATCATAAAGATTGTATAATTTAGAAGTAATGGTTATTATTTGAACATGAGGTAAAATCCAACTTATTTTTAATAAGTAGTTTAATTACAACTTAAAAGTATAAAATAAAACTTATATTGGTAACCATCATTCTAAATGTCACTTACATTATCATAATATTGATCAGAAAACTTTTTTACATAGAGCGGAATGTTTTTCCTGTGTGTACTGCTATGGAGAGGTTATTCAAACTAAGCAAGGAGCTTCTTACAGTACACAACCAATAACAGTGGTTAATACAACTGATTGTGTAACCCTAAGTGACCTTCAAAACAGAATTCATGGCTCATTAAATCTAGGACCCAGTCAAAAGATCAAGTCAATGAGTTATAGACATTTGCATTTCCCATCAACATTGTGTCATCTAGCTTGTCCATTGGTTAATAATGCACAATGGATCCAAATAATTAATTTGTTTTCTCAATGGTCAGATGGTCCCATGATGGAGTTATATGTTGATGTTTCTATTTTAAAACAACAACATCCAATTGTACAAAGACGTAGACTTACAAGAGTCGTTGAAGATAGTCTGCCCCATGAAGTTCAGATTATTCCAAATGATGTAGAGGAAAACCTACTTGATCTCCCGGATATACATGTTAACCCAACATCTGATGAGGAGTTTCGTAATAATGAAATAGATAGTGATAGTAGTGCTGATGAGGAAGGAACAATGGAAGTTTCGAGAAATTCATTAGTTGTACAGCATGCTCGACCTGCAATAAATCATCCACCGCACTTTGCATATTGGTCAGAAGCAATGACATGTGTGCCTGAATTTGAAGATAATGTTCTCACACTGGCAAGTGAGTTTCCCAGAGTTAAACGAGATAGGTTTAGTGAGATGGAAAAATCTTTATATGTTGGAAGGAATTTTCCAAGTAAATATGCATTAAAAAGTACGCTAAAGATATTTCACATTGAGAGGCACTGTTTCTATGTAGTTTATGAATCAGACCATAAAAAATATGTCATACGATGTGAGAAGTATAGGGATGATTGTAGATTTTGATTAAGGGTGATTTCGGACATTGCACTTGGAGGTTGGAGAATTTCGAGGATTGAGGCAGCTCATACTTGCGTTCAACCAAGCCTGACAAAATATCATACTTCATTGGATGCAAAGTTTGTGTCATCCATTGTTGCTGATATGATTAGGACATGTCAATATGTTTCAATAGCCCTTGTGCAAGAGAGGATACAGCAGACTTTCGGTTATAAGATATCCTATAATAAGGCATGGAAGGCAAAACAGGAGGCAATTATGAAGGTCTATGGTGATTGGGATGACTCATATCAGGTGTTTTCACAATTTCTATCCATACTAAGGAATCATAACCAAGTTTTCTTCCATCTGGATACAAACAAACATGTATCTCATGATAACTGACTTGATCCATCTCGTGTTCAATTTCATCGGTTTTTTTGGGCATTCTTTCCCTGTATCTCCGCCTTTCGTTTCTGCAAACAGTTTTTCAGATTGATGGAACATTTCTGTATTGAAAATACAGGGGTGTATTTTTGATTGCGGCAAACCAAGATGGAAACCGTTCACCTCTTCCGCTTTCCTTTTCCATTATAGAGAAAGAAAACTATGAATCATGGAGTTGGTTTTTGGCATGTATCAACACCCATTTCCCAACATTCAGGGTGTTCGTTTGATATCTGATCGGCATCAGGATATTAATGAGGCATTCAATGCGGATCCTGATACATGGAGTTACCCAAATGCACACCATCGGTTCTGCATTAGACACATTTCTAGAAACATGCATAAATAATTCCATAACGAACCGATAAAGAAGGCAGTCACCAGACTTGGTACGCATTGTATTTGTTATTTTTTGTATATCAATGTAAAGATAATTTCAAAATATGTGAAATGTCATCTATTCTATATAGAATATGAGTCCGATCAATGATGGTTTGAGGAACGTTTCGAACAAATCGGTTAGGTTAATGAATAAGTTTACGATTATATGATGTGAATTCTAAAAGAAAAATGGACATTGGCATTTTATGGGGGGGGAAGAGGTACGGACACATGACCACAAACATTGTAGAGTGCATCAATGGTGTCTTAAAAGGGATTTTCAAGCTACCTATAACTTCCATAGTTCATGAGACATTATATCATTGCGTGAAGTACTTTGTTGATAGACAAAAACTAGCATCAGATGGAATAAATCAGGGGCTAACGTATGGAAGACATTTTCAATGAGAGATTGTAAAGAATATTGAGGAAGCTTCTGGTAATCAAGTGTGCCTATTTCGATGAGAAGACTCTCGATTTGAAGTTCAAGAGAAGTCGAACCCCACCACAAATAACATTGGTGAAAAAATGGTGGTATTACTAGAAATGAGGCAATGTCAATGTGGAAACTTTCAGGCCTTATGGTTTCCATGCTCACACGCCATCGCAGCATGTTCCTCAGTTAACATATCATGGGAAGCATATGTTGATCCAGTGTACCGGATGAACACCATTGCTAACTGTTATGCTACACCATGGAAATTTATTGGAGAGTTTCGTTATTTCCCAATGCCCGAAGGTCAACAGATAGTGGTACCTGATATGAATCAGTTGCGTCCCCATGGGAGACCGAATACCTACAGGATGTGAAAGAAGATGTACTTGTCTCAAGAACAAAGACATAGTTTGAGATGAACCATATGTCATCAAGAAGGTCATAATCAGAAATAATTCCCTAAAATTGTTGGGTCGAGTTCACACTCTAAGACACAATTATGTATTGTCGTTATTGGGCGATTCTCATATTGTAAATTTTATGTTGTCATCTCTTCCGTTTACCTAGGTTTTATAACCCCCAATACTGAAAATCATAACAGTAAACCCCAAAAAATCTTTTGAATACCGTAATCCTAAAAATCTAAACCATAATCCTGAAAATCTTTTCTCAAATATTTAACCTAAACCGTAAAGCGTTAAAAGAAATCCAAAAGCCAAGATCCAGAAGGAAAAATGTGAAACCCTAATCTTTAAATCCTAAAATTGAAAACCTGAATCATAAACCCATGAATAAAGTTCTAGGAAACAGAGTAGCACCCCAGAAATTGAACCCTCCTACATTGTTAATGAAGTCATAGAGACAAATGAATCTTGATTTAGTAATAGAATAACACCCCAAAAAGTGAACTCCCTTACAATATCAAAATATGAGCCCTAGTACTACACCTTCCACCTGTATACCCTAGTATCACATTTGAGATATACATAAAATCATTTTGAAAGGGAATTATAACATTCAAAAATAACAAAAAACCCTTTCTTGATATAAAAACATTCTTTAAAAACTAGTTCACACTTCATTTCACAATTCTTTAAAAACACCCTTTTATCTACCAAAATTAGGGGAAATCATATTTTATCAAAAACCCTTTTCATAAAATTAAAAAAACATGCCAATTATTTTATAAAAGAGATTATAAAACAAAGTGAAATCATGATTCATCCAACATAGATTAGAGATGGAACCATTTATAGGTCATGAATGATCCATGATGTGAATAATTGATGAAACTTCAATTGTTTATATGCAGATGAATGACACCATACTACTCAGTCAGCAGGCTACCCATTATTCACAGGTTGTGATAGAGGGTGGTCTAGATCGATTGATCAGGGTGCGTCGAGCATACCATTTTCATCACACAGAGCCTCCTCCTTCCATTATACCATACTTTCATCATGCTGGAGTTTATGGTATTGCAGTATCAGATTTTACATTTTTAGAACATCATCTGCTAGCTGCACTCGTAGAGAGGTGGAGACTAGAGACACACACATTTCACCTACATAAGGGAGAGATGACCATCACCCATCAGGATGTGGTTGTGCTTCTTGGTCTTCATATCCAGGGGAAACCTGTTATTGGATCCACTCAAGCAGCTTGGCCCGACCTTGCTCATCGCTTGTTAGGCGTTAACATTTTGTCTGATCATAGTGCTACCGATGGAGCATTGATATCGATGCCTTGGCTGGAGTCACAGATTCCACTTTTAGCTGATGATGCTGACGAGCAGATGGTGATGTGTTATGCACGTGCATATATATTACGACTTATTGGAGAGACCATGTGTACGGATCATTCAGGGATGCACATGCACATGATGTATCAACCCCTGATAGAGGATTTTGATCGGGCAGGGACGTACAATTGGGGATCCACCTGCTTGGAATACACATATAGAGCATTATGCATGATATCCGACAGGCGGCACACAGGTCTCGGGGGATGCGTCATCCTTATTCAGATGTGGGAATGGGAGCACATCCCCACATTCTGCCCTGATCTTGCTGGTCTATCAGTCGAGATGGCAGTGCTGCATGACGCTCCATGTGGACACTGGTATGATCACACATTTTTATCAGTTTCTGATTCTACTACAAGGTATTGACTTTAATTTCTCATTATTTATCTCTATCGATGTTGTATTTTATAGGTGGTGTCAGCAACACAACTTCAATGCGGTTCTGAGATATGATTTGGTCGTATATCAGGTCGAGTTGGACATTCTATTTCCCTATCGGGTATGTATATACAATCTATAATTGTCTAAAAAATTTAATAATAACATCATTTTTTTAGTTAAAAGATTTTCTAACAAGGGTAATATGTTATTTCAGATTTTATGGGTTCCGTACTGGTATGTTATGGACTAGTTGCCTCCATAATGCACGATTGGTCCTGAAGATGTTACAGCTATAGTGACACTCATTCACTTTCATATTGTTGAGTGGAACCATCCTGACAGAGTCTTGCACCAGTTTCTCTTCACTCAGCAGATTCCATTACCATCGAGGTAGACAGATCAGGTTCATGGGATGAAGCTGACAGGGAGGCAGGATGACGACTGACATCGAGTACATGTTTTATTTCTCGACTGTTGGCACAGATGCGCAGAGTTTCGTATCCAGGGAGTTCCTATGATGTAGTTATCTCTTTTAGCGTAGCATGAGTATGATTCATGGTATAGACTGAAGTATATACTGTATCTTACCCGAGCCGACAGAGAGATGAATATGATTGAAGTCAATTAAATTATATTACTATGTTTATTGAGTTATTTTCTAATTCATTTTTATTCTGTTTACAGGAGAGTCACACAGATAGACTTCTTCATATGAGTGATGAGGTTGAGGATAGAGTCTTCAGCCAGGAAGCCATTCATGCTCAAGCGTTGGAGCTGAGGTCATCTGTCCATGCATTTGTCGAGAGCCTCTTCGATTGTCTGGCATAGAGACAGCAGGTTCCTGCTGCGGAGGAAGATCCTGTAGTAGTTGCTGGTGCTGAGGAGCCACGACCACAGTGATATAGACAACATCGTCCTTCACGTCAGGCCTCACCTATTCCAAAGGCAGAGGTCGTCCCTCTAGTAGTCCAGTCTGAGCCGATACAAGATCTGCCTTAGCCGTCATGGGATCCATCCTTTTTGATAGGACATCCTCAGTTTTCTCCATCATGGGTTCCATATGGAGTGCAGCCTTTGAGTCCAGATTCATCGCAAACTTGGGGTCCAGACCCATCGCAGAGTTGGGGTATAGCACCACCATATGATTTGTTCCCCACTGCAATGATGCTGGGTTCTTTTACCATCGAGGTGGGAGAAGGATCAGGAGGGTCGTACGAGGTGGAGTTGACATTTTCTCCCACGGGCACAGAGGTAGAGGATATGACATTTGACATTCCAGCGCCCGAGTACCAGCCCTCTCCAGGTCATCAGACTCCCCATAGATCTCGATGTGGACGCCCTATTATTAGACCACCATGTGGGACAGGATCTCCTCACCGTAGACATAGACATTGATTGTTTATGCTCATCTATATGTTTTATGTCTATGGAAATGAAAAATTATTTTTTATGAAATGATTTGTGTTAGACCACCATGTGGGACAAGATCTCCTCATCGTAGATATAGGCATTGATTGTTTATGTTCATTTATTTGTTTTATATCTATGGAAATGAAAAATAATTTACATGCTTTCAAAACCGCCTACTTGAAACTTAATTTTTTTTTCAATTATGTGACTTTGAAATAATATAAAATATAAACCATAAGACCAATATAAATGAAAATTTAAACATTCATTAAACATATAAGCAATTGTTGAAAAAACAAATAATTTCATAAAAATTGTCCCTGAAAAATAATTTATAAGCTTTCAAAACCGCCTACTTGAAACATAGAAATGTTTCAAGTACGTGACTTTAAAAGCCTATAAAATATAAAAATAAGACCAATCTAAACAAAACTTTAAACATTCATTAAACAAATGGGAGTCAACCTCACAATAATAGGATGCACGGTGTTGCTAGTATCACATACATCTATAATCGTTCATGCATGAAAACATGTTATATCTCCTTTCATTGGACAACGATATCCAATATTCTACCCACAATGTCCATATCCACATCAACATCCAGCTACATAAGGTTACAGTGAAATATATTCCACATGAAATTCTCATACGTTCTCATTCCTGCAAATATCAACCCCTTCAACACCACCATGCATCCAACCATTATTATTTCTTCTACAATTGTCACCCCATTTCCCCAGGCCTAGTTGATCAGATGAAAACACCAACGATTCCACGTAACCCATCAAACTCTTCATCACCAAATCTTTATCCTTTATCGTCTTCAAAAGTCCACTGTAGGACCTCTTTGATCTATCCATTCCAAAAACTCAAATACAAGTATACAATAAACATAAAAACCTGAAATGTTTTTGGTTTTTATGTTTATAGTATATTTGTATGTGAGTTTTTGGAATGGATAGATTAATGAGGTCCTGTAGTGTCCTTTTGAATATGATAAAGGATAAATATTTGGTGATGAAAAGTTTGATGGGCTATGTGGAATCATTGGTTTTTTCATCTGATCAACTGGGCCTGGGGAAATGGGGTGAAAATTGTAGAAGAAATTATAATGGTTGGATGCATAGTGGTGTTTAAGGGGTTGATATTTGCAGGAATGGGAACCTATGATAATTTCATGTGTAATATCTTACACCATACCCTTACGCGGCCGGATTTTGATATGGATATGGATATGGCGGGTGGAAGATTGGATTTAATTTTCCCATGAAAGGAGATATAACATGTTTTCATGCATGGAATATTATAGATGTATGTGACACTAGCGACACCATGCATCCTATTTTTGCGGTGTTGAATCTTATATGTTTAATGAATGTTTAAAGTTTCATTTAGATTGGTCTTATTTTTATATTTTATAGTCATTCAAAGTCACGTACTTGAAACATTTTTAACTTTCAAGTAGGCGGTTTTGAAAGATTATAAATTATTTTTCATAAAAAAAATTATGAAATTATTTGTGTTTTCAACAATTAATTATATTTTTAATGAATTTTTAAATTTTCGTTTAGATTGGTCTTATGGTTAATATTTTATAGTATTTCAAAGTCACGTACTTGAAACATTTTTAAGTTTCAATTTGGCGGTTTTAAAATCTAATAAATTATTTTTCATGAACAATTTTTATGAAATGATTTTTGTTTTCAATAATTTCTTATATTTTTAATGAATGTTTAAAGTTTCGTTTAGATTGGTCTTATGGTTTATATTTTATCGTATTTCAAATTCATGTACTTGAAACATTTCTATGTTTCAAGTAGGTGGTTTTTACAGCTAATAAATTATTTTACATCGACAATTTTTATGAAATGATTTGTGTTTTCAACAATATCTTATATGTTTAATGAATTTTTAAAGTTTTGTTTAGATTGGTCTTATGGTTTATATTTTATAGTTTTTCAAAGTCACGTACTTGAAACATTTCTAAGTTTCAAGTAGTTGGTTTTGATAGTTAATAAATTATTTTTCATGAACAATTTTTATGAAATGATTTTTGTTTTCAACAATTTCTTATATTTTTAATGAATGTTTAAAGTTTCATTTAGATTGGTCTTATGGTTTATATTTTATAGTATTTCAAATTCATGTACTTGAAACATTTCTAAGTTTCAAGTAGGTGGTTTTGAAAGCTAATAAATTATTTTTCATGAAAAATTTTTATGAAATGATTTGTGTTTTCAAAAATTTCTTATATTTTTAATTAATGTTTAAATTTTCGTTTAGATTCGTATTATGGTTTATATTTTATAGTATTTCAATGTCACATACATGAAACATTTATAAATTTCAAGTTGACAGTTTTAAAAGATAATAAATTATTTTTCATGAACAATTTTTATGAAATGATTTGTGTCTACAACAATTTCTTATATGTTTAATTAATGTTTAAAGTTTCATTTATATTGGCCTTATGGTTTATATTTTATAGTATTTCAGAGTCACGTACTTGAAACATTTCTAAGTTTCATGTAGGCGGTTTTGAAAGCTAATAAATTATTATTCATGAACAATTTTTATAAAATGATTTGTGTTTTCAAAAATTTCTTATATGTTTAATAAATGATTAATGTTTCGTTTATATTAGTCGTATGGTTTATATTTTATATTATTTCAAAGTCATGTACTTTAAACATTTCTAAATTTCAAGTATACAGTTTTGAAAGCTAATAAATTATTTTTCATGAAAAATTTTTATGAAATGATTTGTGTTTTCAACAATTTCTTATATGTTTAATGAATGTTTAATGTTTCATTTATATTGGTCTTATGGTTTATATTTTATAGTATTTCAAATTCACATACTTGAAACATTTCTAAGTTTCAAGTAGGCGGTTTTGAAACAAAATCTTAAAAACTAATAATTTTTCTTGTTAGGTGAAAGGCGGAATCTTCCTAAACATTTTTTATGAATTATGTATATAAATAAATATATAAACAAAACAAAACATAAAAAAATCAACAATTTTTTTGTTAGGGGAAAGGCGGCATCGCGGGTGCCGCCTTTCAGCCCCAGTGGAAAGGCGGCATCCGCGATGCCGGCTTTGAGGCTCATTTTGAAAACAAATTGCCCTA
Source organism: Viscum album (assembly GCA_963277665.1). Lineage (NCBI taxonomy): Eukaryota > Viridiplantae > Streptophyta > Magnoliopsida > Santalales > Viscaceae > Viscum > Viscum album. The sequence goes on along the minus strand of OY728162.1, from coordinate 899,229,034 downwards.
ACCGTTTTTTGTAAAATATATTTTTTTAAAAATGTATTAAAAAAACTCCATTTCTGGCCACTTCTAAAACCAGCGTTGAATCCTCTGGCCTCGAACTGCTGCCCACATCCCCTGTTCTTTTTCTTGCCCACTTCGAGTTTGAACTTTGTGCTCCTCCAAGATCACTACTCCTAATCCACTGCCCTACCACCATTGTCCCCCCATAGCCGAAGTCGTTGCACCCTGCTTCACCAATGTCAAACTCATCCCCTCTCCTAGACTCACTTGGCGCCACTAATGCACCATCCTCCATCCGCACTACCCATTGCTGCCGCATTCCTTCTCCCCCAAGTTGATTCACTTTCCTCCTTTCTCCAGGTTGTGTTGCTGCCTCCCCATCTAATCCAAACCCCCTTCGCTCCCATTCTTTTTTTTCCACTGCATCGCACGAACCCAACTCCCCCTTTCTCTATTCTCTTTTCATTTTTATTTTATTATTTTGTTTTATATAATAATCATATTATATATAATACACTATATACATAACATATAATAAACATATATATTAATAATAATATTATGTATTATAAAAAATATAGATATATATTAATAAGTATTTTTAAGTCGTGATATATTATATGGTATATAATAGTTTCATTTTATTTTTATTTGACTCACATACGTTTTTTGTATTTTCTATTGTTTCATGTAGAGGGAGCTACTAGTAGAAGAACGGATAAAAGAAATAGTTATTGGTAAAGGAGCTAGAATATTCACGAGGTAGTTGCAGGGGAATTGTTTACACTCACTGAGAATTCACTTAAAGGCTAGTGACGTGCACATAAAAGCACACCATGTGGATATGTTTTCTATTAGGTCGTCAATTTCATTTTTCTATTTTCATCTCTGAATAAGAGGACCCTCGACTCCTCTCTTCATGGGGGGCTGGGGGGGATCATTCAACAGTGGGGGGAGGATAATCCACCACCATTCACTATCCATTCCATCCATAGCTCACGGACAGGGACCGTCTTCAACTTGGAGACAGGACCTGCTCTTCCATTATCCGCCCCATCCCCTGTTTCTTTGTTCTAGTTTCGATTTCAATCGTGTCTGTAAATACTTGTGTTGCATGTTTTTTAATAATAATTTTTATGTTTGTTTCATTTTTTTTGTGTCGTGAATTCTTTCTCATCTCGTGTTGTGATCTCAAATTTCCAGAAATGAATATCTAACTTGCGGGGCTAGATCCAATTTATCAAACCCAACATGATCTGGATATCCACACATTAATGTGATCACAAGTTTTTTGTTCACCTTGGTAGATCATGCCTACAAGTTAGATTGAGTGAGAGCAAGATCTTGTGTAGGAAGATTTTCTACTTTCTTGTTTAATTTCTTCACCCCTTCTTTTCATTATTTCTCAAATTGAGAATCAATATTGGTTGTGTGATGTGAAGATATTAGTGGAATCATTTTGGATTGTGAGAAATTCTTTCTAGAATGACTTTTCTGAGTGAATCACCTTTTAGTTTGGAGGAACGCTTGAGTATTGAAGAAATTTGATGTTTGAGTGTTTAATTTATAGGATATATTGTTGTGCGATTCGAGACATCGGTCATGCACTGGGAAAATTTGAGAATTGTTGATTAATTTCTTAAGTTGATCTAGGATAGGGAGTAGAGGGTGGATTAACCTGGGCCTGGCCTTATTCTCATAGACTATTGTCTTCTGTGTCTTGGTGTCAACTGTTTGTTCTATGCCTTGTGTTGTGTTTGTGTCTGCTTTCTTTTCTTAGTTTTGTCCTATGTCTCTATATTGTTTTCACTTTTACATCACTATTTCTCTATCCACTGTGCTCTTCAGCATTGATTACTGATTTCTAAGGAGTAGTGTTTTTCTGTTTTAAAAATATTTAAAAATACAAGATTTTCAGAATGACCACTTAGTCATTCGGCATTTCTTCCTTGAGAGCGACCCCAAGGTTAGCCATTGTGCTCTATCTTGGGTGTTTATAAATATAAACTTGACCATCCTCATGACAAGGATTCACATCAATATACAAGGGTATAGTATCCCCACACTACCACCCTAGACCCATGCTACTAGTCTGTAGCCGCTAGTGTTTTCAATGACATGCCTAAGGTCCTAATAGCTCTCTGTACATGAAACTAATTTTAACTATGTTCCTATAAATTATTGGAGAATCTTATAAACCCTATTTATAAATTTAGGTCCATGATATATTATAGTTATTATGGGATTATATAAAATTTTATTATATCTTGCACATAAATCTTTCCATGATATTTCATATTAAAACTCTCATTTATGGGAAGGAGATGAGTTAATTTAGTTAATTGATCAATAATCACACATATCATAATTCGTTTATAAAGAGACTAATTAATTATAATCATAGATTACATAGAAACATCATTCCATATATATATATAAATAAGGCATTCCAACAACTTGAAGTCCATATAAATTCATCCTTCAGATTTTAAAAAATAAGGTAATGAGATAGATTCTTCACAATTCCTCATCACATCCTAAGACATCGACAATTATATTTTATATTATTATAAAACATAGCGTAACCTATATGTACAACACAATTATAATAATATAAATTCATATTGAATTCATATAACATGGATAAGGGACTTACAAGTTTCTTACTAAAATAAATGGTTCCATCAGTTGATTGGATCCATTCAAAAATGGTCTCCCCACCATTAAAATTCTATTTACCCATTAGAATTAAATATTAGCACATATTTATAAATAATTTTCTCAATAATAAAATATATTATTTCTACATTAGTAAAGAACAGATTATTCTCTTATTTTTTACATCTACATTTCATTTTATAAAAAATCATCAACTATAACTTATTATGATATTTTTTCTCTACTGGTACTAGAAATTTTCAATACATAGAATTAGTGAAAATGATTCTATTACCTAGGGTATAATACAAATAAAAATATTAAGACATCAATTATTTTCCCTAGTTCCATTTCTTCTTGAATATTTTTTTTGAAAAATGATGTTCTTCACACTTTTGGGGTTCATAAATGAAGTATACTTCTCATTGAATAAATTGTGACACTAAATTTTAAAAGAATCCATTATAGTTACTGGTTCAAGGTCATTAGTTTATTAATTCCTATCATGTGTGTGTATTTATTACAACCTAGAGGATTTTTGTGTTAGGTTTGTTCAAAATAACTAGTTAATATAATGGGTAAGAGCTAAAGATATTGTGTGTTAAAAAATTTGAGTTTTCATATGATGAAGGAGATATATGGATTAGTAATAACTGATGAGGATTTATAGATTAAGATATTTATGTATTCATAATGTTTAGTTTTTATAAAATATTTTAATATTTAGTGCACATAGAAGAACATGGACGCCTTAGAGGAGATATACAAAGATACACTCTATCAAGGTCATAGAAATGGTGTGTATTGGTTTGAAGATAGTGGAAGCTCTAATGTGAAAATTGGAAATGTATCCTTATGTTTGAAAATTTTTAGGGTGAAAAAGGGTTGTAGATTACAATGTATAATATGGTTATAAGAGTTCTATAAGTAGAAAAATTAAATCATAGTTCATGGTTATAAACCGCAATGTGATAGGTATCGGTAGGAATATTGTGGTTATGGATGTTTTGGTGAATCCACACATTAGAGGAAGGTTACACCAAAATATAGTAGAATCTAATGGAGAACCATGTCACAATACGTTTTTTTCACTATTGAGGGTTCATTTATGGTATAAGTGAGATATTTGAATGTTTTTTAGTCTATAGGACTCCACACCATAGATCATTACACAATAACAGAATAGGATTAGTTATAAATAATTCCACATAGAGAGAAATAGGTCATTCCAAAACAGATAGATAGAGATTTTAATGGCTATAGATAATTAAAGACATATATTGCATGGAGTATATTCCACACCACATGTAGAAAAGTGAAAAAAGTAAATTTCTCCATGAGTTAGGACACGATATTATAGTGTGTAGAATTAAAAAAAATTAATCCGACCATGAATTGTGAATCTAGATATGGACCATACACTGAATCATGGATAAGAGTAACACACTACACAACTATATTGAATCAACAAGACCATATCACAATAATGAATATGACAGCATGGAATGGTTTAATATGACAAAATTATGCCATAAAGTAATAGATTATATCATTATGAGTTGGTGACTAGATAGCTTAAAAATACTACAATTAAAAATGGTGTTATGCTTTAATATTTTGTTGAGTTAATTATGTTCTATTGAACTTAAATTACCACACTAATTATTTGGTATTCCTGGTGAAATGATACAAATAATAGATAATGAATAATCAATAACAACACTTGGATCAAATGGTTTGGATATAGGAAATTTTGTAAAATTTCATGAAGTAGTTTAGGCAAGAGGGGATAGAACAAATTGAATATCTAATTTTTTTTGGAAGAATATGAGAGAGTCTGAGCATATTTCCAAATATGGTTTATGAGAAGAAGAAGTAAAGAAAATAAGTGGTTGAATATAAGAAGGATTACATTTTCATATTCAGTTTTAAGGAAGGGGAGGCAATAATATAATTCTAGTTTGTAATTTTCCTAATATAGAAGAAGAAGAAGAAGATGGTGTTGTAGCTATTATACCAGGGGAATAAATGATTCAAACCTCACATTGAGGTGTTGATCACATCTAGGAGTGATGAAGAAGAGCATAGTAGGAAGAGGAATAACCTAAAATCTACCTAGTGATGAGGATTATAGTAGGCTCTCATGTTGATTTGAGAAAGAACAACATGTCCCAAAACCATTCAAGAGATTAACTCATCAATAAACTATCCCATCCAATCCATAATGCATATTTTTTTTAATAATAATTATATATTCCCATGAATTGGTATTAAACCTTTTCAAATCAATTGTAACACCATTGTTTGTAGTTTTATCTTCTAGTACACTAGAATAATGTTGTGTGTATACTCCTTGGACTGGAACTTAAGGGAGAAATAATAAAATTACTTGTTTCATTTGCTTTATTTTCTACATCAATCTTAACAATCGGGGTGAGAGGCATAAGAGTGGAAGTGATTGAATTTTTTCCTATTAACATGTGAATAATATCCCTAAGTCCAAATTCTTATAAAGAAGAAAATATTAATTAGTGAACACCCCCATTCACCCCCATCCCAACACACACACCCCTATTAGGGTGTTTTGGTTCAATCTGGTCACAATAATAGTTTATGATAACAATAAACCACCACTTGAAAATTTTGCATGAGGATTCTCTAAACCCACAGCCAAGGCATCTCAATAAATGGTCTAACACTCGCCCAACTCAAGTAAAATAAATAAAGGAGTGTAATTCAATAACTTTTTTTTGATCTAAAATATATTTCATATATTCATCATGATTATCAAACATCAATCTATTTCTTGTCAAAAAACACAAAGATGACTCCAACTTTAAGAAATCCAAATAAAAATCCTATAATAACTTATTAATGTAAGAAAATTTCGTATTTTAAATTCATTCTTGGGGTTTTTTCAAGACATTATAGATTTAATATTCTCTTGGTTAATAGTGAAACCCCTCTCAAAGGCTATATGATCTACAATTCTGAATTCTAAATTTTAAAATTGGTATTTATATACAGAAATAGAAAAACATGAAATATACATGGTTTTTTACCACTAAAGTATTTAACCATGGATGTAGGTGACCTACAACCATGATAAAGAATAAAACTCATTTTAGGACATTGATAACCATATTATGGCCACATTTGGATTATATTATGTCCATAGGACGGACTTATGTCCATTATTGAACCCAAAAATGGTTTTAAGCATCGATATTTTTTATTTAAATATATTGAAATAATAAAAAATGACATAGGATGAAACCCTTTATTAAAAAGAAAGAAAATCATTACATGTTACAATAAAAACAATATCAGCTCGGATGCACTAGAAAAGAAACAAAGGTAAAATAAACCACCCTTTAAAATATCTAGTTATAGGATAACGCCCAAAAATCCTTAAACATTGTTAATATTTAGAAGACTTGTTACCATATTTATTGGTATCTCCACCATCAAATAAATTATTAGGATATTTTTTCCAATATGTGGCTAAATATCTCCAAAATTTTAAATATCCTATGTAACATAAACTATTCCATAATCTATTACAAAAATATTTCTATCTAAATCTATAATATATAATGATTTTGGAATATATTTTCCTCTAAATTTGAACTAGTTTTGATAGCTTCTTTTACATTAAACAATAAATTAAAATGAAACATGATACATTAAAATAAATTTATTAAACTAGAACATAATAATATAGCTATAAGATTAAAGGACTTAAAAGGAAGTAACCATATTATGAAATCTATGAACAAAAAGGAAATAAAAGTAATCATATAGTAGAAGCCTAACATATGAAGATCATTTATCTGAGATTAGAAATTATATAGATTCACTAGGGTTATTCCTAGACTAAGACCAATATGAACTTAAATAATTATGATATGAGTGATATCATTTTAAATAAAATTCATGATCGTGGAAATTTCCCTGAGTACCATGCTACTGAAAGAACCAACTACGACTTCCACCAGATCATAACTTATGCTAAGATATTACATGGAGATTCTTAGGGGCTATGTAACATAAAATTTGGATGATATAATAATGTAATTATAAATTTAATAAGTTATTTATCACATTTATTTTACACATTTTTAACTTTGACTTTTAATGAAAAAGAATTGTCATTTTTTATGAAAATAGTTCTTTTTATATCTCTTATTTACAATCTAAATTTATTAATTTTAAAGTTTGAATTTGATTAAATATTAAAAAAATTAAAACTAATCATGTCAGTATTTTCTTATGGTGAATTTTTGAGATAATATATATTTGAATAATACCATTACTTTTAAGACTAAAAAGATTATCCTATTTTATATAAAAAAATATATTTATAAATTAATTTAAATCATTTAAATTTAATATATTGAATTTATAAAACCATTATAAACAATTTGGAAACTCAAATAATATATTTTAAATTATGTCCACCACTATAGAGCTTAACTCAATGAAAGAAAACTGGAGAAAATATACAGCCCCAGATTCTTAACCTTGTGACATGCCCCTCACACTCCCCCCAAACCAAAACCACCCTTCAACCAACGATAGGGGAAAACTGTTTTAAATCCCTTACATTAAATATTAAATTTTATAACTTTTATAAATTACATTTGAAAAATATATTTCATATTTAAAATAAAAAATTCTATTTAAATTACTAATGTAAATTTAATTTTTAATCATAAAAATGAGATAACAGTGATAAATTTTAATTATAGTGATAATGGTGAAACCCTTATTTTAAATAATTTTTTTACTAATATTGTGTAATTTTTATCTAATCAATTAAAATAAATTACTTTAAATAATTATTATAATATGATTTTAAAAACATATATAATTATATTAGCACAAATTTAATTTGTAATTATTTCTAAAAAATATTAAATACACATAATGGTTAAAACAACATTTTCTACAAAATGTAGTTTTCAGATATATAAAATGTTCTTATTTAAAAATTATTTTTATCATATTTATATATTAAATTAAATTAAATTGATATTAAATTTAGGTTCATCACATAGAAATTTGGTAAGAAGGATTATTTTATATTTTTAGTAAACCATAATTTACTTGGTTAAAAACTAGTTACCCCAATAAAAAAATGTAAATTAACAATATAAGAGTAAACTAACTTGAAAAATGTTAAAAACTGGTGTGTAATTTTTTGGTTCATCCTTTATTAACCTTATATCACTATGAACTCTATTATTTTAAGCTTTTAGAGTCATTTACCAATGTATAATTTAATGATAACATTGAAAAGTAAAGGGTGTTCACAAAAGTTCTCTTCTCTTCACTTATAAAAGGGGATCACTTCCACCCTTTCAATGTTACAGTCCCCATTCAAAATTCCCATGAAACCCCACACAAATTAAATATCCTAGAAATAATTTTCTTTTCCTTAATTCCCTTATACTACATAATTAATCTTAATCCCTTCATTTATAATAATGATTTCAAGATAAAGTTCAACTGCTACACATGAATAATTCTTACTCCTTAGTTTTCTTTTTTTTTCCTTAATCTTCCTCTACCCCCCACCTCAAATGTTCTCTATCCATGAATGTATGAAAACATAATTAATATTAATATTATTAATGATATTATACTAATGGAATATCACTCTTTTATTTCCTTACAAAACCTTTCAAAAAATGATGTTCTAATCATGCATTTTACAAACTACCGCCTCCATAAACTACGGGTTCTATTTTTCGTAAATTATTTATATAGATATTCCAAATGATTTATTTAATGGAAAAATATAATAATTATAATATTATTAATATTATAATATTATAATATGTTAATTATTTTGATTTTATACCACCTTCTCACTCTATGAAAAATGAAAGCATTATCTATGTTCATGAGGACTACTACCTCCATGGAATAAAATATTTTTCTCCATTACCACCTAACATGAATGATATTAAAAATGTTTCTAATGTATAATAATTTTATTTATGAAACTATTAATTTTAAATAATGATGATATTTTATATCTTATATTTAGTATTAATAATCAATGGTTATAGTAAATTTAATCGCATTAAAAACATATCAAGGAACCTTTCTTAATTTTAGACCATTTTTGAAACATATGGAACTGTATATATTTTGTGATAATGTAATAATAAAGAAAATATACCTATAAAATATTTATATTGTGATGATATTTTAAAATACATTTAACATTAGTCAACATACCAAGAGAGTTATAGATAAATTAATCGAAAAACATCAAGTAACTGACAAGAATGAAAAATATATAGTGATTTAATAACATATGGAATCATGTTATAGGAAATAAGTCTTTCTTTCGGGTATGGATCCATTTTATTTTTGGTTAAAACCATTATTTTATTACTCTTAAGGACTTAAAATCAGAAATCACACCTTTGGGTAGGTATTTTATATTTGGAAAGAAGGAAGGATGGGACTAAAGACTGGATACAGGACATGTAAATGATGTGTATTTTGAATACACATTGTGTATTCAATACATGATGTGTATTGTATTAGGAAATCTAGTTCAAGATGTGTAATGGACTTTCTATAAAAGGAAAATCCTGATCTTTACATGACATGTAAATCATTTACGCGTCGTTTAAATTTCATGGGGTGTTTTTAAAGGGTTCAAACCCCTTTTCTTTTGTTACCCTCTCTAATATCTTTTTATAATATTGTAGTTGATATCCTCCATTTGAGATCCCTTTAAGCCTAATGTTTGTCTTTAAGGTTTTTTCTTTATCCAAACTCTGACTCGACTTTTGGTTATCTCATTTGATGCACGTCGGTGAGTTCTTCATTCATTTTCACCTTTCATCATTTGTCTTTCTCTCAAGAAAGTTTTTTAGGTGGATGCTCATATGCCCTATTTTCAGGGAGTTCATCTTTTTTCCTAATTTATAAAAATCTAGACCAAACCAAAGTTTGATACTATATGATTAATCCTCTACAGGAATAAGGTAGGTGGTCTAGTATTTATCCCTCATATTTAGATTCTTTATACAATATTTTATGTGTTGTATATTGGTTTCCCCATACACTCCCCCCCCCCAGTTGAATCTCTCTATAATTGTTTGTCCACATTAGAACCTAATGAGTCTCTTAAGTAGCCTTCATTTTTTCCACCACTTGAGGTGTTCCAATCAATTTTCCATCATGATTATAAATTTCTAAACATACAAACAATCATCTATATGGTCATGGCGTAACTTCAAATTGTAAATTCATAAATGAAATGGATAATTGTTGTCGTGTTTCATGGATAACTCAATTATCAATAAATAGTGAATTGAATTTAAGTGAGTAGTAAAACCACATCACTTGTTTAATTAGGTCAATGGTTATTCCCTTATCAATAAAGAATGCTACAGAATTAATTAAATATCCATTAGAATGTTTTAAAAACAATGATTACTTATCACTGTTATGACAATGGGAATGTTGACCCCTGTGATTTATATTATAAGGGAATGGAATCCCTTTAATGTAATACAAGAATGGAATCAATATCATGACACTTGGGAATGGTGACCCTTATGAATAATGGTGACTTGGAATAGTGACCCTTATGAGATATTATTTACAGGAATGGTGTCCCTATACTGATATGATTTGGTCATGGTCACCCTATATTATGATACGAGCATGGAGAACCTATATTGTGATACAAGAAAGGAAACCCTATATTGTGATACAGTCATGGAGACCCTATATTGTGATACAGACATTGTGACCCTATATTGAGATACTAGGCATGGTGACCCTACTACTGTGATATCGGGCATGGTGTTCCCTATTCTTGCGATACTAGGTATTAAGTACCTTGAAGCTTTTGATACTCATGCTACATCTTATTAATGCATGAGTTATGCATGTGGTCAAAAATATTAATAGTATCCACATATATGGTTGTATACATCGCTATGTATACAATCCGTATATGTGTATACACTAGGTTACTTATTTGGAGACTATTCGGATTAGGCTAAAGCTGGTACTATCATCCTAATCATATAAAACTAGATATGATTCTTTACAGCTTTATTATTTCTTACCGTTTTATATGAATGCTTCCATAGAATATGAATTGAATGGATATTTACAGACATTGTTGGTGGTGGCCAACTGAGTTTATCTCACACTCTAGAGAGGTCGTCAATGGTACCTAGGAAGATTATGTGGATATAGGTAAGGATATGGAAAATCACCGAGTGGTTGATACATGAGTTACTAATAGCATGGTAGCAAGGAAGCACATGACTAAGTTATGGATCGTGATGCTATTAGAGATAGTATTTTTGGTCTTTTTCACTTTTGATGCATGTATTTTATTTCATGATAGCCACCAAGTATTCCTGGTTACTTTGATGTAAATATGAAATATCATCATTTTTTTATGATATTGGATGTTGTTATTTATTATTATTTGGTGATTTACCTTCCACTATCAGTTATTCATTATGATTCCACTATTTTTATATTCATTTCACCATTGTAGAACTCTGATCATGAGGGTATAGTCACACAATTGTACCACCTGAGACCCTCGCTACCAGTCGGAAGCATCTTACATATGGAGAGGTGTTCTTGAGCCCATGTAGCCACTAGCTCAGGGCACCCTTTAGTTCCATCCAGGTCGGGACATTATAAAGTGGTATTAGATCTTATTTTTCTTTTATTTTATTATTCGGGAATATTAGATAGGATATTATCTATGTGTCATAATTTTGTAATGAGTTGTGCTTAGGAGTAGCTAACCCACATACAAATAAAGGACAAACTACCTTGGGTGGGACATGTTGTTCTGTATTTTTCTTATTATAGTTGTTTTGATTCCACCTTTGGACGAAATATAGGATGTATGATGTTTATATTTATTATTGAGTTTTATATTTTGTCCTTGGCCTGATACAGCATGGAATAATTGATCATGTGTCATTTTAGGCACCTTAAAAGATTTATATGTTATGCATTATTCCATTACACATTTATATTACTACACGAATTGCTTGCAACATATTTTGGTACTTATTTACAAATCCATGAATTGTGATAAAATTTAATATAGGGGATTGATAAGTGAGTGGTTACTACTGAATAGATGTCAAACTTTAATTCAAAAGGTTTATGTGACCTTAAAAATGGTAAGTTCAAATCCATTTATTTGATCATTTAAAATCGAAACACTACACAAATGAGAATTAAATTAAAGAAAATAGTTTGTAAAATGAGATTTTCATCCTTAAATAAGGATTCCAGTTGAAATTTACGGGGTATTTTTTTTAATTACAATTGATGCTCTGTATACTAGGACCCATATATTATAAAATAGATCTTGACCTAGACCTAACCCTAGTAGTGGACAGTAGGTAGCATCTCTTATGTTCTATATAAATGTTTCTATCACCCAGAACCTAGATTTATGAGCAAGCATAGGGGTGTTACTGTTACATAGTAAGTATTGTACATATCCTATTTGTGTATCTATGATCTTTACCATGATAAGCCCTATATGAGGTGTGTGGTTGGAATTTGTATAGTTATACTTACATGAAGTTCTCTAGTCATTCATTGGGAGTGTGGTGATGACCTTGCTCTGTAGGTGGTGGATCCTGAGCCACCAGTGATACCTCTCATAGTTCTACATGTGGGACCTCCTGGAATTGATGTCTAGTTTAAATGAGAGATTTATAGCTTATGTAGACTACACAAGGAGCTCTGAACTCTTCCCCTTCAATGAGAGAGCTTACATGGGAGTTCTAGAAGTAGTATCCACCTTTTTTTACAGGGGATGGTGTCCCTTGGGCTATAGAGTTATGGATATATATATCCCTATATATTTTTTAGCATCTTGAGACACCTCCTAAGAGAATAGTGAAGCTCACCACATATATGATTCATAGATCCACCAAACGCTAGTAGGATATCCTATACCAGGCGGGTAAGTATCTAGAAGTGATTTAGAGGAATTTCTAATACATATTATATGATTATTTTTTCCCTCAGGCCCTGAGGTCCAATCATGTTAGGGATTTCATGAACCTACAGTAGGGTTATATGACAGTTATAGACTACTCATCTTGTTTTACATAGATTCATCACTTTTCCCATATCTAAACTGTAAATGATCCAAATAAAGTGATATGATTTGAGGACATGATTAGGAATCTTATCCATTATAATATAAATGTTTTATGGTTCAATATTATGTTAGATATAGTGAAATATACCCTCATCATTGATCGTAACCTAAGGGAAGCAAATGGAATGAGTTAGGGAGGTTTAGAACTAATATAGATTAGTGGTTCGACTAGCGGTCAAAATTGATGATTTGAGATTTCACGTGTTATCAGTCGTAGCCAGGTGACACCCACTAACAGTTATATGGTTTTTCACTAATGTGGGAAGCCAAGGAATAAGAATCCTTAGTGTCTTAGAGACCTCATTGAGTTTCGAGGTTTTAGAATATTGGGTAATGTTTAGTGTTTTTTCAAGACCTTCCCATCTATTCTTAGTGTTAGAGGATCTTTAGTAGCTCCACATTTAGAAGCAGGACCAACAACACATTTCTAGGTAGGTAGCTAGTTTAATGCTATCCACATAAGAAAAGAAAGAGGTTGTGGATGAGGTAGCCAGGCTTCAGATATACAGTGCCAGCATAGTGAACCTGCTCAGGGAAGTCAATTTGCAGCACAGGGCCTTGGATCATGCTATATTTATTCAGTGTAACCTATACCATAGGAGAAGGGTTTCGATCTATATACTATTCAAGGAAATTTTCTAGTATCCTCCACTATTTTTTATTCTAAATTTTACACTATTAATTCACCTTTCTTTATCAGTATGACTATTTTGGAAATCCTTGGGATTGATATTCAGTACTCTTGTGGTGTTATAAGACTTGAAACTCCTTTGGGAATAAGATCAGAGAGTGTACACCAGTGAAATGAAATCTACATTGAGGTAGGCAGCCATCGTTTATTATGGTATCTCATCATCCTCTAGATGATATTCTTTGATGTCATTATCAAGATGGACTGGATGGTTCCATATCATGCCTATGTATATTTTTATCCCCATAGGGTGTTGTTCACATCACCAAAGGATAGTACTTATACTCATAAGGAAGAGTGGGATGTTTAGACAGGATGATATATACCAAAGAACCTTGGGATAGGTGGAGTGACCACCTATATTGATGTCCTTTTTATGGATGATCTGGGATTACATCAAGCTAATTCCCCCCTAGTCGATTTTCAAGGATGCTTTCCATGATTACTTTTTTGGTCTACCTACTAAGAGAGAGGTAGAATTCACTATTGATATAGTGTTTGGAGTTTCATAGGTATCTATTCCTTCTTACAAGATGGATACTACTATGTTACAGAAGCTCTGAGGCTGCTAGAGGATTTAGAGTCGAAGGGTTTTTTATGTCCCTATACTTCTCCCTGGGTTTCATAAGCCCATTTCACTAGGAAGGAGGATGAAACCCTCGTGATTTTTGTGGATTACAAGAAGTTGAATTAGTTTACTATGAAGAACCAGTATCCCTTACATCGTATATATTATCTCTTCAACCATATCAAATAATTGAGGGTATTAACAAAGATTAATATAATATTAATTTATCATCATGTGGGTGTTCAACCTATAGTTATAACACATACATCCTTCAATAGCCGATATGGTTTATATAAGTATCTAGTTAGGTTGTTCGGTATCATAAATGTTCTTGAGATATTCATTGATTTAATAAATAAGGTTCTCCATCCTATATGGATTCCTTTATGGTGTTCTTCATAGATGACATCTTGGTTTATTCTCATAATCAAAGTGACCATGCCACACATCTTAATATCATCTTGAATACACTGAGAGAGAATCATTGGTATGATAATATCAGTAAATATAACTTCTGGAATGACAAGGTTCATTATTGGATCATATTATCTTAGAGGTAGGAGTATCAGTTGATCTAGAGAAGGTGAGAGTTTTGGATACCTGGGAGAATTCCAAGAATTTATTTGACATATGGATTATCTTGGGGATATCTTGTTATTATAGGAATTTCATATAGGACTTATCATGCTTAGAATCACCTATTATGGTATTGACTAAAAAGAGTGAATTTTATAGGGTCAGAAGCCTATAAGATGACCTTTCAGGAGCTGAAAGGGATACTAAATTATGTGATGACCCTGGTTCTTCCAAATCTTTGAAGAAGGTATACTATGTATTTTGATACATCAAGTATCATTCTATGAATAGTTTCGATGCATAGAGATCAATTAGTTGCTTACGGTTCATGGTGGTTGAGCTATCGGAGTGGAATTACCTGATGCACGATATTGATTTGGTAGTTGTTGTTCATGCCTTGCATTTTTGGATTCATTACCTATTGGGAAGGAATCTTGTGGTGTTAATACCACAAAATCCTCATGTATATTTTAATGCAATGTGACTTGATCATTCATCTGAGAAGGTGGGTTTAATAAATTCTATCATTTGAATTCGATCTTTCCTTTATTCCTAGGAAATGTAATGTTTCTGCTAATGATTTGAGGAGGAATTAGACACAAATAGTTCGGTAGGCCTGTAGAAAGTGGTAGATTACGACACTATTTTCTAAAATAAACATAGAGGTTGAGGACCTTCATGGATAGTGTCTACTTGCATCACTATTAGTGACCTCTTCACTTCTAGAGATAGTAAATATGAAGTAGTTTTAAGATCCTGATGTCTTGTTACTATGAGAAAGTATTTCTAGTGATAACCTACCTCTACATTAGTCTATCAATGGTGATGAAATTTTTTATATACAAGGGAATATCTAAGTTCATACAGATATGAGAGTGGATATAA
Source organism: Viscum album (assembly GCA_963277665.1). Taxonomy (NCBI): domain Eukaryota; kingdom Viridiplantae; phylum Streptophyta; class Magnoliopsida; order Santalales; family Viscaceae; genus Viscum; species Viscum album. The sequence goes on along the minus strand of OY728162.1, from coordinate 899,213,467 downwards.
TACAAGAGTCACATGCTTCTCAGTGTGTAGTGTACCCAGGTATCTTCAAGATTTATCATTATAGGCACTAAAAGTAATGGTGGTCAGACATAAAGCATTAGATTGAAAGTTTTAGCACTAGTTGTTATACTAGTCAGTAGGTGGAGGTAGAACAACATTGACCTATTATCTTTTTACATCCATTACTGATCCCATAATGGAAATGGGAATATATTGATATGGAATTTGTAGTCAAATTACCAATGTTTTCTTGAGATTGTGATTCACTTTGGGTAGTCATGGGTCAACTAAAAAAGTTAAACCACTTCCTTTCTATTTGGGATACTTTATCAGTTGATAAGATGGGAATAATACATGTTTATGTGATTATATGGCTACATGGTGTCCCCCATACTATCATTCCAGATAGGGATTCTCATTTTAAAAACAAGGTTCTAGCAGGGGTTATAGAGAGGTTTGGGTATGTGGATTCTTGTGAGAATATCCCTTCACTCCTATATTAATGGATAGTCAAAATAGATAATATAGGTGCTAGAGGACATGATCTGATAATTTTTCCTTGATTTTAGTTGTTCTTGGGAGGGGTATATTCCTCTCATTAATTTCACCTACTATAATAGCTATCAAGTAATGATACAGATGGATCCTTATGAGTCCCTATATAGTAGGTCATGTTGTTCACACCTATAATTGATAGAGATAGGAGAAGAAGCACTATTGGGTTCTTATATCATGCAGGAGACTTTGGAGAAAGTGCATTTGATCAGTAAGAATAATTTTACCACTCAGTCTAGACAAAAAAAAACATATGTTGATTTCCATTGATGACCTTTGGAGTTCGAGGTCAGAGATCATGTTTTCTTAAGTGTATCTTTCAAACTTGGTCCTAGATAGAAACAAAGTAAAGGGAAGCTATCACATCATTATGTTAGGTCATTTGAGATCTTAGAGAGATTTAGTCTAATAGCCTATTGTTTGTTATTAACATAGAGGTATCATGTCATGTACAATGTCTTCAACATATCATAGCATTATCGTTATCATGTAGAACCATATCATACTTTTGATCTTGAGGATGATGTGTTCTATGTTGATTATTCTTTTGAGGAGTATCTTATACGCATCCTAGATTGGAGCTTGAAGGATCTCAAGGGCCAGTCTTCCCCTTTAGTATGAGTATTATGGAAGCACATCTAGGTACAAGATGAGACTTGGGAGCAAGAGGCCAACGTACATGCTCAGTGGTTGGATTTGTTCTCATATAGTGTTATACCACCCTCAAAAAGGCAATTCGGGAATAAATTAATTTAATGGGGGAATACTGTAAGAACCCAGTTCTTCCTTCAGGTATGGATCCTTTTTCATTTTTAGTTAAAACCTTTTTTGTATTCCTCTTATGGATTAAAAATTAGAAATTGTACCTTAGGGAGGGTCTTTTATATTTATAAATAAGGAAGGAGGGGACTAAAGGTTGGATTTAAGCCAAGTACACAACATGTATTCAATACATGACATGTATTGGCCTAGGATGGAAAGTTTACGATGTGTAATGGGATTTCTACAGAAGGGAAAACAGGATTTTTACATGACATTAAAATAATTTACATGTTGTGTAAATATCATGGGCTGTTCTTAAATTGTAGTTCCCCCTTTTCTTTTCATACCCTCTCTCCTCACTTTCTCTCACACAATATGAGCTCTCCTCCCTTTGAGATCCCTAGAATCCTAAAGCATTCCTTCGAAGTCGTTCCTCCATTCAGACTCTAATTCTACTTCTGATCATCTCATTAGATTTGTGTCAGTGAGTTCTTAATTCATCAAAAACCTTTCATTGTTTGTCTTTATCTTGATAAATAAATTTATATGTAGGCTCATATGCCCTATTTTTAGGGTGTTCATCTTTTTTTTCCAATGTATTCCTATTTGGACCAAACAAAAGTCATATACTAGACGAGTGATCTTATATAAGCATAAGGTAGGTGTTCTAGTATTTATCCATCATTTTTAGATGCTTTATATTATGGGAAATGTGTATCATGCTGGTTTCACTAGGTGTTACCCCTGAATTGAATCTGTTTATAATTGGTTGTCTACTTTGGAACCTAATTATTCTCTTAGGTCCCCTTCAATTTTTTCTACCCCTTGAGGTGTGCCGATCAATTTTACTTCATTTATATAAATTTCTAAATGGAAAAACCATCATCTATATGGTTTTCGGGTGACTTCAAATTGTAATATCATAAATGAAGTGTATAAATTTTTTAGTGTTTCATGGATAACACAGTTATCAATCTATTATGAATTGATTGGAATTTGTGGTACAACCAAATAACTTTTTTAAGTAGGAAAATTGTTACGCCATTATTAATAAGAAATTTTAATGAATTAATGAATGATCTATTGGATTAGATTAAAACCAATGGTTACTTATCACTATTATGATTGTGGGCATGGAGACCCCTATGATTTATATTATTTGGGCATAGTTCCCCTTTAATGTGATATGGGAATTGAATCCCTATAATGAAACTTGGGCATGGAGGCCCTTATTAATAATAGTGGACAGGCATGGTGACCCGTATGATATATTATATATGGTAATTAGATCCCACTATTGACATGATATGGGCATGGTAACCCTATATTGTGATACGGGCATGTAGACCATATATTGGGATATAGGCATGGAGACCCTATATTGTGATATGGGCATGGAGACCCTATACTAAGATATGGTGCATGGATAAACCATTAATATGATTAGGGAATAGAGACCCTACTACTGTGATATTGGGCATGGCATTCCCTATTATTGTGATATCGGGCATTGTGACCCTTGATACTGGTGATACTAATGCTACAACTTATGGTTACTTGAGTTACACATTGATTATAGGAAATTAGCAGTATCCATGTATATGGATATAGAAATAACTACGTATATGGTCCATATATGTGTATACACTAGGTTACTTGTTCAAGGGCTATCTAGCTTAGGCCGAAAAATGTACTATAAGCCTGGAGTCCTTCTGAAACTAGAGTTGTCCCTTTACAGATTTATTATTGTTCACCATTTTATCTACATACTGCCATAGTATATGAATTAACGAGATATTTATAGACACCATTGGTGGTGTCCTACTGAGTTTATCTCAAAACCCATTCCATACCTCTAATGTTACTCAGGCATATTATGCGGATGCAGGTAGGGACAAGGGAAAATGTACAGTGGTTGGTACTTAAGTGGCTAATATCATGGGAGTGGGGAAGCACATGACTTATCTATGGATCGTGATTATATTAGAGAAATTATTTTTTGTCTTTTTTCTCTTTTGATATGTGTATTGAATTTCATGTCTACCGCCATTTCTGACAGCTTACTTTAATAGACATATGACATATCTTCATTTTTGTATATGATACTGGATGTTGTTATTTATTATTATTATATTATTTACCTTCTACTATCATTTATTTATTATGATTCCATTGTTTATCTATTCATTTCATTATTGTGATAATCTAATCATAAGGTTATAGTTTCAACATTGTACGACCTTATAACATCACTGATAGTTAGTAGCCTCTAGTTTGTGGGGAGGTGCTCTTGAGGCCATGTAGCCACCGGCACAGGTCACCATTCACTAGAATCTAGGTTGGTACTTCACACAAATGGAACTTATAATATGAAATATAGATTAATAATGATATTAATAAATTTTTTAATAATATTAAATTGATTATCCAGTATGTTAGGAACATGTGAAGAACAAATAAAGAGATAGGGTGGGTATTTTTTAAATCTCAATCTTGATTAATTGAGATATGATTTTTGTTCACAACTTATTTCTTTTTTATTTTAATTATTATACATTGGTTTATTTTTTCATAAATTTTATGAAATCAAGGTATTTACAAATCCATCTCATGTTCTACCTTCCATGGACTTCCTATTTGAAATATGGAAGTTTTATAAGGGTTTGTGATAAATCAATTATATTTTATTGAGTTCAAACTTTCATAATGAACTTCGTTGTTCCATGTTAGATTTATTCTACCTAATTAATAATTTTTATTTAATTTTCACCACTATCTCTCTGGATCTATATTTCCTCTTTATTACCTCCTTATAAAATGCTTTTTTACTCAATGATTATTTTTCCTAAAAGGTATTTCTTGGTCTCAATTCCTATTTCTTGGGATATGATTCTTGTTATGAACCAATTTATATTTATATAATGTATACACTCATTATCTATTTTTTTATATCATTAATTATTATTTTTAAATTTATTTCAATTTCAAATTCAAAATCTTTCTCATTTAATGGATTTCTATTTAAATGTTACTCAGTCCATAATGTATTTCTTAACTCAAATTATTTCTCCTGGATGCATAAATTCTCTACTTGGTTATGATATTCTATGACTCTTTAATCCTTTAATTTATTATATTTATAATGGTATTTTATTTTTCATTTGGATAACTTATTTCATTTTATTAGTATCATCTTATTTAATGAAATACCTTCTAAAGAAAATGTTTCACATTGATAAGAATAACTCCTATTATTTCCAAGGGACCTTTCCACTCCTTGTATATATTTTCTATCCCTCCAATGTTTTCCTCTGTTTTGGGGAATTGAGATAAAATTTTATTTTGGTAACCCTCTTACTACTCATTACCAATTTTCACATGGAAATTTTATTTCTTTATTTACAATGTTGGTTTTCAATAAATCTATTTTTAAAATATTATAAGTTTTTATTTATAGTGGATATATTTATTATCTTCCTCTAAATATTTTCTCTATACAAAATTTATTTATTTTTCAAGACTCTATTATTAAATATTTAAAAAAATTATTATTTTAAAATTTTCTTTCAAACTATTTTGAACAACAAATTTTAAAATAAAATCATGATTTTGTCACTTTGACTTTATTTATAAAATATGAAAAGAAACTTTCTTTTAGAAAATTTTCACAAGAAATAATTTCCTCTAATTTTGAAATTTCATTCACATGTTTCATGGTTTTATAAAGTAAATTATTTTTCCATTATTATGTGAGTTTTATTTTAAAAAAATTCATAAAGATGGTTAATGTTTATCATGATTATCAATTTAAAATTCTATAATTCTTCAAAAATTATTCTTCATCTAATAATTCATTATTTACCTATGTTTTTAAATATGAGAAATGATAAATCTCTATAAGATAAATTATCCATCATATCATTTATGTTTCCAAATCATCTTCCTTGTATAACTATAATTTTTCTTCTATTTCCATTCCTCTATAAATACCCTATTTTTAATTCCTTTAATTGAAGTGTTTTCACTTAGATTCCATACATTTATTTATTGGGGAAATTATTTACTTAATTTTATAGCCTTAATATATATGGTGTAAATACCATATGATTTCTTATCTTTATTAAAGGGTATTTAACTAGAATTCCATTGAATATCATTGGATACCCACTTATGTTTCATGGGTTTATATTGTTATTATTACTGATCGAATATGAATTATTCCTTTTTATGATTCCATTTGAAAAGGATATGAAACCCATTTTCATTCCATGGGTTATTTATGTCATAAAAAGTGAACGATTTTCATTTCAAAGTTTCATAAAACCAACTTTATTTCCATTGATTAATTACAATTTGATCTTTTATTTATTTTTAAATTTCATTCATATGTATGTATGATTATGGTTGGGGTTCTATATCACCCTCTAATGATTTTTATAAATTTTTACATCTTGTGAGATAAGTATTCCTGAGTACGTTTTAGTTAATCATATGTGTGGGCACTGAAATTATGTCTCGTAAAAGGAGTGTTCCCTATAATAATGTTTTTTCCATATTTTTATTCTTATTCATATTACTATGTTATTCTCTCTGAATCATGTTAATTTACTCATGTTTCCACACTCTTTTGATTCTTTCCTTATATTATTCCAAGGCTTATTCCATGATTTATGATCTATGATTTATTGCATATATGTTTCTAATGTTTCACTATTATACCCATATGATCATATTATTCTATATTATGATATTTGGGTAGGGATTGGTTGATATAAGTCACATAATTAGTGTGGAGAATATAGGAGGGGGATCCCTTTTATAAGTGAAGTGGGTAACAAACATGAAAATACTTGAAACTCTATTATATCATATATGTATTACTCAAGTAAAGTGGGTCCAAATTATCATAAATTTTAATATGATAAGGGTACGGTATAAATATAACAAACCAATTAATTTTATGTATTTTTTTTATCTTGAAGTTGTAACTCTTTATTTTTAACCCTTTTAACTCATTTTAATCTTAAGTGAGTGATAATTATTTATCATAGTTACTATTCATTATGACAAAATATTAATTTTTCCTTATTAACTAATATTCATTATTATGATTATAAATATGGAATCCATTTTACAATATTAAATTACTAGAAGCGGTAAAAATTACTTTTAATATATGCTTTCGGAACCCAATGAAACCAATTTTTAGAAAAATACTAGTTTTAAGACTAAAAATGATTTCAAATAAAAAATATAGTATAATTTTAATATGAAATCCATTTTCAAATATTAAATTTATTGAAGTGGAAAAATTTCTTTTAATATGTTATTTCTGAACCCAATAAAACCCATTTTTAGAAAATGCTAGTTTTAAGACTAAAAATGATTTTAAAGAAAAATAAAGTATAATATTGATTCCAATGGAATTAATTGGATTATATTAAATAAAAAGAGATTTATTTTTCTTTAAAACCAAATAAAAACCGAATTCACCCATTCTAAAACATTATTAATAGAGAAGAACCAAAAATAGTTATTTATTTGAACAAAAACATTACATAGATTTAAAAACTATTAATTATATATTTCTAAGTTCAACATTATATTTTAATACGCATTATGTTAATTAGTAAATTTTTATTTGGTCTATAAAAAAGGTTTCAATAAATTTAAATCCATTATTATATCCTAATAATGTAACAAAAGTGACATTATTTTCAAAATCGGCATTTTTCACTATTCACCAAAAAATCGACTAATTTTGAAAAATATCAAAAAATAAATCTAAGATAATTTTGACCTAATGAATTCAAATAATAAAATTAATTTCATAAAATTAAAATCATTAATTTTTTTAATTTAGGTTTTAATCATGTTCTTCAATAAAGTTATATGCATTTTGAATAAAAATATTTCTTACTATAATAGAATCTTGGGTGTTACATTCCTCCCCCATTCAAAAATTCAAACTTATAATTTATAAAATTTCAACTAGTAAAAATATGTGGGGATTTATTCATCATATATTCTTTATTTTATCAAATTTCCTCTTTTATCTTATGATTTTTCTAAAGTAACTTTACCAGTTGAGTCATCTGAGTCATTAACACTTATTATCTAGTGTTGCGAATCTAGATAGACTCTTCAAAATAAAATAGATCAAGATCTAGTTATATTTCTTAAAAGGATAGTATATTCATTGGTTTTATCATTTACATCCACAATAATGAGATCTTGAACACAGTATACACTTTAGAGAGGTTGGGTGGAATTTCCAAAGGATAAGACATAGTTTCAATGCTTTCCAAGATCGAAAAAGGCTTAATGTACATGGGACTTATTTTACATTTATTCATACTTATAATACCAGATATAGATATAAATTTAAGAAAACATGATCACCTATATGAAATTATAGATCCTTCCTTCAATTATGTGCATAGATCTTTTATCTACTTTGAGCTTCATTGATATGACTCTAAATAGTACACACTTTCACTATTTAATCCTTAAAAAGATCTGGGCATAAAATCTTACTTTCACTAACTTCATCCAAACAATTATGTGTATGAAATATTTTCCTATAAAAATCTTCATATGGTTCCATTTTAATTATTAAATATAAGCTATTAATATAAGAAAATTGTACCAAAGGTAAATACTAATCTCACATACCATAAAATTCAAGTCATAACAACCTCAGTTTGTATTCTAATGTTTGAACAGTCCTTTAAAAATATTAATATGTCTTAGGATGATAAGTAGTTCTCAAATTTAGCTTGGTATAAATTTTCTTCTAGATACTATTCCATAATATTGATGTAAATCATGTTTTATTATTAGATTTAATTGAAATTGGTGCACCATGAAGTCTCAAAAATTGATTTATATAGAGTCATGTGAGTTGATTAAGAGGTAGAACTTATTGTATAGTGAGTAAATGTGCATAATTGTTACGTTGATCAATAATAACCCATATGGAATAATTTATTTTTGGAATACTGGGAAATATTTTGAAAAATTAAATAGTAATATTATCCCACTTCCACATAGGAATACGTAGAGGTTTCATGAATCATTTAGAATGTTATCTATCAACATTTTACTATTGAAAAACTAAGCATCTTGATTCGTAGTATGAAATTTATCATTTAATATTATGAAACCAAAAATGTTCCATAAAATCCCAATAGATTTTAGTGCTACTAGGGTGTATAGATAAATTTGAGTGATGATATTTATCAATAAATTCCTTCTTAATATTAGGTATTTATATAACACATAGCCTCTTTCAAAATTTTAGTAAACTATCTTCATAAATAAATTCTATCAGGTTCCTACCATTCATGGTATTAATTTTCATTTTTAAACTCTATTCATCAAGTGGAAACTTTTTATCTTATCTAGTTAGTATGTTTTTGAAATAATTTGGGAAAAGGAGTGATGTTTCCCCTTCCATAATGACGCCGATATTCAACTTTATAAAATTGATTAATATAGAATCTTTAAAAACAATCATTTTATTCAAAACTCCATGATTTTTCCTACTCAACGCATTATCCATTATTTTCCTTCCAAAGGTATTAGTGTATTAATAAATTATAATCCTTCATCAATTCTAGCCATCATATTTCACTCATGTTGATCACTTTTTGTGAGAAGATGTATTTCAAACATTTTTGGTGCATATATATTTCAAATATTTCACCATAAAGGTTAAGCCTCTATATTTCAATGTAAATATAATAGTTTCAAACTCAAGATCATGAGTTGGATAATTATTTTCATGGATATTTAACTACCTTGGTGCATATATTGACACTCTATTTTTTTCATAATGGTACATTCAAGTCCCTTCTTTAATGCATCCCTATATATCACAAATATATCCCTTCCTAGTGGTAAATTCAATATTGGTTCGTTGACCAATATCCTCTTTAATTATTAAAAATTTTGATTACATTATTTTTCTCATATTAAAATAATCCCTTTATGTGTTTACTTGGTTAATAGGTTCACTAATTCAGAAACATTTTGAAAAAAAAATCAATAGTAACATGTTAATCTAAGAAAACTGCATAAATCGATTATATTTGTTGGAATTTGATATAACATCATTACCTTTTTCCGTGAAGGATCAATAGATATTCTATCCTTAAAATCAATATGTCCGAGAAAAAAAATTGTTCATTCCATAATTCATATTTGCTAAATTTTTCATATAAATCATTTTCTATTAGAGTATCAAGAATGATTCACAAATAACTCTAATGTTCATCATAACTTTTAGAGTACACAAAGATATCATCAAGAAATACCACAATGTAATTATCAAGATAATCAATGAATAAATTTTTCATCATATCTATAAAATAGATTTTTTATTAGTTAATCCAAAGGCAATTACATTAAATTCATCATGTACATACCTCATATGAAACATCATATTTGGAATATATTCCTTCTTTACTCACAGTTAATGATAACTAGAATTAAGATCAATCTTTGAAGACTATTGAGCTCCTTTAATTTTATTTAACAAGTCATTAATAAGGGGTAGAAGATACTTGTTATTTATAGTAGTAGCATTGATTTCTTTTTAATTGATATATAACCTCATAGAACCATCTTTACTCATAATAAAAAGAATTGGGGCTCCCCGTGGTGAAACACTTGGGAATATAAATCCCTTACCATGTAACTCCTATAGTTGTTTCTTTAGTTCCACTAATTCTATTATGGTCATCCTTTAAAGAGTGTTAGATATAGGTTTTCCATCTTAGATGAGATAAATGGAAAACTAAACTTAATTCTTGAGTGAATGTCTAGGTATATCTTCAGGAAACACATCAATGTATTCATATAGAATTAGTATATCCTCAATTTTAAGGATAAGTTTATCATTTATAGGTTTTTTCTCCTCTTATTCTCCAAGAATTTTATTAATGGTATCTACTTTAGATGTCATGACCCCTCTCAACAAAGATACCTCAATAAAGGAAGAGAGATAATGACCTGTAGGACTTAAGTTGGAGACAATATCCAAGGGTATAAAAATATCACAAATTGGAGGAATTACCATATACAAATAGAAAAAGGATTGAGAGATAGGTTTAAAATCCCAAAAAACTCCAACATGTAATATAAAAGTAAACCCAAACCACCCCAAAATTCAATAACAATGTAAATAAATGAAAATGAATCTTTAAATGTAAATTACCAATAGAAAAATCTTACAACATAAACTCAACCAAATATCCAACCCAAGATTGTAATGTCTATCTCAGTCCCCAAATTCATCATGGAAACCTGAAAAGTAGTTTGTATACATAGGGTGAGCATAATAGTTATACTCAGTAGGTACATAACCAAGGTCTCAGGTGCACATGTGAAAATAAAATTCTTCTTCTCAAATGAACAAACAAAAGAACAAAAAAGAACATATACAAGTCATATAACCAAAACCAGCATCACCATGGCTTGCTTACCAAATCACACATCCAATATAGTAATATAACATCAATAATATGAAAAATCAAGGTGCCCTGCTTATGTTTACCCATTTATTTTCTAATCTCACTCCCCAATGACGAACAACATGTGATCACATCACTTACATACACATCAGACCACATCATATCACATCTCATCTCTCCCAAATACACTTGTTCTATCTCTGATGTGGGTTAGGAAACATCCCTACCTACCCCATGATCATAAGTTCTAGAATCTTATACTAGTATCAAAAATCATAAAATATTAGCTCGTCATGTAATCAGAGAATTAGGGTATAATGAATGTGAATAACATAACTCTCATTCCCTCCTCATACCATGCATAACCCCCCACCACATGTCACATCACATCACTTTCTTATCACAAAACGCCTTACCTGAAGACACTTGGTCATCGCACCACATCTCACCCAATGACTCATGGGATATCACTACACATCTCTATAAAATACTCATAGGACATCTCTTCTAAAGGAAAAGTTGGGAAGAGGGGGTAGCCATCCATCCATGTCACCACTATCCTAGATATCGGGTAAGACACCCAAAACCCAGAACCTTTGAGTGTTGGTAAGGTTATCCATCTCAGGTGGGGCACGTGCATAAAATAACATAAAATAAATGATATATAGATAGCACACAATACCCAATATGTGGGAAAATAATAAGTTAACTAGCACACACCACCACCACCCCTACACCACACATCAACCATTAGAATTTTTGCAACCACTATATGCACTACGACACAAAAATCCACACATCCCACTTTCAATTACAGGTTCAAAATACATTTATTCATTTATCCATTATCAACACATCATCTTCCACCCCATGATTATTCATTTACCAACCCATTCATTTATTCATTTCATTCTGCATTATCATTTATTCCATGGATAACTGGGAAACTAAGACAACCACACCATACATCAACTAGCCTAACTCACATCAACCATCGCTACAACACCACACATAAACCATCATTGATACTCCACATCACCTAATAAATCACACCACAATAACCACAAATCACACATACCAACTACATATCATAACACAGCCTCCGCACACAAGAACCTCACATCACCACCACACATCACCACAACACGTCATCACCACTCATCATAAACATAACACACCACAACTTCTATGAACCACACCACACAACTTACCAAATCGCATCTATGCCAACCAACTACATCGTATCAAAACCCCACACACTAAAAAATACCAATATATCATCACCACCACCTCCAAAAGTCCAGCAATACACAAGGAAACACAACAAATAAATTACACACAATAGAAACACATTCTGTCTTCCACAATGATTCAAGGGATTTCTTCACATTACCTATTTATGTAGATTGGGTATTATCACAGAGAATAGATTTCATGGGAATCCAATTTATTATCCATATATGATTTCTTTATCCTTTCATTATGGGTGTGATCAAACATCAACATAGTGAGGTTATCAACACATATCATCTACTATGAATGAAAGGCTCGCAAAAGAAGTTTTTTGATATCCATATTGTGTCAATTAATTATATTCTTTATGTTATCCCTTACTATAAAACTAGCAGAAATAAAAATCATGTAGATCCCACAAATAGCACATGAACAAGTGAGATCTCAACCAAAACCACAACCTAAAAAGAAACACTATATAAACCTATAATGAATCAAGGGTTATCAAAAACACATCCATAAACTCTCCCTAAACCAAAACCACACCAGTGTAGTGGATCTTTTAGATAAGAATGAGAGAAAAAACCAAGAAATGGAGAATGGTATACCAATAATTGTCAAATAATCACCACCATAACCCAAGGATCAAACTAGGGAGAATAGGGTTTCGATATCTCCCAGAAGTGCCTAGGGTTTTCCCAAAATGAGAGGGAGAATAGTTGATTGAAATAAATTTCATCCGGTCCTCATGTTATAAACTGGCTATAACTCACCCCATTCACATCATGAATTCCATATTCACATCATGAATTATATGGTTCCAATTAACTAAATGTCGTGAGCCACATACAAGGCCAGAATTTCTTATTTCTATAGTTTCCTCTAAAATTTAAGGTGCCTCAACCTAAATTTATTAGACATTAAGAATCTACATTTCACGATGTGAATTCTTTTCATGTTTCATGCGTCAACCAAACACAATTCATGAATCCACCGGCCTCACATGTCGTGAAACACAATCTCACATCACAAATACTATTCATGATGTGAACCTACTACAGTAGCATTGATTCAACTCCTAAATCCATGGAAACCTTATCAAGACTCCTCTAAAAAACCTAAAACAGCCAAACTAGAAAAGTAATAGACAATGATGGAATAAACCATTACATTATATGCCTCTCAAATAAATATCTGCATAGATAATAAAAACCAATCATGAATAAAATAAAGGGGTCTAAATGACCACCCCATGAGATAACTCTCAGGGTTCTCATTACACATCAACTTCCACCAACCAAACACTCCAAATGAGACATCCATAAATATATTAATCAACCACATCACCATATTTCACTAGGCACAACAACACATCATCTAGTACCAACCAAAACACTACACAACCATCTCAACCTCCATAAATCCCAAACCAATATCTTCTATAACCAACACACATATTGCTACCCTAAGAACATGAATTAAGAAATTTCATATTCAATTTTATGATATTATTCGATCTTGGTGTCACTAACTCACCAGCATAGTTTTTATCATGAAAAATTATAATGCATATTGATTCTGATTCACGTCCTCCATTTTCATATGTCATAATCTCTATCACATATTTCTTAACATATAAAAAAAATAAAACAGAGCATATCATAAAATATAAAAGTCCAAATAACACATCTCAAGAAAAATAATGAAAATAAAATCTCAAAACCACTCTGGGTACTACGAACACATATACGTCTCTGGGTCCCAAGTGATATTCTCCTGGACACCATGCCTCCACATAACACAAACCAAGGAAATTCTTCGTACATGAAACACCTTCCCTTGAAGATCTTGGATCTCTACCGACCAATCCATGAACATGGAATCATATTCAATATACAAATATCTCTACTCAATGGAATGAGAGTCATCTTGAAGATACTAATAAAGCGAAGAAAAGTGTACTATGTTCTGGATCACCTCTAACCATGGTGTAAATTCCAACCAATATTCCACCTCAACAACATAACCCAACACCTCTAAGAGATCAATAAACTGGGGAGAAATGTCAGTCCTCCTATTAAACCTCTGCTTCCATTATCAACGGAAGATTATAAAAAATACATTGTATATAACTGAAAACTATAGGGGCATCCACCTACAACCATTATAGACCTTATAATAGTTCTACACCACCCTTATCCCCTCTCAAATCACGTATATATTTTCGGTTATATTCTGCACCACATCAGGACCAAGAATTGTTGACTCTCCAACCTTTTTCCAATATAATCGAGAATGACATAACTTCCCATAAAATCCATTAAATGGATCCATTCTAATAGATGATTGATATTTGTTTTAAAAACCTACCAAATTTAGGTTCTTTACCCATGATGCAATCTCGCAACATATCCTCCAGTGTCTAGATGGTCTACCCCATATGTCCATTTGTCTAACGGTGAATAGCAGTGCTAAGGTGAAACTAAGAGCTAAAATAATACTGAAATTCCCTAAAAAACCATAAGGTAAAATGAGGATCCTGATCAAAAATAATATTACTTGGTACCCCATAAATCATGAATACATATTCTATATACCACCTCTATCAAACATACATGGCACTCGACTAAAAGATCACCATAAAGTGATCCAACCATGTCAGTCAGTACTTTATCACCCAAATTGTGTCACAGGCTCCCTAGGTAACTCTATGATCGATTCCATTGATATTTATTCCCATTTAAACTAAGAAATTTTCAAGGGATACAAAAAATCTCTATGAACGTGGTTCTCTTCTTTCACCTGCAATCAAATCAAATACTTTTTTCACAAACTCTACCACTAATTATTTCATCCTAGACTACCAAAGATGCCTCCTCAAACCATGATAGGTCTTGGTCACACTAGGATAAACTACTAATAGTGAGACATGAAAATAATAGAGAACTCACTCATGTATTTCCATCAGAACAAAAAACTACCCCAGAAATATCATCTAGCTTTGACCAACCCTCCATAAAATCACTATGGCCGACACGGTCGCACATCACCTCTACCTATGAGTATCCCCATTAAGAATCATTCAAACACTTCATAAAGTATAAATCTATAGTCATATGATAGATATAACCATTTCCACTACTCTCTCCAACATCAAGGTGCATTTTTATCCAATCCTTTGTTCCTTTCCAAACATCTATAGGCTCCTGAACCACATGTCATTGGGACTTCTGACTCAATGAATCAGCAAAAATATTCCCCCTTCCTGGGATATAAGATATATTAAAATCATAATTCTAAAGAAACTTCATCCACCTATTCTAGTATTGATTCATATCCTACTGAGATAAAATAAATTTCAAACTCTTGTGGTCTCTGAAAACCACAAAGCGTTAGCCGATGAGGTCATTCCACTACAACATCAGGGAAATTGAAACCACCTCTAGCTCTAAGTCATGAATGGAATAGTCACACTCCTAGGGATGTGACATTATAGACCCATAAGATACTAATTCCCTATACATCAACAATATACATCCCAATACTAGATGGTAATCATCGTATAAAACTCAAACAACACACCCTCCTCGAGAAACTCAGGCATTGGAGCACTGAAAAACTTCTCTTTCAGATAACTGAATATTTCTTAACATTTATTGGTCTACACTAAATTCCAATCCTTCATAATAAAAGATGTTATTGGGAAAAAAATTATAAATCAAGCATAAACCTATGATAATAACTATCTAAACTAAGAAAACTATGAACCTATTCCATGTTATTGGGTGTTTCCCAAGAAAAAAACTACTTAGAACTTTGATGGGTCTATAGATACACCCTATTGGGACACCAAATGTCCAAGGAAATGAACCTATCACATTAAAAACTCAAACTTTGATAGATTCCAATAATGTTAGTGATTTTTAAGGGCCTATAAAACAACATTGAGATATTTTTCAAACTCCTCCTCTGACTTCAAGTAGATCAAGATATCATTGATGAATATGGTAATGAACCAATATAAGAAACCATGAAAGATAGATTTAATAAACCCCGGGAACATGGATAGTGTATTCATAAAACCAAAATGATAGGACAATAAACTCAATGTGTTGATACCTGCACCTGAATGCATTTTTTAGGATATCCTCATATTTCACCCTCAACTGGTGATATCTACACCGCAAATCAATCTTCAAAAACCAACTAGATCCTCTAAACTATTTGAACAGATCATCAATCCTCGAAATAGGGTAATGATTATTTTTTATTACTTGGTTCAATCATTGGTAGTCTATACACAACCTCAAACTACTATCCTTCTTCTTAGAGAATAATATAGGTTCACCCCAAGGATACACACTGGGTTGGATGAAACCCCTCTGCATCGTATCATCCACCTTTAACCTCAACTCTTGAAACACTTTAGGCACTATATTATAAGGATCCATTGAAATTAGAAACTCTCCTTGTTTCAAATATACCCCAATCTCGACATCACATTGAGGGGGTTGTGTCATAACCTCACTTGTGAAAATATCCAGTAACTCCTCCAAAACACTAGGAACACCCTTTACCAAATCATCCACAGATAGCTCCACCAACTGTGATAAAAGGGGAACTAGTTTTCTACCACCCATATGATAACCGCACTTACCAAGGAATTCCACTCATTGGACCTCCATATCAGAAAATTATACTTTCCTTGAGAAAAATTCAATGACTATACGCACAAAATAAAACTAATCCACACCAAGGATTTCATTATATAGTTATATATACATAAATAGAAAATCTACCATGGAATGGTGCTACCCCATAACCAGTCTACACCCATAGAACACATCAAACAAATAAACATGAACTCCAACTAGAATAGATAACATCTATAGTACTGGAAGTCTCTCCACATTTAGTTCTAAAGCACAGACCAACAAAGGTGAAAAAAAGGAGTGTGAGGATCTTGAATTAAATAAGTCACAAACAAGAGTATATGATAATATGATAATACCATGAACAATTCCTTGATATACTAGAACTTCTTCCTATAATCCACCCAAATGACCATTCTCATCTCCCCTACCTCTAAAATATTGTCCTTTATGACTATACTTTGGATAGGTTCCCTATGGATGAGGTCCATCATGAGGTTTCCCTATTCCAACACCACCTTCTCTTGACTACTGAGAAATGATATCAATCCCTACCACCAAAACTACCTCAAAAGCAATTTCTACTATGGAAAAGGTCCTGAAAGCCGATCTAAAATTGACCTCCCTAAATGGTCTAGCACTAAGCCTAGTGGTGACCATATCCCATAAAAATATAACATGAAAATGGAAAGACTCCTATAGGTTCACAAAATCCACTTGTCCCAGAAAGACAAGAAAAGATCTGTCACAGCGGGTTCCCCACTGGCCGGAACTCTGACTACCTGAATTCCTTTAGCCTACCACCTAAACACTACTCCTCGAGACACTCAGCTGGACACTATCTCAAGGATCAAATCCCAAGTAAATCATCTTCTCAATAACCTCTACCTGCATCTGTACCTCCATGTATGTAGAAATGATAAAATGGGTAACTGCATACATGATCACTGGATGAAAATCCTCCTCCAAACATCATGCTCTGGACTCTTTATCTAGAGAAACCTATGGGGAAAATTGAAAGCGGTCCTTGAACCTAATCCCGAACTCCCACACACTCAAGCACCCCTGTTCAAGAGATAGAAACTTCTTCCACTTTACTACCTTCATCTTCAATGAAATGGAAACTGAATGGAACTCCCTTGGAAATTATATCCACAACACATCTGCCTCTTTTTTGTCACCCAAAAATAGTGTGCGCCACTAACGTACATATCCCCACAACTAACTAACTTCCAATGGAACCAAGAACATAACCCAATCATTAATAATACCAAAAGAGATCTCAAGATCCTCTAAATAGCTATCCATATATAGATTTAATATGCTCCCCTCATAATTACCCAAAATATGCCGATGAAAGGAATGAAATTTTCTCTTTCATGCCCCATCTTCCTCTATTAATTCAACCCTTTGATGATCAACCAGATCTACCTATTGACACTCAACAACATTATCTAATCATAGATGATGACTATGAGCCATTCTTAAAAATAAAGGACAACACCCTAAGCCTGAAAGCATAGAATTTTATCACATATTTATTTAATTCATTTATTTTAATTTCTCACTATCTCCCAATTTAGGCCCGAACACAATCAATAATGATTCATGTACCTATCCTATATCTCTACCCTACAACCAGGTCCACCTCACTTGGTCATTCAATAGGCTTAGAGTTCATGCACTGGATCCTGGAGGGCCCTAAAATCCTATTTCCTAGCTGGTCTCCATGGCCTATGTCATGAACCAAGGTTAACTAGTACCATTTCCCTACTAACCCATAAAATCCTCACTCTACCTAACTATAAACCCCATCCTATCCCTCAAACTCATTCTAATACCACTCTTTCATAAAACCCACCATCAAAAGTTACTACAATGAATGATGATAGATAATGACACCCCAAGTCTTGCCTCCAATAGGCTCTAGGTTGGAAACAAGCATCGGGGGTATAAAAAACAAAAATGAGAGGAATTTCTCTCTATAAATATTACAATATCAGAAGATAGGATAAACAAACACAAAAAAAATACATCATATAATATAAAATTAAAACTAACCCCCCCCCCCAGGCATGAACAATGTAAACAGATACAAATAAGATCTCCAATGTAAATTAGAAAATGAAAATTCCTATAGTAATGAATCAGTTTCAGCTCTAACCCAAGATATCAATGTCCAACTCAGTCCCCACACCCCTCCCGGAAACCTAAAAATAGGTTTATATACCTAGGGTGAGTAGAAAAAAGTATATGTTATAGGGATATAACCAAGGTCTCAGGTGAACATGTGAAAAGAGAAAGCTAATTTTACAGTGAACATACAACAAAACCAATATGAACCTATACAATTCATCTAACCAAACCTAGCCTTACCATGGATAACTCACCAAATCATGCATCCAATGTAGTAATATAACATTGAAAACATAACAAAGTAAGGTTACCCACTACCACTTTCCCACTTATTTTTCACTCACACCCCAAAGATGAAATTTTTGTGCTCACATCCCTTCTAAACGCATTACACCACATCACATCACGTCACGTCTCACCTAAAGACACTCAAGTCTTCTTTGATGTGGGTTGGAACACATACTAAGATACCCCACCCTCGTAAGATCTAACATCCCATGATATAATTAGGAATTATAAAATCTCATCTCATCACATGAACAAAGTAGTTTGGTATCATGAATTTGTACATAAACCTTATGTCCTACTCCTACCAAACACATCCCCACCACATGTCACATCACACTACTGTCTCATCATGTCATGCCTCACCCGATGACACCTTGGCCATCATAACACATTTCTCATGAAGACTCTTGTGCCATTAATACAAATATCTCCCAAAGAATATGGGTTATATCTATTGAAGGAAGATCATCAAAGAGGGGGTAGTTAAACAACCATGTTACCCCTATCCTGGAATTCAGGGAAAACACCTGAAACCCAGAACTTCTGAGCATTGGTAAGGTTGTCCAAATTGGGTGGGCATGTATAAAAAATAATATAAAATACATAATATATATATTTAACACAATACAAATCCTATGGTTTTATAGTAACTTCACTAGTGAAAACCACTGCCACAACTACACCACACATCGGTCATCACAACTGCTACCACCACCATACAAAACACACCACCCAAAGACACACAAACCACATTCAATTATAGGTTCCACCATATTTATTCATTTATAAAATTACCATGAATCAAATTCCACCCCATGATTATTCATTTACCAATCCATTCATTTATTCATTTCATTCTGCATTATTATTAATTATAAGTCTAACCATGAAACTAACACAACCATTCTATACAACAACTAGCCCATATCACATAAACTATCGTCGTGACACCACACATCCACCATAATTTCTAAGACACATCAACCAAGCCATATCACTATATCAACTACCAATCAAACATTCCCAGCCACATCTCACAACACAACTAACACACACAACAACTGTACTTCACCACCATACATCACTAGCAAGTTGTATCTCCACTCACAACTTTTGTGCACTATAACCTCTGTACATCTCATAACACAACTTCCCACATCATATCCATTCCAAACAACCACATCATATCACATCCCCATGCACTAAAAATCATAGTCGGTTATCACTATCACATCATAATGGCCCATAACACATAAGGAAACACAAAAAAGAAATTGTATACAATAGTACCACATTCTGACTTCTATAATTATTCAAGGACTTTCATCTGATTACCTCTTTAATTAGAAAGGGTATTATTACACAAACCAAATTCCATGGGAATATAATTTATTATCCATATATATTTTTTATCCTCTTATTTATGGTGAGATCAAACAACAACACAACAAGTGTCTCAACACATATCATCTATTGTGGAAGCAAGGCCCCAAAAAGAAACTATTTTTGGTATTGTCATCAATAATCATAAACACATCAGAAAAAATATCAAATTAGTCAAAAAATGAGATATCTCCCCCACACCCATAAATTAATATTATGCCAATTAATTATATTCATTATTTCTACCCTTAATATTCACCTAATGGAAATAAAAATCATGTAGATTCTACACATAACACATAAACAAGTGATAACGAGGATACTATTTCTCAAAGAAGCTTTCTGATCTCAGTGCACACCACACATAAAAGAAGAATCATCCTAAAAACCAAAACCTCAAAAGATAACCATGGAACTACCTACACTATATCTAGGGTTATCAAAAATGCATCCCCAAAGTAACCCTAAAAAACCACACCACTATGGTGGATCTGTGAGAGAGGAACAATAAAAAATAACCAATAAAGGGATAAAGTAATACCACCAATTTCTAAAAAACAACCATCATAACCTAAGGATTGAACTAGATAGAAAAGGGATATGATATCTCCCAAAAGTTCCTAGGGTTCACCCAAAATGGGAGGGAGAATAGAAGACTGAAATAAAGTTCAATTGATCCTTTCATTATAATCCAATTGTAACTCTCCACAATCACAATGTAAGTTCCATAATCATGTCATGAATTATACAGGATCCATGGATTAAAAGTCATGAACCACATACATGGCATGAATTTACCATATCTTTGGTTTCTATCAAAATTCTTGGTGCCTCATCCTAAATTTATTACACATCATGAATCCACATTTCATGATGTGAATTAATTTCAAACTTCACACCTTACCTAAAAACAAGTTATAAATTTATTTGCCTCACATGAAAAAAAAACATGGTCTCATGTCATAAATAATATTCATGATGTAAACCTGCCATAATAGCAGTGTTCCGGCTCCAAAATCGCATGAAACTTCCTCAGGCCTCTTCTGAAACACCTATGATACCCAAATTAGTAAGGTAAGAGGTTATAAAGGCACAAAATGTTACTTTTTTTGGGTCTATAAATAACTCGGATTATGAAGTTCCCCTATAAAGATAAGGGATTCTACATATCCTTCATGATTCTTAATCTCCTTCACTTAGAAATAAATTTTTTCATTTTAATTTTAAGTTCAATCCATACCAAGGATTATATCAAATTCAACCATATGTATAATTACAAATTTTTCAAATAAGGTATATTTATTAATCATAATGTGGATTGACTAAAATATCCTTGTTGAAAAATATTTTAACTAGGGTTACTGATTAAAAACTCCCTTTTAAGGGTTCTAGGGAAACATTTAATGTTATTAGAAAACATGGAAGATATAAAAGAGTGAAAAGATCCAAAATAAAATAAATAATTATCTAAATTTGAGTTTATGATCAAATGACCTTCCACCATATCTTTAGGAATGTAAAATTAACCTTTATTAAGCACATAATCTTAGTTATACTCCCTTGGCCTCTTATGTGGTTGGTTTCCTTGAAACTTAGGTCATTGGTTTGAATAATTACTCATCACCCTATAGTTGAAGAACTATATAGTTTTGGTTTTTTATTTTTATTTTCATTCATGAGCCTTATGACCCTTTTTTTACACTTGATACAAACTCATGTTCCCATTAATAAAGTTATTGGGTGTTTCTTTCCACAATTATCACGTATTATCAATCTCATATTCCCTTTCCTCTTCTTTGATATTTTTATTTTTTCTTGGTGATTAGTTAACCTCTTCTTTTCTTGATTTCACTTTAAGATATAATGTATTGAAAATTCTTTCTCTATCTTGATAAAACAAGGTACAATATCATCATATGATAAAAAAAATTTAGTAACTAGTTGCCTTCATATGTTTGGCATAAAACCATCCAATAAATAGTTAATATTGCTTTTAATATTACGTGTATAGTCTATTATATTCCTTTCTATCCTTTCAAATCTAGCCTCATATTCTGCAACACTTTCCATTTCCATCTACATTAGGTTTAGGAACATTCTCTCTATTTTATCTCATTGATCTTGAGGAAACTATTTATCCAATAATATCACTTTAAAATTTCTTCATTCCATACATTCTATTTCATCAACCACTTTAGTGTTCTAGATTAATGACCATTATTTATCATCATATCCCTTTAAATAATATACTACCAAAATAATAGTTCCCCTTTCATTCCTTATTAAAACAAAGAATATATGTTCAATAGACTTTATCAATTGATCATCTTCTAGTGTATTAGTAGTTCCATTAAAGGATGGAGGTTTTTATTTCATAAAGAAATCCTGAAAAGGTGCATCGTGCCATGAAACAATATATTTCTCTATATGGTTAAGTTTATTTTTTATAACCTGAGTTATTTTACCCAATATGGATATGATTAACTTATCTCTAATACTCATTATATTGACTTGGTCATAAGGGAAATCCTTATACTGATTACGGGAGTTGATTCCCTTACTTCCACTAGGTGCCATCTCAAAATAATGGAAGATACTGATTTATCTCATAATAATCATAAATATTAAGCCATACAAAATCCTTACAATGATAAAATATCTCAAATATATTAAGGGATTATCATAATTCTCATTTTAGATTTATCTATTTAAAATATAGTTCCCAAGGTTCCTACTTGACTTTATTTTATACCAGTTATAACAACCCCAACTCTAGTAACCTAGATCCAGTGTTTACTTTTTACATTGGTATAAGATAAAAAGAAGAATACCATGAAGGAATTATCAGTTAAAAAAATCTTGGAAAATTAGGTACATACTTGATTCCTTATTAAATTGGAAATATAAAAAACATAGTAATATAAACATTCTTCTATCCCTGAAATCATTTAAATAATCCTTCTTCATGTCCTAAGGAAAGGAAAAATAATAAAGGTTGAGATCATATGCTCGGTAAGGGTTACATATAGTGGAACCTATCATGAAAAAATAAGGCATGATAAATATGGAAGTGTGGATGATAAAAACATAATTCATTCAATCAACAACTTGAGTTTTAAGTACATCCAAGGATAATATAAACATAGTAATCACAAGGATAATGGAAATTGAATTATCAAAAAAGTAAATGAATAATTATTGACATTCATGATCTTACTATAAAGGCCTCATCTAAGAAATTATTAATAAATGTGTAGGTGTAAACCATATAACCATCTAATTTGATAAGTATGTTACTTTGTCTCATGAGACCTATCGATGCATCGAGGAGATATCTATAACCCAGATCCACCCATAACTTGAACATCCTATGAATTATTTATATATTTAATGATAAATACAATTCATTCTCAAAAATATTTATACATCAGAAATTTTCTATATTGAATCAAGAAAATGAAACTTCAATATTTTCCCCGTAAATAAATTTCTTAATAAGATTAATTCAACTAACATCGTGTACTGAAGTGGTATACGGTTACAATAATATATAAATATTAGAAATGATACTAAATGAATCCATGATATGGAATATATCTACGAATAAAAATAATTTCAATGAATAATGATATTAATAGATAACATGATTAAAAGAAAGTGTGTAACACCCCAAAATTCTAAAATAAGGACATTGTATTCGATAGTAAGTATGACATGCAACACCAAGAGTAGAATGGAATATAACCCCCAAAGACTATACGGTATATTTATTTATAAAATAAATTCAATCTCATAAATATCTATCATTACATGCAATACTTATTTTATATTGATTTACATGCAATAGTGAGTTTCTTTGATGTCATACATTACACGCAAGATCAATTTTTACCGAACAACGATAGAATAATAATATTATTATTATTTAATACAGTTATTTCCTAGAAATTGGAATGGTGGGTGTGAATATTATTAAAAAACTTATGAAAATATATATTTTATACATTTTATTGTTTTATTAGTACTAAAAAACATATTATTTAAAAAAGAAATAAATGATTTCTGAAAAACTGTATTTCTTCTAAAAGACGGTTTAGTCACGCTTTGCACACAAAATTTAAAATTATTTTTTAAAAATTTTAGAAACTTTATATGAAAAATAAAATTTATTTTTTAAATCATGATATAAAAAATATCTTACGGTGAATGTTTGATATTTTTTTTTGAAGTTTCATTTTTTGAAGAATAGTGAAAAATACTGAATTATAATTGAAAACTGTCTTTTCGTTTAAATAATTTATAATGCTAGATTGTGTTTTGAATTAGTTTTAAAGTAAAATTTGTTAAAATTTATATAATTTAATAAAATTTAGTTCATTGTAATCATTTTCATATTTAATTTAGATGTAAAAACTTTCTAAACTTTTGAACATTTTTTCATTAAAACCCTTCTTTCTCATCATGTCTACGGGTTTAATTTTAAATTAAATTCTACCACTTATGTGAGTTGAATTAGTAAAAATATATTAATTATTTTTAATAACAATTATTTATCTTATCTGATAAGTTCAAATTAAGTTTTTACCATAATTATTAGTGAAAACTGTTAAAATTTATTACTGTGATTATGGTTAAAATGAGGTTTTTCTCATTACATGTGTTTATGTTATAATTAATTTTACAATCATATGGGATTTTTATTTTATAAATTTATTTCAATATATAAAAAAATTAGGTCTAAATTATCTAATAAATATCATTTTAATTGTATTATTAAATTATAAATTACTTAGGCAAATAAAAATATATAAGTTCCCGTGGTAAAACTAAAAGGGTAAAATTGAGTAAACTTAAATACTAAGAAACAAAAAGATATAAATTTGTTTATTTTTGTGAGTTGGAGATAATTATAGACCATCTAAAACTTCCCCTACACTATTATTCAGTTTTTTATTCATATAAAGTAAGGGATACCAAAAAATAGTGAATACTTTTAGGTATTTACAAAAATATCAGTCTTTCTCAATTATAAAAGTGCACTCACAAACCTCACTTCTTCACAGCTTAAATCCACTTTAGTTCAGACAATACCAACAAAAATAACTTTCCAAATTCCATCACCTCATCATATAATCATTAATTTGGGTAGAAATAAATCCTTTGAAGGCTTTAGTGAAAACCTAAAGAGAACACCGGAAGAAGAGGTAATGTTCTTCAATGAGCATCTTTATTTTATTTCTTTCTTTACCTCATAAAATTCTTATTATAAAATGATGATATATTACCATAAGTATCTTAGATATACTGATACATTTTTATAATAATTTCATGACCTAAAATCATCTACACTTCCATAAAATGGGTTATGAAATCATCATTTGTGTGTATGGAGGACTATCGCCTAGTGAACCAATGTCGTTAGTTTTTTTCCATTACCACCTCTAAAATTTGGGTATTATGATGGATATAAAGTATATATATGATATTTGAAACATTATTTTACTTTTTTAGTCAAAATATAATATATAAACTATTAATTTATATTCTATATGAGACATGATAACGTTGTTCGTGTGTACGGCGGACTACCGCCTCACGAACTGATGTGTTTCGTCTTTCACTAACGCTTTACATGGAAGATGATAAGTAATAATGTTAATAATTATATGTAATATAAATTAAATAATTATTAAATTAATTAAATATTAATCATTCTTTAAATATTATATATCATTTTTTACACTTAAAGATAATAACATTATTTGTGTACGTGTTGGACTACCGCCTTTGCGAAGTGATGTGACTCTCTTTTCATCACCACGCCATATGGATGATATATATAGATAAATTTAAATAATTGGTATAGTATTTATGAAATAATTATCATTATGTAATGGTAATATATTACTTAACTCCTTTCCATAATGAACATTGAAAAATGGAAACGTTAATCATGGGTATGTACGACCTACCGTCTCCATGATCACAACATACTTCATTACTCAAAAAAACATTCACGATTAGTATTAAAAGAATGATTGATTTGTAAATGTGATAATTATTTCATGATTATTATTCTGCAGATGATATAACTATATAATATGTGCACGAATTGGATCTTTCATAACAAATCATGAATGGGAAAACAAGCCAATTAACACCCAAAATGATGAAAATAATTAAATATTATTAATGAATATGTGATAAAATATTATAAAAGATAATTCATGATGTTATAAATATTAATATGGTTCTATTATAAATTAATAACTTGTTTAAAACCATGATAAATGAGGTTAAATTATGTTCACCCAAAAGGAAGTGTGAGGTAAAGGACTTATTCATTATTATGCACCACTTCACTTTTATGTGGTGTATATACATACCCTTTTTCATGTAATATTATGATTAATTCATACTCCATTTTATTTTAAGTTACACTTTGAATTATCTCATTTGAGGGGATTTAACTTGAAAACTACCAAGTGGTAAAAGTTATTGTGCAATCTAACTTTCTTTTGTGATTATTAACTTTCTCCTGAAACAATCACTTTATTATGATCGTTGTTCATTGGAAATTAAATTTATCTTATATATAAATATTATTTTTCATTAATATGATTATTTTTTAAACCTTATACTATTTTTACATATGGTGTTCACTTTGAGAGTTATTTGATTAACTTTGGAAATATTGATAAATCTGTATCCTTTACTCAATACAGATACTTAAAAATAAGACACATTGTTTATGAATTAAATCGATTATTTTATATATTAGGAATTATTTTTATAGGTATTTCATGGGTGGGTCCTAGTTATAGATAGAACCTTGATGAATCAATAATCTCATGAGATGAATCAATTGGACAAATTAGATGGGTTTTTACCCAATATGTTTTGACCCATCTTCTGAAAAGATCTTACTGGTAATTGTATAATATACCTGGGAAAAATAAAATCTAATAATAAAAATTTACTTCATTAATAATTAAGTTATTATTATTATCCATGTGACTTTTTATATGCCATTATCTATGGATTATTTCCATTCTCAATTTATTATTTAAATGTAATGTGTGTTTAGTTATCCACTTTTCCATGTTGATTAAGATTATTAATTCATGATATATTATGTTGTAATTAACAATTATTAAGAATTTTATCTCACCCTTATTTTGTTTCCTTTCCCCAGGATATGAAGATGAATTCTTTGAATGATTTTCATAGATTTCAAGAATTT